>OX438853.1:2362179-3722726 GCA_949315975.1 Eudonia truncicolella | reverse complement strand
ATTAACTTGTTTTTGACGTCTTTTTCACGCACGTATAGCCTATCTCCCGTACTATGATATATAATTATCAACATACAAGCAAAAACTTGGTCTGGCGGGTACTATACATGAAGCTCAGCGTTGCATTTGTTATGGTCATAATAATTGTCTGTCAGTGCATGTTTATCTCCTAAACTATTAACTCTATTTTAACGTAGTTTGGACCAAAATACAGCTTAACTCTCGTACTATAACATAGATATATAAAGAATACTGCAGTGTGAACGTCTACTTTTTTGTGGCCTACATAGATGTTTGTACTAAGTTATAAACTTTGGAAATAATAATATACCTACCTAATACCTACTGTAAATAATAAGAATTATTTTATTTGTTTTATGTTAAACTTAATTGGTTGTTCGCACAGTGGCACGCGCCTTTTTTTTTCATATACCTTCATTATTTCAGATACCTTTGTATCTGCAGAATACCAGTGCCGTGACAACACGCGTTGTCACGGCTCAAACTGAGCAGAGGCCCATTGGTGTACCTACAAAAGTCGGTGTCTATTTTTTTTTTAGTTCAATTTCATTGTTTATATTTAATTTTCTTTTTTCCCAATGGACGTTTTTCTATTTTATTATCTTCTATTATATTCTATTCTATTATATATATATAAAAAAGTGGTATATATTTGTTACCGTTGCTTTGGCGAGTGTTGTACATGAAGCAGAGGGTGCGCGGGTGCCCGGACGCACGAGCCACAGGCGCCGCGATGAGGAAGCCGCTGCCGCTGGCAGACCATCCGCCGTAACAACTGTACACTGCAGATCATATAATTATTCAATTATTGTACAACACCACAATATCAATTGTTACAACTTTTTTAATACTTAATTATGGTTATAGAACAAGTCCCAGGGCCGATAGGTGTTGGATTAAGCGGTGTTATTACTCACTTTCGAGTGTTTGCATACCTGCTAGTTTAGGTCTATGACCAATCTACAGATACAAGGTGCTAAAGGTACGCAAAATCATTACTAACTCTTTAGCCACAAGTGATTTCCCTGTATGTTTTAGTGAATATTATTAAAAATTGATAATCAATACCGCCAGACACTTCCCGTGGGCGGTAACCTGCGCTACGCTTTAAAGCTGTTGCTTAGTAGCGCTTTAGGTAGCGCCTACTGTTTTAGAGCATGCAATTTTACAATACGACGACTAGTAACACGTTGCTTGTCGTCGCATAAAGGTGTTTTGGGAGTTTTAAAACTGTCAACATCTCTGCATTTTCCTTGAAATTTTAATGTAATTTGCTTATTGGTTGGAAAGACTTAGAGCTTTGAGGTTTGTATAAGATACCGAATGCTCTATAAGTATCTATTTAAGTCAGTAGTGAGATAGTTAGGTTGTGTCAGCCAATAATAAGATGTAGCAACGCAAAAGCACAGAGGTGCTGCCACACCATCTCCAACCTTAACGTCAAAGCAACAAAGCCCATTTTCTTACCCGTGGTAGAACAATCCGACTTGAATTCGATGGTGTCCTGCGACGCGCCGCAGCCAAAACTAACGCTATTGTACGCGTCTGATACACACTCGGCCGCAGCCTCTCTGGAGTCAGGGTCTCCTGTAAAAACACAAATTAATGAATGAGTGAATGAACGAATGATTAGGTAAGTGTCTAACATTTTAACTTACACTTTAGGGTTAATGAAATTTAAGATTAACAGTGGACTTCTTGGCGGGACGGTGAAGAGTCATGTCTGCGGATTTGTTTAATTATTTTTAAAGTTTGTGTTATGTCGAATATAATAGAAATAATGGTGAATTATTTAACGTTTAAGTGTTCGTGAGCGTGCATGAGTGTTGGCAAATGAAACGAAACAGTGCAACGTCACTTTTCAAATTCTCTCAAGAAGCCCTCGTGATGGATTAAATAAGCCCCACGTCTTTATTGAGATACTCAAGGGGTTTAGGGGGTAGATCATTTCTCACTTCTCATTTCTACTATCATTCATCATCATTATCACATCAACAAAAGAAGTATTGTCTGTTTAAAAAGCTTAAAGTTACCTTAAGTTTAAAATTATTTTGACACTGGCTAAATGTGCTAACGGCACGAAGCTATCAACTAAGGGGAAAAAAATGATGAGTTAAGTGCCTAACGCCTCGGTGGCAGAGTGCCAGACCGCTTCCCAGGTCGGGTAAAATGTATTTCGGTTTTTTCGAAGCATAGCCTGGGTTTGTGATCACCAACCAATACCCATCAGTTGTAGCGATGACTTGATTTCAGTGAGGCCTTTGCCCGGCAGTGGGCCAGTCATAGGCTGTTTACTACAAGTGCCTAACATTTCAACTAACACTTTAGGGTTAATTAAATTTATTCACACACAGATAATTAATAATATATAAAATGTTTTTGTTTTGTTTATATAATTTTAACGCAAATTTGTTGCGATACAAATTACAATTTGGCAATTATAATTAGCGGGCTGGTTAGAACCACGATAGCTCAATTGGAAGAGCACCTGACCCGGTATGTCAGAAGGGTGCAGGTTCAAATCCTGCAGGTGGAAATTTTTTCAACATTTGTATTTTTGTAATTTGTATCGCAACAAATTTGCGTTAAAATTATATAATCAAAACAAAAACATTTTATATATTATTAATTATCTGTGTGTGAATAAATTGCTGCTCGTGGAATTTTTTTCAACATATTTGTGTTTTTGTAATAATATATATTTCACAAAGACACAATAATAACAATAACATTGTAGCATTTTACACAAAGTATCATAATATTATATCAAGTATAATCTAAATATAAATCACTCATCTAATATAAATCACCTATAGTGGCTTGCTGCCTTCGCCGCCGCCGGTCGGTCAGCGAGTTGAGCACAGAGTATCTGCCGAAGATGGGACATCGCATCGGCACTAGCGACGTCGCTGCAAACGAAAAGCACACTTATATACACGTCGTTAAAGCATACAGTATCCTAGATGGATATGCATACTTGTTGGTATCTATATTATCTAAATATGTCGCCATAACATCAATGTCTGTAGCATTGTTGTGTCCCGGCAGCTAGAGATAAGAATAACCAGTGTCTCACTAGTTTAGGATGCCGGGTGAAGTGCGTTTCTATCATTGGCCTTATCATCACTTAACATCAGGTGAGATCATAGCACTGCGCTTACCCGTAAACTATTTTAAAAAAATATATGCATACACACGATAGATCCAGAGATGGCGACACCATGAAAACCGGTGTACAAACCACTCGACCAAGGAGGTCGTCAAATATAACAACGCGAACGTTGGGGTTATGTTTAATTAAAGTAGCGCGCGTCTGGTGTCGTCCGTGATCCTCGGCGAAGTGGTTGGCTGGTGTGAAGTGAGCCGCCTTTGCCTTCCCCGATGGTGTGAAGTTCGCACGGGAACACCCGTCGGCGGCGGCGGCGCCCGAGTGGGGTCTTGTCAGCAACTTTCGGTACTCACTGATGAGCGTGACGTAGCGCGGCGGTATAGCGCGGGTACTCACTGATGAGCGTGACGTAGGGCGGCGGTATAGCGCGGGTACTCACTGATGAGCGTGACGTAGGGCGGCGGTATAGCGCGGGTACTCACTGATGAGCGTGACGTAGGGCGGCGGTATAGCGCGGGTACTCACTGATGAGCGTGACGTAGGGCGGCGGTATAGCGCGGGTACTCACTGATGAGCGTGACGTAGCGCGGCGGTATAGCGCGGGTACTCACTGATGAGCGTGACGTAGGGCGGCGGTATAGCGCGGGTACTCACTGATGAGCGTGACGTAGGGCGGCGGTATAGCGCGGGTACTCACTGATGAGCGTGACGTAGGGCGGCGGTATAGCGCGGGTGCTCACTGATGAGCGTGACGTAGGGCGTTGGTATAGCGCGGGTACTCACTGATGAGCGTGACGTAGGGCGGCGGTATAGCGCGGGTACTCACTGATGAGCGTGACGTAGGGCGTTGGTATAGCGCGGGTACTCACTGATGAGCGTGACGTAGGGCGGCGGTATAGCGCGGGTACTCACTGATGAGCGTGACGTAGGGCGGCGGTATAGCGCGGGTACTCACTGATGAGCGTGACGTAGGGCGGCGGTATAGCGCGGGTGCTCACTGATGAGCGTGACGTAGGGCGTTGGTATAGCGCGGGTACTCACTGATGAGCGTGACGTAGGGCGGCGGTATAGCGCGGGTACTCACTGATGAGCGTGACGTAGGGCGGCGGTATAGCGCGGGTACTCACTGATGAGCGTGACGTAGGGCGGCGGTATAGCGCGGGTACTCACTGATGAGCGTGACGTAGGGCGGCGGTATAGCGCGGGTACTCACTGATGAGCGTGACGTAGGGCGGCGGTATAGCGCGGGTACTCACTGATGAGCGTGACGTAGGGCGGCGGTATAGCGCGGGTACTCACTGATGAGCGTGACGTAGGGCGGCGGTATAGCGCGGGTACTCACTGATGAGCGTGACGTAGGGCGGCGGTATAGCGCGGGTACTCACTGATGAGCGTGACGTAGGGCGGCGGTATAGCGCGGGTACTCACTGATGAGCGTGACGTAGGGCGGCGGTATAGCGCGGGTACTCACTGATGAGCGTGACGTAGGGCGGCGGTATAGCGCGGGTACTCACTGATGAGCGTGACGTAGGGCGGCGGTATAGCGCGGGTACTCACTGATGAGCGTGACGTAGGGCGGCGGTATAGCGCGGGTACTCACTGATGAGCGTGACGTAGGGCGGCTGGGCGGGGCCGGCGCAGGCGTCCTCGGCGCTGTCCCACAGCCCGGCGCCCTGCTGCAGCTCCAGCACGCTCGCCTCGCGCCGGTGGAACTTCAGGCACACGTGGCCCGACTCACTAAGGGGGGGAGATATCAACGTCATTATCAGCCTTAATCTATACTATATCTATCTATCTATCTATCTATAATAATTCTATACTATATTATAATCTATGTTTTTTTGCTTGAACGCGCTAATCTCTAGAACTACCAGAAGGATTGTAAAAAAATATTTTTGCATTTGATTGGCCAATTTTTGTGGAAGGCTATAGGCTATTTAGGATCACGCTATGACCCTTAAAAGCCTAGCAAAAGAAAAAACGCTAAGCGAATACGAAGTACTAGCGCACACGGGCGACGCTATGTGACGCGATTGGGTGGGCCGGGAACAGTTAGTTAAAATTACGCGGGAAATGACGTCATATTTTGCCGTATATCTGGTGGGAACATAAAATGAGCTGGTCATGGTAGACTTTTTTATTTTGTACTATCATCATCATCATCATCATCAGCTCATTTTTGTCTCCACTGCTGGGATACCTTCACTATGGATGGATAGGGAGAACGGGTCATAAACCACCTCGCGGGCCCAGTGCGGGTTGGTGGTTGTTAACGACTGCTTATGCAGCCGGGATCAACGGCTTTATTTTTGGCCACACATCCGATGGCCTTTGCGAGAGTTACTTAACCTCAGCACTCGCAAACCGGACGCCTTTGTTGTCCGTCTGTCTGTCTGTCTGTCAAGACCCTTTATCTCGGAAACGCGTAAAGGTATCGAGTTGAAATTAAAACCATATACTCATTTCTGCGGTCCCTTAAAGCTGTGAAAAAAATCATACTTCTAAGTTAACTAAAAAAAAGATACGGCCGTTTATCTCGCAAAAAACGTATATTTCGACACCCTCAAGGGAATCAAAATTCATAGGGTACTTGCCGTTGACCTAGAACTATGAAGTTTGGCAAGTAATAACGTCTTATACTACAAGTATAGGGAACAATCTGAAAACTATACATATTTATAAAATGTTTTTGTTTTGAAAAAAATTCCACGAGCAGGATTTGAACCTGCACCCTTCTGACATACCGGGTCAGGTGCTCTCCCAATTGAACTATCGTGGTTCCCGCCCGCCGAAATTATTCAACAAATCTCGCTTGTGGCAATTTTTTTCAACATTTGTGTTTTTGTAAATATATTTCATTTCATTATAAGGGCATATTTGCTAAAAAATTATTTCTTTCTTGGTTGCAACAAAAACTACTTTAGGAATAGACAGACAGTAGACCTTAGAGACGGTACTCACCACCCCCTGGTGACGTGCGCCACTAGTTTAATGTGCTTTTTCTCCTTCTGCTCCAAGATGGAGTGACACACCAGTCTCTTCTCCTCGAAAGAGCCGTCCGTATTCATAATCTATAAAAACACAATTAATACATTAATTTAAAACAGGTGTACAAATTTCGGGTTAATTTCTATTTGCATGTGCAGGTGTGTGTGTGCATGTAAGTTTGTATGAACACGGCCAACCCGACCCGAGGTCCTAGCCTTTAGAAGCGCCCTCGGGCTGTGTCTCTTGATTGGATCCAAACCCCTCGGCGAGTCTAATACGGAACGGGGAGACGCTTCGCTTGCGTTTTTCCATCCCCTTTTCAAATCCTCTGTGGATGTTCTATCACACGGCTTGAGGAAAGACAAAAGGAAGACAAAGTCTTTTTATAACTTGACTTAATGAAACTACTTTTAGGTTTTTTTTCGCGGTATAAGCTTGTTTATGGAAGCGCGTATCCTTCTGTCACACGTGCGTGTACGTGCGTGTACGTGCGTGTACGTGCGTGCACGTAAGCCGCGAAAGACACCTTCGAGCGGTTCGAGCGAGTGGAGACCGGTTCGAGTGGACATGTCGAAGGAATAGCGGGCGATTGGTTTTATCAAGCGTGGATTGTACCAAACGAGTCTATAGGCGCATATTGAAATGCTAGTCTTTTTTTATATAAATACCTCGGCAAATGACTCCATCCCACCCAATTTATTTTAATTCTTATTTTAATTTAAGGACTTTCATCGATTATGATACGTTAGTCCTATCGGACCCTATGCTTAATTTTACACAGAACATTAGAATTAACCAAGTGCAGGTCGCGGCGGGTACAAAACACGATACAAGTTCTTGGCTTCTTCTGACAATGGTTGAGCCAAGATCTCATGAAATACACCAATATTAATTTCATTATTCTAAACCTAGACATAAACGCTCTTCGTTGATCTTGGTAACGGACACATTCCATCAACAAGTGTTGTATATCTTCAACGATCCCACCTGATGTTAGGTAGGAATGGAGTCCAGCCGCGAAGACAACTGGTGCTGCGCTCTACACCAGGTACAGACATGTTCCTGGGCGCTTCTCTCCTCCTCCACGGCCCGGTCAACCCGAGCCGAGGTCCGTGCCTGTAGAGGCGCCCTCGGGTTGCTCCGCTCCCCGATCCGATCCGAACCCTTCGGAGAATCTAGTAGGGCACGGGGACGCGCACTAGTGCGCGATGCCGTTCCCTCTAGAAAACCTCCGAAGGTGATTCGTTTCACACGGCTTTACCCTTTACGTTCCTCGCCGCCCCCAAACAAGCCCGGTGAAGCTGAAAATGCCGTCTGAGGCAATCAGCAATCTCTCTCAAAAAAAAAGTCCAAATGTGTATGCGAGCTTCGCATACGTTTCTGTGAGCGTGCGCGTGTCCAACCCACGTACCTTGAGCGTGGCGTTCTTAGTGGTGAAGTGGTACTGGTGGGAGTGGTCGAGGCTGAACCACTTGTGGTGCTCCACGATCCACGACGGGAAGTGGCATCGGTTGTGCTCGTCGTCGCCTGTGGACAAGAAAAGAAACGTGCCAATTAAGCATTTATGACCCGAATGGCGAAGACTACAAAGTCTTGAGTTTTTTTTTTGTTTTTTGAAAGTACAGTATATTTATTGATTTTGTTTGTTATTAATCTTTTATCTTCCAGTGGCTCCATATGGAGCCATAGAACAATTGAATTTCTATTGTGTCTGGTTTTATGGATAACGAGAGGTTAATATTGTGTATGACATCTATAATCATGTTACTACAGTAAGAATTTCATGATCACAGTTCAGATTCAAGGGCTTGTGTTTAAACGCCTACCAATAATTTATCAATTTTACTATCAATAAACTTCGAAACGCTTACCAAAACGGATAAATGATCACCAAATTGATCCTAAAATATTATAAAAAGGATACAATTTACGATTTTACTAAATGCCTTAAAAATATATGAATACCTTATAGACCAAATATGTTATATTGTCACCAAATAGATAATACCAATATTTTATGCTTCGAGTTTCAATTTGGTAATATTTGCTTTCTGTTGTCTAATAAAAAAATAACCTCGAAATTCTATCAAATGCGTGTTTATTTATTTTGGACCATAATATAGTATATTTTAGGACCCTTTTTATAAAGGCATTTAATTTTTTTTGGAGTCATTTAGGGTCTAAAAAATATTTCTGATGAGCGTTTAAATTATACCCTTATTCAAGTAACATTCATTTAGATGAAATCGGCAGAAATGTCACATTAGCCATTATTAACGTGCTATCAACATAATAATACTTCTAATGAGCGCTTATAGTGATTCATAGACCATTCGATCTCGTTAACGATAACGAGAATCTGTATGGCATTAAAGCAGTGCTTACATGACTCTGACATTTGTATCTTGAGGCAATCGCTTCAAGAAAAAAGCGGTTATTGGCGGCATTTTTTGCGTCACCGGAGTTTTTTGGGAGAAACTTAAAAGGGTTCCTCAAGCCGTGTGAAACGGAGCACCGGAGGTTTTCTAGAGGGATCGGCATCACGCATTACTGCGTGTCCCCGTGCCCTACTAGACACTCCGAGGGGTTCGGATCGGATCGGGGGTTATCCCTTAAAGTTGAGCTTGTGTTTGAAATTAGAGCTTCAAACAATGGAAATGTCTCCTACGGACATATTAAGCTGTACTTACTATTGGTGAGTTTCATGATGCGGCTGCCGTCCGTGGGCGAGGAGACGCCATTGCACGTGGCGTCGCCCGACTGCGCTATGTTGTACGTCATGCTCTTGTCACTATGCTGGCCCTTGTAGATGAAGCACCTGCGACAAACCAATGCAAAGTTCAGCTCAACAATAAAAACGAGTACCTACACAGGCCAGCGCACATCAGACTACAACAAACTATCAAATTTGCTTAATAGACTTTGACCTTTATCCCAATGTCATACGGTTGAACGTATATTGAAGAAATTTGACGGTATTGGATTGTGATTGACATAAGTCAACGATACGTATAAATGACAGACTTCTTGGCGGGAAAGTGAAGAGTCTGAGTGAGAGTTTTGTATTATTTTCTAAAATTTGTGTTATGTCGAATATTAATGTGAAATAATGGTGGATTATTAACCGTTAAGTGTTCGTGAGTGTTCGTGAGTGTGCATGAGCGTTGGCAAATGAAACAATACAGTGAAATGTTACTTTTCAAATTTTCACAAGAAGTCTGCGTGAGGGCTTAGTAAAGCCCCACATCTTTACTGAGATACTGGAGGGGTTGGGGGGTATATCATTTCTCACTTCCCATTTCTATTATCATTCATCATCATCAATATTGTTTATTTATGTATTACAATGAAATTAAGAAACTAATGACATGGCAGCATGGTCTATGACCTTAGCCGGTTCCTCAAGGAACGAACTAAACTTAATAAAAAAAAAAACGTATAAATGACGGTTATGTCATTCCCGTACAATAATCATTTCTATTCTATTGGCGTTTTGCCACTTGTCTAGGGGGCCTGCCCCCTGACTAAGAGCTCTTATAGCAGTATTATTGCAGTTGTGGAAAAGAGACGCGAGTATATCCGCCGCTACACGCGTCTCGTTTCCACAACTGCAATAATACTGCTATAAGAGCTCGTGGTTACCCCTGATGTGTGCAGGCGTTTGTTTTTAGTAAACACATTTTACAACGCGGCAGGACTAAGGGTGTTTAGAGCCACCAAAATTTTGTTAATTTATCTTTATCGAATGCCGGATCTCAGAAATACTTTTATATCTTAGTAGCAATTTTATAGCAAACTCCAACGGCCGCATATGAAAGACATGATTTTGAACTAACTGTAGGCACACATTGTAACGTTCGCGCTGAATTGCAAAATGAAAATAAAGACATTCATCGTAACCAGTGTACTTTATAAACAACTTTCTGACAGTCAATGAGTTATTGCAGCCTCTATAACACAGTGGCATACCAAGTGACTTTATAGTGGCTAAAAACTTCACATAACTATCACATGACGACCTCCGTAGCTAGTGGCTTGCACGCCGGACTTTGGGCGGCGCTAACTCCGAGGTCCCGGGTCCGATTCCCGGTCGGGTCAATTTCGAAAACGAACTTTTCGATATTGTGGTTGTGATACCGTCGTTGTTTCCGATTTCCATGAAACGAGTGCTTTAGCTACTTACCTTGGGATCAGAACAATGTGTGTGATGTTGTCGAATATTTATTTATTTAACTAAGACTATTTCATGATGATATAATTACGTTTTCGATTCTAGACCCACATATTTTAGACCGTTTCAATCAGACTAATAAAAACTGATGAAAAATATATAAATACTAGCTGACCCGGCGGACTTCGTACCGCTTTGCCAGTTTCTATGAAAACAAAATAAATAGTTTACGTGTGAAAGTGTACCAAACAAACAAACAAACAAACAAACTCACTTTCGCATTTATAATATTAGTTAGGATAGTTAGTTACTTTTTAGTTTTTTATTTTTAAATGCTAATTGCTACATTTAAGCTGAACTAAATATTTATAAAATACAGTGAAAAAGTAAAATGCCTACCCGACCCAGCCAGGAATCGAACCTGGGTCTTCCGCCAATCAATAATGGTAGCATTATAGTCAGTGCAGTCGCCCGGATTGCGGAAGACCGAGATTCGATTCCTGGCTTATTTACTATAGCGTTGTGTTATCAAATTTGTGGTATTCCATCTGTAAAGATGAATCTGCACGGCCATCGGTTGCAATAACCGTTGGATAGATGGCACTCTGCCGCTAAAATCAAAAAGCAGTGGAAAAATTCAGCGCTTACGTCAGCCTTCCCGGTAGCATAATGGCCAGTGCAGCCGCCCGGATTGCGGAAAACCCAGGTTCGATTCCTGGCTGGGTCGGGTAGGCATTTATTTTTTCACTGTATTTTATAAATATTTAGGATAGTTAGGATGAATTACCTGTACGTGTCTTCGTCGGAGGCGATGGAGTTCCGCCTTTGCACTTGTGATATTTGGCCGACGAGATAACGCGTGGAGCCTTCCTTCCATGTAGCGAGGCACACGAGCTCTTCCACTGAGAACAGGAAAAAGAATATTTAGTTTTCATTCACTGCATACATTAAAAAAAAAACTGTAATACTTACAAAATAAGTTTTATGGACTTCTTGGCGGGAAAATGAAGGGTCATGTCCGCCGTTTTGTTTTTTCTAAAATTTGTGTTAAGTCGATTATGAATGTGTAATAATGGTGGAATATTAACCGTTAAGTGTTCGTGAGCGTGTATGAATATAATGTGTAACAATGTAATGAAACAAAACGGTGCAACGTCACTTTCAAACTCTCTCAAGAAGTCCGCGTGAGGTCTTAGTAAAGCGCCACATCTTTACTGTGATACTCGAGGGGTTGGGGGTATTTCATTTCTCACTTCTCATTTCTATTATCATTCATCATCATCATACAGGAAGGAAATATTGTTTATGTATATATTACTTGTATGAAAAATTACTTTGACACTGGCTAAATTTGCTAATCGCACGAAGCCATCAACTAAAGGAAAAATAAAAGTTTTATTCTTATTAACACAATTTATAGGCGACGTATGAAATAAAGTAAATTATTATTATTATTAAAGAAATTTTGAGGTGTTAAAATTTTTGAGGCAAAAATTTCATAAAAAGTTCAAAATTTGTTTGCCCGGATCAGTGTATCCGTCAGTCCGGCAGTCACTGTGGGATTGTGTATGCAGCTCTACACCGGGTTCAATTTATGACTAGGAAATTTGATTTGATTAATGAAAGTCTATTGATACCAATCTTCCTCATAATTGTCTTCCCTTTATGAATATTTTTCTTTTCTTAACCATGCGCACTTAGTTAAGTTTACCCAGATGGATGCGCCCACTATGTATGTGTGCGGTGTCGCGAGCTTTTCGGCACGAATTATTATATGTTTAGTAAAATTAATATTATCTTAATACCAATTACATTAATTCATTCACTTACTTATTTATTCGTTCTCTCATTAACAATTTTTTTTATTTTTATTTTTTTAGAAATAGAAATAGAAAATATTTGTTTATAACTACTTAATCTAGCTATTATTAACAACATTGACAATAAAAAAAATATAATTAATAGGCTTGCATTTCACTACTATCTCACCTAATGCTAAGTGATGATGTAGCCTATTACGGTGTAACATGCTGGCCTGATTAATTAATTAATTAATTCATTCATTCATTCAATTACCTACTCTTTCAATCATTCATTCTCTTATTCACTTTCATTCATTTACACAGTCACTCTTACTCGTTCATCATTCACTCATTCAATCATTCGTGCATTCATTGCGTTACTGACCGTTGCTCTCCGTCCCCGGAACATCGGGGCACGCCATGTACCGCAGCAGCAGCCGCGAGTCGTCTGTGCACGCTTCCGCGCGAGACGGCGGGTTGGTGCAGTCGCCGGTGCCTCTGAAAGCAGACAAATTCTTATATTACAGATACAGTTTAAAGAGTTGTAAAGAGCGCCATCTAGTGGCAAATATAGTCGGTAACTGTCCTAACTCACATTTGGAACTATGTTTCCAACTACTTTTAGAAAGTGCACTATAATTAGTTACAGTGATAGTTTGAAGAATATTTGTTGAGAAAATGAGAAACCAACACTTCGATAGATGGCGCTGCTTTAAAACCATACAAGTACCTAAGTAGATAGGATTAAAAGCGCTTCCACCTTCGGCTTTATCCTCACTTAACATCAGGTGAGATGAAGGCCAAGTGCTTACCAATAAAGAATTGTCATAACCAGCCTACTGAAAAAAGATTGTGGACGTCTCTACGAAGAAGAACAGAATCGAAACTCAGTAGCCATGGGGCCACCCCAGTACAAAAATATGTACGGCAAACAGTAATATTCTTCTATTCACTCTTCTCTTTTAAAAAAAGAGTATCATTCCTTGTCTTCATCTTTCAGCAGAATTGCATAAGCCACTGATCACGAGGAGAAACAGACGCGGGACGTCAGGTGAGATGCAAAGGCTTTTAGAGGGTATGCCTTCCTTCCACCTTGAGGTCGAGGAGAGTCCCATCAAATACTTCTACACTTCTCCTCCGTGCCGCCAGGAAGAACGCCAGGAGTTCACCCTAGCAGCGGCCTGCTAAAGGGAGAATGCCCGAAGTAGTTAACGCCAGGAGTTCACCCCAGCAGCGGCCCGCTAAAGGGAGAATGCCCGAAGTAGTTTAAGTAGTATCCATACGTCTTAAAGACGACAATCATACCTGCTGTATGTGAACGTGAACGGCGCCGGGTGGAAAGGGCACGGCTGTGGCACCGGCCGCGGCTCCTTGCGAAACATCGAGTAGAGGGGTGCGTCGCCGCTGATCTGCTCGCATATCGTCGTCAGCGAGTCTTTTGGCCAACTCGGGCCTGGAATAACAAACAACAAGTTTATTTAATTGATTGATGTAATCAAGCGTTCACTCATCATTAGCTCATTTTATGTCCCCACTGCTGGGCATGAGCCTTTCCTATATAAACCACCACGCAAAGTTAGTGCAGATTAGTGGATGTTAATGACTGCTAATGCAGCCGGAACCAACTTTACGTGCCTTACTAGGCCTGGAAATCAAGCGTTACTTTGCGGAAATCCATAGACCCCGAACTTGTCATTTGAAGTATAGGAGTGGACTTTTTAAAATATCAGAGTCTAGATCAAGTCAAGAGAAACAAGAAACTTAAAAAAACTGTGATTAAGATAAATAATTTGATTTACTATAAAAAAAATTTAGAATGTAATTGGTCATCGGTCCGGTCCGTGTACAAGCCAATGCGACAGTTGCTTAGCTTTCACCATCGCTAATCAAAGTATGTTTGCAACATTGCAACAAATTTTCACTTACTTTCTTTATACTGCAGCACGTACTTGTGTTTTTCATGTATCACCATGCATCTATATGAGTCGTCGCTCCTGAAAATAAAAATAAAAACTGTTACCTATATGAATAAATAAATGAATGAATGAGTGAATGAATGAATAAAAGAATGAAGAAAGAAATGAATCAATGAATGATAGAATAAATCAACGAATGTATGAATGAGTAATTGAAGAATAAAAAGCTGTTACTTATATGAATAAATAAATAAAAAAATGAATGAAGGAATGAAGAAAGAATTGAATCAATGAATGATAGAATAAATTAACGAATGTATGTATGAGTGATTGAAGAAATAAAAATAGTTTATTTATTAGAAGCCATAGATACATACATATATACAACTATACAACTATAAAATTAAAACATACTAGGATATAAAAATTGCTATTGATCATTATCAGCTTATAAAAGCCCCACTGGTGGGTTCAGGTCTTCGCATACAAGCATCCGGAAGGAAGTAGTAGTTTTCAATAAAGGATTCCGAGTTAAGTGCGTTCCTACCTTCGGCCTTATCATCACTTAACATCAAGTGAGATGACGGACATGCACTTACCCTTTAGTAATATATCATCACTAGCTCATTTTGACGTCCCCATTGCTGTGGCACGAGCCTTCTCTATGGATAGAAACACCACAGGGAGAACGGGTAGTGAATGAACAGTGTGGTGCGGTGGTTGTTAACGACTGCTAATGCAGCCGGGACCAACGGCTTTACTTATTTATTTATTTATTTATTTATTTATTTAGACACACCAACAGAACAGACATTATACACTTTAATAATAGAGGAAAAACATAGCAGATATCTGCTCCAATTACAGGCGCGTACAACATTGACAAATTATAAAACTAAACTAAAAATTAAAAATTAAATATTAAAAAGACACGTTTAAATAAAATAATTAAAATATTGACAAAATTTAAACATTAATAAAAAAAAAATTCATGATTTAATTATTAGAATGCTTAAAATAAATGAAATGAAATTAAGTAAATGAAATTAATTCATAAATACATAGGTAGCTAAATTATTAATAAAATAAAATTATAAAAATCACAATAATAAATAATAAAATTCTCTACTTGGTAAATGATTCCAGCACCTTCCTTTACGTGCCTTCCGAAGCACAGAGGAGCTCGAGGTGATACATTTTTGGTCACCAATCCGATGACCGATGATGTGACGCTTAACATTATTATGGCGATAGATTTAGATATGATGGCGATGTCTATTTTTTAGGGGGTTTGCTAACTTCCGCATGCGGCATTTTCAGCGTTACCAGGCTTTTTTGGGGGTGGCGGGAAACCTAAAGGGTTCCTCAAGCCTTGTGAAACGTCTGCTTAACTTCAGCAATCGAAGAAATACATAAAACATACTATAGTTCTATAGTTTTTACCTGTCGTACAAAAGGAACTTGTCATAAGACTCTGTCTCCGCGCACTCGCCCTTGGACTGTATGTGCGTGGAGTTGATGGCTATCAGGCCAGGATAGCCTGACTGGAACCAGCTGCCGGTCCAGCCCTCCGGGAAGGTGCAGCCTCCACCTGGAAACAGAAATATACAATTATAACAAGATAACATTTTAGCTAGCCTCGGTGGTAGAGTGGTCAAGAGTTCGGCCCGATACCGAAAAGTCCCGGGTTCAATTCCCACGCCGGGCATAGTGTGTTTCAGATTTGTGCATTTGGCAAGCGTGGTGATTAAGCCTTTGCCCAGCAGTGGGACAGTTATAGTCTAAGTATATACTTTTTTAATAAAAATGACGCTCGCTTAGGCCCAAGATACCGTAGGATCTTATCTTATCTTAGTGGGGCCTGCCGAGGTTTCCCTCTAGCAGTAACACTTCGACCCATCGGGATCTTTTGTGCAACCCCATCCTTTCACTCTTCTTCCTCTGTAAAGATAGATGCCACAAGTTTGGCAACGTCCTTAAGGGCGAAGAGCCTGAAGTCCTCCGGTTTCGGATAGGCCGACACCGTACTTGAATAAAGGTACGATGCGACGACCCGGTTCACACTCTATACCAGGTACAGACATGTACCTGGGCGCGCTTTTGTGACTTTGACCTAGTAATAAATACTTGATTAGAACCACGATAGCTCAATTGGAAGAGCACCTACCTGACCCGGTATGTCAGAAGGGTGCAGGTTCAAATACTGCTCGTGGAAATTATTTCAAAATTTTTTTTTTTTTAATAAATACTTGGTTTCATTAGCATCGGCAATCTGATTCTCACCATCGTCTTTTGCTATTGACTATACAATACTTTATACCCACAGCTGGGAATCGAACCCGATACCTCTCCGGCCTACCCGCTAGACCACACCACTACACTCGCCTTACAACACCAGTTATCTCTATGAAAAGAGCATTTTCCAGTTTTACTGCACCCATAAAGTGCAGGCTGCCATGTTCTTCGCTCGTAAAGCCACCATTAGTGGCCGGCACAATAACTTGATAGTACAGTTACGGCTTATCAATTTCATTCGTTGGACGCGAAGAAATTTCGAGAACACCCAGCGTGAATCCAAAAGTCCCGCTCGAAGGACCAATTTTTAGTCCTAAGCTGTGGCCAGCCGAAAGCGACTGGTCCACTAACTACAATTATCATCATTAAGTGCCATCTTCATGCTGATTTTTTTTTTTTTTTTGGAGAGAGATTGCTGATTGCCGCTGCGGCATTTTCAGCTTCACCGGGCTTTTTGGGGGCGGCGAGGAACGTAAAGGGTCCCTCAAGCCGTGTGAAACGAATCACCTTCAGAGGTTATCTAGAGGGAACGGCATCGCGCACAAGTGCGCGTCCCCGTGCCCTACTAGATTCTCCGAAGGGTTCGGATCGGATCGGGGAGCGGAGCAACCCGAGGGCGCCTCTAGAGGCACGGACCTCGGCTCGGGTTGACCGGGCCGTGGAGGAGGAGAGAACTTCATGCTGAAGTTTGGAGATCAGTATAAGTACAAACTTTTTTGCGATCCCATATCGCTTGGTTTAACTGGCGATAACTAAGGAGGCTTCAGACTACGCTATAATATAATAGCATATAGCGTATAGTTCACAGCACAACAATAGCGCTCACTATACATTTATTTAGAACACGTTTACACTTAGCTATTATATGTATTATTAGGTTACTGTACGCTATAAAATTGAGCGATGCGAGTTCATGGTGTGCTATGTCGCGCGCCGCCCTCTTCACGCGACACGACACACGGCCGGTAGTATAACGAATAAAATATTTCAACCGAGTGTCTGTGGCAGTGCTGCCAGATGAAAAAATCTATTCAGCGCTGACAGCGGTAAACTGAGCGCTAGATTCGACTAAGTTAACGGGCAATAAAGCGCTAAATCGGCATAAAAGAGTCAATAGAGCGCTAAATTCTAAATTTTGACATAAATTTTGACAAACCTCCTAAAAGGACGCTTCAGACTACGCTATCGTTCAACCATTTGCGTCGCGGACGTTACTTAGCTCTCTTTCCCGGAATTTTGCCTTCGAAGATTAGACGTGGGAACTCGCTATTAACTTACTACTATGAGAGTTGTACAAAATCTCAATAGTAACAGGACAGGCAGTGCCTAGTGTGGGGTCAAAGGAAATCTCAGCCTCTTTGAAAATGATGCATATATTGATCACTGTTTGCTCTGAATTGTTTGGTTTGTAAGCGTTTATCAAATAAATTTATTTGTAATAATAATAATTTTGTAAAGTAGCCTGAAGTGTCGATTATTTTCACAACATTTTCAAATTGTAATCAATCAATCAATCAATCGTCTCAATAAAAATTGTGTAGAATCCATCATCCACCATTACAAATAGAATGAACTTTTTGACCTGTGAAGTTTGAACTTATTTTATTTTATTTTTATTTATTTGGAATAACAAACAATTACAAAATGTGTCTTCTGAGAAATGATATACCCCCCAACCCCTCGAGTATCTCAGTAAAGATGTGGGGCTTTACTAACTCCTCGCAGACTTCTTGAAAGAATTTGCAAAGTGACGTTGCACTGTTTTGTTTCATTTGCCAACACTCATGCACACTCACGAACACTTAACGGTTAATAATCCACCATTATTTCACATTAATATTCGACATAACACAAATTTTAGAAAATAAAACAAAACCGCAGACCCGACTTTTCACTTTCCCGCCAAGAAGTCAAAAAACACTTTTTTTTCCCTTTAGTTGATGACTTTGTGCGATTAGAACATTTAGTCAGTGTCAAAGTAATTTTTCTTACAAGTAATACATAAATATACAATATTTCTTTCCAGTATGATGATGATAAATGATAATAGAAATAAGAAGTGAGAAATGATATACCCCCCAACCCCTCGAGTATCTCAGTAAAGATGTGGGGCTTTACTAATTCCTCGGGCGGACTTCTTGAGATAATTTGAAAAGTGAAGTTGCACTGTTTTGTTTCATTTGCACTCATGCGCACTCACGAACACATAACGGTTAATAATCCACCATTATTTCACATTAACATTCGACATAACACAAATTTCAGAAAATAAAAGAAAACCGCAGACATGTCTCTTCACTTACCCGCCAAGAAGTCCAAAAAAAAACACTTTAGAGGTATAATAATTGAAAAGGCTTTAGCGTTTCGTTGCGCCGCGCCGCAATCATTAAAATCGTTGTATTGTTTCGTCAGTTGCGTTTATATTGTGCACTGACACTGAGTAACGCCAGGTGGTGGACGAAACGCGGCTTCCGGCCATTTGTGATACGTATAAATACATATTTTATTTGTAACCATCACACAAACAATACATTTTCGTATTGTGTCAAATCAGGTGCAATAAAACTAATTTATACTTGGTTGATGCATTATGTCGCTTCCTATGATTGTTCTTTTAAAATAAATAAGGCATGAAAACGTTTTACGTGTATTTCATACTGTTAGCGATTTGTTAACCAACCGTTTTGGTTTTACTTTTATTTTTTATTTTTAATATTAAATTTTACATTATAAACTTTTTATAAAAAATGCATAAAGCTAAGTAGTAGTTCTTGGCGGGAAAGTGAAGAGTCATGTCTGCGGTTTTGTTTTATTTTCTAAAATTTGTGTTATATCGAATATTAATGTGAAATAATGGTGGATTATTAACCGTTAAGTGTTTGAGAGGGTGCATAACTGTTGGCAAATGAAACAAAACAGTTCAACGTTTTAAATTCTCTCAAGAAGTCCGCGTGAGAACTTAGTCAAGCCCCACATCTTTACTGAGATACTCGAGAGGTTTTAGGTATATAATTTCTCATTTATAGATAATTTCTCACTTCTTATTTCTATTATCTTTCATCATCCTCATACAGGAAGAAAATATTGTTTATTTATGTAACCAAAAATATTTTGACACTGGCTAAATGTGCTAATCGCATGAAGCCATCAACTAAAGGAAAAAAAAGTAGTAGCCATGTAGCTGTGGAACAGCTTCAAGGGACTTCTTGGTGGGAAAGTGAAAAGTCATGTCTACAGTTTTGTTTTATTTTCAGAAATTTGTGTTATGTCGAATATTAATGTGAAAAAATGGTGGATTATTAACCGTTAAGTGTTCGTGAGTGTGCATGAGTGTTGGCAAATGAAACAAAACAGTGCAACTTTACTTTTCAAATTCTCTCAAGAAGTCCGCCGAGGAATTAGTAAAGCCCCACATCTTTACTGAGATAGTCGAGGGGTTGGGGGGTATATCATTTCTATCTTCTCATTTTTATTATCATTCATCATCATACTGACTGGAAGGAAATATTGTATATTTATGTATTACTTGTAAGAAAAATTACTTTGACACTGGCTAAATGTGCTAATCGCACGAAGCCATCAACGAAAAGAAAAAAAAGAAAAAGAACAGCTTCATGGTAGTAGCATAAGGAAGCTGTACAGCTTCATGAGTAGCACAGTATATCTAACCTCTTTCTCGCTGTGGTAGTTAGTAGTAGAAATAAAATAGCCAAATATTCAGCCATCATATTTCTTAAGAGATTAAAATTTCCAATGTACGTTATGATGACTCGCCCACGTCCGATAATCGGTGACCGATTTTTCAGTCGGTGAGAACGAAATTTAGCAACGCACAAATTTAGCACTTCAGCGAAAAAATCGATCCGATTATCGGTCCTACAAAAAGTCGGTCGTGGGCGGGAGACGTAAAAGGAATTATGTCTAGACAAACAGTTTTAAACAGTTTTCCTAGTCAAACCGTTTTTCCCAGTCAAATTGTTAATTTAACAGGGTTATAACATCTCTGAATGTATGTTTGAGTCACAGATGAAAATTGTCAGATAAACTGAGAAAATTATCGTGAAAATGTAAAAAGTACAGACAGGTTTTAGACAAAGGCCTGCGCTCCACTGGTCTGAGGTGTGCTATAATATAAAGAGTAATTAAGTTAACTCACGTCAAAGCTATTCTTAATTTTATTTCTGACGCCTGCTAGGGACGGGCTTATGCGAGAGAAAGCCAAGATTCAATTTTTATATACTTCACTTCTTCAAAGTACATGGTTCTTAACATCTTACTTAAGTTATCATCCATACCATAGCTATTACATATAAACACATATGTTAAAATAATAATCCAAAGCTTATTATTTGTAATGATACAAAACTACAAAACTGCAGCAAGAAGAACGTTAGGATTGAATCATGAACCCTCGGTGAAATAAATATTTTTAAGTGTTTTTTATATATTTCAGCGTTTTATTAACGCTTAAATATACTTAAGTAAAATTTAAACACTGAAAAAAGACGACAACCTCAGGCGGGAATCGAACCACGCACCTTCCGCATTAATTTTTTTACAATTTTACATAAATATTTTTACTGTAGGATAATCATCAAAAAGTATTTATTTAGTATAGGCTAAAATAATGTAGATTTTATAAATGTCACTAAGCCATCGGCTCGTAAGTCGTAAGCGAGAAACTTTGCACTGAGAAGAACCGACAAAAAAGTTAAGCAAGCAACGGTTTATGGGATGAAATAAGAACACAGTATTGATCCAGAGCAGACGGAAAGCTGGTGGTTGCGAACGCGGTTAGGAAGCTACTAGTCCATGGCCCCGCCCGATCCTCTAAATGACAGCACACATTTACAGAATACACTAAACATGCACACCAGTTTAGGCCCAAGACACCGTACTCGTAGAACAAGGGTACGAAGAACCGGTTCACACTCTCTACACCAGGTACAGACATGTACCTGGTCGGTTCTCTCCTCCTCCACGGCCCGGTCAACCCGAGCCGAGGTCCGTGCCTTTAGAGGCGCCCTCGGGTTGCTCCGCTCCCCGATCCGATCCGAACCCTTCGGAGAATCTAGTAGGGCACGGGGACGCGCACTTGTGCGCGATGCCGTTCCCTCTAGATAACCTCTGAAGGTGATTCGTTTCACACGGCTTGAGGGACCCTTTACGTTCCTCGCCGCCCCCAAAAAGCCCGGTGAAGCTGAAAATGCCGCAGCGGCAATCAGCAATCTCTCTCCAAAAAAAAAAAAAAAAAATCTAGTCCATGGCGGCGCTAGTTTGCACCGCCGCCTGACACACAGTTCGACACATATTTGTCTACCCTGTTAAAATAATAAAATAATAATATACAATATATTGTAAGAGGCTCTCGCTTGATGGTTGGATCAAGGGTCAGAAAGCAGTACTCCTTGACACGGCACGTATTGTCAGGAGGTTCCTCACTCTGCAGCCCTGACCACCGGTAGCTTGGGCCCTGCCCCGCTGCTGGTGGTACTCTAGAATTAGGTTTTTATAATGTTGTATTGTTTTTATATTAAAATATTGTAAAAATCTAGTTTAAAGAAAGAAAATAAACAAAGAGTATAATAATAATAGCATACTTATATCTATAAAATGTTTTTGTTTTATTTTATATAATTTTAACGGTTTAAATCCTGCTCGTGGAAATTTTTTCAACATTTTTGTTTTTGTAATTTGTTTCGCAACAAAATTTGCGTTAAAATTATATAAAACAAAACAAAAACATTTTAATAATAGCTTGCCTACTTCTTAACTTATCTTTAGTATTTGGCGCCTTTGGCTTTCAAAGTTGTAGTGTTGAATAATTTCGGCGGGCTGGTTAGAACCACGATAGCTTAATTGGAAGAGCACCTGACCCGGTGTGTCAGAAGGGTGCAGGTCCAAATCCTGCTCGTGGAAATTTTTTCAACATTTGTGTTTTTGTAATACTTATATCCAATTAAAGTTGACATGTGTGTTTGTGCGTCGCCTACACAAGGGCATTTCGATTCTCCCTTTCTTAAAAACAATACAAACTAAATGCAAATCTACTCTTTCTAAAGTCTACAAGTCATTGTTTGCAATATGAATTCTACTAAAAAATGTGTATTACAGGACACCGTTTGTTCGGTGAAGGTAGACATTTTTTTACTTTTTGTAGGGTAGATTTTTATTCGAACTTCAGTTTCACCGTGTTCCAATGGCGGTCGGTCGGTGCGCGGCACAAAGGCTTGTTTAATCGGTTATTTGCATAAATTGCATCGGTTGTGCGGAACATTATATCTATATATTACATAAGATATTTACTTTAAAACGGTTAATCAAGAAAGACGTAAATAACGAGTGCTACGGGCGTCCGTGTACTGTGTAGTGCTAAGGAGCAGGTGGCCCCAATCGGACTACAGTGCATCATAAGGTCAAGATTATTATATTTGTAAATTATTGTATTTATATAGGCATTTTCTATAGATGTCTTCTAACTCTGCGTACCGCGGGACACACCTTTAAAAATGTATAAAAACAAATGGAATTTAACCAAGTCTTGTCTCTTACTGCATACCACCATCCATCCCTAAACGCGTCGGAAAATAATATGATCGAGTTTCATTTTCTGAATGCCTAATGAACATCGCTCATTGACACGCCTCTCTTTCGCTCCCACGAAAGCTGGTGCGACAGAAAGGGACAGCCAGACGTCGGCTTGTTCTCGTTTTTTTACATAATGAACGAGCCGAGTCGGGCGTACGATTTTCTCATATTCTACGGGAAATCAATTAATTTTCCATTTAAGCTTGGATAGTAAAATGTAAGTCTGCATTTTTAAAGTGACTTTTAAGTAACTCTCTTTGGGATTAAAATAAATATATTTAAAAGCATAATTATTAGCTTATATTATAGAATAGAGGATTTTGACTTTAACAACATCACTGTAAGCTTATAGAGGAGCTCGACGGAGCAGTGGTCTGAGATTGCTGAAATTAAGCAACATTCGTAAAGGCCGGTCATCGGATGGGTGCTCAGAAGACACGTAAAGCCGTTGGTCCCGGCTGCATATTAGCAGTCGTTAATACCACCGCAGCGCACTGGGCCCGCGTGGTGGTTTATGTGTTTACGTTCTCCCTGTGGTGTATCCATCCATGGGGAAGGCTCGTACCCCAGCAGTGGGGACACTTAATCAGCTGATGATGATGATGATGGCAAAGTATAAGTTGACATTAATTTATACAATTAAAAGTGGTTAATACTAAAGCTTCTATTTTGCTGAAAGTGCCATAAAAAAGCTAAAAACAGGAAAAGCTATTTGGAAAAATTGACGTAAACAAGCGGCCATCTTGGAAGCCAATTATGGCGGGAAAAACAAGCTGTTTTGAGGTTTACAATAAACTAGATAAAGCGAGTAAAAAGGCCCTACACCTACCTAATTGTTTTAAAAGCATTGAAGTTTATTTAATTTTTTTATTTGTTAGTAGCATTGATAATTATGACTATAACTATGACTATTGTTATAATCTCTCTTCCGTGGTATTGTTGTGTTCTAATAGTTAATGAGTAAGATAGCTTATTCGTCAGTAGTTGAGGATTACGGTTCAAGTGCATTTCCCATTTTCATCCAGTAAAATGCTTTGTGAAGTATCTTTAGGACATATTTCGTTTTTTTTCAAGATAAAATTTTTTTAGAAAAAATCAACCAGTCCCAGTGAGTTTTAATGGGAATCGAACCCACGACCCTTGGATTATCCGTCCAATGCTCTGACCGCTGAGCGGCCGCGAATTTTAATTTTACTTCAAATTCATTTACTTAAATTCGAATTGCCTTAAATGTAACTAAAGTAGTTAGAAGTAATGTATGTCTAATATCGTTTGTGTGTGTGTGTGTGATGAGAAATCATGTTTACTAACACTATAATAGACTATCACCATAGACTACGCTTTACAATAAAAATAAATATAAATATTTCACTACGACTCAAAGTACATAAATTTGTTTGTCCCTTCACCATCTATTACGAAAAACGCAATTAACTGAGCGTATTATCCAATCCGTCATGTAATGTCCCATATACCTAAAACAATAGTCCACTTTGATCAATAACTGGCACAAAATAAAGAGACTGCAAAAGATCAGCTTCATAAAAACGGACTCGAGCAAAGCACACATAGATACGACCTACTGATCCTATCCGAACCCTTCGGAGAATCTAGTAGGGCACGGGGACACGCACTAGTGCGTGGTGCCTCTGACGGTCTCAAACCTCACACGGCTTAGAACCCTTTGAGTTTCTCGCCGCCAGCCCCCCGAAAAAAGCCCGGTGAAGCTGAGTGGCAATCAGCAAAGTCTATCCAAAATAACATAGACAACCTCGCTTTACACACTCGCTTAATACACTTTGAACCTTATGATTAAGTTATATGGTTGAAAATTAATTGAAGAAATTTGACAGTTTTGGATAGGTTGATGCGCAGGCGTCCGTACACGGAATCTCGCAACAACTACGCTCGCTCAGACTGTTACGAGCTGTTCCGAGAGCTGAGGGACTATTTTTTTTTTTTGAGAGAGTTTGCTGATTGCCGCTGCGGCATTTTCAGCTTCACCGGGCTTTTTTGGGGGCAGCGAGGAACGTAAAGGGTCCCTCAAGCCGTGTGAAACGAATCACCTTCAGAGGTTATATAGAGGGAACGGCATCGCGCACTAGTGCGCGTCCCCGTGCCCTACTAGATTCTCCGAAGGGTTCGGATCGGATCGGGGAGCGGAGCAACCCGAGGGCGCCTCTAAAGGCACGGACCTCGGCTCGGGTTGACCGGGCCGTGGAGGAGTAGAGAACCGCCCAGGTACATGTCTGAACCTGGTGTAGAGCGAGTGTGAACCGGTTCTTCGTACCATTGTTCTACGAGTACGGTGTCTTGGGCGCTGAGGGACTATGTGTGTGTTGCTCGAGCGCGTCATATTATGCTTACCTTCTGCTATCTCCTTATGTTGTGGTATAGTCCACTTCGAAATCGATACACAACAACCAAACGGTAATAGGTCGATGGCATAATTACCATCCATTTAGTATATTGTTACAAATAGGGGGCCCTCTATCTACAGACGAATCTACAATTATGTGTTTGATACTGCGTATAGAACGGTCAATTTGATTCGTTCGATCGTAGTGTGGGGCGAGTTCGACGATCAAATGTCGATATTAATTAATGTTGGTTAATGAAACAAAACGTCTATTTTATTATTTTCACCGTTCAAAAAGTCTATTGAATGAAAGTGGCCCGGGTCATAGGTCATAGTGCTTTGTACCTGGCGACATTCCGCACTGCCACGACCCAAAACCCTCGGAGAATCTAGTAGGGAACGGGGACACGCTTGCGCGATGCCGTTCCCTGTAGAAACTCTCTTGACGTTATTTCGAAGAAACAGCTTTAAGTTTCTCACGGCCCCCAAAACAGACTGGTGATGCTGTAAAGCCTGTTTGAAGCAAATAGCAAAACTAAATAACAAACAAAAAATCGTTATCAAAAGTCTTCACAGAACATCGATGTGGAGATATGGAGCACATCACTAGCAACCCTTACGTTTAGGACGATTTGTTCGACATTCGGCGTAATTCTCGTAACGACTCGATTTATCAACCACCATTGATTGCTTTCAATCGACTAAGTGCGTTTTTTAAGTGGCACATCGCCATCACATCGTACACACGCCTGCACCTCAGCCTACCACATCTGTCAAATTTCCTCAATAGACTTTGTACTTTTTATCTAAGGTATATGGCTGCACATTTATTGAAGAAATTTTACAGTTTTGGATAGGTTGATGTGTAGGCGTTCTGTACAGAGTATGTGCCTATCAGACGCTTATCAAAAATGTTTTGTCGTTTCAGTAGATCCAATGGTATCCTAACTAACGTTATAAATGCGAAAGTAAGTTTGTGTGTTTGTGTGTTTGTTTGTTACGCTTTCACGCGTAAACTATTCAACCGACCATCATGAAATTGTGTACACATATTCTCACATATATAATAATTGAACTGAAATAAATAAATCAATAATTAAGAAAGGTTAGACGATTTATTTAATCTTATAGCATGAAGGTTCTAAACGTTGCATAACATCAACGATTACAGGGACCGAATCACATCGCACTCAACATATTTCGCTAACACGCGATCATCGCATATCAAAGTCAAACATTCAAAGGATAATCACACGTCTCATTATACAATTGCGCCTGTCAAACACAATTGTAGCGGGATCGATTTAAATGATACTTGAGCCGATTCAGGATTTATCTTCGAGTGGCTCCCACGCCCATGTCGGCGATAGGTGGGGGGACAAGTTTGTTTGATAGTAAAACAGCGTATTATTGTTAATGTCTACAAAATTGTACAAAAATTGTATATACTATTTGTATTACATGGGTGTTATTTGGTTGAAAAAATTGGAGGTAAAGAAACAAGCCTCCTGAGTTTCTTGCCAGCTCTTCTCGGTCGAAGGCTCTCCCAAAATCGGAACTGGTGGTACAATCTGTAGTCTAATGTTAACTGAATTTTTATTTTATTTTTTATTATTATTTGGATTTTACAGTTATGACGTCTATAAATGCTTGTGAAGGCTTATGTTGAATAAATGATTTGATTTTGGCTTTGACACGGCACACCTTCGGTCACGTTAACGGAAACGAGAATTTGTGTCGTAAAACTTCAACTTACCACATTTGTTACTGTACTTTATTTGTGAATGGAAAACGAGGCGCATGTAGCGAGCGACGTCATAGGTGCACATGGTAGACGCTGCTTTAATGGCAAATTAAACACGAAGGTAGGTATCCTAAGTGCAAGTTTTATTCACGATTGCATCACGTTAGTTAAAACGTGAATCCATATGGTAATGAATTGGTGCAGCGCCTCCCGATGACAAACGAGACTTCAAATTTTGCCTTACAAACTTTTTGGTTTAAAGACATTTATTCTTATACAAACATAAGTTCATCGACATAACTTAAAGAAAATTATATATATATATATTTAATGGTAAATTAATTATGAAAATATTAATGCAATCATAAATCGTAAAGCTGGTCACCCTTGAACAATATGGTTTTATTTCCGTTGTTTCTTGGTTCTTTACATAAATTAAGTTTGTGTTTATTTCTTAAAATGTTTCTTAATTCAAACAAAAATAAAAAGTATTTATACATCATCAGATTATTTATATTTTTCACTGTTGGGGTACGAGCCTTCCCTATGGATGGATAAACCACCGCGCGGGCCTAGTGAGGATTGGTGGTTGTTAACGACTGCTAATGCAGCCGGGACCAACGGCTTTACGTGCTACGGAAGAGCTAGAGATGTTAAATTTTTGATCACCCATTCGATAACCGACCTTTGCGAAAGTTGCTTAACCCTCAGCACTCGCAGACCGGGCGCGTTAACCACTGCGCCATCGAGCTCCTCCCCTCTTATACAACAATATAACTCTTTCGTTAACGTGATCGAAACGGGAATTATGAAACTCGTATTTGGCGTTCTGCTGTATGTTTTGGTTCGAAGATCTTCATTCCCGAAGTATTTGGTCACTTGCATGAGAAGATATTTATAACTGTCATATCGTTAAATATGGGTTCGTGGGTTAGGCCCCCGGTGTGTGATGCCCCCGTGGTGGAGGCACCCGATAATGTAGCGGTCTAGGCGTTAACTAAGGTATGAGAAAAATATCCGCAATAACGCAGTCAGCAACATGTTAAAAGAGATATATCTATATTAAAATTAAATTAAAGAGATGGCTTATAGATAAGGCGTTCTACAGTGTGACTGAATATTTCGGTACAAAAACAGTATAGTGGCAGTTTCTATGTAACATATACCTACCCACTAAAAATTGCATGCCCGACTAGGGTAAATTGTTTGTTCCCAATTATGCTTAACACCTGCTATGTATTTACACAATTTTATGGCAATAAAAATGTATTTTATCTTATCTTATCTTATGTTTAAAGTGAATTGCACTTGCTACTGTTTATACTGGTTATAAAATTCAAAACAATTTTTTTAATTCAAAATGAACTTTAACAAGTGTGAGCGTCAATTTAAAGCCATGGTTTCGTAAACCCTACGGTGGAGACCTTGTACCGAGAAGCCGCAAGAAACTCGGCAAGGACTGTTTCTTTCTCCGGTAGTGTTACAATACAAGTTTATTATTTTTAATTAATTATTATATTTTCGATCGCGATGCGATCGAGATTAACCAAAATTGTTTTGTGCAAGGATATGGACTAGCTTGGATCTGTCATTAGTATACTGGGCGCCTGACACTGACTATGCCTAGTGTAAGCTTTATATGCCGTTCGATTACGTTATAGAAAACGATAATTTATACTTTACGTACTAAGTTTTGGACTCGCACTTGGCCGTTCCATATAGATGTTTATTACCTCAATTCCAGCTACAATGACGTCATTTGAATTCGAAGGGGCGCGTAAAATGGAAATAAAATAAAGAGGCCGAATAAATATAAATTAATAATATATCGGTAATTGTTTTCGAGGTGGCTTTGCTTGGCACACCTGCTGCTGTAGCGCGCTCGAACCAACTTGATACTTGAAACTATCTTGAAAATTCGAGATTACTACCTAACCTACGTATGTTTATTTACACTGTTGCTATTCGCCGCTGATCGACTTATTGGAGCGTATCCGGGCTTTTAGAGTCGATGAGAAACTAAACGTACCTCACCAGTAGTGACCGATCATACTCAAAGGGTTTCTAGAGAATATAGCATCACGCACACGTGTTTTTTTTTCTTCTATTCACAGCTCGGCAAATGACTCCACTCCACCTGATGTTAAGTGGAAACGGAGTCCAGACGCAAGGACAACTGGTGCAGCGTGAAAACAACGCAGCATCAGTCACCCTCATCCTGCCGCCCACAAGATGCCTCTTCACGCCTCGTTTGAAGGACCCTATGTCATAGGAAGGAGAGAAAACGTGTGCTGGTAGACTATTCCATCTTTTGGAAGTGCGACAAAAAAACGAGTCACTAAATTTCTTTGTGCGCGATGGAATGTTCGAGACAGTACAACGGTGACTCCAGAGAGCAGCACGCGTACTCCTATAGAGGAAGGGAGAAGGTGGGATAAGGTCAAAAAGTTCTTCAGAGCACTCGCCGTATAAGCGGTAGAAGACGCTGAGTGACGCTATATCTCTACGTAATTGCAGGGACTTGAGAGCATTAGTGACCCCATCCCCTTCTAGATTCTCCGAGGCACTCCGATCGGAATCGAGTATAAACGTTCCACTTCTTGCTTGGCTTTATAAAAGAACCAAATAAAATAAAAACTCGTTAAAAGCGTATCATTTTAATGTGTAGTGTTCGCGTACACTTTTATGAACCATATAAAAAGTAAAGTATAACGTTTCACTGCTTTTATAGTCCCACTACTGGACCACTATAAGTCTCTATCATTGAAATGAAGTCATCGCTGCTACAATCCATGCAATTGAATAAACTGAATTTACTACTAAATACTAAGAAAGATGCATATATAACATTGATTCTTATTTAGAAACTAAAGCTTTTAAAGCTTCTATTTGAGACGGACAAAGGGAAGATGCACCTGAACTTATTTTAGATTAAAGTATCAAGATGGCGGCGGCGGCGCGCGAGCGACGTCCCAGGTGTGTTATGAAGACGTTTTTCTTGTACCGTGGTCGCGGCGAGCCACGTCACTAGTGACGTGACATGGCATAAATATCGATAAACATAAAAAAAGTTGTATTTCAATATATCAGTCTACTGATACACACATGTACATACATGGACATGGACATACATGGGTAAAGTGCGCTTGCTCTTTGCCCTTATCACTTACACAGCCACTTATTGACTCATTATCAAGTGAGAAAACAAAACAAGCTGTGATGAGTGACAGGGCCACCCTTCTCAAACCCAGATGTTCCCAATTTCGTTTCCCAACGTTATCTTTACAAAAAAATACTAGTTACATAACATACAAGACTATTTATAAAAGACACAGAGTTCAACCAATGACAGCGAAGAAAGGAATGGCCCTTCTCCAATTCCTTGCAGCTTTTTCTCGAAATAATTTAGTAGGGTGTACAAATGGCCATGGCTTAGATTTGACGTTATTAATACTAACTAATACATTTTATTAAAGTTTTAATTTTACAATAACATATGTAACACGACCGACTGTACTCCGATTTAAAAATATCTACGATAAAAAAAACATCGATAAAACACGAGCGGAACTGGCACACTACTACGTTGCAAGCATCTATCAAAGTATGACAAATATTGTTTTTACTGTGTACCTACTAGGATGGCAGGGATTCTTGGGAATACCAACTGCTAGCGAGGTAGATTTTTAACAACATTTTTAGCATAACTCAGGAACAAGATTGTGGGAAAGAGAATTCTGTTACTGTCTTTAAGTGAGGTAAGTCTATGTGAATGGATGCATTGGCTTACAGTATAAATTGCTTCGAAGTAAGATTGAAATGGTACAATTTATATGAATCTAACGTTTATTATGAATAGGATGCTTTCTCAGTTTAAAAAGAAATATAGAAGAAATATAAACAACATTTATTATACATTAAACTTACATACTATTTGACAAGTAAATAACATACAATGGGTATACAAGAAAACAAGAGAATTCATGCCAAAAGAATAAAGTTGCCAGCGGTTTCCACACTAGGACGAGCCTGACTTGTGGCCAGCCAACGGCAACGTAAACATGACGCGAAGAAAGAACGTAAAGTAAATAATGAAATTAAAAATTTAAAAAGAAGAAAAATAATAATAATAATTTTACTTTAATAAATAGTTTCTACCACATAGGATCTTTAAACGATGTGTTGAGCAGTGATGCAACTTGCGGGTTGGCAAAGTAAGGACAAAATAGACTTAAGATGTAAAAGTATAGAGATAGAGCGATAGATGCTATGAATTAAACCCGGGTGCTTCAGGTAACAGGCCGAGCGCGTTACCACTCGGCCTCAGGCCCATAACATACGGGGTGACTGGTACATGAACCGTCACAGCAAAATCACATATGGAGAAGTTTATTTGATAACTATTGTAGCTTAGTTTATTAACTAAAGTTTTATAAATTTTTACTTTTTTTTATTTTTTTTTTCAAGTGGATTGCGGAAGACCCAGGTTCGATTCCTGGCTGGGTCGGGTGGGCGTTTAATTTTTTCACTGTATTTTATAAATTTTATAAACATTTGAAGTTTTATAGTTTAGGAGATAGGATTTCTCTTGTTTCTAGCGTAATATCTTTTTTCAATCCTTGATTGAGTAAAGTTGCGACGTAATTTGATCACCAATGTGTATGTGCTACCAAAAATAAAAGAAAATACATTAGGAAGTTGTAAAAAAAAAAGCTACGACAGCTTTAAATATCAAAATTGAGAAAATCTTAAAAAAAGTATAAAAATGCACCATCTCCAAAACTATAAAGCTTTAAGATAAGGTAAGATTCAATAATTAGCAAATATTGTAAATTGCTATGGTGGGTCATGTACCAGTCACCCTGTATAGAAGAGTGGTAAAAAAAACCCCAAGTCCGCCTTACATTCAGAAGCTTATAAAGCTCGGTTAAAGAACATTTTCCATTCAGTTTAAACCACGGATTAACGCAAACTGGACGGTTTAACTGCTAATTGGTGCGTCTCAACTACTTTATGTGACACGCCTGTTTTACAGCTGAACGGAACGAGGGTTAAAACATGTTTCGAAGAACACAAGGCGGTAGGGCGAGTCTCAGCTAATTAAAAAAGAGCTAAGGTTTTACTATCCGTATTCATTCGATTACGTTTACGAAAACGAAAATTGTTATGGCATCACAGCAGCGCCTCCTGGCGACTTACAAGAAGAGTTAAAACTTTGCCATATAAATTCGCGTTTTCGTTATGTAACGTGATAAAATGGCGAATAAAACTCACACTTGGCACCCTGAACGGAACGGGGGTTAAACATGTTTCGAGGAACACAAGGCGGTAGGCCGAGTCTCAGCTAATTGAAAGAGTTAGGGTATTGGCGTTAGTTCTCGACAGGAACAAGTGATCGATTTTTTTTTTGCTTCAATTATTAAAATGACGATATTATCTGTACCATACCAACATGATGCAATAAATAATTATGACTATGACTATAAATACGGGTCGGCAACTGCTTTTAGTATATAGCAACAATAGAATACAGACCACCAGGGTGCCAAGTGCGAGTTTCATTCGATATTATAACATTGAAATGAAACAACTTTTACGGATCTACTCGCGTTTATTTTACACATTAGTTTTAATTAATGTTTATCCTGACGTTTCGAACCCTTTGCAGGGTCCGTGGTCACAGGGAGACAGTCAGTCTCCCTGTGACCACGGACCCAATGTGTGTTTCAATGTGTAGTGTTCGCGTAAACTTTAGAAAACGATATTATAACGTTAACGAAAACGAGACTTTGTATGGCAAAATGTTAACTCTTCTCGTACGTCGCCAGGAGGCGCTGCTAATAGCATTAAAGCAGCTTTGGGCAATTTGGGCTTTTTAGGGGGCGATGAATAATTGAAAGGGTTCCTCAAGCCGTGTGAAACTAATCACCTTCGGAGGTTTTCTAGAGGGAACGGCATCACGCACTAGTGCGTGTCCCCGTGCCCTACTAGATTCGGATCGGCTCGGGTTGACCGGCCCCCCGACCGCCTAACCGATTGCTTTGGCTACGTGTATCGTTTATGACGTCATCTTGTCATTTCGTACTGCCTATGAAAGCAATATCGAAAGCTATAGGCTATAGCTTTCGATATATGCCTATACCTATTAGCTAGATGACAAGATGACGTCATAAACTATACACGTAGCCAAAGCAATCAGTTAGGCGGTCGGGGGGCGGGCCGTGGTGGTGGGGAGAAGCGCCCAGGTACATGTCTGTACCTGGTGTAGAGCGCGTGTGAACCGGTTCTTCGTACCCTTGTTCTACGAGTACGGTGTCTCGGGCCTAAACTAGTGTGCATGTTTAGTGTATTCTGTAAATGTGTAGTGGCATTTAGAGGATCGGGCGGGGAGCCTAATAATTGTATGATTTGGTAACGACATACTTTTATTTTTGTAAATGTAGTTACTGCTATTAAAGCTGTGGAGATTTTTGCGCCCATTCTTCTCCACAGCTAAAAAATATACGTCCTGGATGGGTAGTAGGTAAAAAATGTATGGACGATTAAAAAGCAATTTTTCTTAAGTTTATTTAAATAAGTAAAAATTTACTTTGACTTATTCACGGGAACTCCATTCGCGCCACACCATCCACTCCAAATTGGAGATGGAATTTGGAATGTTTGGAAAACCAACGCTCGGAACGATGCCACGCAATCCAAGTTGCTATATGATTAAAAAGGAGCGCTGTAATTATTGGAGGAGGAAACGATGAACGATGGAATTATTTGAGCGATGTAGTGACGCGATGGAGCGTGAATGGGTGAAATAAGATTTTTCACAATTGCATTATATTAATTCAGCAATTAACAATCGTATGTATTTCACAATGAGCACTGTTATAGCTCGCGAGACGCCGAGCGAGAATTAATCCTTTCCAAATTGAGTTGATTGGTAAAATAATGAGACAGATGCTCTTTATATTTTAATTTAATTCGACGTGTGAGTGGGTTATTTCTTATATTTTAATTGTTAATTGCCTATGTACTGTCCCACTGCTGGACAAAGGCCTCCAGCCTTGAACTGACATTCAAGTGGAATATTGACTCACCACGCTTGCCAAAAGTAGGTTGGTGAGACAAACCCGGGCAACGAAAAAACCAAAAAAACACTTTACCCGACCCGGAACTAATCCTGCAATATCCGACATCGAGCCGGAAAGGTGTCCACCCACTCGGCCATCGAGACGTTCAATAAAAAGATAATTAAAACAAAATTTATGAAGAATATTTTTTGCATAGTTACAAAATAGCACAGCTTATAAATTCCATATGTCATCAGGTCAGTGACAGGACCCTTACTGTCTGGCAGTGGACGGACATGGACATAAGCGATGGTCCCGTCATCCTCCCTCTGACAGCCCGCTGATTGCTTAACTGGAGGATTGAAACGATTGACGCCGCTGCGATTCATTGCAGATTGCACGCGACATTTAATTTCGGAATTGGAACACGATATTATCGTTCTCCAATTTTCGACGGACTAATTTTTTTTTATTTTACAACGCCGCACCTCTTTTTTTTTTTAAGAGCTCGATGGCGCTGTAACTCGTACCCGGTCTCCGAAAACTAAGGTTAAGCAACTTTCGCAAAGGCCGGTCATCGGATGGGTGACCAAAAATGTATCATCTCGAGCCCCTCCGTGTTTCAGAAGGCAGGTAGCCGTTGATCGCGGCTGCATTAGCAGTCGTTAACAACCACCAATCCGCATTGTGCCTACATGGTGGTTAATGGCCCGTTCTCCCTTTGGTGTTTCCACCCACAGGGAAGGCTCCTGCCCCAGCAGTGGCGACGTTGGCGTGGTTGCTTCTTCACACCAGGATGAAGGATATACGAGTGCTGGAAGGGAATTCCATTCTTAGGTGATGCAACAAAGAAATGATTCAAAATTCGATAGCACCTCTAAAGGTAAAAAACGAATTAAACAATCAAACGACTGATATTAAAATAAAATATTTTTTTTGTAGTCGTCGTAACACGTTTTGGTCAAAGCTTAAAATGTCTGGAGCTGTGCAGTGCTTTCCATATTTCCATAGCCAATCCAAAAAAGGGGAAGATTCTCCATTCTATCCTGTATAATATTTTCTTTTCACTTCTTAATTATGCTCAGTTAAGGTAATAGTTACCCATTAATATGCATTTTGGTCTTACAAAACATTTGGAAGAAAGAATAGCGACTTTTAAGACTATTTTCTTATTTAAAAAGCAGATATAATTTATTGTTTTAACGTACTTTATTGTAAGACTTAACTGTTACTTTAAAACTTATATTGTCATCAACTGGACTGATGAAGGAATTCTTATTGTTTACACGAACGAAATGATAATAAATATGATTCAACTTATTGTTGTGGGTTGTGGGTGAAATAAATATGTACAAGTATAATTTCATTATCACGGTATATGAATTCGATTAAATAATATGATTCACAGTGATGAATGATCGTTTTACGCAAAATAAGAGGAATTACCATTGTTCAATGTGGTTCAGCGGCCTTTTTATATCATCTAGTGAGTATCACCATCAGCCAATAAACGTTCCACGGGGGTAAGACCTTGTCCTTCATCTCACTTGATCTAAGTGATGATAAGACCGTAGGTGAAAGTAAATATATATATATATTTATAAACTTCCGCAGCCGAGTGGCTTGCACGCCGGACTTGGGGCGGCGCTAACTCTGAGGTCCCGGGTTCGATTCCCGGTCGGTTCAATGTCGAAAGCGAACTTGTCGATATTGTGTCGGGTCTGGGTGGTTGTGGTACCGTCTCGTTGTTTCTAATTTCCATGAAACGAGTGCTTTAGCTACTTACCTTGGGATCTGGATTGGGAATGTATGAGAGGTTGTCTAATTTTATAAACTCTTCGGTGGCCGAGTGGTAAAGCACTCTGCCCGATACCGAAGGTCCCGGGTTCAATTTCCAGGACGGGCAAAGTGTGAGTTCGGATTTTTCGATGTATAGTCACGGTTTTGTGATCACCAACCCGCATTTGGCAAGCGTGGTGATCATGCCAATCATCGGATGGGTGACCAAAAATATATTATCTCGAGCTGTAAAAACCACCGCACCGCAATGGGCCCGCGTGGTGGTTTAAGGCCCGCAGCGGGGACATAAAATGAGTTAGTGAATGTGAAATATAGTCCTTTAGTAAAATCAGCTGGTGCAAATTAACGTTTACATTATTTATGTAACTGATGCGTTGGCAGCCGAACAGGCAGATGCTCGGGTTGAATGCGAGCAAGCGTGGTACAATCTCCATAGCTTCGTTATACTACTGCAGTGACCCCATGCCTAGCACAAGCGTATTAGCTTACCAGGGGCCCGACCGCCTAACCGATTGCTTTGGCTACGTGTATAGTTTATGACGTCATCTTGTCATCTAGCTAATAGGTATAGGCATATATCGAAAGCTATAGCTTATAGCTTTCGATATTGCTTTCATAGGCGGTACGAAATGACAAGATAACGTCATAAACTATACACGTAGCCAAAGCAATCGGTTAGACGGTCGGGGGGCTGGCCTGTTATCCTTTAACAGGAATGTTATAAAAACGCATTAATAATAAAACTTGACAAAAATCTTATCTAATTAAACAATATCCTGAAAATTTGCGTGTAAACTGTAGTTATTTATTATGTACATGGTAGACTCTTTTATCACCGTCCAAACCTTCTAAGCGGACTTCCGTGATACAAACGAACAACCCTTACTATTGTACCAACTCCCTAACTAGAAAATAACATTCAGCCGTTCCATACATTTTGGTCGATGAAAATTGATGTTTTGAGTTTTTCGAGTTAGGGAGTTGGTCCAATAGTAAGAGTTGTTCGTTTGTATCACGGGAGTCATCTCAGAAGGTTTGGACGGTGATAAAAAGTCAATCTGTATATAATTTTACGCAAACTTTGTTGCAAACAAATTAAATTTGAAAAAAGACAAAGTGTTAAAATAATTCCACGAGCGGGATTCGAACCCTCACCCCATGACATACCGAGTCAGAGTGAACTACCAACTATGCTACCGTGACTTAATCCGCGCTGTAGTTATTTATTCTTGGATTCTCTAACTTAACATCAATTCTCCAGAAAAAACGGTGGCAAAGAAGAGGACCTCGTACATATTCTTCTTGTAGGACTTAATATTCTTTATTCAAGAGTTTGGCGCCACCCTGTATAAGCCGAGATAAAGGGACAGAAACTTAGACTATCACTGTCAATAGAAACGGCCAAGGAAACAAATGTAACGGGAAACAAACCCAGAAAGCTCACTCGCGCTTCATTGACGGGTCGCAGTTGTTGTTTGAAATCGGATTTTTTGCAAAACCACCATTTAAAACTATTGTTTTTTAACTTATTTCCACAATACCGCGAGATTTTAATGTTTTTTTTTAAAGTAAATTCATTGTGTGTTGCTTTTTGTCTCGTATCTGTGTTCAAATAAACGTTTTTTCTTTCTTTCTTATTTATTTTATAATAATTTTAATGGATGTTTATTGGTATTACACAGAAACCGCCTATAATCTGTCGTGATAACTTAATTTAAAAAAATACTTATTGTTGTTTCTTGTGAGAAATCCTTATTCTATATTAAGTCTTACTAATTCACCCTCCTTACAGATTTCTTAACACCATCGTAACATTCGTACCTGAAACCAAACAATAAAGGAATTAGTTAAACATCAAACGTATTAAATTAATAATAGAAAATGAGGTTTATGGGTAGATAGTGGTTGAAATTTATGATAATATATGATTATGTATGTTCCACTGGAAGAACTTTTATTTCATAACGGAATATATAATATACATGATCTCTTTTATGAACCGTCAAATGTATGTGTTAAAAAAAATCTGAAGTAACAAACATAAAAAAAATACAGTCGAATTGAGAACTTCCTCCTTTTTTTTTAAGTCGGTTAAAAACAAAATAGTAATAGACACTATTAGGTTTTTTGGTCAGACCGCTAAACTAGGGTTTTTCTTTATAATTTTGATGTGGGTTGAGTAAGGAATACTTATAGCATGAATAGAGAATGACAAATAAAAATATTGCTGTATGTTGAGTGAGGAATAGAAATGGGTTGAGTAAGGAAATCATTATTCGTGGGATGAATACGGAACAACCCGACAAACCAAGTATTTGTAAAATAAAGAAACTTTCTGAACCCAGTTTACAGCATATGGTTTACCGCCTTAGATTTACGAACCAAAGACGAACACAGTACTTGACCTACTAATCTGAACGACATATTTATGTTGTGTTATTATTATCAAATATTTGCACAAACAAAAACAATAAACCGGGCACTTTGCACAAACTCCCATCTCACTTGAGTGACTGCAACGTAGCGTAAAAGAATAGCGATAAAAAGAAATACAAGTTGACCAAGATATATGGCGAGATCAAATATAATACGTTGTGCGTGTAGCCAATTTTATGAATATTTATGTTGCGTTATATTTTAGAATGTTTTTTTTTTCACTTCGAACGGGATATATACGAGACGCTTTATATTATCTTCATCAGAAGAACTATATACTTTATAAGTACGAAGCAGTTATTTACAGGTTTATATAGATATAGTTAAAACAAGCGATATGGGAAAAATTCTAAATGATGATGATGATATGTTGCTTCATAGTCAATATAAGGTGTAGTTAAAGTGCTGCATAGTCATATTGCCAGGTAGACATTTTGCTTCATAGTCAATATAAGATGTAGTTCGAGTGCTGCATAGTCATATTGCCAGGTAGACATTTTGCTTCATAGTCAATATAAGATGTAGTTCGAGTGCTGCATAGTCATATTGCCAGGTAGACATTTTGCTTCATAGTCAATATAAGATGTAGTTCGAGTGCTGCATAGTCATATTGCCAGGTAGACATTTTGCTTCATAGTCAATATAAGATGTAGTTCGAGTGCTGCATAGTCATATTGCCAGGTAGACATTTTGCTTCATAGTCAATATAAGGTGTAGTTCAAGTGCTGCATGGTCATATTGCCAGGTAGACATTTTGCTTCTTAGTCAATATAACTTTTAGGTCAAATTTCACGTAGACGATTTCATTTTTAGGCAGCATAAAGGGTATATATGGTATATAGCATAAAGGGCACATGTTAGTGACTGTCATAGTCGTACATAATCAAAGTAGTGACACCAGTGTTCGACAGGAACTATTGATCGACACTTTTTTTTAAATTTTCAGAAATAAGGGTGTAAGCAAGTGATTCTTGACTTTAGCAACAAATTAATACAGACTTACTGCTTCCCAACTGACGTCTAGTAAAAATTCAATGAAATTATTTTTATTTTTTGGCTATAAATACTGGTTTCGAACACTTGGTTATTATGTCAAACAAAAGTGCAATACCATACTACAAGTATCTTAAATAGTAAGAATGGTAAGTAACTTAACCTTTTGGTCTGCTTAGTGTCAGATCCGTCCTACGAACACTTAAAATTATATTGTGTCTGTATTCACAGCAGACGACAAGATAAAGTGATTTGACGGCTTTTTTTATGGTAACGAATTACTCTTGGCTGCTTACAGCTTTTACAGCGTAACGGATTTTAGGGGCGGCGACCAATTTTAAGGTTCTAAGCCCGGGATATGCATTGAGCAATCCGAAACACACTTGCCCAATCTGGGAATTGAACCCGGGACTTACAGTGGTAGTTGAATTCAGTTAAAGATAAATTAGTTATTATTCTAAACGAAGTTACTAGCAGTAATCAAGTACTGACTATTAAAAATATATATTTTTTCAAATGCTACGGAGAGTAAGCCTAATTAAATAAAAGTATATTTACCTTTTTATCTTTGATTTTAGAGTCAAGGTAAATCTCTTGTCCATTGTACCTAGGTTCACCAATAATTCCGTTTATCCCGGATAGTTCCTCTGATAAGTGTACGGGGAACAATTTGTCCAGAGTCTAGGTTTCAAAGTTTGGTTAATACATTTATCTGAACCTTTCTAGGTTAGCCCAGTGGTTAGACCACCCGTGTAAGATCCAGATTATCCAGAGGTCCCAAATTCAATTTCAAGTGAGGGCTTCATATATTATTTCAATCGGTTTAATTGGTTGTAGGCCTTATTAAGCCATGCTTATGCCAACTTACCTTAACTTAACCCTAAGTAGTATGGTTTTATGTTCCGTCAGCAAGCTTCTTAAAGCAACTGGCTGTTCTATCTCTTGCTTGAGACTGAGAGGTACAATTAAAGCGTCCCTATCACCGAAATTGTACTTTTAAAAGTAGATACCAATAAGAACCATACATTACCTTATTTACTTTGTAGAGAAGGTACATATAAAAATATTAAACCCGTCAAAAAAAGGTATGAAAGTCCTGTCTTTTTAAGCTTTTGTCCCGTTTTAATAGTCTAGCATGGCAACCCTAATTGCACCCCAGATATACCAGTAATAATGTTTATGGAAAACAGAAATGTAGCAGGAAACGAGGAATGGCGGGAAAACCGGACGCGACGCGGCCCGACAGACTATTTGTCAGGAGGGTGTGCACCGACCGGCGTTTTTGATACTTCACCTTTTTAAGGTTGGTCTGTGTCTTGAAGAGTTGCCGAGAAATTGGAATAAGAAGTGCGTTCAATGTAATAAATAATTCTCGTTAAAAGAAAAAGAATATAAACACTTTTACGTTGTTTGGATGGATGAAGTTTAGCGCAAACTAATTTTATAGGTAGGTATCCTCCGTGCTGTGCTGACAGTCACCCCGTGACCACGGCCGGTACAAATCCGTCGAAACGTCGGATACTCATATTCATTTATTCACCATCAATTTATAACAATAAGTACAATAAAAGTGTGTATAAGATGTTATGTCTGTTACAAAACCTTTTCAAGGCATTGTAAAATATTAATCTAAATAAAATCTATTTTCAAAATATTCTTTCATTTGATAAAAATAATGACAGAAAATATAAAAAGGTCTATTTTTTTATACTTAGCATGGCAAATGACTCCACACCACCTGATGTTAAGTGGAAATAGAGTCCAGACGCGAAGACAAATGGTACAGCGTGAAAACAACGCAGCATCAGTCAACCTCACTCTGCCGGCCCACAAAGTGCTTCTTCAAGCCTCGTTTGAAGGACCCCATATCATAGGAAGGAGGGAAAACGTGTGCTGGTAGACTATTCCATCTTTTGGAGGTGCGACAAAGAAACACAAGTGTATAACAATATTAAAGAAATTATATAATTAATAAAGAAAGAAGAAAAATATAATTATTAAAGAAAAATTTAAATTTTTGCGGAAATATAAAACCTACCGTAACAGTAGTGATTTATACACTTTAAAATTGTTGCGGTCTAGGGCTAAAGCTGTTGAGCGTAATTGTTATACGAGTTATATTTCTCTTATAGAGAAATCCATATATAAAAACCCAAAAAGATTCTGGGGTTTTGTCAAAAGTCGCCTAAAGTCTAATGTTATGCCTAGTTCTATGTATTATATTGATAAAAGCTTAAACTCGGGACAGACTATTTGTAATGCTTTCTCTGATTATTTCGGGAAGAATTTCATTATTACCGATGATTGTGCACCTGTGGTAAATTCCCAATACGGTGTTAGTGGCAGTACATGTGAGACACCTGGCTCTCATTTGTCTTGGATTTCTATAAGCGAAGAAGTTGTTCTGAAGCTGCTCAAGGGTTTGGACTCTTGTAAATCAGCCGGACCCGACGACATTCCTGCCATTTTGCTAATAAATTGCTCTAAATCATTGTCATTACCCGTGACCCTGCTGTTTAGAAAGTCCATCGGTGAGTGTTCCGTACCAAGGATCTGGAAAACTGCCTATATTACACCTGTCTATAAGAAGGGCTCTAGAACAGATATACTCAACTACAGACCCATTTCCAAACTCTGTATTCTGTCCAAAATATTGGAAAAAATTGTCCACGGACAGATCTATGATGCTATCGGTAGGTCATTGAATGGTTTTCAGCATGGTTTTCTGCCTGGCAGGTCAACTGTTTCTAACCTTGTTTTTTTAAACGACGATATCACAGAAGGTATGGATAGGGGTTGTCAAACTGATGTGGTTTACACCGACTATAGTAAGGCCTTCGATCGAATACAGCATGAACGCTTGTTGATTAAGTTGGAATTCGTTGGAATATGCGGTGATTTGCTGAGATGGTTCTCATCGTATATAAAAAATAGAACGCAAGCAGTTGTAATAAATAACTATGTTTCTAGTTGGATTGAGGTACCTAGTGGCGTGCCTCAAGGTTCGATACTGGGGCCGTTGCTTTTTGTGATATATATTAACGACATTGTGTCCTGCTTACATTCCTCTAAATTATTGTGCTTTGCCGATGACATGAAGGTATATAAACAAATTCGTAACATTGATGATGCTCATGAACTACAGCGTGATTTGCATCGTCTGGAGTCGTATTGCTTGAGTAATTATTTAGATTTGAACCCTATCAAGTGCTCAGTAGTCACGTTCAGTAGGAAGATTAATAACATTGTTTTTGACTATGAGATTGGCGGTAAAGTGCTTCCTAGAGTGGTGTTCTCACGGGATCTGGGTGTTATACATGATTCCAAACTTGCGTTTGATCATCATGTTGACAAAGTCATTGCAAGTGCCTCCAGGGCTCTAGGATTTGTGTTGCGTAGCTCCAGGGACTTTAAAGATATTAAGACTTTAAAATTTTTATATTGTACTTACGTTAGAAGTATCCTGGAGTATGCCTCGCAGGTTTGGAACCCCTGTTACGACGTTTACAAAACGCGTATTGAGCGTTTACAAAAAAGATTTCTGAAACATCTTTGTTTTCGCCTTAAATTGCTATATAGTGCCGATTTATACGAGGACCTATGTAGAAGGTTTCACATTTTGCCACTCCATGTGCGTCGTGATATAGCAGACGTTATATTAATTTTAAAGATCATAGCTGGTACTTTGGATTGTCCTGATCTGTTATCTAAAATAAGTTTCAACGTCCCCCGTAGTTTTCGTCGTACTGTACCACTTTTTATCCCTTTTTGTAACACCAACTACCGGAAAAATGCCTTTATTTGCAGAGCTGGCAGGCGGATCAACACTGTTGCCCAATCTATAGATTTAGATATTTTCAATGCGAGTGTCCAATCAGTGAGGAAATCTCTCGGTGATCGTTTCTTCGAAGTTCATTGATTAATATTATTGTAGTAATTTAGTGTTAGTTATTAGTTATAGTTTTTTATTTTTGTGTGTGCATTAATCAGTAATTATGGTTAGCTACTCTAAAAAGCAATAAGCTGTTTGTTTTAATTTTCTGTTTTACACTACCTTTATCAGTGCGAATCTTTTAGTAGCTTTTAAGTTTTATTGTAAGTTTATTTCATTAATATAAAGCTGATGATTTGCCGAATAAAATAAAATAAAATAAAAATAAAATAAAAATAACACATTTAGTTATGTTGAAATAACTTATCAGACTAAAGAGTTATGATTACGAGTATGAATATATGTTTTATTATTTTTTTTATTCAGAATTCAAATTCAAATTCAAAATAATTTACTCAGTTTAGGCTACAAGAAGCTCTTGTGAATGTCACTATGCCATTGGTTCGTAAGTCTGTTCTGGGCGGGATATCTTGTACTGAGAAGAACCGGCAAGAAACTGCACTTTCCTCCCTTACAGCGTCAAAAATATTGGATAATGCCCTATCAAAGCAGGACACCTTCCATTACAAATAAACACCAAAAAAAATATAGAAGACAACAATATGTAAAAAAACAAAATTAAAAATCTAAGTAAACAAATTTACCTCAGTTTATTATGTATTGTCATTAGCACTTAACAAGTCTAAACAGAAGAAGAAAAGAAGTGACATCGTTTGCGCTGGTAGAGAGCTAGAGAGCTGGTAGTGTGCTCTATCCCAAATAATAAATAACAATAAAAAATAAAAAAACCGAAAGTATCAAGACCGGCCGGTCGTACTACAGCCACTTCCCTAGTTTTGATCGTTACTACGCGTCGTTAAGTGATTGGCTCGCGACGAACTGACAAAACGATTTTTATGCAGACACTTTTTTGTGCAATATAAGCTTGGTCATACGACAAGGCCCGAAGGTGGAAGCGCACTTCACCCGGAATCTTAAACTACTGAGGCACTGACTATCTTATCTTATCTTATGTAATGATAAGTTAATATATCAAGATAGGTAACCGTTATTTGTAATTCCGAAAATGTATTAAATTAGTGTGTGATTGGTAACGACATACGTTTTTTTGTCGTTACTTCTATTAAAGCTGTGGAGTTTATTGCGCCCATTCTTCTCCACAGATAAAAATAGACGTCTTGAATAGGTAGTCGGTAAAAACATGTATGGACGATTCAAAAGCACTTTTCTTAAGTTTGACGACCTCCTTGGTCGAGTGGTTTGTACACCGGTTTTCATGGTGTCGCCATCTCTGAGGTCCCGGGTTCGATCCCCGGTCGGGTCAATTTAGAAATTATTGTTTTTCTAAATTGTCACGGGTCTGGGTGTTTTCTATGTATAATAAGTATGTATTCAAGTATTTTAAGTATGTTTATCCGTTGTCTAGTAACCATTTAACGAGTTTCATAACGAAGCTTCTCTTGGGATTAATTATTAATTATAATTATTTATTTGAATAAAAATTTTGGACATTCACTGTGACTTTGAGACAACTCCAATTGTCAAAACACAGCAATGCTACTAACATTAATTTTAAGGCGACACATTTCGATGTGATGGTGGTAGCTAGTCAGGCGGTCTTAAAACAAGCGCTATTACCAACCAAACCGAATAACACATGTACTCTTCGTTGTTACTCGAATCCGGGACTTCTGACTCTTAGATCGATGGTTTAACCACTAGACCACAGATGCGGTTAAAATAGACGGTAATAAAAGGTATAAAGAATATAACGCGTTTTTAAAAAATCATTATTATCATCATCAGCTCATTTTAAGTCCCCACTGCTGGGGCACGAGCCTTCCCTATGGATGGATAGGGAGAATAGGCCATAAACCACCACGCGGGCCCAGTGCGAGTTGGTGGGTGTTAACAACTGCTGATGCAGCCGGGACTAACGGCTTTACGTGCCTTCCGAATCACGGAGGAGCTCGAGATGATAAATTTTTGGTCCATCCATCCCAGTGACCGGCCTTTGCAATAGTTGCTTAACTTTAGCAGTCGCAGACCGGGAGCGTTAACCACAGCGCCATCGAACTCCTCAATTTTTTTAAATAAGCAAGTGTTAAAGCATTACGACTTTGTAAGTTTTGTCTATGAAAACAGTAGCGAAACTACGATATTACACCAAACAAACAAATCCAGTATGTAAATCAAAATGCAGCCTGAATTTCACAAAAGGAATAGCCGTAATGACGCTAGACTTATGGCACAAAGTAAAGAGAACCAGAATGTCGCGCTCGAGCAACGCACACATTGACATTAATCTCACGGACACGGATCTCGGAACAACCCCGCTACACACGACTTTAAAGTTTATACTGACACCAACCATCAGGTCATAAAGTAGGTGTTAGACAACCTTGCGCAAGCACAAGGGACCATCTGCGTCAGGTCATAACGCCAGATCAGGGCGCGCCGAAGCGCATTCTTCATCCGGTACTCTTAAGACTAGTGTCTTAAGCGAGTTGCCCAGTGGACACGTATTATCCACTACCTAGTAACGGATATCGGAGCAGTCAGAGTGCTGCTGTTGCGAGCCTCCGTGTCGGCGAGAAGCTTTAAGGGTTCCTCAAGCCGTGTGAAACGAAGCACCGTCGGAGGTCTTCTGGGTGCGTAGTATGAGTTTTGTTTACTATATCCGTATTCGTATGGCATTGAAACAGCGCCTCCTGGCGACAAACGAGAAGAGTGAAAATTTTGACACAAATTCTCGTTTTCATTAACGCGATCGAATTTCAAAAATAAATCGCAGTGGGCCCTCAGGAGGGAACCGCATCACGCGGTAGTGCGTGTCCCCGTGCCCCTGCCCTAGATTCTCCGAGGGGTTCGGATCGGGAACGGAACAACCAGAAGGCGCCTCTAAAGGCTAGTACCTCGGCGCAGGTTGACCGGGTCGTGGGTGGGGATGTGTGCGTTGCTCGAGCGCGTTTGTATGAAGCGTACTTTCTGCGTCTCCTTATCTTGTGCCTATGGCTAGACTATATAGCCTGATCGATCCTAAACATACTTACTTTAATAAGCTAAAGCTATTTGCTTTGATTACGTATTATTTGTCAGCCTTTGAAGACTAGTATAGTTAAACCACCCGATCTTAGATGTTAGTCTGAAATTAAATTTTGTGGGGTATATTTTATAGTCATATCTAACTTGATTCTAACGACTTCTCGATGGGGAGGAGGGGAGCTCCATGGCGCAGTGGTTAATGCGCCTGGTCTGCGAGTGCTGAGGTTAAGCAACTTTCGCAAAAGCCGGTCATCGGATTGGTGACCAAAAATGTATTATCTCGAGCTCCTCTTTTCTTCGGAAGACACGTAAAGCCGTTGGTCCCGGCTGCATTAGCAGTCGTTCGTCGTTTAGCTTCAGTGCAGCAATTAACACTTGAAAATAAAAAGTAAAAAATGTACTATAGCGTGGTGTTATCAAATTTGTGGTATTTCATCTGCAAAGATGAATCTGCATGGCCATCGGTTGCAACGACCGGTGGATAGATGGCGCTCAGCGCTGCTAAAAAAAGCACGACAAAACATTAGAAAGCAGTGACAAAATTCAGCGCTTACGTCAGCCTTCCCGGTAGCATAGCGGTCAGTGCAGCCGCCCGGATTGCGGAAGACCCAGGTTCGATTCCTGGCTGGGTCGGGTGGGCGTTTAATTTTTTTCACTGTATTTTATAAAGTTTTATAAATATCTAACTAGTATGTTTTTATTCATGCCATGCTTGGCATCAGACTTCATGACCCGAGTCCCAAATACCGTAATCCGACAACAAACTAAAGACCAAGACATTGAGAGAAGGGTGATGGGACTCAACTGGAGTTGGGCAGAACACTTAGCTAGACGAGGTGGTGGGCTGATGGCAGGTGGAACAAAGCAATTACCGAGTGACGGCCAAGAATTGAACATAGAAGCGTCGGGCGTCCGCTGGCAAGGTGGACTGACGACATTTATCCTACTAATATTATAAACGCGAAAGTTTGTAAGTATGGATGGATGTTTGTTACTCTTTCACGTAAAAACTATTTAATGAAACTTTCCTCATATACAGACCATGACCCAGACTAGCATATAGGGTACTTTTTTTTTTACTTTTTTTTTTACTGTAGTCTTCGCGAACGAAGTCGCGGGCAACAACTAGTAGGATATAATTGTAAACCAGCGGCTTGTAAGCCGGTAGTTACCGAAACCAGCGGATAGAAACGGATAATTAGCCGCTTGATACCGGGTAGATGTTAGAATATGAGGTAACAACTTGAGATTAAGGCAGTAAAAAGAGATTTATTGTAATAAATAAATAAATTAATTAATTCTTTATTTGCTTCAAACATGGTAAATAAGATGACAATAATATTCATTATGAGTACAAACATGTTTCACCAAGTTACAACTGGCATGCAAATGACGCAATATACACTAAGACGCAAGACGTAAGACGCAATATGACAGAGTGCACACACAACAACGCTGTCACGAGAAGAGCAACACACAGACATTATGTGTGCGTTTACAACGACAGTTACATAAAACCGTTTACGAAGCTAGCTAGTTGTTTATATTATTAACTCTCTTCCTCCAGGAACGTTAAATAAATACGCAGATTACGATTCACTACTTTCATTTATTACTTTTATCCAATTTTTTAATAAACATTAACAAACGTGCACACACGATCATTTACTTTTTTTTTCAAGTGTCAGTCCTCTTCAATATGGCCGACTTGCTAGCTTTTTGTCGATCAATTGACGATCCAATAATACTTTTTGGCATATAGTTTTTAATAATTTATTTATAACAAAGCACTAATATGATTAAGATTATTTGACTAGTATTTTTAGGATCGTCAACAATATTTAACAGTAGATACCCGACTTGAGCATCGAAAAAAAAAAACCATATTTATTACATATTTTATAGTTAAACTCTTATTTTTGTTAGACAATAGCACTTATTATGTTCAACTAAACAGTACTTACTAATTTACTTAATTCAGAGACGAGCAGGAAACTATGAAACAACGTTTGTTATCATTATTATTTTTTTTTTTTTGAGAGAGATTGCTGTTTGCCTCTAACGGCATTTTCAGCTTCACCGGGCTTAACAACGTTTGTGTTTAGGTGGTGGTGTATGAAAATTATAAGAATAAAGGTAGCTGAATTAGTTTACTTTGGATCTAATCATCATTATAAACCAAACGCGAGAATCTCGCGCGGCAGGATAGATGCACGGGGGGGTGCACGGGGGGTGCGCGATGCTCGTCGCGGGGCACCAGCCTGCTCGCCGGTTAATTTCATAGATAAATCTATTTATTCATAATGGATAACCAAATTAAAATTAAAATAAATAAAAAAATTATTAAATTTAAATTTATTAAATTATTAAATTAAATTAATTTTACCATCATTCAAATTATTTGTTTGTTCCGTTTGCGGTGGAGACATTGGGTCCATGGGGGCCGGAGGCCAAGCAGCTTGTTAAAGAGTTGAGTGCTCGCCTTATTGAAGCCTCCGGTGACAAGAAGGCTGGCAGCTACCTCTGCCAACGTATTAGCTTGGCAATCCAAAGAGGTAATGTTGCCAGCATTCTTGGGACCGTTCCCATGAGCCCACAGCTGGAGGACATTTTTTATTTATAGGTTTTATTTTGTCTTTAGTGATGTAGGTAACTTATATTATAATTAATTGGAAAATTATGTATAGTTGTTAATAAATATTCATGGATAACCTATTTCCACAACATCTCTCACAAATAAATAATTAAAATAGTCCTATACCACTGCTGTGTCACATTTTGTACGACAATTTTGATTTTTTTAACACTTAATACAGATGCAAATGTCATTGTTTATGTTTATTTATGTTAAATGTATGTATAAATAGTAAATAAATCAGAAGAGAAACAACAAAAAAGAACTAAATCATGTGAACATATCGATGAGTAAGCAGCCGTTTCCAGCCGCTAGTTATCGCTAGAAATGATAATAAGCCAAATAAGCTGTTTCGAGCCGCTAGTTATCGCTAGAAATGATAATAAGCCAAATAAGCTGTTTCGAGCCGCTAGTTATCGCTAGAAATGATAATAAGCCAAATAAGCTGTTTCGAGCCGCTAGTTATCGCTAGAAATGATAATAAGCCAAATATGCCGTTTCTAGCCGCTAGGCTATGTTAGTAACCAGCTTCACATCTATAGTCGGGACAGACATGGGTGGCAGACACGAAAGGAGGCCTATACTCAGCAGTGGGTATCTCCGGGCTGGACTGATGATGTTGAAGTTTTTTATTAAACAAATTTTTTTTTTTTCATTATTTACCTACATATTATTTTACGCAAATATTGTTGAGAACAATTTGAAAAAAGACAGTGTTAAAAAAATTCCACGAGCGGGATTCGAACCCGCGACAATATTTGCGTAACATTATATGTAAATAATCGTAAATATAGCTTGCCTAACTCTTAGCTGATCTTTCAATATTTGGATAATCTTAAATATTGATGACGCAGTTGTCGACATTGAATTGGCTCCTTTGGCTTACTTAGTGTTGATTAATTTCGGCGAGAGTAGCCACGTTCGCATAGTTGGTAGTGCACCTGACCCGGCATGTCATGGGGTGCGGGATCGAATCGCGCTCGTGGATTTTTTCAACAATTTGTCTTTTAGCATATACTTCGTCGATTTAAAAAACAGACCCAAATTAAACTGCCCTTTAAAGTATTTTCAATACAACTCTAGTACACATCCGTTCGTCTTGTTTACGTACAAGTTTTCCACGCATAATCAGACAGAGAGGTCTATAACAGCCCCGTTTCCCCGAGGTGGGTCCTTCACAAATGGAAAGACCGTGTAGCTGTCCCGAGGGAGGACCTTAATGTACTATGGAAAGGACACGGCATATATATAAGTTGGTCCAGAGAAAAATTCTCGGACTGTCGACGTTTTGAAAGGACATCAGTAAGTGAAGTTATAAAGCAAGCGTCTGGGTTGTTGGCAAATTAATCGTTTTTAGACGATCGCGTTGCGTTTCGGTACAAATGTTTTTGTTATATTATAGGCGGTATAATTAATGGCGCAGTGGTTAACGCGCCTGGCCTGCGAGTGCTGGTCATCGGATGAGTGACCAACAAATTTATCATCTCGAGCTCCTACGTGCTTCGGAAGGCCCGTAAAGCCGTTGGTCCTGACTGCATTAGCACTCTTAAAATTAATTCGGGGGGGGGGGGGGGGGGGGGGGGGTGCAATATAATGTAATTATTTTTTAACAAAAAACCCTTCGTCCACTAATTTCATGCGTTGTTCTTAATAGTTTAATCTTAAATCATAATTGGTTAAGTTAGTTGTTACTTCGTGTCTGGTTGCGTACTGGTGTGCTCTCACGCTAAGGTGTTCGCGGAAGACCAGCGTCAGGTCACTCTTTTAGGTGACCTGACATTATGCTGAGACACCTTTTAGTGCCATACTTAAATTGTATTGTGTTGTATGTTTTGCTTTATTTTGTATTGTGATTGTGAACATTTTCCACATAATACAACAATCTAAATTTAGTGTACACAGCATGCGATCAAATAAACTTACAGACACACTTTGTGTTTATAACTTAACATAAACAATAAATGTATTAACAACTTTTTATTTGTTTATTTATACGGATAGGTATTTATGTTATAAGTGGAGTTGAGGATGTTTCATTGAGGATTATTTTATATATTATATGGCTGAAATTACCCTTTTGTACTGTACGCATCCATTGTTAAATACGTATATATATCGTTATGAACACGAATTTAATAATTAAAATTCGCGTTTATTTTATTAAATTAATCATTTAAGAAAATAAACGCGAGTAGATCCGTAAAAGCTCTTCCATTTCAACGAATTAATTCGTTATAGGTACGGCTCATTATTATCTAAATATGTCGTCGTAACATTATAACATCAATATTTGTACCCCGATCCGATCCGAACCCTTCGGAGAATCTAGTAGGGCACGGGGACGCGCACTAGTGCGCGATGCCGTTCCCTCTAGATAACCTCCGAAGGTGATTCGTTTCACACGGCTTGAGGGACCCTTTACGTTCCTCGCCGCCCCCAAAAAATCCCGGTGAAGCTGAAAATGCCGTAGAGGCAATCAGCAATCTATCTCAAAAAAAAAAAAAAAACAATATTTGTAACATATAGTTGTGTTCCAGCAGCTAGAGATAAGAAAGCCAGTGCCTCAGTAGTTGAGAAAAGGGGGTCACCAGGGGGTGAAGTATGATTTCACCATTGTCCTTATTTAACATCAAGTAAGATGAAGGCACTTGGAGAGGCCTATGTCCAGCAGCGGACTACGTACAGGCTGATGATGATGAAGATGAAGGCACTGGGCTGACGCGTAAGCTATTTGTATATAAAAAATACTTATATATATTTTTTTAATAAAATATCAAAATAGATAACTTTTTTTTTTACTAGTAAAATCAACCAGTCTCATGAAGCTCGAGAGGATATCGAACCCACGACTGGCTTATCGGTCCAATGCTCCGACTGCTGAGCTGCCGTGACCCTATACCATCATATAGCATTATGAAAATGTGAATACAATGCAGTACCTGGATGACCGAGCTTTGCTCGTTATTATTTTTATAATGTTTTCTAAAAATGAAACCTAGCTAGATCGATTTATCGCCCCCGAAACGCCGTGCATACTAAATTTCATGAAAATCGTTGGAGCCGTTTCCGAGATTCAGATTATTTATATATACAAGAATTGCTCGATTAAAGGTATTAGATAGATACATACACATTAATAATTTTCCATGTCTGAATTGACTAAAAGTGAGATACAAGAATGTGTATGAACATCAAATAAATATGTTACGAACCACTTTTAATGCAAATAAACTATTCTATTTTAAAAAAAAAAATTACAAGATTTTATATAAAAAAATTTTTTTTTTTAATTTCCTGACTTTAATCCATTTTTCTTGTATGCAGATTGACGATAAGCGCTGTTTAATGGTTGTCTCTTGTCAGCGCCTTAACAGAAAGACGCACGAGCGATGACGGTGCGGCATGGCTGAGCGGTGCGAGTCGCCGGCTGAGGCGGCGGGTTCCGGATTCCGAGCCAAACGACAGTTTTCCTTCCTTCCTTTAGCTTATTACGAGTTGTGGACTAAGGTGTGAGAGACAGCGGAATCATTATTTTTAAAATACGTTTAAAAAAACTTTATTTAATATATTCAATACAAACTTTGAAAAATATTATTTTTTGCAAACCAATCTGTTTCTGATTGCCTCAGGCGGCTTTTTATCATCATCAGCTCATTTTATGTCCCCACTGCTGGAGCACGAGCCTTCCCTATGGATGGATAGGGAGAACGGGCCATAAACAATGGGCCCAGTGCGGATTGGTAGTGTGCGGCTTTTTACGCATATTAAATATATATATTAAATAAGTATTAAATATATATTTTAAATATTTAGACAACATCACATACATTGTTCTGATCCCAAGGTAAGTAGCTAAAGCACTCGTTTCATGGAAATCAGAAACAACGACGGTACCACAACCACCCAGACCCGACACAATATCGAAAAGTTCGTTTTCGACATTGACCCGACCGGGAATCGAACCCGGGACCTCAGAGTTAGCGCCGCCTAAAGTCCGGCGTGCAAGCCACTCAGCTACGGAGGTCGTCGAGGCATATATAGTGGCAGCAAGCGGCGGCTTTTTAGTGTCACCGGACTTTTTCAAGGGCGGCAAGAAACTTATAGGGTTCCTCAAGCCGTATGAAACGAAAATATGTGTACCTGGTGTAGAGCCCGTGTGAACCGGTTCTTGGTACCCTTGTTCTACGAGTACGGTGTCTTGGGCCTAAACTAGTGTGCATGTTTATTGTATCATGTAACTATTTAGTGGCATTTAGAGGATCGGGCGGGTTTTTTTCTTCGCTTAAGCAAAATACTATACGGGTTTGAAATAATTTAAACTTCGAACTTTGTATAGGATATATCGATAAATATGTATTTTTGAACGATTTAAAAGTACTTATCTTTATATATATAAATTTTCTGTGCGTGTGCACATCACTGAACTCCTTCTAAACGGCTGGACCGATTTGGATGAAATTTTCTGTGTGTGTTCAAGTGGATTCGAGAATGGTTTAGACTTGATTTTACAATTGAACCCGGTAGCGCTAATATAGGGGTCCATCATGGGTTACGGGTGTTCTTTTAAGCGGACGAATGATTTGTTTGATTTGTAGTCATGGAAACTAACGTTTTGTTTGTATTATTGTTGTCATGGAAACTGTCAAAGCGGTACGAAGTCCGCCGGTCAGCTACTATGATATAAGTTTATAGTCATGTAAATATTTATTGCATCATTTTGGTATAGTACACACGCCTGCACATCAACCTACCACAAACTGTCAAATTTCCTCAATAGACTTTGAACTTTATGACCAAGTTATATGGTTGAAAATGTATTGAAGAAATTTGTCAGTTTTGTATTTGTTTGATCTGTACATAGACCTACAATATTATAATAGTTCCTTAACATGACCCCAATTATAATTGTTATTCATTTAAAAAGTTGACTTTGTTAGAGGCTCTTGACTTCTTAGAAGTCGCTATCAGCTCGTGACTAACACCACAATGTCGCGTCGTCTAAATACATTATTTCGAGTTGCTATTCACACCGCAGCCTGAAGAGGTTAACTGGACTGGAGTAAGCCTTTGTCATTGTTAGGTACTGTTACAGAAAACGTCTATGTTCACATTTATCTATTATTAAAGAAACACAATAAATAACTAAAACAATTTATAATCTCCATTATCAGTTTATACTCCACAGTCCACTGCTGGACATAGGCCTCGTCAAGTCCATGCCACTGAGCACGGTTCGCGGCAACTCTCATCCAGCTCTTGCCTTCCCTACCTTGCGAAGATCATTGAAATAATTCTAGGGCCGGCAGACGTTGCCATTTTTGACTTATGTGCCGGCCCTAGAATTGAAATTTGTAGTACATAAAGTATGAAACATGGGCCAATAAAGTTTCTCACAAAAAAGAAACGCAAACAATAACACAGGCCCTCCCTTAAACAATGGAAATGTGCCACTACAAATGCGTGCATATAACTGCGCCCTACACCGGATCAAATGAAACTCGCCAAGACAAACAGGCTGCGCTTAATTAGCTATTATACAGCGGGCCATTTCAATAGTGCACACGTTCAGTAATAAAATACCTTTAATCGTCTCCTTATGCTTGTGCTGAACTTCTTGCATTATAATATTAAATATGAAGTACCAAATAAACTTTTATCTATCTATCTATCTGTTTAATAGCGAAAGAAAACAGATAGTGATTAATACTAAGTCATGCTTTACCAGTCAAGGCCTTTTTTTTAAATAAACAGGCACTGACATTGTAATTTCATTTGTTCCGACTGTACAATGTGTATTGTATTGTATTGATACTTTGCTGATTTTGGACTGCCTTTAGAAAATAATTGTCATTGAATGAATTTACCATGAATTTAATGCACTCCAAAAGTATGTATACATGAGTTGTAACAATAATATCCTCAATTATGATCGCCATTATCATAATTTCAGCAAAAAGACATTTACTGCTGGACAAAGGCCTCCCCCAAAGACTTCCACAACGACCGGTTTTGTTGCTGCTTGCATCCAACGGCTACCAGCGACCTTACCAGATCGTCGGTCCTATATCCTCAATAAATAATACAAATGAATTTAGTCTTAAGCCAGCTACAATGGCGTAATTTTACTCTTTTGTGACTGTAATTGGTTTTATATAGCTTTTTTGTTAATACACAAATAAATGAGATACTTTTCGCGGCCGGCTGTGTACACCCCACACGGTCACATTAAGAACAGTATACACCGCACATTGGCAGTGCGCCTGAGGTTTAGCGCCACTAGCTTTTTAGGAGTCCACATAGGTGATTCTCTAAACGATTAGATGGCACTTTATAGTTTGCTTACATACACGAATGTTGACGAAAAATAAAGATTTCGTACAGTCTTGATAAGAAAAAACAACATTTATTTGCCTTTTAGAGAAAAAAAAAAACTCGTAGAAACAATACACAGTATAAATATTGAATTACAAATACACAAATGTTGAAAAAAATTCCACGAGCAGGATTTGAACCTGCATCATTCTGACATACCGGGTCAGGTGCTACCGGGTCAGCTCAATTGGAAGAGCACCTGACCCGGTATGTCAGAATGATGCAGTTTCAAATCCTGCTCGTGGAAATTTTTTCAACATTTGTGTTTTTGTAATTTGTTTCGCAAGAAAATTTGCGTTAAAATTATATAAACAAAACAAACATTTTATAAATAGCTTGCCTACTTCTTCACTGATCTTTAGTATTTGTAAAAATATTATGATCAGATGTTAATGACGTAGATGTTGACATTGAATGGGCGCCTTTGGCTTTCATAGTAAAAAGTAAATAGTGTTGAATAATTTCGGCGGGCTGGTTAGAACCACGATAGCTCAATTGGAAGAGCACCTGACCCGGTATGTCAGAAGGGTGCACGTTCAAATCCTGCTCGTGGAATTTTTTTCAACATTTGTTTTTGTAATTTGTTTCGCAAGAAAATTTGCGTTAAAACTACACTCGGCGTCAAAAAAATCGCACCTTTTAAAAATCATCTTTAAAAATTCTTAAACCTTATGTAGAGGATAGTGTTGGGTATCATTAGAAAGGTAACAAAAAGGAGTATCAAAAAACAATTAAATTTAACTTTCTGTATAATTATAATTATACAAACAACATTAAAATTAATAAAATAATAAAAATCCTTAATTAAGTCCTAATTAACAACAGATAATTTACAAAGAAAAATGTACAAAAAGTGTCTTAAAATTAACTTAAAATCTAGTGTTACCCCCCCTTGCCCTGATCACGGCTTCCATACGGTCCCTCATGGACCTCACCAACTTCAGGAGCTCTTCTTGAGGGATAAGCCCCCATTCTTCAATCACCGCGTCTTGGAGCTCCTGTAGAGTCGAAGGAGCTGGATCCCGAGATCGAACCTTACGTTTAAGATGGTCCCAGAGGTGCTCTATAGGATTCAGATCCGGACTTCGCGCTGGCCACTGCATCACAGAGATTTGGGACCTCTGCAAGAAGTCGCTCACGATGCCTGCAGTGTGAGCGCGAGCGTTGTCGTGCATTAATGTGAACCCCTCGCCAAAAGATTCGGCAAAGGGGACCACATGCACTTCCAGGACCTCAGTGACATAGCGGCGAGCAGTCAGCGACCCTTGTCCGCGAGCACCTCCAGTCCGGGAGACGCAGACAAGGTCGGTTTTGCCGGCAGCAGACATACCGCCCCAGAACATGCAGGATCCGCCACCATATTCCACCGTCTCCTGGATGCAGGCTTGGGCGAAACGTTCACCCTGCCTCCGGTATACTCTTCTCCGTCGGTCGTTGCAGAAAAGACACACTCGCGTCTCGTCTGAGAAGAGAACAGCTCTCCACTGCTCAAGGGTCCAATCGACGTGGTCACGAGCAAACTGCAAGCGGGCTCGCCGATGCGCTGCAGTCAATTTTGGACCCGTAGCAGCTCTGTGGGCCGCTATCTTCTTCTCCTTCAATCTTCTTCTAACCGTAGATACGCTTACGGTGCGTCTGCGAACTGCCTGGAGCTGCTGTTGCAACTCAACAGCGTTGGAGAAACGATTTCTCAAAGAGTTCGACACAACGAACCGGTCGTCTCTTTCCGAAGTGCAGCGACGTCTACCCGAACCGTGTCTGCGGATATAGCCACCGGTCTCTATGAAGCGCTGGTACACTCTTCGAACGGAATAACGGCTCAGGTTCAGTTGCCGGGCGACATCACACTGCCGCACCCCTGATTGCAGTAGTGCAACCACTTGAGCGGCTTTATCAGCTGTGGTATCCATCAAAATCTGTGCGTGTGTCCTCTTCAACGGTTGAATAGCGAATGACCCACATTGAACCCGTGTTGACCGTTTTATACCCACAAAGGAAGCGCAACTAGCAACTCTCACGGGTAGCAAAATTTGCATCGAATTTTTGTGACACTTTATTTGTTGCATTAGGTTTTATTTGATAATGAAAAGTAATGTTTTTTATTAAGTTAATTAAGTAACCTTGTAAATAAAATCATAATTAATGCGACTGCATGTGCATATCAAGAGTAAATGACATTTGAAAGTGATTTTCTAAGAGGTGCGATTTTTTTGACGCCGAGTGTATATAAACAAAACATAAACATTTTATAAATATTGAAGCTAGAAAAGCATTTTGGTTATAAATGTGGATGACGATTCTTGAATCTCTGACTTCAGCTTTCACTGATCAGGTTTAGTTACGCTGTTAAAGCCATTTACAGCAATGATACAAATGCAACGTTGCTCAAGATAAGATTTTAACAGAGAGAGAGACATGAATTCGTTTGGCCATTTCATTTTGAAACGCTCAAAGCACAAGATCGTCCATATAAACATCGCCAGTTTCTTTACAGTGCCGTGTTTTTTTATCAGTCTGCACACGCATTTGTGCACACAAAAAAAGGAATTTAGAGGCATAACCTCGTTAGAGACCTTTCAGACTACTCACGGTCTGTGGTGGGACAGAGTGGATATCTATTGAGGCGATCGGGCAGTACAGACGAGCGTGTGAAAAACTGGACAAACGCTTTTTGTGCATCTATGTACGTTCTAATTTTATGTATATTAAGACGAATATCGGGCTCAGTGGCACGTACTGGGCCTATATTCAGCACAGTAGACTGATTGCGATGATGCTGATGATATATTGAAAAACCCTGTCTTAGTACGTCGATTTCAATAAAAATAATACTTGCAGTATTTCTGGAACTCACATTTTTAGGGTTCCGTACCCAAAGGGTAAAACGGGAAACCTATTATCAAGACTTCGCTGTCCGTCCGTCCGTCTGTCCGTCTGTCACCAGGCTGTAATCTCAAGAACCGTGATAATTAGACAGTTGAAATTTTCACAGATGATGTATTTCTCTTGTCGCTATAAAATCAAACACTAAAAAACAGAATAAAATAAATATTTAAGGAGGCTCCCATACAACAGACATGATTTTTTTTTTGCCGTTTTTACAGATAATGCTACGGAACCCTCCGTGCTAGCGAACCTACTCGCACTTGGCCGGTTTTTTTATTATTAATTTGTTATCAGGCTACAAAGGCACAGATTAACTCACATTTCCTCATACAGGAGGCCCACATTGTTTGTTAAGAATCGGCATATTAATCTATTGCACCAAGGATAAAAATTAAGGAAATTAGTGTCACTCCCTCGATGAACATATGACGAAACAAACAAAATTTAAACCTAAGTTTCAATGTTAGTTTTAAAAAGCCATATTTTATTGTCTTAACTTATTAATTTATAAATTACTTTGTTACGACTGCTTTTTTGGAAAAAAAATACCTATGTCTGAAATAGATACGTAACAAACAATTTTCAGAGTTTGCCTTTAATGTGTCACATTTTCTGGCGTGTACCAGAAAATGCAAAAAGGTGGACCGACGATCTGGTAAAGGTTGCAGGAAGCCGCTGTATGCGAGCAGCACAAAGCCGGTCGTTGTGAAGATCCTTGGGTGAGGCCTTTGTCCAGCAGTGGACGTCTTTTGGCTGAGATGATGATGATGATGGAACTTTGCACAAATGTCGAAGTTGCAACGCCGCCGCCAACATACGGTTTCGCTTAAATATTCAGCGGTTCGATCGCTCGTCTGCCCGCCCCACCGCGTCTAACACTACGTCTGGACTGTAACTTAATCACACAAGGTTCCTTCGGCGCGCGGTCCACATTCAATGTGGTACTTTGGCAAATTACTAACTCAATCAGTTAATATTCTTACGACGCTCGGAGCGGAGTCACTTTGAATTAAGTTTTGTCAAAAACTGCCCTCAAGTGCCCTCTGGAATATTGGTTGAGTGCATGTTACCTATATACTCCATTCGCAAACTAAGAAGTACAATTATTATGCTTTATGCATGTCGTAGTTTACTATCAGTAAGTAGGTATTAGTCTATACGAGTATGTCCTACTGCTAGCCAAAGGCCTCAAGCAAATATACACATGTATACAATTGCAATTACAAATTGAGTTATGGGTTATTAAGTTCTTTCATTTTGTAGTTTAGTATAATTGTTACCCGTATATTTAACTTTTAGTTACATTACATTGTCCTTTTGATGTAGCATACCCGTAATGGGTATACTGTTTGTTTTTTTAATGTTTTTTATGCATTATCTATCATTTATCATCTGCACAAAAGTATTTGAAATTAATATACGTGCAAGTGATTTTTATCGATATCTTTCATTTAATAACGTCTTGCCTAACAAACACTAGCAGTCAGCACTAAGCTGCTGTATTGTAGGTGCTGTTCGGGGACAAAAATGAAAAAATACATTTGAGTCCACTAATAGCACCTGCCAAAAATATCAATAGGTGCTGAATGTGGACTAGGCCAGGTGCTATTCGTGCAGGTGCTATTTAGGCGGGTGCTCAAAGTGGATTACCTCATTTCTACAGTATTTACAATAAATTATATTTCTATTTCTCGTTTTAGTTAACGTGATCGAATGCACTCGGATAGTTAATACAACTCGTACTTGGCACCCGGCGTTCGCAATTATCTCTATGTCCTACATATCCTGGTATCTGCTGCACAGTGCACGTCATAAACCCCTAAACCCCCTTACTAGACGTCTGGAATACCTATTATGTTTTCAGAAAGGCATAAAGTTTTTACGGCCCCCATAAAAACTCGTGTGCCCATGATAGCTGTTTGCTATAGGACGTAAACCCTCTGTCTAGGATCTAGGTTGTAAAATTGGAAAATTGAAACGGGCTGTAGAGAGCGGCTGCTGATAAAATGAGAGTGGAATGAAAATGCCTAGTTCGTATAATTGGCACATAGATTAAAAATTTATATTAAAATTTTTAATTTTAAATTAAAGAGTATTCATCATGACATTGACATGACATCCTTTTGGTATGTGCGTGCAGACGACACTCAACTGATTTCGCCAGAGAAAAATGTTTAAATAGAATATGATTATAATAATAAAATTAATAAAAACGAACGAGTCTTACGGTAGTCGCACATAGCCTATATTTTTTTCTATATATTTTATTTTGAATATTGTTTAAAATTCTAAAAATAGAATAAAGATTTACAAATCGTAAAGAGAGAGCAGAAAATACTCACTGTTATTCAAAATGGATGTAATGTAATATATATCTATGACATGGGGCCATTCAAACGAGGCGTGAAGAGGCACCTTGTGGGCCGGCAGAGTGAGGGTAACCCGATGCTGCGTTGTTTTCACGCTGCACCAGTGGTCGTCGCATCTGGATTCTATATTCACTTAACATCAGGTGAAATGGAGTCATTAGCCAAGCAAGGTATAAAAAAAAATGTTCAGTTTGATGAGAATAGCTGTAGATCGGGCTAAGTGGCATGCATTGGCAGAGGCCTATGTCCAGCATTGGACTGATGTGGGCTGATTATGATGATGAGTATAAAATATCGGAATAGTAATTATTTAGTTAGAATAGAAGCGATGGAAAATAATACGAAAATATAAATAAAAGATTAAGTTTGAGGGTATATACAATAATACTTTTAATCAATATATACATATATATATATATATATATATATATATGTATATACATATAAAAAAATAAAATTTTACTTTTAGGTTAGACAGAGTGTCAGTTAAACTATGAGTAAAATAAGTAATCATCATCATCATCATCATCAGCTCATTTTTATGTATCCACTGTTAGGACAAAAGCCTTCCCTATGGATGGATAAGGAGAACGGGCCATAAGCCACCACGCGGGCCCAGCGCGGGTTGGTGGTTGTTAATGACTGCTAATGCAGCCGGGACCAACGGCTTTACGTGCCTTCCGAAGCACGGAGGAGCTTGAGATGATAAAATTTTGGTCAGCCATCCGATGACTGGCCTTTGCGAAGGATGACTCGCAGACCGGGCGCGTTAACCACTGCGCCATCGAGCTCCTCACAACAATGTACCTAATAAATTTATTATTAATTTTTTTGGTGACGAAAATAGGTGTCGACCACTGGGCCACTGAGTCGAGCACTGTGCCGCTACGATACGTAGGTACGGTTTTGTCAAAAACAGTATTATTATTCACTCAATATTTATTTCAAATCTTAGTTTAAGGTTTTATAAAAATTATATAAAAAGTCATTCACATGTAAAACTACTAAGAAACACCAATAATAACAATAATAAATCAAGCAAAACAAGTATGTAGGACAACTAAAAAATTCTCACCGCATTCGTATTCAAAATCAATTACAAGCCATAAGGGCACGTACGCTTGTGCGCTGATTAGCCCAGTGTGTTCACGGCCTTATTAATATTCCGTACGTGTATACCGCCCTACGAAATTATTACGGCTGCGATAGCTGGGTATGAATATGTTTGCTAAATAAAGGTTTCGCCTGTCAGATGTTATAATTGCGTTGCATTTATACGGGATTTGCACCTCTTTGGTTGGGACGCGGTGGCCATTTTGTTTTACAGCGCACGCAGCCCCATCTGTTGACGGGAATTCGAACTAAATGTTTTGTTCGGTGATTGGCGATTTGTTCTTACCGCTATTTGCGCCATATAACTGTTATTATAAAGTCTCCTTTCAGAAAGACTTTTTTAGACTTCTTGTCTTGGCCTTGTTGTCCCGTTTTGTTATTTTCTAAAATTTGTGTTATGTTGAATATGAATGTGAATTGTTGGTGGATTATTAAACCTTCGTGAACTTGCATGAGTGTTGGCAAATAAAGCAAAACAGTGTAACGTCACTTTTCAGATTCTCTCAAGAAGTCCGCGTGAGGTCTCAGTAAAACCCCACATCTTTACTGATACTTAAGGGGGAATATCACTTATCATTTCTATTTTCATTCATTATCATCTATCAACAAATGACAATATTGTTCATTTATGTAAAATTACTTTGACACTGGCTAATGAGTTCACCGCACGAAGCCTACTACTTTGCTTTACGCTTGTTCTAAGGGAAAAAAAAACAACAATCGTCGGCCAGTCCGACCGCTAAGAACAATTGTGAACTAATAAAACAACTGAAACGAGGTTAATCTCTTCATAAAGGTATGTTGTCAAATACTTCGTTGTATCGTTACTTTTACAAAACTTAACGCAGTAATGACACCAAAGGTCAATGGCACGAAGGGGGACTTATCCCCCGGGCAAACATTCACCAATTATCTCCACAAGTGTCTGTCCAACGTATTGACGGACAAACAATTATTTTGTTTGTGTATGTTGCCACTATTTGTCAACCATAGACCTAAAGGACGAAGAAAAGTTTTTTTTTTGGTAAATATTGTAAGTGTAAGCGACGGACTGTGAACTGCGTTAACGTAAAACTGCCATAAGTAGTAAGGTGTAGGTTTTGGCTTTAGTACGTTTAAATGTACGTACACACGCCTGCACATCAACCTACCACAAACTGTCAAATTTCCTCAATAGACTTTGAATTTTATTACTAAGATATACGGTGTCTCCCTGTGACCACGGACCCTGCAAAGGGTTCGAAACGTCAGGATAAACATTAATTAAAACTAATATGTAAAATAAACGCGAGTAGATCCGTGAAAGTTGTTTCATTTCAATGTGTTGTGTTCGCGGTTGAAAATGTACTGAAGAAATTTGACAGTTTTGGATAGGTTGATGTGCAGGCGTCTGTACTATTTTATAAAATGTACGTTTTACTCTCCTTTTGTTTTTTTTTATACAGTTTACTTCTATCCACCGTAACAGGAACCAACGGTATAACGTGCCTTCACGTATAAGCTCGAGATACCAACATTAACATCTCAGCCGAAAGACACCTACTGTTAGACAATGGCCTCTCCACAACGCCCGGTTGTGCTGCTCGCGTCTGGCGGCTACCCGCGACCTACACCAGATCATCAGTCCATCTTGTTGGAGGCCTACCTACACTGCGTCTGCGCACTTAAATATAATTATATATAAGTAACTAATAAATAAATAAAAAATATATTAAAAAGTGTTTTTTAAAAGTGTGTCTTTCTGTAATTGTTACAAGTCTATGGCACGTTTGAAGGCGTGTTAGGCGCTCATTATAGGGACTCAGGATAATAACATTTCCTTACATTTATGTGGGAGATAGACTTTTATTGCCCCACATTTAATATTAAGGAGCTTTGGTTCTGTTTGTTAGGGATAAGCAATTATCCCAGTACTTAGTCTTTGGATGGTTGACCATAATTGTTTATCTTTAACACCTCATCTCTATAACATATCATTTTCTATAAGTAAAGTAGTATTATTATCCCTATTAGTGTGTGTGGTCAATAAATGTTTCTCTCTCTCTGTCTCTCTGTCTCTCTCTCTCTCTCTCTCTCTCTCTCTCGTATATAGTCATACTGTCACATATAGTTTATATGTATAGTAAGTTTGTTAGTTACATAACTATAATTAATAAAATAAATGTATATGTTATGTGCTATGGAAAAGTGGTCCCTTCCGGTACAGGTGTTGAGTGTACTTAAAAGGAGTTCACCCTCATTCTCTGTTATAGATTTTTTATTAACGACTTTTTTATTATAGTCACAAATAGTCACATACAATCACATATATTGTATTCAACAGTGTATAAAAGTCTGAATTGTAACATAATGATATAATTATCTAATTAATTTTAGGATTTTACCCCACTTAACAACGATTTAATTCAACGTTCTTATCGTGAAAAAATATCTTGGACTATGGGTGTAGATGAACGGCTTACCTGGAAATGGCACATTGACCATATCAAAACAAAATTAACCTCATTGATTGATTGGACGATCGTTGATTGCATACCAAATAAAGTTCGTAACATAATTTATAATTCTTTAGTCAAATCACACTTGGAATATTTAATAGAAGTGTGGGGGTCGGCCGCTGCGACACATATAAATCCGTTACAAAGAATACAAAATAAAATAATTAAAATACTATTTCATTACAATTACTTAACGCCTACAAAAAAATTGTACGAAAAACTAAATAATTCAAATTTTTACTTTAAATTTACTTATAAAAAATTTTAAATTTAAATTTTACTATAGCGTTGTGTTATCAAATTTGTGGTCTTTCATCTGCAAAGGTGAATCTGCATAGCCGCAATAACCGTTGGTAAGATGGCGGACTGTGCCGCTATTAGCACGCAAAAAAAAAAAGCAGTGACAAAATCAGCGCTTACGTCAGCCTTCCCGGTAGCATAGCGGTCAGTACAGCCGCCCGGATTGCGGAAGACCCAGGTTCGATTCCTGGCTGGGTCGGGTGGGCGTTTAATTTTTTCACTGTATTTTATAAATTTTATAAATATTTAAATTATTTAATCTTAAACAAATATATACATATTGCAACGCGTTCTTATTAAAAATATTCTTTAATATGATTTTAATATTATATATAAGTTCGGATTGGATCGGGGAGCGGAACAACCCGAAGGCGCCTCTAAAGGCTCGTACCTCGGCTCGGGTTGACCGGGCCGTGGTGGAGGAGAGAAGCGCCCGGGTACATGTCTGTACCTGGTGTAGAGCGCGTGTGAACCGGTTCTTCGTGCCCCTTGTACCCTTGTTCTACGAGTACGGTGTAATATAAACATCCTGTCATTGAGAAGGTAACATAGACATATATACGGGTCAAAGTTGACACGTCACAATAATTCAACTCATATAACATTTATAAGTACCTTTTGCACGAAAAGAAAAAAATGTCCGAAAGATATATTACTCGTACATTGTTTTAATACATAAGTTTGCCCTTTTATGAATTAGTAAAAAAATATGTGGTGAATATAGAATCGTTAATGGGCTAAGCTTAATGCAGATTTAAACGAAATTCTGATAAATAAATTAGGTTTTCTTAAATATTATTTTACAGGAGATAATACATTAAACAATCACACTAATTTATAACGTATAAATTATACTAAATGTACGTATATTATTTATTATAACAGATTTCTGTATTAAAACAAACTGTTTTTTGTTTCCCCATAAATAAATAGTTAATAAATATATTACATTCAGCCGTAAATGATAAGTACTCAATATATTATACATTTGATTTATTAACTTTCATATTATATTTTTAACATATTATATCCCCCCCCCCTACCTTCAGGTAACTTACATTTAATACTTATGTCTTTGAGAACGATTGCGAGTAATTACTGGTATGAGTGTATTACCTGTAAACAAAAGAAAAATAATAATTAATTATATGTAATATTAACATTATTTTTAATAAGCATATTATGAATGTGATACAGTGCGAGTTTGGGTGACAAACGAGGGAAATTTTAAATAATTATATCAAATAAATTTTAATTTACGGAATCGAGTAAAAAGTAAAATAAATAAAGCCTATTGTGGTTTATACATTTATTATATCAAATTAAATAACAAAAAAATGTTTTATGCACCATCAACCAAGCAGAGGCCTATAATCGAACCCAGAACCTGTAGATCAAAGACCGATGGTCTTACCAGTAGACCACGGCGGCCAGTGAAGTAGGACGTTTGTCCAAGGTAATCTACATAGTAGGGTAATGACACCAGTGATCAACACAGTAACCCGGCGGCGTTCGAACTTCGACGTCAGTTTTCGTCGCCAAAAAATAACACATAGTTTCGTTAAAACTTTTACGGAATGATAACTAGGAAGCAGGCGGTTATGTATTAAAGATAAAGATAATAACACTTTATTTGCTTGCACTCGTGTAATGTACATACTACGTCAGATTATCACGATCGAGCGAGTTGACGACAAAAAAAATAGGCAAAATCGGAAGGTGCCAACTCGCGCGCACTCGCCACTTCCACACATGCCAGTCGACGAATAAGTAAAAAAAAAAGATATTATTATTTATTTTAGATTCAACATGCCATACCATAAACGGTGTACAAATAAAGATACGAATTAAAATACAAATCCGTGCTTATTAATAAAATCAAAATTATAACTACAAACAATATTAAATTAATTTAAAAATATCAGAGATGTCAATAATAATTAGTTGCATAAAATAAAATAAAAAACCAAAGATATGATAACAATAAAATTATACTATTTCACAAATTATCATTTAAAAATCCGATATTATGGTGTAATAACATTTTTCGCAAAGTAAATTTTGTTATTTTATTTTTAATTTATTAAAAGTTCTATGGTTGCTAAAGTATTCAATGGTTGCTTAAGACAAAAATCTGTTGTTGCTACTTTAAATAATTAAATTAAACCAGTGTCAATCACTGGTTCGTGCCCAACTCTGGTGCTCACTACCCCAGAAATTGGCTGCGTTGTTTCTCCCCAACAGTGAAATCGCCCAGCCTATTCAGAGCCTCAAAAAAGGCTTTACAAACAACCATTCTGCCTCAACCCTCAACACACAATACTGTTACATACGGCATCATTTCCGGTGCGCGATTGGATAATGGCGACCGGAAATAGCCCCGCCTGTGACGTCATAGCGGTTCCGGTACAGTCCTACCTAGTGAGCCTACGGAGAATCTCGATTTGAAATAACGTTCAAACGAAACGAAATTTGATGAGAATGATGAAAATTACAATTTTAATTTAAAGATGCTTAAAAGATATACAGAGATCGTGACGTTTGTATAACCTCGACGAGTTCGATTCCCATCGGGGATACATGTTTGTGTACTCGGTTTGGTTGGTGGTAGGACTTGTTGTCCGCCTAAATATGTAAATATGTCGCCATAACATCAATGTTTGTAGCATTATTGTGTTCCGGTAGCTAGAGGTAAGATAGCCAGCGCCTCAGTAATTGAGGATCCCGGGTGAAGTGCACTTCTACTATTTGGCTTTTATCATCACTAAACATAAAAAAAAAGTTTTTATAAACAATTTTTTTAAACTTAATATCAGGTAAAAGAAAAAAACTGAATTTATGCTATTTTAAAATCCACTATAGGACTTCTTGGCGGGAAAGTGAAGAGTCATGTCTGCGGTTTTGTTTTATTTTCTAAAATTTGTGATAAGTCGAAATTAATGTGAAATAATAGTAGATTATTAACCGTTAAGTGTTCGTAAGTGCGTATGAGTGTTGGCAAATGAAACAAAACGATGTAACTTCACTTTTCATATTCTCTCAAGAAGTCCACCCGAGGAATTAGTAAAGCCCCACATCCTTACTGAGATACTCGAGGGGTTGGGGGGTATATCATTTCTCACTTCTCATTTCTATTATCATTCATCATCATCATATTGTATATTTATGTATTACTTGAAAGAAAAATTACTTTAACACTGGCTAAATGTGCTAACAGCACGAAGCCATCAACTAAAAAAAAATCACATAAAATCAGTTTTGTCAAATTCAAAATAATTTTGGTATTAAATATTTTCTATTTATAATTCGCTCTTGTAACAACTTCGTTCTTGTATTCTCTGTCCACAATACCAGGTTGTTCCGAAAATTGATAGCCACAGAATAAATACAATGTCTTCTTTCATTAAACTATTTTGGATTGAAAATTACTGGCCATCAAGTGTAGTTCTTTTTTTTATATGTTTAAAGATTATCTGTCACTCTTCTTTTGTTTGCAATAATGGTCGTCTCGCGGGAAGCTTTTCGTGCTATGATTTTCTATGATTATAAACGAGGGTTCATCAGGGTAGGTAAAAAAAATGCTTCTTGGTCGAAAATTTAGCACTGCAGACGAGGCCGTCGAAGAATTTCGGCGGTTATTTTTCGACCTCCCGCAAAACACGTTTTTTAAATGTTTTGAAAGATGGTTCACCCAAATGCATAAGTGCATTGGGATTTTGAAAAGCTGTAAATAAACTTTTTTTATATTCTAACTATTTTTCATTTCACTAACTATTTTTGGAACAGCCCACGTACTAGATTTATAAAGAATTCTCTCACCGTCACTGCAATACTTCGATCAATTATGTCCTAGACTCCCGATGAGCGCTTGAAAAACGGTTAGGGCCACGGAGCCACAATGACGTTTGTGGCGATGCCAAAAAATATTAAGTACAAATATTGTGCAACCTTAATTAAATATTTATTCTTAAGATTTAAGGCTCATATTAAGATAAAGTTTTTGAAGCAACGTTTTATCGGATTTTATTGTTCGAAATTTTAATGTACAGGTATGAGCAAACAGGACCCTTTTCGAGATGCATTTTTGTTCCTGATCCTTTATCTAGTACATACGACTCTGGAACGCTTCGCCCATGCATATGAGAAAAGTTCTTAATGATCAATATCTAGTAATAATGTGTTTAAGGAAATGGTACATCAGCCCGATCCGATCCGAACCCTCCGGAGTCCGATCCGATCCGAACCCTCCGGAGAATCTAGTAGGGCACGGGGATGCGCACTAGTGCGCGATGCCGTTCCCTCTAGATAACCTCTGAAGGTGATTCGTTTCACACGGCTTGAGGGACCCTTTACGTTCCTCGCCGCCCCCAAAAAAGCCCGGTGAAGCTGAAAATGCCGCAGCGGCAATCAGCAATCTCTCTCAAAAAAGGTACATCAGCACTACCTTAAATCCCTTAAACTTTGAAGCATGGAAATATTACGTTATCAACCAACAAAATGGTGGTCAAAAAGTCGATACATTTTAAATACTATTACAAAAATCAAATAGTCACTACTTCCCCTCCAGTTAACCGTTATTCATTTGTACAAATATATAGGCAAGCCAGCTCAATCGATCGAGACTATTAAATCAGAATCATATTTCTCGATTGGCAGAATCCGTTGGCATTCGATTATCTCGCATGGACCGAGTGTAAAAACGTAGGTCCTAATAAACGTAGCACTCCCATTCATGTCAATTCATTCGACACTATTTTTCAAAAATGTTTGTTTTAAACACACGCTTGTTGTATGCAACACTGCAAGTGCTTTTTCTAGGCGAAAACACCTTGGGACGTAGTAAGTTCATATGCACTTCATTGGGCCTATGCATATTATATAAGCCCATCGGTGCCTTGACATGCCACAAAATAAATGCTTCACAAAATGCAACTATCAACAAATAGCTTGTGTAAGGCATGTGGAGAGAAAACTTAGTCTCTCTGGCTAGGAAAATAATGGGATTCCTGGGATCGGCTTATCCGACACCAGAAGACTCATGCTCTTCGCTATTATAGACGTTGCCAAACTGACAGTATTACACATAAACTTTTTTACTTTCTTTTACAGAGACAAGTGAATGGATGGGGTTTTTTGATTCGCATCACAAGACGTGCTTGTGGCTGGATCTATAAACTTATGACATTAAAGTTATTATGTAGGCTCCATTTGAGCCTACAAAAGGATAATTCAGAAAAAAATAGAACAAAACGCATTTATTTCCTATATAGTATTACATTTCAATATGTTTTTAGCCAATTGAAAGTCTCATCATATTGAAACAGATTTGTGTCCGTCGATAAAGCAACAGCACACAGTACACACCTTTATTACTTTTTTAATCTGCCTTTTAAAGAAAACAAAAGAGCGTTTACCACCACAATCGTTAACAGTTACTTTTAAATGAGCACATAAAAATCGGAGCACTGTTTTCAACCTCGCATTAGTACTAGTGTTGCTACAAAATCGATAGTGCTCATCTAAAATAGACATTCTATCGATGGGGGCGGATCATGGCAATACTATTGACAGAGTGCACTATCGATTGTATCGCTGCGTATAATTCATTATAAAATGTCAATAATCGGGAAGGACTAGCTAAGCACTGTTAGTTACGATTCTGAAACGGTCAAATTAATAACATTGTTATAATATCGATATCGACACAACTTATTTTTGCAACTACGAGAAATTCTATAACACTGATCATACTAATATGTAACACGGCATTATTTTGTGATTTCTTTACTGTATCGCTGTATGAAAATCCTAATAAATAAATAAAGAAATATTAGCGCCGATCCGATCCGAATCCTCGGAGAATCTAGTAGGGCACGGGGACACGCACTAATACGTGATGCCGTTCCCTCTAGAAAACCTCTGACGGTTATTCGTTTCACACGGCTTGTAGAATCCTTTGATTTTTTCACCACCCCAAAAAAGCCCAGTGAAGATGAAATGCCCAGTGGTAATCAGCAAACTCTCTCAAATAAAAACCTTGCTATCGTCTGATAGCAAGGAATGAAAGCCGTCTGGCTTTCAATAAAACATCGACAAATTAAAGCTAGTCGACACCGATCTACAACACTTATTAAAAAACAACATTTTTCATAGCGGCTTGAATTCGCCGACCGTACCGGGACTGCGTCTGCCGCTCCGGGCGTTTAGGGTGCAGTATTTTAATTTCAGTAAGGGACCTTAGTAATTTGATAATATCATTTGGCGATTTAGTAGTTCTAAATGGTGGAATTCATTTGATGTTGTGCGTTGATTGTAGGTTTATGGATTTTGTTAGTTGTTTCTGTTGTTTTAGTGGTGATTAGTGTAATTCGATTTAGTGCTTGCTCCTAATTTACTAGTAAATGTGTCCTCTTTTCATCTCGCGGTCTGTTAAAAAGTTATAAAGTAAATATGACAACATGGCGTCCTTTAAACGAGGTGAAGAAGCAACTTGCGGGTCGGCAACGTGAGCACGGGTAGCGAGGCACAATCCTTGCTTCTGCTTAGCATCAAAGTCAAAGTCATAATTTTTTATTCAAATAAACTTAACCTTCGGAAGGATAGGGGGTGACCCATCACCCCACACGTTCAAAAAAGATGCGACAACTTTTTATACGTTCATTGAGGGTAGTTGTGTTTTTCAGTATTCTCTTATTTTAGCTTACGCAATTAGTGGCATATCTCTGAAGTTCTGAACTGCATTCAATCACAAATATATAAAGATGTATGCATACAAGCTACTGAGAATTGTTTTTCATTCTTTGATTTGGAACTATAATGTTTCTTTGAAAATAAAGTGTTATTTTTTTATACATATATGTTTTATTAATGCAAACAAGTTGTGGGGTGATGGGTCACTACGTATTCTTACGTGTATGCAAGGAAAGCCTATCCTGCCGAATGTCAAGAAAAGTGCTTTTGAAACGTCCATAAATTGTTTACCTATTACCCATTCAGGACGTCTATTTTCTAGCTGTGGAGAAAAATGGGCGCAAGATAGGCAGGCGGAGCAGAGACATTTGCAAACCCTTCTATAAAAAAATCTTGTGAGTGAAAAATTAATGGTAAAGGAATGGCAAGTAGCTTCTTAGCACTTCATTTAAAGTAACTCACGTTGTAGCAAGGAGCGTACCACGAGTAGTCTAAGGGCGCTATCAAATTACCGGACCGCTGCCGTGCGTTTTCATATTAAACGCCAGCCGCATGCCAGCGTACGCCAGCCGCACGCTTGTTTTAATATGGAACGCAGTGCAAACGCACGACTGCAGCGGTCCGACACGAAATGCCTAATCTGAAAGAGCCCTAAGGGCGCTTTCAATTTAGACGATTGTTGTCGGACGGCTGCCGCCCGTTAGCAAAGCGTTCCATATTAAAACAGTCGTGCGGTTGGCGTTTAATATGAAAACGCACGGCAGCGGTCCGACACAAAACGCCTAATTTGAAAGAGCCCTAAGGGCGCTTTCAATTTAGACGATTGTTGTCGGACGGCTGCCGCCCGTTAGCAAAGCGTTCCATATTAAAACAGTCGTGCGGTTGGCGTTTAATATGAAAACGCACGGCAGCGGTCCGACACGAAACGCCTAACTTGAAAGCTGCCGTGCGTTTTCCTATTAACCGCCAGCCGCACGACAACCGTACGACTGTTTTAATATGGAACGCTTTGCAAACGTGCGCCAGCCGTCCGACAACAAACGTCTAAATTGAAAGAGCCCCAGCATAACATCTTTTCGTAGTTCTACTTCACTACTTTGATTGATTGAGAACTTCCAATTGATTCGCAATCAACATGTACTCTAGCATCGTGCATCGGAAATATTCTCTATTCCTCACAAAATGATAACTTTCTACAAAATGTCGGCTAAAAACCGGAGCGCAGATTGGTAACTCGGCCAGGAGATCCAGTTATGTTTGATCAGGCTGTTCATTTCGGAGCATTCGATTTGTGCCGACTAGATGGGAGTAGCGGGAGTGGGGAGAGCATTTTTGTTTATGTATACGAGCTAACAAGCTACTATTTGATAGCTCGTTTGTTAGATTTTCGTTATTTGTGTCGATTTATTGTTTTTAAAAGTTTACGGAAACGCTACAATACAACGACCAATCTCATTCGTAACTTAATTACAGGTATTATGTAGTCGTAATTTTTTTCCTTTAATCATTTAAAATAGGGGTCAGTAACTGATATTAGTCTTTAACAACAACCGTAAGGTTTCAATGGCGGCCGATGTTATTTTTTGCCGTCGAAAAATTTGTCGATCATAGGCTAGTGTCGAACGCTGGTTACACTAGCCTGCTACGAGTATAATAAACGATATTGGCTAATAATGGAAAAAAAAAATTGAGTCACACAAAGCCGACACCGCATTTCAATATATTACTCGTTACTCGTATTTTATCAATAACAATTACTTAGATATAATTTATTATAGAAAAATACTGTTATTCAATAAAAAACACTGAAGCAAAAATCATATTTCATTATAACACAGAGCAAGAAACAAAATTATAGAATAAAATAAATCACAGACAATAAAAAATCATACCACGGCCACAGCCATAGCGCACAGACTAAAAATATACAACAGAGTACAGACAGACCCCAAGTACCAAACAAAAAAGGTTTTAAGTATTAATGAAAGTTCGCATCGGTGGTCACAAATAATTCTCGTATTAAAAACGGTTGTTGCTGTACAATGGACTTTGAGGGAGATATTGAGGGGAAAACAAAATTGTGGGGACACGAACGAACAGACAGATTATTCTGTAAACTCTACGATTCTGGAGTGCGAATTGTTTAGAATACTGAATATAGCGCGAGGGGTTATATTTAAATGGAACTTTTGTTTGTGCGTAGGTACCATAGTTCGGTCTGTGGAGAAGTTTGTATGCAATTAAAGAATTGCTGAGTTTATTTTTTTGTTTTTTAAATGAGTCGGCATGCAGGCATACGGCCTTTATGGTGACTTGGTGAGCGATCAAGCCAATTGACGCTTTGAACATTAGGTAAGTTGCTCGTTGCCTGGCTTGAATCTAAGTTATATTTATACTATTTATTCTTCTCAGTCGAAGGCTCTCCCAAAATAATAACTTGTGGTAAGTTAAGTTTAAACTAAGTTTAATAGTTTATTATATATTATAAGTGTCAAAAAGACTACGTTATACTTACAGTTATGTAACATCACCAACTCACATAATGTCCTTACTGCTGGGGCACTTGCCTTGCCTAACTATGGAAACACCACAGGGAGAACAGGCCATAAACCACCACGCGGGCCCAGTGCGGGGCGACGGTTGTTAACGACTGCTAATGCAGCCGGGACCAACGGCTTTACGTGCCTTCCGAAGCACGGAGAAGCTCAAGATGATATATTTTCGGTCACCCATCCGATGACCGGCCTTATCGTCAGCAATCGCAGACGGGGCGCGTTAACAACTGCGCCATCGAGCTCCTTCGAGTTATATATTTATATAACATAAAATAAGTATATAACATGTTACTTAATCTAGCTAGACTCACCTTAAATTGAATGTATGGTTTAACTTTGATTGATACTTGTCAAGTTATTATATATAGTATTTAATAAATAACTTGCGGGTCGGCAAGGTGAAGGCGGGTAGTGAGGCACAGTCCTGCTCCACTGCTGTGGACCATCTGGACTCCGCATCATGGATATAAAAAAACCGTCCAAGTGCGAGTCGGACTCGCGCACGAAGGGTTCCGTACCATTATCTATTATAACGGCAAAAAAATCTTGTCTGTTGTATGGGAGCCCCTTCTATCAACAATTGTCGATCGAAGGGGAGTCCCTTTAATATTTATTTTATTTTGCTTATTAGTATTTGTTGTTATAGCGGCAGCAGAAATACATCATCTGGGAAATTTCAACTGTCTAACTATCACGGTTCATGAGATACAGCCTGGTAACTGACGGACGGACAGCGGAGTCTTAGTAATAGGGTTCCCGTTTTTTTACCCTTTGGTTACGGAACCCTAAATAGAACTTTTTTAAGTTGCAGTTCGCAATTTAAACCGACACAGGGGTCGCTTTACTAACTTAATTTACTTAACTTTATGCCTTGGCAATATGTTTGAAAATGTATTGAAAAAATTTGACAGTTTTGGATAGGTTGATGTGCAGGCGTCTGTATCAGGTAACACAAAGAGCCTTAAATTAAGAAATTAATTAATTAATTAATTAAGAAAATATTAATATTTATTAAAACGTAAAAGTAAACGCAATAAGTAAAATATATATTTAAAAACTTCAAAATTGTAAAAGAGAGTATTGTTGGAAATTTGGAATAAACGACTTGCCTAGTATCACATCATGCAGGCTATCAAATCCAGCCCCAACACCACATTGCAAAACCAAAAGATACGATAAGGTTGTTTAGCGTAGAACGGAACGCACCCGATAAAATTAAAAATACGGTAATACATAAATGTGACACTGCGTTAACAACCACCAATCCGCACTGGGCCCGCGTGGTCGTTTATGGCCCGTTCTCCCTATCCATCCTTAGGGAAGGCTCGTGCCCCAGCAGTGGGACATAGAATGAGCTGATGATAATGGTGATGTCATCATCAGATCATCATTGATGAAATGTGACCACGGACCCTGTAAGCGGTTCGAAACGTCACGATAAAGTAAATACGTAAACAAAAACGCGAGAAATTCCTAAAAATAACATTTACGTTTCAAACAAAATATTTATCTATATTATTCTAATTCATTTTACTTTTTTTTAACGCAAAGGCATACACTATTCAGCCACAACTATCACTGCCGTCACACGCACGCGTGAGCAGAGCAACGTGAAACATTATGGCTATAACGTCAGTCGCACACTAAAACTGTCTTAATCCATAAAGTCGTCGGAACACCTACTAAAAACGAGTGCTATCCCAAAAACTGTCCATCACGGGACGAACGCTTAATGTATTAAACTGGGGTATTATTGCGCACATCAAAAGATCGAATCGAAATAAGATAGTCGACTAAGAATTTTTTCGACAATAACGAAAGAGTCTTAATTTGTGTTAAAAGAATTCGACAGCGAACGTAAGCTAATTTATAAATGAACCTTACGTTTAATGTTAATTAACATAAATATTAAAAATGATGTTTGGAGGCAAAACATCTCCTCGTACAACGCTATTCTATGCATAAAAAATGTGTTCAAAAGACTACATAGTACGTACAGCTCAAAAGTTAGGGCTTTCTTATTCTTAGGTCTTAGGTTCTTACCCTTGCAGTAATCTAATCTCATCTGACAAGCTTTGTCTTCAATTGATTAGGTCTTTTATACACACGCTTGCACATCAGACTTTCACAAACTGTCAAATTTCCTCAATAGACATTAAACTTTACGTCTTAGACATATGGTTGAACATTCTTTGAAGAAATTGGACAGTTTTGGATAGGTTGATGTTTTACTTGATATCTTAACTCTACCCTGACTCAAAGAAATAACAAGTACACCTTCTGATGTATTTTTACAAGACCAAACAATTGGAGTGCACATTGACACTAAAAGAGTCCATTCTTAACACGTGATTAAGGAAAAATAGTTATCGAATTTCAATGTTTCGACTTTCATAATAGACCCCGTTCGGTCTCGACTATTTTGTGAGGAGATAAACATCTACGTCGGTTGTCGGGTGGGGTGAAACAAAACGCATTTAATATGAGTACAACACGACACGTACTTTCTTTGAATTCTTTGACTTCACTCTAGTAGCTAGTCTAAGGCAGCCGTTCCACTGCCGCCGCCGACCGGCGAGTAAGCGACGAGCTATCGACTATTTTCTCGCTTAAGAAACGTACAATAGACATAGATCCTGTGTCAATAAAAGAGATGCATATATTAATAGTTGATCGCCGACTGTTCACACTGCCGGCGAGTACTCGCTTGGCGGTCAGATCACTCGCCGAGCGACCAACCGGTGGTCATTTCTACCTAGAGTGCGGATCTGAGTGCTAGGGATAGCTAACATACATAATGAATTCAGAACAATTATTTGAACTATCATTGTTGTCTAGTTCAGACGACGAAGTTGATGTATGTTATTATTATATTTCAGTAGTAGCAGCGGCGGTTCTGAAAAAACGGAAGAAGAAAGGAATATTTTGAAAAGAAGAATTTGGACGCAAAATATTAATTATATCAGAAGAGAATACAGTGAGTTTAAACTATTCAACGAGTTGTCAAATGAATGACAAGACAACATAAAATAATAACAAGATGTACGTTTTTCTTGAATATACCGTAATTATGGTTTCTTAAATGTAGATATCGACGTGAACGAAGTGACAAAGTCACCATGATTTTTCTTGTGTAACTGGAACGACAGTCACGGTGATTGAAAAATATCGACTTTGCTCATGTCTACAGGACTGGCTAGTCCGAGCCCATGAGACATGAGCCCCCGAGCGAGTAGAGCGATTTTTTTTTTTTGAGAGAGATTGCTGATTGCCTCAGACGGCATTTTTAGCTTCACCGGGCTTGCTTGGGGGCGGCGAGGAACTTAAAGGGTCCCTCAAGCCGTGTGAAACGAATCACCTTCGGAGGTTTCCTTGAGGGAACGGCATCGCGCACTAGTGCGCGTCCCCGTGCCCTAATAGATGCTCCGAAGGGTTCGGATCGGAACGGGGGTAGTGCGAGTAATCACCCATCGCACAACAACTAATAGCCCAGCGACAAAACTATCAGAACTACAACTCGCTTGTCGCTTCTAGTTTTTAGCTCTACTCGCTACTCGCTCATCGCCGGCGGTGGGGCACCTGCCTGCGCATGGCTATTCAATTATTTGTATATGATGTATGTATACACGAGTAAGTTGAGGGTTATAAAATGGAATGGAATTGGTTGGAATTGCATGAAGTGGGTTGATAAGAGATATCACGCCGTGCGGAAGTACATACTCTATATATTATATACTATACTCTAAAGTATAGAGTATGTACAGTTAAAAAATATACAGTTTAAAGAATAATCCTACATTAAACAATCCTACCAACACGTATTGGGTCAGCGTGCTCAAGACAATTGTATGTAAATAATAATTTTAAAAAAAACAACAATTTATTTCAGACACATGTTTCATAGAGCGTTAGTAACAAATGTTTCTCAAACTAAGTTAGTAAGATTGTTATAATACATCAACATCAAATAAATTCAATAATAACAAAATGAAATCAATACAAAAATAACAATATAAAATCAAAATAAAATAAATACAAATCAAAATTTCAATTCAATTGACAAATCAAATCATAATAAAATCAAATTAAAATTAAATTTAATAAAACCATATAAAAATGAAAATGAAATAAAATCAACAATAAATACCAACAATAGATACCAGGTCAAACGCCTTAGAGAGGTCTAGGTAACAGGCATAGACCGGCGTTTTACGAGCTGTATAGTATTGCACAGTCTGCTCGAGGCACAAAATTATACTTTCTGTGGATAGTCCAGGTTTAAAACCAAACTGCGAAAAAATCATTCAAAGTCGTTTATTCAATATAAGTCTATATACAGGCAGTTACGACAAAACTAGACTTCAAATAAAAATAAAAAATGTTTTTGTTTTGTTTATATAATTTTAACGCAAATTTTGTTGAAAAACAAATTAAAAAAACACAAATGTTGAAAAAATTTCCACGAGCAGGATTTGAACCTGCACCGTTCTGACATACCGGGTCAGGTGCTCTTCCAATTGAGCTATCGTGGTTCTAACCAGCCCGCCGAAATTATTCAACACTATTTACTTTTTTACTTTGAAAGCCAAAGGCGCCAATTCAATGTCAACAACTACCGTCGTTAACATCTGATCATAATATTTTTACAAATATTAAAGATTAGTTAAGAAGTAGGCAAGCTATTTATAAAATGTTAACGCAATTTTAACGCAAATGTTGCGAAACAAATTACAAACATGTTGAAAAAATTTCCACGAGCAGGATTTGAACCTGACATACCGGGTCATAAAAACCAGAAAAAAAGTTTTTACTAACCTACTGAATCTACCACTTGCTCGGGCCGATCCGATCCGAACCCTTCGGAGAATCTAGTAGGGCACGGGGACGCGCACTTGTGCGCGATGCCGTTCCCTCTAGATAACCTCTGAAGGTGATTCGTTTCACACGGCTTGAGGGACCCTTTACGTTCCTCGCCGCCCCCAAAAAAGCCCGGTGAAGCTGAAAATGCCGCAGCGGCAATCAGCAATCTCTCTCAAAAAAAAAAAAGACTTGCTCGGAGTTTTGGGAGAGCCTTCGAACCATTTATTCAGTTTAGGCTACAAAAATGATCTCTCATATGAATGGCACTACGCCATCAAGTCGTAAGTCTGTACTGAGAGTAGGTACTGGCACAAAATAAGGAGACAGCAGAACGTAAGAATAGAATAGAATTAAATAAAATACTTTATTGTACACATAAAAAAACACATACATGTCAACAAAGAAATTAAAAATAAAAATTGGAGTCCATACAAAGGGCGGCTTTATCACTAAAAATGATATCTTCCAGGGACGGAGAGGATTGATATTAATTAAATAATGAGGGAAGAGAGGCGGTGAAAAAAAAGTAAGCTTCATACAAACGCGCTAAAGCAACGCAACCTCCCATGGCCACGGAATCTCGCAACAGCCACACGCTCGAACGGGCAAAAATGTGTTTCGGTTTTTTCGATGCATAGTCCGGGATTGTGATCACTTGATCACCAAACCGCATTTGGCAAACGTGGTGATTATCGCCCGATTTCAATAACCTATCTTAGTCTAATTACCAAGCAACCAATGTTATTTTCCGATAATTAACAGAAATAACTAAGAAAAAAAGCTCTAGTAGGCTTATCTCTTGCTGAGGATAGGTTATTGAAGCTGGCCGTAAGTCATTGCCCATCAATAATTGTAGTGATGATTTGATTTCAATGATGGGAAGCCTTTGCCCAGCAGTGGGACAGTATATTATAGTATACTTACTATACATATAGTATATTTTGTAGCTAAAATCAACATAAAATTCAAAAAATTCAAATTCAAAATTCAAAATTCAAAATTCAAAATTCAAAATTCAAAAATCATTTATTCAGTTTAGGCTACAAGTAGCTCTTATGAATGTCACTATGCCATCGGTTCGTAAGTCTACTCTGGGCGGGAGATCTTGTACTGAGAAGAACCGGCAAGAAACTCAGCAAGTGTCCAGCTCTTTTCTCCCTTACAGCGTCAAAAATATTGGAAAATGCCCTATTTTAGCAGGACACTTTCCATCACAAATAAACACATAAAAATAAAAAAAAATTTAGAAGACCACATGTAAAAAAACAAAATTAAAAATCTAAATTAACAAATTTACCTCAGGTAAAAGTTCCAATTTCCACAATGTCATACAGTACCACTACAGTACTCTAATAAAAGTCAAAAATTGTTTAAGAAAAACAAAGTCAAATTATAGTAAGTAATATTAAAAATAAGATAAGTATGCAAGAGCAGACCAGCCTCCACAGGCGGCACCCGTTCACGAGTATGACATATGAATCAGCCATCGCTTCGCTCAACCATATTTTAGGGAACGTTACGACCCGACGCACACGCCACCACCGCAGAGACAATAAAGAGAGCATGACACACTCAAGATACTCTAAATAAAAGCCTAATGATCTATTTAACGCAATGCTGTTTGTTAACTGTAGGACACTGCTGATAAAGGCTATGATATCAGTTTAAAAGTTATATAAATTAATATTCTTTGACTGTATAATAAATAATCTTTTATAATATAAAAGTGTAACTACTGACAATGTGAAATAACATGTGCAGGCGAGCAGACTAAGATGACCACACATTATTATCATTAAAATAATCATCAATTTTATAGTAGCCTTTTTTCATTAGACCTTGTTTTATTTCTGTCTTAAACTTGTGTAGTGGCAATTCCGTTAGAGTGAAAGGCACTTTATTGTATATTTTTATACATTTCCCAACAAATGAATTACCGACCTTATTGAGTCTAAGTTTTGGAACGGCAAGTTTGTTTTTATTTCTTGTGTTAAAATTATGGGTGTTACTTTTTTTTTCGAATTTATCTAAATTTTTATAAACATAAATTATATTTTCATAAATATACTGTGAAGCTACAGTTAAAATATTTATCTGCTTAAATAACTCTCTCAGCGTATCACGGGGCTTAAGGCTATAAATAGCTCGAATGGCTCTTTTCTGTAGCACAAAAATGGTTTCAATGTCAGCCGCTGAGCCCCACAATAAAATACCATATGACATGACGCTGTGAAAGTAACTAAAGTAAACCAATCTTGCCGTTTCTACATCAGTAAGTGACCTTATTTTTCTAACCGCATAGGCAGCTGAGCTAAGTCTTCCTGCCAGGGCAGAAATATGAGAACCCCATTGTAATTTGTGATCCAAGGTAACACCCAGGAAAACTGTCGAGTTAACTATTTCAACTATGTCATCATTCATAGTGATACTGGTATTAACCTGCTTTACATTGGGCATCGTGAATTTAACACATTTAGTTTTTTTTGCATTAAGCAGCAGATTATTGGTGGTAAACCAATGTAATATTTGAGAGAGAGTATTACTTACGTCGTCAAATATTGCTCTATGTCTATCAACTTTAAAAATCAATGAGGTGTCATCAGCAAATAATACTATCTCACAAAGATCTTCGGTGTAGTAAGGTAGATCATTTACGTAAATGAGAAATAAAAGAGGTCCTAATATTGAACCCTGGGGCACCCCCATAAGTAACGGAGCGCCAGAAGAATCGGTACCGTTAATATTAACTTTTTGAACTCTGCCAGTGAGGTATGATTTCAATAAGGTAAGTGAGTTGTCTGAGACACCATAATGTTCCATTTTTAACAATAAAGTCTCGTGATCGACACAGTCGAAAGCTTTCGATAAATCACAAAAGATACCTATCGCATCCTGTTTCTGTTCCCATGCATCGAAAATATGCTTAATGAGTGCAACTCCCGCGTCGGTTGTATTTCTACCTTTAGTAAAACCGAATTGTTTGTTATGAAGTAACTGGTTATCTGTAAAATGTGACAGTAATTGATTAAAAATAACTTTTTCAAAAATTTTACTAAGAGCCGGAAGTATGGATATAGGCCGAAAATTAGATGGGTCACTTTTATCGCCTGTTTTAAATAACGGTATAATTTTACTGTGCTTCATTAAGTCTGGAAATACACCTTCATCAACGCATTTATTAAATATTATTGCTAAATTAGACGCGATAGAAGATATTATAGATTTTAATATATCAGTGGAGATACCCCAAAGATCCTCAGTCTTTTTTATATTAAGTTGTCTAAAAGCCTTTATTATTATATCGGAATCAATATAGTGAAAATTAAATGGAATATTACATATTTTTACACTCGACACAAGAAGAATCTGGGCAAGATGTTTAGAAGAATTTAATTTACTTGATGTAATGAGTGGAATTTTTGAGAAAAATGTTTCAAACGCGCCTGCCACTTCCGTATCACCATTGATGTAAGCATTATCGACTTTGAGTTCAAGTATACGATCACGAGACCTTACTTTACAAGTTTCTTTATTAATGACGTTCCAAGTGGCTTTTATTTTATTTTTTGAATTCACAATCTTTGCTCGAATGTAGTTAGCCTTTGCTATGGAACAAACTTTTTTGAACATTTTTGAATAATTTTTAACATATTCAATTACACTTGGATCCTTAGAATTTGCCTTTATATTATATAGTTGATACAACCTATTTCTACTCTTATAGATGCCAACTGTGGCCCAATCACTAAATTTAGATTTAGTCTTATCTATTTTGATTAATTTTTGAGTAAAGTTGTTATTAAACTCTTTTTTGATTAAATCAAATAGGTTGTCATATAAAATGTTCGCATTATAATTGTTACATGGTATTTGTGACACTTTATCATAAACATTCTTCTTAAATCTGTCTAATCGATTAGTGGTCACTGGCCTGTACAAAATATTCGTTGAAGGACGATCATATTGGTGCTCAAATCTAACTATCTGACCACTGTGATCAGAATTTATAAAATTTATTACTGATTTCTCAATAACATTACAATTAGAAAAAATATTATCTAAACAGGTAGCTGATGTGGCTGTAACTCTTGTAGGTTCATCAAAAAGATTTTGCAAGTTAAATGATTTGAAAAGATTAAGAAACCTTACCGAGTTCTGTGAGTCATCTAAAATATTTATATTAAAGTCACCACATACAACTATCCTCTTTTTACATTTGCATACCTTTTGCAAGGCTTCTTCCATAATGGACTCAAATAAGTGGTAATTACCAGAGGGAGGCCTATACACACAAACAATGACATACTGCTCAAGCTCCGCACATGATAGTTCAATATTTCGTTCAACTGAGAGAGATACTATGTCTTTACGCTCCTTTGATTGTAATGTATTGTTTAATAATATCAGTGACCCACCTCTTATAGCAGACTCTCTTGTGAACGAACTAATGACTTTATAATTATCAATGCTTACTAATGAAATAATGAATGAATAATGAATAATGTAAAAATGAATAATGCTTACATACAATACAGTCTTAAGCAACAGCGCTACAGTAGGTACCGTACATCTAAATAGTAATTCAAAGATAAATATCAACAATTCCCGCGCTAATTTGTTCCCGAAGATAACTGGATCCGGTCCGGTTGATCCCGTAATTCCGGGGATGCGGGATTCGACCTAATCCCGGGATTAGGTACCTACGCAAACATTGCGCTGCAACTATTATATGTATTATGATTTATTGATGTGACATCGCACTTGTTTGAACATACAAACTTACTTATATGGAGCCAAGTGTGTTTCGGACTTTTTGATGTATAGCCCGGGTTTGTGATCGCTAACTCGCATTTGGCAAGCGTGCTGGTGATAAAGCCAATACCCATTAATTATTTGATTTCAGTGAGGATAATTTGATAATTTCTTGATGTTTGACTGTGATGATGTTTGTTTCTTGACTTTATTGTATTGTTTATAATTAGTGGAATCAGGCGTTATTTTGAGGAAATCCATGGTACATTTTTTTTAAATATAAATAATATGTAGTACGCATGCTTTTGCATGTACATACTTTTAGCGGGCGGGAGGGTGGTGCATGCGCACTGCATTCAAGCTGGATAAACGAGTGAGTTAGCGGAATTAACACTACATATTATTTAAATTACATTTTTTACTATTGTTTATTTTAAATGTGGGCTCATCCCACCAATATACTTCCCACAGCTGGGCAAAGGTCTCCATCATTGATATCGATTGATGGGTATTGGCTTAATCAGCACGCTTGCCAAAAACGGGTTGTTATCACAAACCCGGGCTAAGCATCGAATATATTCGAAATACACTTGGCTCCACCTGGGAATTGAACCATGAACTGGGAATTGAACTCAGGACCTCCGGATGTTGTTATCTTCTAGATCTAGTGAAATTACAGGACATAGAAGCATAAGAACAGGAACTAGCGTCCATGGGCTGCAATGGCCGCTTTCCATTAGACCGACCTGCCCAATGTCGGCTCAGTAGCAAAACGGAGAAAGGAGAAAAACATAAAAGTGAGGGTGTGATGTATTGCTAAATAATCTTGTTAGTCAACAAGTGCTTGGAATTTATTGAACGCTAGAGCGGTAAGACGTAGATCCCCAAGGATAATCCGGCTGCATCCAATCTAGTGATTGGAGTTTCTAATCACAAGTTGAAACATTGCGTTGCCTTTACTTTAACACGTCAAGTCATACATATTACAGTGACATGTAACTTATTTTGACAAAATGAGGACTTGTGACAGAACACTGGTTGGTTATATATTTTTTACGTGAAAGTGGGTAAAAGGGAAAACAATCTTGCTTATTTATAATTATTATAATTTAAAAAATTACAAAGACACATAACAATAATTCTTAATCCCCCCGTGTGGTGCTGGGGATAAAGAATTGCACTACCCCATCTCTTCCCGTGGGTGTCGTAGAAGGCGACTATGGGACCATTCCAGAGGATAGGCAGCGGCGTCTCTCTGTGATTATTCTTACCTTACTGCGATCGCCAACCCGCCTGACAAGCGTGGCGAATTCCCCTCAAAATGAGGTTATTGATTTATCTTTGAGGGAGGCCTCTGCCCAGTCGTCGACGTCTTTTTGACTGAGATGATAACTATAATCATTACTTTAAAACCAATAATGGTTTATCCGCACACTGGCACTCGTCGCCTTACGCTCACATTTAACCGCCTGTGGTCTAGTGGTAAAGACCACCGGTTTAGACCCAGAGTTCCCTGGTTGTATTCCCAGCGAGGGGTACATATTTGTGTACTCGGTTTGGTTGGTGGTAGAGCTTGTTTGTCCACCTGGCTAGCTAGCTACCACCATTTTATCTAAATATGTCGCCATAACAGCTATGTTTGAAGCATCGCAGCTAGAGATAAGATAGCCAGTGCCTCACTAGTTAAGGATACGGGTGAAGTGCGCTTCCATTATTGGCCTCATCACTTAACATCAGGTGAGATCAAGGCACTGTGCTTACCCGCAAAATATATATAAAGGAAATTATTTACAAAAGAGAAAACAGATATACACAATCTAGGTGTCATGGTTGCAGCCTTAATGCCTAACAGTATGTAAACAGAACCGCTCTTTGTCAAATCCTACCCTCAGCTTATTATACTTAGTCAGTTTGACTACTGGCTTTTGCAACCGTTGCTACTAGCGACGGAAGGAAACGTTATCATGTGTTTTACATTCATTTCTTCAGAAGAACACAGAAAGTCCAAATTTAATCTAAATAATATAATTAGATTTTATTCAAATATTTATAAAATACAGTGAAAAAATTAAATGCCTACCCGACCCAGCCAGGAATCGAAACTGGGTCTACCGCAATTTGAGCGGCTGCACTGGCCATTATGCTACCGGGAAGGCTGGTAAGCACTGAATTTTTCCACTGCTTTTTAATTTTTGAGTGCTTTTTAGCGGCAGAGTGCCATCTATCCAACGGTTATTGTAACATTTGCAACCGATGGCCATGCAGATTCATCTTTACAGATGGAATACCACAAATTTGATAACACAATACATTTTTATTTTTATTTTTAAGTGGTAATTGCTGCACTGAAGCTGAATTAAATATTCATAAAATACAGTGGAAAAATTAAATGGCTACCCGGCCCAGCCAGGAATCGAACCTGGGTCCCCCGCATTTTTTTTTTAGTTTTATACAATAAAGAATAATATAACGACATGACCAAACACGGAATAACTGTTCGGAGCTTATCCTTTTTTTGTGAGCTTTTAATATTTTCTTGAAAATAGAATACATCCCATCGTTTACTCAAAAACAACAAAAGTCCTGGTAATAACCCCGGAAATAATTACCTACTCTAATATAGGCGAAGACATAAGCAGAGTGACACGGGCTGATAAATATATAACTTAACTCGTATAAAAAGCTAAATTCCAATCGCCAAACTTCTAAGTAAGTTAAGTCGCGTTAACAAAAGAAAGGGGATAAAGACATTTTCCGCATTTCCGTTTTTAATTGTGCCCTCGTAAATACATCGCATCGGGTTGTTTAATCTCGTAATCCCGGTTTTCCGGGATCTTTCGCACTACTACGCGATCGTGTTTGGGCTTTGTCTACAAGATTGCAATGTTGCTGTAATACCACAAGCCAAGTGTGAATCGGGATAAGAGGTTGGAACTACTTTCCTATATCCGCGAATGCGGTCATTAGTATCGCATTTGAGCTCATAAGAAAATTTAATAAGTTAAATCAATTTTAATTGCTCTTTTTAATAAACCTTTTCAAGAAAGAGCGGTTCACCTTTTCCCATACTTTAAGTGCCTTATAAATAAATAAAGAATAAGCTCCGAATAGTTATGCCGTGTTTTGTCTCTTTTACTCTAATTTGAAATGACGTTTAAATGACAGGAACAAAACACGGAATAACTATTCGGTCCTTATTCTTTGTTTATTTGTAAGGGGCCTAATGTTTCTTGTTGCTCACACCCCCTCCTCAATGCCTTTCCGTAAAACCGACTGCTTTTCCTATTCCTTTTCCGTTGATGCAGTCAGACTGTGGAATGGCCTACCACCCAGTATTCGGGAGTGCACGTCAATTTTCTCGTCTTTAAGAAAGAAAGAAAGAAATTATTTATTGACTATCACACAGACATAACAGAAAAAAAAACAAAGAATATGAGAACATTACAAAAAATAACATTAAGACTAATACAAAAATAATAATTATATAACAAAGAGTGTGTGTGAAAGCCAACTAGGACCCTGCCTCAGCTTTGTGTCGTTGCGGTGCTGAGAAACAAACACCACCACAACGACGCTGGTATTCTGACAGGGCCTATGGTGAGTGTTGTGGTATTGTGTGTGTGCGTGTACATATAAAGATGATATAATATAAAACATAGTTACATACATATATCATATAAATGTTTATAAAAAAAAAAAAAACAAGTTTAATACATAAAGATTTAGTCTTTAGTCTTTAATACTATTTTTGTTGTGTGAAGTGCACACTTTTTCTACTTTGTCTTTGTATCCTCTACTTCTACAGCCTGCTGGAAGAATTTTCACTGTGAAATAAGCAATGTGTACTTGTCTTGTTTGTTTGTGTGAACATAAATAAATAAGATCGTTACTGAATATATTAACAATGTTACATAATGGTATAACGTGATCTCAAAGTAATTATGTTTAAAGATAATATTGAATCTAATAAGCTATTTCTTGAAACAAAATATAATATAATAACTATCTAAAATATATTATTAAAAGGAGTCCCTTTAGGCAAGGTTCCGAAGATACTGGCAGCGTTCCCCCTTTGAATAGCTAGACTAATTCTTTGTCCGAGGTAGCTGCCAGCTCTTCGGTCTCCTGTGATGTAGACTAACCTTTTTGCTATTTCCTTAAAAAGCTTTATAGCGCTAGGACCCCACGGACCAAGGGTCTCGACACCGAATGGGATAAAATCAGATTCGGAGCCTACACCCCCGTATTTACATGTTTTAGCTTATTCAGCCGCTTCATAAATAAATAACATAAATTATAAAATAAATAAAGAAAAAAACAAAAAACAAAATACTTAAATGTTTTTTTTAGACAAAACAGTTTGTGGTATTGTCAAAAGTGCCCACACAGTTACTCATCTGCACACGGTGTTTGACTCGCCGCACACTGGGGCTCTAAACATTTTAGTGTAATGAACGATTTTGAATATTACTTTGTTTTTAACTTATCTTAAACTTGATATTTTAGTTTCCATATTTTACTAGTTCAATATTAAGGCTGAAGACACTGAGATCCGTCAATCTTTATTATTCTTTACTATACATCTATACCACACAGTGAAACGCACGTTACACAAAACATATACAAAGGCGAACTTATCTCCCAGAGCTGATCCCTTCCAGCCAACCACAGCTGTGTTTTTTTCTGGAGAGTTTTTTAATAGTTTCAGGCTGCAATTTTAGCGTCACCGAAAAGAAAGTCAGCTGGACCAAATCTACGCTTAGTTAAGAATAAACACACCCCTGTTTAAGCCACACAAATATGTATCAAACTACTAACCAGTATTTCCGTACCTTTTACTAAAAAACTACTCAATCGTCCAGATAAACACGTTCACATATTCAACACAAATGATATCTGTATGCCCATTTCGCGAACATGCACCTCTGTGACAGTTCCGTGCCGCGGTGAGACCAATAAAATGGGCACGTGGCGAAACGGCTGGCACAGTCAAGTAGGATTTGGTAACACAACCCTTCTTGCTATTATAATATTGTCAATAGCGACCGCGACATCGTCCGCTTTAAAGTTCGTATGCCCGTGATTCCGAGGGAGTTTCGAAAAATAATAAATAATAATAATAAATAAATATGAAACAACTTCACATACATTGTTCTGATCCCAAGGTAAGTAGCTAAAGCACTCGTTTCATGGAAATCAGAAACAACGACGGTACCACAACCACCCAGACCCGACACAATATCGAAAAGTTCGTTTTCGACATTGACACGACCGGGACTCGAACCCGGGACCTCAGGAGTTAACGCCGCCCAAAGTCCGGCGTGCAAGCCACTCGGCTACGGAGGTCGTCAAAAATACAATCTAATCTTAAGGCAAATAGACAATAAAAAGCGGTCTAGATCTAATTGTTTGGACTGTTGAGAGTTCTTTAGTCAGCCAGTCAGGGCGTCTCTTTTTATCAATCAATCAGTATTAATAAAAATTGTTAGCCCTGTCAATATAAGTTGGGATGTCATACATTTTAATTCGGCGCGTAACAAATTACGAAATTTGTTAATTCATTCAATTATCCATTAATTTACGCACACTCGCCGTGTGAACTGTAACAAAACGCACTGAAAATTTATGTAAGAACTAGCTTCCACTTCGCGCGAGTATTGTAATGTAAATGCAAATGAAAATACTCTTTATTGTACACCATACAAAACACTTAGAGAGGGCAAGTGCAATAGATGGGATCGGAAAAAAAAATTAAATCAAAATAAAACGGATCCCTTGTGGATGACAATGCTATGGATCGGAATGGAGTGACTCCTAATCCGTCGTTCTATCTGAATATGTCGACTTAATATTAATGTTAGTAGCGTTGTAGTGTTGCGTCTGTCTGAGATAAGATAGCCAGTGGCTCAGTAGTTGAGGATACCGGGTGAAGTGCGCTTCCAACTTCGGCCTTATCATCGCTTAAGATCAGGTGAGATGGAGGCACTGTGCTTACCCGTTAAGAAAGAAAAAAATCTTTATTAAACTTTTTTTAAGTGAAATGAAATGAAAATACTCTTTATTGTACACCATACAAAAGACTTAGAGAGGACAATACAAGAAGAAGTACAAATGGCGGCCTTATCGCTAAAGAGCAATTTCTTCCAGGCAACCATGTGTTGAACTGGACAAAAAAAAGTTAAGAAACTAGCGGTAAATGGTGTTCTCCGAAATATTACACACAATATAAAAATACTTAATTATCATACATACAATGCATATACCTACATACAGCCATATAAATTTAATACATACATATAAACTAAATGCATATTATATGGACAAAGTATTACATTATTAAGGAATGTATAATAACATTAAAGTGTCAAAGATAGATAGTGCTCCTTAACTTGTTGCTGTATTGTATTGTCTTATTATATTTAATCGTGACAAAATAAAGAGTTGTCAAAAACTTTTTATAAGTAAAGTATTTTTTACAATCGCTCTATTGATCCTATTTGAAAACCCATTTCCTGTGGAATTACATAACGGAATAACGACAGAAGCTAAATTTAACTATTGTATTACCACGAAACAGTTTTGGGAAATCATTTCATCATCATCATCTCAGCCAAAAGACGTCCACTGCTGGACATATGCCTCCCCCGAGGTACTCCACAACGACCGGTTATGTGATGCTCGCATCCAGCGGCCCTCACCTTTAACCGGTAAAAATTGGCAAAAAGACTCAGAAGTCATTATTTTTTCTTTTTTTCAATCTGACCCCTTCCCTTCACGTCGCACTCGACACACACCGCTGTTGCACGTTCCAAGTCATTCCACCAAGTACTCCAGTAACGCTGTCCTAACGCGCATTGCACGCACCTATAATACTATTTTTAGCAAGGAAGATGTTTTTTTCCTGTCCAAATTTACATTTAAAAAAAACGTATTCGAAGCTCTCAAGTGCGATAATTAAGTAGTGCAGTAAAATAAAAAATAAAAAAAAACACAAAAAGTAATTTAGTGGAGTTTATTAAACAATGTTTATTTATGTGTAGTTAAATAATTATTATATATTCAGTATTTTTTTTTATTCAGTTTATTTATAGTATAATTATATATTCAGTATTATTTCTCACTTAACAAGCAGCGTTCAATGACTCTCTTACGTGCATTGCAAAGTTAAATTCGTAGTGAATGGGTTTTTTTTAATTAAGTTTTAGGTTAGGAAAATTTTTCCAAAGTTTATTCGTTACAAGTTGGTTATTTGTTCCGTTTTTTGTTTCTCTATTTTGTGACCTACTCATTACAAAGGGATTTAAATAAAAAAAATGTAAATGCAGAAACCTGTAATTGGCTTTACTTATTTTAATTATTAGTAGAATAAGTGTTCATTGTAATAAGCTGTTGGTTTCTATAAATAAATAAATAGACCAATAGTTATAAACTACTGTGTGTAGTGTATTAATTTAATGTTAGATTGGTATTCGCCGTCTCTTATATGTAAAGCACTACTGCACATAGTTGACTGTGCGTCCAGTGTCGGCGTTAAATAATAATGTATTCGCGTTTTCTATATTTTTTATGGTCCGCCGCAGAGCAATACTTTTAAGTGACCGGGTAGGGTGATACGACGCAACTTGTTTAGCCAAAACAAACTCTACTCCACGTACATTGAGAACTGAAAATTGTTATTTCGTTTTTTATATTCATCATTCGGTTAAGTATTCGGAAAGTTATAGCGACTCGTCTCGTCATAAGATTACAATATAGCGTATAGAGAACTTTGTAACCGCCTCTGTGGTCTACTGGTTAAGATCACCGGTTTAGACCCAGAGGTCCCGGGTTCGAATCCCAGCGGGGGGTACATGTTTGTGTACTCGGTTTGGTCGGTGGTAGGGCCCGTTTGTCCGCCATAACATCAATGGCTGCAGCATTGTTGTGTTCCGACAGCTAGAGATAAGATAGCCAGTGCCTCAGTACAATGACGATTCCGGGTGCAGTGCGCTTCCACCATCGGCCTTATCATCACTTAACATCAGGTGAGATAAAGGCTCTGTGCTTACCGTAACATTTAAAAAGAGATGGCAAAAGCTGGGTGAGAGTAGCTGTAGATCATGCTCAGTAAAATGCAATTGGGGAGGCCATGTCTAACGGTAGACTAATATAGGCTGACGATGCTGATGGTAATATAGAATGATGCTTACCTAATGAATTTTGAAAAATTGTTTTCTATTTTTTAATTTATTACTTTATTTTAGAATTGACAGAATTAATTTTGAAAAATTGAGTTTATTTTATATGAAAATGTTTTTTTTAATTTAAAATTTAATTTTAATTTAATTTTTATTTTTTATTATTATTATTCCAAAATGTATAGAATCAGTTTTTTTATTTTATTTTTTCGAATTTAATATATTTTTATTTTTTTTAGTTTTTTATTGTTAAATGATGTTATTGTAGATAATTTATATTATGTTAAGGAAAATTTATTGTAAATGTTTGACTTACCTAGGTTGCGTTATGTAACAAAGGGTGAATAAATAAATGAATTGAATTGAATTGAATGGTGATGATGACAAAGGAAAAAGGAAAGCAAAGTCAAACCAAAATGTTACTATTAATAGAAAAGACAAATCAAAGTGATGTACCAATTCACAATAAGCTCAGCAAGCAAGAAGCGAACAGCAAAAACCAGTTTGCAATATTGTAAGGCCAGTCATCGGATAGGTGACCTACAATTTATCATCTCAGGTAAAGCCCGATCCCGGCTGCATTAGCAGTCGTTAACAACCACCAATCCGCACTGGACCCGCGTGGTGGTTTATGGCCCGTTCTCCCTATCCATCCATAGGGAAGGCTCGTGCCCCAGCAGTGGGGACACAAAACGAGCTGGTGATGATGATGATGATGATTTTTTTAGTTTTATTAAAATTGGCTTATTGGCTTCAACTTCAAAGTTGGTTTAAGATATCAATATATAAAAAAGTCGGTTAAGTTTGTAATTTGTAGCCCGATGAAGAATAAATAAAGTAGCCTGTCATGCGGACCACACTCCCTGAGGATGCTGGCGACGCTGCGTCGGACGACAGAGAAAACCCATTTCGCAAACACGACGGTAATTGTTTATCAACGTACGTACATATAAAATGGAATAGTACTTTGGATTGAGAATTTAACATTAATACTAAAAAGATAATATAATTACCATGTATTTTCTATAGCAGTACTTATCAGTTGTTTCAACTGCATGCCTGAAAATTTATATTATTTTTTATATATTCATTACTGGAGTCACCCAAGGGCTCCTTTGGAAATCAGCGTTGTCGTTACTTGAATAAAAATCCCGAGTTCGATTCCGAGCGGGGGGTACATGTTTGCGTACTCGGTTTGGTTGGTGGTAGGGCTTGTTCATCCGCCTGGTTAGCTACCACCATCTTAAACATCCATGTTTGTAGCATTGTTGTGTTCCGGCAGCTACAGATAAGATAGCGGCGGCGGACGAACAAACCCTACCACCAACCAAACCGAGTACACAAACATGTACCCCGCTGGGAATCGAGCCCTGGGCCTCTGTGTATAAGCCGGTGGTCTTCACCAGACCACAGAGGCGGTTAAAAACTCTGAACCATTCACAGTAAATAAGTACGGAATCGTAACGCATTTTTAAGCGAGGCACCGTGTGTGTCCCCGAGGAGATCCACGTATCCCATCTCAAGCTCGACATCCGAATAATCGTTTGCGGGGTGAACTGAAACAGGGGCAGCACTCACTATGCCATGAGTAACAGCAAGTATATTTACAGTATGCTCTTATTCCAGCATCATTGGCATACTCAATATGCTGTGTGTAACAATAAGCACAGTTACAAAATGCTCTTTACTCGTAGTTACAGTATGTTCTTATTTAGGTTTTGTTACCGCAGGAACATAAAAACAACACGAAGTGTTGAGGAATATATGTAGTTTATTTTAATCGTATATAGATACAATACAAGACATTTATGGATGACACTTCGTCTCCACCCCAAAATCGTTTTTAACATAAGTCGACGCCGGCGCTTGCTCCGGTGACGTTTTCCTTTGCCTTGGCCACGATCCTCTCTCTCATTGGCTCAACGGCGGGTCAACGCCGTGATGCCAACCGCAGCGTCTGGCTGCGTTCACGGGTCAACGCAGTGATGCCAACCGCAGCGCGTCTGGCTTCGTTCACGCCTTAACAGGTTTAAAGACATTTATTCCCATAAAAACAACTGAGTTCATTTGCAATGAGATTAATATAAAAAGCTTAATATTAACTTAACAAGTCTAGGCGCAGCGCAACTGCATTCTTATAATTAAACGTAAACATGAATAGGCCAATTGTCACAAATCAGCTGTGTTCCGAATGCATCACACCACAGCACATTTTTTTTATTTGCAACACTGTTTAGCTACCTACACACGAAACCGGTCTTGGGTCCGCAGCGTTTAATCATTATTGAATCATTATTTAATCATCATTTACATACTCGCTATGCTGAGTGTAAAGTTACAGTATGTTTTATATTTAACTTGTTGTCGCCCGCGACTTCGTTCGCGAAGACTACACTATCCCACAGGAACCTGTTACCGGGATAAAAAGTATCATATGTCCTAGTCCGGAGCATGTTATGTCTATGTGCAAAGTTTCGTCCAAATCCGTTCGGCCGTTCTCGAGTTACGCGTTCAGCAACATTCATTTTTATTTATATAGATAGATTTATCATTGGCCACAAACAGTATACTTAAGTGTTTTTTTTTGACGTTGACTAAAAAACATAAGCATCAAGCACTGAAAAATTTCGACGGGTGAAAGCCAGACCTCGGTAGCCAAGTGGTTAAGGCAGCCGCCCGGAATGCGGAAGGTGCGTGGTTCGATTCCCGCCTGAGGTTGTCGTCTTTTTTCAGTGTTTAAATTTTACACAAACAGTATTTTATGATCTGTGCCATCAGCATACTCACTATGCTATGTGTACTTGCAGCGGACTTAGTACCGCTTTGACAGTTTCTATGACAACAAAACAAACAAATTCCCAACATCAAATCCAAGACTTAAGTAGTAAACTGTGGAACCAAATATAGAGAAAAGGTATGAGTTTCATTCCCGTGGGAATATCGGGATAAAAACTACCCTATGTGTTAATCCAGGTTACAAACTATATGTATGCCGAATTTCATCCAAATCCATCTATCCGTTGCAGCGTGAAGAAGCAACAAATATACACACATACACACAAACTTTCGCATTTATAATATCAGTGTGATTATTGACCACAGACCATATATGGTCTGCGTCATGGCCTGTGTCATGTCATGCATACTCATTATATTATGATAGCATACGTATGCTGTACTTTCAGCATCATCAGATGCATAAAATGGTAGTTTTTAGGGTTCCGTACCCAAATGGTGAAACGGGAACCCTTTTACTAAGACTCCGCTGTTCGTCCGTCCGTCCGTCTGCCATCAGGTTGTATCTCATGAACCGTGATAGGTAGACAGTTGAAATTTTCACCGATGATGTATTTCTGTTTCTAATAAAATAAATGTTTAAGAGGCTCCCATACAACTGACATGATTTTTTTTGCCGTTTTGATAGATAATGGTACGGAACCCTTCGTGCGCGAGTCCGACTCTCACTTGGCCGGGTTTTTTTTTAAATAGGTTTTCTGCAGCTGCTGATAGTCTTTAACAATTTTTAGTAAATAAACTTAAAACGGCTACAGACAGACTCGACAATGTTAAGCGACAACTAGTGGAATGTGCCTCACTAGCAGTAATCACCTTGCCGATCCACAAATTCACTTCAAGTTCACACCTCGTCCAAAGGACCCCATGTTTTAGGAAGGAGGGATACGTGTGCTGGGAGAACATTCCATTTTTCGATAGTGCGCCAAAGAAGTTGACTAATATGTCTGTCTGTCTGTTTGATTTAGTCTGTCGTTAATAGATTTCACTATAGATAAAATAGCCAGCCCCACTAGGCAAATGCCAAAACGCTAATAGATAGAATGATTATTGTACGGGATTTTAGCCGCCTCTGTGGTCTAGTGGATAAGACCACCGGTTTAGACCCAGAGGTCCCGGGTTCGATTCCCAGCAGGGGTACATGTTAGTGTACTCAGTTTGGTTGGTGGTAGGGCTTGTTTGTCCGCCTGGCTAGCTACCACCATCTTATCTAAATATATCGCCATAACATCCAATGTTTATAGCATTGTTGTGTTCCGGCAGCTAGAGATAAGATAGCCAGTGTCTCACTAGTTGAGGTTCCCGGGTGAAGTGCGCTTCCATCATTGGCCTTATCATCACTCATAAAATATTAAAAAAAGAAAAAAAACACACGTCATTTATACGTATCGTTACTTATGTCACTTGTCTAGGGGGTAGTTCTCCAGTAGTAAGGATTCAGGGTGAAGTGCGCTTTCCCATTCGGCCTGATCGATGGTTAGATGACAAGCCCCTGCTATATTATTTAGTTGCTCTTACAAAGTATGTACTTAAGCGTGTTAGATGCGTGTACAATTCCATACTGTGTATGGGACCGCCACGCCATCCCAATAATGGCTCGCGTGAAGTATCACAGTTTGTGCGTCACGCGATGCCTTGGGGAGACTCTGGGGCTCAGGAAGACCGTTTAACGTGACACCTGTTCTCTATAACTGTTTAGGGACCATAGAAAAACACACGCAACAATGGATCTTAGCGACAAACAATTTAAAGACGAAATTCGATGGGCAGTTTCTTTTAACACCCGAAGATTTGTAGGCTATGGTAAATTGTAACACACTTTTTGGGTGTTAAAGTTGATTTTGGCGTAAACGCTGTTGTGTTTTTTATCAGACGGCACGTTATTTAAAGCGTTGAAGACTTATTGCCGTGGTAATAAGAATGATGTTCGGTTGTAAATTTGGCGGGTCACAAGTTATAGTAATTGAAATTCGGTTTGTTACTGGGATGGGACCCCGTAATTTTGGATTTATCGTTTGGTGTCGTTCACTTTAGTGTTCAGATTTAGGTTACCGACATAGCCCGAAGAGTTGCTAAGCTCAAGTGGCAGCAGGCAGGGGAACACTTGTCGCAGCACTGATGGCCCTTGTGGCGAAACATTTTTGAGTGGCGACCGCGTACCGGAAAGCGCAGTGTGGCCAGCCCCCCGACCGCCTAACCGATCGCTTTGGCTACGTGTATAGTTTATGACGTCATCTTGTCATTTCGTACTGCCTATGAAAGCAATATCGAAAGCTATAGGCTATAGCTATAGATATATGCCTATACCTATTAGCTAGATGACAAGATGACGTCATAAACTATACACGTAGCCAAAGCAATCGGTTAGGCGGTCGGGCCCCAGGTCTCCAACAAGGTGGACCGACGATCTGGTAAAGTGGACGTCTTTTGGCTGAGATGATGATGACGATGATGATGATAGCCTATGTACTGTCCGACTGCTGGGCTCGGGTCTTCATCATCGAAATCAAGTCATCGCTATAATTGATGGGCTTAATTACGCTTGCCAAATGCGGGTTGGTGATCGATCACAAATCCGGACTATGCATCGATAAATACGAAATAAGAAGTTTTTATTCTATCAGCAATATAATATTATAGAGTAGATAGATAGCCAGTTCCTCATTGGTTGAGGATTCCGGGTGAAGTGCGCTTGCACCTTCGGCCTTATTAGCACTAAACATTAGGTCAGATAAAGGCCAAGCGCTTACCGATCGTAAAATAATTAATATTTACTAGTATAAACATTTATAAAATACTAGCGGCCCGTCCCTGCTTCGCACGGGTAAACTTTTTTTTAATATAGCCTATGTTACTCAGCGCTAATGTAGCATTGTAATGGTGAAAGAATTTTTTAAATCGGTCCAGAAGTTTTTGAGTTTATTCGTTACATACATACATACATACATACATACATACATACATAAAAAAATACAAAGGTTTCCTCTTTATAATATTAGTATAGATAGGTAAAAAATTAAATGCCTACCCGACTCAGCCAGGAATCGAACCTGGGTCTTCCAGGCGGCTGCACTGACCATTATGCTACCGGGAAGGCTGATCAATGAGTAGCATAATGACCCAGACCAAGGTTCGATACCTGGCAGGGTCGGGTAGGCATTTGCAAATTAGCACATAAAAATAAAAAATAAAATTTAGATTAAACATACTCTATTACATGATATAGTCCAATATAACATGGTACAAAATACAGAATCCTCTATTATCTATGCCCTTTTATACACTGTAGTAACTGTCATATTAATCACGCGTTCACATCAAAGCGAGTCGCGGTGCAACCCGTAAATCTGCTTTTCCGCGAAACGTCCAGGTTTTAATAGTGTGGCCAATTAGGGTTGTGACTTTTACAGTTTAGACAAAAGTTAAGATATTTTTTATGAACGGGCCATAAACCACCACTTGGGTACATCATTGGGGGTGGTTGTTAACGACTGCTAATGCAGCCGGGACCAACGGCTTTACGTGCCTTCCAAAGCACAGAGCTAGAGATGGTAACATTTTGGTCAACCATCCAATGACCGGCTTTTGCGAAAGTTGCTTAACCTTAGAAATCGCGGAGCGCTGCGCCATCGAGCTCCTTCATCGACGCTTGTTTGTTAAGGCGACGCATCGCAAATCAATTAATCTAATACGGAGCGTTTGCGCCCCGTACCATAAGAAAAACTGTTTTTTTTTTTTATTTCAATTCATTTCATTTTAATTTAGATGCTTAAATCGGTTTGGTTTGCCTGTAAAATGCAAATCTATGATTTAAAAGAGGTTACTTTGATATTTTTTTCTCTGTTATAAAAGTTAACAAATCGTGTTTCTGCAACTAGCAAAATAAAGTCAATTAAATGAAAAATCATGTCATCAAATATCACTTTCATATGTTTTGTAATTGTTGGGAAAATTCAATATCACCGCCACGTAAATTTCCAATGCGTCGCCTTAATAATTATCTTACTCACTTACTCCGATGACAACCAGTTGCTAATTGCACAATGGCAACGCGACTGCTACTTTTAGCGGTTGCTACAATCGGTCGGTTTATTTTAGACCGCCGCCGTCATGCACTTTTAGTTCGTCAATCGCTCGTTTGTGGCGCTATCGCAGCGTTATACGTTCCGTAATACGAATATATGTTATGGAAGCGATAAATTGTAAATTGTCGAGATTGCGACTGTCACTTGTAGCTCGATAAAGAAGCCTGCCGAAGTGTATCTTGGCCTCCGACACAAAAATCCAGTATCCTACATCTACCCTCATGGCGCTCAAATACAACAAAACAATCCCATAAATAATAATAACTCTGAAAATAAATTGTTTATTTTGTTTTGTTAGTAAGCAGCCCTACATGTTTTGCGTACCTTAGTGAGACGGATAGCGTTATCCGCTTTTTAGTTTTACGGTTGCATGGTGTTTCATGTTTAAGCTTTGTGGCCTGCTTGTATGAGCCTGTTAGAACAGGATGCGATCGTATAAGTAACGCAGCATTCGCAATGATGTCTGTACGGATGGATGGGTGTGTTTGTGACTAAATAAAAATAATTTGAGCTTTGACTTTTTGAGATATTTTTTGGATTTTTTAAAGCATAACCGGACTTCTAAGCCATGTGACCGAAACAGCTCGATCGTGCAGTGGTTAACGAGCCCGTTCTGCGATTGCTAAGGTTAAGCAACTTTCGCAAAGGCCGGTCATCGGATGGGTGACCAAAAATGTCATCAATCGTCTCGAGCTTCGGAAGGCACGTAAAGCCGTTGGTCCCGGCTGTATTAGCAGTCGTTGACAACCACCAACCGCACTGGTCCCGCGTGGAGGTTTAATCCGTTCTCCCTATCCATCCATAAGGAAGGCTCGTGTCCCAGCAGTGGGGACAGAAAGAGCTGGTGATGATGTAATGATGACCACAACATCCTCAGAGGTTTTCTGGAGGGAATGGCGTGACGCAAACGGGTCTCCGTCCCCTACTAGATGCTGCCTACTGGTGGCAAAATAAATTGTCATTGTTTTTACACGATTCATTTTGTTGGTTGCAAACAGCCTTTACATAGCACGAACTTACGAAAGAAATAGTACATCTCTTGCAAGTGACACAAATGAAATAAAAAAAATATTTAGCATAAAATGTGGTACAAAAAATAAAAAATAAAAGGTTTTATACAATTTACCAGAAGCTGGCATGCAAAATTTAATTTAAACTATGTCAGTAAAGAGATTAACTATTTAAAATAAATATTATAATCTATTATATCTTTGAGTAATAAAGATTTTGATTGAGTTACTAATAAGTTATCAATTGAGACATGAAATGTTCAAAGTGTTTATTGACAGAGTAAAAGCAATTTTCGACTAGCCAATTTTTTATTATATTTGAACTAGTTGTTCCTCGCGACTTCGTCCACGTTATAATGAGTCAATTTCAAAAGATAGACATATACTGTCGCGGACATTTTTTTAGATCATTTAAAGAGTAATATTTCTTTCATACATATTTTTTGGGCAAGTTGAACCGTTTACGCAGCGCACGCAACGGAAGCCCTCAAATATAAGATAATTTTCCCCGTTTTTGCAACATTTTTCACTGATGCTTCGCTCCTATTGGTCGCAGCAAGATGTTATATAGCCTAAAGCCTTCCTCGATAAATGGACTATCATCCAACACAAAAATATTTTTTCAACTCCAACCAGTAGTACCTGAGATTAGCGCGTTCAAACAAACAAACTCTTCATCTTTATAATATTAGTATACATATTGTAAAAAAAAAAGAGTCAAAGAGCGAAGCATGGAACGCGCGATGCCAGGGATCTCACTTCGGGACCGAATAAAAAATGCCGATACCCGCAGGTGTTAAGATTAACCGACGACGTAGCAAAGCGCGTAAGCATCCTCAAGTGGAGTTGGGCGAGACATGTCTGCAGACGTAACGACGGACGATGGTCACACAAGGTTCTAACAAGCGACCAAGAACTGGACGGAGAAACGTAGGACAGCAACCAGCTCGATGGAGAGACGATATAGATGTCGGTGGATAGAACTGGTTTGGAATGGCTACCAACAGAGAGAGATGGCGTGCAAAGGGAGAGGCCTACACTCAGCATTGGGTGGTGACAGGAAGAAGAAAAGAGTTTTTACATAGCTACCGTCAATAACATGCGGCGCCAATCGCACTAACCGAAATAAACGAAACAACTCAATTACGATAAAACTTAATTGTGAATCGTGATGTATCAGCGCCGGCGTAATCGGATGACTTGCATGTAATACACCATAAGTTGTGGGGAAATAACAGTGACATATGTTGCTAACTATAGTTAACTCACTGTTTGGATAAAACGCCGCGTTTTTTAAGCGTTTTTAGCACAAGCCTCGCGGTAAGATTCAGCGCAGAATCAAAGTTTTGGACGTTATATAAGATAACTTATTCTTTTTAAAGTTCATTATAGCTAAGTATAGTGTCGGAGCAACGATCTTTGCAAGAGCTGGATGAAAGTAGCCGCGAATCGTGCTCAGAGGCGTGTACATGGAAAGGTCTATGTCCATCAGTGGACTAGTACAGGCGGGTGATGATGATGATAGCTGAGTATTTGACTGCAATCTCACGCCTGATAAGGTTAAGTGATGTAAAGTTGCGGCATAGACAGCAGCATAGATCCCAAAAAAAAACTTGTTCACTCTAGCTTTAAAAAGTTCCAGGTTGTACATATAAGAAAACTATTAAGGACGCAGAATAAAATACTGCTATCTTACAAACACGTCTTAAAGTCCAAGGAAAAGCAGGAGCTCGACAAGATAAAACTTGGTCACCCATTTAAGCATACAGCGTGGCGAAATATGCTTAAATTTTAAGATCGTAACACGAAGGGCGAACTCGATAGCAAAAAAAGCTCCTTAACAGGTTCCCCAAGAATTATATTTCAATTGTTATGTATCATATGTGATTTATGGGACAGGGAATGGGTTAATATATAAAATAGTATGCAGTAACATTACAGAAGAAATAAAGCAGAGGCTCGCGTTTTTATAAACTTTTCTTAAATAAATACGCCGCTTTTTCTCTCAACAGTGCGTGTTAACAAGCTTAAGAAAAAACGTTAAAAGGGGGTCAATAACGCACCGTCACACGCAGGGGTTAACATTGAAATCTGCGATTTCTATTAATCAATGCCAATTGTAGTTTGACAACAGGGACCGCATACAAGCCACGGAGTCACGATATGCAATCTGTTTTTTCTCTCTTTATTGTGCAAGTCAAGCAACGTTCGAAATAACGGATTGCCAGATGGGACAGACCTAAGGCCTCAGCCATGAACACGAGTGCCTGAACATTCAATGCGCGTTATACTACAGCTGTCGTTAGTCAACGTTGATAACGCAAACGCAAAATTTCATAGTTTAGACGCCAATGTAGTGACCGAACGGCAAAAAGTATCATTATCATCACTATCCTCATCACCGTCATCATCTCAGCCAAAAGACGTCTACTGCTGAACAAAGGCCTCCCCCAAGGATCTCCATAGAGACCGGTTTAAGTATACTAAGTACTGTAGTGATCGGGACTACTTGGTGGGGCGAGCCTACTGGCAGCCGTCGCGTTCTGAATTCGTTTAGTGTCGATCAAGAAGACGCATAGAAGGAAACAACGGAACATCGCAGTTCTTCTACGTCAGTCCGCCGCTACTATAGGGCACTGGCTTGATAAAACATGAAATAATTTTTATTTTTTTGAGAGAGATTGCTGATTGCCTCTACGGCATTTTCGGCTTCACCGGGCTTTTTTGGGGGCGGCGAGGAACGTAAAGGGTCCCTCAAGCCGTGTGAAAGGAATCACCTTCAGAGGTTATCTAGAGGGAACGGCATCGCGCACAAGTGCGCGTCCCCGTGCCCTACTAGATTCTCCGAAGGGTTCGGATCGGATCGGGGAGCGGAGCAACCCGAGGGCGCCTCTAAAGGCACGGATCTCGGCTCGAGTTGACAGGGCCGTGGAGGAGGAGAGAAGCGCCCAGGTACATGTCTGTACCTGGTGTAGAGCGAGTGTGAACCGGTTCTTCGTACCCTTGTTCTACGAGTACGGTGTCTTGGGCCTAAACTGGTGTGCATGTTTAGTGTATTCTGTAAATGTGTACTGTCATTTAGAGGATCGGGCGGGGACATGAAATAATATTTGACCGCCTCTTTTATTTAATCAGTAGAGGCCAGGCTCTACATTTGGTGGAGGCGTACCGTACCTATACTTTTTAGAAATTATATTGTTGTAGCTATCTAGTTAGCTAAGGATGGTTAACGCGCTTGGTCTGCAATAGCTTAAGTTAAACGACTTTTGCAAAGGCCGGTGATTCAAAAATGCATCATCTCGAGCTCCTCCGTGCTTCGGAAGGCACGTAAAGCCGTTGGTCACGGCTGTATTAGCAGTGATTAACATCAAAAATCCGCACTGGGCCCTTTGGTGGTTTTCTGGCCCGTTCTCCCTGTCCATGGACGGCTCGTGCCCCAGCAGTGGGGATATAAAATGAGTTGGTGATGATGAGGTCTCCTAGACCACAGAGCCGTTGAATTGTGGAACGGTGACGTCACAGTTTCTTTCCGATGTTTTCGTGAGCCTCACGATAACGGGCGTTGCTAAGTGCGCAGCCAATATGTCACGGGGAAGTTATTTGCTCCCTCCATTTTTGTCGTTGGCCGGCATAGGGTTGGCAACTCAAAAAAAAAATCATTCAGGTTTTTCAAATAAGCAACGTTAAAAAGTAGTACAATGTCCATGTAAAACTTAGGTATGTTTGAATAAAAGAACTTATACGTTTTGCAAAACTTATGCACTGTAAATTGCCAAAAGCATGCATCCCTGACATGAGTAAAACATTACAGGAAATTTTAATGATAAAATGATGGATGAGACTAATACGTTACCGACATTGAGACCTTTATTTTTGTGTCTTTTGACCCAGTAATTTAACTTGATCATACAAAATACTATTGTAGTTGTCAATCTTTCAATACTTGTGTGCAAAAGTAGTCTATTTGTTAGTTAGATACCCATCAATTGTAGTGAAGACTTGATTTGAATGATGAAGGCCGTTTCCCAGCAGGGAGGGGGGGGGGGACGACGACGACGACGACGACGACAGTAGGCATAGAGGCTTAGGCATTGTTACTTTACTTTACTTTTTAGAGTAGTTAGAGTATCTTGTGGATTGTATGTTTGTTAGTAACGTTTGCTTCGTTTATGAAATAAGTTCGGACATTTGAAGTTTGACGTACAAAAAAAATATGCGTTTTTCTGTTATAATCCATTCGTAGGCAACCCTACCGCCCGGCGCCCCCACCCCTCTGGCTCAGTGATTAATGACACATTTCCTACCGATAGTCCAAGGTTCGATTAGTGTTAATATTGTTAGTGGACTCCAATCCAACACATTCAGATGAAAACGCGACGTAAGATTGTTACTTAATCCACCTCTAACTTAGCACATATAACTATTTTATAAACAGAGTGTTAGCGTCCAATAGTTATTCCACGTTGGGTTACTTTTCTTTCTCTACTCTAATTTGAAATACCGCCTCGAATTTGAATAACCGCCTCTGTGGTCTAGTGGTTAAGACCACCGGTCTCGGACCCAGAGATTCTGGGTTCAATTCGGTTTGGTTGATATTATCTAAATATGTCGCCAACCAGTGTTAGTATCATTGTTGTATTCCGACAGAGATTAGATAGCCAGTTCCTCAGTAGTTGAGGGTCCGGATGCAGTGCGCTTCCACCTTCAGCCTAATCATCACTTAACATCAGGCGAGATGAAGACAATGAATTAAAAATATACGTAACTAACGATACACAATACAACCAATTAATACCCCACTCTCAATAACTTTTTTGACAGAACACTCTTCAAAAAAATGTCATGTATGACTCTACACACTAAAAAAATTAATCCAATTTAAATTGTACACAAAAAGAATTTATGTCCATTGTCAACTGTTATTCTCTCCCCTAACCACTTATGTCCGAATGTAACTATCAAAGGCACACGATTAATCATAAAACGTTGATGTCATTGCCGTTATGATTCGGACCGCCTTGCATATTATTAGTCTGTGGTAATGACTCATGTGACAGATGAAAAAACATGGCGCTGAGATTTTTAAGGCGGTAAGAGAAAATATGCTTTAGACTGGATAAAATTACAATGCCTCGGCGGCCGAGTGGCAAAACGATTACCCCATCATCCCAATGTCTTGGGTTCAATACTCAGGTCAGGCGAAGTGTTTCAAATTTTGATGCAAAGCCCTGATTTGTGATCACCAACCCGCATGGCCCGGCACCAATTCTTTTTTTTTGAAAATATATAATTATTAATGCTTTATTTATTTTATTTATTTATTTATTTAGAGTTAGACACACCAATAGAACAGACATTATACACTTTAATAAAAGTAGCAAAACCATAGCAGATATCTGCTCCAATTACAGGCGCGTACAACATTGACAAATTATAAAACTAAACTAAAAATTAAAATTAAATATTAAAAAGACACGTTTGAATAAAATAATTAAAATATTGTCAAAATTTAAACATTAATAAAAACAAAATATAAATTCATAATTTAATTATTAGAATGCTTAAAATAAATGAAATGAAATTAGGTAAATGAAATTAATTCATAAATACATAGGTATATTAGAATGCTTAAAATAAATGAAATGAAATTAAGTAAATGAAATTAATTCATAAATACATAGGTATTGTTTTCTAAAGTTTACGCGAACACTACACATTGAAATGAAACAACTTTTACGTGTGGTCGTCTCATAATTACACCTCCTCCTAACACCTCAGTCGCCCTGTGACCACGGACCCTGCAAAGGGTTCGAAACGTCAGGATAAACATTAATTAAAACTAATGTGTAAAATAAACGCGAGTAGATCCGTAAAAGTTGTTTCATTTCAATACATAGGTAGCTAAATTATTATTTTATTTTATTAATAATTGTTTGATTGTTTTATTAATGTTTAAATTTTGTACTTTATTAATACATTAATAAGTCCTGTTAACCCACTTAGAAAGCTAATACGCTTGCGTAAGGCATGGGCTCAGTGCCAGTAGTGTATGAAACGGACCTATCGGGATTGAACCGCGATCTCGCGTCAAGCTGAGCATCTATCCGTTCGGCTATCGATAATTAATTTGTAACGACAACCTGATTTTAATAATGGAGGCCTTTGCCCAGCAGTGGGCAGTAGGTATAAACTTAATTTTACTTTATACTGTTTAATAGAAAATTGTCAGCCCTGAATAACAATTTTAAATGAAGAATGGGCCAGGTAAATAATAAGGAGCTCTAATTAATAAATATTATGACTTTAATATAGTCAGAGGCGATTAGTTGCAACTTCCGTTCGTTAAGGCGGTGGCACAATGAGAGCAAAATAAAACAAGTGCGTGTCGGGCCACGCCCATTGTAGGGTTCCGTGGCCCATCTCAATAATGCGGAATCTGAGAAGAGGGCTTTTTTGAACATTTATTTAACGATGGCTCATATACTTAAATGTAGATACTACCGGTTTCACACATCTGACAACGTTATTTAAGTAGTTCCCAATGAGGAATTTTGTACTGCGCCAAGTACATTTTATAAGTTGGTCAACCGTTACTTTCATGTATCCAAAAACAATCATTTGGCTGGAAAGGGGGGGAGGGGGACGACACTTGACTCTAACAAAATATTGCACTTTAAAGCATAATAGTTCACAAACAGATGCCACAATCAAAAAACTGTTTTCATAATAAACATAATTCATAATAATTTTCAAAATTTAACTTCACCACTTTGTCGGCGTGATTAATATGTATATCCATGCCAAATTACAACTTTCTAGTACTAAGAGTCTATGAGCTAGGCTGGGGACAGACAGACAGACAGACAGACAGACAGATGGACATGGCGAAACTATAAGGGTTCCTTGTTGACTACGGAACCCTAAAAAAGATGTTAAATTCAAATAAAATAAAAAACTTTTTACAATGCATTTTTGAACGTCAAATCTAAGCTTAACTTTGAAAACCCTACAGTGAAGACCTTGTACCGAGAAAAAGCGGCAAGAAACTTGACAAGGGCTGTTTCTTTCTCCTGTACAGTGTTTCAAACTAAGTATACAAGTTTATTAAAATTAATACAATCAAAATATCACATATATTGTTTTTTAAAGTTTACGCGAACATTACACATTGAAATGAAACAACTTTTACGGATCTACTCGCGTTTATTTTACACATTAGTTTTAATTAATGTTTATCCTGACGTTTCGAACCCTTTGCAGGGTCCGTGGTCACAGGGAGACTGAGGTGTTGGTCGTCTCATAATTAGTTAGTAGCTTGTATACCCTCATTTAAATTTAATCAGGTGCGTTTCGTTTTACGCAGAAAGAGCTTACAGTATCTTTTGGTCTGGCAGTATGGTGTTGGGGCTGGGATTTAAGATTCTGTATGATGGGATCCCAGGCTGGTGGTAGATTCCAACCATCTTCTCTATTAAAATTGGGATGTTTTTTAATTCATTTATCATATATAACAGTAACAGTTTCGCAATTACATTTTAAACACAGTTAGATTTTCAAATTTAAAACGCGTAGCTTAATTGTAGCCATCGTTTACAGCTTTAGTCTTAGTTTAGGACAATTTTGAGATGTGTAAAAAGAAAGAAAAAATCTACCTACTGTGTAAAATGTACAACTTAAAGTTCACACCGTCAACAACAACTAATCAATATTTAAATCATAATTTTACAACAACTAGGTAATCAAGAGAATACTTTGTTATTCCAAATATGCAACACAGCGTCCCCACTCGGTCAATAACAAAAAGTTAGCGGTTGTTTACGTCGCTAAAGAGTTCATTGTGCCCCCGCCTTACGCCTCCATCTTAACATTAGTATTTTGATGCCCCGCGTGAATTATTCACAAATTTATAATTCACCCCCTCCCCCCTTCACCACCCGACCCCCTGTACTAAATCATTCGGAGGCGAAAACGCGGGATGACATTCGGAGCGCGAGCGCCCGTGGATCGATCATGTGCTTATTAAAAAAGGCCTTTTCGCGAGGTCCTGCCTGTTTATTTAAACAGTTAGTTTAATACTAACATATTTTCATAACAAAAGGAAAGAGACACGAAATATCATTCATGCAAAAGAATCATGTTACTGGAGCCGGCAAACGAGCCAACGACCAAGGGCATCAAGCGCGCGCTGCGCTGAAGCTTCAGCTCTTATGCCTCTATACATAAGCCGTGTGATGAAAACGCCACCGGGAAACACTGACAAAGGTTTCTAGAGGTAAAACTACATGCAGGCGTGTCCCCGTACCCTACTAGATTCTCAGAGGGGTTCGGATCAGATCAGGATACCCATAAGGCTAGGACCGCGGCTCGGGTTAACTGGGTCGTGGAGGTGGAAAGAAGCGCCCAGGCACATGTCTGTACTGTACTGTCACGTAGGGTTTAGACCGTATAGAGCGCGTGTGTGTGTATGTAATCGTACTGAATCTATTAATAGGGTAGTATTAAAGGGATAGCCAATCGCAATCCAGTTAAATTATGGGCAGTATCTTACCACCAGGCAATATAAGGAAGGCCAGTCGTTGAGGACTACGAAGGCAGTTTCTTCTTTTTCCTTATCATCACTTACCAGCAGATTAAGGAAAAGCGTTTCATTGTAAAACAAAACAAAGGAAATACGCCGCTGCCGCTTACACAATAGTCGCCCGTGTACACCCGTTTCTAAATCATCAAGATAATTTTGTTTGTCAACGCCAGATAAAGGTGCCTGCTCACCCGACGCGACGGAGTGACGCTCAAATTGGCCATCACAAAACAAATACTCATAATTGGTGAATGCCATTACAATATTGGTGGAGAGTGTTTTTCTAATAACAAGAGGCTGGTGTTGAACTTTTAATTAACGAAAACACATTTTTTTAAACAGAATTGATGTGCAATATTTTTTTTATATTTTGGGGTAAAATTTAACCCTCATCTCACCTGATGTTAAGTGATAATAAGGGGAAGGCGCACTTCACCCGGAACCCTCAATCACTGAGGCACTGGCTATCTTATCTCTAGCTGCCGGAACACAACAATGCTACAAACATTGATGTTATGGCGACATATTTAGATAAGATGGTGGTAGCTAGCCGGGCGGGCAAACAAGTCCTACCACCAACCAAACCGACACACTCCCGCTGGGAATTTCACCTCTGGGTCTTGGACACCACAGAGGCGGTTAAAGATCTTCATTCTGTTTTTTCTTTTCCTTTCTCTGTACTCTTGCATATCATGGTGTTATATCGGTGCTACTCTTAAATAATACTGCAATTACTCAATAAAACTGAATAATAATATAATTGTACGTATCTCGAATTATGGATCTTTATGTCTTTCTAAGGTAAGTGTTTTTTTTATATATTTTAGCGTTTTATTAACGCTTAAATATACTTAAGTAAAATTTAAACACTGAAAAAAGACGACAACCTCAGGCGGGAATCGAACCACGCACCTTCCGCATTCCGGGCGGCTGCCTTAACCACTTGGCTACCGAGGTCTGGCTTTCACCCGTCGAAATTTTTCAGTGCTTGATGCTTATGTTTTTTTAGTCAACATTGCTTCATCAATCTTAGAAGTTTTCACCTCTGAGATCCGAAAGAAATATTTTTACAAATATTTGAACATTCGGTTAAGATGAAGCTGCGTTATAGATAAGTGTTTTTTTATATATTTTAGCGTTTTATTACCTTATATATTTTAGGCCCCCAGCAGTGGGGACATAAAAATGAGCTGATTTCTTTCTAAAGTTTTAAACCTAAATAAGAGAAGCTGTGTTAATCGTTTAATAATTGTAATAAAACTTATTAACAATAATATGACTAAATAGTTATAACAAGGTAATCCAATGTTGTTTTGACGAATACTTATGTGAATGATGGTAAATTTATTAACTACCAAATATATAATTAAAACGACTTTTTAATTAAATTAAATTAGAGAAACCTACACAACGAAACGTAATATAATCGTCAAACGAAACTCTTACATTTCACATCGGAATTCGGTAATCAAACACACTTTAATCAGAATTCAAAAGTCAATCAAAAATCTCTGCTGAATACAATTAATATATATATTTAACGAACGCGTCGGCGTCATTATAACGTCCATCTTTTATATTTGTTTTGGCTTCAAAATGGTTTTCGTTTCAATTCTGTTATTGCTTTGATATACAGATATGATATTATATTATATATATATAGCTAATAAGGTTAACCAAATATGCAACTGTACTCATGCATTGATAAAATAGAATTTTTTTATTTACAAACAAAGACAAAAACAAGATAATAATTAAACTACTTAAAATTAAACTTACAAAAAAACTATGAATTATAAAAACATAACTACTAACTATTTCTAACTATAAATAAAAAAATTGCCCCAAATCATGTCCATCAGGCAGAGTGCCCCATGCTATTACGCTGGCCCAAGTAGCTGCTAGCTCTGGGGTCCCGGATGGTTTCTACTAATTTGGACCTAAAGTCTCTACCCCAAACGGCTCAAATATGAGATCCCCAGTCAGATGCTCACACTTTCGCCGTTTGAGGTTCTCTGCATGATTTGCAGCTGCGCCAGCGCTAACAGAAGTGCTTGGAATGTGGGCATCGACACAAGTAGCATCCCTTACCAGAGCTCGTCCCACCCTCCAAGGAACTAGGGTCATGCCGTCCGGTCTTTTGCCGTCATCACGTGCCAGACCGGAGGTTTCGAGTACCGCTGGTACTCCAGCGGTGATAAGAGACGGTCGTATGACGTCATTCAGGTTATGATGACGAGAAATGCGACCAGCACTTCTAGCACAGGACAGCCCGTGGTGTCCCAGGCTGCCCACGAGCGCGCCGCAACTTTATTGATGAGGGACGATACTGGGGGCGCCAAGACGCAAGGCAGTGGCAAGGCGAAAAATACTGCGGTCCAGCAGAGTACCCGTATAAACAGAGGGTAACGCCTGCAATCAAAGACCTGACTCCCGTTTCCCTACAGCTAATAGGCGAGCGCACTGTGCAAGGCTAGAAGCGTGTTTTATGGTTTTTATTATTGATTGATTGTAATCTGTTTGTGTACAATTACCTATAGAAATAAATAAATAAATAAATTTATCTTTACGTTAGATCTTTAGTATTTGTAAAAATATTATGATCGGATGATAATGACGGTAGTTGTTGACATTGAATGGCGCCTTTGGCTTTCAAAGTAAAAAGTAAATAGTGTTGAATAATTTCGGCGGGCTGGTTAGAACCACAATAGCTCAATTGGGAGAGCACCTGACCCGGTATGTCAGAAGGGTACAGGTTCAAATCCTGCTCGTGGAAAATTTTTCAACATTTGTGTTTTTGTAATTTGTTTGGGAACAAAATTTGAGTTAAAAATTATATAACCAAAACAAAAAAAAAATTCAGGTAACAAGCCAATGCTCTGCCGCTCGACCACCGAGATGTCGTGGTTTGTGTTGCATCATGATGACTGAATGAATGAATGATGAAGGAATGAATGAAAAAATAATATAATGAATGAATGAATGGGAGAATGAACGAACGAACTAATGAATTAACGATAACAATCAATGAATTTTTCTAAAAGAATTCTTGTTAACATTTTGCGTGTCCTTGTTTGCTAGTAACATTGAGTGTGACTTGTGTGATTTCCTATCAACAATTAAAAAGTCCCTATGTCCGTCCACAGCGTCAGTGCATCTGAATCGACTCGCAGATTGCTTTAACCAACTTTTGTATTGCTATCCCGCTGGTTTGCATACATATTGTTTTGTCGGCTACCATCTATATAAATATTGGTTAGGCCACATAGAGTTTTAATAGCTTCTGTGGTGTACGGAGTTCGATTACCAGCAAAAAAAAAAGGTTGATATATTTTTACTCGCTTGTAAGCACCTTAGTGTTCTTTTTGTAAGAGATTGCTATTGGCTGTTAATAGTATTTACAGCGCAACCGTATGTTCATTCTTTAATATGAAAGTATTAATTTATATATCTGTATAACTTTATAAACTATGAGCATACCATGTTGTCTCACTACAAACAATCTGTATTTTATTGGAAAATATTAAACGATTTTATCTTATTTTATTTATATTGGTCACTAACATCACAGTAATTATTAACTAGTCTATCCTTTTAGTAATCCCAACTAGATTGTTGAACCTATGCCTTGATTACATTACTAGAATAAAGAGAGAGAGAGAGAGAGAGAGAGAGAGAGAGAGAGAGAGAGAGAGAGAGATATTTACTGACCACACACACCAATAATCACACAGGAATCCAATCCCGCACCAAAATCGCAATCCCTGCGGGATTGAAGTCATAAATCCCGCGGATACCGCATGCGTAAATGCGGATCGTATTACTGATCTTGCAAAAGTGGCACGGGATCTCGCGACTGCGGGATCCAGAGTTTGCGGGATTGGATTCCTTAGTCGTTAGAAGTTAGGTTGAACTCACGCGATTGTTAAGTCTAATTTCAAAAATTGACGACATATCAGAATCTTCAAAATACAGCGGTCATCGACCCCTTTGTTTGATCCATTGTTCTATACGCGACACAGACACATCGTAATTGGGGTTGAATTAATTCGTTTTTGTATACGTTAATTGGTATGTGTAAAGTGAAAATGTTTTTTTGTATGGCTGCAAATGGACTGTGAATTTAAATATCATATAACAAAAGTAAAAAAAAAATATCGATGCAACATACTTATATGTACTTAGTAGATAGCGTTTTTTACAATATTTTAATAAGTATTTTTGTTTTTTTTGTGCTTCTGTGTGTGCCAATAAATGTATTTCTTCTTCTTCTTCTTCTTCATATTTATAGTTACAAATTTCAGAGTACCATAAACAAAAATTTAAATAATGATTGTTAATTTATTTTTTAATTTCCGCACCGGAAACTAACAAAGTAAAAAAATAAGCTGAACACGAAGATATAGGTGACAGACGCAATTCACCTTATCGATCCGTGTACCAACTTTCATGCTGTTACCCTAAAAACAAAAGGGCACGCGAAAGAAAACTTTAAAACCCAAGCAATAAAGCACGTTTCCATTTGACAGCTGCCACATCAAACGTCACTTTTCGCGCCAAATTTTATTACAAAGTAAATGTTTTGAGTGACACAACTTTCTTTTTCGCGCAATAAGGTAGGTAATTGAATGACTGTATTTGAGGACGTGTGTCGTTATGTGGCCGAGTTGAGGATTCCCCTTCAGTGGGCATTGTAAACAAAACGCCTATTATAATGGGACAACGTTGCGTTTCGATAGTGATGTGACATGAGATATTGTTGTCGATTGATTCGATATATTTTTTTAAATAGATGGCAGCTAGTCGCTGATTGCCTTTATGGCGTAACCGGACTTTTGTGAGCGACGAAAAACTAAAAGTTCCTTAAGCAGTGGTAATCGAAGTTTCTCAGAGGGTTTTTAGAGGGGATGCCATCACCCAAGCGTATCCCCGTCCCTTACTATATTCTTCGGGACGTTCGAATCGGAATCGTAGATTCAATTGCGTACCTACGTGATAAAGTGGATTAGAAAATAACGTTGTTATTAAAATATCGTTGATGTCTATGTAATTTAGTTAATAGTTAAACTTTTTTATTATTACGTTAGGTATTGTATTTTCTAAACCGGTAAAACTGCTGCTTATTTGATATTTTTATAAGAACTTATCATGTATTCATTCACCTAGATGATTTTAAGCGTTGGAGTTTGTATGCTTGCTAGAGTGTACCGCCAAGCAGCATTGCTTTGCATAACTGTGACCTAGTCTTAGAGTAGGTACTAAATTAAGTGAAATTACAGGGCACAAAAGAAATGAGCCTTGGGGGTCAATAACGCGTTCATAAGATTCTATAAGCGATGGTGACCGCTTTATAATAGAAAGGCCGTCGTAATTATAGTTGTAAAACAGCGGTTGTAATCGGGTAGTTATCCAAAGCAGCCGATAATAACGTATAAACAGCGGCTGACAACCGGCTGCTTATCCGACTCAATACCAAAAGGTCTTATAATTTTTACAGTTCCTGAGTCGAAATTGTTATAATATACGAGCCGTTATATACTAAATAGGTTGCTGGTGTAAAACATAAAATGTTCAATATTATGAATTATTTTGCAATGTCCTTCAACACGACAGATAATATACAAATGGTCCTACCTACCTACTTATTTATACCGTAGGTACATAATTGGTATTTAATCTGTAGGTATGAGACTCCGCTTCGCCACTTTTATAATTATTATAGTACAATCGTAATAAGTAGGTTAATGTAAGGCGTCTTTACCTAAACGGTTTAAAACGTTTCAAAACGGTTTCACATGTATACCTACGACGTCCATTTTGTGTATCGTGTTTTTGGTATTATGTGATCAGCGCGAGTAAGATGAAACATGAAATTCAAAAGTTAAGTATTTCAAAATAACATCAACGCAACTAAGAAATAGGAGAGAGCGTTTACCTGAATTATAAAATCTGAAGTAACGTAGAAAGTAAGTAGGTAGTATGTAGGTAGATAAACAAAAATAATCACTTAGGACATAAAACGGATTCAATAAAACATAATGACTGATCACCGTAGTCAGCGAAAAAAGCGGCTGGTTACCGGCTAGCTAAATACGATAACAACCGGCTTCACATCTCTAGTCGTAATGCATATCCTCGTTTGGCGGCTAGGCATCATTAAAAAAAATTAATATGGTTAACATTAAGTTTAACATTATATGTTAAACTTAACACCGAAAATCTGATGTTCAAGTGCAAAGTTTACACACAAAGTTCAATTTAAGTCAGCAATTCAGCACATTCTGACGGATCGCCTTTGAGTGCGTACGACACATGGCTGACAACTTTACAAGATAATAATGCAGCAACGCGTTCTTGAACTAAGTCTTGTTACCTGGGTAAAGTTAACAGGGATAGGTTGATTATGTAATAGTTAAACTGTAAGATTTGTGGAGTCACTTCCATAAGTTTTGAGTTTACTATCGTTCGAGATGGAATTTGGTTCGACATGTAAGAAAACTTTGTGTGTTTTAGAGATTTGATGATACATAATTAATTTAGTGAGTGATAGGATAGGTATTTCCCAAAGATGGAAACTCAGACTAAATTAAATTAGATACACAAAAAACACATTTATTTACCCACTATAAATTAAAAAACAATATTATAATGAAACAGTAGATAAACCAGGTAAGAGAACTCACTATGCAATACAAAAATAGGACATATTTTATTTTTATCACCTCCACTTTAGCCATCACTTAATTCCACCTACCATGTCTTCTTAGTCACCCTATGGTTGACTGGTAGAAAATGTAATAGGTATTAAATTCACCATGTAATATATGCTATTAAAAATAAATAATAAATAAAAATAAAAATACAAATTCATCGACATCGATAAATCTGCGTACATCACTACAACCGAAAAAATTGTGTAACTCGAGCTGCGTCGCCGATGATATATGAATGTGTTATTTGATTGTCGCCTACCAATAATTGCTGGCGTGTGACGAACGCGCGGACAAAGCCGACACTGTGTAGATTCGATCTATGCCTTCCCTGTTATGAAATTGCGCAAGTGCGTTATCGATTAGAACTGTGACGGGCAATGGCTGAATGAAGCTGAAGTCTGCTGGAGTGATTTTTATTTTTTAAATCAAATATGGTTTTCGATTTTTTTTTTCTCTCGTCTTTCTGGAAGGCAAAGGGATCTAGCTCATACAGCCAAGTCTTCAGTTTTATCTTGTGATCAATGAGGGTAATTGTAGTGATTAATGCATGATACATTATGGGTGGTTGGTTAATGAGGTATAATATTTCATTTATCCCTTTCAAGTTTTATTTAGTAAGGATGTGATTGTGAACCACTAACGCGGACTGTTTATGAGAAATTAAAAAGTTTTGTTTGCACTGTTTTGTTTAATTTGCCACAATTTATGCACGTTAACGTACACTAAACGGTTAACATTACATTACAATACAAAAATTCCACATTATTTTTTGAAAAAACAGCAAAATCTAACAATTTCGAGCGAAGTCCCGCAAAGTCTACACATACACAGATAATTTACATAATTATTTTCTAGAAAAGGTCCATCAAAAAGGGCGGACGCAAAAATTGTAAAAAGCAAAAGGAGAATACCGGATTCAATCAGTAATAATTGTATGTTTTCTCGTCATAAATTATAATAAATGTTTAATAATCTTAACCAAACAAGAATATTTTTTGACCGAAATGGTTTAAGGTAGATGAAGACAGCTTTTTACCACTGGTAACATTGAATAACGAGATCAACGAGTGTGAGACGAAAATGACTTTTTAAGCGGGAAAGTGAAGACGTAACATTATAAAAAAAAGAAAAAATATATTTATTTGAAAAAAATTTAGGTTAATATTATTGTACAATCTGGCAAGTGCAAAAAACTTTGTTAGTACACACAAAGTTTCTACCAAGGTATAAAAAATAATTAAGTACAAGACTGTCAATCAAAAAATACCATTCATTAATTCGTAAGTAACCCAACAAATAATTTTATATAAAGCCTGGCTGCACTGGCAACCATTCTTTGCCTTCCCTAAATCGAGAGAATAATTAAAAATAAACTCTATTAAAGATTGTCTATCGTCATTTTCACGCTCAGTTTGTAAGTCTGTTGTAAGTAACAAATCGAAAATGCCCTTGAGTCTACTAGGTAATATTGAGTAATTCTACTACAAACATTATTTTTAAACTCACTTACATAAGCGAAATATCATATATATATACTTACTAAAAAGACATATAAGTCCTTTCTAGTTGTCACTTAAATTGTCTTAAAGCGTCAGTAGTTTAAGAAAAACTGTGTTCCCACCACTTAAAAATAATTAAATCTAAAACAGTACAATAAATTTTAGCTTCACGTCACCCCAAAAGAGCCCTACGCGAATTAAAATCCGACAAATCGAATAATATAATATATTAATGTTTATTGTAAATACAGTTATGAATAATATATTGCGTTTCACCCTATTGCCATGTGTGATATTAAAATTGGACAGCAGTTTCGGTTTGCTCTTTGAAAGGGGAGAATATTATGGGTTGCGCGCAAATGATAACACTGCACGCCACAAAAAGAAAAAGTTCGATAGAGTTTTAGACATGAAGCTGTTAGGTTTTGGGGTCATTACAAAAACTAACGCGCTCATCGGGAATCTTATGATCGAAGTATCTGCCTTTTCTACTAGTACAATAGGGTATTTGACAGGTTTTAGAAAAATATGTCTAATGGTTCATTATAGCATAATACATATGCAATTTGATTAATTCGGTGTGATTATTCGGCGCCATTAAAATTCAAATGAATAAAATAGCCGCCAAAACGCTGAAGACGCCATGCATGCAGGTCACGTGATGTCGTGACGTCACCTGATTGTAAACAAACTTTTAGCTGTCAAATCACACCGTACAAAACTTCGAGTGACATTACTGTAAACAAGCAGGTGACGTCACTTCAGATTCAGCCAATCCCGTGCGTTTTCGATCGCGTGGTCAAGCATAAAAATTTAATTGTTTTATGTAATGATTTTTTATAAAAATTATACTTATTTTTAAAATTATGTGCTGGCTAAATTGGTTTAAAAAAATGTTTACTGTTAAGTTAACAACAGTTCGGTCTACATTTTCATTGTAGTCAAATACCCTCATCGTCACCGATTTACATAATCCGATAGAAATATATGTAATGCTTCCTGACCCAAAATTTGCAGCGGTTTGCCAGCGCGATATTAGTGCCAGGCACTGCCAGGTACGGAGGAATTTACATATACTAGTATATGCTTTATCGGTGTGACGGCACATATATTTGCGGCACGACAACTCGCCTAAAGTACTATGACAGGCATATATCATATTTGCTTGGTACTTTTTCGGGTGAGTGCTATTTTCAGTGAGTATTATTATTATGTCTATGTAAGGACTATGATAGAGAATAATGTTATTGTATAGAGCATTATAAATAATAATAAAAAATATTTATTTCCGTCAATTGATCTAACGGCTGGGTTCGATATCTGGAGGTTCTTGGTTCAATTCATGGATCGAAGAAAGGGTTTCTGTCTAATACTACTTTACTTACTTACAAGTTAGATATTGACTTATTATAATTGAAATTGAGGAGCTCGATGGCGCAGTGGTTAACGCGCCCTGTCTGCGTTGAGCAACTTTATCAAAGGCCGGTCATCGGATGGGTGACCAAAAATGTATCATCTCGAGCTCTTCCCTGCTTCGGAAGGCACGTAAAATCGTTGGTCCCGACTGCATTAGCAGTCGTTAACAACCACCACACCGAACTGGGCTCGCGTGGTGGTTTATGGCCCGTTCTCACTATCCATCCATAGGGAAGGCTCGTGCCCCAGCAGTGGGGACATAAAAATGAGCTGATGATGATGACGATGAGGATAATATAATATAAGCTTGGAAATATATAGGTAAACACATAATATATTAAAACTTTGTATATGTATATTAAAAAAACTAGTTTTAAAAAAGCGGGACCAAAATCCCCCTACTGTTCAGAATCAAAGTAAGTAAGCTCACGGTCACAGTACAATTTGAACACCAGTTCAATGAACTACTACAGAATGCGCACATAAGGTAATTGCAGATGCAGCACAAAAGAATTGTTAATTGTATCCAATGCGTTGGTTATGGTGGAAGCCATGAGAGGTAGCGGGCAGACAAGACCGGATATAAATCATTCAATCGCCACTCGATCACGTTAACGAAAACGAGAATTTATATGGCAAAATTTTTATTCTTCTCGTATGTCGCCAGGAGGCAGCGCCTTCAATGCCTTACTAATTTTCGTTTTCGTAAACGTAATCGAATGAATACGGATAGTGAACATAGTAAACGATACTCACACTAGGCGCTGGTGTCGATTCCCAGCGGGGATTATTACATGTTCGTACTCGGTTTGGTTGGTGGTAGGGTTTGTTTTAAGTCCGCCTGGCTTGATAACACTATCTTATCTAAATTTGTTGTCATAAAAGATAACCAGTGCCTCAGTAGGTGAGGATTCCGGGTGAAACGCGCTTCAAATTGAGATGAAGGCCAAGTGCTATTATATGCTACACTTACCAGAAAAGCTAGTTTTGTGCTGGTATGTTACTTGTATTTAAGTAGGTTGATGAGTAAGGATACATACCTGTAACAATAAAATTATTATATTAATTATTATCACTAAACTTTCACTTTCAAACCCTCTAACCAATCATAAACCAATTTAAATGAAACTTTCTGCGATTATAAAATAATAAGTAGTCCACAATGAACAATTTCATACACACATACACACATAAATACATACGTACATACATTCATACATACAAAAATACATATTCTAACGTCCTTCTCCCAAAAACTACAACTTCTAACCCAAGTATAGAAAGCAAAAAATTTTAGTAAACTCGTCATTAGTGACCCGTCGCCACATTTAGCATAAACAAAGTAAGGCTCCTAAGTTTTTTTTGGAGAGAGTTTGCTGATAGCCTCAAACGGCATTTTCAGCTTCACCGGGCTTTTTTAGGGGCGGGCGGCGAGAAATGTAAAGGGTTCCTCAATCCGTGTGAAACGAATCACCTTCAGAGGTTTTCTAGAGGGAACGGCATCACGCACTGTGCGTGTCCCCGTGCCCTACTAGATTCTCCGAAGGGTTCGGATAGGATCGGGGAGCGGAACAACCCGAGGGCGCCTCTAAAGACTCTGACCTCGGCTCGGGTTGACCGGGTCGTGGATAGAAGAGTGCCGAGGAGGAATAAATAACATCAGTGATGGGTTGCTAGCCGATCGCCTGATGTGAGACCATCTTGGAACCATTATCCCTTAGTCGGCTCTTACAACATGTACGGGAAGTTCAGCAGCTGATACATTTACGTTTCAGATTTTATCTAAACCGCTACAGCTTATAACTTGTCACAAACACGAGTTTACGTTAAACCAACAGATCAGACTCATCATACCTTCTGTAAAAGTGCTAAATATAACTAAGTAACACCCGCGCAAATAACAATGACTCATTCAGGAAGAGATTTGTTAGTACAGTGATGGATATAAGTTTTAACGGGATTTTTGTAGTTATCGTCTATCGTCGTACAAAAGGAGACTGCTAAAGGTAAGCTTTATACAAACGCGCTCGAGCCACGCACATAATTCGAAAACCTCTCATCATCATCATCATTATCATCAGCTCATTTTTATGTCCCCACTGCTGGGGCACGAGCCTTCCCTATGGATGGATAGGGAGCACGGGCCACAAACCACCACGCGGGCCCAGTGCGGATTGGTGTTTGTTAGCGACTGCTAATGCAGCCGGGACCAACGGCTTTACGTGCCTCCCGAAGCACGGAGGAGCGAGGGATGATACATTTTTGGTCTCCTCAGAAAACCTCTAACGGGTTGCGAGTTCGATTACCAGCAGGGATGTACATGTTTATACTGGGTTACAATGGGTTTGGTTGGTGGTGGCTTGTTCCCGCCCGATCCTCTTAATACCACTACACATACACAGAATACACTAAACATGCACACTAGTTTAGGCCTAAGACACCGTACTCGTAGAACAAGGGTACGAAGAACCGGTTCACACGCGCTCTACACCAGGTACAGACATGTACCTGGGCGCTCCTCACCTCCACCACGGCCCGGTCAATCCGAGCCGAGGTCCGAGCCTTTAGAGGCGCCCTCGGATTGTTCCGCTCCCCGGTCCGATCCGAACCCTTCGGAAAACCTCTGAGGTGATTCGTTTCACACGGCTTGAGGGACCCTTTACGTTTCTCGCCGTTCCCAAACAAGCCCGGTAAAGCTGAAAATGCCGTCTGAGGCAATCAGCAATCTCTCTCTCAAAAAAAAGGTGGCTTGTTTTTAAGTCCGCTTGGCTAGGCACCACCATCTTATTCTAATATGTCGCCATCAACATCAATGTTCGTAGCATTGTTATGTTCCGATAGTGAAAGATAAGATAGCCAGTTCCTTACTAGTTGAGGACTTTAAGTGGATACCCAAATTTTTTTTTATAAATACGAGTACTTAGAAAGCAATTGAGCCGCTCTACCTGATGTTAAGCAGAAGCTGAGTCCAGCAATGGAGGTGCCTCCTGGCCGTCTTCAGTTTCCACCTTGCCGATCTGCAAGATGCTTCTTCCCTCCTCGTTAAAAGGATTCCATGTTAAAGTAAGGAGGGAAATACGTCTACTGGAAGACTATTCCACCTTTTAGTTATCGCTTATTTCATCATTTCAGCCAATAGACGTCCACTGCTGGACAAAGGCCTCCCCCAACGATCTCCACAACGACCGGTTATGTGCTGCTCGCACCCGCGCGTGGTGCCGGGGATAAAGAATTGCACCACCCCATCTCTTCCCGTGGGTGTCGTAAAAGCCGTCTAAGGGACCTTCCAGAGGATGGGCAGCAGCATCTTTCTGAGGTTAACTCTCAACCTACTGCGATCGCCAACCCGCCTGCCAAGCGTGGCGATTACGGCAAATACCCCTCATGATATGCACACCAGCAAAAATCGCTTATTTATTACCCATTTTTTTTAGTTCGATGCCGGTGGCCTTTTATTTGATGCCACGGAAGACTAGCACGCGTGGTCCTATGAAGGAAGAAGGATACGCGAAAATCTAGAATCACGAAGAATCTACAGAAATATTATAATTGGTCACCCACCTTCTTCCCAACCATTTCGAAAGTATAGCATATATCGCATTCACGGTCGTCACCCCTAGCTGTAAGTTGAGTTGTTCACAACGAACTTACCGCTGAGCTCTCAAACTCACTTTTAAACCGTTGCCGTTATTGTAATACATTCTGGCTACATTATTGAAGCATTGCCTCCCTCGACGACTTAAGCCAGCGCAAGAAGGAAACATATCATATCACTTACAGACCATCAAAATGTTATCTGCATGTATAATTTGATAACCAGAGATTTCAGTTAACTTGGGACGGAATGTACGTGGTCAAATTGCGACCGATGCTGCTTAGAGATTGTGTAAACTTAAAATGAACGCCACTCCACTGTATAAGCCCACATGTAGTAGATTGTAATGTGCCTTACCTAAGCCTATACAACACAAACACACATATTTATCTTCGTCATTGGTAGGTCACCGGCCCGAACGATCTAATCGCCCGGTTTTAAGGACCAAGGATGCAAGAGGGAGCTGATGTCTCATATATCATGTCTCTCTTCGCCATATTCGCTACTGCTGAGTCACGAGTTTTTCCTATGGATGGAAACACCACAGGAAGAATGTGCCATGTACCACAACGCGGGCCCGCACCGGATTGGTGGTTGTTAACGACTGCTAATACAAACGGTACTAACGGCTTTTTGTAGTACCTTCCGAAGCGTGGATATGCTAATGCGATGTTCTGTGTTGTATCTTTTTAATATTAATCCTTTATTGTACACACACTTGACCTACCACAAACTGTCACCTCAATAGAGTTTGAACTTTAATAAGCGTATGGCTGAAAATGTATTGCAGAAGTTTGACAGTTTGGGATAGGTTGACATAGAAATTACACTTTGATTTAAAAATACATATACAAGCTTTACTTGTGCGTTAGCTTTAGAACGCCAGCGTTTGCGTCCAGCCCACTGTGCCGTGTGTTTCCAAAGTTCGGTAAACTTGCGCCGGTCCCCTGGGCCCACCCGCTCCCGGGCTCCCGGGTTAATCATATTATGTGCGGGCCAGAGGTATCTTTACACTGGAATCTGGTCAATTAGACCATCCACCAGGACCACGGTATAATTTACCGTATACACTTAGTGCCTTACAAATAAACAAAGAATAAGGTCCGAATAGTTATTCCGTGTTTTGTCTCTTTTACTCTAATTTGAAATGACGTTTACATGTCAGGAACAAAACACGGAATATTGTTCCAGATTGCTCTCTAGGGTCGACTGGGAAACCCTTGCCAAAGAGTTAACTTTGATGGCGTGGACATTCTCTTCAGTCAATCTATCACAAATTTAGGTGTGGTCATGGATAGTTGCTCGAGTTGGGGGCCGCAACTGCAAGCTGTTAGCCACAAGCTTTACGCAACGTCAGCATCCATGAGAAGGCTTTTTACCCACTGCCACTAAAATCGCGATAGCGCAATCTTTGCTGCTTTCAGTTCCGGATTATGCTGACGCCTGCTATCTTGATCTCACACAGGACCAGCTAAATAAACTTGAGCGTCATCAAAACTTTTGTATTCGGTTCATATTCGGCTTGCGCAAATATGACCATGTTTCTGGGTACCGCTTAAAACTCAAGTAGCTTCCTATTCGTCTTCGCCGGAATACTCATATACTCCCCCTTCTTTATAACATATTGTTTAATCCCACCTATCCTTCTTATCTTAAGGAACGTTTCAGTTTGCTTAATTGTTCAGGTTCGCGCTCGTTACGGTCATCAGAAAACTTAAGCCTTAAAACCCCCCCACACAGCACCCGCCACTTTTTATGATTATTCTTTTACCGTCCAAGGAGCTCGTCTCTGGAATTCGCTTCCAGTTGTGATCAGGCGTGCAAAATTCATTCACATATTTAAAGAGCTCGTGAAAAAAATCTACCTTTCCGATTAACCCTGTCCTGCTGCAGAACTGCCATATCAGCTACTTTCCTACCTGAGACTACTATTAGTAGGTCTTAGTAGGTTTATTTATATTTATAATTTTTTTTACAATATTTTATATAAAAACATATTTACAATATAAAATATTATAAAAAACTTAACCTAGGTTGCCACCGGCAGCGGGGATAGACCCATGCTATCGGTGGTTAGGGCTGCAGAGTGAGGAACCTCATGACAATACGTGTTGTGACAAGGAGTACTGCCTTTTGCATCTGACCCTTGACCCAACCTTTCAACGATAGCCTATTATTACTATTTTCTTTATTAAATATGTATGTTAAGAAAATTTTTCTACAATATTTTATAAAAAAACAAATTTACAATATAAAATGTTATAAAAAAACTTGACCTAGGTTGCCACCGGCAGCGGGGATAGACCCAAGCTATCGTTGGTTAGGGCTGCAGAGTGAGGAACCTCCTGACAATACGTGCCGTGTCAAGGAGTACTGCCTTTTGCATCTGACCCTTGACCCATCCTTTCAGCGAAGAGCCTCTCTAGGTGTAGATCGAGGCTCTTCGCTATTATTATTATTATTTTGCTTCATTTATAAAATACACATTATTCTAGTATGTTTTAATAGTTTCACCTTTAATCTTACAGTTTATTAGCTCTCTCATCCGACTGGTTGTCTGGAAGAAATCGCTTTTAAGCGATAAGACCGCCAAATTGTAACTTTGTAAATTATTAATTTTTTTTTGTTCATGATTGTTTTATAGTGTTGTAATAAAAAATATTATCTAAAGTTCCTACCAAAAATGTTACAAACTGAGTTTAAACCACAACTTTTGAGAAAAAAAATAAAGTTACAAGACATTGACAAAAAATTAAAGAGATAAAATGTCACATGACACATGATGCAGGTAAATTAAAAAAATATTAAAAAATATTTTAATTATAACTTTACATTTTATTGAGTTTTTGTAATGACGTATTAAAAACATCTAAATTTAGTAAGACCCTAACTGCTTTATCACAAAGCTTTTTCTAAATTTAGGCAATGCTCAAAACAGCATCTGTTTTGAGCAAAACAGATGCTGTCACTTTTTAGCTTATATTAATAGACAGAGACACATTATTTTAAACACGTATTTAGCTATTGATTAATAATTTGTAATTTGTTAAGTTGGGAAACGAGCAAAGGAGGATAAGGTTCTTTCTTATATTCTGCAATGCATTGAAAGATCCGAAACATCTTTTTTGTGGAGGAGAAGTCCTGGTTACGGATACCAAGAAGACGCTACGTAAGTCTACTCTGGGCGGGAGACCTTATATTGAGATGAACCGGCAAGAAACTCAGCAAGGTCATGTGCCCTGCCGAGCCCTTAGGGACTGGGTGGGGCGATGGGGTTCGGGTGGAGAGCTCCACGTAGCCATCACACGTAGTGTCTCCGCGGCAGAGGTACGTGCAAAGTGTTTTCTCCAGTAAGATATAAAGGTGTGCAAAGTAGGTTTACTCACTTAAACCACCGCCCTCAGTCACGCGGATCTCATTTTATGTCCCTAGCAGTGGTAGGGCACGTAACTTCCCTATAGATGAATATGGAGAACGGGCCATAAACCACCACGTGAGCCCAGTGCGGATTAGTGGTTGTTAACGACTGCTAATGCAGCCGGGACCAACGGCTTTACGTACCTTTCGAAGCACGGAGGAGCTCGTGATGAAACATTTTTGGTCACCCATCCGATGACCGGTCTTTACGAAAGCTGCTTAACCTCAGCACTCGCAGACCGGGCGCGTTTACCACTGCGCGATTGAGCTCCTCAGGTATTGGACCCTGGCTGCTAACTCTTGGTTTGAAAGAGTGGCTACAAAGTGTCTGCTCATATCAGAAACTTGACTGGTTAACCATAACAAAATAGTACGATACATTTTTATCGCATTAGTTTATTTAGATTACATAACATGACAGGGAGTCGTATAGAAATGTATAAGAATTTCTGTATGCCAACCTTTGTTCTAAACACGACTTTCAGAACTAAGCTATAAGGTATACTATAGTATGTCGTGTGTACTCCGTACACAAATGTTGGAACCATAAATTGTATTCATTTCAGAATACGTCGATCTGAGTACGTGACCTTTGTAGTGACGGGGCGTGGTCGATAGTAAGTATCGATAGATTTTTTTTGATGTATTTTAGGGATGCTAATGCCGATTGCCGTCTATCGATATTTTTGCCTTTAAAACCCTGTATGTTTGCTTCAGTATCAGTAATATGGTATATATAAAATAAATATTCATTTTTATTATGAAATGAAATGAAATGGTGTTCATCTCACCTGATGATAAGTGATGATAAGGCCGAAGGTGGTAGCGTATTGTATGGTGGTATCTAGCCAGGCGGACAAACAAGCTCTACCACCAATCACACCAAGTACAGAAACATGTACTGGGAATCGAACCCGGGACCTCTGGGTCTGAGACCGCTGGTCTTAACCACTAGACCACAGAGGCGGTTAAAGAAATATGATAATAGATATAACACGTGTTTCCTAGAAAAGGGTAATAATATGATTACGTTACAAGATTCCATAAGTTCATTCTTTATAAGGACACTGTTTGCAGAACAAGATTCTCGGTAAGGTGATCTTTTCGTAAACATCGTTATTATACAACGTGTAATTGAAATAACAAAATAACTGAGAAAGATTTGTTCAGTGAAGAGAGTGGTGTGGATTACGCCATTTTTGATATAGATTAAGTTTCAACAAAGTAACTATTTCGTATAATGCTGTGCCTACTCGCCCGATCCTCAAAATGTTTAGTGTATTCTGTAAATGTGTCGTGCCTGGACACATTTACAGAATACACTAAACATGCACACTAGTTTAGGCCCAAGACACCGTACTCGTAGAACAAGGGTACGAAGAACCGGTTCACACGCGCTCTACACCAGGCACAGACATGTACCTGGGCGTTTTAGCCACCCCGACGACCAGGGGCCCGACCGCCTAACCGATTGCTTTGGCTACGTGTATAGTTTATGACGTCATCTTGTCATCTAGCTAATACGTATAGGCATATATCCATAGCTATAGCCTATAGCTTTCGATATTGTTTTTATAGGCGGTACGAAATGACAAGATGACGTCATAAACTATACACGTAGCCAAAGCGATCGGTTAGGCGGTCGGGGGGCAGGTCACCCTGAGCCGAGGTGCTATCCTTTAGAGGCGCCCTCGGGTTGTTCCGGCCCGATTCGATCCGAACCCTTCAGAGAATCTAGTAGACGGGGAACGGGGACACCCTTTTGTGATGCCATTTCCTTTAGAAACCCTCTAATGGTGTTTTGAATTTTGGTCACATAGTTTGAGGAACCCTTAAAGTTTCTCGTCGCCCCCAAAATGTCCGGTGACACTGTAAAGACCACCTAAAGAACAGGAAAAACTCCAAAAAAATTGCCGTGTCTATAAAATTGTAGTACTTGGTACTTCTCGTGCCATTTATACGAGCGAACGAGCGCATACCTACATTATTCTTGTTGAATGTAGAACTATGCATAGTCATAGATATCACTCACAGATATTTTATTGCTTCACTTTGTACAAAGATCTAACAAAAAAGATTGGATAAAGTCCCAATCAACAACTTCCAAAATTAAAAATTCTGATTTAAATTCTGAAATAAGCACTTCTATTTAATAAAATTTTAACGTGGTCCGAGTCGTCAGGAAGTCAAATGTACTTATTTACTTATACCAGACTAGCTGACCCGGCGGACTTCGTACCGCTTTGACAGTTTCCATGACAACAAAACAAACACATAATTATGTATTGGAAAATTAAATCGTTTTTTGTATTTTCAGTTACTTATTTTATTGATTAATATGTTTCTCACCGTTTTAAACCTTCCCTGAACTTCCACAAATATTTCAAAATCAAAATTAGCCAAATCAGTCCAGCCGTTCTCGAGTTTTAGCGAGACAAACGAATAGTTTTATTGAAATTCATTCTCATTTGAAGGTTTTTAAGCTTAATTACCGTTTTAAGCTTAAAAATCTGTGATAAAGTAAGTAGGTATGTAAAAAAAGGTAGAACAAAGCCATAATAGCATGGTGCTCCAGGGTTCCAATCCTGCTCGTAAAACTTTTTAAACACTTTTTTGTAAATTGTTAGCCACAAAATTTTACTATTTTTTTATAATTAGACAGGCATGCATTTGACTCAATGTAAAATAAATTACTACCTAAAATGTATATAATCTATAACTATATTTATAAATATGTAGGCACTTGTATGTACATCTGTACCTCCGTCAAACATCACAATAAAGTATTGTACCTAAGTTTTTCCGTCGCAGTACGCTTACGTTGAAAGGTAGGGTTGAACAACGTTTGTTATTTAAAAGATTATTATTTAATGCGGTATAAAACACATTAATTACAGCTTTGTTAGCCCACCTTAGAAATCTAAAATGCTTCTGTTATGCATGAGAGCAGATAGGGATAAGAGAGCCAGTGCGCTTCCACCTTCGGCCTTATCATAACTTAACATCAGGTGAGATGAAAGCCAAGTGCTTACCCGTAAGTAATATTTTACGTTTTGAGCTGACGACGATGATGATGATGATGATGATGATGATGGCAATTTACAAAAGTTACACATCATGGTATAAAATACCACTTTCAAAATATATAAAGAGATTTCGTATTCATAATATTAATTACCAAGATATTAACGCCTCGGTGGCCGTGTGGCGAAAGCGCTTGGCCGGATATCCGCAGGTCATGGGTTCAATTCCCAGATCGGGTAAAAGTCCGATTTCGATGCATAGCCCCGGTTTGTGATCAGCTCACCAACCCGCATTAGGCAAGCGTGGTGTAAAACCCATCAATTGTAGCGACGAATAGATTTCAATGATGGTGGCCTTTGCCCAGCTTCAGGCACGGTCAGTATCTTTCCTGCCTTCCTTCCTTCCTTTCAGCATAGTGATGTCCACTGCTGGACGTATGCCTCTCCAATTTTCTTCCACATTGTGCGGTCTGTGGCCTTTCTGAGCCAGGTCGGGCCTGCTGTCATTTTAATATAATCAGACCATCTGGCCGGTGGTCTGCCAACACTTCTTTTTCCTGTTCGGGGTCTCCACACCAGAACTCTCTCGATCCATGTCCCGTGTCCTTGCGATAAATGCCCCGCCCATTGCCACTTTAGTTGCGCTACCCGTTTCCCGACGTCTGTAACCTTGGTGCGTTGGCGTATAGTGGAATTGCGTATTCTGTCTCGCAGGGATACTCCTTCGGTCAGTTTAGTGCCAAACAAATTTTATAACATTAGTTGTCAGGTGTCCCGTGTTCAACTGCCGCTAAAGCCGCTCAAATCAGTTACTGACCCCTATCTCTAATGGTTACCTACAGGAAAAAAATTGTCGGTCATTGGTTCCTGTCAAAAAGTGGTGCCAATAGGAGCTAGAAGGTGAAGTGGTTAACGCAATCGAATCTCATGCTCCGGCAGTGGAGACATTAAATCAGCTGGTGACGTTTAACGTGACAAGCATTAATAAAAAAAGATACACTCGCGTTAAGTGTTACTTCCAAATCGTCATTGAAATTTAATAAAGTCGGTGTTCCACAGGGGAGTGTTTTAGGGCCTATGCTATTTTTATTGTATATCATTGTTTTGTCTAAAGTATTGACTCATGACTACATCCTGTTTGCTAATGATACTACTCTTACAATAAAATTTCGCGATCAAATTTTATTAGAGTCTGAAGTAAATAAGGAAATGAATCATACTTTGAAATGGTTGGAAGAGAATTACTTAAAAATTAACATAAAGAAAACTAAGCTTATCAAATTTAAAACTTGTAACAGTGTACAAAAGGAAATTATTATCAAACATAATGATGATGTATTGAAACAAGAAGAGTGTTCTGTTTTCCTTGGCTTTACATTAGATGAATCTCTCAACTGGAAGAAACATACGCAGATTAAGGTAAGGAGCAACAAAAAAAGCCGCTCTGTCTGTGTACAGAGCAAAGTACAATGTGTTTCTAGGTCTAATTAGTTCGTATAAGCATTTTCACGTCAGCGCTCTCTGACCTACAAAAACGTGTTAAGTATATTTTTATTGTAACAAATCAGTGTCAAAACAGCGCTCTTTGGGTTTGGTGATTTTCTACGTTTCCCTATCCCTATCGATATAACTGTACCACTTACAGTTTTCGATCCGGCTCGAAGGACCAAAAACTGTAAGTGGTACAGTTTTTGTAGGTCAGAGAGCGGTGACGTGAAAATGCTTATACGAACTAATTAGACCTAGAAACACATTGTACTTTGCTCTGTACAGTCTGCTTATCATGGCTACGTCTCATCCGTTTTACGATATGGATTGGTTGTGTGGGGCAACTCGGTTGACTTAATAGCTCAGAAAAAATGTGTGCGAGCATTAGTTGGTGCTGAACATTAGGCACATTGTAAGCCTTTGTTCCAGATGTTAAGGATTTTGCCTATGCCTTGTTTATATATTTTTGAAATTTGCGTTTTTGTCAAAAAATATCCTTACATATATGTACAGACAAATAGCAACATTAGGGACCCAACTAAACTGTATGTCCCACCGCGGAGGTTACCATTTTGTTAGCAGAAACTCATTTTGCATGGCTGTCAAAATTTATAATAAATTACCACAAGATATTAGAGTAATGAATTTGTGTAAGCTTTATATCTATCCTATTTAAGTGGTTACTAGACATGTGTTTCTATTCGATCTAGATTCTATTTAAATATGACATGAGTGTAATTTTAACCGCCTCTGTGGTCTAGTGGCTAAGGCCACCGGTTTAGACCTAGAGGTCCTGGGTTCGATTCCCAGCGGGGAGTACATGTTTGTGTACTCGGTTTGGTTGGTGGTAGGGCTTGTTTGTCCGCCTGGCTAGCTACCACCATCTTATCTAAATATGTCGCCATAACATCAATGTTTGTAGCATTGTTGTGTTCCGACAGCTAGAGATAAGATAGCCAGTAGTACCTCACCAGTTGAGGATCCCGGGTGAAGTGCGCTTCCATCATTGGCCTTATCATCACTTAACATCAGGTGAGATCAAGGCACTATGCTTACCCGTTAAAATAAATTAAAAAAAATATATATTTATTATTATCAATTATTAATGTATTATTATCCAAAACGTTTAACTAATTTTATATTCCATTATTATTTATTGATGAATGATAGTGTTTTTTCATCAACATGTTAAGTTGTCATAGATGCTCCGAATAAGTATTTTTCGTTATGTCATTTAAAAAAAAAGATACGCCCGCATAATTTTTCACAACCCTACTGACATAAAAGAGTTCCGCAAGATCGCGGCATGATACAGACAGGGTTGCAACTTATTTCATTACGGACAAGCACGTGATCCCCAGTCAGTTGTGTGCTTTATCGGTATAATATGTTTGTTTATACACTTTTCTTATACAATTTTGGCGTGGCAACGAATACATATAGCACAGAAGAAACAGAAAAAAAAACTTGCAGGCATGTACATGTAGCTACGTCATCATAACATAAGATAAGATAAGATATAAGAAAAGACAAGATAATATTTTACCGCCTCTGTGGTTAAGACCACCGGTTCAGACCCAGAGGTCCCGGGTTCGATTCCCAGCGGGGGGTACATGTTTGAGTACTCGGTTTGGTCGGTGGTGAGCTTGTTTGTCCGCCTGTCTAGCTACCACCGTCTTATCTAAATATGTCGCCTTAACATCAATGTTTGTAGCATTGTTGTGTTCCGGCAGCTAGAGATAAGATAGCCAGTGCCTAAGTAAAGTGAGGATCCCGGGTGATGTGCGCTTCCACCAATCTGAAGGCGCTGCGCTTACCCGTAAAATATATAAACAAATAATATAAATTAGATAGCTCCACTAGCGCCTCAAATCTTCGCATCAGATATTGTAGCAGTGAGTTGTTACGGCTGTGAAAACGAGACGTGTATTCATACACCCTCCTTAAGGTCCCCTGGATCTGTGCACTGGACTCTACTTCTGCTGAACAGAAGTGGAGTGGAGTCATTTCATCATCTCATCATCATCATCATCATCATCATCATCATAATCATCATCATCGTCATCATCATCATCATCATCATCATCATCAGCTCATTTTATGTCCCCACTGCTGGGGCATGAGCCTTCCCAATGGATGGACAGGGAGAATGGGCCATAAATGTGCGGATTGGTGGTTGTTAACAACTGCTAATGTAGCCGGGACCAACGGCTTTACGTGCCTTCCGAAGCACGGAGGAGCTCGAGATGGAAAATGTTTTGGTCACCCATCCGATGACCGGCGTCTGCGAAAGTTGCATAACCACAGCAATCGCAGACCGGGCGCGTTAACCACTGCGCCATCGAGCTCCTCATCCATCCATCATCTCAGCTAAAATAAAAACATAGACGTTCACTGCTAGACCTTTACGATCTTTATTGACAGTTGAAATCGCGAAAATTGCAATTTATTGCTACCAAAACACATATTTCGTATTACGGAATGTAGAACGCTTGATAGCGCCACAAACGAGCGATTGACGAACTAAAAGTGCATGACGACGCTGGAATAAATCGAGCAACCGCATCTAGTAGCAGTCGCGTTGCCATTGTGCAATTAGCAACTGGTTGCTTTTTTCGGTAACGAGCCTGCAATTTTGTGTTGCTCGCATCCAGCGGTTTCCCACGACCTTAACCAGATCATCGGTCCATCTTGTTGGAGGCCTGCCCACACTGCGCTTCGGTACGCGGTCGCCACTCGAGAACTGTTCCGCCCCAGCGGCCATCAGTGGAGTAATTTACCCACTCAATATAGAAATCTCTTAGCAGCAAATTGTCATTTTTGTCATAGTCCGAAGTGTCTTAACCCATTCCCTGTCCCATGAATCACATGTGGTACATAACAATTGAAAACCAATTGTTATAATTCTTGGACAGCGAACCTGTTAATCAAACTGCGTAGTAGAACTTTATTGCTTATCTACATCCTAGTTTCTTATTTTGCTTTAAAAAAAGCTTATTAAAATGAATATAAGTAATACTTTAAACAATATTTCTCCTAGCTTTGACATTGTCTATGTGCAAACCCACAATGCAAACAGCACGCAACAAAAACAAAAAATGTTTTTATAAGTAATTACGTTTCGTTTGCTTTCCCTGTTTACGCAGTATGCTAGACTCCATCCAATTTACGCAACGTTTCGTTTCACCTCCCACTGTCATACACGACCAATTAAAATCAACATTAGAAGAAGCATGCATAATAAAATAACCCGCCCCTTTCTCGGTACACAATAAAAAAAATATATAAAACTCCCATTTTTAATCACAAGAAAATGTGGGGTTCCTTAAAAAAAACAGTAACCCGCAGAGCCCCGTAGACATTTCATATTCAAAACGCAAATTTCATGAAAAAATACCATTCCCTTCTAAGCAAGTATTTGGACAGACTGTCTGATGGTAGGGCGCGGTTATATTGCATGAGCGGAGCGATTTTGTAACTACTTTTTTATGGAGGGGATGCTGTGACATAATATTCTGACCCTCATCACCAGCTCATTTTCACTCTCACACGCTGGGGCACGAGCCTTCCCTATGGATGGATCAAGAGAACGGGCATTAAACTACAACGCAGGCCCAGTGCGGATTGGTGGTTGTTAACGACTGCTAATGCAGCCGGGACCGGGACCAACGGCTTTACGTGCCTTCTGAAGCACGGAGGAGGTCGTGATGAAAATTGTTTGGTCACTCATTCGATGACCAGCCTTTACGAAAGTTGCCTAACCTTAGCACTCGCAGACCAGGCGCGTTAACCACTGCGCCACCGAGCTCCTCATCGAGGGAGATCCTGACCCTCTTAAGCTGCGTACGGATAGCGTGTACATTGGTACGCGTAGTCGGTTACGCGTGTCCTGGAACGCCATGTCCATACTTGCAGGTACGCGTACACTCTTGTGGAACGCGTGCCGCGCAAGCTAGCTCGCAGGCGAGCCGCCGTCAGTCCGTTGTTAGTCGCGCGTCAATGGGAACACGTACGCCCGGGTACGCTATTTTTGGACGGCCAAATGGATAGACAAGCGTGTTTATCGAGTTTCAATAATGAAAATATGACTGGCGGGGCTCGCGTAACGCTGTGGATCGATTGACCTCCCGTTCAGGTTCGCGGCGGTCCGTATAGGAGCTGTACGCTTATCCAATGTACGCGTGGGCACCGTATCCCGACTACGCGTAACACGGGAACGCGCTATCCGTACGCAGCTTTACAACTGAACTCATATTATATAACCAGCGTCTTATTTTCGTCAGTTCTGGTAAGTGCCAGGTTAAAGTGACAAGCTTAAAGTCCATTTAAGTAAATAAAGAGAGAAAAAGACTAAATAAATAAAGCAGCTCACTGCTTCCCGTGCCACCTAAAACTAAAAAGAAAATCGCTTACGCCCCCGCTCCGCTCGCTCCTAAACACTACCCTTGCCCATTGTACATAGTCAGATTTAACAATGCACGGAGTGTGTTCCTTTTCATTTATATTTAATTAATAATTTGCAAAAAGAAGGACTATTCAGTATTTTTTAAATTATGATAAAAGACAAGGTAAGGCGTTCGGAATTTGAACAAGCCGTGCCGTGCCGCCTTTGCGGTGTAGTGGTTAGACCACGGGTTGAATTCAGCGGTCCCGGGTTCGATTTTCAGTAGAGGAATAGTATGGCTAGCGTGTTGGAGGTAGGGCTTTTAGGCGCAGCAGTTAATCAATTGCTGAACTTAAACAACTTTCGCAATGGTCGGTCATCGGAAGTAAGACCAAAAATGTATCATCTCAAATTCCTCCGTGCTTCAGAAGGCACGTGTAGCCGTTGGTCCCGGCTGCATTAGCAGTCGTTAACAACAACCATTCCTTTACTAGGCGTGTGTGGTGGTTTAAGACCCGTTCATCCATAGACAAGGCTCGTGCCCCAGCAGTGGCATGAGGGCTTTTCAGTCAGTCGGTCGCTATAATCCGCCATCTTGTCCGAGTTACTGGTTGAGGATTCCGGGTGAAGGGCGCTTCTATCTTCGGCCTTATTGTCACTTATCACCAGGTAAGATAAAATTAAGCGTTTATGGATCAAGATCGATAAACAAGTGACTGCCTTGTGCGAGTTTTATTTGCGGCGAAATAAAAGACATAACCGCCTCTGCAGTCTAGTGGCTAAGACCACCGGTTTAGACCTAGAGGTCCCGGGTTCGATTCCTAGCGGGGAGTACATATTTGTCTACTCGGTTTGGTTGGTGGTAGGGCTTGTTTGTCCGCCTGGCTAGCTACCACCATCTTATCTAAATATGTCGCCATAACATCAATGTTTGTAGTATTGTTGTGTTCCGGCAGCTAGAGATAAGATAGCCAGTACCTCGCTAGTTGAGGATCCCGGGTGAAGTGCGCTTCCATCATTGGCCTTATCATCACTTAACATCAGGTGAGATCAAGGCACTGTGCTTACCCGTTAATATAAAAAAAAGACGCTCCACAGTTCCGGTTTTTTTAACGTTTTACCTGGATAACGCATTAAGAAACCAAATTGTCGGGTTAAGAGCATACACAGACAGCTTTAGTAACTAACTATGTAGTTTAAATAAATAAATATTATACAACATCACATACATGATTGTTCAAATCCCAAGGTAAATAGCTAAAGCACTCGTTTTATGGAAATCAGAAACTACGACCACTACAAAATTGACCCGACCAGGAATCGAACCCGGGAGCTCAGTGTTAGCGCCGCCCAAAGTCTGGCGCGCAAGCCACTCGGCTACGGAGGAGGTATGTAATCCTTAGCTTCCCTAATATGATCCGGGTGAAACATTCTGGGCGTACCGGTTATAAAACCGGTTCACGATAAGCCGGTTCATCGATAATAGCTTTTAAAGTTGCTAGTCGATAATGTATGTGTTCTACTTAAGTGATTTAAATTACATTGGCCTGCAACGAGAAGGCTATCGGCCCGATTCTGGAGATCCTGAAGGCATAGACAAGTAGCATAACGCTGATGAATGTAGGGGCCGTTGGCCCCGGCTGCATTACAGTCGTTAACAACCACCGCACCGCACTGGGCCCGCTTGGTGGTTTACGGCCCGTTATCACTGCTGGGGTACGAGCTTCCCTATGGATGGGTAGGAAGAACGGGCCGTAAACTTTAGCTTACTTACTTAGAATAAGTAACAATAACTTAATATTGTCTTACTGCCGGGCATCACACACTAGTGCGTGTCCCCGTTCCCTACTAGATTAATTAATATTACGGAACAAATTCGAGGAACCCACGAAGGTTGATATTAGATTATTTATAATTACGGAGCACCCATATAAATATATATAGATAATTCCTAATTTTTTTTTTTTTATTTAAGCTGACGCTGAGAAAACGATTATTATTTAATGTTTTTTTTTATACAATTTATGAATTTATTGATAATAATTCTAATGTGTAACGTAATTTTGTTTTTTTAACTTATTTTATAATATAATACTTAATAATTATATGCTAACACTGCAGCTAAATGTACGATGTTCAACCTAACCTGTACCACTAATGTAATGTACTACATTTAATACTAATAAATAATTTTATTTTGAATTTAGATTAACTAAAAGTCGGATCATTATCAGACTCGAAGGACTAATTTTAACGCAGACATATAGGGGTGCCTATTTGCTAAAAAAAGCAACGGGAAATGGAAAAAATTATACATACATACATATAATCACGCCTCTTTCCCGTAGGGGTGGGCAGAGACCACTTCTTTCCACTTGCTACGATCCTTACATACTTGTTTCGCTTCGTCCACTTTCATTATTCCCTTCATACATGCTCTTCGGTTTAGGGTACTCTTGACCTGGCCTTTTTTCAAGACGTCCCTGATTTGATCTCGAAATTAAAAAAAATAATAATAATGATAATAATAATAATTTTATTAAATTAAAAAATTATTTACTATTTATTTACTAAGATGATGTTAATTTTAAGAATGCTTTAATGTGAACGTTGTAGTATTTAACCTCTTCCGGTACCCACGGAAGACCAGCGTCGTGGTGCCAATCCAGTACCTCGAAGTCATGCTCGGAGTCGTTTCAGGGCCACTAGTTTTAACTTTTTCCTTGTTATGCATCTACTAATTGTTTTCTTTGTGTGGCAATGAATAAATGCATTTATCATTATTAAAAACTCGCGTTCAGCTCCTAGATCGGTAGCAAGTATCAAAAAATACGTTCATACATTTCACCATTATTGATAAACATAGATAAGATCGCTTAGACAAACACTGAGTAACGCCACTCGGTGTTATATGATTCATTATAACAGCAAGGAACTCAGGATGTTGACGAATCAGCCATAGCTTAGGTAACCAGCTATTTATAAGTTTTCAGGGAAAATTACATGACACGTGATGTGACAGAACAAACGCACACAATGAAAGGAAGGTAGTGACACCAATAGTCGACTCTTTAACCTTCAATGGGCAAAGCATGTTGAAATTTTTCATTGGTTTTCGACCTTATGTTAAAGTTATAAAGTTAAAATTATGGTGTCCAATATATCGAGAGAGCCCTATAAAGGGTTAAGCCCAGTGTTTGACACAGTTTTCTTCACCACAAACTAAGTTTTATTTAAATTTCACGGAATGACCTAGGGTTGCCACCCGTACTCTAAAATAGAGTATTGTCCTCTTTTTCATGTAGGCGTACATTATAATCTACGACACCAATAAATTACGCTAAAATACTATATTTACGTAAAACTGATTGTTACTAGCTCGTTCTCGTTACGACTAACTGGTATAAATATATGTCGCAAAGGGCAACAAAAAATACTTTTTTAAGGACACATGAATAAACACTCTTTTTAGGCTATGCACTTTATTTTTGTTCTAACAAAATGAAAAAATACTTTATTCGTCCTAAAAAAGGTGGCAACCCTAGATGACACCTAGGGAGCAGGTGATCTGTATTCAATTATTGCTAAAGACTAAAATCAGACTAAAATCAGAATATTAAAAAACATTTAGCATATTACCTTAGAATTAATTACACCTTCATTCTTTTTCTTTAGCAATCACAATGTAGCACGCTTTTATTTATAAAGATTTTTTTTCTTACTATCTAATTTAATTAAAGGTATAAATTATTTTTAAGTTTTTAGTTCCTTTTTTTATTGACAAGTAAAAAGCTTGGTTATAAAAAGATTTTTTTTTCTTTATTTAGTATATAATACTCGGAAGTAACGCTTTTTTCGGGATCCGGGATGCAATAAATATAATTTCATACACTTCGTTGGTTTCAATACAAACTATGGAGACTGCAGAAGGTAATTAAGCTTCATACAAACGCGCTCGAGCAACGCACACTCGTAGGACACAGAATATCGCAACAACTGCGCATGTAATGTTCCGAGCTGTATGTTAGAGCATTTCCCCGTACTCGATTCCGATCTACCGGTTTAGACCTAGAGGTCCCGGGTTCGATTCCCTGCGGGGAGTACATGTTTGTGTAGGTACTCGGTTTGGTTGGTGGTAGGGCTTGTTTGTCCGCCTGGCTAGCTACCACCATCTTATCTAAATATGTCGCCATAACATCAATGTTTGTAGCATTGTTGTGTTCCGGCAGCTAGATAAGATAGCCAGTAAAAATAATTAAAAAAAATCTCCCGTTATGAACTACTAACTATATTGGTTATTTGAACCTTTAAATCCTCTTTACTTGGATACGAGATCCACTGAGCGGAGCACAAATTATGAGGCGGTCTTTCCGTCCTTCCAAAAAACATGGAATGAGGAAATAGCACCCAGTGAGCATATGGGAAGGACATACCAACTAAACACAGGCTGCCCACAAAACGATGGCTAAAGTTAGAGATGTTGTCACTTTTTAGGTAATATTTTTAGACAGACACAATATTTTGAACACAGATATAGACATTGTTTAACTATAAACACTATTTTGTAGTAAATGGGAGGGGATTTCAAAACCAACTACGCGACCGCGTGTGGCGGGTTTGAGGAAATCGACTGAAAGGTGAAAGGTGTCGTGTTTTATGCCTACTCTGCTATAAAATAGTACTTAAATTTACTCTAGTCGACACCTGCAGGTCCGTAAGGCACCCTAAGTGTGCACAGAGGCTGGACGTGCTCCAAACGACGCTAGAAGGCTTACCGGGCAATGTAGACTCACGGACTTACCCCAAGCACGAAAACTGCAGAAGGTTCACTTCATACAAACGCGCTCGTGCAATGCACACATAGACAACCTCTCACGGACACGTCATCTCGCAACAATTGTAGGATGCCAATGGTAAGTAGAACGCCATATTGAGGAAGGCCAAAGGGAAGATCTCGAGGTCCAACAGATGTTTTTTTTTTTTGAGAGAGAGATTGCTGATTGCAAACGGCATTTTCAGCTTCACCGGGCTTTTTTGGGGGCGGCGAGAAACGTAAAGGGCCCTGCGGAACGGCATCGCGCACTAGTGCGCGTCCCCTTGCCCTACTAGATTCTCTGAAGGGTTCGGGTCGGATCGGGGTCCAACGGATGTCAGTTGGAGGTGCTATATATAGCGAAGGAGATGGTGGAACTTCACTACCGCGATGCATGCTTCCCATACTATTTTATCCTCGTAGTATGGCGACGTTGTTGGTATGCGTTTGTGGCGCCATCTGTTGACACGGTTAAGAAGGTGTTTGCTTCGTGTCGAAAAGGTGCGGCGTATGCGGTAGGTGACGCTGCCACAGTCTCAAACTTCGTTTTTAGCGTCACCGATCCCCATATAAGGTAATTTGCGTTTCTGGTAATATGCGTCTGAAGGGACGTTTGGGGGCGGCGAGATAGCCGTGGAAAACGAAGCATCGTCAGAGGTTTTCTCATAGGTTTTCTAAAGGGAATTTCATCACGCACTAGCGCGAGTCCCCGTTCCCAACTAGATTCTCCGAGGGGTTCGGATCGAATCGGACGGACTGGTCTGGGATGGTCCGAGATTCCGTGTCCGCGAGTGTGCTATGCTCGAGCGCGGTATGTACTAGGCTTACCTTCTGGGTCTTCTTATTTTGTGCCAAGGATGTCGCGGAGTTGGCAACTCCGCGCCTTGAAAATTATAACGTTTTAGAAAATGATTTTATGGTAACACTGACATTACGTTATATTGTGATTCAACAGAAACTGCTTTATTGTTAGACAATACTTCAAACAGATGTTGTCACTTTTGAGCTGTTATTTTTAGACGGAGCCATAATATTTTAAAAACGTATTGTAATTAAGCTATTTTGTGTTAATGTTTAGTAGTGAAATGATTAATGTTTTCATTTCTTGAGGTAGGTAAGCATTATTTGCAATTTCGTTTTAATTGTGAATGTATTAAATTGAATATTGTATGATTTGACGACTTTAAATCTTCGACGATTTTCTTTTTGTAAATGACGTTACATCTATTAAAGCCGTGGAGTTTCTTGCGGCCATTCTTCTCCACAGGTAAAAAACAGACGTCCTGAATGGAGTAGGTAAAAAATGTATAGACGATACAAAAGCACTTTTCTTAAGTTTAATTAAATAAAAAAAAATTTTTTGACTTTAATAACTCAGAATAGGTTCCTAAATTAGTTTGTATGTATATAGCGAATACCTATAGCAAACAATTTGCCGTATCTATAAAATGCAAAATAATAAGATCTAGTGACTAAAGACACTTTCGATAAAGGGGACGATGTCATGATATGATTGATAGTCCAGTGGTAGCTGACACAGCGTGTATTATGTAATGTTATCTATCTATCCCAATTTTTTTATTTATATTGTCATAATATTTACATATTTATTTACAATAAGACAATTTATTAACACAAAGAACCTAAAACTAAAAACCATTAAAAAATTTAATATAATAACTAAAATATATTATTAAAAGGAGTCCCTTTAGGCAAGGTTCCGAAGATACTGGCGGCGTTCCCCTTTTGAATAGCTAGACTAATTCTTTGTCCGAGGTAGCTGCCAGCTCTTCGGTATTGATAGTTAATTGCGTTTAAAATGACGCGCCAAGTTATGAGACGAAGCGGAGAAATTTCAAGATGGCTCCCATACTGATATCGGCTACGTCTTCAATGGGAAGAAAGTTGTAATAGTAATTAGTTACAATATTAGTAAGGCTCTTTAAAATGTTTTTGTTTTGTTTTATATAATTTTAACGCAAATTTTGTTGCGAAAAAATTACAAAAACACAAATGTTGAAATGAAATGATCCTGCTCGTGGAATTTTTTAACATTTGTGTTTTTGTAAGGCTCTTTAATTTAAGCTGCAGTGGAAGACACACTTTGTATTTGTTTGTTATTCAAAATAAAATAAAAAATAAAATAAGACTTTTAAATTAATCATCATCATCATCATCATCATCATCATCAGTTTACATTAGTCCACAGCTAGACATAGGTCTTAAGATCTAAGTCTTAAGTCTAAAGTCTTAAGTCTAAACTTAAGACTCAATAAAAACGCCCATCTCTCACAACTTACGATCAACAACTAACACGCTGACCTTCATAACTAACTTCGTCAATAATCGCGAGCGACGATGAGTTATTTAATTTGATTTTAGTGTCGCTTATAATGTGTTAGGCGTATTATAATTAATTTCTTTGCCGCGCTTGGTCGCACCACTAAAATGTGGAATGCTTTCTAAGCACACTTATAGCTCAAAGTAAAGAGACCCAGAAGACAAAGACAACCTTCCACGGACGAATCTCATCAGCAGCGTTCGAACTGTTCTATCGAGCTATTCCGAGATTCAAGATGGAGGAGCTCGATGGCGCAGCGGTTAACGCGGCCGGTCTGCGAGTGCTAAGGTAAACTTTTGCAAAGGCCGGTCATCGGATGGGTGACCAAAAATGTATCATCTCGAGCTCCTCCGTGCTTCGGAAGGCACGTAAAGCCGTTGGGCCTGCGTGGTGTTCTATGTCCCGTTCTCCCTATCCATCCATAGGCAAGGCTCGTGCCCCAGCTGTGGGGACACAAAATGAGCTGATGATGATGATGATGATTCCGAGATTCGGTTTTTTTGGAGAGATATTGCTGATTGCCTCAAACGGCATTTTCAGCTTCACCGGGCTTTTTTGGGGGCGGCGACAAACTTAAAGGGTTCCTCAAGCCGTGTGAAACGAAGCACCTTCGGAAGTTTTCTAGAGGGAACGGCATCGCGCACTAGGTCGCGTCCCCGTGCTCTACTAGATTCTCCGAGGGGCTTGGATCGGATCGGGGAGCGGAACAACCCGAGGGCGCCTCTAAACGCTAGGACTTCGGCTCGGGTTGACCCGGCCGTGGTGGTGGGGAGAAGCGCCCAGGTACCCACGGCGGCAGATCAACCTACCCAAACCTGTAAAATTTCTCCAATTAAAATTGATCCTTATAACTCATAAAGTTCAAAATTGATTATAGAAATTTGACAGTTTTGCGTAGGTTGATCTGCCGCTGTGTGTACATGTCTGTACCTGGTATAGGACGCGTGTGAACCGGCTCGTCGTACACTTGTTCAACGAGTACGGTGTCTTGGGCCTATTACCTTTGACATTACAAAAACACAATGTTGAAAAAATTTCCACGAGCAGGATTTGAACCTGCACCCTTCTGACATACCGGGTCAGGTGCTCTTCCAATTGAGCTATCGTGGTTCTAACCAGCCCGCCGAAATTATTCAACACTATTTACTTTTTTTACTTTGAAAGCCAAAGGCATCCGTTTAATGTCAACAACTACCGTCATTAACACCCGTCATTAATTACCGTCATTAAAAAATTTTTTTCAACATTGTGATTTTGTAATTTGTTTCGCAACAAAATTTGCGTTAAAATTATATAAACAAAACAAAAACATTTTACCTTTGACATGTTTTTACCAAGTATTTAATATAAAAACGTAATATTTTTTAGATTATCTTATAAAAGTAATTTATTAATTAATTAATTATTAATTATAAAAAATAAGAATAAAAGACTGCACTGTGATGATTACAAAATAATTTGTTTGTGTGTATTTATTTAATTTATTTTTAATGCAACGGGGATAAATACCACTTATTTTTCCACTATCCCCCATTCTGATTTCAAAAAGCAGTCAATAGGGGGAAATGGAATAACCCAAACCAGTGTGCATGCTTAGTGTAACTATTCTGTCAATGTGCAGCGGCATTCAGAGGATCGGGCGGGGTCCGAGATTCGTGTCCGTGAGAGTCTATGTGTGCGTTGCTCGAGCGCGGTATGTATGTATGGCTTAAGCTAGCAGCCGGGTATGAAACACTCCAAATCCTTCCTTGGACGCCTTAGGACGGAGTAAGTTCATATGCGGAGGCGGTAGAAGGCAGGCCCGACCAACCATCGGTGCCTTGACAGGGCACTATGCCACAAAACAAATGCTTCACAGAATGCACCTTTCAACAAATAGTTTGTGTAGGGCGTGTGGAGAGGAAACGGAGTCGATGCAGCACCTACTGTGTGACTGCGACTCTTTGGCTAGGAAAAGAATGGGACTCCTGGGGTCGGCCTATCCGAAACCGGAGGATTTCAGGCTCTTCGCTCTCAAGGACGTTGCCAAACTTATGGCCTCTATCTTTACAGAGTAGGAAGAGTGAAAGGATGGTGTTGCACAAAAGATCCCGATGGGTCGAGGTGTTACTGCAAGAGGGAAACCTCGGCAGGCCCCACTAAGATAAGATAAGATACAGCTTAACATCATGGTGAAGCGAAGTAACTTGCTTACTTAGAAAAAAACTTTATCCATGAAACAAACATGGCGACATCATGCAAATAAATATCTACAATACATAAGGTAATATACATTCAGTTTGATTTAGATAGCAAGTTTAACAATAATAAATAAAAAATATAAAGACGTCATCCATATCATACTATCCAAAACTATATTTCTTCAATTAATGTTCAAAGTTCAAAGTCTATTGACGATATGTGACAGTTTGTGGTAGTCTGACATGCAAGCGTGTGTACAATTAGGTCTTAGCTTATAAATGTTCTAGTAACATTGTTTTGTACATTGTAAACAGAAAATATTAATACAAATATCCTCAGACTGGCTTCATCAAAATCAAATTTCTGACAAGTATATGAAAGTACGATTAATTGGTAACCAAATATACTGTGAATGACGAATTTGTTTTTTATTTAAACGCGAACGTACTGAGAGCGGATCATTTAAGACTGGAGAGATCTAACGCTGGCCAAGCAATAATATTGACATAACAAAACCCGAAACCGGCCATCTTGTGTTGTGCGTTTGAGCGTTCTAAATTTGAAAACCGCGATATTTCATATGTTTTTTTACTGCACATTCTATATGTGCCAACGAGTAACATCATCATCATCATTAACTCATTTTATGTCCCCACTGCTGGGGCACGAGCCTTCCCTATGGATGGATAGAGAGAACAGGCCATAAACCACCACGCGCGTTTTTTTTATTAAAAATTAAAGAAAGGCTTTGGCTGTATCAGTATGTTTTGCTTTTTTTCATAAATTAATTACTAAAAAAGATATAAACCTTTAAAACCCTTAAAAAATGGCTAGATTTTCGCTGTGTTCAGACATCCAGCAAACAAATTTGACGAGATTATATAAAAAAAAAGCAAAACATAGGGACACAGCAAAAGTCTTTCTCAAAATTTTGAATGAAAAAGTAATTAAATCGGTCCAGTTTTGGAGGAGGAATCGGGGGACTACGAAACGTTGATTTTGTCTACTTTTCATATAATCAGTCGACCTTAGAAACCTCCTTTGGAAACTCTCTGAGGGTATTCGATCACTAAGGTTTTTTTTTCGTCGCCCCTAAAAGACCGGTTACGCTGTAAATGCTATCAAAAGCTTTCTCTTTAAAAAAAAAGGACAGGCTAAATCCTAGCGGTGGGCGGTTTTAAAGTTGATGAAGGGCTACTAAGTAAAAGTTAAAACAGGCTACGACTGTCCCGCTGCTTGGCAAAGGTTTTCATAATTAAAATCAATTGATGGGTAATGTGTTAATCATCACACTTGCCAATTACGGATTGGTGATCACAAACTCGGGCTATGCATCGAAAAATCCCTTTCACACTTTTTAACCCGGGACCTTCGAGTATCGGGCCGAGCACTTTAAAACTCGGCCACGAAAGTACACCATGTAAGTAAATATCTAAATACTTACAAAGAAAGTACTGGCCACCGCTAGTGTCGTGTCAAGGCTCAATGAAACAACTCCCTTCGCCTTATCTTTCGTGCGTTTGTTCCCTTAATTACACCCAACAACTTATTTCATAATTCGTTTTATATAAAACAGTATTTTATACGGACAACTTACCTTTTACAAGACAGCCGTCATATTATTGTTATAGGTCCCACGGCTGGGCGAAGGACCGAGATCTAGTAATCGTTACAATTGATGGGTATTGACCTAATTACAACGCTTGTAAAATGCGGTGATTACCAACCTGGGCTAAGCATGAAAGTCAGAAACATACTTTGCCCGCCTTTTTTTTTCAGATGCGTTCCATTTCACGCAAAATCAGCTCGCAGTATCTTTAGATCAACTAACCTGTATGACGGGATCCCATGCAAGTGGTAAATTTCAAGCATATTCTCTATGAAGTTAGGACTTTTTTTAAATTCCTGTAGTCTTATGTAAGTATATCTCTTTAAAGCCTTATTAAAAAGAAAACTAAATAAAAGGGAAGACATATTTTGCTGTAGGCGAAGTACCTTATTGCTTAAAGCTTTAGTAAGTCAGATGTAAATGTAATTTGTATCTCTATTTGCTTTCTAGATATTTTATAAATAGTTTAATATTTTTTGGAATTATAAATATTGTTTACATTAAATATTCATGCTTTGCTTTGATAAAAACGGCTGAGTATTTGTGATTTTAACGAAAAGAAGGAAGTTGGATTTCTGTTATGTTAAATTTATTTTAGCTAGTACTCATTAGTTATCTACATACTATGTATTTATATGTCCTCTGTCTCATATTATGGTAAAATTTCTTTGCATAAATACTTTACCATTTATAACTGTGGCAATAAAATGTTGCTTCAATTCAAGTGCTTTTTTTTGATGTAGGAACAGCAAAGGGATTTAGCCCATCCAGCCACTGCGAGTGGTGTTAAAGGGTTAAATCTACATAGAAATTAGAAACGTAGCAAAGGTCTCCACCAAACCTTACTTATACGCACAGATAACCTCCTTATTCGTCTTGATATTTGGAGGTCTTCAACCAATCGGTTCAAAGACGTCGAGATCATCAAAATCGAATACTCAATACGAAATATTTTAAGTAACATAAATCATTAATCATCAAGCGTATAAAATTAGGTCTTTATATCTATTTGTTTCGTCACAGTGACAATAAAACTTAAAGGCGAGGGAGAAAAAAAAAGCAAACAAACCAAAGACGCGCTTTCCTGTGTTTTTTTTCTTAAATCGTTCCGAAACTTGAACACCCGGTATTGACACTACAAAAGTTCAGAGGATTGTCTTTGAAATCGTCCGGAATTTGGTATGTTTATGGTTTCCGATTGCAGTTATGTCTCATTCGGTGTTGTTGATAATTTCCAATTGATATGTTTAATGGCGCATTAATCTTTCGCCTTTTAAATCTTTATAGTCTCGGGCCGGGTTTTAAGGTTTGGAGATAAATCAGAGACAGACATTGGACCTTCTTAGCAAGTTATTATTTTTAGCACTTTTAGTTGGAGCTGGATGAATCACACATATTTCACAGAAATTTTAATGAAATCTTAATAAAATAATAAACTAACCAATTAATCTTCTTGGGAGAGGTAAGGCAGTTCCTCGAAAAGATCTGCACACACCGAGTTCTTGGCGGGAGAGTGAATAGCTATGTTTGCAGTTCTGTTCTAGTTTCTAGGAATTTTGTTTTGCTAAATATGAATGTGTGTAATGTGTTTCTTTTATCGTTCATTACTATTAATTATTAAACAAAGATAATATAACTGAAGTCTGTAAGGGCACGATCCCTTTATGGTGATAAGGATACTTAAAAAATTAGTCACTGAATAATACTGTAGTATTAAAGGATAATCGTAAAATGTTTTACCGCTAAAGGCTGTTAGCACATTTTTTTACGTAAACGTCTTGTTTTGATGTAAGTAAATGTAATAATGACACTTGAGATTTTTTTTAAATTTGTGTTAATTACTCAGAATATTAATTATTTAATATGACATTTTGTTTCTTTTTTACGGAGAGTGCTAGTGGCTCCACCTATGCAATTTTCAAAAACTATTTTGTTTATAATCTTTAAGATAAGATTAGATAAGATAATTATAAGTAATTATATATTTGCACTTCGACGATGTTATAATATAATTAAATAGATTACATATTAAGCTTATTTTATAATAGCATGCAAACATACATTTATAATCACAGTATACTGGAATACTTACAATAATTAAATCCATTACATTAAAATCCATCATATTATTAACTATATGTTCAATGTTTTAAAGGTATGTACACAGGCGTGTGTTTTTTTTTAAATATTTTACGGGTAAGCACAGTGCCTTGGAGCCATGTGGTTGGAGACAAAACGAAGGATTTATTTAATAAAAAAATTGCAACATACTTTTGTTATTCCTTTCGGGGGGCACTTGGCCTTAATCTCACCTGATGTTAAGCGATGATAAGGCCAATGATGGTAGCGCACTTCACCCGGGATCCTCAACTAGTGAGGCACTGGCTATCTCATCTGTAGCTGCCGGAACACAACAATGCTACAAACATTATGATGTTATGGCGACATATTTAGATAAGATGGTGGTAGCTAGCCAGGCGGACAAACAAGCCCTACCACCAACCAAACCGAGTACACAAATGTGTACCCTCCGCTGGGAATCGAACCCGGAACCTCTGAGTCTAAACCGGTGGTCTTAGCCACTAGACCACAGATGCGGTTGTACATATAAATAATGTCAAATATCTAAAATAAGATTTGAACTTTATGTCTATGGCATATAGTTGAACATTTATTGAAGCAATTTGACAGTTTTGGATAGTCTGGTGTCACGTGCTGGCGTCTTCTGTACGCCGAGTTACTTCCTAAAGTTACCAATATATGGTGCTGTATCGCGGTAACAATATTTGCCGATTGTAACTTAAACCCAACTGGTCTTACACGTACGCTAAATCAGCTATACCAATAATTAATTGACCATAAATATGGACACTTCTAACCTCCTCAGTTCATTGACCCCGTCCCTATGTAGATGGCTTCTATATGATATTTCACCCTAGAGTACTCCTATATCCGGTGTTGTATAGTTGTTGTGCTTGCCTATGAATCCCTATTAGTTCCTATAGCAGTTCATTGAGCATTAACTATTTCTTATAGCGTGTCAGATATATCCTCATAGCCTATCTGTAATATAGTTTTTTTTTTAGTTGATGGCTTTGTGCGATTAGCACATTTAGCCAGTAATTTTTCTTTCTTACAAGTAATATATAGATTTACAATATGATAATGATGAATGATAATAGAAATGAGAAGTGAGAAATGATATACCCCCAACCCATCGAGTATCTCAGTAAAGATGTGGGGCTTTACTAAGTCGTCACGCAGACTTCTTGAGAGAATGTGAAAAGTGACGTTGCACTGTTTTGTTTCATTTACCAACACTTATGCACACTCACGAACACGTAACGGTTAATAACCCACCATTATTTCACATTAATATTCGACATAACACAGATTTTAGAAAATAAAACAAAACCGCAGTCATGACTCTTCACTTTCCCGCCAAGAAGTCGTAATATAATTTTTCTTTCTTTTAGTTGATGGCTTCGTGCGATTAGAGCACATTTAGCCAGTGTCAAAGTAATTTTTCTTACAAGTAATACATAAATATACAATATTTCCTTCCAGTCAGTATGATGATGAATGATAATAAAAATGAGAAGTGAGAAATGATATACCCCCCAACCCCTCGAGTATCTCAGTAAAGATGTGGGGCTTTACTAATTCCTCGGCGGACTTCTTGAGAGAATTTGAAAAGTAAAGTTGCACGGTTTTGTTTCATTTGCCAACACTCATGCACACTTACGAACACTTAACGGTTAATAATCCACCATTATTTCACATTAATATTCGACATAACACAAATTTTTGAAAATTGCACGGTTTTGTTTCATTTGCCAACACTCATGCACACTTACGAACACACAAGTGTTTTTTTTTAATACTTAGCACGGCAAATGACTCCCACTCTACCTAACCATTATCAGTGTTTGATACTTGAATATAAAAAAAACGTACTAGTAGTCGCTCGCTTATGATATGTAACATTTGACATCTCACCCTTTTAAATAAATATTACAATAAAAAATAGAATATATATAGATTTACAAATCATAAAGAGAATGCATTAAATACTCATTAGAAGACATGTCACACTGTTATCCTGTCACACTGCTACGATTACATTTCACTCGCACACACTCGCACAAATATTACGACCTACATACAACGGACATTGGGCTTAAAGTGTCGATCACTGGTGGCTTTCCCGACTAACAGGTAACATTTACAGGATCACACTGTTACGACCCTACTTCCGTCCCTTTTCTAAGAAATCACTCCCACAAATTGTATATACAGAAGGCGAGCGGAATGATGTTACACAAAGATATATTATTATAAACAAAACAGCTGTTACTTTCAATAATTATTTATTCTTAACGAACATATCAATCAATCCTTCTTAAAATGTAAGTCTATTAATAGCCATATTTAAACATTCTACCATTGTGCATGTATCTGACGTTATAACAAAGAGTATGTAGCAGCAAGGTAGCCTAAGGGAGCAATAGTGTTGTGACCACGCTTTTGAAATGTCGAGTTCTATTTTCGACAGTCGATTATATAAGACAGTATGACATTTAAAAAATATATATATTTCGGGTAAGCAATTGTTCTTTATCTCACCTGATGTTCAGTGATGATAAGGCCCGAAGGTGGAAGCGCACTTCACCCGAAATATTTGACTACTGAGGAAATATATATACAGTATGAGTATAGTATATAATACATGTAGTATAATACTGGAAATCATGTTTCATTTCAGTGACAAAGCAATTTTAATCGTCTCTGTGGTCTAGTGTTTAAAACCACCGGTTTAAACCCAGAGGTCCAAGGTTCAATTCCCAGCAGGTAGTACATGTTTGTGTACTCAGTTTGGTTGGTGGTACGACTTGTTTGCCCGCCCAGTTACCTACCACCATCTTATCTAAATATGTCGCCATATTATCCATGTTTGTAGCATTGTTGTGTTCCGGCAGCTAGAAATAAGATACCTAGTGCCTCAGTAGATGAGGTTGAAGGGTGAAGTGCCCTCCACCTTCAGCCTTATCATCACTTAACGTTAGGTGAGATGAAGGCTAAGTGCTTATTAAGATAAAAATTGTTTCATCGATAACTGTACCGCCTGCCTCAGCGCATCACTATTCAATTCGGTCGGTTATTCGCTTCAATGGCCGAATAAGCCTGGGAACCGGTGCATACTGTGTCCGCAAGCGCAATACCAACAATATTGTATAATGTTGAATTACGGACATAAATACATAGGAATGCCATATGATCGGGGGAATTCGTTATTTGCAGCAACTGACGATATCAAAAGTAGGGTTGCAAAATTACGTAATTTTACCGAAAGTGCCGGTAAAATACGGGTAATTTACGGTGATTTATATAAATTACGGTAAAATTACCGCCAAAATATGAAGAATATGAAGAATTTATTTTTAATCCTGCGCACGCGTAAATATGAAAAACTATTATGCGGCGTTGCCGATTAGTGCAATTCCCTGATTCTCGTGGTTTGACATGGGAAGTCGCGATGTCGAGTGAAACTTCAACGATGAATTTCTTCAAAATCTACGGCCAAAATGTTGTCAAAGCGCCGTATTTGTGTTGATAATTTCCCGTGGTTTTTCTTGAGGCAGTTATTTTGGCTATATATTTTAGACAAATTGACGAAAACCCTGGTGTGATGTGATTCGTATCTCGAATATTTTTGGAATTTTTAGTACGAACGAGCTCACATATATCTGTCAAATCTCATTCAATTCCATTTATTTGTTAAAGAGTAAAGACATCACACAAACATTCTCACTTCCGTGACAATAGGTTAGTTAGTGGGTATGAACACGTTTAAAACGTTTTTTACCGAATACCACCGTATTTTACCGCAAAATACCATATATTACGTAAAATATGGTAAAATACCGTATTTTACCGGGGTAATTTTACCGCTTTATATCCCTTATCAAAAGTTAAGTATATAGGAGTGTGTAACAAAATAAGGAGACTGTAGAGGGTAAGCTTCATACAAACGCGCTCGAGCAACGCACACATAGACCTATCACGGACACTGAATTCGCAACAACTTCGCTCGGACTGTTGGTTGTGAGCTGTTCCGAGATTCGTACCCGTGAGGGCGTGAGATAGTCACTATTTCTGCAGCCTTCTTGAAGATGTCTTGTTACAGTCCCATCTAAATAAATAAATAAAGAATCGGAAAACGATTGTTCATGTCAAGTCAGTTAAAAAAAAAAGACAAAAAAGCAAACTTTTACGCCATTAAACGACAAAAATAGAACAACAGTGTGATGATAAATCTACGTAAAACAGTTGCCACTTTAAGAACAAAAAGGCGCAAAACCTTTTTGTTTTTTAATCTTACTGATTCGAAGGGAAACAACACAGATGAAATTTGATTCGCCCAGTTAAAAAGAATAATAGCTATGGAAAAATACCGGTCGCTCGCTACCCCCGCGGACAACGCGTTGAATTTAAATAAAGCTAATTCGTTAGATCAACTGCGGAAATATCGAGAATCAAGTATTATTTTTTTCGTTATAAGCACGCTCGCTGCGACGACGAGGTTGTCTTGTTTTTGTTCCTTTGCCTGAAATAATGAGTTTATTGTCTATGCGCGATTAAAAGAAAGCGTTTATTGTTGAACGTTTTGTTGGCTGGAGCGTAACTTTGTTTTGGTTATGTTCAGATAAATAAATACATAATTTACTTCGATTTTTCACTTTAGTAAATATTATGTAGATAAGTTTATAAAATGTAAATAACAGCGAGAATCTATCATTATTTTGTCTATGCAGATTTTTCTTTTTTAGTACAGCCACAGTAAAAAAAACAATAATTATTTTCGTATGTTTTATCTTCATATTTATCCTTATTTCGGATGGAATAGGATGAGGATGTTGACAACGACAATAATTAGTTCCAGAACAAAGAAATGAAATCACGTAACAGTTCTTTAAAACATTGACCAATTTATTATTTGACTCAAGCATTTTCTGTAAGCTAAAAAATATTAATAAACACTTTTTTGACATAACAAAATAGTGACGTCATAGTTTTATTACCATACAATTTCTATTGAAAAAAAAAACCGTTTTTGCTGTTGCTCAAAAATTTCTCTATTGACTAACCAGTCACGTACTACCCAATTTTCCAACTATTTACGAAATATATCAAATCAAATCAAATTGAATTAATAAATTTATTTGCGAGAATACATGTTACAGGTACAGGTGTTGGGTTATTGATTGTTTAAATTGTGAAAATGGCTGCAAAAAGTTTAAGAAACCCTGCGGTGTAAGATATAAACGTGTCGGGTAGTTGGGGCACACTTGTACATGCATAATTGCGTTCCGTAAACGTGGTATTACTTTTACGCCGCGCGCGGTCATAATTAATGAAATCTCCCATAAATAACTGAGTAGCTAATCATGTTATTAAGTCGGCGGTTTCCTGGCAAAACGAGTTTCTATTTAAAGGATTATCTTTTCGTTGCCAAGGTGACGGTATGGTAGCATTGTAAAAAATCTTTGTGCTAATAAATGTAGAGTATGTACGCATAAGAGCACGCAATCTAAGCTCAAACAATAACTCAAACCGCAGAAGCGTTTCACCGAATTCGGCAAGGTTGTCATCACAGAACCCGATCCGACCCGAACCCCTCGGAGAATCTAGTAGGGAGAGGGAGACGCTAATAGTGCGTGGTGTTCCCTCTAGAAATCTCTACCAGTGTTTCGTTTCACACAGCTTGAGGAAACTTTTAAGTTTCTCGTCGCCCCCAAAAAAGTCCGGTGACGCGGAAAATGTAGCCAGAGTCCAGCAGACACTCTCCAAAAAAAAGAATACAAAACAACCGCAAAAAAATTATTCTAGGGACTTCTTGGGCGGGAAAGTGAAGAGTCATGTCTGCGGTTTTGTTTTATTTTAAAAATTTGTGTTATGTCGAATATTAATGTGAAATAATGGTGGATTATTAACCGTTAAGTGTTCGTAAGTGTGCATGAGTGTTGGCAAATGAAACAAAACAGTGCAACTTTGCTTTTCAAATTCTCTCAAGAAGTCCGCCGAGGAATTAGTAAAGCCCCACATCTTTACTGAGATACTCGAGGGGTTGGGGGGTATATCATTTCTCACTTCTCATTTTTATTATCATTCATCATCATACTGACTGGAAGGAAATATTGTATATTTATGTATTACTTCTAAGAAAAATTACTTTGACACTGGCTAAATGTGCTAATCGCACGAAGCCATCAACTAAAGAAGAAAAAAATATTCTAAATTTGTCGTTCGAATTTCCAACGCAATGGCAGCACATTAAAAAAAGAATGAAAAGATAGCTAATGTTAGTTATTTGGTATAAAAAAAATTGACATTGGCTAACAGTGCAAACCGCATTATGCCGTTATAAAACAATGATCGAATTCTCTAATGAAGCTTTCATCTTTCATGCCTAAGGAAAACATAGAAGATTTGAATAGTATAGTAATTAAGTATTAAATAGTTTTTTTTCTTCTAGTTGATGGCTTCGTACGGTGAGCACATTTAGCCAGTGTCAAAGTATTTTTTATCTTTTGTTAATATATGATAATAGAAATGAGAAGTGAGAAATGATATACCCCTCGAGTATCTCAGTTAAGATGTGGGGCTACACTAACACCTCACGCGGACTTCTTGAGAGAATTTGAAAAGTGTTTTGTTTTATTTGTCAACACTTAACGGTTAATAATCCGCCATTATTTAACATTAATATTCGACACTAGCGGCCCGTCCCTGCTTCGCACGGGTGAACATTTTTTTTGATATAGCCTATGTTACTCAGCCCTAATGTAGCATTCAGAGTGGTTTGTATGGGAAAAGAAAATTGTCTTTTTTAACTATTTTCCTCGTATTGTTTTACGTTTTTTCTCTCCATCAGAACCTTCTTCAAACTTCATCAAACACAACAAAAAAGAAATCAGCCAAATCGGTTCAGCCGTTCTCGAGTTTTGCGATTAGCAATTCATTTTTATTTATATATAGATATAGATATATAGATATAGATATATAGATAACACAAATTTTAGAAAATAAAACAAAACCGCAGACATGACTCTTCACTTTCATTAGAGCTAATTTTAGACTGAACACTTTGAAATTGAAATTATGAATATTTGTTTTCTTTTTAAATCGACAATGTTTTGATTTTAAACTCTCATAACTATTTAGATCTCCATATTTTCCATGCATTTATTTATTTAGTAAAGGCACGCCAACATCCGATTTAATTTTCATTTCCATTTTAAGAAATAATAAAGAAAGCTAGAGAATCGATATATTTACCTCAGTCTGAGGAAACACAGACAATCCTGCTAATATTATAAACGCGAAAGTTTGTAAGTATGGATGGATGTTTGTTACTCTTTCACGTAAAAACTACTAAATGGATTTTAATGAAACTTTCCTCATATACAGACCATGACCCAAACCAGCATATAGGATACTTTTTTTTTTTTACTGTAGTCTTTGCGAACGATGTCGCGGGCAACAACTAGTATCAAATTTAATATTGGGGTCTTTAAATCACGAATGAATAGGTACTTTCTAGGCAAGCATGTTACATCGTAGACTACATCATCACTTACCATCAGGTGAGGCAAGCCTATCCATAAAAAAAATCTTTTTAATTGTTTGTTTGAAATACTTTAAAGTTACTTGGCGATGTTATTTCATCAAATTACATTAATAACAGGCAAATAATAAAAACTGAGCTGATAATGATTGCTGAATGTGTATTCACTCCATTCCGTTATAGGAGCATTTAATATTCTATAAGAGGTATGGAACCTTTGCGCGTAGAGTTAAGTATTGTTAGACAGGGTCGGCTGGAAAATTAGAATAAAATGTTTTCGCCCTTTTGTCGTAAAAAAACATGTTTCTTTTTTGCTATTAGTTATTTAATCACACTTTGAATTTATTTTATATTTAAATATTTTTTTTTTAAATAATAAGTGGAATGTTGTAATAAACACCTGAATATTTTGATAACAATAATGATAAATGATGATGAATCAATTAAAACCTATATCTTCTTATATATCTATAACTGACTGAAGAAAAATCATCAACGCCAAACCCAAACCGAACTCAGAATAATATGCACACCCACCAACATCCGGTTCATGAAAGAAACGAAAGAACGAGAAACCAAGCAGAGTACGATAACATCTACCCCGGGCTGGTTATCAAACCCGAGACCACTGGGACTGGTCTAACTAACTACTTTTAGTTCAAAGAGGCAAAAGCCGGCTCACCTTAGCGGCACGGCATCACAACACAATATATCCCGCATTATCATCTCACAAACTTGGTGTTAACTTCAAACTATTGATAACTCCCAGCTCGTATACTCCAACCGAGAACCGGCTTGATCCAGTTAAAACTAACCCGAGGCAATTAAAACTGCCAACTAACTCCGGTGTTCGCCTGTTGTTACCAGTTACGGAGACACCTTTTGTTGTTTTAGCACACTGTTTGCTTATAGAACTTGTCGCTCATGGTTTTATGCTTAATTTTCAGGGAGGGATAGTTCTTGCCATCCCTCTCTGGCTCTGGGGAGAGGCGCTTCCAAGCAACGTGCTACACCTTTTGTAGTAAACATGCGCATAGTTACTCCAGTGCAACTTTGGAGACTCTCTATCCTTGAGAACAAAAATATAAGGTGGTGGCACCTGCTTTCGACAGGAACCAGTGATTGGTATTTTTTTCCTTCAATCATAAAAAATAAGGGACCGATTTTTGACTTAGGCAACAATTGAAAACAGCAATACCTGCTTCCTAGCTGTCATCCAGTAAAAACTCAATGAAACTTTGTAGGTATATTGTTATTTTTTTGCGATGAAAACTAGTGTCGAGTCGAGTACCTGCTGGTGCCACTTAGATATTTCATATTTATTCATTTGCATATCACACGGTATTAGAAAGGTAAAAGAAAAATAATTAAGTACATAATAATAATAATTAAGTACATAAGACATGTGATACCCTGTAAGGGCACCGCGAAGTGTTAGAGCACTACTGTACACTACTGCATCCAGAAGTAGACACTTAATTATAAAAATAAAAAAACATTACACACATTGCCCTAACAAACTAAGGGAAATAATTTATTTGTATTCGTAAGCGAAGTCGCGCTTAGATAACCAGTTAGTGAACTCAATAAAATATTAATCTTACTGTTTTCACTAATTTCTATTATTTCTGTCATTGATTTTCCTTTACTTAACTTTTAACATTTCGATATAATGTTTGTTTAATTGGTGTTTTGTATTAATGTAATTAATAACAATGAATATTTGAATTTAGTTTCTCTTGACTGACTGGACCTTTTTTATATTAAATTCTTAATTAATGTACAATTCGTATAATTGGAAGTGAATTGTTTCTGTACTAATTAAATAAAAAATAAGGTTAAAACGACAAATTATGTTCAGCATTATTTGAGACCTTTATCTGTATTGTTGGACCTCAAGTAGACGATTTAAAGTTACCTGCTCAAATTAAATTTACAATTAATGAAAATAAATCGCATGAATACTTTCACAATTCATACAGATACATAAAAAGCTTATAGCATTATAAAGCTTACTGTGTCATACGTGTATGTTTAACATACAGTTTTATTTAAAACTATCAGATTTATTAAACTGATTTAACAAATACTTTCAATGCTTGGTTTTAGTAGTTGTTGAGCGTGTTCAGAGGCTCACACACCTACAAATAAATGTAAAAGAAAGAAAGAAAGAAAGAAAGAAAAAATGTATGTAAATTCAAGCGTTAATTTTATAGCTTTTAATAACGATACGTGTGTGAATAAAACTGTAGATGATCGTTTGATATAACATATGTCCTGATATCAACTATTTTTGGATTAAATTCAACGTTATGAATGAAAAAACTAATTACATACAAACAAACGCAGGCGAACTGGACACAAATTAATTTCTGATGAATATGACTTTGAAATGTGAAAAGGACTATTCAATCAAGTTTCTTTTTATTATCTATTCAATTGAACGATAAATGATAAAGCATGCGGTGTTTACATTTCTTCGGAATAAGCTAAATAGATCTTATGCACATTCAATAGTTAAAACGTAGGTAAGACAAATAAATAAGACAATGTCATATTAATAATATATATAAAAATATTTTTTTATGTTTTCTGCGTTACAAGACTAGATTTTGTGAGTGGCGAGAAACTTAAAGGGTTCTTCAAGCAGTCTGATAGAAATATCCTCATAGGGTTTCTTTCTAGTTCGAGCGCGATTGCCTTGCCACTTCTACGCGTTCTCAGCTCTGTCCTAAGTGAAATTTATAATTCACAACGAATTATACGTACGAGCGAGTCTGCTTAATACGGCGTTGTAGTGTTTACACAATTTTGTAAGTTTTGATAAATTAATGTTTATACCCTAGGGTGTCTTATCATAAATAGAATATTTAACGACTATTACAGGGAGGTTGTTACTAAATTTACCTCTCGTTAACGCACCCAGTCTGCTATTGCTGAAGTTAAGCAACTCTCGCAAAGGCCGTTCATCGGATGGGTGACCAAAAATTTATCATGTCTAGCTCCTCCGTGTTTCGGGAGGACGTAAAGCCGTTGGTCCTGTGCCACTGGGGCCATGTGGTGTTTATGGGCTGTTCTCCTTATGTTGTTTCCATCTATAAAGAAGGCTCGTGCCCCAGCAGTGGGGACATAAAAATAATGAGCTAATGACTATTATTGGAAGGCTGTTACTTAGTTTACCTCTCGTTAAATAAATCGAGCGTTCTTTACGACAATCGAAAAAATCAAGGTACATGCGGCGTGGTTGATTGTCGGATGGGTGATCAAATGTTTTCTTCTTTTGTTGAACACAACATCGGAGACGCGCTTAGCCTTTTGCGCTACTGCTGTGTGAATGGCGAACATAATTTGCATGTGGCGCCGCGCCGTCTGAACCAGCCATAGTTTTCTCATACTGGATCTTACCTGAAACAAAATACGATAAACATTAATTTGATAAGTACGTTATTAACAAAAAAAAATTGTAAATTCAAATTCAAATTCAAATTCAAAAATCATTTATTCAGTTTAGGCTACAAGTAGCTCTTGTGAATGTCACTATGCCATCGGTTCGTAAGTCTACTCTGGGCGGGAGATCTTGTACTGAGAAGAACCGGCAAGAAACTCACCAAGTGTCCAGCTCTTTTCTCCCTTACAGCGTCAAAAGGTAAGTAAAAAGTAAGTAAGTACGTACTCTTGTATAATATTGGATTATAATGAGTGTCAAAGGAAATGTTTAATGATATTCTCTGCAAACCCGTCGGGTATCAGTAAAGATGTGATTTATTGAGATCTTACGCGGACTTCTTTTATTTATTTATTTATTTAAATGATCACCAACATATTTAAAATCATTGATATCGTAAACAAAACATTTCAAAAATAGATTTTAGCTTAATGTCAACACAATTATAGGTGAAGACTGCATGCAATTACGGGAATCGGATTTACAAAAAAAAATGGACAATTAACAAAAAACAAAACAAATCAAAAACGAGCTTGACGCACTGGATACGACACCCACCGTTGAAGGACGGTGTCTCGGTGTGTAGTCGCACCCAATGTTTCAGCATCGGTGAGTCCCAGCGGTCAGACAACGCGTTTAGATATGGTATGATATGATATGATTTGAGTACGGCGAGCGAAGGACCGGTAACCTTGTACCTCGACTCATCAATAACTTGCCGTCCGAAGTAATAAACAGTGTCACACAAAAAAAACAACAAAATTTAAACTAAAAAAACACTTTCTAAACTTATTGTAACGCTTTACTTATGAACTATTTGTGGATATATTATTATATTATGATAAGACCTACATAATTGTATGAGTGTATAAAATTATAATAAGTTATATTTATTAATTGTAAACTCGCAAAAACTTAAGCTTAAATCTTAGTGGTTTTTAAAGTTATCGCATGGTATGGTATGTGTTTTGTAATAACTATTGAAATTATAAATAAATTAAAAAAAAAAATGTTTATGTCCCTTTACTTTTCCGCCAAGAAGTCTCCTAACTAAACTAAGAGCAGGATAAATTAAACTAATTTCGCCCAACACTAAAACACAGCGGGGAGACTGGGTAGGAATGAACATCGTACGCTCGATTTGTAGTAAGATCGGGATAATGTTACGACGAGTTTTCCACACTTCGTTGCAAGCTACATACAGTACAAGCAGGAGGCAGTAGGTCATGTCAAAAGTCACATATTGAATCTGTCAATAAAATACTATGACGTCGAAAGGCCTAATCATCACTTAACATCAGGTGAGATCAAGGCACTTTGTTACCCGTTAAATATATAAAAGTACAATTGGACAAATAGAAATAGAAAATAGAAAGAGAGAAAAAATTATTGTATAACTGTGTGCAATATAGTTCTTATATATTAAATAATAGTATCAATAGTTTATCCATTTCGGACGTACAGATTTTTTGTGAGTAAATACCTATTTATCTATCTATTATTCGTTAAAATTATAAAAAATAATTACATCGATTAAACAAAATTAAGTAGTAGTAAGGCCAACGACATAGGAGCGTCGGTCGTCTAGTGGCAAGGTGGACTGACGACATTAACAAGATAGCGGGATAGCCGTGGATGCGTATGGCTTGGGACAGGCATTGGACCCGTTATCCAAAGGTCGTGGGTTCGAATCCCACTCGAGCTTCCCTAAGGTTGGTTGTTTTTTTCTAGTATAAGCTTATCTTCGTATCTCGAGCTCCTTCGTGCTTCGGAAGGCACGTAAAGCCGTTGGTCCCGGCTGCATTAGCAGTCGTCAACAACCACCAGTACCGTACCGTACTGGGTCCGTGTGGTGGTTTAAGGCCCGTTCTTCCTATCCATCCATAGGGATGGCCCCAGCGGTGGGAATATAAAATGAGCTGATGATGATGATGACCAGCTATAAACTTAAAGTAGTAAGTAAAGTAATAGCCTATTATACTGTCCCACAGCTTGGCAAAAGGCTCCTTCGTCAAAACCAAGTGATCGCTACAATTGGGTAGTCGACAACAACATTAATTAATTCCAGAACAATGAATGTTCAAATGACATCACGTAACAGTTCTTTAAAACATTAATCAATTTTTTATATCACCTAGGCATGAATTTCTGTAACACACAAAAGTTATTAATTAACACTCAATTGACGAAACAAAATAGTGACGTCATAGTTTGCTAATCCCATACAATTTTTTTTTATTTTTTTTTCTTTTAGTTGATGGCTTCGTGCGATTAGCACATTTAGCCAGTGTCAAAGTAATTTTTCTTACAAGTAATACATAAATATACAATATTTCCTTCCAGTCAGTATGATGATGAATGATAATAAAAATGAGAAGTGAGAAATGATATTCCCCCCAACCCTCGAGTATCTCAGTAAAGATGTGGGGCTTTACTAATTCCTCGGCGGACTTCTTGAGAGAATTTGAAAAGTAAAGTTGCACTGTTTTGTTTCATTTGCCAACACTCATGCACACTTACGAACACTTAACGGTTAATAATCCACCATTATTTCACATTAATATTCGACATAACACAAAATTTAGAAAATAAAACAAAACCGCAGACATGACTCTTCACTTTCCCGCCAAGAAGTCCTCCCATACAATTTTTATTCAAAATAATAGTTTTGACAGTTCTTAAAAAGTTTCTATGTTGACCGAGTCAACTACCCAATTGGTAGTTGTTGACTTCATCTCCAATCACCACGCTTCCTAAATGCGGGTTGGTAATCACAAACTCGGGCTATACGACGAAAAATATGAAACAAACTGTACTGTACGGGAATTGAACTAAGGACATCCGTTTTGTTTGACCTCATTTAAAAAAAAAATCTATAACTGTTTTTTTTTTTTTTTGCGATTTAAAGTTCACTATGGAAAGTTTGTTCCTTCCCTGAACTTCCACAAATATTTCAATATCAAAATTAGCCAAATCGGTCCAGCCATTCTCGAGTTTTAGCGAGACAAACGAAAAGCAATTGATTTTTATATATATCCTACTAATATTATAAACGCGAAAGTTTGTAAGTATGATTGGATGTTTGTTACTCTTTCACGTAAAAACTACTGAATGGATTTTAATGAAACTTTCCTCATATACCAGACCATGAACCAGACCAGCATATAGGATTTTTTTTTTACTGTAGTCTTCGCGAACGAAGTCGCGGGCAACAACTAGTAGATAGATAATGATGATGGAAAAGAATTAGAGCTTTAAAAATTGTATGGGACACCAAAATGTGAAATGGCTCTTAAACGCAATAGTTTTAATGTGATGTGATTCTTTCAACTGTGTCATACTCATTTAGGAATGGGGACCAATCAATGTGTACATTAGGGGAGAAGCGACATTAGGGGACACGGCTACTATCGCCACATAAATTGGATGGACCAATTGGTTACACTATCACTTGTTTGGACTGTGTGCTATCTATTAAAAAAAGTAAGTTATTTTAATATATAATGCCTAATCAATAAGTAGCTACTCGTACTCGCCACCAAAGTACAAATACACAACGAAAATAAAGATTTTGAGAATTGAGATTTTTTTTAATTGAAAATTGAGACGTTTTTTATTGACTTTCTTCTTTTTTATTTTTTATGCTGAGACAGGGTCGTTGTTGGCCTCACACAATGTTTTTTTTTAATTTTATTTGTATATGTATGTTTTTCTTTATTGATTGTCTCTAATGAACTTTTTGTGTGTCAATAAAAATATTTCTATTCTATTCTATTCTATTCTATTCTATTCTTCCTTCCTTCCAACCAACCCATTTTGAGAGTCAGTAAGGAATAAGGATATAGGATTTTAATGAGCACACGTAATGATGTCATCATTAATTTGGAACATTTGACAGAAAAAAGTGAATTTGCATTGTTTTGGTTTATAAAACACAAATTTTAGAAAACACATATACGATAATATATATTTAATACAATTTATTGCTTTATTATAATAATAATAATAATTCATAATATAATTTAAACTTTAATAACAATTTATTATAAATATATATATTTTTATAACATATTGGATTATATAGTTAATATAGGTATTATTTGTTATACCTGTACAAGGTGACTAAGTAATAAGGACACTATAACATTGTAAACACCATCTATGTACCACTTAGTTTGCAAATAAAAGTTTGAGTTTGAGTTTGAGTTTGAGTTTGACTTTTAATTTTCTCTACAAGAAGTCTTAATCATCACCAGCTCATTTTGTGTCCCCACTGCTGGGGCACGAGCCTTCCCTATGGATGGATAGAGAGAACGGGTCTTAAACCACCACGCGGGCCCAGTGCGGATTGGTGGTTGTTAACGACTGCTAATGCAGCCGGGACCAACGGCCTTATGTGCCTTCACGGAGGGAGTAGAGATGATAAGTTTTTGGTCACCCATCCGACGACCGGCCTTTGCGAAAGCTGCTTAACGTTAGCAATCGCAGACCCGGCGCGTTAACCACTGCGCCATCGAACTCCTCCGAAGTTTTAATGAGTTTCATTTTATATAGGTATACTTTTAAATCGGTACTCGATTAAAAAGAATATCGACCAAAGTACCATTAGAAGCAGAAATCAAGTGGCATTCTCAGTGGGCGGGTCTATGTGATCTATAGTTGTACGTTTTTGCCCAAGTCGATAATTCAGGAGTGGGCGGCGCTGTCTGGACCTTAGACACCATAGACTTATTGTTAACATAGACAATACAGAATGCGCTTGTGTCTTACGACTTGTCACTTTAATGAACTGTGTTTGTTTGTATGTGTTATTTTGAATAGTTATACGGATGAACAAAAATTTATTAGCGATTTCTTTGTTTATAAAGTTTTATTACTTAGTTTACGTAATTTCAAACTTTAGAAAAAAAACTTTATGGAACTGGCTATCTCATATCTAACTTGAAACACAACAAATGCTACAAACATTAATACCAACAATGGAGAAATATTTACATAAGTTAAATATGAGTGGCCAGTATCAAAGTCAAATTACCCTAAAAGGTTCGCGTTCGGTTATAATAAAAAGGTGTCGGGCTGTCGACATGACATATGGGGCGGCATCCACAACACATTCGTTATGAACAACTTTAAACAATCTTGCGAGATGCATTGGAAACTGTACAGTAGCTAGCAGCTGTATTAAATGTTTTGACTTTGAAACGTTTTTACCCCCTTACATTTATACTCGTCTAATAATCATAGAGTATAAGACTTCGAATATAATTATATATTCTTTATTAAATAAACACTTTATACAGTACAATTGTGAACTGCTCTCATATAAGGTTTTTTTATATATATATTTACGGGTAAGTACAGTGCCTTGATCTCACCTGATGTTAAGTGATGGTAAGGTCAATTGGTGGAAGCGCACTTCACCCGAGATCATCAACTAGTGAGGCACTGGCTAACTTATCTCTAGCTGCCGGAACATAACAATACAAAAAAACAACAACAATGCTACATGCATTTATTTTTATTTGTTATGGCGACATATTTAGATAAGATGGTGGTAGCTAGCCAGGAGGACAAACAAGCCCTACCACCAACCAAATCGAGTACACAAACATGTAGCCTCGCTGGGAATCGAACCCGGTACCTCTGGGTCTGAACCGGTGGTCTTAACCACTAGATCACAGAGGCGGTTAAAAACCCCGTGTGACATCTAGTGTAAATTTAGTGCTAGTACACACACCTGCACAATAGACTCATGGGGAGTGCTCTGAGGGATTGTTCGGTCTGATCCCTGCCGCTGATTTCCTTCACCGCACTATACGCAATCGACTGTCTTTCTATCCTCACCATCTTGATGGATGGCGGTCTACTACTGTGCGTTTCTCACGTAATTTTTTAACACGAACTACAGTGCTGTGGAATCAGCTTTCGGCGACGGTATTTCCGGACCAATACGACGTAGGGATCTTCAAGAAACGAGTCTATTCCTTCCTTAAAGGCCGGCAACGCATCTACGATTCCTCTGGTTTTGCGGATGTCCATGGGCGGCGGTGATTGCTTTCCATTAGGTGACCAGCCTGCTCGTTTGCCTCCTTTTTTATATAAAAAAAAAACACTGCTCATGTCCATTGTAAGACTCTTGCACAAACTGTCAAATTTCCTCAATATACTTCGAACTTTATGTCTATGGCATATGGTTGAACATTTATTGAAGTAATTTGACAGTTTGTGCAGGAGTCTTACAATGGACATGAATAGTTATTCCGTGCTTGTTTCTTTTTACACTAATTGGATGTGAAGTTTCCATGGCGGGAACAAAACACGGAAGATCTAATAATATCAATTTCAAAATTACAGTTTGAAAAGGTAAGGTATTTTATGCAACAAAATTTGTTTATTTAGAAGTAAAAGAACGAAGGAAAGGGAGTGACGAAATAATATGGACGCGTGTTTAGTGTACTGGCAATACTAGCATGAGGTAGCTGAGGCCTTTGTTCGGCATTGAGACAGCATTAGCTATGAAAACAAACAGTAATATATGCAACAAAAATGTGGCTGATGTCTTTCCCAGAATTTTTACTTGACTCATGAAATCTAGACTACGTCTACGTGCTTAGCGAATTCATAATAAATGGCAATTTTTCCGCGACTTCATGCATGTGGATTCAGTTTTTTTCCGTACAAAATTCAATACTTTGATTCTCAAATATAAAAAAAATTGAAACATTTTTATCAAAACAATATAAAGTCTGTGTGGGTCAAATAAAGCATTATATTAGTAAGATATTTTTTTGTAATTTGACCAGCAACTCCAGAGACTACCCTCGTCAAACAAACAAACTCACAAACTTTAGCTCTTTATTAACAGTATAGAAGTGTTGGTTTTCATTAAATTTGTAAAAATCTCCATTGTATTTAAAAATTATTTATAAATAATTCAGTGATTACGTCAACCTTCCAGGTAGCATAATGCTCAGTGCAGCCGCCCGGATTGCGGAAGTAGGTTCGATTTCTGGCTGGGTCGGGTAGGCGTTTAATTTTTTCACTGTATTGTATAAATATTTAATTAAGCTTAAGTGCAGCAATTAGCACTCAAAAATAAAAAGCAAAATTTATTTATACTACTACTACTACTACTACGCTGGCTCAGCGACCCGAAGTGGATCTATTTATAATACTACAAAAATAATATAGGTATTGAGTGACTCCACAGTTTCTCTGTTCTCAGCATATGTTACGCACGTGCATTCACACCGATGTTCCGACAGATTTTAAGGAAATCGCCGGTGATGTATTAATAGTTTAAGCTCATTACTTTATATTTAGCCTCGAACGGGACGAGCTTAATTAAGTGTTAGGAAGGTATTCTAATTGCTCAAAAGATATGTTTAAATATCCATTAGATAGATTCATCCGAGTAGGGCGTAGGGCCTTTGCTTTACAATAATTACCTAGCAAAAATAATAAGTAATTCACCCTTTCATCAGCAGATTTTTTAACTATGGCAATATTCAAAGAACTAAATCTTATTGGCGGGAAGGGGCAGAGTAATGTTTGCAATATTATTGTATTATTAAAAAAAATTGGTTTGCCGAATATTAACGTGAAATAATGTGAATTATTAAACGTTTAATGTTCGTGAATATGCAACGGTGTTGGCAGATGAAAGAAAGCGGTGAAACAATCAATCATCACTTTTCAAAGTCTCTCAAAAGCCTTGGTAAGGTCTTTACCCACATCTACTTACTTACTGTTTACTTATTTTATTATCTATCAAATTCAATTTTGATACGGTTACCGACCAGCAACGATACAGCCTCTTTGGATTTCTCTCCTTCCAAATTCTAAATTTCAGTGACATCTTTTTATAAAAAAAATATGTAAATAGAACAGTGGACAATAGACTTCAATAACGGGAAGAAGTGGTGTCACTGCTCGTGCCCTATCCTCAACAGATACGATCACGATCATCCTTCTCATTATATGATAATGCCCATGCTAAGAAAATTCATATTTAGTACTGCAATTGCTAGTTTATTATGATATCTATTTTAACGTATAACAGCGTAAAAATTGTAATAAGCTAAGTAGAACCATTTAACAACAAGTCGCAGACGGTAATTGCGCCCCACAGATTAAATAACTCAAAACAAACGTCACTAAAACGGGAATTAAACACCCCTGACGACTTACAACGTCTAAAGCAATGAACGCAGAATAAATAATAGGATGGTGCACGTCTCAGAAAATTACCCAGAACGGGCGGGTAGAATTGATGGCAACACTGGAGTGCCGCCATGTCAACTGCTATGGCCGTCGGAGCGAGTTTTCCTTTTTTGAAGAATTTGAAATTAGAACTCGTTGCTAATGGCAGGGCAAGGAGTTTTATACCGGTTAACTTTTGTTTTGTCTGAAGTTGTCTATGGGATCATTTACACGTTGTCTATGTTAAAATAATAAAACTACTTAAATATTATTATTATAAGTAGGAACTAGTTAAGAAATATTCTAATGTTAATGTCAAATCTAATATATAAAATTCTCGTGTCACAGTTTTCGTTGCCATACTCCTCCGAAACGGCTTGACCGATTTTGATGAAATTTTTTGTGCTTATCCGGTATCTATGAGAATCGGCCAACATCTATTTTTCATCCCCCTAAATGTTAAGGGTGGTCCACCCCTATTTTTTTTTTATTTTTGAAATTTTTCCAATACAAAATGATTTGTTTGTAGTGTTGTCATGGAAACTGTCAAAGCGGTACGAAGTCCGCCGGTGGCAGCTAGTAAATTATAAAATTATTATAGTGATAATAGAAGTAAGAAGTTAAAGTTTTATATGTAGAATTATAAATTGCTACGCCCTTACAGGGTGTCACTTACATGTACCTACAATACTTATTGTGAAATTAAAATTATGTAACATGTTGTGAACTGCAATAAAATTATGAATATGAATAAATACTCTAGTTAGGTAGTAATTTATTATTTATAGATGGTTTTAAAAAAGCTGGTTGAGTATACATTTAATTACAATGTTTAATTAGCGCTTACAAAGTTATAAGTTAGTTGTTATTTTATCAAGGAAGTTCCGATTTCGATTGTGAAATTAACTGACCAATCAAGAAATCTATGATCTTCGGAAAGCATTTTAAGCCCTTGAATCCGATTATTCCAGTTTTAACACCCACAAACCCAAATTTTGAATGATGTGATTCAAAATGGGGTTATAGTACCAACTGGTCTTTCTACTGTCAAAGTAAAAAGCCCTGAGGCACAGCAGTTGTATAGCGGCAGTAGGAATCCAAAGTAGAAATAATGTAAATGGGTTATATACTGTCCCAATGCGGGGAAAGCCTCCATCATTGATAATGGGTATTAGCTTGATTACAACGCTTGCCAAATGCGGGTTGTTGATCATAAACCCGGACTATGCATTTCTAAAATAGAAAAAGTAAAAATGTATTAGAAATAAGAATCACTGTAAAAGAAAAAAGAAAGAAAAAAGAAAGCATTTAAGATATAAAAAGAAAGAAATAAAATTAGAGTAGAGCTCTTATAGCTCTAGATTTATTAACCCCAAAAAAAAATAAAAGAAAAGAATAAAAAGTCCTGTCACAAAAAGGGGAGGTGCTGCAAAAAAAAAAATTAAAAAAAAAACCCGGACTATGCATCGAAAAAATCCGAAACTCACATTAATGTAATGTATTGGAAGCACTGAATAAATAATTACTTACTTTTTTTACTTACTTTGCCCAACCTGGGAGTTAACCACTCGGCCACCGACGCGTTGTCCATCTACCTACCAGTTTTTATTTATTTCATAAACAATTACAGAATGATAAATAAGTATCCTGGTACTCATTAACAAAGCAAATACAATTACCTTTTAAAAGCTTCTTATTTTCAAAGAGCTAAGGTTTACAATTCAAAGAACACTGTTTAAACTAAACATCAAAGGGTATTTTAACTAAATATACAAAGTTTCTTTGAATTATCAAGTCTTCCATTTATTTTTAAGATAAAAACGGACTGCTTAATGCATTAGACTCGTTCGTAGCTCTATTGATAAAAGGTAAAATGTTATCTGAGGGAATTTAAAAGTTTAATAAATAGACTGTTGACTAATTAAGTTTAATACAAAGCAGTCGGCTAATAAACTAACTATTAAGTTATATATTCTGAGTGGTGATTCCGAGTTTTGTCTACCATTCGATCTCGTTACGAAATCGAGAATTTGTATGTCAATGAATCAGCGTCTCTTGGTGGCAAACGATGTGTAATTTTGCCATGCAAATTCTCGTATTCGATAGCGCGATCGAATAAGTTTTGGTCAGTATTTTTGTATCTGAGTGCCTGCCTAGTGTGAGTTTTATTTACAATCATTATCATTCATTCGATTATGTTTACGAAAAAAGAAAATTAGTATGGCGTTGGCAGCAGCGCCTCCTGGCGACATACTAGAAGAGTTAAAATTTTTCTTTACAAAGAATTTGTAAAGAAAAATTTTCTTAACTCGTTTTCGTTAACGTTATCGAATGTCAAAAATAACTCACTCTAAGCCTTCTGAGTGCCTAGTGTGTTTACTTTACTATCCTTATTCATCCATATTACGTTTACGAAAACGAAAATTTGTATGGTAAAATTTTAACTCTACTCGTATGTCGCCAGGAGGTGCTGCTCCAATGCCATATTAACTTTCGTTTTCGTTAACGTGATCGAATGTCAAATGAAACTCACACGAGGCACCCTGGTCATCACAGACTTTAAACTATTGACTACATGTTTGTTTTTTAAACTAAGTTTCAACAGTTTACAATGGGAAATAATTTGTTTGTATTTTTTTGGTATGTAATTATTTGGTCAGCAGAATTATACAATCGGTCAGCATAAGAAATCCTTACTGTTGGTTAGGTTAAGTCAATTTCTTTTCCCGAACGAAGCGCAGCGAGCGTAGCGAGGGCCAGTCACGGAGGGGGCGAGCGGCATAAGACTGCTGTTTAGAATTATATAAGTTGCAGACAGATTTCGAAATATTTGCTGATCATAAGTTGCTCAACTAGCTTTTTTGCTGCTCAACTAGCTTTTTTGCTAACAACAATAATAATACTTTGCTAACCGTTTAAATAACACCCGTTTACAATTATTTCAGAGAATGTGAGTAAAGGCCTTTGTCCAGCAGTGGACGTCTTTTAGCTGAGATGATGATGATGATGTAAGTAAAGTGATAACAATATGTGTTAATGTTTGTAAATTTAAAAAAATACTTTTTCAAAACTGTGATGTAAAGCTTAGATAAAATCGTTTTTCAGAACACTATTAAAGGTATATATAATTGAATTTGGCTCAAACAGCATCGACATTTTACCAGAAGGCTAGATCTAAGAAAGCTAATTACGTAAAGGACACTTGCGACCGCACGAACATATTTCCTTTGCCCATTTCTCAAACGTTGGTGTTAAAGAAAAAAGCCAATAATGGCGCGACGTTTTGGCGCGATCACGGTGACAGGTAGGGTGACCATTTTGCTGGTTACTAAACGTGTAAAATGTATAAGAATAACTATTATTGACGGGTTTATTACCGTGTTTTTGTTGTTTGATAGTATTTGATATTTTGACACAGTTAATAATTATTATTGATTAATGTAAGACCCTAAGTGACCATAATAGTTTAAAAATATATACCTATGTTATTAAATATAAAAATCTAAAGGAGAATGCCCATTCTTGGCATCGTTCTCGTTCGAATTGTACCTCCACCTAATTTATATAAAAAATCAAGTTTTTTATTTTCATAAAACCCTTTAAATAATTTACCTCAACTTCTCCGACGAGAAATCCCCATATTATTTAGTAATTAAATTCACTTCCAAATTATTTAACAGGGTTTTATGAAAATAAAAAAAAAAGATTTTTAATATAAAAATCATTATTGTACAAAATCATTTGTAGCGATACTAAAGCCCATACTACGATGGGCATTCTCCTTTAATTCGACTAATAATTAACAACTACGAGAAAGCGTTTAAATCGCACGTTAGCAAGAAATAAAATCGAAACTGCCGGTAAGCTGGCTTGTAGTACCTAATAGATCTTGCATAAAAGTCGAGACCAGGCGAATGCCCTACAAGTCGACACTTATTTGTAAATCTGGTTTCGTTAACGGGATATTTAGCGTTCTATACTACCAGCTAATTGCTACTACTGCTTCAAAAAAATAAAAATAAAAAAGTAAAATTTTTTTTTTTATTATTGCAACTGCAAGTAGTTTTTTACAAATGTGTGGGTCTCTTCTGTTAAGTTTGAAAAAACCTGTTTTAGAAGAGACCCCTCTCTTTTCTGTACAATCATATTTTTGTTTTGTAGTTAAGTACATAGGTAGGTCTTATATGTTAGAAGTTCAATGATTTGAAAATAGTGTATATTTGATGTATATTTAGTAAAATTTATGTGGGATATTTTGCATGTTTCTGTGTTGTGTTCAAATAATTTAATGCTTTCCCTTCTACTTTCTTTTTGTGTTATGTTAGTATTTATTTATACAATTGATTACTTCAATCTATATACATATGTATAATTGCATAATTTACATATATAATATAAATTAGTTGTTGGATAAAATTATAAAGAAGTTACTATGATCCCTGTGTGGTGCCGGGGATAAAGAATTGCACCACCCCATCTCTTCCCGTGGGTGTCGTAGAAGGCGACTATAGGACCATTCCAGAGGATGGGCAGCAGCGTCTCTCTGAGATTATTTCCACCTTACTACGATCGCCAACCCGCCTGCCAAGCGTGGCGATTATGGCAAATTCCCCTCAAAATTATTTATCCTTGAGGGAGGCCTTTGTCCAGCAGTGGACGTCTTTTTGGCTGAGATGATGATGATGAGTACCATAAGTAATCAAATAAATTATAGACGGCGTAAGATACAGAAAGGAACCAATTTAAAATGACGCCATTGCATAACATAAATTAAATCAAAGCTAACGTAGAGAAAGTTAACAAATAAAATAAAATAATAAATAAACGATTGTAAATACGTAAAAAGAGTTTAATTACACATTCAATAACCTAATTGCTTTATTAAATTTATTGTACCGTGTTCCTACACTGTTTTTACAAAAACCTTTCTGTTACTCGTGTCCTAACATCAAAGTGAAGTATGGCCGCCCTATTAACAATACTTAGCGGCCATCTTGTCCTGTTAAACGTTCACCGTCCGTCGCACATTTCCAGTCTGCTACTCTTATTTACCTACTAGCGACCGGCCGCGACTTCTTTCGCGTAAATAACCGTATCCAAGGATACCGTGGGAATCTCGGTTCGGATATATTATGCGAGTTAATTTTAAAGTCCACTATGGAAGATTCATTTAAATTAGACTATTAGGATAAGTCGCTCTCTGTAGTAGGATAACAGTAGGATAACTCGGATCGCTGTATTTTCGCTAAGCATAAAAAAAATCATTATACCGAATTAGGTTTGAAAAAATTGGAACTTCGAGGTTGTTTGGGATTTCGATATCTATCGTAAACAAAGAAAGTATTCTACAATATCTCCCTAATTTGACACTAGCTAAATATGCAAACCGCGCCAAGCCATTATAAAAGAAAAAAAACATAAACTAATCTATCACCGTTTAAAAAGTCGCGCCACACTCGTTTTAAATAATTCCGAACTCGAAACACCATTCCTGATAATTGCTACGAAACGTCGCCGAATGAAATCATGACCGTCGTTGGGCTTAACAAATATAAATTTGGAATGTAACAAGCGGCGAGAGGTAATAAATTAGATGCTCAAACACTTGGGCGGTTCGCGCTTCACGCAACCAGATCTATTTTCAATTTCAAAGAGTTACAATTATGCCCGTCCCGACGGTTGACAGATAAGTCAAAGAAAATTGTCTCTGGTTTAATTTGGGAGATTTCGAATTTTACAATGGCAACATTGATTAATGCATCTTGTTTTAGGATCGCAAAACACAACTCCTTCGCTTATATACTGTAGCGATTGAAAATTGAAAAATTCAAAATTAAATTCTACAAGAATGCGAATAGTTGGCGACTATTCTTTATACCAAATTCTGCTGCCATGCAGATTTATTGATTTATATTTAATTAATATTTTTTTATTTATGGTATTTATTAATGTTAATTGCATTTATGTTTACAGAATTACTTTCATACAGTAATATAATAGTATGATGGCCTGTTACAAACCCTGTTAGGGCATCTCAAAATTATAACTAATCTTATTTACTGATGCTAAATTATATTACATATTAAAATTAAAGTAAAGCTTTTTTTTATATTTACGAGTAAGCACAGTGCCTTGATCTCACCTGATGTTAAGTGATGATAAGGCCAATGATGGAAGCGCACTTCACTCGGGATCCTCAACTAGTGAGGCACTGGCTATCTTATCTCTAGCTGCCGGAACACAACAATGCTACAAACATTGATATTATGGCGACATATTTAGATAAGATGGTGGTAGCTAGCCAGGCGGACAAACAAGCCCTACCACTAACCAAACCGAGTACACAAACATGTACCCCCGCTGGGAATCGAACCCGGGACCTCTGGGTCTAAACCGGTGGTCTTAGCCACTAGACCACATAGGCGGTTAAAGTATAAATACAGTAAAGTAAGTAAGTTCTATAAATATAAAAAATGTTGCTAGAGAGTGAGCATTCCGTGAACATGCTCAAGAACTTATTTATTGTTTTTGTCTGACATACATACATACATACATATAATCACGCCTCTTTCCCGTAGGGGTAGGCAGAGACCAATTCTTTCCACTTGCTACGATCCTTACATACTTGTTTCGCTTCGTCCACTTTCATTATTCCCTTCATACATGCTCTTCGGTTTAGGGTACTCTTGACCTGGCCTTTTTTCAAGACGTCCCTGATTTGGTCTCGAAACGTCCGCCTAGGTCTACCCCTACCAACACTTTCATTCACACTCGCCTTATACACTTTTTTCGTCAATCGTTCTTCAAAATGTTTTTGTTTTGTTTATATAATTTTAACGCAAATTATGTTGCGAAACAAATTACAAAAACACAAATGTTGAAAAAATTTCCACGAGCAGGATTTGAACCTGCACCCTCCTGACATACCGGGTCAGGTGCCCTTCCAATTGAGCTATAGTGGTTCATCCATTCTCTCGACATGGCCAAACCATCTCAGCATACCTTTCTCAATTTTTGTCACTACATCTTACTTTAGTATTGAGTAGTAGCATTTTTGTGCTTAATATTGCCATCACCATCATCATCACTAGCTCATTTTATGTCCTCGCTGCTGGGGCACGAGCCTTCCCTATGGATGGATAGGGAGAACGGGCCACAAACCACCGCGCGTGCCCAGTGTGGATTGGTGGTTGTTAACGACTGCTAATGCAGCCGGGACCAACGGCTTTACCTGCCTTCCGAAGCACGGAGGAGCTCGAAATGAAAATTATTTGGTCACCCATCCGATGACCGGCCTTTGTGAAAGTTGCTTAACGTCAGCAATCACATACCGGGCGCGTTAACCACTGCACCATCGAGCTACTCAACTGCAATAACAGTATAGTAATATTGTTATAAGAACATATAAGAAAGAATCATTGAACATTTTGTTCACTGTGTCATGAAATGTGCTGTTGTCATCCAACTAATGTAATTAGTATTAGTTTGTAATTATCATAACATATCTTATTAAAAAAGGAAATTAAAAAAAAAATAATAGTATGTACCTACGTATATTCTTATGCTAAACTATTTATCTCATATATGTACCGATTTATGGAACTATAGGTTTTTAAGTATCTTTTGTTTTGTATACAATGTGTTTATATGTAACTGTTTGTTCTATAACAAAAAGATGTAGTGATAAAAATTGAGAAAGGCATGCTGAGATGGTTTGGCCATGTCGAGAGAATGGATGAAGAACGATTGACGAAAAAAGTGTATAAGGCGAGTGTGAATGAAAGTGTTGGTAGGGGTAGACCTAGGCGGACGTTTCGAGATCAAATCAGGGACGTCTTGAAAAAAGGCCAGGTCAAGAGTACCCTAAACCGAAGAGCATGTATGAAGGGAATAATGAAAGTGGACGAAGCGAAACAAGTATGTAAGGATGCAAGTGGCAAGGAGGCAAGTGGAAAGAAGTGGTCTCTGCCTACCCCTACGGGAAAGAGGCGTGATTATATATATGTATGTATGTATGTATGTATTGTTCTATAACAAATAAATAAATAAATAAATAATATTGTTTAATTACCTATAAATTTTTTGAAGAGTTAGCTGGTTGCATCAGACGTTATTTAAAGCTTCACGGCGAGAAACTTAAAGGGTTCCTACAGCCGAGTAAAACGAAACACCGTCAAAGGTTTTCTAGAGGGAATAACATCACGCGCTAGTGCGTGTCCCCGTACCCTACTAAATTCTCTGAAGGGTTATCGGATCAGACTGCTTAAAGAGCTGAATGTATGGTGGTTGGGCATAGCAGTCGAATCTTTGTGATGATGTTTCTTTGTTTCTTTCGTTGGGCCTGACAAAATGCTGAATTGGCTACCTGTTTGGCTGCAGCCGCGATACTGAAATGTAATAGGGCACTATGTTTATGTTAAATACTTTTTGTTTAAATTTCTCTCTGTTTTAGTTGTAATTTTGTAGTTGTTTTATATTTGGTCTCGGTGTGTTGTAGTCAAATAAACTTTCATTCATTTCGTTTATTTTTTTTCTGATGAGTCGTATCTTAGGATATGTGAAAGAACAACTCATGAATGAAACACTTTTGTCGTCAGCAAGTGAACTTCAGAACTGAGAACGATTTGTCCAACTTGCGCCGCTTACCAAACGTAGTTATAAATAATTCAAATATAATTTACGTCAGTGTTTCGTGACAAACTTACATAACGAGCATTTTCCGTTTGGGAACCGTGAACGATGTGAAGGGCCAAGTTGTTTTGTGTTTTCCTTTAAGCTTAAGTAAAATTTAAACACTGAAAAAAGACGACAACCTCAGGCGGGAATCGAACCACGCACCTTCCGCATTCCGGGCGGCTGCCTTAACCACTTGGCTACCGAGGTCTGGCTTTCACCCGTCGAAATTTTTCAGTGCTTGATGCTTATGTTTTTTAGTCAACATTGCTTCATCAATCTTAGAAGTTTTCACCTCTGAGATTCTTCTAAGATTGATGAAGCAATGTTGACTAAAAAACATAAGCATCAAGCACTGAAAAATTTCGACGGGTGAAAGCCAGACCTCGGTAGCCAAGTGGTTAAGGCAGCCGCCCGGAATGCGGAAGGTGCGTGGTTCGATTCCCGCCTGAGGTTGTCGTCTTTTTTCAGTGTTTAAATTTTACTTAAGTATATTTAAGCGTTAATAAAACGCTAAAATATATAAAAAACACTTATTCCTTTAAGCTATTCCGTCCCGCTGATCGGCTCGATTGCGCAGTGGCTAACGCACCCGGACTGCGCGTGCTGAGGTTAAGCCACTTTCGCAAAGGTCGGTCATCGGATGGGTGACCAAAAATGTCTCATCTCGAGCTCCTCCGTGCTTCGGGAGGCACGTAAAGCACGTTGGTCCAGGCTGCATAATCAGTCGCTAATAACCGCCAATCCGCACTGGGCTCGCGCGGTGGTATATGGCGCGGTGGTATAAGGCCCGTTCTCCTTATCCATCCATAGGGAAGGCTCGTGCTCCAGCAGTGGGGACACACAATGAGCTGATGATGATGGGAAAAGGCCTTTCGAAATCTTTCTACTTCTTGACGAAAAACAATATAATACACCATATGAAAGCCTACTCTTCCAAAAAAAAGCAAAGGACTCCATTACAATTTATATTATTTTTATTTGAATAGATACAAAAGCAGCTAGCATACATACCTAAAATACAGCTAAAATATAAAGATAAACAAAAAATATATTATAGATGAGTCTGAATGCCATTGTTCAGTTATTTATTACCGCGGTCACAAATTCTGGATATCTTGATAAAAGATATCAAGTTTCATATCGAGATTATTGTCATAAATTTCACACATCCTGAGGACTGGGTTGTTACAATACACGGTATTGTTCGTTGGTGGAACGCTGAAAAACCGAAGGTTTCTGACTGACCGTCTGGGTGTATTAAAGTATAGACCTTAATACGTGACGTTATATCATAAAAGTAAAAAGTGTTTAACGTTTTAAAAAAGAACAAAATTACTTATTTTTATTAATTTTGTTGCTTGAGTACTTAATGAGACGCATTTTCGAGTCATTTACCCACGTGTATGATTAAAAATTAGAAATCACAATCGACCCGTTGTTGCTACGATTTCACGTGAATGAAGGAGCATAATTCAAACACACTTGCACATTAATAATATTTTTGTCCATTAGGATTTATTTCATTACAATTTATGTTAAGTTTTTTTTAAACAGGATTATAAATTTTTGACAGCAAGTAATATTCGTCATGGCGTAATAAATTAAAGTATAAGTCTATGCCGGGCTAATCCCGGAAGTTCGCCATAGCCCCTTAAATATTAACCCGTTCTATTTTCAAATTCGGAATCGTTTGCGATGACAGATGAGAGCGCGCGTGTCACTTCACCCCGCATAGGGTACATGCGTGATGTGTCGCATTCACGTCGCATTTAAAAGTTTGTTGACAGTGGCATTCGATGCAGATAGTGTAAAAACGATTAACTACAATAAGTTTACCATATTTTTAGTTTGATGCATAAAAAGCTAATAATAAATCATTGTGATATTTTTTTTTTATTTACATGTTGTGGTTGTCTTCTATAATTTTGTGTTTATTTGTAATGGAAAATGTCGTGATAGGGCATTTTCCAATATTTTTGACGCTGTAAGGTAGAAAAGAGCTGGACACTTTGCTGAGTTTCTTGCCGGTTCTTCTCAGTACAAGATCTCCCGCCCAGAGTAGACTTACGAACCGATGGCATAGTGACATTCACAAGAGCTACTTGTAGCCTAAACTGAACAAATGATTTTGAATTTTGAATTTTGAATTTTTTGATTTTTTTACAATAGGTGATTTGCTTGTACCCAGAGAACACTTGGGTTTCGGTATTGTGTTATAATATAATATTTTTTTAAATAAATGTACCTACAATGACAACTTTTCAACGGTCTTTAATATGTATAAGGACTGTAATTATATCTGTTTAGTTGGGGCATAATATGAATCAGAAGAGGCTAGGCAGCCACGGAGTCTGCACCACAAAAGGAGGTTTTATAAGTAAATTGTAACAAAACATTATCTTAGCATTGTCTGGGAAAACTACATTAATAACGAGACGCTGAAATATTTCTCTCAGAACTCATTCCATTTAGGGTTGACAGACAACATTTACTTTGATTTGATTGATCGTACCGATGTTTAGGCAAGGCATGATACGACGTTGTTTCTTCGTCGCTTTATTCATACTTACGTTTAATTAAATGGCCACTTTAGGTCTCGCAATATTATGTGTCAGATAGTATATCCATTAGTTTTGTTATTGAGATAAAACAAAACTGAGTTATTGCTTGAAACGGAACGCAACAGTGTGTGAATGAGAAAAATAAATGAGTAAAGGAGACCAAAAATGAACGGCGAAATTGATTATAACAAAATAATACACCTCTTTTTGTCAGTCACCGGTAATTGTCATGTCACTTAATGAAATAAGGAAGTACCTAAAATTTAAATAAGAAAGTTGCAAGCTTTAACTAACATACACAAATAAATATTGCATGCAATCGCGTACACTGAATGGCACAACCCTATTCACAACCAATCTGCAGTTTCTTCGGAAGCGTTCTATTTTTAAAACGTTTCACTGTCAACTGTCAAAGCCGATGACAGATGGCGCCCTGAGCGGGATAAGGCGGGATTTCTGAAAACACCGTCGGCTTGGTGCGTTCCATATTTGAAATTAAGCATGGAGGCACGTTTCGGCTATTAGCGACGAGGTGGTACGACTTTAAACATGAAACTCTATGGTATTTTTTTTTATAAACAGCACACGCTATTGCTTTTATGAATGGCCTAAAGTTTATTTAAGTCTTTTGAAAGCTAATAAAAATACTAAATAGTATTAGTAAAAATCTTACAAATAATTTTCGTACATTTTAAAATATAATATGAACATGCGAAACCCTGAAAATCCAAATCAACAGAGGATATTAATGAAACATTTACAATATCGTAGTTGTTATCTCAAGTTCTTAAGTAACACTAATGTTATAATAGTTATTAACGAGATTATTTCTCTTTTTAGTAAAAATTTGTGTTCACACTGAATCACTGAAAATATAATCAGGCAAATAAAAAACATAGTACAGACGCCTGCGCATCAACCTATCCAAAACTGTCAAATTTCTTCAATACATTCTCAACCATATTGTAAAGGTATAAAGTTCAAAGTCTATTGAGGAAATTTGACAGTTTGTGGTAGGTTGAAGTGCAGGCGTGTGTACCTACCTTATAATCCCGTTTCATTTATTATAATGTAACAAAACTTATTATAACAACTACTGGTATAATTATACGAAATTCATTTGGTTATAACATTACTACTTACAGTCGCCATGCTTGTCAATGTACCAGACTCCCGTAAATAGGGTGCGTCCTCTTGCTTTATGGAAATAACTTCAAAATAAATCTATGGAGTTTAAAATGCACTTTAAGGAGGGCAGAGACATTTGTGGAGTCGCTTCTGTTTATAGTTTTAATTCTGTAAACTTTTTTGTGACCATGGAGAATAATACTGCTATAAATTCATAACTTTTTATAATTTTTTTTTTTAAAGAATGAGTAGGTAATGTTTATAACGTTGAAGAACCAAAGTAAGTAAATAAATAATATCAATAGGACTGCTACCCAGCGTATGTGTATTATAATAACTTACTTTTAGATATTTCTGGGCCACGATTCTGCTATTTAAAATAAAATGTGTACTTATCGTGTCTGAATCATCAAACCGTTGTAAAATTACAGAATCAGGCCTCAATCGTAAGTCAGTAGCCTGATTTTATACAATTTCCCGTAGTCCTAATGTTAAATCAGACTACCGACGACACACCACTAATACGTTATTGTATTAGCAGACTTGAGATCCTGGTTACCACTATCTCATTAAAGTTCGTCGCCATACATCATGGCACAGCTAATCACAATATTACTATAAACTAATTACTAAAAGGCACTCAGCATAATGTCATGAGATAAACCAATGACCAGGGCTTGATAACGTTACCAAATTCACACTATAATTAAGTAACGTTATATATAAAAGTATCGTTACTTTTTTCGTTACCTAATGAACGTAGAGCGGATTTTTAATTTACTGGTAAAAATCACCACTCAGGTTACTATATCAAGCTTAAACGTTACCTTTGCTATTAACGTTATTCACGTATGAAAAAGGTAACGTTACCTAATTTTAACGTTATTTAAATACCTGCCCATGACGCTTGTCTTTATAAAATATTGATAGCGTCTCCACTTCACCATTGTTCCATTGGTACATTACAAGGCGTGGCGTCCACGAATTTATGACAATCGGGGATCCCTTAAGTTTGCATTAAGCACAGCTTTAAGGTAAATAACTTGAACTTAATAACTTAGAGCTTAGTCACTGATTTATACTGTGAGTTAGCACAGTTTTATTTTTTTACTTTGCTTTCTGACACCGTTCTTAGGCTGAATGATATGGTTGCCAATGTTTATAGACAAACTTTTTTGTTTTGATTTAAATATCTACGCTTAGTTTTTTTTCTTTATACTTTTACTAGAGCAATAACGGATAGAAAACACCTGATATGTCTGTCGTCAGCTGTGTTTTGCAAAACAGTAAAAAATAAAATAATCTTTAGAATATCTTAAGAAACCTTAGTACAATAAATAACACTTGCTTTCAGCTGAGTGACTTTAAAAAAACAATAAATTGTTGGCAGACAAATACAAAAGTTAGTATGAAGACCTAGTGTGGTGAATGTGTAACTATAACTCGGAAAGTGTGGTACCGGATATTTAGGGAGAAAGAAGGAAAACAGCTTTTCAGCGCCCACAATAAGAAATAGGAAGGTGAAACATTGTTTTCCTGTTTCTCTTGTGTAGCCATTGACAATAGAAAAACAAACAATGCCAATTAAAAACAATGAAATTTTTGATAATAAAAATAAAATTTTCTTGAAAAAAAAAACTTTGAAGTGAGAAAGTGGAAAGTATTTTTTTGCAGTTTGTTTTTTATTTTCTGAAATTTGTGTTTTGTTGAATAATGGTGGATGATTAAACAAATGTAATGTTAAGCGCTCGTAAACGTGCATGAGTGTTGGCAAACGAAACAAAACAGTGTAACTTTTCATTATTTTCTTTTTATCTAATAAACAAAGTAAGTTTTTAATAGTAATGTACACACTCTTAGATAAGATAACCTTAAAACAAGAATCTTAATTTTAAAAAAAACCGCACATTTCAGAGACAATGTAGAAAATAAAAAAGTTTTCATTCTAGTACTGTCGCTTGCAGAAGAATTTTTTTAATAGTCGTGTGTACCACACACATTTCTTTTTTAAAACTATTATTGTGCCATTAAAACCCGGAACATTGGTTAAACAGAAATTCTGATTTCATTAAACTTTGTAATCTCACGTAAGTACCACAGTATAGTAAAAGAACAGTAAGTAAGCCTTCTCTTGAATAGGTTAACTTTGATGTGTATGGAGTTTCATTAAATGTCACCGTAACAACCAACGCTGAATACGCAATGACAACTTGTCCTCGGACGACTTGTTCCTTAGTGCGTGATGCCGTTCCGTATAGAAAACCTCCGAAGGTGATTCGCTTTACACGGCTTGAGGAAGCCTTTAAGAGCAGCAAAATCTTTAAAAAAAAAAACAACTTGCTTGGGTGCTTGCATCTAGTGCACCCACACCACACTAGACAACTGTCATGACCCCATACATAGCACAAGCTAATTTATTACCTGTCTTAGTTATTATCTACGTGTTCACTGAACATTATTACTACATAGCTCTCTGCATAGCTTTGTCTATCTAACTAGCTACCTCATTTTATAATAGACTGTTACCATGGTTTGTTGGAACACGTCTCGTTTTAGAGTTGAGCTTATCTATAGAAGAAATAGTAGAATCGCATTAAATATAATGTATTGTTTATTAAATTATATACTTTAAGTATTATTGTGTGTACTTATATTATTTTTTATGCATAACATATTTTTGCTTTTTTTATGTCTACTTACTTATTGACATTATGTGAGTGCAATGTATATATGCCTACATTAAATAAAGGATTTCCATTTCGTTTCATTTAATTATACTTTTATACTTCAAACTGATAACTATTTTATGGTCAATTTAGTGTAGATACACAAAAAAGAAAAGAAAAAATTTATACTTTGATAAAAAAGCAAACAATCTTTCTATATCGAAATATACTCGTACTACAGTTAAGTCGTATGCAATAGTAAACCGAAATGCTATACTTATAGTGACTGCGCCAAAATGTTTCTAGTAAAGTTATAACACTGACTTTGCGTACACTGTGCATTGTCACACATTCCTTACATGCCAGTGTGTGGTGTCGTTCGGGCCCCACGAATGCGGTAACGGCGAATTTGGGGTTAATTTGTAGATGATTGTGGTAGGGTTAAGACTGTGAATTGTAATTAGTTTGATCTGGGTTGTAATAGTTTTGTTGATTAATTAATAACAACGAATGTGTTATGTGGAATAATATGTCGGTATATAAAAAGAAGGGCGGTTCAAATCTCGCTTGTGGTATTTTTAACACGTTTCCGGAGTCGTAAATTAAATATCATCATAATCACCAGTTAATTTTTTTGTTCCCACTGCAAAATCGCCTTTCTTTACCTAGTTTAATTAATTAGTAAATACTTATTTTATTTTATTTTCGACTGGCGCAGTGGCTTAAGCGCCCAGTCTGCGATTGCTGAAGTTAAGTAACTTTCCCAAAGGCCGGTCATCGGATGGGTGACCAAAATGTATAATCTCGAGCTCCTACGAACTTCGGAAGGCACGTAAAGCCGTTGGTTCCGAATCCATTAGAAGTCGTTAATACTGGGCCCGCGTGGAGGTTTCTGGCCCGTTCTCCCTATCCATCCTATTCCATAGGGAAGGCTCGTGCCCCAGCAGTTGAGATATAAAAATGAGATGTTGATGTGAAATGCAATATTCCTTATTCTTTTATACATTTGGCCACTCACGGATGCACAAACACAAAAAAAAAAGATTTCCACCTCTTTTTCTCCCAGAGAGCAATCTAAAACGCATTACATTCTTGACCATAGACCGTGGAAAGGTCTAGAAGTGAATATTTTAAATTAAAGTACTGATAAATTAAAAATTCGACCGCAGTAGTCTTATGCCGCTCCCCCCTTCCGTAACTGGCCCTCGCTACGCTGCGCTTCGCTCGGGAAAAAAATATTACTTAACCTAACCAACAGTAAGGATGTCTTATGCTGACCAATTGTATAATTCTGCTGACCAAATAGTATTTTTGCTGACCAAATATTTATTTTGTAATACAAATAAATTATTTCCGTTTTTATTTATTTGCAGCCAGATAGAGTTGCCACTGTAAGGCCCTGGTTTATTTGAATTAAAAATCAAAAAAAGTCAATGAGTTAGTAATTCTTGTTTCGCTAAACAAATCTATTTATTGGTAATATCGATTATCGGTTAGTGATCTGGTCAGGGCCCCACCGATTGCGGGGCCCTGGACACTTGCTTAGAGTGCCCAATGGTAAAGAAGGGCCTGAGCATAGCTGTTGCGAGATTTCGTGTCCGTGAGAGATAGTCTAGTAGCGCGTTATTTATGAAGCTTACCTTTTGCCAGTCTCCTATTTTGTGTTAGCGGTCTAAACATTACCTGATTTGGAATGAAACAGACTCTTTGGGATGCAATTGAATCAGGTAGGTACTGATTCGGATGAAAAGATTTTGCGCTCGTAATCTTTTGTGCCAATCAGCGCGGCGATTTGATAAACACAGACAACCATTAACTTTGGGAGCGTAAAATAATAATGCGAAAATATAAAGTATAGAAACGATTTTTCTTGTGAATGAATACATTTATGGACCAAGAATGCTACAGATGGTGTAATTCAGAGTACGACATTTTTTTTACTGTAAATAATGCATCAGACTGCATAATTACAGGTAAGGGGAATCAACGAGTATGTTTAACGCGTATAAATATACATATATATTCTCATGTTCTTCTTTCAAAAGGGGTATACAAATCATAGAAATCACCAATTTTTTGTATACTTGCCAATGCCATAAGTGACCCGACACGCTACATTTAGAATTAACAAAGTAGGGTTCCGCGGTGGAATAAATAACATCAGTGATGGGTTGCTAGCCGATCGTTCGATGTGCGAGCATCTTGGAATCCTCCCATAGCCGGCTCTTGCAACATGCACGGGGAAGTTAAGCAGCAGACACACTCTTTGCACGTCCCAGACCAGTACGGGAGTAAAATATAATTCTAGTAAAACTGCTTTAAAAGCTCATGCTCATCATGCTTACCGGTGCCCAACAGTGGGACATTTATAAGTTAACGATTAAAACACTTAGGCGTTAATTAAAAAGCGATTAACGTTATAACCACCGCGTCATGCAAATGAGCAATGTATTGTTTCCATTACATGGAATACATGGTCAATGGTGATTTCGATTAGAAAAATCGTTGTATATACAACCAATTTCTACACGCGAAAAGTACATTTATAACGGTTCATTAGAAAAGTTAGTAAAAACAACTGAAAATCTATTAGCTGCATGAGGGAAACACTTCACAAATTACTAACTAATATTAAAACATATTGAAATCCCGTCCTTACCTCATAATACCACTACACAATACACATTAATATACACTAAACATGCACACTAGAAAAAGTCCAAGACACTGTACTTGTAAAACAAGAGAAGAACAGGTTCACACGCGCCTATACCAGGTACAGATGTTGTACCTGGGTGTTTTTCCTCACAACCACCATTCCATTCAACTTGATTTTAATGATAGATACTTTTGCCCAGCAGTTGTACAGTATATAAGTTATTTAATATTTTTACTCACCATCATGCAACATAACGGTAGAGTTTTCCTAGTGCTAACCAAAGAGCAGTAGAAAGGAAAATGCTCGGGATCACACTACGAGATCACTGGAATGGGCTGGACACGTTGCAAGAAAAAATTACTCGTGGTGCAAAAATCTCGTCGAGTGGAGATCCTGGGGTGAAAAGCGTCCACCTGGAAGATTTCAAATGCGCTGGCGAGATGATATCAAGAAGGCGGCCGGATCGAATTGGGTGCACAAAGCCCGAAATAGACACACATGGCGTAGTTTGAAGGAGGCCCACCAAAATGGTTGAGAAAGGCTAAGAAGAAGTAAAATAATAAAATGCCATTTCTAATCGTACTCAACTCTATAAAACCACAAGCACAACTTGAAATTATATCAAATAATATGTAATCGTTCACAAATTGTGGTCGAAACATCAAAGATGTGTTGTTCGTGAGTGGACCAATTTATTTTATTGCTGGCACGTTTTGTAGGCTTCCCTTACAGTTGAAGACAGTATACTAACTTTGGCGGGATTATTTTTTTGTTGCCTAGCCCGCAAATGAGCGTACGGCCTATGTCTGATGTAAAGCGGCTATGACAGCCCATCGGACACGTACGCGAGACCAACTTTCGTCCGAATAGTTTAAGACTATAATATGACTAACGAATCTGAAATGTTGATAAAGGTAAATTTATGTCCTTAATTAGAATTTTCTAGCTCAAATACATGGTTATATAATTTTGACCCAATCATAAATTTACGACAATACGTCTAAAAATCACTATTGATAAAATTACAACGAAATTATTTAATTTATATACTTGGAAACCACTCAAATACATTGATAACATCAATATTCGTAATTTAGTAGCTGCATATTTTGATAACTGAAACCAATAATATTTTATTATTCTGTTCATCTCATAGCGGTCTCAATCGCTACGTATTTTCGCCAACAACGCCTACGTATTATCGACAACGCCTGTAAGGATCAGCCGTTTTTGAATGTTCAGGAACCGAAGTGTCGTCTAAACATATTATACCCACATTGAGAGACGAACAAAATGCCAAAAACTAATCTAACGACAGGTAAGGTACTCTTCTGACGAGCTTTTGACTATGGCCTTACATTTTATTAGATGTGTGGTCAGTGTTCATTTTTTTGGCCTGCATTTTAATGAGGGTCCGAATAGTTTAGTATCATCATGGACTACTATTAAATCGTGTATCTAGCCTATATTTATAGTCAGAAATGATTAAATACAGTGTGAACTAATTGAGACTAATAAACATTGTTACTAAATTTTTACTTTTTATTTTTTAAGTGCTTGCTTCACTGAACTGTATTTTATAAATATTTAATTTAGCTTCAGTGCACTTAAAAAATGCCAAGGCCAAAAGCTTCTCCGGTGTGGAATATAATTAAAAACCATCTGTAAATGCCATAGAAAGCCAATAAATATTTCTATCCAAAAACACTGTTCACCTTAGCATATTGTCAAAATTATTCACAATCTAAAATCTAAATGCCTCTCTCGCCTCGCCTCGGTGGTCGAGTGGCAAAGCGCTCCGCCTGATACCGGTCTGGTCTCGGTTCAATTCCCAGGTCGGGCAGTGTTTCATATTTTTTGATGCGTAGGGTTCGCGATCACCAACCTGCATTTAGTAAGTGCGGTATTTAAGTGATGTGATGTAGTCATCAATTGTAGTGATGACTTGATTTCAATGATGTAGGCTTTTGCCCAGCAGTGGGACAGTCATAGGCTATTTCCTTACTTCCAAATAAATAACTAAGATTACGATCTGGTGATCTGGTGATTTGGCGGTCGCTGGATGCGAGCAGCACAGAACTGGTCGTTGAGGAGATGCTCGTTAGACCTTTGTCAAGCTGTGGACGTCTTTTGACTGAGATGATCAGATGATGACGAAGAAATAATAAGAACAAACGTTTTTTTTTTAATTTATTAAAAGAACTAAGGAGTCTACTCTTATAATAACTTCTTCGTTTCTTTGATGGATAATGGAGAACAGGAATCGTGGTAGGGAAGGACAGGAGGGGAACTGAAAAAGAAAGGATTTTTTATATACCTAGGATTGGAATATAAGGCAGTATATGCAGGTATTTATGTGTGTAAGGTGTGTGAGGAGCTCGATAGAGCAATACTTTACGCGCCCGGTCTGCTAACGCCACAGACTAACGCTAAGCAAATAGACTAGCCACGTGTTCAAAAATGTATCATCTCGAGCTCCTCCGTGCTTTTGAAGGCACGTACAGACGTTGGTTCCTCAGCAGCGCACTGGTTCAGCGTGGTGGTTTATGGGCCGTTCTCTCTGTGGTATTTCCATCTGTAGGAAAGGCTCGTGCCACAGCAGTGGGGACGTAAAATGAGGTGGTCCTGTGCTCCTTGATGATGTATGTGAATGGATTTTTGAGATCGCCTAATAGGCGGTCCCATTCACCCAGGCAGCAAGTGAGGGGATATGCTAAGGTTTTTTGTGGGTATACCATTATCCCGAATCCCGTCGATGCAAACGAAATACCACCAACTTCACAGTTATACAATCTCCAACAACAAAAAGGTGACACGAGTGAGAAAAAGAGAAACAAAAATATTAAAAAAAAACACTTACCGTATGAAGAGTAGACTCCCAGCGTCAGCAGCACCACAGCTTGGGCGAACAAATCGCCGAGGCTCGTGCAATACAAAATGGCGCCCATATTCAAAATGGCCACCGCTACGTAGAAACTAATTCACTACCACTGAACACTTATCACATAATACTGGCTGTATTATTGATTTTAATTTGACTGGAGTCTTTGGCGTCGATTTTTCGTGCGATGTCATTCGCGAGGCGATTATCCTGGAACAAATGGAAAGGGATTTGTTAATAAAAGATTTTTACAATACATAAAATGTCACAGAGTTAAAGAGATGAGTATAGTTTAGAAACGCAAAGTATTTTTTATCTTAGTGTGGTCTGGGCGCCTAGGTGAGTTTTGATTACTATCGGTATTCACTCGATTACGTTTTCAAAAACGAAAATTAGTATGGGATTGAAACAGCGCCTCCTGGTGTCATACAAGAACAGTTAAATCAATTTCCATACAAATTCTCGTTTTCGTTAACGTGATCGACTGGCGAATGAAACTCGCACTAGGCACCCTGTGCTCAGAACAATAATAGCTTTAGTCATATTTGAATGCGCTGACTTATTAGGGATGCTGTAACGCATTTTGAACGGGAGCTATTGAAGGGTACGAACGCACGCACACGCTCGTAACTCGCTTGCAATTTTCAACAACCTCTTATATTTCCGGTCATAATAATATGTTGCTTTAAGGCACGTTCACAAAACAGGGTTCGAAATAAAATAGCTTGATAATTATATATCTAGATAATTATCAAGCTATATATTTAATAATATCGGACAATAATAATTGTAACAAAATGAAAACTACACATTACCTATTATATATATATATAATTTATCAATATAAGAAATATATACACAACAATGATATATAAAACTATGCCTTATAAGCCAGAGACATTTAGTAAAAGAAGAAGAAACATTGTCATCGCATGGAAAAGCGTAAAAACAACCTTTACAAGTCGCCAATGTGCATCGCTTGGTGTTTGTCTTTATAATAAGGTTAACAAAAATAATGCACTTATTCAAAGTACCTTATACAATTGTAAAAGCACTCTGACGTCATGGCTAAGGAACCTGTCCTACGACGAAACTGAGAAGTTACTTCAGCCACTGGTTTAGAGGTTTTTAGCCAGTTTCTTATTAAATTGTTAATTAAAACTAAATTAATACATAAACTCAACATGTCAAATCATAACTGTTATTATAATAAATTAAAATAAAATAAAATAAAATAATAATCAATAATTAAATACTTATCAATGATAAGGTAAGATTAAATAACAGTTTAAGAGACTTACCTCCTCTCTTTCTCTCTCACATAAACACATACATGCACTCGCAAACACACACATATATAATAACGAAAGCGTTAAATGCCTATACCTATTAGCTAGATGACAAGATGACGTCATAAACTACACACGTAGCCACAGCAATCGAGTTAGGCGGTCGGGCCCCTGGCTCTACGCAAGGTACAGACGACGCCTATCCAAAACTGTCAAATTTCTTCAATAAATGTTCAACCATATGCCATATACATAAAGTTCAGTCTATTGAGGAAATTTGACAGTTTTATATTTGTCTAATGTGCAGGCGTGTATTTGTACAAACATCCTGTGCCTGTGCACACAAAAATAATCTTCATACAACATCATAATAGCTCCATTCTTTTACTCAATAATACATTTGCTGATACTTAATCCACTTTATGTTTCTATGACGTCAATGCATTAACCCTTCTCCTATTAGTCAGGGGAATTTCATCTCTACACCTTTACAAATAGGGGTCACACAAAATTAAATGCGAAGATGCATTAAGTATAAATAAGCTTGTTCTTGTATTCTTATAATATCAGGTTACTTGCCCTGGGCCGTGTAAAAGCACTGCTAATGACGGCTAGTCCAGGGGACAGGATTCACCGGTGTACTCGAGATTAAAAGTTAAATGAAACACACTATGAAATATCATACTTTTGCATTCATTACAATACAGCGTTCGTGGATTTTCGGTATCAAAAATAAATTATCTAATAGTGACTTTGAATAAGAGAAAAGAGAGCACTCGTTTTTGATATCATAGCGTGAGAATTACACTCCTTATTCAATTTTAATTTTATTATAACAATAAGAACTTCACTGTCAAAGATTCAAAGATTCTAGTACATGGCTAGCTTTCATGTTATTACTGTTAGCTCATTTTCTCGGATTTTTTTTTAATGATAAAAGGAGGCAAACGAGCAGGTCACCTGATGAAAAGTAATCACCACCGCCCATGGACACCATGGCAAAACCAAAGTGATCGCAGATGCGTTACCAGCCTTGAGGAAGGAGTTGGATCTTAAGGAGGGAGTAGGGAGGGGTGAGAGATGGGCCTCCGTAACTTTCACTCACCGGACGAAACACAACAGCAACGTGTGCCATTGTTTCACGCCGATATTCTGTGAGGGGGTGGTATTAAGCCGGGCGAGCCGGCCCATTTCGTGCTGCAACGCAGCGTAGCTCTACCACTCAGATTTATATTAGAGCGAAAAAAAATCATCAAATAAAGAAGTTTTTGACCGATTCCGCGATCTTCATTTACAATTTTACTACCTAAGTGACTTTACTTCATTCATTCACCTTCACGATTTTTCCTAACGAAATTTTAAATCTAACAATTTATTTATACTTCAAGAAGATCCTGTATCTTCTTGAAGTATAAATAAATTGTTTAAATGCATATCACCACGATAACCACTTTTTTTAAATGCACATCGAATGTGTCTTACTTATCTATGTATTTTATTATTCATTTACTAAAGCATAATGTACGTGGACCGACGATCTGGTAAAGGTCGCGGGATGCCGCTGGATGCGAGCAGCACAAAACCAGTCGTTGTGGAGATCCTTGGGGAGGCCTTTATCTAGCAGTGGACGTATTTTGGCTGAGAGGATGATGATGATAATGTTGCCTACCAAGTTAATTACCAAGCTTTTCTATTTTCATACTTATTGATATTAAAATATTTGTATTACAACTGTACCCTATAAAATTCAGACACCCTATCCCCTGCACTACAGCTAAGGGCCCCAACGCAGTAAGAGTGCAGTATTTTCGTTTCATCGCAGACAACGGGCTTTTAATTAATTATTTTGCCGACTGTACCGTGCCGGAACGAATTTGCAGACTTTTCTGACGGTACCTATACCTAGTTATAAATTACACGAAAATAGTACCTTCTAGGGCCATAGTAAAAATGGGTAACGTGCGCCATATCGAATACCAATTGATCGAATATCAAATGATCGATGACAACAATTGGTTGGACGTGTTTGGTGTAAAAATTAACATACTACAGATTTGGTTGTTGTTCATTATGAGTATATAAGACGTAGAAAACGTCGCTGAATTCAAAACCAGCGCTGGCCAACTTCCGCACCAAGATGTATGAAAAACGATAGGTTTTTGTACTGTTGGCTTTGCTGCCTATAGGAGTTTAGTATCAGGCAGTTTGTTATTATTAGTAAAATTTTAAATGCGAGGCACGTAGCGCCTATCCTCCACGGGTTTCGGCAGAATATCAGTGTTGTGATGTGACCTTGGTTGCAACAAAAAAAAACTAAGTCGGAGCCCTTTATTTTACACTACGGTTGTATTTTTTTGTTGCTATTTTTAGGTCCTGTTTTTTAATGTGCCTTTGTGTATGTGTCGTGTATTACCAATAAATGTTTATTCATTCATTCATTCAAGCTGTGGCCCTCACTAGTGAGTGGCCCAGTGTCCACGCGCTAAATATTTTAAATAGAATTTATCTAAAATGTTTATTAGCCACTTGAAACATCATGGAACGAAGGTTTGATTACCAAAATCCAACCTCCTTTGTCAACGCTCCCATAAAATTAATCGGTCACACAGAAAAAAAAAAGAAGCAAACAAACAGTCATCCCAAATGCAGTCACAAACAAAACATGCAGTCGTCACAGTCAAACGAATGATTTATGATCGGCCATCTTGTCTTTTCTCTTTCCCGCCTTTTCGAGTTAGCGGGCCCTTTCATCAGGGATCGTCTCGAGGCGTTGCTTTTTTTTTAAACTTTTTTTAATGTTTTGTATGTGATGCGACTCTTCTGTAGATTGTAACTTTTTTAGAACAGTTATGCATGTAGGTATCATCATAATTCTAGTGTTCGTATAAGTTATATATTTTTAGGTTAATTTCATAGCGAATGTGCAAGTTAAGTTAAATGATGGATTCCTTTATTTATTCATAAATTTATTTAAGGTACGAGACAGAATACAGTCAATATACAGAGAATAGACAGTAATTACTAGACAATATAGTAGTCCCCGTGTGGTGCCGGGGATAAAGAATTGCACCTCCCCATCTCTTCCCGTGGGTGTCGTAGAAGGCGACTGGTTCCACCATTTCAGAGGATGGGCAGCAGCGTCTCTCTGTGATTATTCTTACCTTACTGCGATCGCCAACCCGCCTGCCAAGCGTGGCGATTATGGCAAATTCCCCTCAAAATGATTTTACCCTTGAGGGAGGCCTTTGTCCAGCAGTGGACGTCTTTTTGGCTGAGATGATGATGAGACAGTAATTCATAAATAACAGCATCAGTCATGTGTACCCACTACCTTATGCTACGTTAAAGACCCCGCCCGATCCTCTAAATGACAGCACACATTTACAGAATACACTAAACATGCACACCAGTTTAGGCCCAAGACACCGTACTCGTAGAACAAGGGTACGAAGAACCGGTTCACACGCGCTCTACACCAGGTACAGACATGTACCTGGTCGGTTCTCTCCTCCTCCACGGCCCGGTCAACCCGAGCCGAGGTCCGTGCCTTTAGAGGCGCCCTCGGGTTGCTCCGCTCCCCGATCCGATCCGAACCCTTCGGAGAATCTAGTAGGGCACGGGGACGCGCACTTGTGCGCGATGCCGTTCCCTCTAGATAACCTCTGAAAGTGATTCGTTTCACACGGCTTGAGGGACCCTTTACGTTCCTCGCCGCCCCCAAAAAAGCCCGGTGAAGCTGAAAATGCCGCAGCGGCAATCAGCAATCTCTCTCAAAAAAAAAAACTTTAAAGAAATATCGCACAAAATGAAATTAATTAAAATTATATAAAAACAAAATAATCCACTAAGCGGAGTCAATATGAAGGCATTGATTATTTGCCAACGCAGGAACAACAATGTTCGTTTCTTGGCCTCAACACTTTTTCAGTACCAATAAAATATTATTCGCAATAAGGTTTGCTTATGGCGTATTAATAAACTCCCTGGAGTATTCTATGTAATAACATAACACATAAGGGTTAAACATATTTGATAACTAGATATTATAATATACCCTTTGATCATTCAGTTGGGAGGGTCCTTTAATTATCAGGTACCTATATTAACTTTACAATATTCTCTTGGCATCCCTATTCCCAACTAATAATTATTATATATTCTCTTACCAATTTTTCTTTGTACACACGCCTGCACATCAACCTACCACAAACTGTTAAATTTCCTCAATAGACTTTGAACTTTATTTCATGAATTTTACTTTTTTTATTTTCAAGTGCTAATTGCTGCACTGAAGCTAAATTAAATATTCATAAAATTTTATAAAATACAGTGAAAAAATTAAACGCCCACCCGACCCAGAAGACTCAGGTTCGATTACTGGCTGGGTCGGGTGGGCGTTTAATTTTTTCACTGTATTTTATAAAATTTTATGAATATTTAATTTAGCTTCAGTGCAGCAATTAGCACTTGAAAATAAAAAAAGTAAAATTTACTGTAGCGTTGTGTTATCAAATTTGTGGTATTTCATCTGCAAAGATGAATCTGCATGGCCATCGGTTGCAACAACCGTTTGGATAGATGGCGCTAGTGCCGCTTAAAGCACTCAAAAATATTAAAATAGCAGTGACAAAATTCAGCGCTTACGTCAGCCTTCCCGGTAGCATAGCGGTCAGTGCAGCCGCCCGGATTGCGGAAGACCCAGGTTCGATTCCTGGCTGGGTCGGGTGGGCGTTTAATTTTTTCACTGTATTTTATAAAATTTTATGAATATTTATTTCATGAACTTGACTTTGAAAATGTATTGAAGAAATTTGACAGTTATGGATAGGTTGATGTGCAGACGTGTGTACTTTTCAACGTCAGAACATAGCAACGGGATCAGAGTGAAATTGGCCAAGAGGACGTAAGTTAAAGAAGTCTACTTTTTTCAGAACGCGAGACAACAATAAATAAAATTATAGCACATAAAAGTTTCACTACACACAATATGTTGACCTGTACCCTCATTTATAAGGTTGAATGTCGCTTGACATATCTCAATGTCAACGCCGCACCTGCTTTCTGTTTTTTTTTTAAGAGCGCTGCCACCTTTTTTGTAATCTCAACCTTTTTGGACCGGTAGATACTTTCTGGTAGGACTTTTTTTGTGCCACAGATAAGTGTTAGTAAACAAACATGGGAGTTTTCTTGACACATACGCTTTTGCCGCCAATGTTTTAAGCAGCTCTTGTTACTTTTTTATTAGAGTTAGCTGTTTACCGCCTTTACAGCGTAACCGGACGTTTTGTGGGCGGTGGGAAGCTTAAAGGGTTCCTCAAGCCGTGTGGTAGCAACATCCTCAGAGGGCTATTATAGAGGGGATAGCATCACGCAGTCGATCCTCGTTCCCTGCTAGATTCTCCGAGGCATTCGGATCATGTCCAGATTATCTTAAATAGAAATAGAAAAAAATCCGTACAATACATCACACATTAAATGTTTTAACTGAACATTAAAACCTAATACAGTAAAGTCAAATAACATACTAATTAAAACAACCAGGCACGATAGCATAATTGGTAGTGCACCTGACCCGACATGCCATGAAGGTGCGGGTTCGAATCCCACTCGGGGATTTTTTAACACTTTTTCTTTTTTCAAATTGTAATTAAAACAAGTTCATTATCTTTCAAATGAATGCGCCGATTTTGAAAAAACTTATAATTATAGGAAATATCCTTGCTCAAGGCCGGCAACGCATCTGTGATTGATTACTTTGGTATTGCGGGTGTCTATGCGGGCGGGGGTGATTACTTTCCATCAGGTTACCCGCCTGCTCGTTTGCCTCCTTTTATAAAAAAAAAAAAACGGAATTTCGAAATTTTCAAACAATATTAAACTACAAACACATCAAATTGCAAATGTTGCAAATAAATAAATTAAAATCCTCTAGTTTCAGTTGGTATAATTAAGGTACTACGAGTATAGTAATCCAACCATCTCTGTGGCCTATTGGTTAAGACCACCGGTCTCAGAGTCTCAGACCCAGAGATCCCGGGTTGGATGCCCAATATGAGGTACATGCTTGTGTACTCTGTTTGGTTGGTGGTAGGGCTTGTTTGTCCGCCTGGCTAGGTACCACCTTATCCGCCTCTTAATTTTTAACCGTCTCACTGGTCTAGTGGCTAAGTTTTTTTTGTGTGTTTATTTGTGATGGAAAGTGTCCTTTTATGATGGGCATTTTCCAATATTTTTGACGCTGTAAGGGAGAAAAGAGCTCCCGCCCAAAGTAGACTTACGAACCGATGGCATAATGACGTTCATAAGAGCTATTTGTAGCCTAAACTAAATAAGTGATTTTGAATTTTGACCACTGGTTTAGACCTAGAGGTCCCGGGCTCGATTCCCAGCGGGGGGTGCATGTTTGTGTACTCGGTTTGGTTGGAAGGGCTTGATTGTCCGCCTGGCTAGCTACCACCATCTTATCTAAATATGTCGCCATAACATCAATGTTTGTAGTATTGTTGTGTTCCGGCAGCAAGATAAGATAGCCAGTGCCTCACTAGTTGAGGTTCCCGGGTGAAGTGCGCTTCCATCATTGGCCTTATCATCGCTTAACATCAGGTGAGATCAAGGCATTGTGCTTACCCGTAAAATATATAAAAAATATACTAATGTTCGCTAAATTGTTGTTCCGTTACAAAAAGACGTGGATCTATTTTCTGTTTCTTTAAATGTAATAAGAATTAAATTAAAAACAATTTATTAAAACAAGTAAAGCAAGTTTTATGTTTAATCTGTAACATTTCTGGAACTGTGTTAGCTCATGTTGTGTCCACTCTACATGCAATAGGTTTCAGCTATTGCACGATCATTTGTTAACATTTAATCATATTTTTAAGTTAAGCTTGTAAAGTTCTAACCAGGGGGCCTACCGCCTAACCCTATCGCTATCGATCTCGCTGTCGCGCTCTATAGTTTATGGCGTCATTTTGTCATTTCGAAAGCTATATAAAAGCAATATCGAAAGCTATAGGCTATAGCTTTCGATATTGCTTTCATATTGCTTTCATATCGCTTTAGAAATGACAAGATGACGCCATAAACTAAAGAGCGCGATAGCGAGAGCGATGGCGATAGAGTTAGGCGGTCGGGGGGCAGTTCCTCATTAGTTAAGGATTCCGGGTGAAGTGCGCTTCCACCTTCACCTTTATCATAACTTACCATCAGGTGAGGTGAATCGAAGCGCTTCATCCTTAAATTAAAAAAAACCAACCAAGGTCATTGAACTACTAGTTCCCAAATTCTATTGTACAACAATCAGGACATTTATGCTTCCATATCTTTCAATTCATCATTCTATCAATTGTAGCGTTATTTGACACAACCGTATCACAATAAGAGCTATTATTCCAAATCAAATGCTAACACAAATATGTTGAAGACAGTACATTAAACAAGCTCCCCTCTAAAAACTTGGGCCGTTATTAATTGAATGAATTGATAAGAATTCCTTTGGTTGTTCAATTTGAAATCTTTATAAGATAACAATTTATGTTAACATACCGTTTTCTATTGTTAAAAAGTAGAATTTGAAAAGGGCGGGTTGGGCATGAATGGCGACCTATTCGATTCATTATCAGCTTATTCACTTCGGTACTGTTAGTTTAGAAGAACATTTCTACACACGGATGTTAGCTATATCACAAAATATGAAAACAGCAGAAGGTAAGAATTATACAATCTGTAATAAAAATGAGCAATAATATTTAAGTGTGCGTACATATACCATGTAAAGACTTCACTGCTTAAATATCACCATAAAATAAGGTAAAAAAAAAAAACATTTTATTTTTTACCTACCATATTAGGGAATGTAACGACCCGACGCACACGCCACCACCGCAGAGACAATAAAAAGAGCATGCCACACTCAAGCTAATCTAAATAAAAACTAAAATGTTTAACGCAACATGCAAATTGAAAATTGTCTGTGTTACGTCAGCATGAATTTAACACGAGAAAATTTTCGTGCAATGATTTTCGATGTTATTTAAGTCAACAAAAAAGCTATAATATACTTCGATTGGCCTTTTACGACGAAGCCCCATCTCGTGCCATTGTTTACAACTGGTTTAATGAGTTTAAACGTGGTCGCACTAATCTCACCGATGATCTGCGTGACGGACGGCCTTCTACGGCGACGACTGATACACGCCGCACATCAGTGTTGTGCGGCGTATGATAGAGACAGATAAACATAGACAGTGGCCTACCAGCAGATTCGGACAAGCTTAGGCCGATGCCTACCCATGTATGAGTCAAGTGCACAATATCCTCCATGAACATTTAGCGGTCAGGAAGCTTTGTGCCCGGTGGATACCTCATAATTTGACAGAGGCCCAAAAATGATCCTGAAACTACAAGACAGTCTGCTGAGTGGGTGTTTCCTTCCGAGGAGTTGCCAACTAAAGTGAAGAGAGGTCGAAGCGAGGGAAACAAGATGGTGGCATCGTTCTTCGGAAGGACAGGTCATTACACATCAATTGTTTTAGAGGATCGAAAAACAGTTACTGAAGAATGGTACACTAACAATTGTTTGCCACTTGTCTTGGAAAAAGTTCGAGAGAAACGACCTCGCAGTAGGATCCTTCTCACTACGACAAAGCCCCGTCGCACACCGCCAAGCAAACGATCGACTATTTGGCAACGTCAGACGTGGAATTACTGGGTCACCCGCCGTATAGCCCGACCTCGCACCTTGCGATTTTCCCGAAAATAAAAGAAAAACTTCGAGGAAAACGTTTTATGGTCGCCGAGGAAACGAGGAAGCAGTGGCTGCATTTCAAAAGGCCGTCGAAGGGACCCCTAAGGACGAGTGGGCAAGTGCTTTTCTCAGTGGTTCCATCGGATGCAGCGATGTACTGATGTGAGTGGACACTATTTAGAAAATAAAACTAATAAATGTAATAATACTTTGGTAGTTTGTTCAGTTTTTGATTATCTAAGAACTTTCAGTGTCGCCCTCGTAATACCACACTTGACATTCTTTTTATTTTGTTTTCTGGACATGATATAATTTTGTACCGACCATTTAGTACACACGGCACTACTAAATCTCACACTCCTCCGTGCGCGCAATGTACTGGTTTTCGAACAAGCAGAATATATTTTAGATTTTTAACTTTAAAAAACAACAAGGCAGAAAGGTATATATTAATTATTTTCCCGCAAAAAAGCTCATCATCAGGCGGACCGCATTTACGTTTGCAGACATTTAATATAAAAAAAAATCGAGAAAAGAGAAAAAGTCTTAACGTACACTTGTAAAGGTCAACTTTGAGAAGCCATTTACGTTGTATTGGCGTTTTGATACCGCTTCGTTCGTACTTGCACGTTCGCTTTTTAATATCAATTATTAAATGTCACTTGTTTCAGGAAATGCTTTCTCTTTTTAGCTACTTATAATATGTATAAAAGTGGGTCGATTGGAAAAAAATATTCAATAATTATTATTTTTAGTGGTTCGGTTACTTTTTTTCGTTGAATTATGGAAAAGCGCTTTGCTTTCATCAAGTGACGCTATTGACAATCATATTAATATCTCCCCCCATCTTAAGGGAGATCGCCGTAATAACAATGTCAATAGCATTGTTGTGCTCCGATAGGTAAAGATAAGATACCCAGATCCACAGTAGTTGAGGGTTCCGGGTGAAGTACGCTTAAACCTCGGCCTCATCGTTACTTACCATCAATTAACATAAGGCCAAGTGCTTTCCCGTTAGGTAATCACAGCAACCCGTCATTAAAATATACGTTTTACCGTAATCGCATGATCAAACAAATTTTTACAGGAATGTACGCTGTATGGGTCAGATTCCTTTGCCTTCGTAACGTCAAAAGGAAAAACACTTAACTTGTCATTTTATATTATAGGTATTCAGTCAGTGACAGTTTTTTTTCAATTCTCCTAACTTACTTTTATTAAAACAATGTAGGTAGTGTAACGCGAAACTCACCGTATCCCTGCTACTGCGGCTCACCGAAATCACGTGACCCCATGACCTTTCCCCTTTTGGCGAACGCCAGCAGAAAAAAGTCTTGCCACCGGGCGGCGAGTCAAGAGGCTAGCGCGGCCGCCTGCCATGTTTGTTTGTCGATAAACACGGTATGCGCGGCCAAAATGGATTTTTTTTAAAGAAACTTAAGAAAAAGCTCTTGGCCTGAGGTTGGTTGAAAGAGGTCACCTTTGCTTGTATTAAATGGTACGAGTAGTATGATATGGGTCATGCATGACCGTAATAAATGGTTTTTAATATAATTTAATTGTTTCTTTGCGCTATAAATAATACTAAAATAAATTTTATAAAAATATAGCAAGTTGTAATATATTTAAAATGCAGCAGTAAGATATTTCCTTGACACTTCAAATTGTTTTATTGATTTATACAAATAATATTGAAAGTTTGAGGAACTCGATGGCTCATCGGCTTGCTCATTCAAATTGTTTCATACACCTATCATTCAGGGACAAATTCATTCATTCAAGTTCAAACAAGAATTTGTATGGCAAAATTTTAGTTCTTCTAGTTCGTGGTTCTCTTCTTATTCTCGTTTTCGTTAACGTTATCGAATGCCAAATTAAATTGATACACTGATTGATACTTGTGACAAACGAGATGAGTTGCAATTTTGTCATACAAGATTATCATTTTCTTTAAAGTGATCGAATGGTAAACAAAATCTCTCTCGCACTTGCCACCTGCACTAAGTTACACTTTTATCGATATCGATAAAATTGGCGCGTCACTCGCCGTTCCACCTGTTTAATTTGGAGAGCCCTTAGCTGCACTCAAAGTCGACCCATTTTAAGCATTGTCGCCCTTTGTTTGGGCTACACCGTCAGTTTTAAAACGTTTATATACCTACTTTTTTTCTGCAGAAAAGATATCCAATTAATCAAACAATGCCAAAATTAATTAGTTTGAATAGACTCTAAACTTTTGGAGGATAACGGAAGTGTCACATTTTCGGCTTGTTTTTGTTAATTTTGGTTTTTAATTTGGTGATCTTAACTTAACTAGATCGTTTATTTAAGACACGTTAATATGGAAATACCAGTTTTATACTAAAAAGGTTTGTTACGAAGCAAACGAATATATTTATTTGATAATAATTAATTAATTAATTACTTGCTTTTAAATACATTTAATCTAAAAAAAATCTCCCGGTGAACAAAGAAGTTAGATTTAGTGACAAAGTGTAATCGTGTAATCGTGAAATTTGGTCATCCATTCAGGTACCCCATCCATCCATCCAGGTAACCAACCAGGAATGTTGCTTAGCTTTCACGATCGCATCTTATTGTTTTAGGCAAATTACTGCTCTGCCTAATGTAAAGCACTAGCAGAATCCAGATGCGAGGTCGGCTAGTAGAAAAGGATTTACCCCGGTCTGATAAAAATCTTTTAAATTTTGTTGGAAAAATCTTTTATTGCAATTTTTCAATATTTTAGATAGCAAATTTATAGCATTTTTTTATAAACGTGTTATTGATGTAAGCACCATGGTGTGATTAATATATAATTATTTTGCTCTCTCGAGCACGGCAACTTCGAGGAAGGAACTTCACATTTATTGTGCAGTTACAGCAATGCTTTAATCTCTCATATTTAATGACATTTACTATGACACATTTTAATAATTGCTACAATAAATTACCCTCTAAAAGACTTCAAAACGATTACCCAAAAATTTAAGGTATTCATCGATAGTTTTCACTCTAACACATACACATCACTACAATTTCACCTGTATAATTTGAAGGGTTCTCGGCTGTAGCACCCTCACGCCGCCCTCCTTGCACGCTGTCGCTTAATTCCTTTTGTGTGCCGCCGTCTGGTAACCAAGCAGTGTTGCTTACGAGTTACGAGTACAAAACATCGATACATTTAGCAATAATCGCGCCTCAATATCTTTAAATTTTGATTTTAGTAATAATTAAATTAGAAGTTATTATTAAAAGAGACGCTCAGCCTAATATCCGAAGGTCCTAGGTTCAGCTGCCATGTCGGGTCGATTTTCCGATGTAAAGCCCGGGTTCTAGGACACAAACTGTCGATATAAATGGAACTAAATCATCTGGATCTCATGTAAAAATGGGAGTTCCGCAAGGGCCAATTCTTGGGCCCTTCCTATTTTAAATTTATATTAACGATTTGCCATTCTTTGTGGAGAACTTCTGTGAAATTGTTTTATTTGCAGATGATACTTCACTAATTTTTTATGTTACTAGGTGTAAGAAAAATTATGATGATGTAAACAATGCTCTCGCAAAAGTAATCAGTTGGTATACTGTTAATAATCTACAGGTAAATGCAAAAAAAAAACACAAAATGTATTAAATGTACACTACCTAATGTTATTAGAACCAACTGATATTAGAATAAACGGTGATAAATTAGATTTGGTAGACTCTACAGTCTTCTTAGGTATAACACTTGACTCAAAACTTTAATGGAATCATCATATAACGAAATTGTCCGGTAAACTCAGTTCTGCTGCTTATGCTATCAGAAAAATTAGACAATTAACAGACGTTGAAACTGCTAGAACAGTTTACTTTAGCAATTTTCATAGTGTCATGTCGTATGGTGTCTTACTGTGGGCTACAGCAGCTGATGTTGAATCTATATTTATTTACAGAAACGAGCAATAAGAGCCAACTATAGACTAAGTTCCCGAACTACTTTAAGAAATATTTTTAAAGAAATTGGTGTTCTTACAGTTGCATCTCAGTTTATTTATAATTGCATAGTTTTTGTGCGTTGCAATATCAACTCATTTATTAAACACGGTGACATACACAATTTTAATACTAGAAATAAGAAAAGCTTGTAATGCCACTGTTCAGATTACAAAAGGTTCTTGGCTCTTTCTTGGGGGCAAGGTATACACTACTGTAATAAAATACCTAGTACTGTACAAGATTTACCTTTAGATAAGTTTAAAAATTATGTAAAATCTTCATTACCTAAGAAAGGTTATTATACAGTCAGTATTTAGATGACAAAACATTTTTATAATAGTTACACGTTGCTATTTGACTGTACTTTTGATAAAAATATTCAACTAATTAATTTTATCGCACTAAAACGAAATCGGGGGCCTCCACCACGGGGGCGTCCGTCACACACCGGGGGCCTAACACACTAACCCGACAAAACAGCGTAGTTAAATAAAAAAAAACATTTTTTATTTTATTGGGATCAATCTTTACTTTAATAATATCTTAGCGCACATATGATAGCCTTTTTCAGCAGTGTCCTACAGTTTAACAAATGAATCAAATACAAACACAATAATATTGACAAAGAGTTCCATTTTCAAAACTTGAACTAAGTATCGTTTACAAGTGGCCAGTTCTAAAAACTTTCAGTGTCGCCATTGTATCAAAAATTGAGTTAATTTCCAAACAACTCGGGGCAGTAAGCTGCATAATACCACGTTGTACTATCGCGTTCGCTAAAATGGCTTCCTCCGTAAACGGGTGGTGGTTATGAGATTTTTATATCGTCTTTATGGACAATATGGCGGATTCTAATAAATGCTTGCGCTACTGGATTTTCCAAATGTGTAGATTTTACCTGAGTACAACCGGTTTGTCGTTTGCGTTAATTAAGAGTTTTAGCCGATTGTTATGAAGATCCAAGGATCTCCCATGGGGAGGCCTTTGTCCAGCAGTCTTCAGGATGAGATGATGATGGTAAGCCGATACTGACATGACACAATTTTATATGGATTACTAGCTGACCGGCGGACTTCGTACCGCTTTGACAGTTTCCATGACAACACTACAAACAAATCATTTTGTATTGGAAAAATTTCAAAAATCTAAAAAAAAATTAGGGGTGGACCACCTTTAACATTTAGGGGGATGAAAAAAAGATGTTGTCCGATTCTCCACCCTAGCCGATATGCACGCTAAGATTCACGAAAATCGGTCGAGCCGTTTCAGAGGAGTTCAATAACGTACACAGTGACACGAGAATTTTATATATTAGATTATACCATTTATTTATTTTCTTTCTTAAAACTAGATTTTTACAATATTTTAATATAAAAACAATAAAACATTATAAAAACCTAATTCTAGAGTACCGCCAGCAGCGGGGCAGGGCCCAAGCTGTCGGTGGTCAGGGCTGCAGAGTGAACCTCCTGACAATACGTGCCGTGTTAAGGAGTACTGCTTTCTGAATCTGACCCTTGATCCAACCAATAAGCGAGAGCTTCTTAAGATGTTACCCTTATGTTATTATATACCCTTAATTTTCTTTCTTAAAACTAGATTTTTACAATATTTTAATATAAAAACAAGAAAACATTATAAAAACCTATTTCTAGAGTACCATCTTGTAAATAATTAATAAAACGAAAAGCACAACGATGAAGAACGTCGCCGTCTGACAATTAGCGTCATAGCCTAGCTGTGACATTTGATGAGACTGAGACGATTTTTGTTTGATTTTGATGTAATAGCCATTATTATGTTGTACTTTTTATTGTTGTGTAGCAAAAATAAATATAATTTCTTTCGTTTCTTTCTGATGAAGCTTTTAAATATAGTAGTGGTCGCCCAGTGTTCGAAATACGATCGTAATTCACCAAATATACAATTTAATGTAACATATAAATTTTCACCTTTTCTAAATCTCCATAAACTATGCCAAATCTCACATTTCTCAGTGCGCGCAAAGTGCTTTAAATGGGGCACGAAATTTTCTCTCTCTTCACGTTTAAGATCATGGGTGTCACTGGTTTCCGTCTAGCACTGAGTGCCTGCCTGAGTATTGTACACTAATATCATTCGTTCAAATACGTTTACGAAAACAAAAATTTCTATGGTTAAATTTTAACTCTTCTTGTAAGTCGCCAGGAGGCGCTCCATTAACGCCATACTAATTCTCGTTTTCGTTAACGTGATCGAATGTCAAATGAAACTCGCATTAGGCGTGCCTTGTGTGAGTTTTGTATACTTCCGTCTTCGTTCGAATACGTTTACGAAAACGAAAATTTGTATGTCCAAAATTTAAACTTGTTTTTTCGTATGTCGCCAGGAGTTTCTGCTTCAATGCCAAACTAATTCTCGTTTTTTGTTAATGTAATCGAATGTCAAATAAAACTTACACTACGCCCTGGTGCCACTGTTTCAGTTGGTGATTTTAGCAACTCATCTCACAAACGTCATGTAGGTATTGTTTGAAACTTCACATATTCCAATTCAGCTACGTCTACAAATTGGGGGTTACTCGCGTCCGTAGGTTTACCCTTGAGAACCTACACGTGACCCCTGGGTGGTGCTAAATGAGTGACACTGTCTGAGTGGCAGAGTCACGCTGCGATGCAGCACGAAATGGGCCGGCTCATCCGGCGTAATACCACCCTCTCACAGAATATCGGCGGGAAACATTGGCTGGCACTCGTTGCTATTGTGTTTCGTCCGGTGAGTAAAAGGAGGTCCATCTCTCACCCCTTCCCGTTCCCAATTCCTACTCCCTCCTCAAGATCCAACTCCTTCCTCAAGAACGGCAACGCATATGCAATTACTTTGGTTTTACGAGTGTCCATGGGCGGCAGTGATTACTTTCCATCAGGTGACCTGCCTGCTCGTTTGCCTCCTTTTAATAAAAAAATAAAAAAGACAAAATGGAAGCTACTCATACGGACTTGTAACGATTTAGGAACTAATTCGTTAAGCAGAAAGAAAGTTCCAATTGGTCAAGTGTGTTTTTACCGCGTGTTTTTGTTCTGATTTGTCAAGCAATGCAAAAGTTATAATAAGTCCCAATTTTGTTTCGATTTGCCAAGCCTTATTTTTGTTTCAACTGGTCAAGCCAACAAAAAGTTCTGAATTATCAAATGTTTTTTTTTTACTTAAACACATTTTTCATTTGACCTACGGGAGTAGGGCAGCTAGTATTTCTGTTGTCTAATAAAAAAAAAAACCTAACCTATCACGTGACCTATAGGATTACGGCAAAAGTAAAATGTTGCGAAATGATTATTTGACCAAGTAAATTAACAACATTTGACAATTCAGAAATTTTTATTGATTTGACCAGTTGAAACAAAAATAAGGCTTGGCAAATCGAAACATAATTGGGACTTGACTAATTATTACTTTTGCATTGCTTGACAAATCAGAACATAAACACGCGGTACAAACACACTTGACCAATCGGAATTTTCTTTCTGCTTCACGAATTAGTTCCTAAACCCTTGTAACTAACTATACCAACTAAAACAACTACAACAATAGGAATAACAACAATTTCTTTTATTTATAAATTATTCTAGAACACATCGTCAGACACGACACACGACTAATATGTTTTTAATAACTCACGCGTGTCCAGTCCAGTATAATGACAGTAATATCTATCGGTATAAGCTTTGATACACGTGTAATAGCTTCAGGCTTTACACTCAAAAGCAATGTATTATGTACCTTTTTTGATATTTAAATAAATACCGCTTCAAAATTTTTTCATGAGAATAACGTACTCTCTTTTTTGTTTTTAGGCTTACTCTTTGTGAGCTAAGCCCACTGTCCATTGCCATTACAATAATACAAAAAGAAATTGCTTTCATGTATTTAATCACCTGCTCTCTTATTCAGAAACGTGTACAAAATTGTTTTGTTAAAGTTCAGAGGCATTTTTATTATCATTTTCTGAAAAAAAAATACTATGTTTCTCTTATTGTTTTCTAAAATTACACATTTAAAAATAAAACAACTTTTACTACCTACTTGCGTTTATTTTACACATTGATTTTATCCTGACGTTTTGCAGGATCCGTGGTCACATAGACCGAGGTGTCTGTCGTCTCACAACCAATAAGCAAGTCGCATACCCTCATTTCACTTTAATCGGAGAGATCACCGTTTTACGCAGATTCAACACTTTTTTGCAAACTGTATCTTTATATTTTGGAGCTGGTGGCCATCATGTATGAAATTCAAAATTATTGAAAACAATGAATTTTAAACTCTATGGTTAGTTATTGGAGTTGGCAGTACAAGAACGAAATAAATTTGGAGTTGATGGGATACAATTTTTAGAGCTAGCGCTACTGAACCGTGTTGGGACTGGGATATAATAGTTTGTATGATACTATCCTAGGCCGGTGAAAAATTCCAACCATCTTCTCTATAGACTGACCCAACCACTGCATCAAATTTGACAAACCTATAATACTCGCTAGAGAACAACGATTCATCCCTAGGATGATACGCGAGGCTATTGGCGACACAATATGAATTTTATTTAATTCATTTGTGGTGACAGTTCAACCGCCTCTGTGGTCTAGTGGTTAAGACCACCGGTTTAGAACCAGAGGTCCTGGGTTCGATTCACAGCGGGGGGTACATGTTTGTGTACTCGGTTTTGTTGGTGGTAGGGCTCTTTGTCCGCCTGGCTAGCTACCACCATCTTAAATATCTAAATATGTCGCTGTAATGTTTAACATCAATGTTTGTAGCATTGTTGTGTTCCGGCAGCTAGAGATAAGATAGCCAATGCCTTACTAGTTGAGGATTCCGGGTGAAGTGTGCTTACATCATTGGGATTATCATCACTTAACATCAAGTGAGATCAAGGCACTTTGCTTACCCGTAAAATATATTAAATATATTTTAAAAAAGTTCGTTCATCTGTCGACCTTCATGAAAGAGGACTTGGTATTTATTGGCTGAAAGGTGTCATGTTGCGGCGGTTCCGAGGCTGGCTACCGGACACCACGCCGGGTCTCTCGTCGCCGGGTCCTTACGTGTAGCATAGTTTTAATTTTTTAAATTATTATTTTTTATATATATATGGGCCTCCTTCCTATTGTTGCCGTACGGCTGCCGCCCACGACCGACTTTTTGTAGGACCGATAATTGAACCTATTTTTTCTCAGAGGTTATAGTACCGATTTTGTGACCGACTTTTGTTGGACGTGTGCGTTGCAACATAGAATTTTATACTTACGTTTCATTTTCATCGACTAAAAGAGGTCACCGATTATCGGACGTGGGCAAGGGCTTTTAAATAAATAAACCTATTCCATTATATTGAAATTTAAAAAATCGGTGTACGTACACCATATTGTCTCCACCGTGCGTGCAAGCAGAGATAATATAAAATGTTTACGATACACCTACCTACTGTTTACGATTCTATTTACGACGCCGCGTCGACGCGACGTGAGCGTAACGCAGGCCATTTTGTGCTATAACGACTGTTTAATAAAAATCGAATTACGGGTGGCTGTTAGTGTAGTAAAAGCTGTATTGTAACGATTATGCCGAAAAACAATCAGTGCTTGTGACGTTATACTTTTTGTATGTCTTCTGGGGTCTTACTATGACCTATTAAAGCAGTATTATTAGTTTCGTGATAAAGAGATGCGTATGTATATGTAGCAGCCAACTGGTTAAATAGCCGTTTCATTGCATGGCTAGGCCCTTTTATCGAACAACGCCATTCAACCACATGTCTAGCTTTGTAGTTTTTTATACCTGCTGACAGGTAAGCAGCCTTCATCTCACGCGATTTTATGCGATGATAAGGCCGAAGGTGGAAGCGCACTTCACCCTGAATCCTCAACTACCGAGGCACTGGCTATCTTATCTCTAGCTGCCGGAATACAACAATGTTATGGCGAGATATTAAGAATCATTGAATCGTTATGGCGTATCACAATTTCAATAATAATACTGCCTTAAGCGCTTATGGTAAGATCAACTTCTGTGGTAAGGCCGCCCCTGGTGTTTCGATGTCTTAAAACATCGCAAGATGGCACTGTAGTGTTCAGGACTTTTTCTAACATACTGTACTAAGATTTAAGTGTAAGTATTACTTAACTTGTATTTCTTTTTTCTATCTCTTAGTAGCTACCTCTAACCTCTAAGGGTCTAACAAAGCATCTGCAGGTGTGAGACCGGCATTCTAACTACGGGACCGCTACCACAAAACGCGCTCGAGCAACGCACGCATAGACAACCCCTCACGGACACGGCATCTCGCAACAACTGCGCTCGGAATGTTGCCAGGTCCCGTGTGTCAAATATCGGGGCGGAAGGTAAAAATAATCGGGATTTGTGATTTTAAATCGGGACAGCTACAATTGCTATAACAATGCAGGTTCTTATGAATCGTCATGATCGGATGAAAACAATGAAACTAAAACAAGATAAACTTGAATGAATGAATAGAAAACAACATGAATTCGCGGGAGAGACAATTCATTTATTTATTTTTGCTGTCAAAATTATCGAACGGGGGTTAGTGAAAAATCGGGACATTTGGCGTCCCGACCAAGGGTAAATCGGAACCTGTTACGAGACCCTGGACATCGGTACACCTGGCAACGCTAGCGACCGCCTAACCGATTGCTTTGGCTACGTGTATAGTTTATGACTTCATCTTGTCATTTCATACCGCCTATGAAAGCAATATCGAAAGCTATAGGCTATAGCTATCGATATATGCATATACCTATTAGCTAGATGACAAGATGACGTCATAAACTACACACGTAGCCAAAGCGATCGGTTAGGCGGTCGGGCCCCAGGGGCCCGACCGCCTGTATAGTTTATGACGTCATCTTGTCATTTCGTAACGCTTATAAAAGCAATATCGAAAGCTATAGCCTACAGATATAGATATGGCTTTCATGGGCGGTACGAAATGACAAGATGACGTCATAAACTATACACGTAGCCAAAGCGATCGGTTAGGCGGTCGAGGGCCTTGGTTCTAGGTCTCCTTATGTTGTGCCGCTCGCTAGTCTAAACCCCGCCCGATCCTCTAAATGCCACTACACATTTACAGAATACACTAAACATGCACACTAGTTTAGGCCCGAGACACCGTACTCGTAGAACAAGGGTACGAATAACCGGTTCACACGCGCTCTACACCAGGAACAGATATGTATCAGGGCGCCTCTCTCCCCCTCCACGGCCCGTTCAACCCGAGCCGAGGTCCGAGCCTTTAGAGGCGCCCTCGGGTTGCTCCGCTCCACGATCCGATCCGAACCCTTCGGAGAATCTAGTAGGGCACGGGGACGCGCACTAGTGCGCGATGCCGTTCCCTCTAGAAAACCTCCGAAGGTGATTCGTTTCACACGGCTTGAGGGACCCTTTACGTTCCTCGCCGCCCCCAAACAAGCCCAGTGAAGCTGAAAATGCCGTCAGAGACAACCAGCAATCTCTCAAAAAAAAAAGCTAGTCTAAACGCGTGTAAATGCTTTAACACGTGTAGAACAAGGGTGAGGTCACGCTGCGTTAGACACTGTTGACAGAGCGGGGATGATATGGGTCACTTTTTATAATGCGGTCCAAGTGGAGAATTAACATCATTAATTAATTAATTTATGTAAGGTTATGTTAACATAGGTTCAGAGAGACTTATTTTGAGGACATATTATATACACGAAGTTTTTTGTACTGATCTCTAAACTTCAGTATGGCACCTACTAAATGATGATGATTTTGAATTGCCTTTGCGTTTACATATAAATAGCAGTAAGTCGAGTGCGAATTAAAAATATTCAAACCAACCACAAATTACGCTGGCATAAAGTAAATAAGCCAAGTTTAAGTATAATATGTTATGTTAATACGACGGCTTCCTTGGTCGAGTGGTTTGCACACCAGTTTTCATGGTGTCGCCATCTCTGAGGTCCCGGGTTCGATCCCCGGTCGGGTCAATTTAGAAATTATTGTTTTTCTGTTTTGTCTCGGGTCTGGGTGTTTTCAATGTATAATAACCATTTAACGAGTTTCATAACGAAACTTCTTTTGGACTAGATAATTGGTGTGAGTGTAGGAGAGTTTATTTTATTTATTATTTTTTTATTAATACAATAATAATAAACCTTTATACTAGTTACAGTAGGCTAATTACCATTACTGGGCAAAAGTCTATATTATTGATAACAAATCATCTCTACAACAATTACTACGCTTGCCAAAAGCGGGATATTTTAATATTCGAAACACACACCTCTAAAAAATGAAGGCCAGCTAAGAGCGATTTTCTCTTAGTTGACTTTAAATTAGATGAAACAATTATGATATTATGTAATTCAATCAAAGCCGGTTATATATTAATCTGTGATTGAACTAATCATGCAGAGGTGTGTATTGTCTCTACTTATGTGAGTCGGTCATTTCTAATAGTAAGTTTTAAACAAAAAAAAGTATTTTGAACCAATTAATAATAAAGTACCAAAATATGTGTGATAATAGTTTTATTGATTTTCATTGTTAAATTAATAAGATCGTCATCATTGATTTGTCTAAGACCTTATTATTAAATCAACTAAAATTCTAAATTTAAAAAAAAATATTTTTTTTATTCAAATCTATAATGTTAGGTTGTTATTTTTATTACTTGACATTATTGAATGTACGTTCTACTAAGATTATATTGTTTAAATCGGCTATCGTACTAGTCGAAACAAATACTCAATTGGTCGACTCAATCAAGAGAAAAGACCGCGCCGGCCGCCCGCACCCCTCTTGCCGCGGCCTGAGCGGGGTAAGGGCGGCGCGCGCGGCGGCAGCATGCAAGATAAAACCCGGTTTATTCACGCAGTCGCGCTCGATAATTTTTTGGTTTGGTTGTGTTTTTGCGGTTGTGTTTGCAAAGTACTTTTATTGGTTATTCTGAAAGTTGAGCATGGTAAGTCCTTTCTTTACATACGAGTATAAATGGACGACGTTAGTCAACTACTGAAGACCTGTGAATTGTAAGACTTGATACCAGTATTTAACAGTGAGTATCTTTAACGGTTGTTTTGTGTTGTAGATCACAAAGATAAGCTCACTTGCTTGCATTTATGGGAGTAGGAGTTCAAAATAGTAGGTAGGTAGGTAGTAAAAAGCTTAGGTACCTATTACAAGCTAACATGATGCAAGTTCCATTGGAAACGTTAACCTGTTTTCAACCTAGGTACATCTTGCGTTAGGTTTTGAGTTCCCATAATGTAGTCTGCTCCCATTTTTTTAATGGTTTGCAAAATTAAATAAAAACCGACCTAGTCTCTTTCGTACCTATCTACCTATTAAAAAAATTGGTTGCCTGTAAAGTCGATATACGGGCGAAAGTTTTAAGTGACAACGACTTTGAGTGGTAAAATAATTTTAATGTGAATATTCATTCGTATAGTAGGAAGAAGGATGAAATAATAGTAACAAATTAAAACATTTATTTATACAAAGAATTATATTTAAAACATTAATTTATACAAAGAATCTCGCACTGAATTTCATATTAACAAAATTTTATTTTTACCTTTACACATACATACGTATTTACCTTTCACTTTTTATGTCTGTCTCTCTCGCTCTTAGGCGGGCTAACCATGCCCGAGTGGAAGGGACGCGTGCCTCTCACTCGCTCTCATTGTGAGCGCATAACGTGAGCGGAGCGTAACGCAGTTTCTTGAAGTGTCACCCGGCAAACCAATTTATAAGACGTTGTCACGTCAAAATGTTTACAATGTTTGTGACTTTCTCCGGGTGGAAAGCGATTTAAATAAAAAGTTGTCTATGTGGATCATATTTACCTTTAACATAGACAAGTTAATTATTTAGTTTATTGCCTACTTCGTTTACGGATTGCAATTCTTATTTTCAGAACCACAAATAACAATGCAGGCCTCATCAGCTCTGACCGATGATGATGTCAAAGAGAAAGAAATAATCCCTCTAACAGGTCCAAGATCCCTGTTCATGATATTCTGGAAGACGAGGAAGGCAGAGTTTTCATCTGTAAGTATAGATAATCTATACATATAATAAAGCTAAAAAAGGTCGAAAGTCTGTACATGGAAGATATTCGAAAAAAAGTTGGATGGGGATACTTAGAATCGATAACAGAACACGTTTCAACAGTTTTTAGAATTTTTGTCTGTTTATTTGACCGCGCTTCACGTGAAAATGGCTGAACGGATTTTTATGCAAACTTTGCACATAGACAGACCATGACCCGGACTACGACATAGGATACTTTTTATCCCGGTAACAGGTTCATGTGGGATAGTGTAGTCTTCGCGAACGAAGTCGCGGGTGACAACTAGTATCTATATAAATTTATTTATAAAAGTTTGAAATCGGTTAACCCCATTGTAGATTTCACTAAAACTTTTACCTGGAATTTACTACACAACTTTTATTATATTATGAGAATAAAGTTAAATAAATACAATATAAATACTTTATTTGATTCCTAATTTGCTCAATTTTGTTCAGGTTCCAACAAAGAAACACCCAATTTAGCCGAATTTCTCGCCATACCATTTTTACTAAATATTGCATTGGTAAGACAAAAGAAACGCAGTTTGCAAGATGGGCACAGCTGGAAGCCTAAGCAGAAATACACGAATATTTAATAAATGTTTAATTTAACTTGCAATAAAATATCGTAGGTCTTTGATATCATTATTTCTACATAACATTAACATTATTAATATTACAAAAACACAATGTTGAAAAAATTTCCACGAGCAGGATTTGAACCTGCACCCTTCTGACATACCGGGTCAGGTGCTCTTCCAATTGAGCTGTCGTGGTTCTAACCAGCCCGCCGAAATTATTCAACACTATTTACTTTGAAAGCCAAAGGCGCCAATTCGTTAAAATTATATAAACAAAACAAAAACATTTTATTAATAAACTCTTTATTTATTTTCTTTCTTAAAACTAGATTATTACAATATTTTAATAAAAAAAAAAAAAAAAAAACAATAAAACATTATAAAAAACTAATTCTAGAGTACCACCAGCAGCGGGGCAGGGCCCAAGCTACCGGTGGTCAGGGCTGCAGAGTGAGGAACCTCCTGACAATACGTGCCGTTTCAAGGAGTACTGCCTTCTGAATCTGACCCTTGATCCAACCATCAAGCGAGAGCCTCTTAAGATGTTGGTCGAGGCTCTTCGCTATCAGACCGTTCGCTGAAACGACTATCGGGACAATAATGGTTGAATCAACATCCCACATGGCGGTCACCTCGTGAGCTAAGTCAAGGTACTTACTGAGCTTGTCCTTCTCGGCTTTCACGAGGTTCTCATCATGAGGTATGGTGATATCAACCAGTATTGCCCGGCGCTGGGATCGGTCAACCACCACGATATCAGGCTTATTGGCGACAATAGTCCTGTCCGTAATGATAGAGCGATCCCAGTAGAGCGTTGCATGACCATTTTCGAGTACTGGCGCAGGTGCATATTTATAGTACGGCACCTCCGATTCAACAAGGCCATATCCAAGAGCAAGTTGCTGGTGAATTATTCTGGCTACTTGGTTGTGTCTGTGCAAATACTCTCCGTTAGCAAGATGAGAACAACCAGAAATAATATGTCGGAGTGATTCTCCTGGACGGCGGCATGCCCGACAGATGTCGACCGTACCGTCCCTCATAATATATTTCCGGTAGTTATTCGTCTTGATAACTTCATCTTCAATGGCACAGACAAAACCTTCGGTTTCCCCAAAGAGGTCACCGAAACGTAGCCAGTTCACCGAGGCAGTTAAATCTACATCAGGCCCAGTTAGAGCCCGATAGTAGCGCCCGTGTAGCACCTTGCTCTTCCATATGTCCTTGCGATCGAGAGTGCTTAGCACCACTGGTTTGCGCCAGTTTTCTGTTGCCAAGGAGAGCGGCGTAAAGTGTCTATCAACTGCCACGACATCCAAATGCATTACGCACTCACTGTTAAGTAAATAATCCCTGAGACTGCACACCTCACGGTTATGTAGGTCCTTGACATTTAAAAAGCCGCGACCCCCACATCTCCGCGGGATGTACAGCCTCATAACAGATGAGCGCGGGTGTAACATTCTGAAAGTCGTGAGCATTTGACGGACTCTCCTATCCAAGGCGTCCAATTCGGTCTAAGTCCATCTTAGTATGCCAAAGGAATATGTGAGCAGAGGCATAACCCAGCCATTAAAGGCACGTGTCTTATTGCCACCCGATAAAAGACTGTTAAATACTTTTCTCAAGCGGCAAAAGAATCGCTCCCGTAATGACTGTTTTATGTCCCCGTCATCAACACCCAAAGACTGTGACATACCAAGATATTTATATGTTTCAACTTCAGAGAGAGATCTGAAGTCTATCGCATCGGAGAGTTATAAATTGGTTGAATTTACTACTCTCCCATGCTGTACATGCATAACCGCACACTTATCCACCCCAAACTCCATCTTGATGGCACTGCTAAAAGTCTCAGTAATTTTTAGCAGTTTTATCAAGTCTTGGCTGTTTGGTGCGAATAACTTGAGGTCATCCATGTACAACAAATGCGACAAAACTTCACCCCCTCTCCGCAGTCGACAGCCTAACCTTGAATTTCTTAATAAAGTACTAAGAGAATTCAAAGCTAGACAAAACCATAAAGGACTCAGACTGTCGCCCTGGAATATGCCACGCTCTATCCTTATAAAATCCTGCGTGGCAGAAACTCTATCTCGACATCCTGGTTGACACAAGACCGTGGTCCACTGCCGCATACATGACATCAAAAATGATTTTAGAGTTATATCAATTTTATATAACTCTAAAATCCTTACCAGCCATGAGTGCGGCACCGAATCATAGGCCTTCTTATAGTCAATCCAGGCTGTGGAGAGAGTCCCTCTGCCTCGCCGAATCTTCTGGCATATGGTCATGTCAATGAGGAGAAGCTCCTTAGTACCACGGGACCCAACCCTACATCCATTCTGAGTCATGTCCAAAATATTGTTTGCAACAATGTGCGAGTTAATTTTTGTTCTCAAAATGGATGTAAGGAGCTTATATAATGTTGGTAAGCACGTGATGGGTCTATAATTTTTCGGTTCCGTGGTACTACCTGATTTATGGAGCAGAAAAGTGACACCAGTAGTCAACAAACTTGGGAGTGAGCCGAGCTCTATGGCTTCTTGGAATTGCGTTGCCAGTAACTCGTGTGAACATCGAAACCACTTGATCCAAAAGTTGTGCAATCCGTCCGGTCCTGGGCATTTCCAATTTTGGGCCGTACGGATAGCACAACTTACGTCAGCTGTACTAATATGTATAGCCTGCATGGTCTCGATAGGTTCACACGCCTCCCTGACAACACTCATCCAATCACCTTCCGTGTGCTCGACGGGCACCGACCAAATGCTGCGCCAGAAATTAGTCATGGCATCAACATTTGGTAGCTGCCCGTCGCTCACACGTTGATCAGCTCCTTCCCAACGTCTGTATACTTTTCTTTGGTCACTTTGAAAGAGGCGATTTTGTTGGTATCGGTCCACACGCACTCTGTAGCGACGTATACGGTTTGCCCACGCATAGACTTTTTGCTTCAGAAAGTCAATACGTTCCGTCACACAAGCCATATAGTTTTCCGGACGAACATCAGTCCCGACAAAGGCTTGCGTGACGAATCGCATGACGCGAGGCCGATTATTACCATTTCTGAAACAAATTAGTTTTGCAATGAGTGTCCTGAACCTAACAATACGCCCCTCGATCCTCAATTGCCAAGCAGGGGCAGCCCCGGTTTGCCGCGGTACTCGGCCAGAATCCTGGAATTTGACACGAGCAACGCGACACACCGCGATGGCCCCACAATAAAGGATTGAGTGGGTATCAATTAAATTTTCACTGGTCCCAAGATAAGGAACCAGTAAATCGTTCAAGGCACTCATTAACGCCAAATTATGCCTATTCGTGGGCAAACAAGGAATACGCGGGCTAGAGTTACGCGTGTCACGATACTGTAGAATGGCATCGTTCAAAGCGCTCCTCATTTGCTCATTCACCTGTGTACTTACATTCGTATTTATGAAATCTTCATCCTCGGGTATCGAATCTACTCGCGCCACCAAGACCGGCGTCACCGCCGGTAATTGTGGAGCAGGGCGATCCTGCACCGAAGAAGAAGCCGCACGAATACGTAGTGACTCCAGGCGTAGCCGATCAAGTATTGACTGATCCAGCAAGTTGTTACGCTGGATCACCCGCACTTGATCCGACAATCGTTGGGCAGACACGTCGATGGTCGGTTCAAGGGTCTGAAACAAAGACAGCAGTCGAACACGATACGCAGTAAGATTAGTTCCTCCCTCTGTTGCCCTGTAGTAGGCGCGCATGCAGTTCTCATTTATAGACTGAGTCCATCGCATGCGGCGCACTACACCACCAGTAGCGGGGGTCGTACGCGGGGCAGATTGTCCCACTGATCCCAAGCGTGCCGGCAGCGGTGGTCGTCCACGTCGCGCAGGTCGTTGTGGCGGCGGGGACGGCGATCGCCCGCTCGCGCTGCTCGACTCGTCTCTGATGTAATCATCAGACGAGGAGCTTACGGTCGGCGGAGCGGGCGATGATGGAGGGCGTGCGCTTCGTCTTGCTCTTCTTGTTATCATGTCATTTTCATTTTAAGTAGGTATAAATCGGATGAATTTAATGTGACATTGCGTTGACATTGTACGTCACCATTGGTCAACTTCATTAATAATGTTGTTTTGCACTTTGTTTATAAATTTAGTGTAAATTTCCAGCTGATTTTTTTTGATAAAAATAATAAATGGTTATAATTTATCAAAAGATTTGTAACAAAATAAAATATAATACTTAAAAGAGAAAAGTGTGACATGTTATGACAAGTTTTTTTTTTTTTTTTTATTATTAATATTGTTACTGTTTGCTCTCTTTGTTTGGTTATACCACTTATCTTATATACATACAAATGCTAACATTTTGTTTCTGTTCTATTTTTTTGGTAACGAGCGATCACGTCCTACGGCATATTAAAGCTAAATAGGTGGGTCTATTTAGCTTTAAAATCCATAGGACGAGACTGGTCGGCCCTAAACAAAACTAGAACAGAAATAAATTTGTGGTAGAACTTACTAGGCGAACAGCCATTTATCATGTTATTATTCACCAAGGCCTTAGTTGAACTTACTAGAACTGAAATAGTGAGATAAGGAAACGTTGTGGTTTGAAAGAAGATGTAGTGGCAAAAATTGAGAAAGGTATGCTGAGATGGTTTGGCCATGTCGAGAGAATGGATGAAAAACGATTGACGAAAAAAGTGTATAAGGCGAGTGTGAATGAAAGTGTTGGTAAGGGTAGACCGCCACCTAGCCTTCTGCTGATCGGAGTTTGGTCCCCCAGGGGTTAGTGGGTACCCCACTCTGTCTCGCCCTTCCAGCCGGGACTTGTTCCTGGCAGCTGATTTGGAGCTTTTCTCCTTGTCAGTGGGTGTGGAAAGACAGACGGGCGAGTCCCACATAACCGTCAGGCCTCCTCAAGGTCGGGTAGTCTTAACGGCTTCCCCTGGGTAAAAAAAAAAAGGCGGACGTTTCGAGATCATCGTTATTTTTGACGCTGTAAGGGAGAAAAGAGCTGGACACTTGCTGAGTTTCTTGCCGGTTCTTCTCAGTACAAGATCTCCCGCCCAGAGTAGACTTACGAACCGATGGCATAGTGAGATTCACAAGAGCTACTTGTAGCCTGAACTGAATAAATGATTTTGAATTTTGAATTTTGAAATCAGGGACGTCTTGAAAAAAGGCCAGGTCAAGAGTACCCTAAACCGAAGAGCATGTATGAAGGGAATAATGAAAGTGGACGAAGCGAAGCAAGTATGTACGGATCGTAGCAAGTGGAAAGAAGTGGTCTCTGCCTACCCCTACGGGAAAGAGGCGTGATTATATGTATGTATGTATGAATGTATCCATTTATCATGTTTATATTGACCAAGACCTTAGTTGAACTTACTAAGTGAACTTGCTAGAACAGCCATTTATCATGTTAATATTGACCAAGGCCTTGGTCGATCTTACTAGGTGAACTTGTTAGATAGAACACCCATTTTTCATGGTAATATTAAATATTAATATATGATGAATATTTAATATGATCTTAATTGTCTTAGTTCAGTAGCTATAGTAAGTACAATCAAAATCATCATAATTGATGTACTTATCCAACGTCTTGTTAGGCGCGTATGGAAATTAAGATAACCTTTCACAATTATGGTAGAATCTAACAAATATTTTTTAGACTGCACTTTGGCCGGCCTGGGTATTGAACTCAGCACCTCCGGGTATCGGGCCTAGCGTATTGACACTAGGGCACTGAGGCAACGATGCATCTTCGGGAGCACCAGGGCTGTTCTCTACTAGGAATTGAACCGAAGGTCGCCATGACTGAAATCGGTCGGACCAATCATCATTATCAATAAATAAAATAATGATGTCCTTAAAATCACAAATCGCTCGTCGCTCATCAGATCCGCCGAACCCAAACATTAATGTCAACACATATCAACCTCAAGTTTGCGGCGCTTTGATACAAAGTGAATGTGAATAATCAGTGTTAAGCACAAAATTATGACATGATGTAAATTTTGAACACAGTTGAAACGTGTTCAAACAACATGCCCTTTGTACAACAAACGTATTTATGAAATATATTAAAGTATTACAGAATTATCAAATGTAAAGTTCAAAGAAGACTTTCAATATTATCAAAAACATTAACGTAAAAAAAACACGCCCAAGCAACAAGCACCCTTTATTTTGTTTTTACTGTAAGTAATTCATAACGATTTTTTTTCATAAAGCACCATATTCAAATAATTTGTTTATTTTAATAACATTAACAAAATAGTAACACAAATTCGAAAAGTAACCAAAAAACACCAAAAGTATATTTTTTCCACCATTTTGTTTTAACTGTCACCCATTCGCGCCATCCAGTCAGTCCGTTCCGAAACGAGTTTTTATCTAGCAGTCTAGCACCATAGACTAAGCCGTGGCCCCGGCACCCTATTAATTCAGCCAGGCTAGAAACCAGGCCCGTAATTACAGCAATTTGGCTAAATCGTTGCCGCAATTATCACGGGGATGGTGGAAAGCCGTACTCCTTGTATGTAGGGTAACCACACGAGATAATAATGTAGATAAAATCGCAAACAACTCCGCATTTTCTGCAGCAACTTTGTATTAAACTAGGTTTTGAACGTTCAGTTATTATAATGTAATGGAACAGTCATTTTATACTAGAGCAGAAAATAAAGAAGACATTTTTAATAAGTACTTAGCATACTAAAATATTTTTGAATTAGAACTATAACAAATTTAAATATAAAACATTTATTGCTGATGAAATGATTACTCAGCATAATGCCATGCCAAACGTTTGCCAAGAATGCCAAAGCGCAGGGTTTCTGTGAAACCATCAAATCAGCCCACGTCAGTCCACTGCTGGACATAGGCCTCTCCCAATGCATGCCCAAACTATCAAATGAGACAGTTAAATTAAAACTAAATACAATGAAAACAGTAATATTAATGCGCAATTAAAAACTCACTCACTTAACTCACCTAGAAAGCAAATATGCTTGTATTAGCCTTTTTAATAGAAATTGAGGCAAATATCTCTTTTTTCTTTTACAATTTTCTTAGTATACATTTTTAAGCGCTTTGGTTTACAGTCTAGTGTTAGCATAAAAAAATACAATGCACTATGTATTAATAAATTCTAGGCAGCACTTGGTCAATCTTCCTGATTAATAAGAACTGTCACTGAGGAGCACGATGGCGCAGTGGTTAACGCGCCCGGTCTGCGATTGCTAATTGCTGCTTCGTAAGGCGCGTAAAGCCGTTGGCCCCGGCTGCATTAGCTGTCATTAACAACCAGCAATCCGCACTGGGCCCGCGTGGTGGTTTATGGCCCGTTCTCCCTATCCATCCATAGGGAATGCCCGTGCCACAGCAGTGGGGACATAAAAATGAACTGGTGATGGTCATTGCATTTCCTCTTGTATTTTCTTAAACAACCACAAAACATGGTCAACCTACTTTAAAAGCCGAGCTATGCTGTAAATAGTTTAGTGATTTTCGTTAAACATTGATAGTGGTCTCCGATATTATAATGGCCCGGCGACTATTTGGTTGACTGTTGCCGCGTTGTATCGATTTATACAGTCGCAAATGTGGAGTAACGTTAGCTATGGCCAGTCGTGCGATGGGTGCCCAATGTTTTTGCTAATGTAGAAAGCAGGAGGTCCTAGTGTGAGACTAGTGGTAAAATAGTAAACTTTTCGATACACACAAGAAGCTCTTTTCTTTCCCATTTTCCACAACGGGTAGGTACTTGGACCTGATGGTATCAAACCTGGGTACTCTAGGCTGCTGTAATCGGTGGTCAAACCACTAGACTAAAGAGACTGTTTAATATTATTCCGATTTGAAGTTACTGTAAAATTAAGTAATTAAATAATAATTCTAGACGACAGGCCAAAGCGAGAAACATTGACACCGGCAAAATGCACTAAGAGCGCGAAGCCATAAACAAAAAAAAGAAAGAAAAGAAACTTAACTATCACCACGGAACCTTAAAATCTTTACAGTCACACCTCTTGGCGGGAAAGTGAAGAGTCGTGTTTGCAATTTTGTTTTATACTCTCGAATTTGCGCTTTGTCGTATATTAATGCGTAACAACAATGGAGGATTATAACCCGTTCAGTTTACGTGTACGCATAAAGGCGGGTTCGACTGTACGAACAAAAACGCCGCGACCACGCACATCGAACACGAACATCTGACTAGAGTTCGCAAACAACAGTCACCTATCAGTGTTATATTGTGTAACAGTTATCAAAGATCGACGAACACCGTCCATGCCGAACATACATTACATAAGGAACGTAGTTCGTCATAACGAACATAATATTCGATGTCCATTAGTGGTACGCAGTCGAACACGAAGTAATTAGATGCACATAAGGCGTTCCGCAGACAGCAATTTTGAGTTCCGTTTTGCGACATAGACATAGCAGACATAGCAACTCTAGTTGCGAGTTTTGACGATCGACAATAGTTTTTAGTTGCTACAATCATCATCATCATCATCATCATCATCATTTCAGCCCGGAGATACCAACTGCTGAATATAGGCCTCTTTTCGTATATGCCATTCATCTCCGTCCCAAGCCATACGGCTGCAGCTAGCAAGTTATATTTGTACTTGTCGTGTAAAATTGCTGGTTTCCCCAACTGGTAACTGGCAACCGTAATCTATTGCAGCAACCTTTAACGAAAACTGTTAAATAGATTATAGTTTGTTAGTTTTGTTTTTGTCTGCGAAGCGCCTAAAGGTGGGTAAAATACACTATGTTCGCAAACCTCTCGCCCCCCACGTTCCTGCAACTGATACATCTAGTGAATACGTTCGCAAACATGAAGCGTGCAACGATTGCGAACGTATCCATTGCGTGCGCGAACATAAATCCATATAGGGTAAATACGCTGAACGTAGCCTCCCCCCCAAATTTCGGCCGTCTGCATGTTTTCAGCTTGCGTTCATTCAAAAGGAAATTAAGTGGTAATTTTGCAACTCGAGTTGTTCATACTCTATAACCTTAGTTCATACTCTATACGTACAAACCGTTACTATTCAATTACGTCATTTGCTCTTCGCACACTGAGCGTCAGATGCGCTGCCGCCGTAGAAGCGTCAAGTTCTAAGTTTAAGTAGCTTACACTCACTGTGAATACCCACGCCTCGGGGATTAAAATTACAACGATAAGACGAATTTTTTTATAGCTTTGTTATTCCTAAAAAGTTATTTTTACTATATTTTGAGATAGTTTTTTCAACGTTTTGCGTATTAGTTAAGGGGAAAATAGGGGGCCGTCATTAGAATACCAGTTTTTACTTAAAACCGAATTCTAGGCCGGGGCCGACTTAAAGTAATTGCAGTCTGTTTTATATATTCAAATTCTACCAATTCCATTGGCTTAATGGGAGAATTTGTAAAGCTTATAGGTAAATAAATCTATTTTACGTTTACGGGATAATATTACTTGAATCTCGAAAAATAAGGTACACAAGACAGGGGCCGACTTTAGAAATATTAAAGATCGTAATGTCGGCCAGCCTCGAAATTCGAGCACCGCTATACAGAATGATTACTTTTGTATTTCTTCATTGATTGTGTGTGTAGTCATTTTAATTTATTTATCAAACTTATTTTCTTTATTTATTTATTTATTTATTTATTAGGTTACACAACAGACATTAATCTTAACAAAGTTATAAATACATGATAGGTTTAACAACATTTTATACTAGACTAATATCCTAAAGGTGTTAACACAAATAATTTATATTTGCTAAACATGTGTAAAAATTAGATTTAGCTTTAGATTAAAAAAAAAGAAAATAAAACTAGATTTAGAGAAGTAATATTTCCAAATAATTTCATAATAGTAGTTTACAATATTATATTTATATATTATTATATTTATTTATTATTTATTACAATATTGAAAACATATTTATAATAAAATGTTTTTGTTTTATTTATATAATTTTAAAGCAAATTTTGTTGCGAAACAGTGTTGGGAGTGACTCGCTACTTCCACTTAAGTTACAATGGATTTAGATTAAGAAATGTTTTAGTTTATAGAATTAAAGCTAGCAAAAACGTGAACATAATATTTCATAACATAATATATTATTACACATATTATTATAATAAATATAATGTTCAAGCTTTTATTACAAATGTAAATTTTTCTTTGGAACTTGCTACTTTTCAATTAAACCCATGTTTATTAGCTTAAAAAATTTATAGGGATGGTGTGAATCTTTAATTGATTTATTAACCTGCCTGCCTTTAGATACTAAGATCGTTTTCACATACCTGGTACTTTTGTTTTAAGGTAATACTACAATGACAGAGCAGGGAGATCCAGGGCCTTCATGGAAAAGAACAAAATTATACGGATACAATCGCACTGTAATAAAAGAAGCTCTTGAGAAAATAAATCATATTAATAATATTTTTTGTCTTCATATAAAACAGCCTGTACCCGGCCGACATTTGGGAAAAGCGCAAACGACCATGGGCCGTGAACGGCCGACTTTAGGGTTTTTCGTTCTTGACGCATTTAAACCTTAATACTTTTTTCTTTTAGTAGACAAGTCAATCTTATGCATAATAATTATTTAGTAGATTTCAAGCTTTCTAAAACCGCATCACAAGCTATCCTTTCATTGCAACTGATGGGGCCAGAGCGATATAAAGTTAGAAAATTTTATAATATTTATATATATATATATACATTTTATATATATATATTGCCCCCATAAGGGGGCCGAGGTTTAGCGTATTTACCCTACCCACATTTACGAAACTAAATTATTCGACTGTGCGTGCCCGCCTTAAGAGCGTTGTTTGGCATACGTCACGACTAAACAACGGAACGTAGCTTTTGATATTCTCCCAAGATGTCTGCGGTACGTTTCACGTCATGACTGATGAGGATTTAGCCTCCACATCTTTACTAACCCTTAAGGCATATTATTCCAAAACAGTTACGGTAGGCCTGTATCATGCTATCGTTGAGCAGACTTCTCCCATTGCAGCCACTCCTCACGAATTGAGCTAAATAATAAATAAATAAAATAGAATGTTTTTGTTTTGTTTATATAATTTTAACGCAAATTTTGTTGCGAAACAAATTACAAAAACACAATGTTGAAAAAATTTCCACGAGCAGGATTTGAACCTGCACCCTTCTGACATACCGGGTCAGGTGCTCCTCCAATTGAGCTATCGTAGTTCTAACCAGCCCGCCGAAATTATTCAACACTATCTACTTTTTACTTTGAAAGCCAAAGGCACCCATTCAATGTCAACAACTACCGTCATTAACACCCGATCATAATATTTTTACAAATACTAAAGATCAGTTAAGAAGTAGGCAAGCTATTTATAAAATGTTTTTGTTTTGTTTATATAATTTTAACGCAAATTTTGTTGCGAAACAAATTACAAAAACACAATGTTGTAAAAATTTCCACGAGCAGGATTTGAACCTGCACCTTTCTGACATACCGGGTCAGGTGCTCCTCCAATTGAGCTATCGTGGTTCTAACCAGCCCGCCGAAATCTACACTATCTACTTTTTACTTTGAAAGCCAAAGGCACCCATTCCTTGTCAACAACTACCGTCATTAACACCCGATCATAATATTTTTACAAATACTAAAGATCAAGAAGAAGAAAGAAGGGTGCAGGTTCAAATCCTGCTCGTGGAAATTTTTTCAACATTGTGTTTTTGTAATAAATAAAATAGTTTTTTATTTCCCATTAAAGTACATAATTATGTAGTGAGACAACCCCAGAGAGTTAACGTAAATACTTGTGTTGGGGTGCCTCGCTCTTAACCTAGTGCCAATCAATAACAATATTGGGCCGGTTTTTACATTTTTATTATTTTGGATGAGGCCAAAGTGTTAAAGTGCTTATAAGTATAATAAATAATCATCAACACGCCTCTTAAGCCGAGTGGTGAAGCGTCCAAAACCCTGGGTCCAACTCCCAAGTCGAACAAAGCATGTTTCGGATTTACCGATACATCAGGTTTGTGATCATCAGCCTGCATTAAGCAAGCGTGGTGTTAAGTCAATAACCAACATTAGTAGCAATGATTTTATTTTAATGATGGCGGTCTTTGCCCAAGGAGTGGGACATAGAACATAGGCTGTACTTTACATATAAAACACACTTTTACATAAGAAATGTACGGTGAAATATCTCTCGAAGAGTTCTCTCGTATTCTATTGTATTTGCGCACTTCGCCTACCTCCTCCTTGGGTTCTTAAACCAAAGGTTACCTGGACGAGATTGCTTGTAGCGGGCAGCTTGTAGCTAGTATGGTTAAAGAGAGTCGCCTTTATTTATGACAATACAAACTTACAGCTATATATATACAGCCAACATGCTTATTATTATTATTATTGTAAGTTTTCTGTCTGATGTCCGTTATTTGTGCCTAAATGTAAAAATAAAATAAAATATACTAGGATGTTACATGAAATAAATACTAAATACACAACAAATTATTATTAACCAAGATAAAATGTTGTACAACCTTAGTAGGGTTACAGGATCTACAAATATATCCCCATCTTGGACTTTAGTAAGAAGGGAGTTAAGGTGGTAGACCGCTCGAACGCTAGAACTGTTGCAAGCATGTCGCGTGCGCAGATGTCTTTTTTTTATTTTTATATTTACGGGTAAGCACTGTGCCTTGATCTTAACCTGATGTTAAGTGATGATAAGGCCAATGATGGAAGCGCACTTCACCCGGAATCCTCAACTAGTGAGGTACTGGCTATCTTATCTCTAGCTGCCGGAACACAACAATGCTACAAACATTGATGTTATGGCGACATATTTAGATAAGATGGTGGTAGCTAGCCAGGCGGACCAACAAACCGACCTTTACTAGCTTTAAGGTTATTTGTAACTGTATTTTGTTTTCATCTTTATGTGAGCAATAAAATATCTATCTCTTCTTCTTGCCAACCTTATGTTAAAAACTACGTAAAAATGTACATGTATGTATAAATTCTATAACGCCATACGAAAGACGAAAGAACCATTCAGGTTTCACATACAATGGGTCATATAATATTGAGTGTGTAGAGAAATGTCAGTAATGGACTAAAGAAATCCAAGCCGCGCCAAATAACTGCAGGAAGGATTTAATTACTGACGAAAGAATGGTAAGCAGTAAAAAAGAATAAGCGATGCCGAGCTCAGAAGAATAATCTCATACGTTTCGGGTCAAAATTTAAAAAAAAATTTTTTCGAAAACAATATGCCAATTCGCATGAAACTATCTATGCTTATCTTTGGGCCCTAAAGCAAGCTCTTGGTGATGATGATGTGATGATAAAAATCTATGTAGGTATAAAAAAAACGACTTTTAATATTTCTTATTCGTAACTGGCAGGCGACGATATTTAAAAAAAGAACTATGACCGTGTAAAACGTCAATTCGTCGCACAACACAAGACGTTTCGTTCCGCAAAGGTTGAAGCGTATTTATATGGAAATGCAGAGTTCACTCGAACAAGAGCCGGCGTGAAAAATCGTCAATAGAACACGGTATAACCGGTACATAAACGTCGAACAGGGTAAATGTAACTAAAAACTGTATTATTTTTTTGAAATTTTAGTTGAGGTGCGAAATTTAAATTCCTTTGCTTGACTGTAGGATCCACTGATAAGCTTTTGTGAGGGGCAGAATTAAAGATTCCTCATGGGGTTGCACAACTCCTGAGGTCAGCCTATCCGAAACTGGAGGACTTCAGTAAGGCTCTTCGCTCTTAAAGACGTTGTCAAACTTATGGCATATATCTTTACAGTGGAAGAAGAGTCAAAGGATGGGGTTGCACAAAAGATCCCGATGGGTCGAAATGCTACTGGGAGACGGAAACCTCAGCAGGCCCCACTAAGATAAGATAAAGATTCTTCAAGTCGATCGAACATTCTTAGAGGGTTTAGATGGCATGTCAACATGCAAACGTGAACGTTGTCCCCTACTAGATTCTCCGAGGCATTCGGATCGGATCGAGAACGGAATAACTCGAGTGCAATCTAAAAGCTAGGCTATGACCTCTGTTCGCTTGACCGGGTCGTGAGGAGGGTATGTAACCGATACAAAGACGACAAAACAGATTTTAGTCAAAATGATTTTTAAATTATTGGATTTTGCCCTGAATACGACTGGAGGGCGACCACCTTAATACCTATTTCGCTGTTAAGTACCATTGTTTTTGAGGTGTCAAAATACAAAATTCAAAATCATTTATTCAGTTTAGGCTACAAATCGCTCTCATGATTGTCAATATGCCATCGGTTCGTAAGTCATGACATGAGACCTTGTACTGAGAAGAACCGGCAAGAAACTCAAAGGCATTACTTTTATTCCTTACAGCGTCATAATGATGGAAATGCCCTATCATAAAAGGACACTTTCCATTACAAATAAACACAAAAAGTGTAAAGGACAACTAGGTATGTACTAGATCAAGTGAAATTATAGGACACAAGCATTAGAACAGAAGCCTCAGGATTAGAAATGCTCGAGTAACCCTTGGCATTATGGAACTGCGGTGGACTGCTTTCCATTAGGCTAGCCGTATGAAAACAGTAACATTAAACAAAATATATTATAAAGACAAAACCTAAATTCTATTAACATTCTTCATTAAAGAACGTAATAAGAAAAAGCACCTACTGAAGTTGTTCCATGAATTCATTTAAATACGGCCGTTCTTGAAACAAAACAAGGCGCCTACAAAAAAACTATTTTCTTTTATTTTTTTAATAACATGTTAACAAGATTGACTCACATTTGTTTGATTATAATTAGAAAAAGAACATCTGAACATTGTTTTTTGATCATGACAATTTTTTTAATTCTCGTCTGGCAAAAGAAGTCAAACAGTATTTTTTTTAAATTTGCAATTAGCCTATGTAATTTAAATTAAGGTAGACCTGCGGCGGTTATTTAATAAGAAAGTAATTTTATAATAATAAGATTCTTTAACATGCATACATATCTCATCATCTAATATAATGAATATAAAGTCATGAAAAAAGGTTAGGTCTACATCACAGGAGACCGAAGAGCTGGCAGCTACCTCGGACAAAGAATTAGTCTAGCTATTCAAAGGGGGAACGCTGCCAGTATCTTCGGAACCTTGCCTAAAGGGACTCCTTTTAGTAATATATTTTAGATAGTTATTATATTATATTTTTATTAAGAAATAGCTTATCAGATTCAATTTTATTTTATATTATTATTATTATAGTAGTAGATATATAAATTATACAATTCATTACCAAACATAATAAGAGAAATAGAAGATAATAAAAAAATTATAACATCCTTAAATAATTATTTAATAGATAAATGCTTTTATAATTTTAATGAATATTATACTATCGTGTCCTAAGTCATGAACTTAAGTCACAATAAAAACATATTATTATACTGACTTTATAACTCAACCTGGGAATTAACCCAGGACCTGCACATTTCGAGCTAGACCTACCGAAGTAGACCTACTACTGAAGTTAGACCTACCTAACTGGACGGTTTGCCCCAGGTAAACATAATCGTCCACAACTTCAAGGGCAGAGTCCCCAACCTTCAGAGGAGTGGGTACGAGAACGACACGTGAGTTCGACATAACTTTTGTCTTCATGTTCATTTTAAGTTTTGTTGCACCATCGGGACTCATTCAGGTCCACTTGCGGTGTCGGTGTTCAGCCTTCCTGAAAAAGGAATTCATCATAAAGAGTCCCCTTTCCAGAAAGTCCGTCAGCAGTTGGCCCCGGGAGTTCCGATTACCAACCCCAAATCGTCCCACTATCATCTCAACGCCGGCCGCTTCGCTTGTTGATAGATTACTTGTAGGGAGTTTACTTCGTTTTGTGGGTAGATTTGTTGATACCTAGTCAAAATAACGAGATTCATCTTTCTTTTAAGCAATCCAGTTTAGGAATCACTCGATCGAATAAACACCTCGCCGAACTGTCAAAACCTCTATTTGGGCGGGAACACGAAACTTTAAAATTGAAAATTCGAATTTGGAACATTCCGAGACGCGCCCGGGATGCATCGCGTAATCAGATCTCGCACGCTAATGCATTCGTAGTAGTACGGATTTGGAGTAACGAAACGCATCGCTAATGGAACTGGAAGGTTTTGAGTCGTTTTTCTTTTTTTATATTATGATTTGAGGTTTACCACAGATTACTTAATAGTAACCGTTTTACTTTCGGAACTGTTGTTTGCTGTCTCATTTTTGTTAGTAAAGGCAGATAGAGATAACATCAGACATCCAAGTTGAACTTTAAGTAGCTTCAGCCTTGGGCTTGGACTCGACAAAGCGGAGAGAAGAGATGTGCCAGTAAGTAATCAAAATAAGAGAAGAGGAATGCCAGAACGCATTTTGTTAAAACATCTTCTTTTCTCTCGTAACAAGCGTTAAAGCGTTTTATTTTTATCGAGAATATGTGTCGTAAGCGTGGATTTAAACAGAACTAAAATATGGTCAATTAATATACATATCTGAATACCCAAACACCTAATCTTAACACATTCTCTAAATACCGACATCACTAGTACCAGAAGAAGTAAAATGATACTGCGTGCGCCAACATGACTATACTTACTTATTTATTAGTCTCAGCAAAAAATAAAAACAACATTCTATTCAAAAAGGTCACCTTTGGCTTTTATACAGGCCTTTAATCTGTCTGGCCACGAATCTATGGATTTACGCACTATTTCCATGGGAAATTTCGCCACTGCTTGCTTCAGAGATTTTTTAAGAGACTCAATATCGCCGTGTCGTTTTGAGCAAGCCATGTTCTCTAAAACTGACCATAAGTTGTAGTCTAAAGTACTCTAAAGGGTTAAGGTCTGGGCTAGATAAGGGCCAGTCTTATAAAGTCAGGAACGTTGGTTTCAAGCCAGGCTTGGGTAGTTCGTTCCTTGTGACCAGGTGCAGAGTCCTGCTGGAAAGTCCACGGTGTAAAAAGTGTATTGCTGAGAGGTTTCACAACACGATCCAAGACTGTCTCTTGATACACTTTGGCTGAAGTTTTCACTCCTTTTCACAAAAATTTAGCTTTGTGGCGCCTTGATAAGACGCCACCAAACCATCACTGACGCAGGATGATGACCACGTTGTACCTTTCCGACCACTTGAGCTTTTTTAAAACTGTGAGCGTACACTTTATCATTTTGCTTATTGTAATGCTCTTCAATCGTGGAATTTTTTTCATCGGTAAAGAGGATATTTCTGTGCCCTTCACCTGCGTATCGCGACAGAAGGGGTTTTGATCGATCCACTCTCTTTAATTGTAAAGATTGATTTAGGGTATGCCCTGTATACCGACAATAAGCACCGAGCTTAAGGTCTTGTTTTATAATACGCGACAGAGTCCTAGCGGGAATCTTCATTTCTCGCGATAAGATTTTTTGCTTCCTAATGAGATTTCGACGAATTCTGGCTTTAACAGCCTTTGTAGTTCTAACAGCACGCGGCCGCCCCGATCCTTTATGAGATCTTTGATGACAGAGGAAGTGTTGTTGTATCTGTTGATAGTACGATACGAACATACGGCTGATACCAAGCTTTTGAAGTGTATGATAATTTCATAATGAACACGAAAAAATAATATGTGAAATGGCGCGAAACCGAAAAAGTTTTTAAAATAATAAACGCGTTCCAAATTCAAAATAATTAAAAAGTTGAAAAAAGAAAAGTTTTTATGTAACAGTATTTATGGCCAGACTAGTGAGAAGAAAGATAAAAATACTACTATAATAATAATATATTTAATTATTATAGAATTGACGACCTCCGTAGCCGAGTGGCTTGCACGCCGGACTTTGGGCGGCGGTAACTCGGAGGTCCCGGGTTCGATCCCGGTCGGGTCAATGTCGAAAACGAACTTTTCGATATTGTGTCGGGTCTGGGTGGTTGTGGTACCGTCGTTGTTTTTGATTTTCATAAAACGAGTGCTTTAGCTACTTACCTTGGGATCAGAACAATGTATGTGATGTTGTCTCATATCTTTAAAAATAAAATAGATATTTTATAATAATAGTCAACGGATTGCCCAAAGGAGCGATCGGGTTTGATGTCCGCTCGTTTAAATTCTTACTCGTAGGTATTATAGAAAAAAAAAACTTTTATACCAAAACTATGCCTGACGCATCTAAAAAAGTTCACAGGTCATTTGGCATGTAAAATTCAAATCGGGCCTGCAACTTGTAAAGGCGACGACTTCGGAACAACTCAGACGATGCTTTCGAAAGCAATTATGATAAATCTTCTCTGAAACGCGCTATCTAACCTGGCATGTGTGCATGTTCTGTGAATTAAGTTTTAAATACAGTAGTTTGTTTCACTAGACTATTACACTCGGCGTCAAAAAAATCGCACCTCTTAGAAAATCACTTTCAAATGGCATTTACTCTTGATATGCACATGCAGTCGCATTAATTATGATTTTATTTACAAGGTTACTTAATTAACTTAATAAAAAACATTACTTTTCATTATCAAATAAAACCTAATGCAACAAATAAAGTGTCACAAAAATTCGATGCAAATTTTGCTACCCGTGAGAGTTGCTAGTTGCGCTTCCTTTGTGGGTATAAAACGGTCAACACGGGTTCAATGTGGGTCATTCGCTATTCAACCGTTGAAGAGGACACACGCACAGATTTTGATGGATACCACAGCTGATAAAGCCGCTCAAGTGGTTGCACTACTGCAATCAGGGGTGCGGCAGTGTGATGTCGCCCGGCAACTGAACCTGAGCCGTTATTCCGTTCGAAGAGTGTACCAGCGCTTCATAGAGACCGGTGGCTATATCCGCAGACACGGTTCGGGTAGACGTCGCTGCACTTCGGAAAGAGACGACCGGTTCGTTGTGTCGAACTCTTTGAGAAATCGTTTCTCCAACGCTGTTGAGTTGCAACAGCAGCTCCAGGCAGTTCGCAGACGCACCGTAAGCGTATCTACGGTTAGAAGAAGATTGAAGGAGAAGAAGATAGCGGCCCACAGAGCTGCTACGGGTCCAAAATTGACTGCAGCGCATCGGCGAGCCCGCTTGCAGTTTGCTCGTGACCACGTCGATTGGACCCTTGAGCAGTGGAGAGCTGTTCTCTTCTCAGACGAGACGCGAGTGTGTCTTTTCTGCAACGACCGACGGAGAAGAGTATACCGGAGGCAGGGTGAACGTTTCGCCCAAGCCTGCATCCAGGAGACGGTGGAATATGGTGGCGGATCCTGCATGTTCTGGGGCGGTATGTCTGCTGCCGGCAAAACCGACCTTGTCTGCGTCTCCCGGACTGGAGGTGCTCGCGGACAAGGGTCGCTGACTGCTCGCCGCTATGTCACTGAGGTCCTGGAAGTGCATGTGGTCCCCTTTGCCGAATCTTTTGGCGAGGGGTTCACATTAATGCACGACAACGCTCGCGCTCACACTGCAGGCATCGTGAGCGACTTCTTGCAGAGGTCCCAAATCTCTGTGATGCAGTGGCCAGCGCGAAGTCCGGATCTGAATCCTATAGAGCACCTCTGGGACCATCTTAAACGTAAGGTTCGATCTCGGGATCCAGCTCCTTCGACTCTACAGGAGCTCCAAGACGCGGTGATTGAAGAATGGGGGCTTATCCCTCAAGAAGAGCTCCTGAAGTTGGTGAGGTCCATGAGGGACCGTATGGAAGCCGTGATCAGGGCAAGGGGGGGTAACACTAGATTTTAAGTTAATTTTAAGACACTTTTTGTACATTTTTCTTTGTAAATTATCTGTTGTTAATTAGGACTTAATTAAGGATTTTTATTATTTTATTAATTTTAATGTTGTTTGTATAATTATAATTAAACAGAAAGTTAAATTTAATTGTTTTTTGATACTCCTTTTTGTTACCTTTCTAATGATACCCAACACTATCCTCTACATAAGGTTTAAGAATTTTTAAAGATGATTTTTAAAAGGTGCGATTTTTTTGACGCCGAGTGTATTTTTAAATTTAAGTAGGTATATGGTAGGTAGACCACCTGCTAAATGGGCCAGAGATATAGAGCTAATCGCTGGAAATACCTGGATGCGATAAGCTCAAAACAGAAGGGATTGGCGTAACATGGAGGAGGTCTATGCCCAGCAGTGGGTAGATACGGACTGTGAATGATGATGAATGGTGGCGACTGACCGGAGTGATCATCGCAACGTTAGCGTAACGTACCATTCGCGGCGAGCTTGATACGTCATTCATATTCATATTCATTTATTGCATTTTGTTGTAAGTATACAGGTGTTACAAAAATTTTCGACACAAACAAGAACCCTGTAAGGGCACGGCAAAATACTTATATACTATACATAGTTACTAAACTTATTCATATTATTATTGTTACACTTAATTATAACAGGTGCTAACATTTATTATTATTATATTAAGTATGTTATATTTATTTATGTAACATAAAACCTTAAACTAGGAACATAAATATTTATATTTACTTATTTAAGTTTCTAAATTAACTTACTAAATATTCCTTTATAGAATAGTAAGCTTTATCAAGAAGAAGTTTTTTTAAATTATTATCAAATTTTCTTCCCTGGAGGGCTTTTAATGAGTTGGGCAAGTGGTTATATGACTTGACTGCCATATAGAATGGCCCTTTTTTAAAAAGGTCAAGGTGTGGGGTTAATTGACATAAATTATTTGCCCGGTGAGAATTGTACCGTCTAGGAAGATCAGTTATTCTATTGAAATAATGTGGACTGGTGCGAACTAATCTATTGCAGACTGACCGATCACAGGGCGGCAGGCTCATTACCGAAAAAGAACAACCAGTTGCTAATTGCACAAGGGCAACGCGACTGGTACCAGTTGCTGATGCTACAATAGATCGGTTTATTCTAGAGCGCCGTCACGCACTTTTAGTTGGATTGCGACTGTCATTTGAAAGATCGGTAATAAGCCTGCGGAGCTCGAGGCGAGCGGTTCAGCTCACTGTTCTGACAATGCTAATGCTCGCATCGAACATGTTACATTACAATGATGCGCTCCGGTCAGTCTCCACCATTATATCAGTTCAATTCCAGATCGGCTTTTTTTTTTTGAGAGAGATTGCTGATTGCCTCTACGGCATTTTCAGCTTCACCGGGCTTTTTTGGGGGCGGCGAGGAACGTAAAGGGTCCCTCAAGCCGTGTGAAACGAATCACCTTTAGAGGTTATCTAGAGGGAACGGCATCGCGCACTAGTGCGCATCCCCGTGCCCTACTAGATTCTCCGAAGGGTTCGGATCGGATCGTGGAGCGGAGCAACCCGAGGGCGCCTCTAAAGGCACGAACCTCGGCTCGGGTTGACCGAGCCGTGGAGGAGGAGAGAAGCGCCCAGGTACATGTCTGTACCTGGTGTAGAGCGAGCGTGAACCGGTTCGTCGTACCCTTGTTCTACGAGTACGGTGTCTTGGGCCTAAACTGGTGTGCATGTTTAGTGTATTCTGTAAATGTGTGCTGTCATTTAGAGGATCGGGCGGGGATCCAGATCGGCCAGTGTGTTGCGGACTTTTATATGCTTAGCCCGGGTTGGCGATCAACTGATCACGAACCAGCATTTGAAAAGCGTTGTGATTAAATCAATATCAATAGCGATGACTTCACCTAGCAGTAGGTTAGTGAATAGGCTAATTACTTCGCTACTCTTATTAATAATAATAATAATAATGATAGAAGCGCTGGGCGTTTGTTGTTTTTGAGTAAATTATATGCAAATATCATGGCGATAGTCGATATGGCAATGTCAATATTATTCGTGCACATAATGGACATAGCTCGAGTGAAGTACGAATACGAAAGTTGTATATAGCATAGCCTATAGCTGCTAGTTCGCTCAAAACTAGCTCATTACCGTTTGTGGTCTAGTAGTTTAGGCCACCAGTTTCAGATCCAAAGGTCCTGGGTTCCCAGCTTACACGATTGTGTAACTCGGTTTGGTTGGTGGTAGGACAGTATTTCTTTACGTGTAAGCACTTGGCCTTCACCTCAATTGATCTTAGGTAAGGTTGAAGCTGGAAACGCACTTTACCCGGTATCTTCAACTACAGAAGCACTGGCTATCTTATCTCTAACTGTCAGAACACAAAAATGCTACTAACACCGCCTTCAACCGCCTCTGTGGTCTAGTGGCTAAGACCACCGGTTTAAACTCAGAGGTTCGATTCCCAGCGGGGGTACATGTTTGTGTACTCGGTTTGGTTGGAGGGCTTGTTTGTCCGCCTGGCTAGCTAGCACCATCTTATCTAAATATGTCGCCATAACATCAATGTTTGTAGCATTGTTATGTTCCGGCAGCTAGAGATAAGATAGCCAGTACTAACCTCACTAGTTGAGGATCCCGGGTGAAGTGCGCTTCCATCATTGGCCCTATCATCACTTAACAGCAGGTGAGATCAAGGCACTGCACTTACCCGTTAAAATAAAAAATGTTTTCAACTATAGAAGCACTGGCTATCTTATCTCTAACTGTGAGAACACAAAATGCTACTAACATAAATAAATAAGTAAACTTTCCTACACTCACACCAATTATCTAGCCCAAGAGAAGCTTCGTTATGGAACTCGTTAAATGGTTACTAGTCAACGGATAAACATACATAAAATACTTAAATACATAATTATTATACATAGAAAACACCCAGACCCCGAGACCAATTTAGAAAAACAATAATTTCTAAATTGACCCGACCGGGGATCGAACCCGGGACCTCAGAGATGGCGACACCGTGAAAACCGGTGTGCAAACCACTCGACCAAGGAGGTCGTCATTAACATTAACACATTACAGGTAACATTGACGTTATGGCGACATTTTTAGCTGAATTGTAACTAGTCCGGCGAATTAAAACAAGCTCTACTACCAACCATGCGATGTGCAACTTACAACACATGAATTAGTGGTGTCAAAAGTTAACGACTGTCACCTAATGTTATCGCGTGTTGCATTACGTTGGTTCACAAAAGTAACTGCAGCTATGCACCCAATCTACCCTTGTGCTATCCACACTAAAGCTTGAGACCAGGGGCCCGACCGCCTAACCGATTGCTTTGGTTACGTGTATGGTTTATGACGTCATCTTGTCATCTAGCTAATAGGTATAGGCATATATCTATAGCTATAGCCTATAGCTTTCGAAATTGCTTTCATAGGCAGTACGAAGTGACAAGATGACGTCATAAACTATACACGTAGCCAAAGCGATCGGTTAGGCGGTCGGGGGCAAGAAATGGGATAACTAGGGCTGATGTTGAAGATATCACTACGTGCGAAGCTTCATCATTATAACAACCAAGTTTGTAGATCTGAACGGAGAATCATAATTCATAGACGCTGCCATAACTATGCGGTTAAAAAATAACCGGGTCGGCGAGATCAAAAGAATATTTCGACGGGAACCCACGTTTGATGTTATTGGAGTGGGTGTTAACGGTTTTAGATAGCGAGATATCCTTGTTTGTTCATAAAGTCGTTAATGCTTGTGTGGCGGACATTTTCCTGTGTTGCACTTTTTGATGTTGATAAGTTTTTTTTTTTTATAAAGAAGTGATGGCAAGTCCGCTCTACCTAGGGATGATGGAAGGAAATTAATAGTATTTTATTAACACATGCTTGTTGGAATATAAATTTGATAGAATTTTGTCTATGAAATTTTATGTAATTACTGGCTGGCATTCAGCCTAGGACTTTAAAAGCAATAGCTATTAGAATATGTTTGAATATTTTATATAAATATGTCAAATGAAAAATTGAGTACTTCTGTTTAGACTTTTGTATCGTTCGGAGTGTTTATTTATTAAATCATGTAATTTCGTAAATATCTAGTTAAAAGTATTATTTTGATAGAAATATGTAGTAAAGAAAATCATTCAATAAATTATGGTGCCGTAATTATTAAAGACTGAGATGTTTTATTGAAGAAAGGATCCCAGTCCATATACATAAGAACATTACACAAGGGTAAGATTCTAACACATCAACAACTATGCTTTCTTTATTACTTCTCCCACAACTTATCAATTGAGAGTTATTTTAATTCATGCATATCAAAGACTTCAACAGTAGTTTGTACTACAAGATAAAATTATGCTAGAAAAAATTCAACCAGCCTCTGGAAGCTAGCTTGAGTGGAAATCGAACACGACCCTTGGATTACCGGACAAATGCTCTGTGTATGAAGTACTGTTTTTAACAGTACAGTTGGCCACCAGCTTTACCTGACGTTAAGCAGAAGCAGAATTCAGATGCTCCACAGCTAATGGAGCAGGGGGGGTAAAAAAAAGCTCTTATAGCAGTATCATTCATCATCATCAGACAGGAAGGAAAAATTGTTTGTTTATAGTAATACATAAAAAGAAAAATTACTTTGACACTGGCTAAATGTGCTAATCGCACGAAGCCATCAACAAAAGAAAAACAAAGAGCTTATACTCAGGGGGCAGGATTGTGCTTCACTAGCGGTCCTCACATTGCCGACCCGCAAATTGTTTCTGCACACCATGTTTATAAGAACCCAATAAATACGTTTTTTTTGGAAAGTGCTGATTGCCGCTGTTCATTATATCAGCATCACTAGACTTTTTTGGGGGCGGCGAGAACTTTTTACGTTTCTCCAAGCCGTGTGAAACAAATCACCGTCAGAGATTTTCTAGAGGGAACTGCATCAATCAGTGCGTGATGATGACGTACCCTACTAGATTCTTCGAGGGGTTCGGATCAGATCAGGAGCGGAACAACCCGAGGGCGCCACTAAAGGATCTCGGCTCGGGGTGACCGGGTTGTGGGACTCGTGGGGAGGATAGATACGTGTGCTGGGAGAATAACCCAGTTTTACAGTACAGACGTTATAAAAATAGAAAATCATCTATTAAACACCATTAACAAAAATAGTCACATATTTCTGATCGTCACACCAACCTTCTCGGACTCGAACCCGAGACGCCCCGGTTGAAAACAGCAAACAACACTACATACAGCAGACAGCTAAGACCGACCAGTTCAAAATACAGATTTCAAGCGAATCCAGTTAGTCTAATGAAAACTAAGAATTGCATATCCAGCTAGGTACCTAGGTATAATAGGTAGGTATATCTTATAACCAGTTTTTGAAGTAGTTTCCTAGCAAGTCTAGATGTTATAATTTGTAATAAAACTAGCAAGAAGCTTCTGAACATATTGTCTATGAAAAAACTTTTTAATGCAGTGTCTCTCGCGTTTGGGATTCGATAGTGAATACTAAGCAACCTTCGTAATGTGCGGGTCACTGGATGGGTGATCAAATTATGTGTTTCGAGCTTCGGAAGACATGATGATGATGAAATTAATTAAAAATCTAACATAATAACATAACATAACTTGTAACTTTTATATTAAAGAATGAAAATTATATTAAGTATCCCATTGTTAGTAAATTAAATAAATAAATTACCTATAGTAAATTTTTTATTTAATCAGTGTCTTGATAGCTTAACTGGAAGAGCAATCAGCCACATTGCTATTAGGTAGATAACTCATTGCTTGGGTGATTATTCAATGATTACAGGATAAACAAAATTTATTTAATCAGCCAAACTAAAACCCTTTATGGCGATAGACTGGACACCTGATATCCTGATAAGATCAGACAGGAACATGAAACAAATGCTAAATCTGTAAAGAATAATAATCAGGGTACATAAAAATCTGGTATTTATAATAAATATCAAAATATCCCATTTTATATATATTTATCGTCGGTCACTTGCAACACTTGTAATAACTTTTCCCATGGTGGCAATCTTATAGTAGCTTTGGGAGTTCCCCATATTGACAGCATTAATTACTCAATCCTTAATGTTTCTTTGAGTCTAATTTCATACTGCATTTGATTTATTTAACATTGGAATTGTGAGCTAAGATAATTCAAAGTACCCGTATTGTTTAACAAATAAATTACTCATTAAATCTTCTTACAGAATTAAATTCGCGTCTATATCGGATATCAATATTTATACATCAATCGATAATATCCGTTGATCGAAGATAATATAATGATATATTCGTTGATATATCAGTGAACATTGCCAACAAGCCTCATCCAGACCAACCTTGGTTGATAAAAAATAATAATTAAAAAGAAAATAAAAACAGGTGCAAGAATAAACAAACTATAATATCAAATAAAATACACTTCTTTGAAACAAATCCTTTGAGATGTGAAAAAAATATGTACCTGACTTTGATTAAAATTAATAGAACTGTTTGGAGAAGGTTATCACCATGGAAGATCAGCAAATAAGTTAAACCACATCTATGTATTATCTTATCACAAACTTTAATCAAAAGGTTATCTTTATTTTAAAAATGTAATTGGCTGGCCTTAAATGGAACTTAGTTTTTATTGTGTGGGCAGGCCTCCAACAAAGGTGTACCGATGATCTGGTGCTAGTAGCCGATGAATGCAAACAGCACAAAACCAGTTGTTGTGGACGTCTTTTGGCTGAGATGATGATGATGATATTATTATTTATATTAGATGACTTGTGGTTGTGATTATTCTAAAATGTTGATTAATATGGAACATTGCAATATCTTATTTTTTAAATTATTGTAATTTGTAATAAATATATTATAAAATTAACAAATAATAAAGCTTTTGTTAAATATATAAAATGAACTAACAGCAAATAAATTTTTCATAGCCTTAGCGATTTACTTGTTATTATTTTATTACTTGTTGTTATTTATTTTATAATTAACTCCCAAATTATTGTTAAAGTTGCTGGGGATCCAAATAAACAAAATAAAATGACATTGTATGTTTTATTTTCTCCCTCTTAATTTTTTTTATACATCGGCCTCTTGAAACTTTGAAACTTGAAGCTCACATTTAAATTCAATATCACAAAATATAACAATACAAATAGCAGCAGACCAATTTTCAAAACATTATTTTTAAATGTTACTGTTGGTTAATTGGCGATTGCTATGGTAAGTGCGTATTTAACATGTTGAATTCTTATATTCTTATATTCTTATAGCAAGCAAGCAAGCATCTCATAATTTGAGATATTTTGGGCGGCCGGTGAACACGTTAGCGATTTAGTTCATAATCTAGTAAGCGACCGGGAGGCCGCGAACTGGTTTTAATAATCGCATTTTTTTTGGCATTATTTCGAAAAACTGTAATTCACCAACATAGGTCCCATTGTATTTATAAAGAAATAGATTTTTGTAAAATTACAATTAGAGTCCGGCCGCCAATATGCCTTACATTTTCAAAGACATAACCGAAGAAATATCTGTTTTTTTAACATCCGATAACTAATCAATATTAAACCTGTATCTGGCCGGCCCTGCCATAGGGTATAAAAACAGTTGATAACTAGTAATATTTTACTAGTGACAGACCTTTTAATAAATAGATTAATTATCATCATTGATATACTTAATTATCCCGTTATTTGTGATACATTTTATTTAGGATAGGTTAGGGCGTGTTGCAGAATTCAGGAAAAAAGTCAGCCCAGACTCTATATTTGGTGCTAAAGAAGAAAAACCATTATTAATTGGATAATTGAGCTGGCGAAATGCGGAATTCCTACTGAAAAACTTAGCACAAACCGATTTGAATGCTATTAAATAGCCTGTTGTGATTTAATTAATTGTTTTGCTTACATATTGATTCTGGCACACACATTCCTAAACTAAAAATTTTCATAGTTGATTTTGGATTTATGTGTCAGAATCAACAGTACTATTATCAACCTTATTCGCTCTTCAATAGGTCATTTTCCTTTTCTTTCGCTCTTCAATAAGTCTGAATTGTGTGGCCGATAACTGGTACATGGTAGTCGATAACTAGTCTCAAATGGCAGAGAACCGATGTTTTGGTTATTTTGTCGATTAAATATTTTTTGTAACTTATAGATAAAAGATACGTCTATAAACGTTAAGTTTTATGATACTAGACTATTGTAGGAAGTCATAAGATTTCATAGTCATAAGAGTCATACATTTTGCAAATTGTTGGAATTACTGTAATATAACAAAAATCAACACTGAAGTCAACAAGTCTCTAAGTGGCCGACAAACCGGTATGTTTACCCTACCTACTTTCAAAACAAAAATTTTATTTTTATTTTGATACAACTAAATTGCTTGAATTTTTATGCATTTCTTAATTTATTATAAAAACATAATGAATAGAATTATTTAAAATAGTAATATTATTTGATTGATAAAAAAAACTATAGTTAACCAGTCAAATAATTAAAATGAGCAATCCATTTGACATGTAAAAGGACTACCTATATAGCTAGGGTATAATTACCTACTGAAAAAAAACATAAGCACTTGTTAATTTTTGAAGCGTTATTTTTTAAAGTGTCGCTCTAGTAAATTTATAATGTATTTCAGTACCTACAATTACAAGGAAATAGGGCAGATTTTATCGGAGATAGAAAGACAATCACGCGACGCCCCATTGTTTGGCGTGTAAAATCAATTTTAAGTCTTTTCATTTGTTTGCAATAGTTTGCATGCGGTGAAAACGAACACATCATAAAATTTAGATTAACCGATATTTTTACCGGTAAAATTAAGCGAAAATTTAATTAAAAAGTAAGATACGTATGTACGTATACGAAATGGACAGCTGATTTTATTTTTTAAATTTCAAATAGGTACTTATCGAAAATTAGTCTTAAATTACAGAACCACAGAATAGACTTATTAATTATGTAAATCGACGAAAACTAAAAAGTAATAAACATTACCGCTAAATGTACACAATAAAAATGTTTTGTTTACTAACCTCCTCAGATACCTGGAACGATGAGTGCACCGTCAATTGAAATCATCACCATCGCACTAACATTACTTGAACGAACACACTTAACAAAACAATTACATCCGTGTATAAACAAATTTTGATTGATATCGCAACATTCGACCCGGCACGGCACGGTATTGACCCGATCCTCTAAGAAACCATGGGGAAAATATGCATTTTTTATCAACTTAGATCGGTTCTAAGCGGAGTACAACTCAAGCAGCGACGACGGTCCGCGTAACCATACGCCCCAGTAAACAGGTTCTTTTATATAACAGTATCACTCGCGAGCACCTTTGTAATTTCATTAATAACATCTAAAAATCGATCCCACAACAAGGTTCACGACAATTCAAACAGAAGACTGCGGCGCGGCGTGTTAAATTCATTATTTTACTAAATAAAATGGTAATAAAATAGTGCACAATTGATTTGATTGCTCAACACACTCGCGCAAGGTTATGGTCTGACGATTTGATAAGTATTACGGTGGCACATAGCGATTTTCCATGTCATATTCATAATACAATGGTTGCAAACAATATTTAGTCGGTCGGATTATATACACGACCCAAGCAGCGCGCGTTCGCGATGACACTAAAACTCAACGTAGATGTCGCGTTTCTAGCGGCCATAATGGAAAATGGCGGCCGACACGATCCGTCAAAAAACTACAAAATATTGTCAACCTTACGTAATTACTTTAGGATATGAAATTGTTTGTACATCTCCATTCTTCAGCACTATTCGATCGTATAAGACGGCCAATTTGAAAAGTCTCAAGTGTTCTCAACTTTGATTTGGTGAGATGTGCGCTTTGTCAGTTCGCCTTATAGGAGGGTTTTTTCTCTCTTTTTCTTGTACGCGATTTGGAACAATAAAATACATTTTATTCTACGCTTGCGCGAATGTCTTCCAATGTCTGTCAATTTGCTGAACTATAGTGAACTTTAACATGTTCGCGCTAAGATTTAATACTGTAATGTAAATATTGTCTATCATAAATAATTATTTTTGTCATTCGATGTTTCACCAAAAACAAGAAAGACATTATTATTACGATGCACTAGCTAGGTGATGACACACATAATTATTTGAAAAGTTATTGTTTATTTACATACATACTTTATTTAGGTATTAATAAATGCTGACGATAAAAGGGTCATTATAAAGTGTTAGAAGCCTTTGTTTGTCAGTCTGCTAGTAATTGGATTCTACAGTCAACCTGCTACATGGCTCTGCTCTGGTGCATGTGAGACAGGCTGACTGGCTGACCATGACGCTTAGCTCTGGCACCAGTCTCTCACAATGTTTATTTGTAACAAAACATTGTTTTTGTATTATGTATGATGTAAGTTTAAGATACTGGTGAAAAAAAATAATTACAGACTTACGGAAAAAGAAGGTTCACTGTATAAAGAAAACTTAAAGCAAAGTTAAAAGAAGATAGAAAGGTTGGGTACTTAATCATTAAAAAAAGAAATAAATCAAGGAAACATACCAAATAAAATGCAGCCCTAGCACAGTGACGACAGGAAGCGAAAAGAAAAACAAAAGACAGTTGACAATCTTGATAGAAAAATATAAAGATTATAATCATCAAAAAGTATTCACTGGCGGGAAAGTGAAGAGTCATGTCTGCGGTTTTGTTTTAATTTGTAAATTTGTGTTATGTCGAATATTAATGTGAAATAATGGTAGATTATTAACCGTTGAGTGTTCGTAAGTGCGCATGAGCGTAGGCAAGTGAAACAAAACAGTGCAACTTCACTTTTCAAATTCTCTCAAGTAGTCCGCCGAGGAATTAGTAAAGCCCCACATCTTTACTGAGATACTCGAGGGGTTGGGGGTATATAATTTCTCACTTCTCATTTCTATTATCATTCATCATCATCATACTAGAAGGAAATATTGTATATTTATGTATTACTTGTAAGAAAAATTATTTTGACACTGGCTAAATGATAAAATCGCACGAAGCCATCAACTAAAACAAAAAAAAAGTATTTACTGAGTAACGAAACGAGCCCATTTCAGAGTGCTGTAAGTATGTTTGTATGGATAGGTATTCGATTAAGTTAAAGTTTAACTACAATTGTTTTAAATGAGCGAAGCACTGCACCGCCACCATCCGCCATCTATTGACGAACTTATTAAACAACTTGTCACCCTTCTGCTTCTATTCAAAAGACAAACCGCCCCCTATTCTGGACAATTATATTTTATATTACACCTCCCTAAGCTTCAACCAAAACGACGACGTGGTTGTTATATGTATGTATTTGCACAAGAACATAATAAACAGGAAACTAAAAAAAAGTAAAAACAGCTCTAAAAAGCAAGAAATAATTTAAATCATATTATTAGTTACTTATATACGCATATCAGTTTTAAAGAAGGTCTAATTGAAATCGGGCGGTTGGTGGTCGGCTGAGGGATAATTTTGTTTCAATTAAACTTTTATAGTTGTTCCATTATCTCCACTTTTTTATTGTAAAAGCCCCACCCGACTTCAATAGACCTTCTTTAAAACTGATATACGTATCTAGGTAACTAATAATATGATTTCAAATATTTCTTGCTTTTTAGAGCTGTTTTTACTTTTTTTAGTTTCTTGTTTTTTGAAGTCGGTTTTTTTTTTTAAAAAAAAATTTTTTTTTTTTGCGATTTTTAGTGATGGGTAGACCTAACAAGGATCCTTCTCGGATGAGGAAACGACGCCTAGTAGGTAGTGGTATTCCTATGTAAAACTTCAATCTTAACGAGTTATTATTTTTGTACGAATTGAACATTTTGACATATTGAACCGTATGAAGTAAGCCCAACAAAAGGTTACTGCTGTGAATCGTTGAGGAATTCCCTCGACTATCTATGGTCTCCATCATCAGACCTGTAATGGCACTTATAACCCATTATGAATGCAAAGTTCTCATCAATAGAAATAAATTAAGTCCAAACACAATGTAGCTACTGTAAAACGTTGAGGAGTTCCCAGGACTGTTCTTCGTCTTCATCATTAGACCCCTAATGACAGTCACAACCCATCAGGGTGTAAAGTTCTCATCAATACAAATTAATACGGGAAAGAGGCGTGATTATATGTATGTATGTATGTATGTATGTAAACACCAGGAAATTGTTGTAAATCGTTGAGGAGTTCCCTCGACTGTGTTTCGGCTCCATCATCAGACCGACTCCAGACCTTTATTAAATAGTAGTGCTTTAAAGCACTTCATGAAAATATTAACAAACGCAGTCGTAGTCGCCACTAAGATTTTTAAAGGTTCCCCTCGATTTCTCTGGAATGCCATCATCAGATCCTGGTTTCCTTATCATGGTACGCCCCTTGGGATATCTCCTTTCCAACAAAAAAGAATCATCAAAATCGGTTCATAAACGACGAAGTTATCCGCGAACACACATAAAAAATATATATTTATATACGGTCGAATTGAGAAACCTCCTCATTTTTTTGAAGTCGGTTAAAAACACACAGTCGAGGAACCAGCGTCTGACACAGCTATTCTTGGTATATATAGATCACCCCCCCCCCCCAGAGACAGCTTGATGGTTTTCTTAATTCATTGGAAATCAATATAAAATCCATTAGAACATTCAAAACCATCGCTGTTGTTGGAGATATCAATATGAACATAAAACATTTTAACAATGATCCCAAAAGTCAACCCTACCTAAATCTGCTAGCTGAACACGGCCATATGCCAGCACACGTGTCTTACCTACACGAGAATTAAATTGTTTGGATCATGTTAATCTCAAAACCGATCGTAAAGTCTTTGTCATCAAAACATACATAACTGATCACTTCCCCGTTTTACTAAACTTAGCACGCACAAAAAGAGACTAGACTAGACTAGACACACTGATTAACATGATACAACAAGTGATTACTTCTAATACAACAATTCGGAAGATCTCTAATAGAAAGTATATTTTAAAACCATGGCTTACAAAGGGATTACTTAAGTGTATCACACATCGAGACTCGCCCTCCTTAAATAAGCATTTTGCTTGTTGCATCACCGACCAACGAAATTCTCTCGACCACTTATCGCAGATACAGTAATTTTTGCAACGACCTTTTAAAAAGGGTAAAAGAGGAATACGAAAGCACGGCAATAAATTAGTGAAGTAACCCTAAAGACACATGGAAAATGATAAGGAAATTCACTGACACAACGGCAAAAAAAAGAACTATTAAAACTCAACCAAAATGGTCCACTCTCTTCTGTCAATCAAATAAACGAATCATCATCATCAGCCTATACTAGTCCACTGCTGGAAATAGGCCTCTCCAAGTGCACGAAAAAAAAAATAAACGAATACCTACTTACTTCGTAAATCACTAGTACACCCTGTGTGAAATCTTTTGTAATGCTGGAAACAGACGAACACGGAGTCCCTGATTGTTGGTCTAAAAATGATTCAGCTTCCGGTTGAGATGGAATTCCATTGGCTTTCTTGAAACTAGTCAAACATACCATATGCCCAATTTTGACGCACATAGTTAACTTGTCTATAAATAATGGAATCTTTCCAGACAGTTTCAAACGATCCATAATAATCATCCTGTTCATAAGGTTGGAAATAGGGACTGTGTCGAGTGCTGTCCCAATCTCTGTCTTAACTGTCATGTTTAAGCTCCTGGAAAAACTTATTAACAAACGCTTGATTACAATATCTAAGAGACAATAAAATTATTTCTGACTCGCAATTCGCAATACGGTTCAACCAAAAAAAAATTACAAAAGATGCAATAACTGAACTCACAAATTAAATCGTAGATAATTCAGACAAGAGCCGCAGATGTAAGTGTCTTCCTGGACTTGGCTAAGGCATTCGACACCGTCTCTATATATTTTTAAGTCTATTATTACCATAGACAATTTTGCCAATTATCACAAACTAGACTAATTGATTCTCCATCATTTCTCCATCCAACACTGTGTTTTAGACAGACACTTAATCATACGATATTCTTTTCGACGCATCCTTTAAACATATAATAATAGTATGTACACACGCCTGCACATCAACCTACCACAAACTGTCAAATTCCTAATATAGACTTTGACCTTTATGTCTTATTATATGGGTGAAAATGTATTGAAGAAATTTGACAGTTTTGGATAGGTTGATGTGCAGGCGTGTGTACACATGCTATTGTTATCTGTACACTAATCTTTTTTTAGCAAATGCACTCAACGCCTGAGGGCTCCACATAAGCTTTGTGATTTCAATCCGAGCCAGTTATGCTACTGAAGGCTTTGTGTATACTTTGATGGGTAATTGCTCAAATGAACAACAATTTAAAATAACCTCTTTTGTAGAATCGGGAGTAAGTTTTTCTTTTTCTTTATACCTGTTTCTGAAGTTTTGAAATTATTTGGTGGAATGGAATGATGTAATTAGCTATAAATAACTGAACTTACCTACATTATTGGGTTCGGAATGTATAATACATACATACCTACAAAGTTTAGTTCGATGGCGCAGTGGTAAACGCGCTCGGTCTGCGATAGCTGAAGCTACTTTCGCAAAAGGCCGATAATCGGATGGGTGACCAAAAACTTAACCGTGCTCCTTGTATTGGAAGGCACGTTAAGCCGTTGGTTTCGGCTGCATAAGCAATCTTTAACAACCACCACACTACACTTTCCCCTCTTAAGTTAAAATAATGACTATCTATCATAAATTAACATTTTTCATTTTTTCATTTTCATACAGAAGCAAAAAAAAACTATTAGAATTAGATTTGGAATTTATTTGCAAATTAAAATTTATAGTGCATTATATTATAAGATAAACAAACTGATGAACTTACAACTTTTGATCGCCACTGACGGCTATAATCGACAAGTGATATCGATAAGTGTGGCTGGTACGCCTAAGACCTCAGAATAATAACTAAATTAGTTAGTTAGTTTATTAGTTTTTGTTTTGTTTATATAATTTTAACGCAAATTTTGTTGTGAAACAAATTACAAAAACACAAGTTGAAAAAATTTCCACGAGCAGGATTTGAACTTGCACCCTTTTGACATACCGGGTCATGTGCTCTTCCAATTGAGCTATCGTGGTTCTAACCATCTCGCCGAAATTATTCAACACTATTTACTTTTTTACTTTGAAAGCCAAAGGCGCCTATTCAATGTCAACAACTACCGTCATTAACGGCTGTTATTAACGGCCGTTATTCGTCGGCAGGCTGGTTAGAACCACGATAGCTCAATTGGAAGAGCACCTAACCCGGTATGTCAGAAGGGTGCAGGTTCAAATCCTGTTCGTGGATTTTTTTTAACATTTGTGTTTTTGTATTGGTCTTAAAAAAAACACAAAATAAAGATAATTTGGAAATGTCAAAAACTGGTGTCACTAGTTACAATAATGTATTGTAGAAAATTAAAAAGTCAGAACAATATTATATACCATGTTTGGGCTTAGATTATATTTAACGATCCTCGCAATCTTGTAGTATTCCATGTTTTCTCTCTTTTGCTCTAATTTGAAATGAAGTTGAACAAAACACGGAATAACTATTCCAAGCATACTCTGCTTATATTATTATGAGGCCCTTGAAAACATAACTTACACCTTTTGAAAGGCATCAGTTGGCATGAAAAATAATTATTTACTTCTGCACTCTTGGTACTAGTAGCGCCATCTAAGAGAAAAAAAAGCTTATGATTTTTAAGACACGTCTTCCAAGTAGTGTTATTAGTGCGTGATAGATGGCGCTAATCATGACGTAATGTTAATTCAAGCATGAAACGATAGACAGCACTGTACTCAATAGTTTCATATCTTGTAAGTAGATGGCGCCAGTATCTAAATTAGTTTGGTATTTTTTTATAGATGGCACTGACCATCAATTAGTTTATTATTATTAGCACAAGGGACCGTCTGCGTCAGGTCGTAACGCCGGATCAGGACGCGCCGAAGCGCATTCTTCATCCGGTAGGTACTTTTAAGACTAGTAAAATAAGGACAGTGGTTGTAGTATCCGTTTTTGTGATTCGACTATAGACCTCTAAGGCCGTATTCTCGACGACGGCGGCGGCGACAGTGACGCGACGCGACTATGCAGTCAGAGGCAGAGCTAGCAGATGGACGTGCCTTCCGCTAAATTAACTAATTAAAATAAATAATAAATTTCGCACCTAACTGTGTCAATATTGCTTCCGCGTAGATCGGGGTCAGCGCATCGCGGTCATGCATTTGTTGACATTGTTGTGTTTTTATTGTGTTACCAATTGAATTGTCCGTGACATTGACAAGAAAATGGAAAGTCCATTTAACCGGAGCACCATGACGTCCCGGAGCCCACCACCACCACGTGGACGATTATATCAAGAGGCCCCGAGTCCCGCAGTGACGCCGTCTATTGAAGCGGTCTCGACTGTGGAGATACAGAACTGGCTGTCGATAATTGAGCATTGCCTGAATGATATATGCACGATCTCAACCGATCAACTTGAAATCAGCAGCAGGAGCGTTATGGGAGTTGTGTCTCAGTTGGCTGTTCGGTATCAGTCACTGAAACAAATATATATTACAGCACAATTGACGATTAATAACGTGAATGAGCAAAAAGGGATGACCATCCAACTAGCAGACCAGCTCGAGCGCCTAAAAGAGTGTATTCGGTCTGCTCCAAAAGCAACAAATCAGAATTCGTCTTTTGCCGACATCGTAAGGAAGGGCAATGACACTCGCCCCCTCAATACCAGCAGTGTCGTTGTTTACCCCAAGGACAAGGAACATACCAAGCATATCAAGCGTGTATCTTAGTGCAAAAACGTTGCTAAATGTAGGTATAAATGTCGACCTCCATTTAATTGGGAGAATTATGTTAAAGCCCGCAATCAATGCAATAAGGTGTGTAGAAATGCGCAACGCCAATATATCCATAAGTCAGTTGAAAATGAAGATCCAACGAAAGTTTGGAAATTTCTTAGATCTTTGGGCGTTGGGACGCAACGACAAACTTACTCTTGGAAAGATATATAGATATAAATTTACTGAATAGGCACTTCACCACTTCGCACAGCTTTGATTCAACGAGCAAGCTTGATACATTGAATTCTCTTTCATCGCTTCGATGCCCTGATTACTCGTTCTTTTCTCTTCGTCAATTCACCGACTGTGATGTTAAGAAGAGCATTATGTCGATTGCTTCTATTTCTGTTGGTGACGACTCGATCAGCCGTAAGATGATTGTTCTGATACTTGACGAAATCCTTCCCATCATCTCACACATTTTAAATCACTCCATTCATACTGGTGTCTTCCCATCAACCTGGAAAGATGCTCAAGTTACTCTATTTCCCAAAAACTCCAAACCGTCATCCTTCTCAGACTTTAGACCAATATCAATTTTATCATTCCTTTCTAAAGTTCTGGAATCCCGAAGAGCTCAAATTACATATCCGGGGCATGCGGAAAACTAAAGATGGAGGCATAATTATTAGCGCGCAAGGGAAAGAAGATCTTGAGAAACTAAAGCAGTCAGCAGCTCAAAACTTCAGGATTCAAGGTTGAAGACATGAAAAAAAGAAAGCCGAAAATTATATTGTTAGTGGTACCCGCCACTACCATGGATAAAGAAGTTTTTGAATGTCTCTACGAACAAAACATCTCAGACAAGTATCCTCACATACATCGGGACCAACTCCTTAGCTCTATCACACTAAGCCACAAATCTGGCAAAAAAGACACCTCATATTGTAATTATATAATAGAATTACCACCAGAACTGAGGAAAATTCTCATAACGCAGGAGCGACTATATATTAATTGGACATCTTGCCCGGTCACTTCACACTTGTACCAAGATGTTACAAAGTGTCAATTATATGGCCATTCCGCGAAATATTTTTAAATTTGTTAACTTAATTTTTTAAAATTTATTTTGTGATATTTTTTTTTATTTACATGTTGTGGTTGTCTTCTATAATTTTGTGTTTATTTTTAATGGAATGTCTCCTGCTATGAAAGGGCATTATCCAATATTTTTGACGCTGTAAGGTAGAAAAGAGCGGGACACTTGCTGAGTTTCTTGCCGGTTCTTCTCAGTACAAGATCTCCCGCCCAGAGTAGACTTACGAACCGATGGCATAGTGACATTCACAAGAGCTACTTGTAGCCCAAACTGAATAAATGATTTTGAATTTTGAATTTTGAATTTTATTGTCGTGAAACACACTCTACCTGTATACACTGTGGATGCGTCGGCCACTCGATCAAGGATTGCAGTAAACCTCAAGAACCGATCACGTGTGCTTCATGTAAGGGATTAACAACCCAGCCAACACAAAACAGGAGGCGACCAATGCCCAGCCAGAACCACTGCTGAGAATAGATACCATAGTACAGTAGACTATGAAGGCGCCTAGAGCGCCGCATAGACATCGTTTAGCATAAAAATTTTAACATATGAACATAGTAAAATGTAAGACAAGACTAACTTAAAGGACAACTTATTATTGTGATAACATAGTAGATGGTCCAACTATTAATTATTGCTTAAGTTAATTTGTGTAACATTCAAGTAAAAATCCTACGTAAATGTAATCAAATAATAATAATTTATTGTTATTTGATAAAATGTTAAGTAAGCAAGCGTTAACCTACATTCACCAAATTGATGTACTGACTAAGTACTAAGTACTAAGTGACTAAGTGACTAAGTACTAAGTGACTAAGTACTAAGTGACTAAGTACTAAGTACTAAGTGACTAAGTACTAAGTACTAAGTACTAAGTACTAAGTGACTAAGTACTAACTGACTAAGTACTAAGTGACCAAGTACGAACCTTAATTTTAAAATCACAATATAAGCAGTACACTCAAAATGCACTATACTAATAAAACATTAACAATGTTATTTTATATGTTTGATGTATTTAGACTAAGTTTTATACAGAAATAAATTTATTCTTATTGTTATTCTTATTCTTATTGTTATTCTTATGCTCCCCGCGCTGCTGTCATCGAGTTCAGTTCCATAGAAACCTATGCTTTTGAACGCGCCGATCCCGCGTAGCTCCCGCCGCTGCCCCGCTGCCCGCCCACCGCCGTCGTCGTCGAGAATACGACCTAACGAAAAGACTCAAAAGACTCGAGTAATTTAATTTTCACCACCAATCTGCATGGTGTTCGGCCGTATTTTTAGTACTTGACAAAGGACATTTAAAAAAAATACCTAGCTCGGCAAATGACTCCACTCCACCTAATGTTAAGTGGAAATGGAGTCCAGACTCAAAGACAACTGGTGCTGCGCGAAAACAACGCAGCATCAGTCACAATCACTCCGCCGGCCCACAAGGTGCCTCTTCACGCCTCGTTTGAAGGACCCCATGTCATAGGAAGGAGGGAAAACGTGTGCTGGTAGACTATTCCATCTTTTGGAAGTGCGACAAAGAAGCGGGTCACCAAATTTCTTTGTGCGCTATGGAATGTTCGAGACAGTACAGCGGTGACTCCGGAGAGCAGCACGCGTACTACTATAGAGGATAGGAGAAGGTGGGATAAGGTCTAAGAGTTCTGTTCTTCAGAGCAATCGCCGTGGTATAAGCGGTAGAAGACGCTGAGTGACGCTATTTATTTATTATATTTTTATTATATATTTAGGTATTTATTTATTTATAATTGTATAGTTTTTGTACGTTGCAATATCAACTCCTATACTAAACATGGTGACGTACACAATTTCAATACTAGAAATAAGACAAAACTTGTAATGCCACTGTTCAGGTTACAGAAGGTTCTTGGTTCTTTCTTGGGGCAAGGTATATACAATAAAATACCAAGTACTGTACTAGATTTACCTTTAGATAAGTTTAAAAAACATGTGAATTCTTTATTACTTATAAAAGGTTTATTATACAGATACTCTATTTGAATTAATATAATAAAATTCATTTATATAATTTTTATACTGATATGATAGCCTTTATCAGCAGTGTCCTACAGATAACGAACAGCGTTGCGTTAAATAGATCATTAAGTTTTTAATTAGAGTATCTTGAGTGTGTCATGCTCTTTTTATTGTTTCTGCGGTGGTGTGGTGCGGTGGTGGCGTGTGCGTCGGGTCGTTACGTTCCCTAAAATGGTTAAGCGAAGCGATGGCTGATTCATATGTCATACTCGTGAACGGGTGCTGCCTGTGGAGGCTGGTCTGCTCTTGCATACTTATCTTATTTTTAATACTATTCACTGTAGTTTGACTTTGTTTTTCTTAAACATTTTTTTTAGAGACTGTAGTGGTACTGTATGACATTGTGGAAATTGAAACTTTTACCTGATGTAAATTTGTTAACTTAGTTTTTTTTATTTTGTGTTTTTTTTACATGTTGTGGTTGTCTTCTATAATTTTGTGTTTATTTGTTATGGAAAGTAATATTTTTGACGCTGTAAGGGAGAAAAGTGCTGGACACTTGCTGAGTTTCTTGCCGGTTCTTCTCAGTACAAGATCTCCCGCCCAGAGTAGACTTACGAAATAGTGACATTCACAAGAGCTACTTGTAGCCTAAACTGAATAAATGATTTTGAATTTTGAATTTTTTGAATTTATATCTCTACGCAATTGCAGAGGCTCTAGCATTAGTGACCTCTCCATTTACTTTTCCATACAAAAAAAACATATTTAAAAAATATGTCTTATGGGTATGCACAGTGGCCTCATCCCACCTGATGATAAGTGGTGATAAAGCCAACAATGGTGGAAGCGTACTTCACCCGGAATTATCAACTTATGAGGCACTGGCTATCTTACCTCTAGCTGCCGGAGCAAACAATGCTACAAACATTGATGTTACGGCGATATATTTAGATTAGATTAGATATATAGATTAGATAAGATGGTAGTTAAGCGGACAAACAAGCCTTACCATCAATCAAACCGAGTACAAAAACATGGAAGTCGAACCCAGGACCTCTGGCTTTGAGACCGATGCGGTGGTCTTAACCACTTAAATTTATTTTATTACATTATTTTTGTTCAACCCCGTCATGCTTAGACTTCTTTTCTTTCTATTTCGATTGGACCATGAGGTTGACTACCAAGATCAATGTATGAGCTGGACTTAGGGGTGTCACTTTGCAATTTGTCAAAGTAACAAAACGCCTAAATATTTCGGCAATATTTTCCGGATTGATTAGGATTTTCCGGGGTCCTATGTTTTGTACCCTGCCAACCGTATTAGGGATTATACAGTACAATAATACCTTATTTCAAAGCGAATCTAACGCTTCCCCAATTCACAATAGCTTGGCTCCGCATAATCGTCATACTCTTTCTTATCTTTACTATTCACATATGAATTATTATCAAACACGTTAGTATATTGAGAATTTTTTCGGTCACCTTTCATCCCATCACTCTGTCGACTTAAGATCGCGTAACTAGTATCAGTTTTTTTCATAGCACTCGCGTGGTCAGCACCATCAATACTAGTTCTGTTCAAGTGTTTTCCTTTGCTAATAGCCAAGTATTTTTTCTGCAGTTCAGCGTAGATCAATCCAGGGTTTTGTGTCTCTTTCTGCCTTTGACTTTTTGGTGTCACAGCGGCATAAATCGGCGTGGCAGCTATCTCTTTTCCTCTTTTCGATTTTGGGACAGGTTTCGAATATAGGTTGTCCAAATTCTTTTCGACGTACGGTAGCGCGTACGTTTCTGCTTCTGTGGTACGGTGGTGGTACGAATGTGAGTAGGCGTACGGTGATTCTTCGCAGTCTGCTGGTGATAAATAGGTCTCCTCCAGTTTAGCGCCTCGGGGGAACGGGACAGGTGTGGTCGTCTCGTTCTGCAGGTTTTCGTAGGTACCGTCCTCTTTTTTCTATAAAAAACAAATGTGATTTTTATTCGACAAAACACAAATCTAAAAAAAAAATCAAACCACTGTCATTATACTCTTCACTTTCCCGCCAAGAAGTCCACGTGCTTTTTCAGCAGTCAACATCATCATCATTACCTCATTTTATGTCCCCACTGCTGGGGCACGAGCCTTCCCTATGGATGAATAGGGAGAACGGGCCATACACCACCACGCGGGCCCAGTGCAGATTGGTGGTGGTTAACGACTGCTAATGCAGCCGGGACCAACGGCTTTACCGGTGCCGGGAAGCACGGAGGAGCTCGAGATGATAAATTTTTGGTCACCCATCCGATGACCGGCCTTTGCAAAATTTGCTTAACCTCAGCAGACCGGGCGCGTTAACCACTGCGACATCGAGCTCTTCGACTTTTCAACAGTATTATTGCAATATTAGTACAGCAGTATTATTCGTACAAATACAAATACTGTTAAATGGGTATTACCCACAAAACTTTATTTGAATTTTAGATCCGAAATTACACTTAATTAAAATACAGTTGATACTATTTTACAGAACTATCCTTATATATACTTATATTATAAACGCGAAAGTTTGTAAGTATGGATGGATGTTTGTTACTCTTTCACGTAAAAACTACTGAATGGATTTTAATGAAACTTTCCACATATACAGACCATGACCCAGACCAGCATATAGGATACTTTTTTTTTTTTTACGTTTTTTTTTTGCTGTAGACTTCGCGAACGAAATCGCGGGCAACAACTAGTATTGTATACAGATGTAAGAATTTCTATTTATATTTCAAAGTCCTTAAAAATCCAAAAAATCTTACCTCTGCCTTTTTCTTCTGATATGCCACTACTCCTACGATAATAAATATCAGTATGCTGATGATGCCAACACCACATCCGAGGAACACTCTCATGAAGACATCACCCAGGCCTGCGAAATTAAAAATATAAATCTGCGCACAAGATTAGGAGCCCCACAGAAGGTAAGAGAACTTGAACATTCAAAAACGGCTGATCCTTACTTGCGCTGACATAAGGTCGAAAATACGTAGCGCCCGCGACGATTGGTTTTAGTTATCAAAATATGCAGCTTATAATATTTATGAATTAGAGGACTGTATGTAGGCAGGTAAACGCAAGTAGAAGACATGTTTAGGATTTTAGGGAATATATTCAATCTTCTCACACCAATAAGCAAAAACAAAGCCCAAACGCCCGAGCCAAAATGTGAATTAGAGGACTGTGTGTAGGTAGGTAAAGGCAAGTAGAAGACACGTTTAGGGTTTTAGAGAATAATGTTTATGTTATCAATGTGTAGACGTCTGCAAATCAACATATCCAAAACTAATAAATTTCTTCAATAAATGTTCAACCATAATGATATGTCTCTAGCTAATCTAAGCAAATAAACAAAGATTATGGCCCGAATAGTTATTCCGTGTTTTGTTCCTGTCATGTAAATTTAATTTCAAATTTGAGTAAAAAAAAAACAAAACACGGAATAACTATTCGGACCTTATTCTTTGTTTATTTGTAAGGCATATACAGCTCAAAGTCTATTGAGGAAATCTGACAGTTTGTGGTAGTCCGATGAGCAGGCGTGTGTTTTGAATGGTTTCCACCCCTATATGCTTGGTGGACCACCACCATGCATAAACATTAAGTAATTTCGTTGTAATTTCAACAATATTGATATTTTAGAGGTATTTCCGAAAATAATTACGAACGAGTCAAAATTATACTATCGTGTAATAAACTAAAAACTACTGGACCGATTTAAAAAAATTCTTTCACCATTAGAATGCTATAAACCTTCGCGCCTATAAACATTAACCTATAAACATTAGCGCTATAAACCTATATAAACATTTCAAATTCTTTAGTCTTAATAGTCTTAAAATATTCGACGAAAGTTGGTATATTTTTTCAGTTTGACAACAGCCCACGACAGACTTTTTGTAGGGCCAACGATCACCGCATGAGATGACACACATACACAACCTCTCACGGACACGGAATCTCGCAACAACTGCGATCGGACTGTTCCGAACTGTTCCGAGATCCGTGCCTTAAGGGGTCTATGTGTGCGTTGCTAGAGCGAATCATATGATGAGATATATGTTACGGCTAATAGCCGAAGTGCGGCTACACATAGGTGCAGCCGGTTAAAACTAGGTGTAGCCGCACTTATCTTCGTATATATATACATTATATATAATGTAATATAATACGTGTATTATTTTTTCTTACCTATTGAATCTCGTTCACTCTCTTTTGCTGCGGCCGCCTGATCTAGCACTGATTTGACCAATTCGTTGTCCGATTTATTTTCTGTAACATTAAAAGACAATATGTATATAAACACACGAGGTGGCTGAGGCGCTCCTCCCGATATACGGAGGTGGGTTCATTTCTGATACAAAATAAGGATATACCAGAAGGTACGCTTAACACATACCACGCTCGAGCAACGCACACATTTCTCGGAACACTCCGAGCGCTGCTAGGGTTGCCAGGTCGCTAAACCTAATAGCCGGACAGACCAGCCAGTTTGGCCGGACATTTGCGTAAAAAGGCCGGACACCCTACATTATTGAGGATTTTGTGGCTCAGGTACGACAAAAAAAAATTTACCTATGTTAAATCAAGCTTTTTTGATTATTACCTATGCCTATGATTTTTTATGGTTAAAGATACTTTATTCCTCATCAGAATACAATTCACTTACTGAGAAACAATAAAATACAAAACAGGGTACAATGAGACATAAGCTACACAATTTAAAAATAAAAGTCGGTAGTAGTAAATTTTACCCAATAGCAGCCGCACCGGCAGCTATTCACAAGGCGATACAACAACGCGCTTAAAACATGGATGTATAAGGAGTGACCGAAACTAGATGTGGCATTTTTATTGACTTAAGCACTTTTATATTTTTTACAATAAAAAAATACTATTTTAGATGTAAATAGATAGATATGACATTAATGCGTTTTATTAACAAATTATTTATGTTTATATGTATATATATATATATTTTTAAGTTTAGTATTTAGTGCAAAATTTAGGTATTGCCTTGACTGACAACAAAAGATTTTAGTTTTCGTTTAGTTTCGTTCGTTTTTTGAGTATTGAATACCTTTATCATCAGTAGGGAGTCTGGTTAATCGAATTTCTTGGACCCATCTGTATTCGTTTTTTTCATTGAACACCTTACATTTTATTATGACACTTGAATCGTTTACTTTCATTTTACGTATTTCTTGATAAACTCGTGTGTAATGAGTGGAGTCAACCTTCGTATTTGCCTGCACGATCGTTGTTGTATTGTAGTCTGAAATTTTAAATAATATTTTTAAAGACCCCCCTTTTACATACTTCCTTAGCAAACTTCTTTTATTTCCCAATAAAAATCAAATCATTATTATCTTAACAGTTCAATAAAAAAAAATCTTGATCTAAAAGACCACCACGGGCCACCACCGGCTCAACGGTTCCGCCACCACGTTGTATTTCCAGGGAGAGTCTCTGAACCAGGTTAGACCCGCAGCGGTGATCGTACCCACGATCCGCTAAACGGTTTTTTTTAGGCAAACGAGCAGGGGTCACCTGATGGAAAGCACCACCGCCGCCCATGGACACCCGCAAAACCAAAGTAATCGCAGATACGTTACCGGCCTTGAGGAAGGAGTTGGATCTTGAGGAGGAAGTAGGAATTGGGAGGGGGGAGGGGTGAGAAATGATCCTCCGGTACTTTCACTCACCGGACGAAACACAACATCAACGAGTGCCATTGCTTCACGCCGATATTCTGTGAGAGGGTGGTATTACGCCGGACGAGCCGGCCCATTTCGTGCTGGAACGCAGCGTGGCTCCACCACTCAGACAGTGTCACTCATTTAGCACCACCCAGGGGTCACGTGTAGGGTCTCAAGGGTAAACCTACTGACGCGAGTAACTTTAACCCCAAAAACGGTGCCCTAGTTTGGCAATAAAAGACAGAAAGTGGTTATTGTGACTTCAAGGCAGCATGGAATGAATTTGAGGCAGTAAGATTATTATTGACTCCCTAATATCCAATAATTTCCACCTTAGATAAAAAAGTTTAAGCTAATTTAATAGCCGTATATCCACCTAAACATTTCAATTATGTTGTTTTATTTTATTTTATATTAATAAAATACCATATTTTTGTAAGGTGTTGAGTGTTTTTATTCTTTTTTAGCCTTCCCGCAGGAGGAGTGTAAAGATACACATTACAAAGTATACAAATAAAAGTCAAGACAGAATGGCGATCAGTATTATTATGTTGCTAAAGATTAAAATCAGAAGCTGACCCTTATTTTTAACGGTTTAAGGACAAAAACTGGTTCCTGTCGAACACTAGAGTCTATAATACCCTAATTCCACTTGATTGAAAAATAGTAAAAAATAAGTTTATTGCTACAAAACTGTGTAAATGCTTTTTTTTATTTACCTGGTTCTAGTATGATTTTAACTCTTTGGTTAAGTTTGCAGACGCACTTAAATTCAAGTATGTCTCCATTCTTGAATGGTTGATCTTCCGGTGGGTGAACGGTGAAGGATCCTATAACGAAATCGCAAATATAAGTACACGCGGACTTCTTGCCGGGAACGTAATAAACTAATGAATGAGGCATGTCAGCGGCTTTGTTTCATTTTCTAAAATATGTGTTATGTTGAATATTAATCTATCTAGGTATCTATCTATCTATCTATCTATCTATCTATCTATCTATCTATCTATCTATCTATCTATCTATCTATCTATCTATCTATCTATATAAATAAAAATGAATCACTGAAATGTATGTACGCGCTTATCTTCCGATCGACATCACAAAATTGGATAACTCATTTTTGTGTGTGTTTGTTATTGTCAGGACAAGGTTTGTAAAGAAGAAAATTAGAAAATTTTTTTTTTAACTAAAAGCGTCAATTTCATTTTCCAATACCTACAAAATGTTCCTAGTTGTGAAACATTTGATGTCTTTGTTTGTTTTGTTTTCATAAAAACTGTCAAAGCGGTACGAAGTCCGCCAGGTCTAGTGTGAAACTAGTGTGAAATAATATCTCAATTTGAAACTTACTTGTATCTTGACCGCTTGCATCGGGGAAAACTGAAACACAAAAAAAAAAACACTACATAGTATAAAACAAAGTCGCTTCCCGCTGTCTGTCTGTCTTTAAAACTACGCAACGGATTTTGATGAGGTTTTTTTATATAGATAGAGTGATTCAAGAGGAAGGTTTTTAAGTATTATACATGCATATAATTGGACCCGGTAGGTGGCGCTGCTTTAGGGTTCTTTAGTTCACTCAAGCGGACGGAGTCGCGAGCGGGCCGCTAGTCAACAATATATTACACCTAGGTACATCATTATCATCATCACCAGCTCATTTACTGCTGGGGCACGAGCCTTCCCTATGGATGGACAGGGAGAACGGGCCATAAACCACCACGCGGGCACGGTTTGGATTGCTGGTTCTTAACGACTGCTAATGCAGCCGGGACCAACGGCTTTACGTGCCTTCCGAAGCACTAGTCAGCCCATGATAACGTTAACAAATAGGTATTATCAAATGATTAACTCACTTAGAACTATACTTAGTGTGCTAATTAAACAAATCACTGACACTCGCATATTCAATACTGTGTGTTGACTGCGTTACTTCGACAAATGTCGCTATTCAAATGAGTCAGAGCAATTCAGGTACCTATTGTCCTTAAATACAGGATAAATTTACGTTAACTGTGTTCGAACCAAGTAATATCTATCTAAATTATATAACTATGTTAAAATTTTATTTAATGGTAGTTTAATTCATAAATATGGGTTTTTATGTAAGATGTCACATTTTAACAGCAAACATAGAAACTATGTGAAATCAAATCAAATAAAATTATATATTTTCGTGTTATATGCAGGGCTTGATACCGTTCGTTCCCAAATTCCTACTAAAAGTACCGGTAAGTAACGTTATTTCTATAAAGGTAATTTGGTACCAGTAATGCGGGTAACGTTATATAGAAAAGTATCGCTCCTTTTTTTGTTAAACATTTCGCTTTAGCCAATCCGCGTAGAGCGGTTAGGTTATTTACCGGTAAAAATGCCACCCACGTAACGATACCAAGCATTCCGGTATTTTTTTTATCGGTATCTTCGTTTGACAGAAGTATTAATAAATAAAAATAATAAAATGCGTTCATTTCAACCAACTTAGGATCATAGGTACATCAAATAATTCGGAATAAAAAATAAATAGGTAAATAAATAATAATAATAAAAATAAATAAAATACAGAATAAAACGACGACTTGAAAAAAGGCCAGGTCAAGAGTACCCTAAACCGAAGAGCATGTATGAAGGGAATAATGAAAGTGGACGAAGCGAAACAAGTATGTAAGGATCGTAGCAAGTGCCTACCCCTACGGGAAAGAGGCGTGATTATATGTATGTATGTATGTATGTATGTATGTATGTATGTATGTATTATAAACAGTGCAACCCTTGCGAACTCACTCTGAGTACACCCTACATAATTATCATTCATTGCAATCATATACATATTATTAACAAAAGATATATTATCTATTGGGTACATTTTAAGTGCACACCAAAATAATTTTTATACCCTAAAATACACACATCAGAATAATTGTACGTTTTGTATATATGTTCTTTTTGCTTGTCAAAATGGATGAATGCTCACCAAATATTGTTTTACTGAATCAGTAACATTAGTACCAATCATTTTTACACTATTATTCAAATGATTGAGGATACTAGCTGCCCTACTCCTGTAGGTCACGTGATAGGTTAGAAATTTAAGACAACCGCGAAGCGCAGCGTAGCGATTGTCTTGAATTTTGAGGTATTTTTTTTTAAATTAGACAACAGGAAGCAAATTTACCAAATTGAAACTCGAGGCATAAAATATTGGTATTATATATTTGGTGACAATATAACGTATTTGGTCTGAAATGCAGTTAAAAGGTATTCATATATTTTTAAGGCATTTAATAAAAATATAAATTGTATTCTTTTTATAATATTTTAGGAAACACAATAGGTGATCATTTATCCATTTTGGTAAGCGTTTTGAGTTTTATTGGTGGTGAAATTGATACATTTTTGGTAGGCGTTTAAACACAAGCCTTATCTATTTATATAACTTGTAAGAAAATTACTTTGACAGCGACTAAATATGCTAACCGCACAAAGCCATCATTCAAAAGAAAAAAAAAACCAACTTATTACTTACCGATTTTATTGTTGTCAACCATTATAAGAACCTCTGTGCTGGTCGTTGTGCCTCTGGGGTTCGTAAACACGCATTTGAGCGTTGTGTTGTTATGTTCCTCCCGCAGTATGATACTCCTTGGAATATTATTTTGATCACTGCTTGTTACTACGCAAGATCCTGTACGAAATGTATTTATTTATTAACACAATCAGATGCACTAAATGCCATAAAATACAATTAAACAACAAGCTATATTTAAATAACTAAATGTTTTAAATACTTTTGCATTCCATGTTCATAACAAAGAGAAGGCTAGGAAAGTAGTTGAAAGTATTAAACCCTTATTTACAAAGTGTGTTTTGTAAATAGGTGTATATAATCGCTAATATGTCAGATAGGGTATCGTGCGTGAACAAACCTGATGTTAAGTGTTAAGTTAAGTGATGATAAGACCAACGATGGAGGTGCACTTCACCCGGAATCCTCAAATACTGAGGCACTGGCTATCTTAGCTCTAGCTACCGGAACATAACAATGCTACAAACATGAATGTTATGGCGACATATTTGGACAAGATAATAAACAAAAAAAAAATAAGATGGTGGTAGCTAGCATGGCGGACAAACAAGCCCTTCCACCATCCAAACCGAGTACACAAACGTACATGTTTCCCCATGGATCGAAGCCGGGACCTTTGGGTCTGAGACCGGTGGTCTTAACCACTAGACCACAGCGGCGGTTACATACCTTGACAGCACCACTTTAGTTTTTTTTTTTTAGTTTTTATTACTATACTAGTTGTCGCCCGCGACTTCGTTCGCGAAGACTACAATACCCCACAGGAACCTGTTACCGGGATAAAAAGTATATCTTAGTCCGGGTCTTGGTCTGTCTATGTGCAAAGTTTCATCCAAATCCGTTCAGCCATTTTCACGTGATGCGCGGTCAAACAAACAGATAAACAGAGACAAACAGACAAAAATTCTAAAAACTGTTGGAACGTGTTCTGTTGTCGATTCTAAGTATCCCCAGCCAACTTTTTTTCGAATATCTTCCATAAACAGACTTTCGACCCTCTTTAGTTTTGCCTCGGGTTGCTTCGCTCCCCGATCCGATCCGAACCCTTCGGAGAATCTAGTAGGGCACGGGGACGCGCACTTGTGCGCGATGCCGTTCCCTCTAGATAACCTCAGAAGGTGATTCGTTTCACACGGCTTGAGGGACCCTTTACGTTCCTCGCCGCCCCCAAAAAAGCCCGGTGAAGCTGAAAATGCCGCAGCGGCAATCAGCAATCTCTCACAAAAAAAAAAAATCTTTAGCTTTACTAAATGTATAGATGACTTAAGGCTTACGCAGACAGGGACGGCATGGCAAAGGATTTTGCCGCCAGTCAGCGCTCTATAGCCGCTTAGATACCGGTATGCCTCGGCATGCCGCGTCACATCGAATTATGTATTTATGTCTTATTTATATTTCGATATGTTTGAATGTAGATTGGTAAAAATTTTAATCCTTTGCCATGCCTTCTCGGTCTGCGTAGGCCTTTAGACATTTTGTAACTATTAAATTGCCAAGTACTTAATGTTCTGTCTTTGCAGTAGTCCCAGTGAAGATTACCTCTCTCGAACAGGTGAAAGCAATCTACATTAACCATATCCCCCACTGTTCCTCGGTACACATTCACTTCCGCGTCGCTTGAACCAAATGTGATATTATTTATCATTATTCGTAGAGAATCTGTCAAAAGAAAGTATTTTTCTTTATAGTTATCGCGGCAAATGACTCCACTCCGTCTGATGTACAGTGGAAGGGGAGTATAAACGCGAAGACAACTGGTGCAGCGTGCAAACGACGCGGCAACGGTCATCATCACCCTGTCGGCCCACAAGGTGCCTTCACGCCTCGTTTGAAGGACCCCAGTAAGAATGGAAAACGTGTCATCACACCAGCTCATTATACGTCCCCACTGCCTTCCCTATGAATGGATAGGGAGAACATCACGTGTTCTCGAATTATAGACTTAAAAATAATCCTGTGTACATACATTAACCAATAGATGTGACCACTAACCGTAAGGTTGCCTTAGGAATTGCACAGTCCTATTAAATGAATAACCTGCTCCACTGATGAAAAAACAGGACACAGTGCTTTTGTCATCCATCTTCTCAAATGTATAATTTGCAGATATATTGTTGTTTGTAGGTCCTTCAATTACAGTAGATTCTGAAAAATATAAATAAAAGTAAGTGCGAGTCGAACGTCCAACTCGGATACATCATCAGGCTGTGCTGCTGCGGGCCGTACTCTTCATCGTCAGCAGCAAATTTTTTTATGTCCCCACTGCTGGAGCACGAGCCTTCGAGAGAAGGTTATAGCCATAATCCACTGGATGCCACAATCAACTGAAAGTCATAGCATATCCGTTTATCGAACTCCATTGATATATCGCATTAACATAACCCTGGAGTTTTAAGTTATATGCATAAGCCTGTTATAATATTGTTGACGATCGCGAAGACGGCTAGAAGTAATGTGGAGGGTACAAAGAAGATGCTGAATTATTGAATGATTTATCACCGAAAAAAGTAGTTTGTCTAGTCTTAGTCACTTTTGTTTCTAAACTAATGACTCTTTGCAGGGTCCGTGGTCACAGAGAGACTAAATGGTTCGAAATGTATAAAATAAACGCGAGTAGAACCGCGCCTCTCGACCTTCGGGGGGCGTGCGTTCCGGTAGCCTTCGCAGCCCTTTTAAAGGCTAAAGGCGAACCCCAGGGTTTTACAGGGTCTGTCTTAATCCTTTTTTAAAAAAAGGATAAAGCAATCCCCGTATCTACGGAATCTGCGTGCAGATTTTTCCCTGGGTAAAAAAAAATCCGTCAAAGTTTCATTTCACTCAAGTGACCATTTTTACCAATGTACCGCTAAAATACCTTTGTTATCGTTTTAATCACGTTTGCGGTAATAATAAATAAAACAAGACATTTCTAACTCAAAACACATGCGTGTGTTGTTTATTTTATTTCTTTTTATTGTGATTTAATAAACAATCACACTTTCACTACTAATCTCACATTCAATTATCGCCGTCGATGCAAATCTCTCTCTTTTGAGGACATTACGGTATGAACTCACTTTAGCAAACTGACTACAGGGTGCATAGTGTGATTTTGTTTACTATCCATATTCATTCGATTACGTTTACGATAGTAAAGATTAGTATGACATTGAAGCAGCGCCTCCTGGCGGTATACGAGACGAGTTAACATTTTGACATACAAATTCTTGTGTTCGTTAATATGATCGAATGGCCAATGAAATAAAAATGACGTAAAATACAGTCGAAGGATTCCCCGTAAAACGAAAAGGATGCCAACTTGGGAAATTTCAACTCCCTAGTTTTTTGTTTAAATTATGATTATGATTATGATTACGCGGAGACTACACATTGAAATGAAACAACTTTTACGGATCTACTCGCGTTTATTTTACATGGACTTCAAACTGAACTGCGGCTGTGGGCTCTCTTACATCGGGCAAACAAACAAAGAGGAGTGTAGAAACCCGAAGAACACATTGTCGATGTCAAGCATAGGCGCAAAAATAATTCTGCAGTATGCGAACAAGCTCTAGACTAGAGGGACCCAATTACATCAGATTCGATAAACCTCTAATACTCGCTAGAGAACAAAGATTAATTCCTATGATGATACGCGAGGCTATTGAAATTAAAAAAACATCCTAATTTCAATAGAGAAGATGGTTGGAATTTACCACCAGCTTGGGATGTCATCAAACAAAATATTAAATCCCAGCCCCAACACCATCCTGCCAGACCAAAAGATACTGTAAGCTTTTTCTACGTAAAACGGAACGCATGTGATTAAATTAAAATGAGGGTGTACAAGCTACTAACTAATTATGAGACGACCAACACCCTATGTCTCCCTGTGACCACGGATCCTGCAAAGGGTTCGAAACGTCAGGATAAACATTAATTAAATCTAATGTGTTAAATAAACAAATTAAAACCGTGATGATGTCGTAGCGACTTAGTCGTTGAAACCATTTTCATATACACATCCGTGATTAGAGCCGATTTTAAAGTCGTTTCAACGAAGTTCCAACCTATTGAAGTATTCAAATCTACCGAATACATCATCATCATCATCATCATCATTATCAGCTCATTTTATGTTCCCATTGCTGGGGCATGAGCCTACCCTATGAATGGATAGGGAGAACGGGCCATAATGGTTTATGGCCCGCGTGGTGGTCTACGCGGGCTCAGTGCGGATTGGTGGTTGTTAACGACTGCTAATGTAGCCGTGACCGACGGCTTTACGTGCCTTCCGAAGCACGGAGGAGCTCGAGATAATATACGAGCCTTTGCAAAAGTCCTTAACCTCAGCACTCGCAGACCGGGCGCGGTAACCACTGCGCCATCGAGGTCCTCGAGTACCGTATACGGTTGATTGGAGCTTCGTTCAAACGACTTTAAAATCGGATGTTATTATGAAAATGGTTGTAAAGACAATGTCACTACGATATCGTTACGGTTTTCGTTATAAGAATTCGGGGTAGTATGGTAAAAAAATTAGCGCTTACCACCCGTGTTGGCTTCATAATAAATCAATTCAAATCTTGAGTTCTTTAGGAGTTCTCCTTCGCCCAAGTATGGACGTCCACAGCTTAACTGCAGAATATTTCCGTGTTTATAATAGTACTGTGCAATATTTGTTTTGTTTGAAAATAGTGGTTTGAAAGTCGACCTTTCGGCGATATTACTTATTGTGTATGATAATTCATCTGAAATTATAATAATTTACATTATATTGCTATGTGCACGAGAATATAGCCAGTATATAGAAACATTTCAATTAAATTTGTACAATTTGTTGCGGACAAATAACAAATTCAGATTTTTTGATTCAGACTTTTGACTCGCACCCACTTAGACAACGGGTCAATTTTGTAACCCCAATTGAATTTTTTTGAGGAAAACAGTCCTTGCCGTGTTTCTTGCGGCTTCTTCTCGGTACAAGGTCTCCACCGTAGGGTGTACGAAGTCGTGTCTCTTTTTTTAACATGTTGTGATTGTCCTTTGCATTTTGTGTTTTTATTGAAAGTGTCCTTATATGTTATGGCATTTTCATATATTTGTGCCTCTTTTTTTTGGAGAGATTTTGCTGACAGCCTCAGACGGCATTTTCAGCTTCACCGGGAATTTTTTGGGGGCGGCGAGAGTCTTAAAGGGTCCCTCAAGCCGTGCGAAACGAATCACCTTCGGAGGTTTTCTAGAGGGAACGGCATCACACACTAGTGCGTGTCCCCTCCCCGTGCCCTACTAGATTATCCGATGGGTTCGAATCGGATCGGGGAATTAGTGAGCCCTAACCGGGTTCATGTAAGGACCCCAAATATGTAAAACACCTACATCATCATCATCGGCCTATCTTAGTCCACTGCTGGACATAGGCCTCCCAAATGAGCGCCAGAGCGCCCTGTCCTCAGCTTGACGCATCCAGCATCTGCCTGCAGTCTTTCGCAGGTCATCGTCCCCCCTGGCCGGAGGGCGTCCTACACCACGTTTACCGAGGCGTGGTCTCCACTCAAGAACACGTTCACCCCAGCGGTCGTCGGTTCTTCGCCAGATATAAAACACCTACGTAACTATCACAATGAAAGTAATTGCAAAAATATCTATGATTTGAATGATATAAATATAGTATATAGCCTATAACTGTCCCACTGCCGGGAAAGGCCTCCATCATTAAAATCAAGTCATCACTACAATTGACGGATTATGATGGCTTAATCACCACGCTTGCCAAATGCGTATTGGTGATGATCACAAACCCGGGCTAGGCATCGAAAAGTATGAAACACACTTTGTCCGTCCTAAACCTGGGAATTGAACCCGGGACTAAATAGGTTAAATCCAGTCTCCATTGTGTTGTGTATACAAGCAAGCACGAGACAGCACAAGAAGCACTAAACGCGCTCCTGGTGACTTTACAGAAATTGATATATTTTTTGATAATCCAAAAAGGATAACGAATCGAATTTAACCACCAAATTTTATCCGATTTTTTAGTTTTTATAAATGCAAATCATGTACACACGCCTGCACATCAACCTACCCAAAACTGTCAAATTTCTTCAATACATTGTCAACCTTAAGCCTTAAAAATAAAGTTCAAAGTCTATTGAGGAAATTTGACAGTTTTTTTTTATACGTAGCTCGACATATGACTCCACTCCACCTGATGTTAAGTGGAAATGGAGTCCAGACGCGAAGACAACTGGTGCAGCGTTGAAACAACGCAGCATCAGTCAACTTCACTCTGCCGGCCCACAAGGTGCCTCTTCACGCCTCGTTTGAAGGACCTCATGTCATAGGAAGGAGGGAAAACGTGGCTGGTAGACTATTCCATCTTTTGGAGGTGCGACAAAGGAACGAGTCACCAAATTTCTTTGAAAGTGAGTGAGTGAGTTTGTGGTAGGTTGATGTGCAGGCGTCCGTACCTAGGTTTAAGATAATTATGTAATTGGGTTTATATCCGTTTAATTATGTTTAATAAATAAATAAATAAAAAAAAGTGTCTAATGAAATGACCGGCTTTTGCGATAGTTGTAGCAATCGCAGACCGATCGCATTAACAACTGCGCCAACGAGCTCCTCAAATTAATTATTTTTATGAGTTTCTCAAACTTTCTAAGCTTCTTTAATTTCCTAGCTCACATTAATGTCATCATCATCGTCAGCTCATAGCCTTCCCTATGGACGGATAGTGGTCACCACGCGGGCCCGGTGCGTGTTGGTCGATATACGTACTTATTATTTTTATGAGTTTCTCAAATTTTCTAAGCTTCTTTAATTTCCTAGCTCACATTAATATCATCATCATCGTCAGCTCATAGCCTTCCCTATGGACGGATAGTGGTCACCACGCGGGCCCGGCGCGTGTTGGTCGATATACGTACTTATTATTTTTATGAGTTTCTCAAATTTTCTAAGCTTCTTTAATTTCCTAGCTCACATTAATATCATCATCATCGTCAGCTCATAGCCTTCCCTATGGACGGATAGTGGTCACCACGCGGGCCCGGTGCGTGTTGGTCGATATACGTACTTATTATTTTTATGAGTTTCTCAAATTTTCTAAGCTTCTTTAATTTCCTAGCTCACATTAATGTCATCATCATCGTCAGCTCATAGCCTTCCCTATGGACGGATAGTGGTCACCACGCGGGCCCGGCGCGTGTTGGTCGATATACGTACTTACATTCAATTTGAATTGTCACCCAACAGCGTGTCGCTGTATATCTTTCACCGTTCCATATGAAACTTTCACTAGTGTATGTCCCCCTGTCATGTAAAAAAGTACAATTCCATGCCCCCTCGACTAGGTCTGTCGCGACAAAATTCTAAAAAAAAAAAACAAATTATTACTTATTATTAAAGACCAGTCATCCGTTATATCTCTTCATAAGGGGGTATATGGGGTTAAAGTCACTCGCGTCCGTAGGTTTACCCTTGAGACCCTGCACGTGACCCCTGGGTGGTGCTGAATGAGTGACACTGTCTGAGTGGTGGAGCCACGCTGCGTTGCAGCACGAAATGGGCCGGCTCGTCCGGCGTAATACCACCCTCTCACAGAATATCGGCGTGAAACAATGGCACGTGTTGCTGTTGTGTTTCGTCCGGTGAGTGAAAGTAACGGAGTCCCATCTCTCACCACCTCCCCCCTCCCAATTCCTACTGGTGGAAGGAGTTGGATCTTGAGGAGGGACCTCAAGATCCAACTCCTTCCACAAGGCCGGCAACGCATCTGCGATTACTTTGGTTTTGCGGGTGTCCATGGGCGGCGGTGATTGCTTTCCATCAGGTGACCCGCCTGCTCGTTTGCCTCCTTTTAATATAAAAAAAAGAAAAGAAAGCCTAATACCAATTTTCATGTATTTTACTTCAAAACTGATGGACTTCCATACAAACTTTCAACCCCTATTTGACCCCCTTAGGGTATGATTTCCCAAATTCAATAAACCTACAGTACAAATTTCATCTAATTAGCTCCAGCGGTTACGGTTCGGCGATGATGAATCAGTCAGTCAGGACAAGTCATGAATATAGATAAAATATTTTACAAGATAAAATTTTACTAGAAAAAATCAACCAGTGTCAGGAAGCTCGAATGAGAATCGAACCCACGACCTTAGGATAACCGGTGCAATGCCTTGAACGCTGAGGTACCGAGACCCCAGACGACTGTTGAATTTTTCTAGTACTTTGTGATTTACCTTGCAAGCTAGCAACATTTTATGTGTATGTGTATGTGTGTGTGTATGTGTTCGAAGGTGTGTGTGTGTGTGTGTGTGTGTGTGTGTGTGTGTGTGTGTGGGTGTGTGCGTGCGTGCGTGTGTGTGTGTGTGTGTGCGCGTGTGTGTGTGTGTGTGTGTGTGTGTGTGTGTGTGTGTGTGTGTGTGTGTGTGTGCGCGTGTGTGTGTGTGTGTGTGTGTGTGTGTGTGTGTGCGTGTGTGTGTGTGTGTGTGTGTGTGTGTGTGTGTGTGTGTGTGTGTGTGTGTGTCCAAGCTTGTGTGTAAAAGCAGTTCAATATCAGAATAATGTTTAATAAATAATTAAATATTTATTCTAGTGAAGTCATGCGCGTCAGGCACAGCAGCGGCACCGTACTCAAGCATCAGTGGTCATAAATGTGAGTACGCAGAGGTTACTGACCCACTAGGGATGTGACTTGTTTATTTTGATGTGACGTCACAGTAGAAATATTTAAACAAAAATTGCATTAAAAATTATAGTTAAAAATTATGACTTTGTAACTCTGCAAAGATCGTGTACTATTTACTGTATCTGTAACACGTTATATATTTGCAAAAAAAGCTTGCTATTCATTTTTTTCGCGACTACTTTTACAACATAGAATTTCGATTAGGATATAATTAATTGAATAAAACTTGTTATGGGTAGTTTGCCCTAAACTCAGTCTGAACTGAGATAAGAAGCCTAAACCTAAAAAAAAATGCATTTTTGCTGGTTACTTATTTTGTATTTGGTAACATAATTTTTATATTATATTTTCATGTATGTTTATTGTAACTTAAATAAGTGTGTATTACTAACATTATGCATGTGTTTATACAATAAATAATTATTTAAATGAGTATTTAAAATAAAAATGTACACTTTGACTATTTTGTGATCGTTCATTTGATTTGACGAATGAGCGCGCAGTGGTAGTTGGCCGTCGGATGGTACCAACCAATCGGGGAAGCGCGCGCCATTTGATTTGACGAATGAGCGCGCGGTATTGCATTACTCATAGTGTCAATTAAATAAAATACAATTTTCATAAGAAAGAATCTTTGTTATGAAAAATCATTTCAAATAATACCTGACCCATTTTTTTTCAGAATAGAATGTTAAATTTGACTATTACTAAGGTGAGATGAAGATGAAGAGTTGAGATGTCAATTTATATGACCAACAAGTAGTATTAGAGCAAGTACAAAAGTCCTAAACACATTGCAGTTTTTAAAAGTTTAGGCCTCTGTATCTCGGTACAGACTGAGTTTAGAAGAATGTGTGCACAACAATTTTTACAAGATATAATAAATCCTACTCGAAATTAAGCAACTTAGTACTGGCCCCGAGAAAATAAAAGGCAAGCTAGCCCCATACATAATGGTCATTATCTTTTTGACCGCCTCTGTGGTCTAGTGGTAAAGACCACTGGTTTAGACCCAGAGGTCCCGGGTTCGATTCCCAGCGTTCCATTTATTAAATACTTATTAACTAACTAACTAGGTTGGCGCAGCGATCCAAAGTAAGTCTGCACCACCTCCTGCCACTCATCTCATCCAGCGGAAATAATAATTTAATAATAATAATAATTATTTAATACTTACGGCGGTCAATTTTTTTTTATCGGACGTATAATCAAATTTCATTCTACTCATTTTGCCATAGTTAAAACTCTCACATCTGAAAATAGTAATATAATTAATTACTAGTTGTCGCCCGCGACTTCGTTCGCGAAGTCTACACTATCCCACAGGAACCTGTCACCGGGATAAAAAGTATCCTATATCCTAGTCCGGGTCATGGTCGGTCTATGTGCAAAGTTTCATCCAAATCCGTTCAGCCATTTTCACGTGATGCGCGGTCAAATAAACAGACAAAAATTCTAAAAACTGTTAGAACGTGTTCTGTTATCGATTCTAAGGGCCAATTTCACCGTCCCGAATAGAAACCGAGTTTAATAAAACCTGGTTTCGACTAATCGAGTTCAAAACTTAGTCTTGATCGCGGTTCACGTCGCACTGATTTCACCCGCTTCGTTTTGATCCCGTTTATTAAAACTTAGTTTAGCTTTGACAAAGAATGAATGAATGAATGACATGTCATCGTAAACGTTTTTTTATTTTTTATTTTTGTTCTGGCTTGGAACTAAACGAACTGCCTTAAAATAAATTATTCCTTCTCAAATGGGAAAATTAATAAAAAAATATAAATTCATATCACGTTAATCGTACACAAATATTCAGAATGTAATAGTTATTAGAAATTTTATATACAATATTTTGATCAAATATTTTAAAACAATATCTCTTGAAACATGGTATGGTAAATTGTTAAAACTACTAATATATGGGGACTTTCATAGCGTAGCGTAGCTTTAGCATAGCGGTCAGTGCAGCCGCCCGGATTGCTGAAGACCCAGGTTCGATTCCTGGCTGGGTCGGGTGGACGTTTAATTTTTTCACTGTATTTTATAAATATATGGGGACTTTTTAATATTGTAGTGACTTGAGGCTGTCAATATCAGTATCAGGCTGTCATTACGGCAACCTACTGCCTGCTAAACGGACTCGATTCTTGCTTTCACGATTGACCACGACCTCGCTTAACGGACTAGATCTTTGAGTTTCGACCCATTTTGACCAAGATGTCAAAAACGAAAAGGGACCCGATCTTTTAAACGTAGGGCACATAACAACTGGTTAATGGGAGACACGCTGTTATTTCTTAAACAAAATAATAATAGATTAGGCATTTATATAGGTACCTATGTTAAGCAAATAATGCTAGTGGTGTGCTTTACAACATTTTGGTATTGTAGTACTTACCTACTGTTTAATATTACCTAGGTACTACTATTTATTTATTAGTTTGATTTTAATATGTACTGACAGACACCAAAAAAAGGGAATTTAACTAAGCGTAAGCTCTTTTTTTTTAGTAAATAATACAAGTTTAATTCAGTTTTACAAAACATGAGGCCAGTTTACAGATGTAACTGTAAACTAGATATCTTACCAAGATTTTATCAAAGAAAATGTAGTTCTAATAAACACATAACAATAGTGAAATTCACCACACAACAAAACAAAGTGTATCTTGCAATGCATCAAGAGTGTCGAAGTGTTCTTCTCTCTCGCGTATCCATCTGGAGCGACGTACAATAAACTCATCCTCATCAAAATTTTCGTCAAAAGATAGTGCCAGGGCTCTTTTCATCTTTGTTTTATATCTCTAACAAAATTATTATTTCTTTCTTTAAAAATAAATAAACAAACCAATCTCCCGTACTCCACACAATCGTGACAATGACAGGCAAACAGCTTTAAACGCGTTTAGCTAAGCTAAACGTCGAAAATCGGCCGTTCAGAAACTGAACCAAGTTCAACTTGAACGACGTTTAGTTTATGCCGGTGAAACGCAACCTTGAGAGCGGAACTCAGTTTAGCGCGTAAACTCAGTTTAACTCGAATTGATCGCGTTTAATTTCACCGGTGAAATTGGCCCTAAGTATCGCCAGCCAACTTTTTTTCGAATATCTTCCATGTACAGACATTTGACCCTCTTTAGCTTTACTAAATGTATACATTTATCAGTTACCCATTCACAACTCGGAAACCGAGTGGCAAAGCGCTCGGCCCGATACCCGAAGGTCCCGGGTTCAATTCCCAGGTCGGGCAAAGTGTGTTTTTGGATTTTATGATGCATAGCTCGGGTTTGTGATCATCAACCCGCATTAATTGGCAAGTGTGGTGATTAAGTCTAGGTTTTAATAAGTTTTTTTTTTGAGAGAGATTGCTGATTGCCTCTACGGCATTTTCAGCTTCACCGGGCTTTTTTGGGGGCGGCGAGGAACGTAAAGGGTTCCTCAAGCCGTGTGAAACGAATCACCTTCGGACGTTATCTAGAGGGAACGGCATCGCGCACTCGTGCGCGTCCCCGTGACCTATTAGATTCTCCAAAGGGTTCGGATCAGATCGGGGAGCGGAGCAACCCGAAGGCGCCTCTAAAGGCACGGACCTCGGCTCGGGTTGACCGGGCCGTGGAGGAGGAGAGAAGCGCCCAGGTACATGTCTGTACCTGGTGTAGAGCGCGTGTGAACCGGTTCTTCGTACCCTTGTTCTACGAGTACGGTGTCTTGGGCCTAAACTGGTGTGCATGTTTAGTGTATTCTGTAAATGTGTGGTGTCATTTAGAGGATCGGGCGGGGTTAATAAGTATGTGAAACGAACGCCGACTTTTGCATTCCCATACTTTTGTATTATAATTACCAATGTTTAATTTTTCGATATCTCAGCTGTTTTTTGAGTTTTCCCTTATTTATTTTCTAATCCATCCTTGTATTAGAGCAAACAAAACAAAATAAGATCTATTGAAATCGGTCAAACCGTTTTTGAGATTTAACAAAAGTAACGAACAGCAATTGATTTTTATATTATGAATTAATAAAATGAATTATTATTATTATTATTATTATTATTGTAGATTATAAATTTCTCAGTAAGTGAATGTTTTGTATAATTCAATTATGTGAAGTAAGCAATCAAGTTTTTTTTGTGGGTACATAAAATGAGCTGGTGTTTTTTTTAAATTTATTAAGAGACAAACAGTTATAATATAATATAACGCAAAGAAAAAAGAAAAAAATCCTTAAATGTAAACCTATAATCCCCTTATAAGAGACAGCACAATATAAAAAAAAACATACAAACAATTAAAAACATTATTACTTAGATAGACGTGATACTGGATGTTAGTTATAATTACACTTTACTTTGATAAAAAAAAAACAAAAAGTATTTATTTCAGTAGGTATATCATATTACATTTATAAATAGTACCTATATGGGACCTGCCTAGAAGGCATTCAAGAAAACCTCTTTTGTAACACATTAATAAACTTATAAATAGACTATGACAAATTATGTAAAATGTTTTTGTTTTGTTTATATAATTTTAACGCAAATTTTGTTGCGAAACAAATTACAAAAACACAATGTTGAAAAAATTTCCACGAGCAGGATTTCAACCTGCACCCTTCTGATATACAGGGTCAAGTGCTCTTGCAATTGAGCTATCGTGGTTCTCACCAGCCCGCCGAAATTATTCAACACTATTTTTGTTTTTACTTTGAAAGCCAAAGGCACCCATTCAATGTTAACAACTACCGTCATTAACACCCGATCATAATATTTTTACAAATACCAAAGATATTTCGGCGAATAATTTCGGCGGGCTGGTTAGAACCACGATAGCTCAATTGGAAGAGCACCTGACCAGCCCCCCGACCGCCTAACTCGATTGCTTTCGATTGCTTTGGCTACGTGTATAGTTTATGACGTCATCTTTGTCATTTAGCTATATGACGTTTAGTTTTATGACGTCATCTTGGCTATTGCTTTCATAGGCGGTACGAAATGACAAGATGACGTCATAAACTATACACGCAGCCAAAGCAATCGAAAGCAATCGAGTTAGGCGGTCGGCCCCCCGGTTTGTCAGAAGGGTGCAGGTTCAAATCCTGCTCGTTTGAAATTTTTTCAACATTGTGTTTTTGTAAATTATGTAAAATTTATTTTGTTAACAATACAATCTTATTTACTTACGTTGCTACGTGAATAAAATTACTAAATGTGAATGATATGGAAATTTCGTCCTTTTCTTGAACACGTATCATATGACCACATTTATATGGACCATAGGCCGTCAACACGTCGTCATGGGTTATGTTGTAATTCACTACCAAATCTGAAAATAAGGAACAATACGGATCCATTATCAGCATCATTGTAACCGAACCATTGTAAACCACAACTTGTTGGACCGCCTCTGTGGTCTAGTGGCTAACACCACACCGGTTTAGACCTAGAGGTCCCGAGTTCGATTCCCAGCGGAGAGTACGTGTTTGTATACTCGGTTTGGTTGGTAGTAGGGCTTGTTTGTCCGCCATCTAAATATGTCGCCATAACGTCAATGTTTGTAGCATTGTTGTGTTCCGGCAGCTAGAGATAAGATAGCCAGTGCCTCACTAGTTGAGGATCCCGGGTGAAGTGCGCTTCCATCATTGGCATTATCATCACTTTACATCAGGTGAGATCAAGGCACTGTGCTTACCCGTTAATATAAAAAAAAAACAAAAGAACATACATATACAACGTGTAAAAGGAGACTTCTTGGCGGGAAAGTGAAGAGTCATGTCTGCGGTTTTGTTTTATTTTCAAAAAATTATGTTATGTCGAATATTAATGTGAAATAATGGTGGATTATTAACCGTTAAGTGTTCGTAAGTGTGCATGAGTGTTGGGAAATGAAACAAAACAGTGCAACTACTACTTTTCAAATTCTCTCAAGTAGTCCGCCGAGGAATTAGTAAAGCCCCACATCTTTACTGAGATACTCGAGGGGTTGGGGGGTATATCATTTCTCACTTCTCATTTTTATTATCATTCATCATCATTCATCATCATACTGACTGGAAGGAAATATTGTATATTTATGTATTACTTGTAAGAAAAATTACTTTGACACTGGCTAAATGTGCTAATCGCACGAAGCCATCAACTAAAAGAAAGAAAAGAAAAGAAAGAACGTGTAACAGAAAGGAATGCCTTATAATAAGATAACGTAGTTCCTACTAAAGCAGCAAACAGAAAGGTATGGTAATAATGAAAAAATTCAAAATGTATCCGATCTAGATCTTAAATGTGTTGTTACTAAGACATAATTAACTTTAATTTGTCACGCAATTGTAAATTAAATATTTATATTAGTGAAGACATGCTCGTCAGGTGCGCATGAGCAAGCAGCAGTGATCATAAATGTAAGTACGCAGAGGTTACTGAACCACTAGGGCTGTGACCTGTTTATTATGATGTGACGTCACAATAGAAAATATATAATTAAAAATTATGACTCAGTAACTCTGCATACCAGATCTAGATCTGACACACTTCGGATCTTTTCATTTGTACAACACCATTCTGTTACACTTTCTATCTTCTAATATATAAAATTCTCGTGTCACGGTGTACGTTATTGAACTCCTCTGAAACGGCTCGACCGATTTTCGTGAATCTTAGCGTGCATATCGGCTAGGGTGGAGAATCGGACAACATCTATTTTTCATCCCCCTAAATGTTAATGGTGGTCCACCCCTAAATTTTTTTTACATTTTTGAAATTTTTCCAATACAAAATGATTTGTTTGTAGTGTTGTCATGGAAACTGTCAAAGCGGTACGATGTCCGCCGGTCAGCTAGTATATTTATATTACTACTAGCTGACCCGGCACAAAACAAAATTGTTTGTTTTGTTGTCATGGAAACTGTCAAAGCGGTACGACCCGGCGAACTTCGTACCGCTTTGACAGTTTCCATGACAACAAAACAAACAATTTTGCATTGGAAAATTAAATTGTGGTTTTTAGTATTTTCCGTTAATTATTATTTACGTTTAAACCTTCCCTGAACTTCTACAAATATTTCAAAATCAAAATTAGCCAAATCGGTCCAGCTATTCTCGAGTTTTAGCGAGACAAACGGACAGCAATTATATTAGATAAAGGCGACACATTGAAAAAATGCACCAACTTTCGTCGAATAGTTTAAGATCATAATATGACTACCGAATCTGAAATGTTGATATAGGTAAATTCATGTCTTTACCTTGAATTTGCTAGCTCTCTTTTCTTTTTTTTCTTTTTTTTTTAATACATATAATTTTGACTCGATCATAATTATGTTCGAAAACCCCATAAAATAATCACTATAGTTGAAATTAAAACTAAATTACTTAATTTATATGCTTGGAAACCATTCAAATACATTGATATTCGTAATTTGGTGGCTGCATATTTTGATAACTAAAACCAATCATTATTTAAAAAATATTTTTTAGATTCTGTTAATTTGCGGTCTCAATTGTCGCAGGCGCTACGTATTTTCGACCTTATGACTTTTTGAACATTCACAAATCGAGGTGTCGTCTTTATTATATCTTTTGCTCTTTTGTCGGAGGCCAAGATCCACTTCGGTTCCCTAAGCTGGAGCCGTAAGTAAGTAATTATATCTTAGCATATTACTTACTTGCATTCACTTGCAAAAGGAATAATGATGAACACAATAACATAATAATAAATTCACTTTTCACAAACATCGTTTAGTCAGTTAAAATTTTCACTGCGTTGTGACTTTAAGGATATTACCAGAATGAGTAATAAATAGTTCGGCTGGTTTGCGTTTACGAGTGTAGGGTCCCCATACGTTCAGATTTATCGGGACAGACGGAGGCTTACATATAAGAAAGAGGAAGAAAGAAAGTAAGAAAGAGAGAAAAACATTCATAACGAAAGTAGTTAGTAACAATTTTCCTTAAAATAACACACACAAAATTACATACACATTTTCATTAAATTATACTTTTTATGATCCCTATAACTATGTCCAGAGTTTCTGGATGGGACAGTCCAGTCTCTTAGCATTAGCGTTCAGGATGTTATTCTCGCTATCCCGTAAGCGCCGGAAATTAGAGCCAACGTTTTACCTATGAGTTTTATTTTTACCTTCATCAGCATAAATATCACATCGGCGCAGTCGACGGCCACGTGTCTAGACTAACCTAGTCGTCGATCTGCGTGCGTGTCTCTCTTCAGCAGGAAGCTAAGTCTTTAGCAAGCAAGCAACAAACTTTTGCAGCAGCTGTAACAACGATTTTTTATAGAAGTTGTATGGGAATGGTTAACTATGACGTCACTATTGTGTGCCGTCAATTGAGTGTTTATTAAATACTTTTGGTTACAGAAATTCATGCTTAGGTCAAATAAAAATTGGTTAATGTTTTAAAGAACTTTTACGTGATGTCATTTATACGTTTGATGTTCTGGGATTAACTATTGTTACTATAATTATTATAAAAAAAATGTATCCCTATTGTCCACGATTACGTGGTAACCCTACTAAGATATATAAAATGGAGGCATAAGGATAACACTACCACATTATTCTAGGTTAAAACATTTATGGATAACAACATAAATTGTATATAATCATATTATTACGGCACTTAAAAATAATATTATTATTATTTTCTAGTGGGTATTGTTAGAACACTTCGGTGGCCGAGTGGCAAAGCGCTTGGCTCGATGCCCGAAGGCCCCGGGTTCAATTACCAGGTCGGGCAAAGTGTTTCGGATATTTCGATGCATCATAGCCCGAGTGTATGATCACCAACCCGCATTTGGCCATATATTGTAATAATGACTTGATTTCAATGCTGGAGGCCTTTGCCTTTGAGACTGCTGCCAGTGGGTCAGTTATAGGCTATTTATTTTTTACTTTGCTTTTACTAGTATATATTGAAAAGTCGATGAATCAGTGAATTAAATGGCTGCAACAGTGACGTTTTGGAGCGACGCCTATTATTTCCGAAACGCTGATATAATTTTATTTTAAAGAGTTGAGTGCTGGCCTTATTAAGGCCTCCGGTGACAAGAAGGCTGGAAGAAGCTATCCGAAGCAATCCAGAGGGGCAATGTTGCCAGCATTCTTGGGACCGTTACTAGAGCCCACATTTGGACGACGTCTTTTATTTATAGGTATTTTAAAAAGTTAAGTTAAGTTATGTTTTGTTGTGTATATGTATACTGACATTGTATTTATCATTTTATTTTGGATAAAAATTACTGTTGGCTGCTTATGACCTTAACTGTCTTAGGAGAATTTGAAGGTGGTACTTTTTTGCTTTGGTCAATTTACAATAATTTACTTTAAATTTTAAATTAATAAATCTAAAAAATGTAAAGAACGTTTTTTAATGACCTAGAGAAATAAGATATTAAGATTAGGGTTTTTAAAAGTCGGATTAATGGAAATTCTGATTTAAGCCAAAACACGGTTACAACAAATTTTCTCGATAAAAAAAAATCCAAAGCAACCTCTTTTTTATATCCTTTAAACGCTTGTTTCATACATACGGTAATGATTTAATGAATACGGTCGAATGACAACCACAAGATGACCACTAGTACTCATTATTTTGCGTTCATCATTATCATCATCATCATCATCATCATTATCATCATCAGTTCATTTTATGCTGCTGCTGGGACCTTCCTTATGGGTGGATTAGGAGAACGGTCCATAAACCACCGCGCGGGACCAGTACGGATTGGTGGTTGTTGGATTGGATTGTTAACGTCTGCTAATGCAGCCGGGACCTACGGGTTTACGTGCCTTCCGAAACACAGAGGGGCTCGAGATGAAACAAATTTTTTGTCACCCATCTTATGACCGGGCTTTGCCGAAGTAGCTTAAACCTAAGGAATCGCAGACCGAGTGCGTTAAACACTGCGTTATCGAGCTCCTCTATGGATTTTGCGTTAAATCTCGTTTGTTAGTTTGTTTAAAGTAATGTGCTGGAAAACGAGCCTTGTACTCCTATGTCTGGCCCGGTGGTTGAACCACTAGACCACAGAGGCGATTAAAACTCAATCATATGTATACCTAAACGTTGTTATTTTCGATCTTATTATGTCAATTGAGTATAATTTTATTATTATCCTTAAAACTAGCCCTAACCACTTTTATCTTAATACAAATGTGACACCATCAATTTGTGACAAAATACCGGGACAAAGTTGAGAATTGTGTTTGCATTTTTTAAATCTTGTGGTTGAGTGGTTAGACTAGCTGTTGGATAACCATTACCAGCTTATTTTCTGTCCCCAATGTAGGGGCATGGGCCATAAACCACCACGCGAGTCCAGTATTGATTGGTTGCTATAAACGCCTGCTAATGCAGCCACTACTTTACGTGCCTTTCGAAGCCTGGAGGAGCTCGATATGATTATTATACTTAGGGCCTGTTTCACAATGTCTGATTAGGAGATATTTGGCAGATAAAGTGACAGTTTGTATGGACTATCTGTCAAGTAAACGCTAATGGGAACTTACTTGTAGATCGTGAAACAGGCCCTTAGCCTTAAGATTAACTTGTATTTTGAATTTTAAATGTGTATAAAATGTTTTTTGTATTGTTTTTGTAATTTAAACGCAATTTTTTTTGTGAAACAATTTACAAAAACACAAATGTTGAAAAAATTTCCACTAGCAGGATATGAACCTGCACCCTTCTGACATACCTACCGAGTCAGGTGCTCTTCCAGTTGAGCTATCGTGGTTCTGACCAACCCGCCGAAATTATTCAACACTATATACCTTTTTACTTTGAAAGCCAAAGGTGCCCATTCAATGTCAACAACTACCGTCATTAACATCTAATCATAATATTTTTACTAATACTAAAGATCAGTTAAGAAGTTGGCAAGCTATTTATAAAATGTTTTTTGTTTTGTTTATATAATTTTAACGCAAATTTTGTTGGGAAACAAATTACAAAAACACAAATTTTGAAAAAAAATCCACGGGCAGGTTTTGAACCTGCACCCTTCTGACATACCGGATCAGGTGCTCTTCCAATTCAGCTATCGTAGTTGTAACCAGCCCGCCGAAATTATTCAACACTTACTTTTTTACTTTGAAAGCCAAAGACGCCCATTCAATGTCAACAAATACCGTCATTAACACTTACATTACATTGGAAGAGCACCTGACCCAGTATGTCAGGTTCAAATCCTGCTCGTAGAAATTTTTTCAACATTTGTGCTTTTGTAATTTAATTGTATATGTTTGTTGATAAGCCATTTAAAATAAATAAAAATAAAATGATAAATCGTTGGTGACCCATCCAATGACCGGCCTTTGCGAAAGTTGCTTAACCGTAGCAATCGCAGACCGGGCACGTTAACTTCTGCATCATCGAGAACTGAATGCAAGTACGTTTAAAAAAAAATTTATTTGTACAATGCTTTATGGTACTGTCCTGAAGAATGTCTGAAAAGGGCGACTAAGTTTTAAGTTCTTTTAACCTTTTGACTGCTACAGTCAGCTATAATCGACAAACGATAGCCTGCACGCCAACGACGGCAATAATCGACAATACCTATTACAAAAACACAAAATAAAGATATATGGAAATTTCATATTGAAGTTTTTACTCTGAATTGAATGCTTGGCGTCAAAAGGGTATCCTTTTATACACTTAGCGTCTTACAAATAAACAAAGAATAAGCTCCAAATAGTTATTCCGTGTTTTGTCTCTTTTACTCCAATTTGAAACGACGTTTACATGACAGGAACAAAACGCGAAATAACTATTCGGACCTTATTCTTTCTTCATTTGTAAGTCACTTAGTTAGTAATAAAAAAAATATGATTTGATTTGATTTAATTTGAATCTCAGTCTGTTTAAAAATAACAGTCACCCTAGCGATAAACAAAGACAATTTTTAATTATTATCATTAAATTACTCATTTATTGTTCCATTCGGGACAGCTTCCATATATGTATAATTTAAATGAAACGATGGTGTGGAAAATATTATTATTATATGTGTGTTTGTATTATTTTGTCCCCGTTGCTATATTGGCTGGTAAGTAAATAGATTAGTTTTAAATAGTCATATTAATCATTGTAAAAGTACAGTGGGTCCCGTGGACGGCGCACCGGGGCCACTTATATCTATAAAGTAGCTTTTGCTCGCGTCTTTGCTCACGTGGGCTACACGACTTGTGATTGTTTATAATAAAAACCAAACATATTAAGAGCCCACACTACCCCAAATCGCTTTGCGAGATCCTCAGTTGTGTCAAACTTAATGCAGCAATTGTTTTGTGATTAATTTCTAGAAAAGTTGAGAATAGACACTAAGTACTACACTAAACTGTTTTTTTTAATATTCTTCTTTGTTTAATTATTAAAGGAATTGCACAACGCAAAAACCACACATAAATGCTCACACACAAAATATAAATAACACAATTTTCACGAGCTCAGTTCGATAAATGTTTTCATAATGTGAGGTTAGATTTTAGACGAACCTTTAAGCGGTTGATACATTAAATGGTGTCAATAAAGAATAACAAATGATTTATGTTACGTCAAAGTCCAACGTCCAACGTCCTTTATTTTGGGATCGTAAAAAACTGCCTATAACTATGTAACCTATAATTGACTTCAGTATATCAGGCGTGAGCTATATTTATGAGTGATACAACGCGTGTAGAGTTTGGTGTTAATACACTCTCAATTAACTCCGTTCCAGAACCAATGACGTTACGGAAGTTGGACAACGGCCTTATTATATATATGCAACTCCATTAAAGCAGATTTATAGAAATAAGAATCATATTATGAAGATCTTCAAACAGCTTTTAACGCTGCAGGGCGAAACAAGCTTTAACGCTATAAGTACACAGTCAGGTCATAAGTATTGTCACACAGTAAAAACTTTTCTTTTAGAATGCTGGCCATAAAAAAGTTTATTTCGAATGGTTCATGAAAATAAAAATGTATACTATTTAGAATTTTACTCATTTTTAAATATGGAGTGGACGCTTAAAGAAGACCGTGGTGTAAAAACGAATGCAGTTGTGTATCAAAATATAGTCCTGACGAACCTTGTGGAACCTGTTTCTCATACCATGTTCAATAACAGGCACTGGGTATTCCAACAAGATTCGGCGCCAGCTCATAGAGCGAAGAGCACACAAGACTGGCTGGCGGCGCGTGAAATCGACTTCATCCGGCACGAAGACTGGCCCTCCTCCAGTCCAGATTTAAGTCCGTTAGATTACAAGATATGGCAACACTTGGAGGAAAAGGCGTGCTCAAAGCCTCATCCCAATTTGGAGTCACTCAAGACATCCTTGATTAAGGCAGCCGCCGATATTGACATGGACCTCGTTCGTGCTGCGATAGACGACTGGCCGCGCAGATTGAAGGCCTGTATTCAAAATCACGGAGGTCATTTTGAATAAACTTTATTGTCATAAGAATCTATGTTTGTTAAGTTCATTTCGGTATATAAATGGTTACATAATGAATAAACTTGTCTCAATTATTTCATATTAAACATGTGACAGAATTTATGACCTGACTGTGAATATTATTATAAGAAGCTGTTACTACACTAACTGTTAAGAATGTTCTGCTTCGTTATTTATTTATTTATTTATTTAATTAAATAACACGGCAATAAGCCAATTACATTATTTAAAACAAGAAAACACAACCTGAAGAGCTGTTGCATATTTAGCGCCATCTGGCACCGACAAAGGGAAATAATTATGTTGCAAGCAATCAAGACAATGTATTACGAGTGGTTCCTATATTTCCCGCAAACAGCGACAGTCTGCCAATATATAAGGCCTGCGCGCCCGCCACTCGTCCTCCCGATCCGATCCGAACCCTTCGGAGAATCTAGTAGGGCACGGGGACGCGCACTAGTGCGCGATGCAGTTCCCTCTAGGAAACCTCCGAAGGTGATTCGTTTCACACGGCTTGAGGGACCCATTACGTTCCTCGCCGCCCCCAAATAAGCCCGGTGAAGCTGAAAATGCCGTCTGAGGCAATCAGCAATCTCTCTCAACAAAAAAGAAAATAAGAAAAAAAGACACTCATCCTCTTTTCACGGCTGCAACAAGGTTAAATACAATAAATGTACTTTATAGTTACAGGTGGTTTCACTCGCCCAACGCTCCTCACAAGAGCCAAACTCGTTTCATAGTGAACTGTATCATCTTTATAACAACCGAATTAAAATAAATAATAGCACTCTAACTGCCGTACTCAGAGACGTCAATTAAGTTTTAATGACAATTAAGTATCTTGCTGTCACTTTCCTATGTATAGTGCTAAATAGAGAAGGAAAGACATTTAAATGTCATTAAACTTAATTGACGTTTTTGAGTACGGCTGTAAGCTTAAAAATTACCTGCAACCAACACTTAATTGTTTGTTGGGATGTATCGAAAAGCCTTAACCATAAGGTTCCGTAAGATTTATAAAAGCAAGATTTTCTTTTAATTTTATAAACATATAACTATTCCTTTCAGATGACATGTTCGTGTACATTAAGTTGGACGACAACACGAACTATGACATACACAGATGCGGATCCATTGTGCGCGTAAAGGAGAAACAAAAAGTTGAGTTCTACATCCCGAACAACATACAATATGTGTCGTGAGTACCACTTTCGTTATCACCATCATCTAATCATTTTTATGTCCCCACTGCTGGAGCGCGAGCCTTCCCTACGGGTGGATAGGGAGAACGGGCCATAACCATTCCACCTGATGTTAAGTGAAAATGGAGTCCAGACGCGAAGACAACTGGTGCAGCGTGAAAACAAACGTAGCGTCAGTTAACCTCACTCTGCCGGCCTACGAGGTGCTTCTTCACGCCTCTTTTGCAGGACCTCGAGAAAACGTTTGCTGGTTAAACTATTTCATCTTTTGGAGTGACAAAGACAAAACGACAAAGAAACGAGTCACGAGTTTGCGCGCGATGGGTTATTTGAGATAGTGAAGCGGTGACTCCGAAGCGCAGCACGTGTACTTGTATTAGGAAGGGAGGAGGTCAAAGAGCTCTTCAGAGCATTGGTTGAGTGCGGATTGATAATTCGTTCGTTCAAATAAAGTTCTGCTTATCCTGCCTTGTTCAATAAAATGTACATGTCATCATCATCATCATCATCATATAAGCCAAAATGCGTCCACTGCTGGACAAAGGCCCGAACCGTCCCCAAGGATCTCCACAACGACCGGTTTTGCTAAGCTCAAGTGGCAATGGGCAATGCATGCCGCTCGCAGAACTGATGGCCGCGACGATCTAGTGAAGGTCGCGGAAAGCCACTTGTATATAGTGTATAAACGAATGTATATATGCTATACTCATCATCATCAGCTCATTTTATGTCCCCACTGCTGGGGCACGAGCAGCCAGCCACCCCGTGGGCCCAGTGCCGGTTGGTATATGCTATACTATATCAAATATACTCTATATTTCACAGATGTCACAACCCCTTGGCTAACATGGTGATGAATATCTCGACGGCAACGCTGGCTGTGACTCGTTCTGTTGTAAGTAAATAAATACATACATACATACATACATATAATCACGCCCTTTTCCCGTAGGGGTAGGCAGAGACCACTTCTTTCTACTTGCTACGATCCTTACATACTTGTTTCGCTTCGTCCACTTTCATTATACCCTTCATACATGCTCTTCGGTTTAGGGTACTCTTGACCTGGCCTTTTTTCAAGACGTCCCTGATTTGATCTCGAAACGTCCGCCTAGGTCTACCCCTACCAATACTTTCATTCACACTCGCCTTATACATCTTTTTCGTCAATCGTTCTTCATCCATTCTCTCGACATGGCCAAACCATCTCAGCATGCCTTTCTCAATTTTTGTCACTACTTGTCAGTAAATAAATGTACAAACAAATAAACAAATGAATGGTAATAATAATAAATACAATAACTATGCCTAATATCCATGACTCTCCTAACATCTGCCTTCTTAAAAAAACGTTTGAAGGAACACTACCTGTCCAGTTTATTCTGTCGTTCTATTTTATTGATTTCTTTTTTCTTTCTTTCTCCTTTTCTTTTTGTTTTGTATATTAAATTTCCTTTGTTTATGCAATTATTTAGTACTAGCTGACCCGGCGGACTTCGTACCGCTTTGACAGTTTCCATGACAACAAAACAGACAAATCATTTTGTCTTCGAAAATTAAATCGTTTTTAGTATTTTTCGTTACTTACTGTTTAAACCTTCCCTGAACTTCCACAAATATTTCAAAATCAAAACTAGCCAAATCAGTCCAGTCATTCTCGAGTTTTAACGAGTCAAACGAACAGTTTAATTGAAATTCATTCTCATTTGGAGGTTTTTAAGCTTAATCTGTTAGGAAAGGATTTTCCGAAATTCTATGCTTACCATTTCAAATTTCGAACTCTACGTCGAGGCCGTGTCCTAAAAGTGCATAACCTCTTTAATCCTAAAACCTTCAAATGAGGCACTAATACATATAGTACGGTGACTTTCGAGACATTCCAATTTTAAAGAGTATTTGCATGTGTTTTTAAGTGAGTTCAACCTTTTTTGAATAAAGTCGGATTGAGTATTGAAACATGTGTCGAAATAAAATGTAATTTAAATCAAAAGCACTAAGGAGTATTGATATCAACTTTGAGGCAAATCACCGCCAAAATGACTTTCTACTTTCCAACCCCGTTAGGGGGTGAATTTCAATAAAATACGAAACACTTCTTCCATCAATTCTGTTAAAAAAGGTTCATGCAAATTTTGAAGTAGATTGTACTAAGGAATCACGTTGTTCCATACAAACTTTGCCCCTCTTTTTCACCCCTTTAGGGGTAGAGTTTCGGAAAACCCTTTCTAATCGGATGCCTACGTCATACAAAGAACACACCCTTCAAGTTTCAAGTCTCTACGATCAGCGGTTTAGTATGTCAGAAGGGTGCAGGTTCAAATCCTGCTCGTGGAAATTTTTTCAACATTTGTGTTGTTTCAATATCTGTGGAGTTACAGCCTACCTACTTTATAAATATTTATGTAAATTGTATACCATGTATTTGCTGTAGATCTGTTTTGTGTAATAAATTGATATAAATTCGCGCAAATTTTGTTAAAATATATCATCAGTAAATTTTTTCTTTGTTTTTCTGTTTAAATATTATTTTATTTTTATTTTTAGACGACACATGTCACCGATCTGATAGAAGGCCAGTGGACGTGCAGTATACTATACACTCAAGATAAATCTACGCAAGTTTATTTAATGAAATGGTTTTCCTTAATTTTCGACGTCGAATGTAAGTGTTCCTTTATCCAGATACTAGTATACAACGTATCACAGAAAGGTGTGGTAAAAATGAAAAGATCCAAAGTGTTTCCGATCTAGATCTCGTGTGCGGAGTTACTAAGACATTAATGATTAACTTTAATTTGTTATGTAATATTGTTTTCTAAAGTTTACGCGAACACTACACATTGAAATGAAACAACTTTTACGGATCTACTCGCGTTTATTTTACACATTAGTTTTAATTAATGTTTATCCTGACCTTTCGAACCGTTTGCAGGGTCCGTGGTCACAGGGAGACTGAGGGTGTTGGTCGTCTCATAATTAGTTAGTAGCTTGTATACCCTCATTTAAATTTAATCTGGTGCGTTCCGTTTTACGCAGAAAGAACTTACAGTATCTTTTGGTCTGGCAGTATGCTGTTGGGGCTGGGATTTAATATTTTGTATGATGGGATCCCAGGCTGGTAGTAGATTCCAACCATCTTCTCTATTAAAATTCGCGCCTATGCTTGACGTCGGCTATATGTTCTTTAACACGGGTCTAAAATAAGTCTGCAGTATGCGAACGTTCCCTTGACGCGAGGCTATTGAAATTAAAGAACATCCTAATTTTAATAGAGGCGGACGGCGCACCCCTAAGTAAATTAATTTGAAAAACATCTTCACAGACGCCCCAGAAGTGGTTATCAGGAAAGACAGCCAGCGGTACGTCATCAATGACAAATGCTGCGTTCATCTGTTTTATTATAAAGAAAAAGACGATCTGGCGATAGAATGCAGTCTGCCCGGAGTCAAAACTGCTCAACTGAAAACTGGTAACCTGAAATGGCGGTTTTGCAGCCACGAAGAAGTTTATGAGGGTAATTTCATATCATAATCATCATCCTCTTCCATCCTCCATCATCATGTCCCCACTGCTGGGGCACGAGCCTTTCCTATGGATGTATAGGGAGAAGGGCCCAGTGCGGTTTGATGGTTGTTAACGACTGCTAATGCAGCCGTGACCAACGGCTTTACGTGCCTTCCGAAGCACGAACGAGCTCGAGATGATACATTTTTGGTCACCCATCCAATGACCAGGTTTTGCGAAAGTGGCTTAACCCCAGCACTCGCAGACCGAGCGCGTTAACCACTGCGCCATCGAGCTCCTTAATAATTTCATATATCGCATGTCAGTAGAAATATAAATCTATACATCTATACATCACACTAATATTATAAATGCGAAAGTTTGTGTGTAAGTGTGTGTATTTGTTGCTTCTTCACGCTGCAACGGATGGATGGATTTGGATGAAATTCGGCATACAGATAGTTTATAATCTGGATTAACACATAGGATAGTTTTTATCCCGATATTCCCACGGGAATGAAACTCATATCTTTTCTCTATATTTGGTTCCACAATTTACTACTTAGGTTTTGGATTTGATGTTGGGAATAGAACCTATTTGGTTGTTTTTTATACTTTTTTAAAGAAATTTTGACAGACTTTTTCTTTTTAACATTTGTTTTCCTAAATGATTTGTTTGTTTTGTTGTCATGGAAACTGTCAAAGCAGGACGAAGCTCAGCATTAAGCCGTGATATGAAGTGCCACGACCCTGGTATACTGCAGATGCCTAGTTTTAATTAAAATATTATGTTAGCTCCTAAAGACGTCGACAAACTCTTGGCAGCCATCTTTACAGAGGAAGAAGAGTGAAAGGATGGTATGGGTCAACGGGTTTTTGTACCATTTGCCACAAAGTAATTTATTTCGAAATAAGAATGTGTATATTTGCCACACTTCAATTGTTAGATTTGTCGTATTTTAGTTTGGCCCCGTGACGAACTTACACATATTTTTGATGCGTATGACAAATTTACCTTCAATATATGGAGTGTATGTACAAACATGTGACGAATTTACTTTGCGGCAAATGTTACAATTACCCGGGTCAATGTAATGTACCTGCATTATAAAAGTGCTGCCGTGTCGCAGCCTACCTACTTTCAACCAGGGGGCCGATCGCCTCGCCTTCAAAGCGATCGAAAGCGATCCAGTTAGGCGGTCGGGGGGCAGGGGGCCGATCGCTTTGAAGGCAAGGCGAGGCGAGGAGGCGTCATTTTGTAATTTCGAAAGCAATATGAAAGCTATATCGGAAGCTATAGCCTATAGGTATCCATATTGCTTTCATATTGCTTGCGAAATGACAAGATGACGCCTCCTCCTCGCCTTCAAAGCGATCGAAAGCGATCGAGTTAGGCGGTCGGGGGGCAGGGCTTTGAATACCGATAAAAAATTGGTATCGGTCGGCCCCCCGCTCACGGACAAGTTACCTCGCGACAACTGAGCTCGGGAAGACCTAGATGTTAAGAGCCCTATTACATGTCGACTGTGATTTTTGCGTAAAATGGCCAATATTGGTGTTCTTGATCTCAGAAACAAAAATACATTAACAATTTTGACTTATTGAATAGTGTAGAAGCATAGTTCGTAGCGGCCTCACTTTTTGTAAATTTTGCTTAACTTTTTAATTAAACCCATAATTGCAGAGAAAGATTTTCATAAAATCTAGGTCTCCCTATTTTGTGTCGGAACAGTCCGAGCTTAGTATTCGCGAGGTAACTTGTCCGGAGGCGTCGTCTTCTCATTTCGGAAGGAATATGAAAGCAATATCGATAGCTTTTGCACAAAAGATCGATAGCTATAGGTTAATCGAAAGCGATTGAGTTAGGCGGTCGGGGGGCGGGTCTATGTGTGAGTTGCTCGAGCGCGATATGTATTAAAGCTTGGTCTGTTTCTTTACTTTGTAATTATTTTTCTGTTGCAGAAAAATTGAGCTGCGAAAGCTTCGACCCGGTGACGACACGAAGCACTAACTTCACCGGTGTAATAGAATACAAGGACAACAAGGCGACAACAGAGTGTATATACACTTCCAAGTACGGCGTCGAAAGTAAAATCAAAATACTATTTGAATTAGTGCCACTGAGTGAGTGAAAGTAACGTTTTCTATTAATTTTTAAGGGCTAATTGCTGCATTGAAGCTGAATATATGTGTGGGAAATAATTAATACCAAATAATAATTCTGCTGACCAAATAATAATAATAATTATTTGGTCAGCAGAATTATACAATCGGCCAGCATAATAGGTTTGTTATTGTTGTTATTGGTTAGGTTAAGTTAAAAAAAAAATCCCGAGCGATTCGCAGCGTAGCGGTGGCCAGTCACGGAAGGGGGGAGCGGCATAAGACTGCTGTTCAGTATTATATAAGTTGCAGACAGATTTAAAAATATTTGCTGACCAAAAGTTGTTACCCAACTAATAGCTTTTTTGCTGACCAAAAGTTGTTACCCAACTAATAGCTTTTTTTGCTGCCCAACTCGCATTTTTTTGCTAACAAAAATACGAATACTTTGCTAACCGTTTAAATAACACCCATTTGATATTTATAAAATAAAGTGAAAACTTTAAATGCACACCCGACCCAGCCAGGAATCGAACCTGGGTCTTCAGAAGTCTGGGCTGCAATGACCATTATGCTACCGGGCAGGCAGACGTGAGCACTGAACTTTTTTAAAAATAAAATAAAAATTTACTATAACGTAGTGTTATCAAATCCCGATCCGATCCGAACCCTTCGGAGAATCTAGTAGGGCACGGGGACGCGCACTTGTGCGCGATGCCGTTCCCTCTAGATAACCTCTGAAGGTGATTCGTTTCACACGGCTTGAGGGACCCTTTACGTTCCTCGCTGCCCCCAAAAAAGCCCGGTGAAGCTGAAAATGCCGCAGCGGCAATCAGCAATCTCTCTCAAAAAAAAAAAAAAGTTATCAAATTTCGTCTGTAAAGATGGATCTGCATAGCCATCGGTTGCAATAACCATTGGATAGATGGCACTCTGCCGCTAAAAAGCAGTCAAAAATAAAAAAAGTAGTGAAAAAGTCAGCCTTCCCGGTATAATGATAATAATGGATTGCGGAAGACCCATTCGATTGCTGGCTGGGTCGGGTAGGCATATAATTTTTTCATCGTATTATATTAATATTTTGAGTAGAATTAAAGTAAAGTAAATAGCCTGAACGCTGTCCCACTGCTGAGCGAAAACGGGTTATTGTACATTTGCCACAAAGTATTGAGGAGTATTGCTCGCACATCTGGGACGGTTCCGCAAACTATCTTCTCGATGCCTTAGACGGATTGCAGCGTCGCGCTGTACGTATTATCGGCAATGCAGAGGTAACTAATACTCTCGAACACCTGCAATTGCGTAGAGATATAGCGTCACTCAGCGTCTTCTATCACTTATATCACGGCAAGTGCTCTGAAGAACTCTTTGACCTTATCCCACCTTCTCCCTTCCTCCATAGGAGTACACGTGCTGCTCTCCGGTGTCATCGCTTCACTGTCACACATATCCCATCGCGCACAAAGAAATTTGGTGACTCGTTTCTTTGTCGCACCTCCAAAAGATGGAATAGTCTACCAGCACATGTTTTCCCTCTTTAAGAGTGAAGTTGACTGATGCTGCGTTGTTTTAACGCTGCACCAGTTGTCTTCGCGTCTGGACTCCATTTCCACTTAGCATCAGCTGGTGTGGAGTCATTTGCCGTGCTAAGTAAAAAAAAAAAAGAAAGTGAGTTCGTCACATTTTTGTATATACAAACGCCTGCACGTTAGACTACCACAAACTGTAAAATTTCCTCAGTATACTTAAAACTGTATGTGTATGGAATATGGTTGAATATGTATTAAAGAAATTTGACAGTTTTGGATAGGTTGATGTGCTGGCGTCTGTACACTGCATACATTGAAAGTAAATTTGTCACTTGCATTAAAAATATGTGTAAGTTAGTCACAGGTCCAAATTAGATTAAGACAAATATCATCATCATCTCATTTTTTTATGTCCCCACTGCTGGGGCACGAGCCTTCCCTATGGATGGATAGGGAGAACGGGCCATAAGCCACCACGCGGGCCCAGTGCGGATTGGTGGTTGTTAACGACTGCTAATGCAGCCGGGACCAACGGCTTTACGTGCCTTCCGAAGCACGGAGGAGCTAGAGACGATAAATTTTTGGTCACCCATCCGACGACCGGCCTTTGCGAAAGTTGCTTAACCTCGGCACTCGAAGACCGGGCGCATTAACCACCGCGGCATCGAGCTCCTCCAAACTTACACGACAAATATACTTCATAAAAATAGAAGTGTGGCCAAATTTACACATTTTTTTTTTCTGTGACGAATTTCCTTCGTGGCAAATGTATAATAATAACTCGTACTTAAAATTAATTCATCGCTAAGATTAATGAGTTTTATCTTGATCATAACTAGTGATCGATATGATAGGTAGTGCTATTTCACGAGATTTGTCGATCGCGCAGCTGTTGCGAGATTCCATGTCCGTGATTGTCTATGTGTGCGTAGGGGCACTTTGTGTATGGTCAGCGTTTTGACATTGTAATGGAACGCGGGACGGCGCGCTAGTCGTCGTTCGGTTCCCAGTCTGGTAGCACGAAAACAATAGTAGGTAATTAGGGCTAAGTGATATACATGTGAACAGAAATAAAAAGACATTAGTTTGAACCAAAGTATTTATTATTAATCACCAACAAAAAGAACCCTAAATGTGCGTTGTTCGAGCGCGTTTGTATAAAGCTTACCCCCTGTAGGTTTCCTTGCATTGTGATTCCGAGCTGTTGCGAGATGCATGTCCGTGCAAGCAATGGTCTATGTGCGCGTTGCTCGACCGCTGTATGTATACTAATCCCTTATTCTGTGCCGGAGACTAATCTTAAACATATTTTGCACACGACCTGGGAATTGATCCAAGGACCTGCAGTTAACAAAAATGTATCATCTCTCGCTCCTCCGTGCTTCGTAAGGCACGTAAAGCCGTTGGTACGGCTGCATTAGCAGTCGTTTAAGGCGACACTTTGATAAAATACATTAACTTTAATTGAAAGGACCTGGGAATTGAACCAAGGACCTGCAGTTAACAAAAATGTATCATCTCGAGCTCCTCCGTGCTTCGTAAGGCACGTAAAGCCGTTGGTCCGGCTGCATTAGCAGTCGTTTAAGGCGACACTTTGATAAAATACATTAACTTTAATTGAAAGGACCTGGGAATTGAACCAAGGACCTGCAGTTAACAAAAATGTATCATCTCGAGCTCCTCCTTGCTTCGTAAGGCACGTAAAGCCGTTGGTCCGGCTGCAATAGCAGTTGTTTAAGGCGACACTTTGATAAAATACATCAACTTTCATCGAAGGTTGTAGGAGTATGACAAGACCTACGAATCTGAAATTTTGATATAGATAACTTCATGCCTTTGTCTTTAAAAAACCTTGCTCAAAAACACGGTTGTGCAATTTTGACTCGATCGTAATTCTTTACGAAAACACCTCTAAAAAATCATTAATGCTAAAATTACAATGAAATTACTTAATCTATATGTTTTGAAATCACTCAAATATATTCATAACATCAATATTTGTCATTTAGTTGCTGCATATTTTGATAACGGTCTCGGTCTCGGTAGCGGTCTCAATTTTCACAGGCGCTACGTATAAAATTGCACAATCATGTTTTTGAGCAAGGTTTTTTAGAGATAAAAGCATGAAGTGATCTTTATCAAAATTTCAGATTCGTTGGTCTTGTCATACTCCTACAACCTTCGATGAAAGTTGATGTATTTTATCAAAGTGTCGCCTTAACAACTACCAATCCACACTGAGCCCGCGTGGTAGTGTATGGACGTTCTCCCTTTCCATCCGTAGGGAAGAGAAGGCTCGTGCCCCAGCAGTGAGGACACAAAATGGGCTGGTGTGTGATGAATAAACAATTAATAATCTGATGAGACCTCAACAAATATTAACCATTTTCTTTCTTTAACAGAGCCGCCGATATTAACATTAACTGGGAGGCAGTATTCGAAAGCTTTTAATAACTCGTTGGACAACACGTACATAGGACACGTCGGCGAACTATTAGCAATAACTTGCAACGGTACTGAAGAAGGATGGCATATACATCTGGCAACTGATTGGGAGGACAGTACATGTATGACAGTACATCATTTCATTTTCTTGCATTTCACTGCATATTTGCGGATCTTTGGCAATGCGCGAGTAACGTGGGGCGAGTTGTCCCTCCCTCCCCGCTTCCTGCCCAACTCCTAGAAGTTGGACGAGGCGCAGGGAGGCATACCCACTAGAAACGCAGAACCATCCACTCGCGGATGTAGCTCGGCAGGCTTATATACCGAAAAAACGCAACCAGTTCCTAATTTTAAAATGGTAACGCGACTGTTACTAGTTGCGGTTTGCGGTTGCTAAATTGGTATTACGGACAAAAATCGCTCGCTTAGTGCATAATTGCGATTAATATGTATGAAGATAAGTTGTAAATTGTCGCGATTGCGACTGTCACTTCAAGATCGATAGTAAGCCTGAGGGGCCACGCGATAGCGGGCACCGTGTACCTTCTTCATTTCGTATCAATGGCCTAATATACTCCCGACCCAGAAAACGGCCACTGGCACGGCAGCGTCCGTGGCCTGCATGAGGTCTTCCCTTGTGCAGGTGGTTGCGTCCCCCCGCCCGATCCTCTAAATGCCACCACACATTTACAAAGATACACATAAACACGCATACTAGTTTAGGCCCAAGACACCGTACTCGTCGAACAAGGGTACGACAAGCCGGTATACACGCGCTCTACGACGACGACGACGACGACGCCTCTAAAACCTAGGACCTTGGCTCGGGTTGTCCGGGTCGTGGGGGTGGGGAGACACGCCCAGGTAAATGTCTGTTCCTGGTATAGAGCGCGTGTGAACCGGCTCGTCGTACCCTTGTTCTACGAGTACGGTGCCTTGGGCCTAAACTAGTGTGCATGTTTAGTATATTCTGTGAATGTGTAGTAGCATTTAGAGGATCCGCCCGATAAGATGGAGGTAGCTAGCCAGGCCGATAAACAAGCCCTACCACCAACCAAATCAAGTACACGAACATGAGACCCGGGACCTCTGGGTCTAAACCGGTGGTTTTAACCACTAGACTACAGAGGCGGATGATGATGATTTTGAAAAACAAATATTTTAAATATATTTGTAATTACAGATAGTAACTTCAATATTAATAACAATGAGAGCATAGAATATCGACGTAACCTGATCGCTGAAGACAATGGATCCACATTGCTTTGCACCTATTCTGACTCTGAAGATGAGCGCGCTAGTGTAGCAATTAATCTGGAAGTATACCTGGCAATAGACAATGAGGAAGGGATAGATGTCAGTGAGTACCTTAATCTTCTTTACATAGCAAAAAACAAAGTCGCTCCCGCTGTCTATACTCTTAGACCTTTTAAACTTCGCAACGGATTTTAATGCAATTTTTAGCAATAGATAGAGTAATTCAAATGTAAGGTTTAAATGCTTAATACATGCATATTATACATTTAATAAAATTTAGACAGGACATCGTCTGTCAGGTCACAATAAAAATGGCTGTAGCTACCCAGACAGACTTACGACAAGCCCTATTATCGACCAAACCGAGTACAATATGTTCTCTCTGCTGGGATCGAACCCGGGACTTTTCTGGTCTGCTGATAGACCAGTGAGACAAAGAGACCACTGGACCGAACCGGTTGCATATTATGTGGGTTCTTACCTTATAAACCTATGTAAGGTAAAAATAAAGGATACATGCCATATATGACTGAATATTACAAAATTAAACTTTTTTGATAAATATAAATATTTTCTTATGAATATACAAAATAATTAAAATTAAAAATGTAATTTTAAATTATATATTAATTAAGCATGTAGTATTTGCAGTGCCCTTCTTGTGTGAACTGTGTTTAGTTTTAAGATATATTGTGCCTACACCAAGAATAGCAAATATAAATTTGTTTTTGTATATATATTTGTAAAGTAATTTAGATAATAATCTTTGTGGACAAGGGTTGAAAAAAAACTTTTTTGTTTACTTATCAACTGATTAAAGTTTAAATCAACAAATGAGTCGTCAATATAGCCTTAACTCAAAAAGTTTGCTAAATAAATGAAATTGACAAGCAAGGTGTGGTCATAATTAAAAGACCCAGTGTGTATCTGATGTAGATCTTGTATGTAAGTTACTTATACAGGGTTATTGGAAATACGTAGCGATCCGATTAAGGGGTGATAGTAAAGATCAAGCTATCAATTCGCCCTCGGGTAGATGGGGCAAAAATGTACCGATGTCGAAATAAAATTATTTTTCTTTTTCTCTGTTTTTTTTTTGTATTATTATTACGTATCAGAGTGTTAGCAAACTAAAAACACCAAAAACAACCATTAAATACGTAAGTTCTTATTTTAAATCCACTTATTATTACGTCTAAATACACCAAAAACAACCATTCAATACGTTAGTTCTTTTTCTAAATCCACTTTAAAGTAGCGTGGCGTGACCCACTTTTCTTTAAAAAAAAATAATATAATTAATATCTAAGTATTTATTTTTAAATCGGTACATTTTTGCCACATCTACCCGAGGGCAAATTGATAGCTAATAATCTTTACTATCACCCCTTAAAGGGATCGCTACATATTTCCAATAACCCTGTATACAGCGCTCGAGCAATGCAGAGATAGACCCTCTCACGGACACGGGTCTCGGAACGCAACGTAAGTGATGATAAGGCCGAAGGTGGAAGCGCACTTCACCCGGAACTAATACTCCACTAATGAGGTACTGGCTATCTTATCTATAGATGCCGGAATACAATAATGCTACAATCATTAATGTTATGGCGACATATTTAGATAAGATGGTGGTAGCTAGCCAGGCGCGCAAACAAGCCCTACAATGCCTGGAGTCTTGACGTAATTTTGTCTTTTTTTCAGTACCATCAAAAGCCGGTCTCGTAATAGGTTTGTCCGTCGCTATCATACTCTCTGTTGTGGCTGTTGTACTCTGCTCCTTAGTAAAGAAAAAGAAGACCTTTAGAAGACCACCTTTGACCACGGATCCGGTGCAACGTCCAGCTGCTCCACCGCCAGAAACAGAACACATATACTACACAATTGATTACAACGACTATTACACATACACCGACCCTAATAGAAGTTAGGTCTATAATAGTTACTACAGTGTTCATAACTCGACCGTAATTTAGAAAATAAACGATGTTTTATTGTACTCATAACTTTTATTTTTCGTAACTCCTTCTCCATTTAAACCCCTTAGGTTTCTAGAGGGAATGGCATCACGCACTGGTCTCCCTATTAGGCTCGGATCGGATCGGGAGTGGAACAACCTGAGGGCGCCTTTAAAGACTAGGACCTCGGCTTGGGTTGACCGGGTGGTGGAGGTGAGGAGAAGCACCCAGTTACAGTCACGATCAAAGTAAACAATGTAACTCTTAATACAATGGAATAAGAGTCAAAACCAATTATTGGAATCAGGCGCTATTTTGCTGAAATAGATAATATAAAAAAATTAATTGAATTAGTAGTGTTAATTCCGTTAACTCACTCTTTTATCCAGCTTGAATGCAGTACGCATGCACTGCCCGCAAAAAGTATCTTCGCAGCTTTAGGAAGTCTCTCATCTCTTGATATATGTTGTATGCGACATAAGTATTTATATTTCTTTTTCTTGCAATTGTTATTTAAATTTTTCATATTTAATATTTACTTCAATTCCCTTTTTATCATAATTACGGAGGTACTATTTTTTTTGTTAATCCTATTCACGTAATTGCATGCAGTCTTCACCTATAATTATGTTGACATTAAGCTAAAATCTATTTTTGAAATGTTCTGTTTACGATATCAATGATGTTAAATATGTTGGTGATCATTTGAATGAATAAATAAATAAATAAATAAATAAGTATGCACATACGGAAGAAACAATGGATGCAAGCGAACATGCACACCAACACCGATACCCGACACGTGTTTCGCCATGGTTTCGCCCCTTCACAGGTCATCCTCAGGAGCTGTGGACTGGTCGAGACAGTTGTGCACCGACTGTTACGGCTACGCAGCTGGATAAACGAGTAGGTTAGCGGAATTAACACTATATATTATTATTTCAATTACATTTTTTTGCGACAAAACTTGACAAAAGTGTTAATGTTCGTGACTGTACATGTATGTACCCACATGTATGTACACATTCACAGAATATACTAAACATGCACACTAGTTTAGGCCCAAGACACCGTACTCGTCGAACAAGGGTACGACAAGCCGGTATACACGCGCTCTACGACGACGACGACGACGACGCCTCTAAAACCTAGGACCTTGGCTCGGGTTGTCCGGGTCGTGGGGGTGGGGAGACACGCCCAGGTAAATGTCTGTTCCTGGTATAGAGCGCGTGTGAACCGGCTCGTCGTACCCTTGTTCTACGAGTACGGTGCCTTGGGCCTAAACTAGTGTGCATGTTTAGTATATTCTGTGAATGTGTAGTAGCATTTAGAGGATCCGCCCGATAAGATGGAGGTAGCTAGCCAGGCCGATAAACAAGCCCTACCACCAACCAAACCAAGTACACGAACATGAGACCCGGGACCTCTGGGTCTAAACCGGTGGTTTTAACCACTAGACCACAGAGGCGGATGATGATGATTTTGAAAAACAAATATTTTAAATATATTTGTAATTACAGATAGTAACTTCAATATTAATAACAATGAGAGCATAGAATATCGACGTAACCTGATCGCTGAAGACAATGGAACCACATTGCTTTGCACCTATTCTGACTCTGAAGATGAGCGCGCTAGTGTAGCAATTAATCTGGAAGTATACCTGGCAATAGACAATGAGGAAGGGATAGATGTCAGTGAGTACCTTAATCTTCTTTACATAGCAAAAAACAAAGTCGCTCCCGCTGTCTATTCTCTTAGACCTTTTAAACTTCGCAACGGATTTTAATGCAATTTTTAGCAATAGATAGAGTAATTCAAATGTAAGGTTTAAATGCTCAATACATGCATATTATACATTTAATAAAATTTAGACAGGACATCGTCTGTCAGGTCACAATAAAAATGGCTGTAGCTACCCAGACAGACTTACGACAAGCCCTATTATCGACCAAACCGAGTACAATATGTTCTCTCTGCTGGGATCGAACCCGGGACTTTTCTGGTCTGCTGATAGACCAGTGAGACAAAGAGACCACTGGACCGAACCGGTTGCATATTATGTGGGTTCTTATCTTATAAACCTTTGTAAGGTAAATAAAGGATACATGCCATATATGACTGAATATTACAAAATTAAACTTTTTTGATAAATATAAATATTTTCTTATGAATATACAAAATAATTAAAATTAAAAATGTAATTTTAAATTATATATTAATTAAGCATGTAGCATTTGCAGTGCCCTTCTTGTGTCAACTGTGTTTAGTTTTAAGATCTATTGTGCCTACACCAAGAATAGCAAATATAAATTTGTTTTTGTATATATATTTGTAAAGTAATTTAGATAATAATCTTTGTGGACAAGGGTTGAAAAAAAACTTTTTTGTTTACTTATCAACTGATTAAAGTTTAAATCAACAAATGAGTCGTCAATATAGCCTTAACTCAAAAAGTTTGCTAAATAAATGAAATTGACAAGCAAGGTGTGGTCATAATTAAAAGTCCTAGTGTGTATCTGATGTAGATCTTGTATGTAAGTTACTTATACAGGGTTATTGGAAATACGTAGCGATCCGATTAAGGGGTGATAGTAAAGATCAAGCTATCAATTCGCCTTCGGGTAGATGGGGCAAAAATGTACCGATGTCGAAATAAAATTATTTTTCTCTTTTCTTTTTCTCTGTTTTTTTTTTTGTATTATTATTACGTATCAGAGTGTTAGCAAACTAAAAACACCAAAAACAACCATTAAATACGTAAGTTCTTATTTTAAATCCACTTATTATTACGTCTAAAAACACCAAAAACAACCATTCAATACGTTAGTTCTTTTTCTAAATCCACTTTAAAGTAGCGTGGCGTGACCCACTTTTCTTTAAAAAAAAATAATATAATTAATATCTAAGTATTTATTTTTAAATCGGTACATTTTTGCCACATCTACCCGAGGGCAAATTGATAGCTAATAATCTTTACTATCACCCCTTAATCGGATCGCTACGTATTTCCAATAACCCTGTATACAGCGCTCGAGCAATGCAGAGATAGACCCTCTCACGGACACGGGTCTCGGAACGCAACGTAAGTGATGATAAGGCCGAAGGTGGAAGCGCACTTCACCCGGAACTAATACTCCACTAATGAGGTACTGGCTATCTTATCTATAGATGCCGGAATACAATAATGCTACAATCATTAATGTTATGGCGACATATTTAGATAAGATGGTGGTAGCTAGCCAGGCGCGCAAACAAGCCCTACAATGCCTTGAGTCTTGACGTAATTTTGTCTTTTTTTCAGTACCATCAAAAGCCGGTCTCGTAATAGGTTTGTCCGTCGCTATCATACTCTCTGTTGTGGCTGTTGTACTCTGCTCCTTAGTAAAGAAAAAGAAGACCTTTAGAAGACCACCTTTGACCACGGATCCGGTGCAACGTCCAGCTGCTCCACCGCCAGAAACAGAACACATATACTACACAATTGATTACAACGACTATTACACATACACCGACCCTAATAGAAGTTAGGTCTATAATAGTTACTACAGTGTTCATAACTCGACCGTAATTTATAAAATAAACGATGTTTTATTGTACTCATAACTTTTATTTTTCGTAACTCCTTCTCCATTTAAACCCCTTAGGTTTCTAGAGGGAATGGCATCACGCACTGGTCTCCCTATTAGGCTCGGATCGGATCGGGAGTGGAACAACCTGAGGGCGCCTTTAAAGACTAGGACCTCGGCTTGGGTTGACCGGGTGGTGGAGGTGAGGAGAAGCACCCAGTTACAGTCACGATCAAAGTAAACAATGTAACTCTTAATACAATGGAATAAGAGTCAAAACCAATTATTGGAATCAGGCGCTATTTTGCTGAAATAGATAATATAAAAAAATTAATTGAATTAGTAGTGTTAATTCCGTTAACTCACTCGTTTATCCAGCTTGAATGCAGTACGCATGCTCTGCCCGCAAAAAGTATCTCTTCGCAGCTTTAGGAAGTCTCTCATCTCTTGATATATGTTGTATGCGACATAAGTATTTATATTTCTTTTTTTTGCAATTGTTATTTAAATTTTTCATATTTAATATTTACTTCAATTCCCTTTTTATCATAATTACGGAGGTACTATTTTTTTTTGTTAATCCTATTCACGTAATTGCATGCAGTCTTCACCTATAATTATGTTGACATTAAGCTAAAAATCTATTTTTGAAATGTTCTGTTTACGATATCAATGATGTTAAATATGTTGGTGATCATTTGAATAAATAAATAAATAAATAAGTATGCACATACGGAAGAAACAATGGATGCAAGCGAACATGCACACCAACACCGATACCCGACACGTGTTTCGCCATGGTTTCACCCCTTCACAGGTCATTCTCAGGAGCTGTGGACTGGTCGAGACAGTTGTGCACCGACTGTTACGGCTACGCAGCTGGATAAACGAGTAGGTTAGCGGAATTAACACTATATATTATTATTTCAATTACATTTTTTTGCGACAAAACTTGACAAAAGTGTTAATGTTCGTGACTGTACATGTATGTACCTGGTATAGTGCGCGTGTGAACCAGGTCGTCATTCCCTTGTTCTACGAGTAAGGAACTAAATCCTTCAACTCTGTAAATGATCAGAGGCTGTGCAGACGACAAAGTCGAAGAAGAAGACTTCAGCAACACTTGGTGTATGATTGTAGATGCTCTACTATCTAGGCACACTTGGCCTTGAAGGGAAGTCCATAAAACCTACCCAGGGCCAGATTGGCGAGGCGAGGATCTTAGACGTACGAACAACATGGGGAATACTACGAAGACCAACCTGAAGGGTTATCATTTTAACTGTCGCTACGACGTCGCCGGCTAAGATGAGAGCTTCGCATTACGGGGGAGATTGTTGGCGACGCATCATAATAATTACCGATCCGATCCGATCCGAACCCTTCAGAGAATATAGTAGGGCACGGGGACACGCACTAGTGCTGTGAGTGATGCCGTTCCCTCTAGAAAACGTCTGACTGTGCTTCGTTTCATACGGTTTGAGGAACCTTTGTAATTTCTCGCCGCCCCCAAAAAAGTCAGGTGAAGCTAAAAATGTCGTCTGAGGCAATCAGCTTTCAAAAAACAAAGTAAAATTTGTTGAATATAAATAATAAGTTTTAAAAATAGTGTTAATTTACGTTGGAATACTTGGGATACCATCCGGTCCAGGATATAATCTGGTAACTCGTCCTAGGTGCCATTTGAGCGGCGAATTGTTCACCTCTTGGATCAATACCAAGTCTCCAGCTCTCCAACTCCAACTGTCTCCAACACTATAAATAATCAGAAGCCGGCAGGCGACACATTCGAACCAATGAGCGACGTGCGAAGTATTGCCTGGACGGGATACCATCTAGTCCAGGAAATACTCGGGTAACTCGTTCTAGGCGCCAATTGAGTGGCGGATTGTTCTTCTCCTGGATCAGTGCCAAGTCTCCAACGTTGTCAGTGTAACTTTAGATGTCTTCCATTTAGTTTTTTGTAGTACTTCAGTAATGTACTCCCGCTTCCAGCGTCGCCAGAAGTGCTGGCGTATTTGTTCTTGACGGGCGTATCCTGTTATCTCTTTGAGGTGTTCTAATGCAGCTGAAGGCAAAGCATTTAAAGGAGATCGTCTGGTCAAGATGACATGGGAAAAATGGGTCGGCTATTTAAAATTGCATCGACTTGTGACAATAGCATACTAAATTCTTAGAATACATATTTCGATAAGAATATTTCCCATTACTCGTTTAACCCTAGAAAAGGTTAAACGAGTTATTTATTATAATATATTTATACAATAAAATCTTAGTCGTGTGTAGACATTTTCAAAAAAGTCACCAAATGCACTCATTGTCCTTTATGTCTCAAGGAGGATAAAAGTGGTTTAAACATATAGTAGTTATTATTGTGACCACGGTAGTTAGACCATTTATATGTTATTTTTCCGTATTTAAATTAGTATGACCAGAAACTAATATTTGTAAAGGATTTTTTTATTCTAAAACATTTTATATTTATTTTTGCATTATTTTTCAACATTTTGTTTACTTAAATATTAGTATTGTATTTGAATACTATGCACAATAATCATCGGCTCGGCTATAGAGGCGGCCTCAGGTCGTTCTGCTCTCGATCCGATCCGAACCCCTCGGAGAATCTACTAGGGTACGGGGAAACGCATAATTGCGTGATGTCGTTCTCTCTAGAAAACCTCATCTGACCACATAGCTAGCTACCACTCGCATTAAAACACAAAAGTGTAACGTATTATGAAAAACATTATTTGGCTATTCTTAATCTGTCATGTTAAATTGGAACTAGGTGCCATGTATCTTTTATTCAGCTTAAAAATAGCTATTCTTCGGTATTTTACTCATAGCTACTGGATGGGGGTACCAGAGGTCATACATTTTGTGGCATCGTCCTTTAAAGCAACCAGTCTAAGTGAGAAGTGTTAATTTTCTTATCATATTCGTGCTTAAAAAATTGGACTGTTATTACAATACTGATCAATGGCAAGCAAACAGAGGCCAGCAAAGTACCTAAGTATAAGATTTCATTTCTGTTGTGTTTGTGTGTAGCAAATATTACTATGAAATCTCATCATCACCAGATCATTTTATGTCCCCACTGCTGGGACACGAGCCTTCCCTTTGGAGGGATAAGAAGAACGGGCCACCACTACGCACGGCCAGTGTGATTTAGTGGTTGCTAAAGACTACTAATATAGCCGGGACCAACGGCTTTATGAGCCTTCCGAAAAATGGGCTCGAGATGATACATTTTTGTCACCATCCGATGACCGGCCTTCGCGAAAGTTGCTTAACCTCAGCACTCGCAGACCGGGCGCGTTAACCACTGCGCCATTGAGCTCCTCCTTCCAGGATGGTGTGATATTAGGGTCAGCATCATCATCATCATAATCAGCCCACACCAGTCCACAGCTGGATATAGGCCTCTCCTAATGCATGCCAACCTCCTTGGTCGAGTGGTTTGTACACCGGTTTTCATGGTGTCGCCATCTCTGAGGCCCCGGGTTCCATCCCCGGTCGGGTCAATTTAGAAATTATTGTTTTTCTAAATTGTCTCGGGTTCGAGTGTTTTCTATGTATAATAAGTATGTATTTAAGTATTTTAAGTATGTTTACCCGTTGTCTAGTAACCATTTAACGAGTTTTATAACGAAGCTTCTCTTGGGCTAGATAGTTGGTGTGAGTGTAGGAAAGTTTTTTTTTATGTCGCTGAGCCCGATCTTCGATATTATGGTCACCCTACATATTGAGCGGAAATACCACAACACTGCATTTTCTTGAAATCCTTGTACCTAGCAGTCCTCGTTCCTACAAATGCTTCTGCATTAAAACTAATAAAAAACAATGATAAATAACTTTCTTTGTTGGTGTGCATTATTTTTAATAACATTGTTTTACTGTCAAGCAATTCAACGTAAGTCTATTAATGTTTTTATTATAATTATAAATGTACCATACCATCCTGGTTAGGGGACGTAAAAATGATGTGTCAGCTGCCTTACTTCCCTTATGTTGTGATGTGAGAGCCAAGGGTTCCAAGATGCTCGCACTTCAGGAGATCGGCTGGCAACCCATCACTGATGTAATCTATACCATGTGCTAAATGTGGCGTCGAGGGCACAAAAGGCAAGTGTACTCAGTGTTGATGATTTTTAGTCTGTCTACCCCTTTCTGGAAGAAGGACGTAAGAGCATGTATTTGTCTATGTGTGTATGTGTTTTTTTTTTTGAGAGAGATTGCTGATTGCCTCTACGGCATTTTCAGCTTCACCGGGCTTTTTTGGGGGCGGCGAGGAACGTAAAGGGATCCCTCAAGCCGTGTGGAACGAATCACCTTCGGAGGTTTTCTAGAGGGAACGGCATCGCGCACTAGTGCGCGTCCCCGTGCCCTACTAGATTCTCCGAAGGGTTCGGATCGGATCGGGGAGCGGAGCAACCCGAGGGCGTCTTTATAGGCACGGACCTCGGCTCGGGTTGACCGGGCCGTGGAGGAGGAGAGAAGCGCCCAGGTACATGTCTGTACCTGGTGTGAACCGGTTCTTCGTACCCTTGTTCTACGAGTACGGTGCCTTGGGCCTAAACTGGTGTGCATGTTTAGTGTATTCTGTAAATGTGTGGTGTCATTTAGAGGATCGGGCGGGCAGGGTAAGTATGTGTGTGTGTGTGTTATGTATGTAATAAGTATGTATTAAATAAATAAATATCATGTAACGACACGACATTGAGTTTAACTATTATTTTACGTTCCCTAAAATATGGTTGAGCGAAGCGATGGCTGATTCATATGTCATACTCGTGAACGGGTGCCGCCTGTGGAGGCTGGTCTGCTCCTACATACTTATCTTATTTTTAATATTATTTACTGTAGTTTGACTTGGTTTTTCTTAACCAATTTTTTTAGAGTAGTGGTACTGTATGACATTGTGGTAATTGAAACTTTTACATGACGTAAATTTGTTAACTTAGTTTTTTTTATTTCGTGTTTTTTTTTAAATGTCTACTGTACTTCTATAGTTTTGTGTTTATTTGTAATGAAAAGTGTCCTGCTATGACAGGGCATTTTCCAATATTTTTGACGCTGTAAGGGAGAAAAGAGCTGGACACTTGCTTAGTTTCTTGCCGGTTCTTCTCAGTACAAGATCTACGAACCGATGGCATAGTGACATTCACAAGAGCTACTTGTAGCCTAAACTGAATAAATGAATTTTGAATTTTATACAACGTGTAACAGAAAGGTGTGGCAAAAAAGAAAAGTTCCAAAGTGTATTCGATCTAGATCTTATATGCAGAGCTACTAAGTCATAATTATGAAGTTTCTTTTGTCATGCAATTGAAAATTAAATAAATATATTAGTGAAGTCGTGCGCCATAACGCGCGCATAAGTAAGCAGCAGTGATTATTGTGTTTTTTGTGGTATGTGGTAGTGTGGTTTTTCGGTTGTTTGATAGAAACATAAAATAAAAATATATTAAATATTTAGACAGCATCACATACATTGTACTGATCCCAAGGTAAGTAGCTAAAGCACTCGTTTCATGGAAATCAGAAACAACGACGGTACCACCCAGACCCGACACAATATCGAAAAGTTCGTTTTCGACATTGACCCGACCGGGAATCGAACCCGGGACCTCAGAGTTAGCGCCGCCCAAAGTCCGGCGTGCAAGCCACTCGGCTACGGAGGTCGTCAATTATAGGTTTAAATACATTTATTTCCCATAAGAACTTACATACAGTTCAATTAAAATGAGATAACATTATACTACACTATTATATTATATTATATATTATATACACTATAAATCTATATGTGGGCGCAGCGCAGCTAATTTTGTTAACAATGATTTCCACTTTAAGTAATTACTCACTTATTTATTACTATTAACAAGTTGCAAGTAGTTAACTAGTTACTTTCCCGACTCAATGACAAACTGTTTGGAATTGAAGAGTATAAATGTATGTACCTACACAGAGGTTACTAAAATAGGGCTGTGACTTGTTTATTTGGAAATGACGTCACAGTAGAAACATGTAATTAATAATTGCATAACAAATTAATGTTAATAATTATATACATCTATCGATATAAATGGTACTAAATCATCGGGTTCTCATGTAAAAATGGGAGTTCCACAAGGGTCGATTCTTGGTCCTGTGAAATTGTATTATTTGCAGATGATAACTTCCCTCATTTTTAATGTAACTAGGTGTAGGACTAATTATGAAAATGTAATTAAAGCTCTTTCAGAGGTACTCCGTTGGTTTGCTATTAATAACTTACAGCTTAACGCTAAGAAAACGAAACGTATTAAATTTATATTACCAAATGTCAGAAATGAACCAATCGATATTAGAATAAACGGTGATCAATTAGATTTGGTAGAGTCTAGTCTTTTTAGGCATAACCTTTGACTCGAAACTTCAATGGAATCCTCATATATCGAAATTATCCGGTAAAATAAGCTCTGCTGCTTATGCCATTAGAAAAATTAGGCAGTTAACAGACGTTGAAACTGCTAGAACAGTTTATTTAGTTATTTTCATAGTGTCATGTCGTTTGGCGTCCTACTGTGGGGAACAGCGGCTAATATTGAAACTATAGTATTAATTTTACAGAAACGAGCAATATAAGAACAAATTACAAAAACACAAATGTTAAATAAAAAACCACGAGCAGGATTTGAACCTGCACCCTTCTGACATACCGGGTCAGGTGCTCTTCCAATTGAGCTATCGTGGTTCTAACCAGCCCGCCGACATTATTCAACGCTATTTACTTTTTTACTTTAAAAGCCAAAGGCGCCCATTCAATGTCAACTACCTACCGTCATTACCATCCGATCATAATATTTTTACAAATACTACAGATCAGTGTTGCAGACTCATTTTGAGCCGCCCTTTTTATGATATTTTGTATAGTTTTAAATATTATCCTTTTTAATTTGTCACAATTGACTATGATGTTTTTTATATTTTTTTGTTTTTGCTTGTCTTTTGTGGTGGTAGAATAAATGTTGTAAGTAAATGTTGATATTAAACCCACATTCCGCTTTATAAGTGCTTTTTTCATTATTATAGGATTCATCTTTTCCATTGTCTATTTTCTCCGTTTTAATCAGTTAAGAACAAAAATTTCAACATAGTATGTTTGTAGTTCGTTTCGCAACAAAATTTGCTTTAAAATTATATAAACAAAATAAAAACATTTTATAACTTGCCTATTTCTTTATTTTATTTGTTGTTATAGCGGCAACAGAAATAAATCATCTGTGAAAATTTCAACTGTCTAACTATCACGGTTCATGAGTACAGCCTTGTGACACACGGACAGACAGACAGACAGACGGCCGGACGGCGGAGTCTTAGTAATAGGGTCCCTTTGGATACGGAACCCTAAAAAAATTATCTACGTTCTAATTTAATTATTCTTTGCTATAAAATAAATCTAAAGAAATCTAATATTTCTCTTTTTTTATTTATAGTAAACGATGTCTCAACATCGGTAGGCGAAGATGGCGATAGCCTGTTAAGGCCATTTGAGGACGGCGATACAATCACTGTGACAGAAAGGAAAACAGTGTATTTTATGTTCCAGAGTGACTATCCTATCTTAGCAGGAAGGTATGAAAAATGTTGTGTTATAAAGATATTTTTTTTTTAAGTTTACGCTTACCCTAGGTACACATTGAAATGAAACTACTTTTACGGGTCTACTCGCATTTATTCTATAAATTAGGTTTAATTAATGTCTATCCTGACGTTTCGGACCCTTTGCAGGATCCGTGGTCACAGGGAGACGGAGGTGTTGGTCGCCTCATAATTAGTTGGTAGCTTGTACACCCTCATTTTAATTTAATCACGTGCGTTTTGGTCTGGCAGTATGGTGTTGAGGCTGGGATTTAATATTTTGTGTGATGAGATCCCAGGCAGGTGGCAGGCAGGTGGTGAGGAGACTCCAACCATCTTCTCTATTGAAATTAGGATGTTTTGCAAAGGGCTTGAAACGTCAGGATAAACATTAATAAAAACTAATGCATAAAATAAACGCTAGTAGATCCGTAAAAGTTGTTTCATTTCAATACACAAAACATATTATAGTGATCCTACCCGCCCGACTAACCATCGGTGCCTTGACAGGGCACTATGCCACAAAACAAATGCTTCATAGAATGCACCTTGCAACAAATAGTTTGTGTAGGGCGTGTGAAGAGGAAACGGAGTCGATGCAGCACCTACTGTGTGACTGCGACTCTCTGGCTAGGAAAAGAATGGGACTCCTGGGGTCGGCCTATCCGAAACCGGAGGACTTCAGGCTCTTCGCTCTTAAAGACGTTGCCAAACTTATGGCCTCTATCTTTACAGAGGAGGAAGAGTGAAAGGATGGGGTTGCACAAAAGATCCCGATGGGTCGAGGTGTTACTGCAAGAGGGAAACCTCGGCAGGCCCCACTAAGATAAGATAAGATAGTGATCCTAATAAGTAACAAATATTATTTCGCATTATTATAAACAGGACAACAATTATTATAGTAGTACAACGAATTATTTTAAGATTGTCATATAATTTTGTATTGTTTGTGAAGGAACAATATAGAAATATTATTATTGAAAAAAGACAAAGTGTTGAAAAAATTCCACGAGCGGGACTCGAACCCGCACCCCATGACATGCCGGGTCAGGTGCACTACCAACTACGCTATCGTGGCATGTATGGCATGGCATGCGGAATTTTTTCAACACTTTGTCTTTTTTTCAAATTGTATTTTGTTCGTAACAATATTTGCGTAAAATTATATGTGAATAATCATAAATAATATTATTATTATTATTTATACAGTAGCTCTTAATGTGATCGGAAAAAAAGTATACTATAGTTATAGTGCCGTTTCTTCGTAACCTTGTAGATCATATTGTAGTTTTGGTCTTCTTGAACAACAAAATAGCTACTAGCTAATATCTCTCAATGAGATCGCGCTCTACATATTTTTAAAATGAAACCTGCTGGTATTAATTAATTTACTCCTACTACTTTACTTTCTCGATGAGTCGATTGCCGACTGTCGGCAGGTCATAAAAACCCGTTGAGCGTCGAGTGCCGACAGTCGGCAGATGGGAAGGGTATTGTTGTTCGATTTACATTTTAAAAACGAGTAGGTCTTTCCTACTCTAATAAACAGGATTTTGTTCAGGAAGAAATGTGACGGCCATATTTGTCCGCCCAGAGATAAAATATTTTTGTAGAATTTGTATAATCTGTGGCAATTTTTTTAGTCAGTGGCATTCGGATTGTGTACGTGTAGTTATTGAATAACATTACCTTGCAAAGAATAAAACTAAAATTGTTTTTAATGTACTTAATAGTTTTTTTTGGCATGTACGCATTATCAACAGATAGGAAATTTAATCTAGTTTCTAAAAATATATAATATGTCTAAGTTTTAATAAAAAATTTAGCTCAATTTTTGAAAAACCAATCCAAGTTGTGGACAGCGATATCGCGCAGATTACCGCGACGCTCTAAGAGAGGTAGGGTTTCTGGTTTTCGACACTTGAGAGCTCCTCCGTGGTTCGGAAGGCACATAAAGCCGTTGGTCCCGGCTGCATTAGCAGTTGCTAACAACCACTAATCCGAACTTGGCCCATCCATAGCGAAGGCTCGTGCCCCATTAGTAAGGATATAAAATGAGCTGATGATGATGATGATGAGGATATTATTTTAGAACTTCTTATTTTTTTATTGTTTTCTAATGTTTACGCGAACACTACACATTGAAATGACACAACTTTTAGGGCTCTACTCGCGTTTATTAAGAACATATAGCCGACGTCAAGCATATGCGCAAAAATAAGTCTGCAGTATGCGAACCTGCCCTAGAGGGACCTAACCATTAAGATCAGATTTGATAAACCACAAATACTCGCTAGAGAACAACAATTCATCCTTAGGATGATACGCGAGGCTATTGAAATTAATAAACATCCTAATTTCAATAGAGAAGATGGTTGGAATCTACCACCAGCCTGGGATCCCATCATATAAAATATTTAAGCCCCAACACCATACTGCCAGACTAAAAGATACTGTAAGCTCTTTCTGCGTAAAACGGAACGCACCTGAATTTTAAATGAAGGTATACAAGCTACTATGTAATTATGAGACGACCAACACCTCAGTCTCCCTGTGACCACGGACCCGGCAAAGGGTTCTAAACGTCAATATAAACATTAATTAAAACTAATGTGTAAAATAAACGAGTAAATCCATAAAAGTTGTTTAATTTCATATTTATTACAAATACACAAATGTTGAAAAAATTTCCACGAGCAGGATTTGAACCTGCACCCTTCTGACATACCGGGTCAGGTGCTCTTCCAATTGAGTTATCGTGATTCTAACCAGCCCGCCGAAATTATTCAACACTATTTACTTTTTTACTTTAAAAGCCAAAGGCGCCAATTCAATGTCAACAACTACCGTTATTAACATCTGATCATAATATTTTTACAAATACTAAAGATCAGTTAAGAAGTAAAGGCAAGCTATTTCTAAAATGTTTTTGTTTTGTTTATATAATTTTAACGCAAATTTTGTTGCAAAACAAATTACAAATACACAAATGTTGAAAAAATTTCCAAGAGTAGGATTTGAACCTCTTATTCTTATTTATATTTATTTATTTTTATTCTAATTTATTTTCAGATGTAATCATAACGAGAATAATTCTTCAATGGTTCTCTCTTTTAGTAAGGATAAAAGATACATTAGCTCTGTAAGTAATAAACTTCTAAACTTTTTAACTTACTTACTGGTTCTATAATTAAACAGAGTGATTGCCATTTAGCAACACACTTTTACACACAATTTAAATTGCAATTATCCAGTAAATAATCATAATGAAATCGCTTAAAGTCCACCTTTTGCTGTATTTTTGCAATAATCAATAAATAAATAATTTTAATGACATGGGCCCTAAAATGGAACCCTGTGGTACACTAAGGTGCGAGTTCGCTATTCGATCACCTTAACAAGAGTTTGTATGGCATTGAAGCTTCATAGAATACGAGGAGAACTAAGATGTTGACAAATGGCAAATTCGCACTAGGCCCCTGGAAACATACAATGTCAGACTATTTATCAGTTGCTTATTTACTATTACTATGTATGTCGTTGTTATTGTGTAAATGTTTTATTGTAAATCCAAAACCATACAGGCTGTTTTGGATAGGTACCTAAGACACAGGCAATCTTTTTAATCTTAAGTATAACATAACTAAGTGTTTTTTATATATTTTAGCGTTTTATTAACGCTTAAATATACTTAAGTAAAATTTAAACACTGAAAAAAGACGACAACCTCAGGCGGGAATCGAACCACGCACCTTCCGCATTCCGGGCGGCTGCCTTAACCACTTGGCTACCGAGGTCTGGCTTTCACCCGTCGAAATTTTTCAGTGCTTGATGCTTATGTTTTTTAGTCAACATTGCTTCATCAATCTTAGAAGTTTTCACCTCTGAGATCCGAAAGAAATATTTTTTACAAATATTTGAACATTCGGTTAAGATGAAGCTGCGTTATAGATAAGTGTTTTTTATATATATTTTAGCGTTTTATTAACGCTTAAATATACTTAAGTAAAATTTAAACACTGAAAAAAGACGACAACCTCAGGCGGGAATAACATAACTAGTTGTTGCCCGCGACTTCGTTCGCGAAGACTACAGCAAAAAAAAAATTTAAATAAAAATACCTGCTACCTATACCTGCATAAATATATGCTGGTGTGGGCCATGGTCTGTATATGAGGAAAGTTTCATCAAAATCCATTCAGTAGTTTTTACGTGAAAGAGTGACAAACATCCATCCATACTTACAAACTTTCGCGTTTATAATATTAGTAGGATTTATTTTATTGTGTACCATGACAAGTAAATAATAATAGAATTCACAATAATATAATAACCTAAAGTAACTAAAACTATTACGAAACTAAAATATGGCGTCAAAAAATTCCTCCGCGTCGCTGTCGACTGGTAATGTACCCAAGAGACTGGCGGCATTGCCACGTTGTATGGCAATGCTTAGCCTCTGGCCAAGGTAAAAGCCAGCACTAATTAATTAATTGATTACCCACATAGTTTAAGTTTTTGTATCCAGGCTAAGTTTTATAAAGCAATAAATTATTTTATCTTATCTTATTTATAATTAAACATGTTGTTTATTTCCAGAATATAACAGCGTCAGAACAGACAGAAGGATCGTGGCACTGCTTATTCTCTTCTGTGGAATTTATAAAACCAACAGACCCTAACGTTATTGTAATAAATATAAGAGTTAATTGTAAGTATAGTTCTTTTTTTTTTTATTTTACAGTGCCTTCATCTCACCTGATGTTAAGTGATGATAAGGCCAATGATGGAAGCGCACTTCATCCGGGATCCTCACTAGTGAGGCACTGGCTATCTTATCTTTAGCTGCCGGAACACAACAATGCTACAAACATTGATGTTATGGCGACATACTTAGATAAGATGGTGGTAGCTAGCCAGGCGGACAAACAAGCCCTACCACCAACCAAACTGAGTACACTAACATGTACCCCCGCCGGGAATCGAACCCGGGACCTCTGTGTCTAAGCCGGCAAACTGCATATCTCTTCTCTTTTCGGCCTGGAACTTTATGACTTACTAACTTTATTAGATGTAGCAAATTTTGGTATAGTGACAGGCCTTCACAATAAAATTAGCTTAGCTGTCACAATTGTAATAACCTTCAGTCCAGGGCTTCCAATCCCGCAATACCGAGATCCCGCGTAATTTTTCAGTCCCGCTTGTTGCGGGATTACGGCCGCGGGACCCCGCGTGATGTGCGGGACTGGAAATGTAATGTTTTCTTCGCAAACATTTTCAATTGAATGCTGACCAAATTACCAAGCTTAATAAAATAATAAGTTCTGTCAACATTCAGAAAATGATTTTTTGTCATTGTACACATGCCTGCACATCAACCTGCCACAAACTGTCAAATTTCTTCAATAGACTTCGAACTTTATGCCCTAAATATATGGATGAGAATGTATTGAAGAAATTTGACAGTTTTGGATAGGTCGAAGTGTAAGCGTCTGTACTTGATTGATTGATTTCTATTATCAATAAAAAATCTCATGCATAAGCATAAACTACTATACTATAAAGTAAAACTTAAATAAAAGTGGAGTTCTGTTGATTAATTAATTGTTTTATTTGCCTTAAATAATTAATTATATTTTTTTATGCGGGATCCCGCAAATACCGGGATCTCGCTGGACTAAAAATTCCTACTCCCGCAAATACGGAGATTGAATATAACACAGCGGTTGAGGGATTGGAAGCCCTTCGGTCTATCTTGACCAAGGTTTGTACAAAAAGAAGTATTCGCGTTAAAAAAACACTGAAACATACATACATACATACATAGTCGTACATACATTTCTCACGTCCTTCTCCCAACAAGGGGTAGACGGAGCATCACAATCACAATTTTGAGTAAACTCGCCGTTAGTGACCTCGACGCCGCATTCAGCATAATCAAAGTAGGGCTCCGAGGTGAATAGATAACATCAGTGATGGGTTGCAGCCGATCGCCTGATGTACGAGCATCTTGGAACCCTTGTCCCTTAGTCGGCTCTTACGACATGCACGGGAAGTTAGGCAGCTGATACATTATTTTATTTATTTATTGAGACAACAACAGCCATACTTAACTTCTAATTTGACAATCTTTCTAAGATTAAATTAAATAGCTAAATAATAACAAAACCACCCATTGAGGCAACTAGGTTTATATGCTAGGCTTACATTTCAATTATCCTAATTTGTGGAAGTTCAGGGAAGGCTTAAGCGGTGAGAAACATAAATAATAATTAACAGAAAATACTAAAAACGACAATTTAATTTTCCAATGCAAAATTATTTGTTTGTTTTGTTGTCATGGATAATATATGTTGCTTATGTTATTATATTAGTAAGTATATATATATTTTTTTAAATTAACATTAAATAACATATTTATTTAATATAAGAAATATATACACAACAAAAAGAAACATAACTCAAGAGAACTTAAAAAAAAAACAGAAAAAAATAGAAAATTAAAAACTAAATACCTATAAATAAAAGATGTCTTCCAACTGTGGGCTCATGGGAACGGTCCCAAGAATGCTGGCAACATTGCCCCTCTGGATTGCCAAGCTAATACGTTGGCAGAGGTAGCTGCCAGCCCTCTTGTCACCGGAGGCCTCAATAAGGCGAGCACTTAGCTCTTTAACAAGCTGCCTTGCCTCCGGCCCCCATGGACCCATTGTTTCCACCGCAAACGAAACAAACAAATAATTATACGATCTAGGTTCGCGTATTGCCCGCGACTTCGTTCGCAAAGACTACAGTAGAAAAAAAAAGTAAAAAAAAAGTATCCTATATGCTGGCCTGGGTCATGGTCTGTATATAAGGAAAGTTTCATTAAAATCCATTCAGTAGTTTTTACGTGAAAGAGTAACAAACATCCATCCATACTTACCAACTTTCGCGTTTATAATATTAGTACGATTTTCCCGTGCCAAACCAGCATGGGATTGACAAAAAATTACATTCTAATATTGTCTTGTTTCAGATGTGCTGACTTTAATTGTACTTATAAAGAATGACACCAGCTTAATTAAGCCAACTACTATTAAGTCAAAGTTATATTTAAAACAAGGGGACTCTTTAAAAGCTACTTGCCAAAGAGCTTTAGTTAAAGAGGAACTGTCTGTAGGGACGTTGAGCTGGTCATACTGCAGGTTGTCTGATCCTGGTAAGTTATAAGTAGATTTTATTTTGTAATTCACACACTGCTGGTGGCGTTGTCAGGTGTCCCGATTTGTGCGGGACGTCCCGATTTTCAGGGTCCGGTGACAGGTCCCGATATACCGATTTGCCCTCGATCGAGACGCCAAATGTCCCGATTTTTAACTAACCTCTTAAGTGTTTTCTTAGATAGATAATTTTGACAGCTTAATTGAATTCTCTCTCCCGCGGCAGGAGACCGTAATATAACACAATTAAAAATAACTTAATAAAATGCTTGAAATTTCAGAAAAAGGATTTGAGGAATATTGTAAATTAATTTTGCCAACGAGTACATTAAGTAGTACATCAAGAAACCTCATAACATTCAAGCGGAGTTACTCCGCGATGGTCAAACATGAGTTGTCATGTATATACAGAAGCGAGTACAGTGAAAGCTCTGTAAGATTGGCAATTATTGTCCAACCTGACAGTGAGTACATTTATTTAACTATGGAAAAAGAAAAATTTTGTTGACAGTGCACAAAAATTGTCTCATGTGTGTGTCAATAAATGATTTTCTTTCTTTCTTTCATTCATTATCTCTGTCTTCATTTCGTACTCTCTCTCTGTCTCTCTCTTTCTTTCTGTCTTTCTCTCTTTCTTTCTCCCCTTCACTCTATTTATGTAGGAGTGGGTCTAAAAAACAACACGGATTTACTTCAAGAAAACTAGCTTCATTAAGATTTTAATTACAACAAATTTTATACGTCTTGTTGTAATGGCGTCAGCGCAGACAGAGAGCGAATGAGACCACCCTACTCATTCCCACAATCCTTCATTCACAACAGATTAAAACTAAAGTGAAGACTACTTGGCGGGAAAGTGAAGAGTCATGTCTGCAGTTTTGTTTTAATTATTATAATTTGTGTTATGTCGAATATTAATGTGAAATAATGGTGGATTATTAACACCGTTAAATGTTCGTGAGTGTGCATGAGTGTTGGCAAATGAAACAAAACAGTGCAACTTTACTTTTCAAATTCTCTCAAGAAGTCCACCGAGGAATTAGTAAAGCCCCACATCTTTACTGAGATACTCGAAGGGTTGGGGGGTATATCATTTCTCACTTCTCATTTTTATTATCATTCATCATGACTGGAAGGAAATATTGTATATTTATGTATTACTTGTAAGAAAAACTACTTTGACACTGGCTAAATGTGCTAATCGCACGAAGCCATCAACGAAAAGAAAGAAAGAATTGTCTCATGTGTGTGTCAATAAATGATTTTCTTTCTTTCTTTCATTCATTATCTCTGTCTTCATTTCGTACTCTCTCTCTGTCTCTCTCTTTCTTTCTGTCTTTCTCTCTTTCTTTCTCCCCTTCACTCTATTTATATAAGAGTGGGTCTAAAAAACAACACGGATTTACTTCAAGAAAACTAGCTTTATTCAAATTTTAATTACAACAAATTTTATACGTCTTGTTTTAATGGCGTCAGCGCAGACAGAGAGCGTATGAGACCACCCTACTCATTCCCACAATCCTTCATTCACAACAGATTAAAAATAAACTGAAGACTTCTTGGCGGGAAAGTGAAGAGTCACGTCGGCGGTTTTTTTTATTTTCTAAATTTTGTGTTATGCCGAATATTAATGTGAAATAATGGTGGATTATTAACCGTTAAGTGTTCGTGAGTGTGCATGAGTGTTGGCAAATGAAACAAAACAGTGCAACGTCACTTTTCAAATTCTCTTAAGAAGTCTGCGTGACTGCGTGGGAGGAGTTAGTAAAGCACCACATCATACTCGAGGGGTTGGGGGGTATATCATTTCTCACTTCTCATTTTTATTATCATTCATCATCATCATACTGACTGGAAGGAAATATTGTATATTTATGTATTACTTGTAAGAAAAATTACTTCGACACTGGCTAAATGTGCGAATCGCACGAAGCCATCAACTAAAAGAAAGAAAAGAAAAAAATAAAGTGATACAATGAAATCCTACATCTCTCTCTCTCTTTAATCTCTTTATTTATTTGCTTCCTTTCTTTTTTTCTTTCTTTCCCATAATTATGGGATAATTTGCTTGTCAATATTGTCGATGATCGACGCTTAATTATTGACGTATTTCTTTTTAATACATTTATTTCACTCACATCATTAAGCATTATGTCATTAGTGATTGAAATGAAAAGGGCTTGTTTACCTAAGGTAGCCGACAAGACAAGACTAACTATTTACTATTTCTATTTATTTACTTTAGTAACTAAAACTACAAAAGGTAGAAATATTTTCAGGAAACGGGATTAGTAAAGTAAATTTATAAATAAATATAGTGAATAGTTAGTCTTGTCTTGTCGGCAACTTTTGGTAAGTGTTTTTTTTTTTTTTTTTTTTTTTTTTTTATATATTTTAGCGTTTTATTAACGCTTAAATATACTTAAGTAAAATTTAAACACTGAAAAAAGACGACAACCTCAGGCGGGAATCGAACCACGCACCTTCCGCATTCCGGGCGGCTGCCTTAACCACTTGGCTACCGAGGTCTGGCTTTCACCCGTCGAAATTTTTCAGTGCTTGATGCTTATGTTTTTTAGTCAACATTGCTTCATCAATCTTAGAAGTTTTCACCTCAGAAGGTTTTAAATTTTAACTTTTGGTAAATAAGTCCCTTTCATTTCAATCACTAATGATAACATCATAAAAAAAATTACGTCAATATTTTCTATGAACGACACTTAATGATGAAAAAGAGAGATAAAGAACGAAAGAAAGAAAAATATAAAGAATAAAAAGAAAGCAAGAAAAAATTAATAAAAGAGATTAGCAGAGATAAATAGAGAGAGAGGGAGATTTATTTTTAAGTTTCGATAATAATACATTAACAATATTTTGGTTTTAACCACTCTTAATCTTGTCTTATCGGCAATGTTAGGTTTTCGATCATTAATAAACTATTGTGTTTATTTTCAGTTATAGAGGACATTGCGTCCTATGAGCAAGTTTCTCTGCTCAGCGAAACCTACACAGATAGTTCCATAGACGGTAAATGTTGTATATTTTTTATATTTTACGGGCATATTTGAAAAAGAGTTCTATTAGGGTTTGGTGTCTGTTAGTGTTTTATTTGTACTATAACAACAATAGGTTATTTTCATTTTTTTTTTATGCCTAGCTCGGCAAATGACTCCACTCCACCTGATGTTAAGTGGACACGGAGTCCAGACACTAGGAGAAGTGGTGCTTCGCGAAAACAACGCAGCATCAGTCACCCTCACCCTGCCGGCCCGCATGGTGCCTCTTCACGCCTCGTTTGAAGGACCTCATGTCATTGGAAGTAGGGAAAACGTGTGCAGACTATCCCATCTTTTGTAGACTACGTGTGTAGACTATCCCATCTTTTGGAAGTGCGAAAAAGAAACGAGTCACCGAATTTGTTTGTGCGCGATGGAATTTTCGAGACAGTACAGTTCGATTCCCATTCAAGCTTCCAGCTGGTTTATTTTAGCACAGTGACGGCACAGTGAACCATTAAAATAATAAAAAAAATCATAACGTCTTTATCGATTGTTAAATACTTGCGAAAGTGTTAACAATAATAATAAAAATCTTTATTTTCTCTCCAATTGTTACATTGTATAATTAGTGTAGTTATATCTTATATTAACAAAACTATAGTTGGAGAGAACTGATGCCCGCGCTAGGGAGGATTAGATCCCCCTGTTAAACGGGTGTTCTTTCGATTGTGAGGGTAGTAACACCTTTTTTAATCCGATCCGATCCGAACCCTTCGGAGAATCTATTAGGGCACGGGGACGCGCACTAGTGCGCGATGCTGTTCCCTCTAGATAACCTCCGAAGGTGATTCGTTTCACACGGCTTGAGGGACCCTTTACGTTCCTCGACGCCCCAAAACAAGCCCGGTGAAGCTGAAAATGCCGTAGAGGCAAAGGTAACTGCACAGTGACGCAATACCGCTGGCTTGCTGTGTAAATCTCAAACTACTAGAAAAAATTCAACGAGTCTTTTGGGCTCGGTACCTCAGCGGTCAGAGCATTGGCTCGGTAAGCCAGCGGGTTCGATTTCCACTCAAGCATCCTTCTGAGACTGATTGATTTTTCTAAGTAAAAATAAAAAAAAAGAAGAGTAAATAATTAGACGATAGCATAGCCTACTAGCATATTCGTAGGACGCCCTCAGACTAGGTGGAGCGACGGTCCTCGCAAGGTGGCTGGCAAAAGCTGGATGGGAGTAGCCGCGGATCGTGCTCGGTGGCGTGCACTGGGAGAGGCCTATGTCCAGCAGTGGACTAGCATAGGCTGATGATGATGACGATGCCTACAGACCGCCCTACATAAAAAAAATATTATTGACGGTTATTAGTCTTTATTGCGGTGAAAATACCTTAGAGCGACATCAGCTTTTGCCCGCCCGAACAAACTAAAAAAAAACTTATACTTTTTTTTGTATTTTTTTCATATACAATATACAATATACATATACATTATTTACAATATATTTTAATATAAATATCAAAATTTAACGGTGAAATAAATAAAAAAAGTACTTGGAATAGTCAGGAGGATAGCTGATAGCTATAGGAGGATAGCTAGCTTCTAATCCCGCTCGTGGATTTTTTTTTTCAAAGAGTAAATAAATAAATAAAAAATTACAAAATTCAATTCGGGCCAAATAAAATGGCATAAATCTTTTTTATAGCGCTTGTCTTAAGTGAAGTATACAAGTCATCGCCCAGTGGTCGGAATTCAAACGTAATTCACAAAATAAATAATAATATTGATAATCTTAAAACAATGGAACACAAATCATTAATATTAATTTCACTTTTCTACACTTATATATATACTCTATATACATACATATAATGACTTGTCCTGACTGTCTGATTCATCATTGCCGAGCTTAAACCGCTGAAGCTAGTCAGAAAAAATTTGGACTGTAGGTTAATTGAGTGTCGTAACCAGCCATTAAGAAAGGATTTTACGGAAATCACACCTTAAAGGGGTCAAATAGGGGGTGAAAGTTTGTATGAAAGTCCGTCAGTTTAGTAGTAAAATACATGAAAATTGGTTTTGGCTTTACAAAAAGAAATAAGGAATGATGTGTCTCATGTATTTTGTGTTTTTTCCTATAAATTAGTAAAAAAGGGATGAAGTTTTTTTTTTGGAGAAATCGTTATTATTAAAGTAAGAACTATCAAAACGTATTTTTTAAATCGATATTAATATTATTTAATAAAAATAAAGAATTACGTGTTTTGGCATTTTTCGAAAAACATCCCCTAAAAAGGTGAAATATGGGAGGAAAGTTTGTATGGAAATCTGTCATTTTTAAAGATTAATCTATGAGTTTTGTTATTTGGCCTGGTAAGAAATTATGAAGTGTTTCAGGATCCCCTGGTACTTACCTTTGTTAAGTTTAGCTTTTATTAAAAACAATCACAAGTCGTGTAGCCCACGTGAGCAAAGTCGCGAGCAAAAGCTAGTTCTTCATATAAACTATTCTTATCTTATCTTAGTGGGGCCCGCCGAGGTTTCCCTCTCGCAGTAACACCTCGACCCATCGGGATCTTTTGTGCAACCCCATCCTTTCACTCTTCCTCCTCTGTAAAGATAGAGGCCATAAGTTTGGCAACGTCTTTAAGAGCGAAGAGCCTGAAGTCCTCCGGTTTCGGATAGGCCGACCCCAGGAGTCCCATTCTTTTCCTAGCCAGAGAGTCGCAGTCACACAGTAGGTGCTGCATCGACTCCGTTTCCTCTCCACACGCCCTACACAAACTATTTGTTGAAAGGTGCATTCTATGAAGCATTTGTTTTGTGGCATAGTGCCCTGTCAAGGCACCGATGGTTAGTCGGGCCTGCCGTCTACCGCCTCCGCATATGAACTCACTCCGTCCTAAGGCGTTTTCCCGCCCGATCCTCTAAATGACAGCACACATTTACAGAATACACTAAACATGCACACCAGTTTAGGCCCAAGACACCGTACTCGTAGAACAAGGGTACGAAGAACCGGTTCACACACGCTCTACACCAGGTACAGACATGTACCTGGTCGGTTCTCTCCTCCTCCACGGCCCGGTCAACACGAGCAGAGGTCCGTGCCTTTAGAGGCGCCCTCGGGTTGCTCCGCTCCCCGATCCGATCCGAACCCTTCGGAGAATCTAGTAGGGCACGGGGACGCGCACTTGTGCGCGATGCCGTTCCCTCTAGATAACCTCTGAAGGTGATTCGTTTCACACGGCTTGAGGGACCCTTTACGTTCCTCGCCGCCCCCAAAAAGCCCGGTGAAGCTGAAAATGCCGCAGCGGCAATCAGCAATCTCTCTCCAAAAAAAAAAAAAAAATAAGGCGTTTTCGTATATTATAAACTATTAGTACCATGCCAAATCTCACACTCCTGCGTGCAAGCAAAGTGTTAGCTAGATGTTAAAAAGGGGTAGAAAGTTATTTCTTCACGTATATACAACGTGTAACAGAAAGGTGTGGTAAAAAGGGAAAGATCCAAAGTTCATCCGATCTAGATCTTGTATGCAGAGTTACTAAGACATAATTAAGTGTTTTTTTTTTTTTTTTTTTTTTTTATATTTTTGCGTTTTATTAACGCTTAAATATACTTAAGTAAAATTTAAACACTGAAAAAAGACGACAACCTCAGGCGGGAATCGAACCACGCACCTTCCGCATTCCGGGCGGCTGCCTTAACCACTTGGCTACCGAGGTCTGGCTTTCACCCGTCGAAGTTTTTCAGTGCTTGATGCTTATGTTTTTTAGTCAACATTGCTTCATCAATCTTAGAAGTTTTCACCTCTGAGATCCGAAAGAAATATTTTTACAAATATTTGAACATTCGGTAAAGATGAAGCTGCGTTATATTGCGGAAGGTGCGTGGTTCGATTCCCGCCTGAGGTTGTCGTCTTTTTTCAGTGTTTAAATTTTACTTAAGACATAATTATTAACTTTAATTAGATAAGCAATATTCAATTATATTTTTTTTAATATATTTTACGGGTTGGCAGTGTTGGCATAGGGCCTTGATCTCACTTGATGTTAAGTGATAATAATGCCAATGATAGAAGCGCACTTCACCCGGGATCCTCAACTAGTGAGGCACTGTTTCTATTGTGACATCACTTCAAAATAAATAATCAGAAGGAAGCTTGCCTACTTCTTAACTGATCTTTAGTATTTGTAAAAATATTATGATCAGATGTTAATGACGGTAGTTGTTGACATCGAATTGGCGCCTTTGGCTTTCAAAGTAAAAAAGTAAATAGTGTTGAATAATTTCGGCGGGCTGGTTAGCACCACGATAGCGCAATTGGAAGAGCACCTGACCCGGTATGTCAGAAGGGTGCAGGCTCAAATCCTGCTCGTGGAAATTTTTTCAACATTTGTGTTTTTGTAATTTGTTTCGCAACAAAATTGGCGTTAAAAATTATATAAACAAAACAAAAACATTTTAATCCGAAGGAGCTGAATTCAATTCCCAGGTCGGCCAAAGTGTGTTACCCATCAATTGGGGTAATGACTTGATGTCAATGATGTAGATCTTTGCCTAGCAGTGGGGCACTTGTAGGCTATTTATTACTTAACATACATTTATGTCCAGGCTTGGCGGTTTCCATTATGGTCGATGGGAATAACGTCACATTGAATCCTGACCCGTCGCTGTGCAATGCCGATATATCCGCTGATCAGAATCAAGTGATCGACATCACGATTATAAGCAACCGTGAGATGATAATTTCAGAGTAAGTGTAATTTTTTTTGCATAAGTTGACTTGACTTCGTGCGTTTGGCACATTAAGCCAGTGTCAAAGTAACTTTTCTTATAAGTACCTATATAACCGAAAAATATAATGTTTTTTTAAATTTTTCAGGTGTCACACCAATGTCACATACACAGAAGAGAATAATTTGTATGATCAATCGCACTTAAGTTTCTCACCAACAAAGGACCTTAGCAACTGGCAAGCAGTACGTGAGGAACATCATCATCATAATCATCACCAGCTCGTTTTATGTCCCCACTGCTGGGACACGAGCCTGGCGGGGTATCTGGTGTTTCACCGCAGGAGAACAGGCCATAAACCACCACGCGGGCCCAGTGCGGACGGTGGTTGTTAACGACTGCTAATGCAGCCGGGACCAACGGCTTTACGTGCCTTCCGAAACACGGAGGAGCGAGAGATGATAACGGAGGACCTGGACAAAAATTCCAGGGCAAGTGATTTGGATGTTTATGCATAAACCGTGTTTATACTCTAATTACCGACCCGCGTTTGGCAAGCGTGGCGATCCAGCCGTGTCGATATCCTAAACTTCGGCGCCCTCGGGTTGTTCCACTCCCGATCCGACCAGATCCCCTCGGAGAATCTATTAGGGAACGGAGACACGCACTAGTGTGCCGTTGCCTCTAGATAACCTCTGACGGTGTTTTATTTCACTCGGCTTGAGGAACCCTTTAAGTCTCTCGCCGCCCCCGAAATAGTCCGGTGACGCTGAAAATTCGCTGAGAAAACTCTTAAAAAGAAACAAAAAATGTCTGCGGTCAGCGGCACATATCAACTTCACCTTGCATTCGCTTGCAGATTGTCGCAGTTTCATCCAACGCTACTGGTACATACATTTGTTCGATAGCACCTGATATAAATTACAAAAACAACGAAGGACCTTATGAATGCATCATAAAAATCAATCAAATCAAATCAAAGTGTAAGTATGATATGAATCTAATGAAGTTTTAGATTTTTTTAATTCAGTAAACACTTGGCTTTCATCTCACCAGATGTTAAGTGATGATAAGGCCGAAGGTGGAAGCGCACTTCACCCGGAATCCTCGACCACTAAGGTACTGGCTATACGTCTAGCTGGAACACAACAAACGAGCCCTACCACCAACCAAATCCAGAACACAAATATGTACCTCCCGCTTGGAATCGGAGTCTGTCTGAGAAAACTGAGACCGGATGACTTAACCAGTAGACCACTTTTCCACAAACACTTATACTTACACTTATAATTATTCCCTTAAGAATGAAATGAAATGAAATGAAATGAAATATATTTAATTTGCGCTTGAGAAAGGTACATTTTTTGGTTTATCTATATCTCTATCTATCTCTATCTATCTCTGTCTATCTATCTATAATCTATTTTTCTTCTCTATCTCAGCTGACCATGTAGCATGCACACATCTTTTAACTTTTTAATTTTATAAATAACAATGACTATTCTAATTACATACATATAACAATACAAAATTAACACACCAAATTGTCCAAAACCAATTAAATTACATTACAATAAAAATATAAAATTAATATACTAGAAATTGTCCATAATCAATAATAATATGTCAAAAAATATGTCAAAACAATATTATAACCTGGCAACCTAACTTATAATCTATGGAGCTTATAAACTTCACTTCTCTATGGCAGTCCAGGGAGGAAAAAAGAAACCGCCATGTACAACTTCAAATAAAAAAAAAAAAAAAAAGAAAAGTTTGTGAAAAGTTACGCAGTTGTCAAAAGTTACTATTAGCAATTCAATTAAAAAAAATACAGAAATAAAATAATAATAAAAAGTCAAGTGATTTATCAAGTTGGTCAAGGTCACTCAAGGTGAACAGTATTTTACGGACATCAAAAGAAAATAATATGTCGTTAACATAAAAGTAAAAATATTTGCTTGCACACATCTAGGTACACGTCTTACAATTATTAAGTGTATGTGTAAGAAAATCTTGCACCGAATAAAAAGAGGGTGCTGCGCGGACGCAAAACTGCGAGTTTAGGCATATAGCTAGCGACCGGCGCGTGGAAGAATTTGATTTATTTATTTATTTATTTATTTATTTATAAGCATGCGAGTCTGCTGCAGCTTGAGCCAAGACGCCAGCAAACTAATTATTACACTTAAATGCAATTTACAGTGTTAAAATTAATATACCTAAATAAAATTATGAAAATGTCAAATTATAATTACAAATGTAAAAATGTCAAAACAAAAATAAAAGATAAAAAATAATAATTACGGATTAAATACAAAAATAATTTAAATGTTACGAAGTTAAAATGTCTAATCATGCTAAATTAAATTCAAATAAATACAAATAATATTCCATTTCTGATACGTTTCTACATTACATACATTTCTGATTCTTAAAAATTAAAAAATGTTAAAACATAACAGATAAATAAAAATAATACTATTTACAGCAATCAATAGGTATCTATCACAGATATATATGTTTTCTGACCGTGTTACATAGCTGCCCCAAGTGGTCAGCAAACAAATCCAAATCATGGTGCTGGGCAAGCATGTCCCCCATTGATTGATTGATTGATGATGAATTGAACATGAATACGCACGCACACTTATAACTGTACAAAGTAGGCTGGTGATTTCATTGGAGAAATGTTTACTTTCGCAAAATCATAGGAGTTTGGGTAAAAAATAATAAAAGTCTTATTATTTTCATATTCATATTTTTTAAATGAAAAATTAGACAACAGTGGCCTGCGGTATATTAATACAAACATTTTAATGTCGGATTATTGTTTCATGAGCTTTAATTTCAAAGTTTCTGAAGAAATAACTTTTACGTATTGTTCATGCAGTTTCTGGGTGTTTGTTTCAAATTCCAAGACAACCATGGCCTTGTGAGAGGATCAAGCTAACCTGCACTAGTCCTTTTAATGTATATGACCTATTCAGCGCCTAGCACCAGTCACTTAAAAACACGTAAATTTTCGAAATTCCGCGCGGCACCCCCTTAAGTAAATCTTGGACGACCTAAGTAAGCTATTAACAAAGTCCTAAAATTCCTAAAACGTGTGATAAAAAAGTACTTTTGAGGTTAAGTATGGGTGGTTTGTTTACAAACATTCTTTCTGTAAGATGGCCGAAGTATAGCTGTGGAGCATCTGGACTTGGCTTCTGCTTACCTCATCGTCATTTATTTAATTTGATTCAACTTTTTTTTCTCTTAGTTGATGGCTTCGTTCGGATAGCACATTTAGCCAGTTTCAAAGTAATTTTGTTACAAGTAATATAAATAAATAATATCTATTTTGTTAATTTAAGATGATGACAGTAATGAGAAGTGAGAAATGATATACCCCCCCAACCCCTCGGAGTATCTCAGTAAAGATGTGGGGCTTGACTAAAACCTTACGTGGACTTCTTGAGAGAATTTGAAAAGTGACGTTGCACCGTTTTGTTTCGTTTGCCATCACTCATGCACGTTCACGAACACGACGGTTATTAATCCACCATTATTTCTCATTAATATTCGTCATAACACAATTTTCAGAAAATGAAACAAAACCGCAGACATGACTCTTCACCTTCCCGCCAAGAAGTCTTTTCATTCAACTTATTATTAGATCTGTGATTCTAACAGAGCTATGGGGAATCTTAAAGATTATTAAGATATGCAAAGCTTCTATTGTGTCTTCTATCATCACATCATATCATCAGCTCATGTTATGTCCCCACTGCAGGGGCACGAGCTTTCCCAATGTGTGGATAGGGAGAACGGGCCATAAACCACCACGCGGGCACGGTACGGATAGGCGGTTGTTAACGACTGCTGAAGCAGCCGGGACCAACGGCTTCACGTGCCTTCCGAACCACGGAGGAGCTCGAGACGATACATGTTTGGTCACTAACCAATGACCGGCCTTTGCGACCGGGCGCGTTAACCACTGCGCCACCGAGCTCCGTATTGTGTATAAACAGCGTGCAACTGTCCCACTGCTGGACAAAGGTCTCCATCATTGAAATCAAGGTCATCGCTACAATTGATGGGTAATGAATTAATAACCACCCTTGCCAAATTTGGGCTGGTGATCACAAACCTAGGATATGCATCGAAAAATCCGAAATACATTTTGTCCGACCTGGGAATTGAAGCCGGGACTCGGTACCCACTCGGCCACCGAGGTAATTGTGTAATTGTGTTTTTTTCGTGTTTCAGCAAAAAGCATTGTTTTACTGGTAGGCAGTATAGTTGCCGTTTTGATACTTCTTTTATTTGTCGCTTCTGTGTACGTACTATATCGCGTGAAACGCTCAAAACCTGATACCCAACAAGCGCCGAGGTCGAAGACGGACGAACGCGTATATTATACAATCAACGAGGATTATTATTCATACGTCTCACCGAACTATGTTAGAGGTAGCAGTAATTATGGAATATACCAGAACGACGTAGAAGATGATAATAAGTAATAAAGACGTATTATTGAAAAAGTGTTTGTTTTAATGGCGTGAGATAAGATAAGTTTTTTTTTTTAATATGACAGATTGTTTTTTTTTATATATTTTTTAGGTCGGCCACAAAATAGGTGCCAAATCCTCGGTGAAAAAATCGGTCCGATTGTCGGTCCTACAAAAAGTCGGACGTGGGCGAGCACCGAATGCCCAAGTACCGAAAAGCTTTATTAGCTTTCAGCCAAAAGACGTCCACTGCTGGACAAAGGCCTCCCCCAATTCTCTCCGCAACTACCGGTTTTGTGCTGCTCGCATCCAGCGGCTTCCCGCGACCTTCACCAGATCGTCAGTCCACCTTGTTGGAGGCCTGCTCACACTGCTCTTTTCAGTACGCGGTCGCCACTCGAGGACTGTTCCGCCCTAGCGGCCATCAGTCCTACGAGCGATGTGCCATACCCTGCCCTCTGCCACTTGAGCTTAGCAACACTTCGGGCTATGTCGGTAACTAATGTTCTTCTGCGGATCTCATCTGATCTGATTCGATCACGCAGAGAAACCCCGAGAATAGCCATCTCCACTGCCCTCTGATTTATTAGCTATACTTAGTGTCAATATGTTGATCAAAAATCATTTTATTGTCTAAGATATCGTCAAAATCACTAACTTTATCGTTTTTTAACGGTATTAATATAATAATTGTGCGATATTTGTTTTTTTTTGCGGGTAAGTGATATATACACTGATTTTTTTGAGCACTAACACTGATTTTTTGTATAGTAGTCGTGTGAGGAGTCTAGTTCCTTCTAAAGTTTTGTACAATCTTGTTCACAATTAATTAAACTAATAATAATATTTCCTTATCGTCTGCATACATTAAATACCTTCCAGTCTTAAAGCAACTACCAACTACCAATATCTAACAAATATATAAGCATTATATAATAGGGGTCCCAAGTGTGAACCTTGAGGGACACCGGGGATACCCCTCCCTACCTTAAGGATCGTTTCCAATTTCTTGGTACGGATCACAATCGTGAGCTTAGGTCTAGGGTTGACAACCTGCTGAAACATCCTTTGACTCGTTCGGAGTATTTCAGAGACTCTTTCACGGTCAAGGCTACAAGCCTTTGGAATAACCTTCCGCCTGATATCCGTCACTCCAAGTAACTTGCCACTTTTAAGACAAAACTGCATTCGCATCTCTTGACTAAGTCTTAGTTTGCAACAACTCGTCCGTATGTAGTATATTTATGTATTAGTATTATTTATTGTAATATATATATATAATAATATATTATTATTATACTTATGTATATACTCAAATAATTCATATTTTTATTATTTTTATTTTTTTATCTTTATTTATTTTCTCTCATATAAATTTACGTTATTATTATTATTATTATTTTAAATTATTATTTTGCTTAATACTAGTGCACTACTGCCTCTTATTTTCCTTTCAGTTGTCCTATACCTCAAAGGTTGTCTGGAAGAGATCGCTTTAAGCGATAAGACCGCCTTTGGCCACCCCGATATAAAAATGTCATTGTTTGTTTTTACTTGTATGTGTGTGTGTGCTATTGCACACACATCTACTTCAAAATTCAAAATCATTTATTCAGTTTAGGATACAAGTAGATTTTGTGAATGTCAGTATCTGCCGCACTCATAGACGTCAATTAACATTAATGATTAAATAGCACATAAAATTGTCTATTGTAAAATAGTCTCTAACAGTGACGTCGTTATAAGCACATTTTCGACTGAACAATTGTAGGTGCTAAGTAATCAAATTCAAAATTCAAAATTCAAAATTCAAAATCATTTATTCAGTTTAGGCTACAAGTAGCTCTTGTGAATGTCACTATGCCATCGGTTCGTAAGTCTACTCTGGGCGGGAGATCTTGTACTGAGAAGAACCGGCAAGAAACTCAGCAAGTGTCCAGCTCTTTTCTCCCTTACAGCGTCAAAAATATTGGAAAATGCCCTATCATAGCAGGACACTTTCCATTACAAATAAACACAAAATTATAGAAGACAACCACATGTAAATAAAAAACAAAAATATCACAAAATTAAAATAAAAAAAAAAAAAACTAAGTTAACAAATTTACATCAGGTAAAAGTTTCAATTTCCACAATGTCATACAGTACCACTACAGTACTCAAAAAAAAAAAAAAAAAAATTGGTTAAGAATAACCAAGTCAAACTACAGTAAATAATATTAAAAATAAGATAAGTATGCAAGAGCAGACCAGCCTCCACAGGCAGCACCCGTTCACGAGTATGACATATGAGTCAGCCATCGCTTCGCTCAACCATATTTTAGGGAACGTAACGACCCGACGCACACGCCACCACCGCAGAGACAAATAAAGAGAGCATGACATACTCAAGATACTCTAAATAAAAACTTAATGATCTATTTAACGCAACGCTGTTTGTTATCTGTAGGACACTGCTGATAAAGGCTATCATATCAGTATAAAAATTATATAAATTAATTTTATTATATTAATTCAAATAGAGTATATGTTTTTCATTATAACCAAGCTGTTTTATCATCTAAATATTCTTTGACTGTATAATAACCTTTTAAAAGTAATATAGATTTCACATGTTTTTTAAACTTATCTAAAGGTAAATCTAGTACAGTACTTGGTATTTTATTGTAATAGTGTATACATTGTAATCATTAAAGATAATCGACGTCTATGAGTGCGGCAGTACGCCATCGGTACGTAAGTCTACTCTGGGCGGGAGATCATGTACTGAGAAGAACCGAGCAAGAAACTCAGCAAGTGTCCAGTACTTGAGTGCGAAAGCCGTTTCATCAAATTTTGTTTTATACTACGATGCCTTAGTAAATCGACGTCTTGTTTTTTTTGTTATATTTCGTTACATCGAAAAATTGTACTGCGAACGATTTTACTGCGAAGCCTTGTTCAATCGACGTCATGTTGTTACTGCGATGTTAGTAACTACTACTTATATAGCTACTAATAGTTCTGCCACAACCTGTAGGTAAATTAAACAATTAAAACCACATACTTTGAAAAACTATAATTTTATTGTTTTTTTTCCATTTTTATATAATATGTATAATATTTAATAAACTCTTTATAACAACGGATACAGGTTTTCGTACTGTGTGTGCTTAAATATTTTCATTAACGAACACAGCCCAAACTACCAACAACTCTCTATACACTTTGTATTGCAAGCATAAAGAAATACGTTAACCATTATCTTATACAGCGTGTGTATTCCATACGATCCTATATTTTAAGGGCAGTTAGATAATTAACGTAAATCGGTACATTAAGTTAACAAAAGAATACATTTTTATTTTCATACAAATTAATTCGGCACGCAATGTATTCAAATAACCAAGTCGTCTACGTAAGCACTTTAATAAAAGTCAAAGTCAAAATTGTCAACTCAATATTTGCATTACATAGCTGGCCGGGAAAACTTAAAAAAATCATTACGCTTAATTATTGAAAGTATTTGTTAAAATTTATTACTGTACCTCTTAATACTGCTTAAATATATCGTATGTTAAAATTTAGGATCGTATGGAATACACACGCTGTATACTGTCCAACGCCTCCATCATTGTAATCAAGCCATCGCTACAATTGATGGGTGATGGCTTAATCACCACGCTTGCCAAATGCGGGTTGGTGATCACAAAACTCACAAGGCATTGAATAATACAAAACGCACTTTGCCAAAACTGGGAATTGATAAGTGTTAAAATGTTTTTAATTTGTTTATATAATTTTAACGCAACACTATTTACTTGTTGTTGTTGACATTGAATTGGCGCCTTTGGCTTTCAAAGTAAAAAAGTAAATAGTGTTGAATAATTTCGGCGGGCTGGTTAGAACCACGATAGCTCAATTGGAAGAGCACCTGACCCGGTATGTCAGAAGGGTGCAGGTTCAAATCCTGCTCGTGGAAATTTTTTCAACATTGTGTTTTTGTAATTTGTTTCGCAACAAAATTTACGTTAAAATTATATAAACAAATTAAAAACATTTTATAAATAGCTAGCCTACTTCTTAACTGATCTTTAGTATTTGTAAAAATATTATGATCGGATGTTAATGACGGTAGTTGTTGACATTGAATTGGCGCCTTTGGCTTTCAAAGTAAAAAAGTAAATAGTGTTGAATAATTTCGGCGGGCTGGTTAGAACCACGATAGCTCAATTGGAAGAGCACCTGACCCGGTATGTCAGAAGGGTGCAGTTTCAAATCCTGCTCGTGGAAATTTTTTCAACATTGTGTTTTTGTAATTTGATAAGTGTTTTTTATTTTATTTAAATCCGTTGTTGTTTGTGTAAACTTTACAAAACATTCATTATTACTTAAGATCTTAAGATAACTCTCATACTGGCTACAGACAGCCTTTACATTGTCACCGGATGTTCTATCTAGGGTTGTGGCACGCTGGTGCCAAACATGCCAATCACTGGTTTGGCATGAACCAGTGATTGAAACTTTTTGATATGTAACATTTTTCCGCTCGCTTACTATTACAATTTGTGGGAGTGATTTCGTGAAATGTGACGGAAGTAGGTGTAATAGTGTGACAGGAATTCAAAATCGATATTATGAACATGACATATTATTAGTATGTATGTGACATATTGCGTCATTTGACTATCAAAGGTAATTTTTTTCTTTAATTTACTGAAACTGATTTTTGACTCAATTGAATACAGACCACCTAGCTAGTCCTAGATGTCATCAAATAAAACTTCAATGAAATTCTGTTATAACATTAACGGCAGCTCCCAGATTCTTACAAAAGAGTCTAGCATTTTGGTATCCCTTAAAAACTTTAATAATTCTAGCAAACCAATAAGGCGATTTTGATGAAACTTTTATTGAAACTCTATGCTTAAGGGGAAATACTGAGATTTTGTCAGTTAATAGAAATAATTTTCAAAAACCGATTGTATAACAAAATTAAGGCGCTGCCCACTGCTGACCACCATGAAACAGCGCTCTGTCTTTCTGCATACAAGGCAAAAAAAGGATGCAAATATTTCGAAGTCGGAAAATTCGAAAAACGCTATTTGACATCCACTTAACATCAGGTGGAGTGGAGTCATTTGTCGAGCTACGTATAAAAAAAAAAAATATATTTTTGTTTACTGACATCTCGAAACGGCTGGTTGACACTTCCCATGACCCAAGGGCTGGCTTTTACCTTGGCCAGAGGCTAAGCATTGCCATACAACGTGGCAATGCCGCCAGTCTCTTGGGTACATTACCAGTCGACAGCGACGCGGAGGAATTTTTTGACGCCATATTTTAGTTTTAGTTATTTTAGGTTTTTATATTATTGTGAATACTATTATTATATATTTATATGATAAATTATTAAATGAATTTAGCATAATTCATCATAGTAATAATTTAGAACTTAAACAATTAAAATATGTTGTTAACAAAATAAAACAACAGTGTTTATAAATAAGTATAATATACTTAAATATAATCATGTAAACAAGTTCTGTTTAGAGGTGACTTTGTTATTTTTCTATCGATAAAATTTTATAATACTGTATTTTGAAAACTATTATATTGATGACTATTGTATTTTATCACACATATTTTTCTTGGCGTTGTTGTATACTTTTTTACGAAAACCTAAGTTAACATAAGTTAACGTAAGCGCATTTCACAGTCGCTTATATACTGTCCCACTGCTGGGCAATGACCTCCATCATTGAAATCAAGTCATCACTACAATTTATGGGTATTCGCTTAATCACCACGCTTGCCAAATGCGGGTAGTGATCACAAACTCGGGAAACACCCCGATACACACGACTTTAAAGTTTATACTGACACCCCCTACCAGGCTAACGGTTATAAAGTTAAAGGTGTCAGACATCCTTGCGCAAGCACAAGGGACCATCTACGTCAGGTCATAACGCCGGATCAGGACGCGCCGAAGCGCATTCTTCATCCGGTACTTTTAAGACGAGTGTCTCGAGCGAGTTGCTCCGTGGACACGTATAGTCCACTACCTAATATCCAGATAGGTTACCGGAGCTGTAAGCTCGCTCATTTCTCGTTGCACCAAGAGCACAACTTGCAGTGCTCGGGTCGTCAACTCTAAAGTCGACTACCAAATATCGTCTTTGGTGGCGGAGTTGTAAGCCCACTCACTTCTCAGTACCCATCCAGGCACCTTATCAGTTCCAAAATCCCACACGGCTGATTCAACCGGAGACATTGCATCTAGCGGGCGCCTCTACTAGTTCTCCAGACTAGTGCCGGAGATGTTGGAAGCCTACTCAATGAAAACCACCAAGCAGAACAACCAACTATGGACAACTCACGTGCCCCGCAGATCCTTTCGCTTCAGGGCCCCACCAAGACCACTACTCGGACCTGCTCGCTGTGCACAAAATGGAAGCCTGGCCAGACCTCAAACAGGCAGACGAACATTCCCACTTCTACAGCTAACCACATAGCCACCACGAGTCCAGGGAAACATCGAAAAAATCCGAAATACACTTTGCTCGACCTGGGAATTGAACCCGGGACCTTCGGGTATCGGGCCGAGCGCTATGCCACTTGGATACCGAGGCGTTAAATAAATAATATAGAATTATATTGAAATGTTACTGGATGACGTGGTCTGTATCCAATTGTTACTAGAATTAAAAATTAGTTGCCGACCCTTATTTCTTATGATAAAAGGAAAAAGAAAATGTCGATCACCGGTACCGATCGAAAGCGGTGCCATTACATACATACATTTTATAATGGTGATTTGAGAGTATCCAATGGCCATACTGATATCCATTTGTGATTTTTATTTCCATAATAAAAATAAGACATGAAGTAGGTATAAATAAGTACACAAATAAATTAGATTCATAAGTACATTTACAAAAAATGTTACAAAAAAATGTGATGCCATTTAAAGAAATATATAGGACTAGGGGCTTGCTCCCGACTACGTCCCCTTGAGAACACCCGTACCGAGCCCCATGATGGACCCTATTGCAGCGCCACCTAAAGGGTCCAATTGTAAACCAGAACCATTCTCGAATTCACTTGAACACACACAAAAATTCGTCAAAATCGGTCCAGCCGTTTAGAAGGAGTTCAATTACAAACACACGCACAGAAGATTTATATATAATATATAAAGATATAGGTCCAATGAATATAAAAAAAACAAGTGGAACACTTTTTAGGAATTTAATAACAATAATAAAAATATATTTATAATATCATCTCAGCCTCCCCAAGGATAAAATCATTTTGAGCGGAATTTGCCATAATCGCCACGCTTGGCAGGCGGGTTAGCGATCGCAGTAAGGTGAGAATAATCACAGAGAGACAATGCTGCTCATCCTCTGGAATGGTCCCATGGTCGCCTTCTACGACACCCACTGGAAGAGATGGGGTGGTGCAATTCTTTATCCCCGGCACCACACGGAGAATTTATAATATATTATGGGTACCCATATATTTATATAGCTTGCGTTTATTTTTACATTTTACTGGGACGCGAAAAGAATGTACCTATCAGCTGCCTAACTTCCAGTGCATGTCGTAAGAGCCGTCTAAGGGGCAAGGGTTCCAAGATGCTCGCACATCAGGCGATCGGCGCCGACGCAACCCATCACTGATGTTATCTATTCCAAGAAGGATATAAGATTATGTGTGTATGTACACCTGTGCCCTACACAAGCTATTTCTTGATAGATGAATGCATCTATCAACAAATAGCTTGTGTAGGGCATGTAGAGAGGAAACGGAGTCAATGCAGCACCTACTGTGCGACTGCGACTCTCTGGCTAATTCCTAGGGTCGGCCTATCCGAAGCCGGAGGACTTCAGGCTCTTCGCTCTAAAGACGTTGCCAAACTTATGGCATCTATCTTTACAGAGGAAGAAGAGTGAAAGGATGGGGTTGCACAAAAGATCCCGTTGGGTCGTTGGGTCACTAAGATAAGATAAGATAAGATAAGATAAGATAAGATGAGATGTGTGTATGTACGTAAACAGTAAGGTCAATTTTTGTATGCAGTGAAAATAATTAACGGTATGCATTACAAATTAATTATGAGACGACCCACACATCAGTCTCCCTGTGACCACGCGCCCTGAAAGAGTTCAAAACGTCTCAGGATAAAATCAAATAACCTATACACATATTATGGCTTGGCCTAACTGATTGATTCATCATCGCCGAGTCAAAACCTCTGAAGCTAATTAGATGAAATTTGGACTGTAGGTTAACTGAGTAACCAGCCACTAAGAAAGGATTTTACGGGAATCATCCCCTAAAGGGGTCAAATAGGGGGTGACTGTTTGTATGATGGTCCGTCAGTTTTGAAGTGAAATACCTACATGAAAATTGATATTTTTTTGGAAAGAAATAAAGAATGACTTGTATTGTAATCTATATTTAGAAAAAAAACAATTGAGATAGTATGTCGGAGCATCACCTGTGAACGGCTCGACCGATTTGGCTGATTTGTTTCTTGTTGTGGTCGTAATTTTTTGTTAGGACAAGGTTTGTAAAATGTTTTCAACGGGATACGGGTGTTCCCTGAAGCGGACTGAGTCCCGACCGCCACTAGTATTATAAGTGTGTAAAATTGTCTAGTACATTCGTAAAAAGATTTAAAGTAATAAACTTGACAAAACTTTTATAGATTACTTTTAAAATAATGTTATTACCTAATGATAATGTTATGCCTTTGGCTTTCAAAGTAACAAAAGTAAATAGTGTTGAATAATTTCGGCGGGCTGGTTAGAACCACGATAGCTCAATCGGAAGAGCACCTGACCCGGTATGTCAGAAGGGTGCAGTTTCAAATCGTGCTCGTGGAAATTTTATCAACATTGTGTTTTTGCAAACAATAAAATTTTGCTAGGAGTGGATACGTTTTGCATTACATAATTAGTAGGTACACACGCCTGTACTTCAGACTATAGGTAGGTTTAATTGGACAGTTTGTGGTAGGCCACGAACTGTCAAATTTCCTCAATCGACTTTGAACTTTATGGCATAGTGTTAACATTTATAAATTTTTATATAGTTTTGGATAGTTTGATGTGCAGGCGTCTGGGTGTCTAGTGTGAGCTTTGTTTGTATTAATTCGATTACGTATACGAAAACTAAAATTTGTATGGCATTGAAGTAAAGTAAATTTGTTAACTTAGATATTTTTTACATGTTGTGGTTGTCTTCTATATTTTTTGTGTCTATTTGTAATGGAATGTGTCCTGCTATGATAGGGCATTTTCCAATATTTTTGACGCTGTAAGGGGGAAAAGAGCTGGACACTTGCTGAGTTTCTTTGGAAGTTTTTCTCAGTACATGATAGACTTACGAACCATTGGCATAGTGACATTCACAAGAGCTACTTGTGGCCTAAATTGAGTAAATGATTTTGAATTTTGAATTTTTTTATTTTTGTATTGAAGCAGCGCCTTCTGGCGACATACGAGAAGAGTTAAAATTATGCCATACAAATTCTCGTTTTCTTTAACGTGATCGAATGGCGAACGAAACTCGCACTAGGCACCCTGTACAAATAATTATTCGTATTCATAACGGTAGTAGTATTCACAGCATCACTATTGAAAATAAAAATGTAATAAGTACAAACACAGAGATCGTTTTCACTTAATAAGTTAATGCCCTTTTTTTTCAAATAGAAAAATAAGTAAAATTCTTTAAATATACTCTACGATACTTTTTAAACGTTACAAAATAAAATATTAGCTCCGAAATACCTGTTCCGGAAATAACAATTCTTCCTAAAGTAATTAACAATGTGATGACAAATTAAATAGATTATCTTAAATTAAGTAAATATTTATATGCGCGAAAGTTATACGTCATTTTATTGCTCTTGCTATCAACCAGGGGTCTCCAAGCTATAACCTGCGGGATTTTTTTAAAAGCATATTTTGTTGATTGCTTTTAGCCTACATAGAGTAAACGATTATAAGAAGCAAAAAACAAGCATCAAGCTGTAGTAAGTAATCTATAGAATTTCTACGAGCTGGCGTCACACAAGCATGTCAAGCGTACATGGTGGTAAAAAAGATACAATAACCACATAACGGAAGCACTGACTGGACATGGCGGGTTCTCCGGATATCTACATAATATTTAAGTGTAAGGAGAGCCTGCGATGTGCGAATGCGGCACCAATGATGAGACCATCCAACATGTTAAATGTTTAGTTGCCCTATTAACGCACAGTTAAGATACAACTTGGAGCAAAAAATAGAGGGTATCATCAACCATGAAACAGTCAATGCAATAATAAAAAAATTTAAAATTTAAAGTTAGAATAGTCAAAAGAGCGAAAACTTTAAATCCCAGTTTCTTACTAGATTTTACGAGACGTTCAATACAACAAAGAGGCCTTTGTATTCAGTTTTTTGATGTCTTAAAACCATACAAATTACCAAAAAAATTATGACCAAATTAGAAAACACAAAAGCTTAAGATTATATGCGCAAAAAAAAAATAACGTTTACCCGTAATTCGAAACTACAGTATCTTGGCATTATAAGTAAGTTGAGTTTGGACTTAGGAACTTATTGGTGATATAAGTGTGGTTCTTGGGCTAAAAAGTTGGAGATCCCCTATTTTAAATTATCTTAGATTTAAATCATTTATTAATAATACTTTCCACATAATTATAACAAAAATAATTGTATTGATAATAATACTTTACAAATATACATTTTCCACATTAAATTCATAAGTGTAAAATCGATACATTTATTAACATATTTTGTGATTAGCTTCTGAAAACGTTTTGTACAGTAATCGATATAACGTTCAATTGAAGTCTTGGAAACAGCCAACACTAACGAAATATTATCAATCCATACAGTTAACAATTAAAAAACACAACTCAAATTTTTAAATAACATTTCACAAATAGAATGAAAAATATTCACAATCCGAAATAAAATCCAAACTACAAACTTGACAGTTGATAATTAAATTAATAGAGATATAATTAACTTAAAATAATATTGAAATGTATTAATTAATTGAAATTGATAATAAAAATAATAAAAATAAAGCAAGTCATTTGTTTTTTCTTCTTTAAATTTTAGTATTACGGACAAATCTCAGTGGTTCTTGGTCTGCTATAGTATGTTGTAGATGTAAATAAATAATAAATAATAATAAATAAGTGGTAAAGTTTTAACTGTCAAGTTAAAAAAAAACATTTTACAATAAAAAAAACAATGGGTTCTACAAACTTGACAGCTTATAATAAAATGTAAAGAGGAGTATAAATGAAATAAAAATATTAAAATGTACAATTAAGTCTTTTGTTATCTGTCATATCAAAAATACATGAATTAATCAGGTTTAAGTGAATAGATTTTAACTGTCAAGTTTGCTACTCAAAAGGATTCTAAACCAAACAAAATACTAGGTTAAAATACTAGTTCCAAAATACCATGTGACAATCACAGTTTCAAAATATCAGTGCCAAGTGAACAAAACGTGACAGATAAGTAAATATACGGACGCTACCAAAAGGTTCCCGATCATGATAGGGAACCCTATCTTCAAATACTGGACGAATGTGAACCTATAGCCGTGTTGTTCCGCCACTCCAGCGCATACCACGTTCGCACTAGCGCCAATTAGGGTGCCATTACCTGAAAAAAGGCACCACGATTTATTAAAAAGTTTTCGGAAGTAACCAGTTCTCGGCAGGAACCAGTGATCAACACTTTTTTTAATACACGTTAAAAGCAGGGTCAGTAACTGATTTTTTTATTTTTTACTGATAAAATTATCTCTAGAAGTCCTTGTAAAGTCTAAATAAAGACCTCACATCTTTGGTGATACTCAAGGGGGGAATATCGTTTATCACTTGACATATATATTAATCATTTATCATATAATATTAATGATAAATTAAAATAAAATAATACAAAAATAATTTTAGTTACATAATAACGACACGACAATCGTCATAATGTATTTATTTATTGACAACATGGTTTACTTTAAACAAACAATTTTTTTTTTTTGAGAGAGATTGCTGATTGTCTCTACGGCATTTTCAGCTTCACCGGGCTTTTTTGGGGGCGGCGAGGAACGTAAAGGGTCCCTCAAGCCGTGTGAAACGAATCACCTTCGGAGGTTATCTAGAGGGAACGGCATCGCGCACTAGTGCGCGTCCCCGTGCCCTAATAGATTCTCCGAAGGGTTCGGATCGGATCGGGACAAACAATTGTAAGAAAATGTTTAAGTTTATAATACAGTTTCATAAGTTCAAATCTATACGCAAACCTATGTTCATACCTATCTTTATTTGCTGTGCCCTTGCAGGGCGCTGCATTGTTTCTTTTAACTTTTTACCTATTTATAAAATGTTTTTGTTTTGTTTATATAATTTTAATGCAAATTCTGGCTTTCAAACTAAAAATAGTAAATAGTGTTGAATAATTTCGGCGGGCTGGTTAGAACCACGACAGCTCAATTGGAAGAGCACCTGACCCGGTATGTCAGAATGGTGCAGGTTCAAATTCTGCTCGTGGAATTTTTTTCAACATTGTGTTTTTGTAATTTTTACCTATTTATTTAATTGCTATGTTACATCAAAGTGGCATGCAATAAATAATTTTGAATTTGATTTTGAATTTAAATGACTAATCATTTCTGTTAGGTATCATTCATTATCATCTATTGACAAAGGAAATATTGTTTATTTATACAATTTGTAAAAAAAAACCTTTTCCGATCAGAAACATGAATTCATGAAAATAAAAAAGTTATCGTAAGTGTTTTTTATATATTTTAGCGTTTTATTAACGCTTAAATATACTTAAATAAAATTTAAACACTGAAAAAAGACGACAACCTCAGGCGGGAATCGAACCACGCACCTTCCGCATTCCGGGCGGCTGCCTTAACCACTTGGCTACCGAGGTCTGGCTTTCACTCGTCGAAATTTTTCAGTGTTTAAATTTTACTTAAGTTATCGTAATTTAAAACGCAAGTTTTTTGTACCGAAATTGCTCAAATTACCCCAAAATTATGCTAATTTAATAAATGTGACCACACTTTCCATCAATGGCGGCGGCACCAAAGGTCCTACCTACCGAAGTGCCGACAAAAGTATTGCCATGTAAGTTTTGTCATTTAAGAAAATGTTTATCGGTGTAAATATTTTTCACTTATTTTTTTAAAATAATTTGAATCTCGATACCTAATTACACGTTTACGGATCGGACAGGGTTTTTTTACATATTGTTTATAACTTATATGAATAATACTTTGACACTTTAGTCTAGCTACGACATCACGAAGCCATAACCACAAAAAAAGCAGGATTGAGCAGACTTTAAAGTGTATACTGACAACCACCACCAACCATCAGGTTATAAAGTTAGGTGTCAGACATCCTTGCGCAAGCACAAGGGACCAGGTCAGGTGCGTCAGGTCATAATGCCCGATCAGGACGCGCCGAAGCGCATTGCCCCGTGGACCCGTATAGTCCACTACCTAATATCCAGATAGGTTACTGGAGCTGTAAGCTCGCTCACTTCTCGTTGCACTAAGAGTACAACTCGCAGTTTCCACTGCTCGGGTCGTCAACTCTAAAGTCGACTACCAAATGTCCTCTTTGGTGGTGGAGTTGTAAGCCCACTCACTTCTCAGTACCCATCCAGGCACCTCGGCAGTTCCACAATCCTACGCGGCTGACTGAACCGGAGACATTGCATCTAATGGGCGCCTCTACTAGTTATCCAGACTAGTACCGGAGATGTTGGAAGCCTATTCAATGAAAACCACCGAGCAGAACAACCAACAATGGACTACTCACGTGGCCCGCACATCCTTTCACCTCGGGCCCCACCAAGACCGCTAAACAGACCTGCTCGCTGCGCACGAGATGGAAGCCTGGCCAGACCTCAACCAGACAAACGAACATTCCCACCTCTACAGCTAACCACATAGCCACCACGAGTCCAACCCAGGTTCGGGCCCTGCCAGAGACGCCCGCTAAGGCATAGCCGGCGGGGGGCTGGGATCCGAACTCCCGTGGTATCTTTGAAAAGATAGACGGACCCGTAGATCTAGCTGCCATACCCTATCTATTAGGGTCGGTAGATAGGGACTGACCATCTCGGAACAGTCCAAGTGCAGCCAGCTGTTGCGAGATTCCATACCCGTGAAAGGTTAACTATGTGTGCATTGCTCGAGCGAGTATTTTATGATCCCGATCCGATCTGAACCCCTCTAGTAGGGCACGGGGACACGCACTAGTGCGTGATGATGTTCCCTCTAGAAAACCTCTGACGGTGATTCGTTTCACACGGCTTGTAAGTTTCTCTCCCCGGCGAAGCTGAAAATTTCCAGTGGCAATCTGCAAACTCTCAAAAAATAAAGCGTTTGTTGCTGCTGCCTTTGGCAGTATTCTGTGCCATAACTAAGACAAAAAAAAAACAAATTTAGTAACAATTAGTTACCTCCCAAACAAGCTCCGAAGCTCAAAGCCCAGGCTAGCGGCGCCAGAGGCAAGCCCAGGCCGTTCGGGTCAGCCAGGGCCGCCATCACTCGCACCATCATCGTCGTCAGCGGGATGTTGTCCACGAAAGCTGATGCTACACCCGAGACCTGGGGAGGTTACAATCAGTCCATTAGCAGGAGGTAATGCAAAGAATTCGATGACGAGCTCGATTACGTAGTGGTTAACGCGCCCGGTCCGCGAGTGCTGTGGTTAAGCAACTTTCACAAAGGCCGGTCATCGGATCATCGCCGGACCATCACCGGTCATCGAAGGTGACCAAAAATTTATCATTTCGAGCTCCTCCGTGCTTCGGAAGGCACGTAAAGCCATTTTTACTATTTAGAATTCTGCATTCACAATGCTATATAATAAAATTTTACTACAAAAAATCAACCAGCCTCAAGAAGTTCAAGTGGGAATCGAACCCACGACCTTTAGATAACCGGTCTAATGCTCTGACCGCTGGATCGGGGTCTCAGTAGCTCAGCTCCTCCGGTTATCCAAAGGTCGTAGGTCGTAGGTCGTAGGTACACACACACACACACACACGCACGCACGCACGCACGCACGCACGCACGCACGCACGCACGCACGCACGCACGCACGCACGCACGCACGCACGCACGCACGCACGCACGCACGCACGCACGCACGCACGCACGCACGCACGCACGCACCCACACACACACACACACACACACACACACACACACACACACACACACACACACACACACACACTCACACACACACACACACACACACACACATCACGGGCTCCTCTGAAAATCAGCGTTGCAGTTTCTTGAAGCTGCAACTTATGCTGAGAGGAGTCCAGTTCGTCGTAGCTTTTTTAATTTGAATATTTTGTATTAGTTTTATTGTTAGAACCTAAGCCTGCTACGCCGAATAAATTTTTTGAATTTAAAATTTGAATTTAAATTTGAATTTGGTGACTTGATTCTTTGTCGCTCCTCCAAAAGTTGACCAGCACACGTTTTTTTGACATGGAGCCCTTCAAACGAGGCGTGAAGAGGCACCCACTATGTGGGCTGGCAGGGTGAGGGTGACTGATTTTTTTTGGAAAGAGTTCGCTGATTGCCTCAGACGGCATTTTCAGCTTCACCGGGCTTTTTTGGGGGTGGCGAGAAATTTAAAGGGTTCCTCAAACCGTGTGAAACGAATCACCTTCGGAGATTTTCTAGAGGGAACGGCATCGCGCACTAAGGCGTGTCCCCGTGCCCTACTAGATTCTCCGAAGGGTTCGGATCGGATCGGAGGGGGGGTGATTGATGCTGCGTTGTTTTCACGCTGCACCAGTTGTCTTCGCGTCTAGAATCCATTTCCACTTAACATCAGGTGTTGTGTTTAGATGAGATAGATAGATGAGATAAGATAGCCAGTGTCTCAGTAGCTGAGGGTTCCGGGTAAAGTGCGCTACCTTCTTCGGCCTTATCGTCATTAATATCAGGCGTGATGAAAGCTAAGTGCTTATAGATAATAAAAAAAGGAGGAGTGAAAAATTTTTGCCGCGCTAAAAATAGAAAAAAATATGAGGTTCATATTTACCCATAGCACCAGCATGATGGCGACTGTCAACTGCGACTCCTTGTTCACCATCAAGATGACATTTTCCGTCATCTTACCGATCCACGAAATGAGACCGAGCTTGGAGAGAGCCTGCAAAACAATAACTTTTGTAACTGAAACGCACACACATGACACACATACACACGCCTGCACATCACAGACTGCCACAAACTGTCCAATTTGCTCAATAGACTTTGAACTTTATATTTGAGGTAAATGGTCGAACATTTATTGAAGAAATTTGACAGTTTTGGATAGGTTTATGTGCAGGCAGTGTACAGACACACATCTCATAATATAAAAACTTTTCTAGGAATTGACAAAAGCCTGTTAGATTCATGGTTTGCTTTGACAAAGTTCATAGACGAACAATAACATGTAAACAATGCAACTCTTAATACAATGAAATATAGTAGTCAAAAGTGTATTCATGTTAATTCTCGTGGCTGTACTTAACTGTTCATCAACTTGAGTTGTTGACTGTACAATTACCACTGACGAACTTTCAATACAATAATTTCGTTCAAAAAGTATTTTCCACATAACTAATAGAAAACATTTGTATTTTCCATGCGTTACGTTTATTTAAATTAATTTAAGTTTAAAAAATCCATGAATGAATGTCAAAGATTTGTTACTCAAACGAATCTACTCACTTCCATCAGTACAAAGAGAGCTGCGAAGAACAACAGCGTAGACCACTCCACCCTGGCCAAGATAGGCTCCAAGTCCTCTCTTTCGGCCAGGAGTAGGAGAAGGAGAGCGCCCAGCAACGCTGTCCAGCCTAAAGAGAGACGCTCTGAAAGAAAAAATGAAAGTTTGATTGACAAACAAATAATATATAAAACACTTAGTTCTCTCTTTTGAATATGGGTAGGAGAAAAACATTCCAAATCCTTCCTTGGCAATAACGCCTTAGGACGAAGTAAGTTCATATGCGGAGGCAGTAGAAGGCAGGCCCGACTAACCATCGGTGCCTAGACAGGACACTATGCTACAAAACAAATGCTTTACAGAATGCACCTTTCAACAAATAGTTTGTTTAGGGCGTGTGGAGAGTCAATGCAGCACCTACTGTGTGACTGCGACTCTCTGGCTAGGAAAAGAATGGGACTCCTGGGATCAGGCCTATCCGAAACCAGTGGACTTCAGGCTCTTCGCCCTTAAGGACGTTGCCAAACTTCAATCTTGTGAAAGGATGGGGTTGCACAAAAGATCCCGATGGGTCGAAGTGTTACTGCGAGAGGGAACCTCAGGAAACCTCAGCAGACCCCACTAAGATAAAATAAGATAAGATGGGAAGGCGAAAGAGAGCGCCCAACAACGCTGCCAGCCTAAAGAGAGGCGCTCTGTAAGAAACAAATGCAAGTTTGACTGACAAACAAATATAAAATACTTATAGTTCTCTCTTTTGGCTAGGAGTAGGAGAAAACGAGCGTCTACCATCGCCGTACAGCCTAAAAAAAGATACGCATTGAAAAAATAAATGCAAGTTTGACTGACTGTAGGAAATATAATAGACTTCAAGTTGCACAAAGCCATCAACTAAAGGAAAAAAAAAAGTAAAAACTAAATTTATACTAAGGTGAATTTGCAGAATTTCCCAACTACGTATTACGTATTGATATGGAAATTGATATTTAATGTAGGTTAAGACTACTAAATAATCGCTGTTCTTTAACCATTCATTCTTCATACATTTATTAATTAGTTCATTCATTCATTCTTCGTTACACTCGCAAAATGTTAGGTTCGTTTGCATTGCAGTACAGATTACATAATACTATATGTACCTAATGTTTAAAATTGATGTGGGTGTGACATAAAACTATGTATGAAGAAGAAAATATTTAAAACAAAACAGAACAAAAAAAAAACGAATTTTTATTTTGGAGAGATGCTGATTGGCTCAGACGGCATTTTCAGCATTACCAGACATTTTAGGGGCGGCGAGAAACTTAAAGGGTTCCTCAAGCCGTGTGAAACGAATCACCTTCGAATGTTTTCTAGAAGGAACGGCACTAGTGCGTTTCCTCGTGCCCTGCTAGATTCTCCGAGGGGTTCGGATCGGTTCGGACTCATCGTATGTATGAAACGCTATGAACTCACGTAATTCTGGAATAGCATGGAGGAAGAACACAACCACCACGAACATAACGCAGATCGCCGACTTCACCAGAAGCTGCTTGTCTCGTATTTGATACTAAAAAAAGAAAACAAAACTATGTTATGAAAAAAACAAAATTTCCACGAGCAGGATTTGAACCTGCACCCTTCTGACATACCGGGTCAGGTGCTCTCCCAATTGAGCTATCGTGGTTCTAACCAGCCCGCCGAAATTATTCAACACTATTTTACTTTTTACTTTGAAAGCCAAAGGCGCCCATTCAATGTCAACAATTACCGTCATCAACATCCGATCATAATATTTTTACAAATGCTAAAGGTCAGTTAAGAAAGAGGCAAGCTATTTATGAAATGTTTTTTGTTAGTGCCCTTGAATATGGGCCCCTATGATTAAATTTGAAGTGATGCAGTGGAGTGATGAATGGAGGCCATAAGGCTCGTGCCGCAGCAGTGGGGACATACAATGAGCTAGTGATGAGGGTGATGATAATGACGATGTTGGTATACCTTTTCCTTCATTTGCGCTAAAGTGGAGCAGAACTTGGGGTCAGTTCTGGAAGTGCCACCGCCCGCCTCCCTCTTCACCAACGCTGTGTTCAATCGGTTCACCTTCAAAACAACGAAAGTTTCTATATTAATAATAATGGAAATAACTCCGATCTATGTGGCCTACATCTGTCCCAATGCTGAGCAAAGGTGTCAATTAAAATCAAGTCATCTGGGCAATGTCTTAATCACCACGCTTGCTAAATGCGTGTTGGTGAATACAAACCCGGGCTATGTCATCGCAAATACCGAAACACACTTTGCCCGACCTGGGAATTGAACCCGGGACCTTCGGGTGTCGATCCGAGCGCTTTGCCACCCGGCCACCGAGTCGTTATTAATATTAATAATGAATAACAACTATATGAGCAGTGTTTGTTGTCATGAAAACTGTCAAAGCGGTACGAAGTCCGCCGGGTCAGCTGACCCGCTAGAGCTACCTACTAGCTAGTAAAAAAATAAATAAATACTCTAGCTATTCCCAGACCCACCGCGTCGCATCGCGTTGCAAAAAATGCGGAAGTACTTCGTATTCGTTTAGCGTTTTTTCTTGCTTCTTAAGGGTCATAGCGAGATGTTTATTAGCCTAAGTCATAGCCTTCCACAAAAATTGGGCTTCTTGAATGTGTGTCAGTCGTTATGCTTAAATAGTCGACAGGCAAGAATTATCCTGGTCCGATCTGAACCCCTTGGAGAATCTAGTAGGGAACGGGGACTACTAGTGCGTGATGCCATTCCCTCTAGAAAACCTCTGGCGGTGCTTCGTTTCACACGGCTTGAGGAACCCTTTAAGTTTCTCGCTACCCCCAAAAAAGTCCGGTGACGGTGAAAATGTCCAGACGCAATCAGCAAAGTTAATGGGAAACGAATAAACGTGAGTGAATGATGACTGTAAATTTACGACAGTGAATGAAGGTGAACAAGAACGAATGTATAGTAACGGGTAAATGAATTAATGTAAACTAAAATGAATGAACATAATTGAATTTTAAATTCAATGTTTTTTGCATTTCATTAATTTAGTCTTCGAACATTCGTAACACCTTGATTTAACATATAAATTTAAGTAAGTAAATTAATCATTTTCCATTGGACACCAATTTACCTTCTTCTCCAAGGCCTTCCTCACCAGGTCTTCATCTCTGGAGTACGAGGACAGGGAGGCTGCCGCGCGTCTCCACACTGCTATCTCTTGCCGCAACTCTGTAGACGAGTTAACATTGTCATCATCATTCATCCAAACCATAGGCGCCTCTAAAGGCTAGGACCTTGGCTCGGATTGACTGAGACATGGGGTGGGCGTCTGCCCACGCGTCTGCTACGCGCGTCTGCGCGCAGGTACAGGTCTGTACCTTGTGTAGAACTCGTGTAAACCGGGTTTTCATAGTTTTTTTTATGTCGTACTGGTAGACACAGTGCCATCACCTTACCTAATATTAGGTGATGTTAAGGCCAATGGTGGAAGCGCACTTCACCCGGAAACCTCAACTACTGAGGGATTTGCTATGTTACCTCTAGCTGCATAAACATTGATGTTATGGCGTCATATTTAGATAAGATGGTGGTAGCTAGCCAGGCGGACAAACAAGCCCTACCGCCAACCGAGACACAGAAGAGATACCGGTGGTCTCAACCATTAGACCACACAAGCGGAAAGTTCTATGCGAGTGTGCCTGTTTAGTATAAGTGACATGTGAAAATGAAGTGGCATTTTGAGGATCGGGGGGGGGGGGGGGGGCGCATTCGATCACGTATACGTATTTTCAGTTCTGCAAAAACGACATTTTGTTCGACAATGACCTGGGAATCGATCCTGGGACTTTCGGGTATCAGGCCGCTTTGCCACTTGGCAACCGAGGTGTTCGATGGCGCAGTGGATAACGCGCCCGGTCTGCGAGTGATGACGTTAAGCAACTTCTCGAGCTCCTCTGTGCTTCGAAAGGCACGTTAAGCCGTTTGTCCCGGCTGCATTAGCAGTCGTTAACAACCACCAATCCGCACTGGGCCCGCGTGGTGGTATATGGCCCGTTCTCCCTATCCATCCATAGGGAAGGCTCGTGCCCCAGCAGTGGGGAAATAAAAATGAGCTGATGATGATGATGAACCGACGTGTTTATTTTATGTACTTACCTAATATATCCCTCGGCACACTATGTCGCAGCTTGTTCATATCTCTGAACATATAGCGCAGTTGTACGTAAGTTTGTGCACATACTAGCAGTATTCCTAGCCCCATGTGAAGAGTAAATGTGGTGAAATTGATATTCTGCAACAAGACATACAGTATTTTTTAACTTGTTATAATATTTTATATGTAACTATATCTTACGCGTAAGCACTTGGCCTTAATTTCACCTGATGTTAAGTGATGGCAAGGCCGAAGGTGGAAGCGCACTTCACCCAGAATCCTCAACTACTGAGGGCACCGGCTATCTTATCTCTAGCTGACGGAACACAACAATGCTACAAACATTGATGTTATGATGACATAATAGTATTTAGATATGATGGTGGTAGCTAGCTGGCGGGCAAACAAGTCTTACCACCAAGTACACAAACATGTACCCCCTGCTGGGAATCGAACCCGGGAGCAGTGGGTCTAAACCGGTGGTTTTAACCACAAGACCACAGAGGCGGTTCAAACAGTACGCAAAGCATAACTTAATACTGTCTCAATGCTGGGCCTCCTCTATTAAAATCGTATTACATACAAATCGAAATGGCTTAATCGCCACGCTTGCTTAATGTGAGTGTGGTCATCTCGTGATGTGGTGATCTCAAACTCGGGCTATACATCAAAATCCGAAACACTATGGCTGGACGTGAAAATTGAACACGAAAGTAACTTTGTCTGTCTGTTACCTGTTCAAGCCTAAACTACTGAACATTTTTGTATGAATTTTTATACATAGATAGATTAGACATTGGAAAACGACATAGGCTACTCAAAATAATTATTCGAGGCGAAGTCGCGGGTACCAGCTAGTCTATCTAAATTAAAATTAAAATGCGGTTCGTCAGTAAGCGCATCACTTGAGAACGGTTGAACAGATTTAGATGAAATTTTACACATAGACAGACCATAACCCGGACTAGGACATAGGATTATTTTTATCCCGGTAACAGGTTCCTTTAAGATAGTCTAGTCTTGGCGAACGAAGTTGCGGGTATCAACTAGTTACGGTAGTGACACCAGTGTCCAACACAATAAGACCAGTGTGTTCGACACATTTTTCATCGAAAAAAAATAACATTGGTCGATGATCGAACGGGATGACAGCTAGCTATCGATTGGTTTGGCTACGTGTATAGTTTATGACGTCATCTTGTCATTTCGTACCGCCTATGAAAGCAAAATTGAAAACTATAGCGTATAGCTACGAAGGGCGGCACGAACGGCGGCGGCGCGGTACGAAATGACAAGATGACGTCATAAACTATACACGTAGCCAAAGCAATCGGTTAGGCGGTGGGGGAGGGGGGGGGGGGTCTGGTCGGTATTTAACTGTTACTACAGACTAAAACAGCTATTGACCACATTTTTAATGAGAAAGGAATCAAATGTTGATAACGGGTCCTGTTCGGCCCTACACACCACACTTATATCAACTGACCTCTTGCAGCATGGATGGGTGGCTAGCTATGATAACGTTGGGGGGGTCGCCCACTGGGGTGGCTGCCCCCCCCACATTGCTGAAGATAACCATTGACATCAGGACAGGCACCGGATTCAGATGCATCACCTCACACAACCTGGGAATGGACAAATCAATCAATTGAACCATTTAGGAACAATACGTTGAATCATCATCATCACCAGCTCATTTTATGTCCCACTGCTGGGGCACGAGCCTTCCCTATGGATGGATAGGGAGAACGGGCCATAAACCACCACGCGGGCCCAGTGCAGGTTGGTGGTTGTTAACGACCGCTAATGCAGCCGGGGCCAATGGCTTTAAGTGCCTTCCGAAGCACGGAGCATCTCGAGATGATAAAGTTTTGGTCACCCATCCGATGACCGGCCTTTGCGAAAGTTGCCTAGGGTACCACTACCGTGCTGTGCACCTAACCCGGCATGTCATGGGGTGCAGGTACCAATAACGCTCGTGAATTTTATTAACACATGTTTTCTAAGAGCTGAAGCTGAAGTTTTTCTGAACTGAAGTTTTTCTGACATGGGGTCCTTCAAACGAGGCATGAAGGCACCCTGTGGGCCGGTAGGGTGAGGGTGACTGATGCTGCGTTGTTTTCACGCTGCACCAGTTGTCTTCGCGTGTGGACTCCGTTTCCGTAACCCTAGCAGAAAGTAGTCTAATTTCTTGAATTCCTGATATAGAATAATTAGTGCCTCTCATCTCATCTCGTGTAATTGTGCTCGAAATCTCAAATTTGCGCGTCCAGTTGTTCTTGAGAGATTTGCGAAAAACAGAGTGTTAAAGGTCTGAAAATTTACAGATGGATACTCGAACGAAGGCACTAATTATTATTCAAGAAATTCGACAACTTTCATTTAACTAGATATAGATTCGAGTCATTTGCCGCGCTAACCATAAAAAAAAGGAACTGACCTGATAGTGACAGGCGTCATGAGTAGTACCGTGGTCACGTTGTCCAGGAATGTAGAGAAGAAGGCAGTGAATAAGCAGAGGCAGTTCATAAGGGGCCAAGTGTGTCCACCTGTCACCTGTAATAAGTAAGCTGAGTGTTTATTGTTCTTATATGTAATTTATATCCATACTAATATTATAAAGAGGAAAGCTATGTATTTTTGTATGCATAACGAATAAACTCAAAAAACTACTAGACCAAATTAAAAAATTCTTTCACCATTAGAATGCTACATTAGCGCTGAAAAAGAAATGTCTACCCGTGCGATGCCGGGACGGGCCGCTAGTTTAAAATATAACCTAAATTTATATTACCGGCTAGCTGTTCCCCGATCCCACCGTGTCGTGTCGCGTCGCGTCGCCCGAATGCGGTAGTACTTCGCTTAGCGTTTTTTTTAGACATTTTATTAAGGGACATAGCGAGATGTTACATACCCTTAGGCATAGGGCAGCCATAGCTTTCTGTAAAAATTGGGCTATGGAAAACATCTTACTCTAATACAACTATGAATTATTATTATTATTATTTGTAAGTGTGTTTTTTTCTCAGCCAGAAGCCGGTTTTCTCTATAATTGCGGGTACAAACCAAGTACCTAATTACGGGGTGTGGTGTGTTGTTTGTATATGGTGTGGGGTAAATTCAAATCTTCCAGTTGCATGAACTTCCCCACAATTCGGCAGGTAAGGATAGCAGCTTTCTGTAATATATTTACTGTATTCTCTTTCAGATATATAATTTTATAAATATTTAATTTAGCTTCAGTGCAGCAATTAGCACTTGAAAATAAAAAGTAAAAATTTACTATAGCGTTGTGTTATCAAATTTGTGGTATTTCATCTGCAAAGGTGAATCTGCATGGCCATCGGTTGCAACGACCGTTGGATAGATGGCGCTCAGTGCCGCTAATAAGCACTCAAAAACATTAAAAAGCAGTGACATAATTCAGCGCTTACGTCAGCCTTCCCGGTAGCATAGCGGTCAGTGCAGCCGCCCGGATTGCGGAAGACCCAGGTTCGATTCCTGGTTGGGTCGGGTGGGCGTTTAATTTTTTTATTGTATTTTAAAAAAAAATATTAATATTATTTTCAATTTTTTTTTATTAGTAATTGGTACTACGCCACTTTTTCTTGTTTCTAGATTCGAATAATGTCTTATTTTACTATTGTTATTTTTATTATTTGTAAGTGTGTTTTTTTTTGTATTTGTTATAATTACGGGTACCAACCAATTTATTACAGAGTGTAGTGTGTTCTATTATTATTATTGTTAACTTATTGTTCTAACCTCAAAAGCCACAACAGCCAAGTAGTCGAACAGCCCAGTCTCCGCCAATATGGCTACCAGGATCATCATGCTGAACAGCAGTAGCAGAGTCTCCACATCCAGCCAGGAGACCAGTTCGGGGAGAGTCGGTCTTGCTCCATTGAGAGCAAGAACTGCTATCGCAAGAGATGAGGAGAGGAGTGCTGCTATTGTGCGGTTCACTACCTGTGGAGAATAGAAAAAACATCATGTCATACATTTTGTAATGGTTTTTGGTAAACCATTGATACACCTGTTGTATCATCTTGGAACTTAGCCATGTTTGTTAGGAATCGGCCGCTAAGGGTGAACGCACATCTAGGCGCGAGTGTGCGAGGTTATATATTCCGATCCGATCCGAACCCTTCGGAGAATCTAGTAGGGCACGGGGACGCGCACTTGTGCGCGATGCCGTTCCCTCTAGAAAACCTCTGAAGGTGATTCGTTTCACACGGCTTGAGGGACCCTTTACGTTCCTCGCCGCCCCCAAAAAGCCCGGTGAAGCTGAAAATGCCGCAGCGGCAATCAGCAATCTCTCTCCAAAAAAAAAAAAAAAAAAAAGGTTATATATAAGAATTCGAATGCGGCGACCGCGGCGCCTGCGGTGCGGCCAGGTCTGCGTTCACTTTTAATCGATTTGAGACATTTTGACGTAAGCGTGTATGTTCATTGAAAAAAAAACGTTATTGCATTGATTTTGACGTTTTATTTAATTTTGTTTGTTTCAACTGTTCAACGAAGGAGTGACTGCAGTTTAGGTAATTTGTTATTTTATCAATAAATAAACGAGCGAGCCTTACAGTAGTCGCATATGATGACAACAACAACATTTAACATCTCATCTAAGTAAAAAAGCTATGTATTGAAATATTTTCGAATAGTTACTCATTATTACTTACTTGGATTTTTTATAAATTATCTGCACTTTATTGAGACTTAATTATCAACAGTAAATATTTATAAATATAGTTTAAAAGTCTATTACACACGAAATGGTTGAAATCAATATTACAATAGAAAATAAAGTAAAGAATTAACAATTACGTATATTTTTTTACAAATCTTATAGAGAATGCAATAAATACTCATTAGAAGACATTTGACATATCAAAATGACCTTTGATGGTCAAATGACACAATATGTCACATACTATAGTAATAATATGTCATGTTCTTAATATCGATTTTAAATTTACAAAATGGCGCGCGCTTGCGCGCTTCCCCAACTTCCTGTCACACTGTTACACATACTTCCGTCACTTCGGCTCGCAAATGGAAAAGTATGTAAAAAAATTTCATTTTTGTATACACATAGTATACTCTCACGTCCTTGTCCCAAAAAATGTTAAACAGAGCATCGAAATCACCAATTTTGAGTATACTCGCTGTTAGTGACCAACATTAAGCATAAACAAAGTAGGGCTCCGAGGTGGAGTAGATAACATCAGCGATGGGTTGCAGCCGAGCGCCTGATGTGCGAGCATCTTGGAACCCTTGACCCTTAGTCGGCTCTTACGACATGCACGGGAAGATAGGCAGCTGATACATTCTATACACGTCCCAGACCAGCATTAGGATATCACACAGCGTGATAATTAGTGACTGGTTCTAAAACCTCCCCCCAAGTCAGTCTTACCTGATGTTAAGTGTCGTTTACTCTAGTTTGCCGGTTCTGGTGATAGGAACTCACCTCAAATATGATTAAGAAGTACAGTATAAACAGCAGTATGGTTGAGTATATGATGCCGTCTCTCTCTCCCAAAGCATTCATCTGGTAACTGATTGTTAGAGGGACTGTGCTATTGCTTGTTGTCAACATTCGAAGGGTGACCCTTGTACCTGGAATTGAAAGAAGGCTAGTTATAACTGACGCCTATAGTTTTATTCGCCATCTTATGATCGTTCTTTAATTAGGAAATTGCCAATTTTTAAGGTTTTTAAAGGTTTACATCTTTTTTAATAATTCATTTGTAATGAAACAACTTTTACGGATCTACTCGCGTTTATTTTACACATTAGTTTTAATTAATGTTCATCCTGACGTTTCGAACCCTTTGCAGGGTCCGTGGTCACAGGGAGACTAATTAATAATTATAATTAATTAATGATAATTAATATGTGAAAAAAAGGAAAACATAAATAAGGAAACAGACACAGCCTTTCATTAATTTTTTAATGAATAAAATAATTAAATCGGTTCAGTTTTGGAGGAGGAATCAGGGGACTACGAAACGTTAATTTTGTCTACTTTTCATACATATTTTTAATTCAGTCGATCTTAGTATTTCCTCGTAAGGGTTTTATCCGAATTTGACCTTAGATCACGGTTGAGTTCCACCCCTAGAAATCGGAAGCACTCCTTACGGTAAATAGCAATACGAGGATCATACGGCACGTTAAAACACAAGGGTGAGATTTGTTTTTATTTCTTAAATTAGCAATTTTAATTATTTTTATACTCTCTAGCAAATCTTTTATACATATATTATATTTTTTACTATACTTTTTGAATCACTGATAAAGCCACCAATGAAGTGTTGAACTATCTGTGTACGTTTGATGGACCTGTAGGAAGCCTGTGGTACGGGGAATCACGTCGGGGTCACCACTGTAGGATAGTACGGAGGATGCGCCACATTGAGGAAGGCCAAAGGGAAGATCTTCCTCCGAGCTGGGTGGTATAGCTCGGGGACCGAGGTCCAACGGATGTTTTTTGGAGAGAGATTGCTGATTGCCGCTGCGGCATTTTCAGCTTCACCGGGCTTTTTGGGGGCGGCGAGGAACGTAAAGGGTCCCTCAAGCCGTGTGAAACGAATCACCTTCAGAGGTTATCTAGAGGGAACGGCATCGCGCACAAGTGCGCGTCCCCGTGCCCTACTAGATTCTCCGAAGGGTTCGGATCGGATCGGGGGTTCGGATCGGATCGGGGGTTCGGATCGGGGTCCAACGGATGTTAGTTGGAGGTGCTATATATAGCGAAGGAGATAGTGAAACTTCGCTATCGCGATGCAGGCTTCCCATACTATTTATCGTCTTAGTATGGCGACGTCGTTGGTATGCGTTTGTGTCGCCATCTGTTGACACGGTTGAGAAGGTGTTTGCTTCGTGTCGATTAATGTGCGGCGTATGCGGTAGGTGACGCCGCCACAGACCTAACAGCCTAGCCGCACAACACCATTAGCTCATTTTTATGTCCCCACTGCTGGGGCAAGAGCCTTTCCACGCGAGCACAGTGCTGTGCGGTGGTTATTAACGACAGCAAATGCAGCCGGGACTAACGGCTTTACGTGTCGTCTGAAGCACGGAAAAGCTCGAGATGATATTTTTTTTATCACCCATCCGATGACTGGTTTTTGCGAAAGGTGCTTAACTTCAGCAATCGCAGACCGCGTTTTCCATTGCGCCATCAGGCTTCTCACCAACATAAATTATGTTTTGTACCAACCATTATTTTCCATTTGGTCCCAGAGTTCGTTGAGTGCGTAGGTCCCATTGCTGTCACTGGAGTTAGTTGAACCTTGAGGGGTCCTCTCAAGAGTTAAGGTCTTGGACTCTGATATGCTCGGTGAGAAGTCCAGGGTGTCCTCGGCTTGTAGGTTGACGTACCACAGCTGGGAAAGCTGTAAGTAAGAGAGGGGACATGTCAACAAAGAATAATGGCGAGATTTGTACACAAAAAAATATTAAAATAGAAAAGTTTTAATTCCAGAACAATAAACGTATAAATGAAATGAAATCACGTAACAGTTCTTTATAACATTGACCAATTTTTATTTGACTGAAGTATTGTAACATAAAAAGTTATTAATAAACACTCAATTGACGGAAAGAAACAGTGACGTCATAGTTTGCTAATCCCATTCCCATACAATTTCTATTAAAAATAATCGTTTTGACAGTTGTTAAAAAGTTTCTATATTGACTAACCAGTCAACTACCCTACTGTCACTGGTAGACCCTAGGTATGTAACGGAAATAGTAACGATACTTTGGTAAATAACACCGTACCCTAAGTGCCTAAATGAGTATTGTTTACTATCCGAGGGTCTAGTGTGAGTTTTATTCGCCATTCGATCTCGTTAACGAAAATAAGAATTTGTATGGCAAAATTTTAACTCTTCTCGTATGTCGTTAAGAGCCGCTGCCTCTATGCCATACTAATTTCGTTTTCGATACCGTCATCGAATGTCAAATGAAATGTACACTAGGCACTCAGCGTTATCGCTGCTAATTTCACTATAACTAAATAACGTTACTTAACGGTACACATGCATAGTGTGTATTTGATAACGCTATCAAGCCCTGATACAAATTGCAGTCAACACGATTTTTTTTGAGAGAGATTGCTGATTGCCTCATACGGGCATTTTCAGCTTCACCGGGCTTGTTTGGGGGCGGCGAGGAACGTAAAGGTTCCTCAAGCCGTGTGAAACGAATCACCTTCGGAGGTTTTCTAGACGGAACGGCATCGCGCACTAGTGCGCGTCCCCGTGCCCTAGATTCTCCGAAGGGTTCGGATCGGATCGGGGAGCGGAACAACCCGAGGGCGCCTCTAAAGGCTCGGACCTCGGCTCGAGTTGACCGGGCCGTGGTGGAGGAGCGAAGCGCCCAGGTACATGTCTGTACCTGGTGTAGAGCGCGTGTGAAGCGGTTCTTCGTACCCTTGTTCTCCGAGTACGGTGTCTTGGGCCTAAACTAGTGTGCATGTTTAGTGTATTCTGTAAATGTGTAGTGGCATTTAGAGGATCGGGCGGGGGGGAGTCAACACGAACTAACAGTACCTACTAACTAATGTACTTTACTAACTACTGACTAAGGTACATTAATACATGTAAGGTACATTAGTCATATCTACAGAAGCTAAGAATACGTGCAAAGGAGTACTGTGGCGACCGCAGACCGCTACAATGTACCCACCTAGTAACCCATAGACCATTACCTATCTGTACCATTATAAAATGCACTGGTTATCTAAGAATTTACTAACTCATTAGAGGTCTACTTATACTCGCTTGTTACATCCTATGACTATTGTCATAATAGACTGTAGGTTTTATGTGCTATAAACCTCTTTTGTCTAGCTTTACGACTGCAAAGATAATCTTGCAACTGTGATTATTATTGTGAACAAATTGTCCATTAAATACTCTTTTTACAGTGTCATAAAGTTCTTTATGGAATGACGTAGACAATGGTTGTAAAAGCGATCTACACCTGTAATCTACCGTTGAGGAGACCTTTATTATCTCTAACAGTGAATAACAAACTACTAACATTGTTAGATGGTGATAGAGACAGACTTGAAATGATGGTGATAGCTTGCCAGGGTGACTTCAGAAGAGCTAAACCACTGTAGGAAGCCTGTGGTAGGATGGTGCGCCACAATGAGGAAAGATAAAGGGAAGATCTTCCTCCGAGCTGGGTGGTATAGCTCGCGGACCGAGGTCCGATGGATGTTAGTTGGAGGTGCTATATATAGCGAAGGAGATGGTGAAACTTCACTACCGCGATGCAGGCTTTCCATACAATTTATCGTCGTAGTATGGCGACGTCGTTGGTATGCGTTTGTGGCGCCATCTGTTGACATGGTTGAGAAGGTGTTTGCTTCGTGTCGATTATGTGCGGCGTATGCGGAAGGTGACGCCGCCACACCACCTACCCCGCTCAGGGCCCAGCTTGCTTTTGATGTGTAACATCTTTCCGCTTGCTATTATATTATACAATTTGTGGTAGGGATTTCGTGAAATGATTTTCGTTGCGAGCATTCGCATGTCCAGGGTTCTAAGTGCGAGTTCCGTCCGCCAATCGGCTTAAATAGTTGCAAAATCGTTCGGAACTCGTTCCAAAAAATGAGTTCCAAGTTGAAATCTACTTAGATGTGAAAAGAAACCAAAAAAAACGTCTAAATACTTAAAAACGCTCGTAACCTCAACCTCGTCAGGCGATTTAAACAATGGCAAGCGTTTTTGATCACGGTACCAGACACCGATAAAAAAATAATTTCTTTTTTTTTGGATTGAAAGTATTGGATATTTTTACCGAAAAATCATAGAAAACGGTTTCTAGTAATACAATTTCTTAGGACAGCAAGCATATGCATGTTTTCATACCAGTCAAACAGTGTTTGAGTAAATGTTGATACTTACTTGATCGTTACCGTCGATTTCTCTATGAAGCCACAGCTGAAGCATGCTCGCAGTGTCGTTGGTAGGGACCAGACTGAACGGTCCAGTGAGGGTTATGGCAACTAACAGTTTCTCAAGCGTTGGTAGTAACTGGTATTCTGAGAAATACAACACAAAATACATTATTTTAGAAAAGTGTTTAAAAAATATTTCACGACTGGCATTCGAACTCGATGGCACAGTAGTTGATGCGCCCGGTCTGCGAGTGCTGAGGTTAAGCAACTTTTGCAAAGGCCGGTCATCGGATGGGTGAACAACAATTCATCATCTCTCGCTCCTCCGTGCTTCGGAAGGCACGTAAAGCCGTTGGTCCCGGCTGCATTAGCAGTCTTTAACAACAACCAATCCCCACTGGGCCCGCGTGGTGGTTTATGGCCCATTCTCCCTGTCCATCCATAGGGAAGGCTCGTGCCCAAGCAGTAGGGACATTAAATGAGCTGATGATGATGATGATGATGATGATTCGAACTCGATGGCGCAGTAGTTGATGCGCCCGGTCTGCGAGTGCTGAGGTTAAGCAACTTTTGCAAAGGCCGGTCATCGGATGGGTGACCAACAATTCATCATCTCTCGCTCCTCCGTGCTTCGGAAGGCACGTAAAGCCGTTGGTCTCCGCTGCATTAGCAGTCGTTAACAACTACTAATCCGCACTGGGCCCGCGTGGTGGTCTGTTCTCCATCCGTAGGCAAGGCTCGTACTCGTACCCCAGCAGTGGGGACATAAAATTGAGCTGATGATGATGATAATTGAATATATGTAGCTGGCCGATTCAAATCACTATTAGCACGGATAATAAAACCATACATTTTAAAAGATTTATTGCTTAAATTTTCTATGTGTATGTCCTGTGTCAGTTTAGCGTCCAATGCAATTTTATACAGATACCACGGAGGTCCAGGGTCCCATTGCCAGGGCGGGAAAAGTGTGTTTTGTATTTTTCGATGAACAGCCCGGTATTGTGTTTACCAATCCGCGTTTGGCAAGCTCCCCGACCCGATTCGAACCCTTCGGAGAATCTAGTAGGGCACGGGGACGCGCACTAGTGCGCGATGCCGCTCCCTCTAGAAAACCTCCGAAGGTGATTCGTTTCACACGGCTTGAGGGACCCATTAAGTTTCTCGCCGCCCCTAAAATGTCTAGCAACGCTGAAAATCTCCAAAAACAACAAAAAAATCGATTTTTTTGTTCAGTTTTGTTTTAAATATTTTCTTCTTCATACATAGTATTATGTCACACTCGCATCAATTTTAAACATTGCAAGCGTGGTGATAAAGTCAAAACATGGATATCGACTTAATATACAACGTGTAACAGAATGGTGTGGTCAAAATGTAAAGATCCAAAGTGTATCTGATCTAGATCTTATATTAATAATTATCAACTTTAATTTGGTAAGCAATTTTTAATTATATATTTCTATTGTGACGTCACATCAAAATAAACAAATCACAGCCCTAGTGGTTCAGTAACCTCTGTGTACTAACATTTATGATCATTGCTGCTTGCTCATGCGCGCCTGACGCGCATGTCTTATTATATTATAATACAAATATTCAAGTGTTTTTTTTTTTTTTTTTTTTTTTTTATTTTAGCGTTTTATTAACGCTTAAATATACTTAAGTAAAATTTAAACACTGAAAAAAGACGACAACCTCAGGCGGGAATCGAACCACGCACCTTCCGCATTCCGGGCGGCTGCCTTAACCACTTGGCTACCGAGGTCTGGCTTTCACCCGTCGAAATTTTTCAGTGCTTGATGCTTATGTTTTTTAGTCAACATTGCTTCATCAATCTTAGAAGTTTTCACCTCTGAGATCCGAAAGAAATATTTTTACCGCCTGATAATTGATTCCCGCCTGAGGTTGTCGTCTTTTTTCAGTGTTTAAATTTTACAAATATTCAAGATACAACTGCATGAAAAATTAAAGTTAATAGTTATGTTTAAGTAACAACACATACATACACTTTGAATATTTTCTTTTGTTACCGCACCTTTCTGTTACACGTTGTAGATATAATATTACAAAAAGAAAAAAAGAAAGAGAAGGCGTACCTTTCATCTCTCCCCCCTGGACCGCTGTATGTAGCACCACATCTGTCTTCTCCCGGTTCATGATGAGGGAGACGGTGAGAAGCATCCAGCAGGCGACCAGAGTGGACAGCTTGATCAACCGCAGAATGAATTGGATCTGTGAAGAAGAGAATAATATTGTTTTCTTAAGTTTTCGCGAACACTACACATTGGAATAAAAACAAATTTTACGGATCTACTTCCGTTTACTTTACACATTAATTTGATTTAATATTTATCCTGAAGTTTCGAACCTTGCGCAGGGTCCGTGGTCACAGGGAGACTGAGGTGTTGGTCGTCCCATAAATAGTTGGTAACTTGCATACCTTCATTATCATCGTCGGGATAAACATTAGCTCAAATTAATGTGTAAAATAAACGCGAGTTGATCCGTAAGTTGTTTCATTTCAAAAGAGAATAGGTAAGTGAGAGAATATGTAAGTACATATTATACACGAAGACTTTTTATCGGCGATCAGGACCTACTGATTCCGTCTAAGTAAATGATGGCCACTGCAATAATAATAGTAGTTACATAGTTTCTTTTTATAAAATTAAATTTTGTATTTTTAATTAGGTAGGCAACCAAAATTAATTAGAATCTATGGTTTTCCTACATTTTTGTGAAGTGAAGATTAAAGTGTTTTTTTTACGTTGTCTGCCATTTGACAGTGTACTACTAATAACATAAAAAACTTTAAATGCCTTACAAATAAACAAAGAATAAGGTCCGAATAGTTATTTCGTGCTTTGCTTGAAGTGGATTACATCGTCTCTTTTACTCTAATTTAAAATGATGTTTACATGACAGGGACAAAACACGGAATAACTATTCTGATTTTCTTCTTTGTTTATTTGAAAGGCACTAAATCTTCAATGAGGTTTGTTATCATCGCTGTATCTGTACTTAGGAAGAGGTTTTATTTGTAACAAGGAGGAGTAGGATGACCATGGTTTTAATATTCATGGTTATTAGTTTTACTTCCGAGACAAAAAAATAAAAAATGAAACGCTGCCTGACATGTAAGTTTTATTATTATTGGTATGGTCAGTAGGTTTTGATCACCGATAAAAAGTCTTAGTGTATATATACATACATACATACATACATACATACATACATACATACATACATACATACATACATACATACATACATACATACATACATATCGGAAACACCAATTCGGAGTATACTCGCCATTAGCACAAACACTGAGACTGCAAAGTGCCTAGTGTGTATGGCATTGAAGCAGCGCCTCCTGGCGACATACGAGGAGAGTTAAAATTTTGCCATACACTTTTCGTTTTCGTTTATGTGATCCAATGGCGAATGAAACTCACTGAATAGTACTGTACTGTACTGTACTCTGGATAACATGAGTGATGGGTTGCTAGCCGAGCGGCTGATGTGCGAGCATCCTGGCACCCTTGCCCCTTAGTCAGCTCTTACGACACGCACGAGAGGTTAAAAGCATCTGATACAATATTGTCACGTCCCAGATCAGCATGGGACAAATAAAACTAGTATTAAGTACCCATTTGGAAAAAGATCTTAATTACCTTTCTCTTTCTGGCCGTGTGCATTTTCTTCTCTTCATGTGGCGTCATGTGTTCCATTGACCTGCAAAAGGAAAACATTTATATGTGTTCTATGATAGTTCCCAATATTTAAAAAGCTTAAGTAAAATTTAAACACTGAAAAAAGACGACAACCTCAGGCGGGAATCGAACCACGCACCTTCCGCATTCCGGGCGGCTGCCTTAACCACTTGGCTACCGAGGTCTGGCTTTCACCCGTCGAAATTTTTCAGTGCTTGATGCTTATGTTTTTTAGTCAACATTGCTTCATCAATCTTAGAAGTTTTCACCTCTGAGATCCGAAAGAAATATTTTTACAAATATTTGAACATTCGGTTAAGATGAAGCTGCGTTATAGATAAGTGTTTTTTATATATTTTTTCTCAGAGGTGAAAACTTCTAAGATTGATGAAGCAATGTTGACTAAAAAACATAAGCATCAAGCACTGAAAAATTTCGACGGGTGAAAGCCAGACCTCGGTAGCCAAGTGGTTAAGGCAGCCGCCCGGAATGCGGAAGGTGCGTGGTTCGATTCCCGCCTGAGGTTGTCGTCTTTTTTCAGTGTTTAAATTTTACTTAAGTATATTTAAGCGTTAATAAAACGCTAAAATATATAAAAAACACTTACTTAAAAAGCTGTTAAAAAAAAGAAAAGAAATGACAATCGTTCAAATTGAAATTTTAGGCTACAGAAAATTTGCTCTCTCATCGTCTCTAACGCCACCGGTTCATAAGTCTACACAGGTCGGAAGACCTATACTGAGAAAAACAAGAAACTCGGCAAGAGCAATTTTTTTTAACTTTTAAACAATAAAAATATCTAAGATTGCAAATTTACATCAGGCATCAGTTTCAATTTTCAAATGTACTGTTAGAAGCCAAAAATTGATTAAGAAAAACAAAGTTGAACAAGTATGCAGGAGCAGACCAGCCTCCACAGGCAGCACCCTTTCACGAGTGTTACATACTAGTTGTTGCCAGCGACTTCGTTCGCGAAGACTACAGTAAAAAAAAAGTAAAAAAAAAGTATCCTATATGCTGGTCTGGGTCATGGTCTGTATATGAGGAAAGTTTCATTAAAATCCATTCAGTAGTTTTTACGTGAAAGAGTAACAAACATCTATCCATACTTACAAACTTTCGCGTTTATAATATTAGTAGGATGAATCAGCCATCGCTTCGCTCAACCATATTTTAGGGAACGCAACGACCCGTTCTTCTTAGAAAAAGTTTTCCTCTGTAGACTTAACAACCGATAGCGATCATAAAAGCAAACTTTGTACCCTAAACTTAAGATTAGGGTACAAAGTACAAAAAAAAAATTATCATCATCTCCAACTCATTTTTTATACGCACTGCTGTGGCACGAGCCTTCCTCATGGTTGGATAGGATCCTCCTCATGACTCCTCATGGGAGAACGGGCCATAAACCACCACCACGCGGGCCCAGTGTGGATTGGTGGGTTAACGACTGCTAATGCAGCCGGGACCAACGGCTTTACATGTCTTCTGAAACACGGATAAGCTCGAGATGTATCATCTCGTATTTTAGGTAACCCATCTGATGACCGGCGTTTGCAAAAGTTGTTTAACCTCCGCAATCGCAGACAGGGCGCGTTAACCAATGCGCCATGGAGCTCCTCAAAGCTCCTAAGTTTTTAATATTGGAGTGGAATAAAAAAACCTTTATTCAAGCGATTCTCTTACCTACTCCCAAAGTCTTTGAGTGCATTTTCATGGTTCTGCTCAACATTCTCCTCGACAGTTGGTATCTCCGAGAACTTCTTATCGAATATGGTTTTGTCCCCATCAGTGATCACCACCTCAGGCGTGTCTAGTTTTCCTGAATAATCAACAATCATCATCATCATCATCACAGCCAAAAGTCGTCCAAAAATTAACAATAAAAACAATATAAATTAATAATAATGAAATTGTTGATACTCTCAGTGATATTTGAAATAAAGCATAGAATAGTTAAAAATAAGCATAGAATAATACAAATAAATATTTTGAATATGAATAGAATAGAAATGAATAGTTTGAAAGAGATGAGGCAGTGACAGACTGCAATATTGTGATTGGGGATGAACAAATTGAACAGGTGAATGAGTTTGTGTATCTGGGTTCAAAGTTTACAAGAGATGGAAAGTGTGAGAGTGATATTGAAAGAAGAGTGAATGCAGGAAACATGGTGAATGGAGCTTTGCACTCCTTTATGAACAGTCGGAAGGTGTCTAACAAGGCTCGTTTGGCTGTTCATAGGGGGGTGTTGCTTCCGACACTCATGTAAGTGAAAGTTGGGTATGGCAGAAGAAACATGAAAGCAGAATAAATGCAGTAGAGATGAGAGCGTTAAGAAGTATGATAGGAGTTAAACTGAGTGACAGGATAAAGAATAGTGAGATAAGGAAACGTTGTGGTCTGAAAGAAGATGTAGTGACAGAAATTGAGAAAGGCATGCTGAGATGGTTTGGCCATGTCGAGAGAATGGATGAAGAACGATTGACGAAAAAAGTGTATAAGGCGAGTGTGAATGAAAGTGTTGGTAGGGGTAGACCTAGGCGGACGTTTCGAGATCAAATCAGGGACGTCTTGAAAAAAGGCCAGGTCAAGAGTACCCTACACCGAAGAGCATGTATGAAGGGAATAATGAAAGTGGACGAAGCGAAACAAGTATGTAAGGATCGTAGCAAGTGGAAAGAAGTGGTCTCTGCCTACCCCTACGGGAAAGAGGCGTGATTATATGTATGTATGTATAAATATTTTATCGAAAAAATATTGCGTTATCGCTTTTTCTTCAGGTGAGAACCAAAATAAAGAACTTAAGAAAAATATACTAAATAAATTACAATTGTAGTATGTTCAGGAGTATTGTTTTTGCCTCCTCTAAAAGTGAGCAGTCAAACCTCGCCTTAAACGAGTTGTGGAGCAACTTGCGGCAAGGCTTATTACCGATAAAGAGCAACCAGTTGCTAATTGCACAATGGCAACGCGACTGCTACGAGTTGCGGTTGCTACAATCGGTCGGATTATTTTATTAGAGCGCCGTCATGCACTTTTAGTTCGTCAATCGCTCGCTCGTGGCGCTATCGTAGCGTTCTATGTTCCGTAATACGATTGTGTTTTGGTAAGCGATAAATTGTAAATTGTCGTGATTGCGACTGTCACTTAAAGATCGGTAATAAACCTGCGGGTGCGCAAGGTGAGGACGGCTAATGGACTTCGTTTCTGCTTAACATCAGGCAGGAGGTGCTTAACATTAGGATACAAGGAATTTGCCTACGCATCGATAAAAAACATACCCTCCTTCTGACGCAGTCGGGTAAAAAATAACGTGAAAAAAAAAGTCTTGAAAAAAATAAGCACATTTGTTTTTTGTTACGATAGCATAGTTGGTAGTGCACATGACCCGGCGGCATATCATGGGGTGCGGGTTCGAATCCCGCTCGTGGAATTTTTTCAACACTTTGACTTTTTTCAAATTGTAACGTAAATTATTATTAAAAAAAAAAATTTTTTTTTACAAATAAATTAATGCTTTTAGAGTATTTCCGAAAACAAGCCGATCCCAGAGGAATGCCCCAGCGATGGCTATAACAATATTTAATAAAATACCAGACCAATTTAAACTATAAGTAAATTTAAGGGTTGGATTTAGAAATAAGCTCCCTCGTCCTGGGGAAACTGACACTGTGGGGGGGCTCAGGGGGTCTTACTGAGACCCCTGATATCGATTTTGGTTGCCGGAGAGGTACTTACGTCATTTTTTACGTTTTTGACATTTTTTTAAAGTTGTAAAGAGTTCATTAGGTTAGGTTAGGTTAGTATGGTGACCAACAACGCGCGAGCCGAGCGAGCGGAGCGAGCGTGCCGCGGCAGCGGCCGGCGAAGCGCCAGAAACGACGTTTTTGTACGTGCGACGTTTTTTTACATACTCTTTCCCTTTTCTCCACCTCTTTTTAGCCTCCCTCCTGTTAAATTTCCATATTTTTTGTTTGAGGTTATGTTTACAAAAAAATTAATTTCTCGAAAAGTACGCATCTCCGGCAGATGGGGGTTGCAGGGGGGGGTTGTACCCCTCCCCCCCTCCATCCCCCTACCCCCAAAAAACCCCTATCGAGGGAGCTTATTTCAAATTTTTTACCAAATTTAAAACTGCATTACGTAAGTGGTTGATTGAGAATACCTTTTATACCATCGATGAATTCATGAGGCACGATAAATAAATAAATCGATTTACAGTTTTCATTTGTAATATTTTAATAAATAAATTATGTAACAGTAGTAATATATTTGTAAGCTAATTAATCTAAACTAATAAAATTGATATTTGTATAATTTAAATTGACTAATATAATTTGTGATACTTATTGAGAATGATAATAATGAAATTTAATAATTTAATAATTTATAAAAGTCTTAAACTTGCTAAAATGTTTGCATGCTATGGTTATATATTTAAATAGGCATAACATTCTTTATAATTGTTTTTACCATCTGTAACTAATGATACCCCGTTTAAAAGCAAATAAATATTACGATTATGATTATGATTATGATTATTATGACTTCACTGCTTAAATATCACCATTAAAATACGATACAAAAAAAATTTTTTTTTCCCTTGTGTAATGTTAACATTTTGTATAACCCTATTTTGTTATTGAAGCGTGCCAATGGTCAAAGGTCACTCATCCAATCAATAACAAAATAGGGTTGTACAAAATGTTAGCATTACACTAATGTAAAAAAAAAAATATGTTTTTTTTTTTACCACACTTAATGGCGATATTTAAGCAGTGAGTCTTTACAGAATACGCACCCTTAAATATTTTTTTTTTCAGAATGTATAATTTAACGAGAATTAAGGATAATTTGGATATTGTAAGTAAAGTAAATAGCCTGTAACTGTCCCAATGTCCCAAGGCCAATGTCTCCATCATTGAAATCAAATCATCGCTAAAATTGATGGGTAATGCCCAATCACCACGCTTACCGAATGCGGGTTGGTGAATCGCAAACCCGAGCTATGCATCGAAAAATCTGACCTGGGAATTAAACCCGGCACCTTCGGGTATCAGCTCGAGCGCTTTGCCCCTCAGCCACCGACGCGAGGATATTGTAAAGAGTTAAAAAAAAACATACCATGGTGTTGCTCGTACAGTTTCTTGAAAGGCTCCAGGGAAGGGTCGAATTTGATTTCATCCGGCAGATCCAACCAGACATCCAAACTGCCCGGTGTCAAGTCACTGCAGGATACCATAGAGTATACACTGTTTCTGTCACCTCTACGCTTCTTCTTAAGTCTATTGATGATGTCCGCCATTTTGTTTTGTTAGGCAAATGTCATAACATTGTTCTGTTCAAGTTTGTTTCTAGTCTAGGTAAAGACTGTATGACCTATTATGATTTAGTTAGAAGTCATAAATGTTTTATTTATGAATTACATTCAATTTGGGTAACTTTGAACTTCAAAGTTACCCAAATTGTTTTAACGACTGTTGCTCTTTCGTTTAATCAGCTTTTTTAATGGCATTGTTTTTTTTTCTCTAATACAATTTTATGTTAGTCAGTGTGAGTGAAAATATACGATTAATATAATTTGTGTTTTCTATATACGTATTGGATCATGTATTTTTGATTATTTTATTCGAATTATTTTTATTTTATTTTTTATGTAAGTATGTCTTTTCTATGAGATTTATAATTCGTTTACTTACTTAGTTATTTTTTGGGTCTTGTTATTTAAACTTGGATGGCATATTTTTTCTTTTATATTTATTAGTTTAACATAAATAAAATATGTTTTTTTTTTAAATTTCTAATAGGCAGCACAACACTGCATGGAATAGTACCCACGCAGTGTTTTATCTATCTTCATAACACTAAAAAGCTATTTCAAGTTTATACCCAGTTTATTTGCAACAACCACCCAGCTCTTTTTATGACCCCACTGTGGGACACGAGCCTTTCCCATGGATGGAGACACCACAAGGAGGTTGGTAACGACACTGCTAATGCAGCCAGGACCAACAGCTCTAAGTGCCTTTCAAATAAAACGGAGGATCTGGAGATGAAAAATTTTTGCCCACCTATCCGATAACTGACTTTGGCGAAAGTTGCTTAACCATAGCAACCGCAGACTGGGCGCGTTCGCCACTGCGCCATAGAGATCCTTATATTATATAACTCACGTACAGACATCTATTTCCTTTACATATGATGGAAACTTTACTTAAAACTGTAATAAAACACAACTATGTATATAAAGAAAATAGGTATAAATAAAATGACGAAATTATCAAAATAAATAAAATAAAAAAAAATGTTATTTACGTTCGAATATCATTATACAACAGAGTCTCCTTTTGGAGCATAATACTTGTTTCAGAAAGCTCTGCTCGTCTTATAACAATTTAAATTGGAATTGTCATTGAGATGTACAGACCTATCCAAAACTGTCACATTTGTTCAATAAATATTCAACCATAAGCAATATATTAGAATAGAATAGAATAGAATAGAATATTTTTTATTTGCTAAGAATATGGTTGGTATTACAAGTTGGTCATATTTTTATGTTTCATATATTCTGCCATGTAGACATGCAAAAATTACAATAAAGTTCAATTCAATTAATTAATTTAAAATTATCAGATTTGTATTTATAAAGTGTACGTAGGTATACTGCTATTATTATTAAAATCATTATTATTCATTAATGCATTATTCAAAATTACATTCTAATAAAACACATTATAAATTAATACAATAAATAACTTATATTTATGTTAGGTTTATTTACTTATCCTTAATTAAATCAGACACTGAATAATAACACTTCTGGACAAGTACCTACTACTTAAACTATTATTATACTACTATTATTAGATATATAAAGTTCAAAGTCTTTTGAGGAAATTTGACAGTTTGTGGTAGTCTGGTGTACAGGCGTGCGTGAGTATATTATACTTTGTACCAAATAAAACAATAAAGGTTATGACTTATGGTTAAACTCATATGTTGAAGACGTTATAAAAATTCGTTCTCGTAAATACACCTTTGAGTCGCGTATTGATGTGGAAAATATCCATTTTCTTTAAGGTGCTGTCAACTGTGAAATGCGCTCCGCATACGCAGGGTCTCTATAAAAAGTATACAACATACAACGCCAAGAATAATAATAGACTATATTTGCAACAATGCAGAATTATGGAATTTTCTATTGAGAAAAAAAAAGAACTAAAAAGTTAAAAATAATTTAAACCTGCTAATAAAAAAATAAAAAAAAAATAAATGAAAGCGTGTTACATTGTGATTGCAAAAGAAAAATAATGAAGGTGTAATTTGCTAAATGTTCATTAATGTTCCATCAAAATGTAACACGCTTTTATTTATAAAAACGTTTTTTTTTCTTATTATCAGGTTTAAACTATTTTTAACTTTTTAGTTCTTTTTTTATTAACAAATAATAAAAGCTTGTTTTTAAAAAGTTTTATTTTCTTTTTATTTTGTTTTTAACTTTTTAGTATTTTTGTAGGGGTTATAAGGGCTTCAGTACAACAAGGTTCGCCCTGGTACCCTGAGGCGCAACATTAACGATATGACATATCTGACAACAAAGTACCTACTCGTCAAGACGGATCATACGAGCCCAAGCTCGATGGAGTTGTGTCGTTTAATTACAGAGTTTCTATGGCCATCTTCCAGCTCCATCATCAGACCCTGGTTACCATCTAGCACCAAAGTTCTCGTCAAGACGAATCATACGAGCCCAAACTCGATGGAGTTGAGTCGTTTATATACCGAGTTCCTATGGCCATCTTCCAGCTCCATCATCAGACCCTGGTTACTATCTAGCACCAAAGTACTCGTCAAGACGGATCAAACGACTCCAAACTCGATAGGGTTGTGTCGTTTAACAACCGAGTTCCTATGGCCACCTTCCGGTTTCATCATCAGATCAGCTCCATGTCATAATAATTTTGCATTGTCATCCGATTTACACATGCGTGCAAAACTTCAGCTCAATCGGTAACCGGGAAGTGGATCAAATTTAACTTGCAAGATTTGATTACAGACACCGAGACAGGTTGAAACTAAATAAAAGCTTGAAAAAAAAACAATGTCACACCTTAATTAAAAAGTAAACGTATCTATTTTATATATTTTATTTTATTTTATTTGCGTTAAGTAAATCGATGAAATTCAGTCAACCTACTTACTGGAAAAAAGCTATTATTTTAGTTTTTTTTAATAAAACATTAACCGCCTTACATACAAATAAACAAAAAAATAAGGTCCGCCAGATTGCGGACCTGATCTTCCTTAAGAAAATTGCAAATAGTTTTATTGACTGTCCCGAGCTTGTTAGTGGAACTGCGAGTTGTGCTTATGGTGCAACGAGAAGTGAGCGAGCTTACAGCTCCGGTAACCTATCCGGATATTAGGTAGTGGACTATACGTGTCCACGGAGCAACTCGCTCGAGACACTAGTCTTAAAAGTACCGGATGAAGAATGCGCTTCGGCGCGTCCTGATCCGGAGTTATGACCTGACGCAGATGGTCCCATGTGCTTGCGTATGGATATTCTGACACTACTTTTGTAACCGTTAGGTTGGTAAGGGGTGTCAGTATAAACTTTAAAGTCGTGTGTAGCGGGGATGTCCTGAGCTTGTGTCTAGAATCGTCCTCAGAGCTCCAGCGAAGCCCCTTAGGTTCAACCCCCTTATACATCTCCCCTCCGCCTCATCGAACTTTAGGCAAAATTCTTATCTATGGCGCGCGTGTAACTCCTATAACACTCTATCGAAGCAGTTGACATTGAATTGCTCAACACTAGCGAGGCGTCGATTAGGCGCCGTCTAAGTCAGGTGTTCTTTGATCAGTAGTAGGTATTACATTACTTTTTAACTCGTATTATATTGGATCCTATTTTTGTATAATTTTGTAAACATGTAATATTTAATTAGCTGTACGTGTATTTTGTTTGTGTCACTATAATTTATATTGTTTTCACTTGTGAGGATCTGTTAATGGCTTTCCGTAGCTATTTGAATGTTTATTTAAATATAATAGCAGTTGGTCTTCCTAAAATAAAATAAGTAAATAAATAAATAAATAAATAGTTATTCCGTGTTTTGATCCTGTCATGTAAACGTCATTTCAAATTAGAGTAAAAGAGACAAAACACGGAATAACTATTCGGACTTTATTCTTTGTTTATTTGTAAGGGGTTTAGATTTTAAATAAGTTGCGTTTTTCGAATCACGCAGGTATCCCCTTTGCTTGTATGGAGATCGACAGGGAGCGCTATTTCATGGCTGTCAGCCCCACAAAAAAAGAAGCACTTGGCTATCATCTCACCTGATGTTATGTGATGATGAGACCGAAGGTGAAAGCGCACTCAATTTCAAAGGCACTGGATACCTAACTCTAGCTGCCGGAACACAAAAATGCAACAAACATTGATGTTATGGCGAAATATTTAAGTTATTTTAGAATCAAGAGTAATTTTTTTTAATTGCGGTCTCTCCAAATTTTTCAATTGTAAATATGTTAAAAACCTACTTTTTTTTTTGTAAATGTCCTTACTTCTATTAAAGCTGTGGAGTTTCTTGCGCCCATTTTTCTCCACAGCTAAATAAAAGACGGTAGTAGGTAAAAAAAATGTTTTGGACGATTCAAAAGCTATTTTCATAAGTTTATTTGAAAAAAAAAACGCAGTAGGTATGTTTTCCAGTAGTTATTTTTGTATAAGTATTTAAAAATATACTCGATTTTCGCGTACTAGTAAAGTATACATTCCGCAGCTAATACGTGCTAATAGAATCAAAATGTTCACTCGAGTCTGCACGTTAAAACAGTAAGTATAATTTCAATATACGCCGCTCAAATGCGGTACAAATCCACGTCTAAGCAGATGAAATAGGTAAACAAACAAAAATGCCTGTGAGAATGCGCCAGACAAGTTGTAAGCTACTCATGATTGGTGTTATGATAACATCCTGCCAATATTGTCGGCGGCAGTAAAATACGAATAACAATTTTGATACCACTCCAGTGTCAACCATCTTAGTTTTCGTACCGAGACAAATCGTGCTTTTCCGAAACGTACCTATATGCAACCATTTGCATTTTTCAATATAGTATACAAACAATTAAACTTATAAAAACTATAAACTATAACTACTAGTAACTATAAATAAAAAAAATGCCTTAAAAAATCATCCCCATCAGACAGAGTGCCAGCAAGCTAGCAGCGTTGCCACGTTGGATATCAATGCATAAACGCTGGTCCGAGTAGCTGCTAGCTCTGGGGTCCCGGGTGGTTTCTAATTTTATGGAAATATCTTAAGTATATTTACAGTATGTTTGGTAGTCACGAATATGGCAGATGAAGTACTGTGCATAGAACTCCGGATAATTATAAACATGCCTGTAAAGCACTAGCTATCACTAAACCATACGAAGAACGGGCGATAAACCACCACGCAGGCCCAGAGCGGATTGTTGGTTGTTAAGGACTGCTAATGCAACCGGGACCAACGGCTTTACGTGCCTTCTGAAGCACGGACGAGTTTGATAAGAAACATTTTGGTTCACCCATCCAATAGCTGGTCTTTCCAAAAGTCGCTTAACTTCAGCAATCGCCATCGAGTGATGGGACAATTTGAGATTTCTTACATGTAAACTATTTTGTTAATCTTCTTAGCATAATGAGTTTTTAAGCTAATTACAGCCAATTGCAGTTTAAAGGACATTTAAGCACCGTTTTAAAAGTCTAATTACGCTTAATTGGCGTGTAATATAGGTGTAAGCAGTTATGTATAATTAATTTGTTTAAATTAACAATTCGAAAGAGACATTTTAAACATTGTAAACTAGTGGTTAACAGCACCGGTTTTAGCCACAGAGGTCCCGGGTTTGATTCCCAGCGGCGGGTACATGTTTGTGCTCGTTCGGTTAGTAGTAGTGTTTGTTTAAGTCCGCCTGGATTAGCTACTACCATTTTATCTAAATACGTCGCTATAACATCAATGTTTATAGCATTGTTGTGTTACGGCAGAAGATTATGATAGCCAGTAGTTGAGGATTCCGGGTGAACTGCGCTTCCACCTTCGGCCTTATCATCACTTAACATTAGGTGAGATTAGGGCCAAGTGCATACCCTTGTGGAATAAAAAATATCATTATCTTCTCAATAATTTATTCGAGATTTTTTTGCTATTCGATAGAGTTTAAGTTTTGAATTGGTTTCAAAAGTTACTTAGCCACTTTCCTTGCTTTATTAACTCACACAAATTGTAGTTTTTACGCTTGAGAAACACATAAAAAAAACTCAAATTAGATTTGGAAAAATTAAAATTACTAAGATATTAATATTTTTATTTTTTTCTTTCACAATGCTATTTATGTAAAGCCTGTATCGGAATATCCAACCAAGGATTTGTGATGTGATGATCAACTCGCACAATTGGCAAGCAATGGCTTAGTACCGCTAACTCCAAATGTATTGTTCTCGAAATTTTAAAACTCCATACAGTATGTCCCACCACCTCCAAAATCTTTTATTTACCAACTCCAAATGGTTTTATACATATAGTAACTATATAGAACGTACAAAACGAATGAAAATGTAATCCATAAATTACTTGACGGACTCTACGGTGCAATTTATAACTTATAATTTTTTTTTTCAACATTTGTGTTTTGTAATTTGTTTCGCAAATTTGCGTTAAAATTATATAAACAAAACAATAATATTTTATAAATAGCTTGCCTACTTCTTAACTGATCTTTAGTATTTGTAAAAATATTATGATCAGATGTTAATGACGGTAGTTGTTGACATTGAATGCGCCTTTGGCTTTCAAAGTAAAAAGTAAATAGTGTTGAATGATTTCGGCGGGCTGGTTAGAACCACGATAGCTCAATTGGAAGAGCACCTGACCCGGTATGTCAGAAGGGTGCAGGTTCAAATCCTGCTCGTGGAAATTTTTTCAACATTTGTGTTTTTGTAATTTTTTTATAATACCCATCGAGCGATGCCTTAGATTTATTAATGCAGTTTGTTTTTTAATTGTCTTTTATTTGGATAGCATTGGACCGGTTATCCAAAGGGCGTGGGTTCGATTCCTGAGACAGGTTGTTTTTTTTCTAGTAAAATTTTATCGAGTGGGATATATTCAAACTGACAATTCTGACAATCCGGGTCTGGTGCGCTTCTTAGTCGTGGCATGGCGAGTTTTTTTCAACACTTTTGTTATAACAAACAATCCCCACTGTCTCCATTGAAGCAGCTAACACTTTTGACCGGATTCGAATCCAGGTTGTGTTTTGTGTTTATTTTTTTTTTAAATGCTGTGTTCTTATTAACTTTGGAAATTCATGTTGCTATACTAATATTATCTCGTATAATGATATCTTGACACTTGCTGAGTTTCTTGCCGGTTAATATAATGACGTTCACAAGAGCTATTTGTAGCCTAAACTGAATAAATGATTTTGAATTTGAATTTGAGTTATAGATTGCGAATTTCACATACTGACCTTATTAGTAATGACAAAGTGTAATATAGCATCTACGAGTATATTATTATACCTAATAATACGTAAAGTCATAAACGTTGTACCTACCGTTTTTTAACACATTGCACGCACGGAGTAGTGTGATTTTTGGCATAGGTAGTTAAGTTTATAAAGAGGTACAGGAAGATAAAAATTTATATGATATCTGATACATTACAGTCATCGTATAAACATTTTATATTATTATTATATAGGCGGCTGGATAAAGGACCTGATTCAGAAGGCAGTTCTCCTCGATACGGCACGCATTGTGAGGAGGTTCCTGTCTCTGGAGCCCTAACCACCGGCGGACCCCTATTTTTTATGTTTTTAAATGCAAATATTTATAATTTTTTTATAAAAAATACAGTGAAAAAATTAAACGCCCACCCGACCCAGCCAGGAATCGAACCTGGGTCTTCCGCAATCCGGGCGGCTGCACTGACCGTTATGCTACCAGGAAGGCTGACGTAAGTGCTGAATTTTGTCACTGCTTTTTAAATGTTTTTAGAGTGCTTTTATAGCAGCACAGCGCCATCTATCCAACGGTCGTTGCAACCGATGGCCATGCAGATTCACCATTGCAGATGAAATACCACAAATTTGATAACACAACGCTATAGTAAATTTTTACTTTTTATTTTCAAGTGCTAATTGCTGCACTGAACCCCTGAACCCACTAGACCCCTTATTTAAAAAAATTAAATGAAGAAGTGGCGGTCGACCATTGGTTCCTGTCGAACACTGATAATAGGGATGGCCCTATTATCACCGAAGACGGGCGTTCGTGCTGCGGCGAGATTTTACATAACCGCATTATTAATTAACAACATTGTTTTTATTGTTTGATTTAACATTTTATTTATTTATTTTATAATTTATTGATTATTTTTTTGCCATGTAGGTATTTGTGTTTAATTTTTATTGAATTTGTTAATTTTACTAACATAGGATAAGGTATGTATTGTAACTAACCCAAATGAGCCATTGATGCTTGAAATAAATAAAATGAATTATGAAAAAAATTGTTCCAAATCAATTTTTATTAAGTTTTATTTTATTTTTATTATTATATTTTGTGAATTACGGACGAATTTCGACCACTAAGTAAGTAAGACCAGTGTACGACAGGAACCAATGGTCGACCGCCACTTCTTCATTTAATTTTTTAAAATAAGGGGTCAACAATTGTTTTTCGACATTAACAACGATTGCATAAATATAGGTAGGCCGGGCAGCGTATATCGGACGAATATCTTTTCGTCCGATACACCGCAGTGTCTCAAGACGAAAGTCTTTGACCAGTGTGTGTTGCCAGTGAAGACATACGGGACTGAGACGTGGTCGCTCACTATGGGCCTTATCAGAAGGCTCAAGGTCACTCAAAGAGCAATGGAGAAGGCTGTGCTCGGGGTTTCTCTGCGTGATCGAATCAGAAATGAGGACATCCGCAGAAGAACAAAGGTAACCGACATAGCCCGAAGAGTTGCTAAGCTCAAGTGGCAGTGGGCAGGGCACATCGCTCGCAGGACTGAAGGCCGCAGGGGCGGAATTGTCCTTGAGTGGTGACTGCGTACCGAAAGCGCAGTGTGGGCAGGCCTCAAACAAGGCGGACCGACGATCTGGTTAAGGTCACGGGAAGCCGCTGGATGCGAGCAGCACAATCCGGTCGTTGTGGAGATCCTTGGGGGAAGCCTTTGTCCAGCAGTGGACGTCTTTTGGCTGAGATGATGATGATGCATAAATATCACCGCTTCGTAACTGTCATGCTGTAAAAGTTCAATGAAATTCTATTGAATTTTTGGTGACGAAAATTAATATAGAAAATTGGGTTATTGTGTCGAACACTGGGGTGCCACTATGATAATTATAAAAATACCTAGAATACCAGTCAATAAATAAGCTTGTCCTCAAACAAGGTCTAATAATAAACATAAAAATAACAACTAAAAAAATTAAGTAACTTTCACATTGTTTTGAAGCGAACAAAACTGGCGGGGTCAACGAACCTTTACTGGAATAATCCGCTTCGAACCGGATCGACCGTTACGTCACGCGGCAGCCATCTTGCTTTATGAGCCGACTGGTTTTTGCAAGCATCGTGGAAGGCCTTAACTTTAGTAATAAACTCTCGGTCTAGACTAGATGGTACCTAAAGAGCTTTTAGTATACAAAAAAAACAGTTTAATGCCGGCATAACATTTGAGTACTCTTGAAAATCATCATCATCATCAGCTCATTTTTCATCCTCACTGTTGGGGCACGAGCCTTCCCCATGGATGGATAGGGAGAGCGGGCCATAAACCACCACGCGGCCCTAGCAGTCGTTAACAACCACCAACTCGCACTGGACTGAGATACCTACTTACTAATTACTCACTTTGAATGGCTACGTCAAATTATTGCGTACAGTATGGTACATTTTCATAGTAAAGCAATAAGTAGTTAATAGCCTTGAGATGTCTCACTGCTGGGCAAAAGGCCTCCATCATTAAAATCAAGTCATCACTACAATAGGTGGGTATTGGCTATTACCACGCTTGCCCAAATGCGGGTTGGTGATCACAAACCCGGGCTATGCATCGCAAAAATCCCGAAACACACTATGCCCGACCTGGGAATTCAACCCGGGACCTTCGGGTATACAGCCACTCGGCCAGCGAGGCGCGTCACATTTTAATATAGTCGACTGTACACAGATATTATATGTGTATAGACATTATTTATAAATGGTAACAAGAGTGCGCATGATAGTTTTTACGGATGTTCCTAATAAACAACTCGGTTCACTTTTTTTATACTTGACAAATGAAATGACGGTTCTGTACCATTTATATTGTCGCATTTAGCATAACTAAAGTAGGGCTCCATGGTGGAATAATAACATCAGTGATGGGTTGCCAGCTGACGCCTGATGTGCGAGCATCTTGGGACCCTTGACCCTTAGTCGGCTCTTACGACATGCGCGGGAAGTTAGGCAGCTGATACATTCTTTTCACGTCCTAGACCAGCACATCAGGTGATCGACTAGCGACCTATCACTGATGTTATCCTAGTCCTACTTCCTACTCCTAACCTACTAAGTCCTACTTTGGTTGTGCTAAATGTGGCGTCGAGGTCACTAACGGCGAATTTACTTAAAATTTAAGATGTCGATGCTCTGTCTACCTTTTCATGAGAAGGACGTCATCATCAGTTCAGTTTACGTCCCCACTGCTGGGGCACGAACCTTCCCTATAGATGGATAGGCAGAACGGGCCATAAACCACCAAGCGGGCCCACGGCTTTACGTGCCTTCCGAAGCACGGAGGGGCTCGAGATTATAGATTTTGATCCCATCGCTGGGCCATCCAGCCCCTCTCTCTTTTAAGAGAAGGACGTGAGAGTTGTGTGTATCATGTGTATGTAATGTAACCATTGTTTAGCATCGCTGTGTTCCGGTTTGAAAGGTAATACTAGTCCCAGTAAAGTTATAGGACGTATAAGCATAAGGAAACGGGAGCTTCAGACAACGCGCGTCCGTTGGCTGGCCGCTTTCGTCAGATACTTATATACTCATACTTACTTACTTACTTACTTATATACTTATATACTTATATACTTATATACTCATTTATCAGCTCAGTTTTCGCATTCACATGTTTTCACACAGTTTGTGGTGAATAATAAATACACAAATAAGGTCGCAATAAAAACAGAACCCTATTATTAAAAACATCACGCACGCAGGAGGAAAACTAACGGTGTTGTAACTCAAGGTTATAGAATTGAGGTAATATAAAACGGTACAAATAAATAGTATTCCATTGTAGCTTTTAGCTGCGCCTTCTCTATGATTTTTTTTATACAACGTGTATTAGAAAGGTGTGGTGATAATGAAAAGATCCAAGTGTATCCGATCTAGATCTTGTATGTGTTGTTATTTAATTTAGTTGCGAAACAAATTACAAAAAGACAAAAGTTTAGAAAATTAACTGATCTTTAGTATTAGTAAAAATATTATGATCGGGTGTTAATGACGGTAGTTGTTGCCATTGAATGGCTGCCTTTGGCTTTCAAAGTAAAAAGTAAATAGTGTTGAATAATTTCGGCGGGCTGGTTAGAACCGCGATAGCTCAATTGGAAGAGCACCTGACCCGGTATGTCAGAAGGGTGTAGGTTCAAATCCTGCTCAAGGAAATTTTTTCAACATATGTGTTTTTGTAACATCGATATTAACAAAATGTTTTTAATTTGTTTTATATAATTTTAACACAAATTTTGTTGCGAAACAAATTACAAAAACACAATGTTGAAAAACCTGACCCGGTATGTCAGAAGGGTGCAGGTTCAAATCCTGCTCGTGGAAATTTTTTCAACATTGTGTTTTTGTAATCGATATTAACTTTAATTTGTCATGCAATCAGAGTAAAAAGTAAATTCAATATTAATACTAAGGAAGTGAATCGCGTCAGGCGCGCATGAGCAAGCAGCAGCGATCATAAATGTAAGTACACAGACGTTACTAAACCACTAGGGCTGTGATTTGTTTATTTTGATGTGACGTCACTATAGAAAATATTTAATTAAAAACTGCATAGCAAATTAAAGGTAATAATCATGTCTCAGTAACTTTGCATATATAAGCTCAAGATTGGATATACTTTGGATCTATTCATTTTTCCACACCTTTCTGTTACACGTTGTATAAATATAAGTTGGCCTACAGACTTCCCTGGCTCAGTCACCTTGAAATAGACACCTTGGTGATAGACGATCGCTTAGTGATGGTGAAGCGAGCGTACTATGTGGGAAGGTCTAACGGCTGACGGTCGGTTGGTCGTCACAGGTACCGCTGCGGGGATGAGGTTAGTTGGCAGGAGGTGCTGGACAGCGAGGTCGTGGGAAGCCATGGCCTCCTTCTGTAAAGAGGTAATTTCACACAAGGAGGCCACGGAGGGGATTCGTGAGGAATCTAACCGTGCGGATCTCATCCGACACTGACGAAATGGGAGGAGGTGGCGGCAGTATGCCCGCCTCATTCCCCCGCATTGAGGTGACGGTCAGGGACGTGGAATCTCGGCCGTCTGCTAGCCTCAGGACGTTTGGAGAACGCTCAAACATCCTCGGGCGTGCTCCATCTGGCGGGCCACCACTAGAGTGAATACTGGTGACTGCCAAACCGGTGATCCCAGTCATCCTAGCGGCACGTGAGGGGGATGTACAGTGGTTTACATTCTTCCTCCCGAATCTCTGTCGAAACCCTCGTGCTTGGGAGGCGGTAGCTGGAGGGTAGAACCCCACATAACCATCCGCGCCACCTCAGCCGAGGTGGTACTCGCGACGAGGTTTCCACTGTCAAAAATAGAAGGTGGCTATGGCAAGACAGAACGGCATCACGCACTAGTGCGTGTCCCCATAGCCTAATAGATTCTCTGAAGGGTTCGGATTGGATCGGGGAGCGGAACAACGCGGGCGCCTCTAAAGGCTCGGACCTCGGCTCGGGTTGACCGGGCCGTGGTGGAGGAGAAGCGCCCAGGTACATGACTGTATCAGATATAGAGCCCGTGTGAACCGGTTCGTCGTACCCTTGTTCTACGAGTACGGTGTCTTGGGGCTTAAACTAGTGTGCGTGTTTAGTGTATTCTGTAAATGTGTAGTGGCATTTAGAGGATCGGGCGGGGAAATACATACCGTGCTCGAGTAACTCACACATAGTCTCCTCGCGCGGAATACTCCGAGCTTGTCCGAGCACTGCTGTCGCGAGATTCCGTGTCCGTGAGAGGTTGTCTATGTGTGCGTTGCTCGAGCGCGTTTATATGAAGCTTACCTTCGGCGTCTCCTTATTTTGTGGATAAAAGCAGATTGCTAATATGGCATATAACTAAGCGATAGCATCATTCTGCGGCTACTTCAGCGCGATGTGACAGTCTCATGACGGCAAAGAAAGATTTTATATGAAAAAAAAATGGAATAAAAATATTCTTTATCGAACACCATACTATATAAATAAGACATAAAGAGAACAATACGAAAAGCTGTACAAATGGCTGTATATGCTACGCGATGGTAAATGTTTAATTCTATTTAATGTTTATATAATTGTCGTTCAAATTCTAAATTGTCAAACGACGACGACTTCTTGTATGTATCGGAGGAGGAGGAAATTTGTCCAGCGTGGCCCTACCAGAGTTTTTGTCATCTGCTCATAGCACGAACAATCTCTACAGGAAGATTAGGTATCAACCCATCTTTAGGTTCCGTGGAGTTGTCGTGCAAGGCAGATGCGAGTAACGCTTGGTTGTCCGCCTCTCAAAATTCAAATTTACCTTTACTTCCACAGTTGCAGAAGCAATAGGACGAGCCGTTATGCAAGCAAGTTCTGGAGAGGCTTATATCCACATCTGCTGATAGGGCCAAACTCGTTCGTCTCACTAACGTCTCCGAGAGAAAGTAAGGCCGCTGGCTCCAGGCATTACCATCAGCCAATGCCGGTACCTTGTTGGAGGGGCCATCTCTCACTATAACGGTCTGCCTCCGTTTACGCGGTTAGTCCACCCTCACCGCTGTGTATGTGGGTAGGCTGTTGGTGACCTTGGCCACCATGATCTCTCATGCGCTCGTAGTGCTGGTCGTACGTATGTTACGCTACTCATCTTTAAATAGCATCATCATCATCTGTCTTAGAGCCAGCTGGTATGTCTCGCAGCGATGGCAAGAGACCTGGCGGAATGACCAATGGGCCCTGGAGGCTTGGCAGGCCGTTGGTGTGGGATGCAACCTGTGCTGACACCGATGGCTCCCTCGCATGTTCGCTCCACTTCTCTTCATGTGGGTGTTGCTGCGGTAAGCGCTGAAAATTGCAAACAGCACAAATACGCGAACCTGGGTTGTAATTATTTATTTGTTCCGTTTGCGGTGGAAACAGTGGGTCCGTGGGGGCCGGAGGCAAGGCAGCTTGTTAAAGAGCTAAGTGCTCACCTTATTGAGGCCTCCGGTGACAAGAAGGCTGGCAGCTACCTCTGCCAGCGTATTAGCTTGGCAATCCAGAGGGGCAATGTTGCCAGCATTCTTGGGACCGTTCCCATGAGCCCACAGTTGGAGGGCATCTTTTATTTTTAGGTATTTAGTTTTTAATTTGCAACTTTTTTTCTGTTTTTCTTTTTGTTGTGTATACGTATATTAAAAACTATAGCCACTACTTTCACACAATAAAATAATATACAAGGAAAGTTTAACTTGCCAAAAATAGTTTTCCTAACTGTAAAATTGCGGAAAGTTTTTTTCTTAACAAATGTTTTTTTGCCAAATGAAAATTTGGGACAAATTGTTTGCGAAACTATGGGAAACGGTTTTTTCCCATACATTAGTCATTCAAGTTTGTGTTACTAATGATATATCGAACTAAATGAAAGATTGAAGTCCAGCGTGTAAAGATTTAAAAGGTTAGATTTACGTAGGTAAGTTTAGTTATAATTTGACATTATAAATAAGTGTTTTGAAAAATTTTTTAAATTGCATTAGGTACAATTTCGTTAGCAATTTTTATGTGACCACAAATAAGGTCTGCCAATTAATTTTAAGAGACAAATCCAACGTAAATACAGTTTTTTATTATGGTAAATAATATTTACGAGCAATATATGTTAAGCACGAAGTATCGAGATCGCAAAGATATATTTTTAAGTAACATTAGCATGTTCAACGTAATGATTATAACATATAGATAGAGTGTGATAAAATGACGATTACAAAATAACTATGTTGACTGAAAGAGCCACACCCATGTTATTTACATATATCTTTAGTAAGTAACTAACTAGCTTAACTATACACGAAGACTTTTTATCGGTGATCAGGACTTACTGGTTCCGACTAAGTAAATGATGGCCACTGCAATAATAATAATAGTTACATGTTTTCTCTTTATAAATTTAACTTTATATTTTTAATTAGGTAACCAAAATTAATTAGAATGTATGGTTTTGTTGGAATATAAATTTGATAGAATTTTGTCTATGGAATTTTATGTAATTACTGGCTGGCATTCAGCCTATGACTTTAAAAGCAATAGCTATTAGAATATGTTTGAATATTTTATAAAAATATGTCAAAGGAAAAATTGATGACTTCTATTTAGACTTTTGTATCGTTTGGAGTGTTTATTTATTAAATCATGTAATTTCATAAATATGTAGTTAAAAGAATATTATTTTGATAGAAATATGTAGTAAAGAAAATCATTCAATAAATTATGGTGCCGTAATTTTTAAAGACTGAGATGTTTTATTGAAGAAAGGATCCCAGTCCATATACATAAGAACATTACACGAGGGTAAGATTCCAACACATCTACAACAGGTTTAATGCTCTTACACCTGTACTTATGAAGAGATTTTATTTGTAACAAATTTTAATATTCAAAGTTATTAACTAACATACATACATATAATCACGCCTCTTTCCCGTAGGGGTAGGCAGAGACCACTTCTTTCCACTTGCTACGATCCTTACGTACTTGTTTCCTTATTAACTAACATGAACTAACATTAGTTATTGACTTTACTTCTCAGACTAAAAAATAAGAATTATAATGCTGACATGTAAGTTTTATTAATATTGCAATGGCTATCATTTACTTAATCGGAATCAGTAGGTCCTGATCACCGATAAAAAGTCTTCGTGTGTACTGCACCTTCTCTATCCTTAAATTATGTACACGTCAATGTACTATATATCTAAGCATCTTTATGTAGTAAAAACGTATGAACGATTTAAAAAAAATATATTTAATTGTTTTAATTGGGATCACAAACCCGGGCTATGTAAGAAGAATCGAACTCGAGACCTTCATATGTCAGGCCGAGCGCTTAATCACTGGGAGAGAGAAGCGTCGATTTTTTCTAGATTAAAGCTATTTAAAATCTTTATCAATCTTAACTCATCGAAAGCAGAGTCACCAGAATTGTCTTTCGCACTACCGTAACACCGGTGAAATAAACCTAATGAACCATTGTTTTAATTAGCTGTCCATTGATATTAAAATTATTCTATTCAAATGCAAATAAACTCTATTCTATTGTATTCTAAAAGTTCCGCAATAATATTCTTCGATGTCGCGTAGGGCCTGCCTGATTTTGATGTGCGTGACAGTTTACATAAAATAACCCTTTAGACCATTGATTCCCAAAGTGGTCCAGGTGGACCCTAAGGGGTCCACAGTAGACTCGACGGGGGTCTACGTTGGCGTGACAAAAAATGGGGGTTCACAATTCTTAAGCGGGGGTCCACGAAAATTTAAATCGTTATCTCGTTTCGAAAGTGAAGAAATAAAAAAAAAATATCTTATCAATGTAGGCAGATAATATGTTAAGAAGTTCAGCAACAGCTGTTACTTGTAAAAACTTGCATATTCCATATTCAGTACAACAACGTGTCGAGATTATTTATTTAGTGATCGTCATTGTACAAGTTACTGTATAAATTTTAATTATATCACATTATATATTTGAATAATTATACAACACAAGAAAATTTACTATTTTTCTTTTTATTTTCACCACTCCGAATGGGGAGCTTTTTAAATAAAATAAGTGAGAATTGATTGGTTTGTTTGAGCTGTGAGTAGATGTCAAAAAGGTAAAGTTGGCTGGAACACTTTTTTTGATTGGTCAACTTTACTTTTTTGACATCCACTCCAATCAATTAATTAATTAACCAATCAATTCTCACTTTTTTTTGAAAACTGTCAATTCCTGGTTAGAAACTCGGCCGCAATGCAAATCTCCATTGTTAGATCAATCTTCACATTTTTTGTCGAGTTTTGGGAATATGGTACGAATGTAGCGGCAGGGGTCCACCGCAACCAGCGAAATTTAGAAAGTGGTCTATAAGAAAAAAAAGTCTAAGAGCCTCTGCTTTAGACTGTAGTGTGTGACACCTTACTCTAGTAAATGACACCTGAATTGCATTATTAGCCTGACACGTATTCAGTAAAAAATCATACGTCAAAGACAACACTTGTTTAATTAGCTCTCCCAGTCGTCCCATCAGTGCATGGCGACCCTGCCCGTGCTGCCTTTCGCGCGCACTGTGCTTGATGGTTTGGTAGATGACCCTGACCATGGTTTGGTAGGTAAGTGCGGAAAATCGGTGACTAGAAACATTTGAAAGTAAAAATAATTTATTGTTTTCTAAAGTTTACGCGAACACTACACATTGAAATGAAACAACTTTTACGGATCTACACGCGTTTCAATCTCACTTAAATAAATTATTTTTACACATTAGTTTTAATTAATGTTTATCCTGACGTTTGGAACCCTTTGCAGGGTCCGTGGTCACAGGGAGACTCCCTGTCAGTCAGTCTAGTCAGTCACTTAACTAATGTGTAAAAATAATTTATTAAGGGACAATATAAAAATGGAAAATGGACTAGTCACAAGTCAAATTGACACTAAATAGTGATAAATAACGGCTGATTAAAAGTACAATTAATAAAATAATATAATATAAACGTTAAATTAAAAATTAAAGTGGAAATAATCAATAATATTCAGAAGATGAACTAAAATCCTGTTTTAAAAATTTACACTTCATTACAAACATGCGCAAACACTTAAATATAAAGAATAAAAATAAATAGTTTCCTGCATAAAATGATAAATAAAGATGAATAAAGAAGAAGAGAAAGAAAGAAAGAGAACGAAGAATAAAGAAGATGATACAAAATAATAATAATCCTGCTGCTGTCGAGTGTCTCGAGACATGATGGTTAGATGTTAGTGCCGAGATTGGACGAAATTGTTGGTGAGATGACAATATGGCTTCGATAAAAGCTGGGCGCTGGGAGAAGCACGAGTCCGATGTGGACGCAGCCGGGTGAAATAAGGCCAGTTTTAATAATAAAAAAAAAATATTCAGGATAATTTTGAAGGTCAAAATCATTGGTAATGAATTTAGTTCTTAAAGTAACTTTTATAAAATATTTTTTTTTAAAGTAGTAGTGTTCATTTTTTGAAATGGTAAATCTACTCTATGTTAATAAAAAGAAAATAAAATCACTACATTTGATATTTACGATGACCTGTCGTGATGTGTTCATATATTCGTTTTTTTAAAGTAGAAACATTTTATATTTGGTATTAATACTAATAAATATGACTTGACTTTTTTTTTTTTGTGGCAATGCCGCCAGTCTCTTGGGTACATTACCAGTCGACAGCGACGCGGAGGAATTTTTTGACGCCATATTTTAGTTTCGTAATAGTTTTAGTTACTTTAGGTTATTATATTATTGTGAATTCTAATATTAAATAATTTTTTTTTTAAAAATAAATATTATCTAAGGTCACGAAGAATTTCTTTAGTTGTGTGTTCAGATGTTAAATGATGTTTGTACACTTTTCAAATGCTTATATTATGGTAATAATGTTTGTAAAATATACGATTTGTGTCGATACACTTAGTTAAAATGGTTTATCGTAATGGGTTCATATAAGATATTAATTTAAATAAGAAACTTTTACCTTGAACAGTTGTTGACGATTCAATGCATACCTATACCTATACGTGAATTATTGAATAATGGTGGCACTTTGAAGAGATAAGATGCAGTAGTACCTATTTGTTTTGTTCGCTTCATAGAAGTAGTGAAATCTGGTTAAATCCAATATAAAAGCCAACTAATAATTAAATATATTTTTTTAAACCTTTTATTTTCTATGAATTTGAATGAAATCAGAAGTTTATACCTGTTATTTTTAGAACTGATATAGTTTTAAATTCCCTATAGCACAATTTTGATTAAATTGTTACTTACAACTTTATATGGCAAACTTAGAAAACTTACAAATATAAGCGAATGTAGAGAAAAGAAAAAAAAAGTGTCCTTTGGGAAGAAATGTCCTTTTCTTATTTTTTGTAATCGTAAGCAATAATAATAATAAAATGGTTTGTCTTTGAAACAGTTAGTTCCATACTCTTACAAGAAATAATGACATATTATAGTGTTTTTTGATTTTACTTCTGGCAATGTCATTTTATATTTTGAAACGTAAATTACTGTTTAGGAATAGATCATTAACTAAGAAGTATATGTAATACGTATATAGTACGTAATGTATTCTATATAAAAAAAAGATTATTGTTTAGTGAAACTTATAAAAGTTAATATTATTATTAGTTATATTTGTTAAAGAAGTTAATAGAGTTCATTGAGAAATTGGCTATTTTGACGTTTTAGGTATTTATAAAATGTTTTTGTTTTGTTTATATAATTTCAACGCAATTTTTGTTGCGAAAAAAACAACCGGGTCAGGTGCTCTTCCAATTGAGCTATCGTGGTTCTAATCAGCCCGCCGAGAAGAGTGCAGGTACAAATCCTGCTCGTGGAATTTTAATCAACATTTGTGTTTTTTTTTAGGTGGTTATTAGTATTCTCAATTATTTAATTCTTAAGCATGAGTAAAAATTGTTTCCAAAATTAGGTCGTCACAAGGACCAGACAAACGTCGCAAGTTGGTGTTGTGTTCAGTCGACTCATGTTCACATGTTCGATTTGATACGTTGCATTGCATAGGCTGCGCATTTTATTTTTTATTTTTATACTTAGCACGGCAAATGACTCCACACCACCTGATGCTAAGTGTCGCAGAACGTAGCAATAACATGTTGTTCTAGATAAACAGTTATTCGATGCTTTATTTTATTGACTGCCGATCCGATCCGAACCCTTCGGAGAATCTAGTAGGGCACGGGACACGCACTAGTGCGCGATGCCGTTCCCTCTAGAAAACCTCCGAAGGTGATTCGTTTCACACGGCTTGACGTTCCCTTTTACGTTCCTCGCCGCCCCCAAACAAGCCCGGTGAAGCTGAAAATACCGTCTAAGGCAATCAGCAAAATTTCGCAAAAAAAAAAAATTGATTAGGAAGCAAAACTTTAAGCCGAAAAGTGAAAATTTAAACAGAGATATAAAAATGAAATAACAAAAAATTTTGATAAAGTTAACATTTTAGAAACGTGTTATAGGTTTATTTGAAAATCATATAAGAATAATTAGGTTTTTGAGCATGACGTGCAATTGGACTGATCAGTGATCACCCAAGAGTTAATTTTTCTTATTTTGGATCGCATGTTTTGTGAATGGTTATGAAAGAAATAGAAATAATTTAAGTAAGCGGTAAGGTATTCGGTACACATTAAAATTTTCACGTACCATTTGTGAGAAACGAAAACGGCATGCGAACGACCTTTCATACCAACGTTACATCGTTGAAATAAAGTTTCGAAGTATTAAGGCGTAGTAATATTGAACTGTCAATAAATATTGATCGATGTAAATAGTGTCGCAATAACTTCCTACTTGAGTAGGGGACCGCAAAGAGAAATTGTCTGTCTTTCCTTTCTGTGGTTTACTGGTTAGGCCGACGGCACAACACAAGAACACTGTAGAAGGTAAGCTTCATACAAACGCTTTTTTTTTGAGAAAATTTGCTGATTGCCTTAGAGAGAATTTTCAGCTTTACTTGGCTTTTTTGGGGGCAGCGCGATGCTAAAAGGGTTCCTCAAGCCGCGTGAAACACAGCACCGTCAGAGGTGTTCTAGAGGGAACGGCATCACGCATTAGTGCGTGTACCCGTGCCCTACTAGATTCTCCGAGGGGTTCGGATCGGATCGGGGAGTGGAACAACCTGAGGGCGCCTCTAAAGGCTCGGACCTCGGCTCGGGTTGACCGGGCCGTGGTGGAGGAGAGAAGCGCCCAGGTACATGTCTGTACCTGGTGTAGAGCGCGTGTGAACCGGGTCGCCGTACCCTTGTTCTACGAGTACGGTGTCTTGGGCCTAAACTAGTGTGCATGTTTAGTGTATTCTGTAAATGTGTAGTGGCATTTAGAGGGTCGGGCGGGGTCATACAAACGCCGCTCGAGCAACGCTCAAATAGAGGGGTTCTGACAGACACGGAATCTCGCGACAGCTGCGTTCAGACTGAAATGAAACAACTTTTACGGATCTACTCGCGTTTATTTTACACATTAATTTTAATTAATGTTTATCCTGACGTTTCGAACCTGAGGTTTCGGTCGTCTCATAATTAGTTAGTAGCTTGTATACCCTCATTTAAATTTAATCAGGTGCGTTCCGTTTCACGCAGAAAGAGCTTACAGTATCTTTTGATCTGACAGTATGGTGTAATATTTTGTATGATGGGATCCCAGGCTAGTGAGAGAGCCCACAGTCAGTTCTAACCAGTCCGCACCAACACTATTTACTTTTTTACTTTGAAAGCCAAAGGCGCCAATTCAATGTCAACAAATATAACTATAGTTAGAACCACGATAGCTTAATTGGAAGAGGAAATTTTTTCAACATTGTGTTTTTGTAATTTGTTTCGCAACAAAATTTGCGTTATAATTATACAAATCAAAAACATTTTATAAATAGCTTGCCTACTTCTTAACTGATCTTTAGTATTTGTAAAAATATTATGATCAGATGTTAATGACGGTAGTTGTTGACATTGAATTGGCGCCTTTGGCTTTCAAAGTAAAAAAGTAAATAGTGTCGAATAATTTCGGCGGGCTGGTTAGAACCACGATAGCTCAATTGGAAGAGCACCTGACCCGGTATGTCAGAAGGGTGCAGGTTCAAATCCTGCTCGTGGAAATTTTTTCAACATTGTGTTTTTGTAATTTGTTTCGCAACAAAATTTGCGCTAAAATTATATAAACAAATCAAAAACATTATGTATATCTTATATTTTCGTTGTTTTTAATCTGTAGTTGTTTATTTAAGTTATATTTGATGTTTATTTAGATAAGATTAAGTAATCTGACATATAGAAAATTATAACATGTATTTTAATCAATAATAATAATCCTTACTAAATCATGATTTTAAATTTTATCGGTGCTACAGGGCATTTATTTTCTTAATGTCTCTCGGCAGCGCTTCGCCACTCAGCCACCGAGGTGGTTCATAACAATATTTATTGAAATAAAGGTTTTTTAATATCACAATATTAAAAAAAACTTGATTACACACATGTGACTGAAAATACACTCTTCCAAAGACAATGTAGCGGCGTCACGTACCGCATACGCCGCACATTATTCGACACAAAGCAAACACCTTCACAAACGTGTCAACAGATGGCGCCACAAACGTCGCCATACTACGACGATAAATAGTATGGGAAGCTTGCATCGCGGTAGCGAAGTGTCACCATTTCCTTCGCTATATATAGCACCTCTAACTAACATCCATTGGACCTCGGTCCCCGAGCTATACCACCCAGCTCGGAGGAAGATCTTCCCTCCATCTTTCCTCAATGTGGCATTCTCCCTACCACAGGTTTCCTACAGTGGACTCCTCAATGTGGCACACCCCCTACAATTACCATCCTACAACAATGCGCAACGATTAGTCAAAGACAAAAGAGAACAGATGTGCCACCATCGCTATAGTGCCAAACACGAAGAGTCTGGTATTCTATTAATGCAACATTTATGTTATCTAATTCTTATTTGGCACAAGCACCGAGAACTGGTGCCAGTAGAATTTAAAAAAATGTGGTAGGTACATAATAAACTTACGTTCACGATCGACAATATAGATTTTAACTACATGCTGCGTAATTAAGTGCCAAAAAAAATGCCAATGTACCAGTGTTATTTACAATTACAAAAAGATCATGTCAACGGACACGAGAGCCCGGCCCTCAAATTAAAACAACACATTCACATGGTACACTAAACATACACACTCGCATCATCATCATCATCATCATCATCTCAGCTAAAAGACGTCCACTGCTGGACGAAGGCCTCCCCCAAGGATCTCCACAACGACCGGTTTTGTGCTGCTCGTATCCAGCGGTTTCCCGCGTCCTTAACCAGATCCAGGTCGACCTTGTTGGACCTACCTACCTACACTCTCATAGATAAACCAAAAACACAAAGTAAGGGGACTGCTATAGGTAAGCTTCATACAAATGCACTCGAGGAACGCACACATGTACAACCTCTCACAGACGCGGAAGCTCGCTCGGACTGTGTTGCAAACTTGCCTTCTGCAGTCTCCCTATTTTGTGCTCAAGACACCTTACACGTAGAACGAGGGTACGAAGACCCGGTTCACACGCGCTCCATACCAGGTACAGACATGTACCTGTGCGCTTCTCCCCACCTCTACGACCCGGTCAACCCGAGACGAGGTCCCAGCCTTTAGTGGCGCTCTAGGGTTTTTTTACTCTCGATCCGATCCGAAATCCTTGGATAATCTAGTAGGACACGGGGACACGCACTAGTGCGTGATGCCATTCCCTCTAGAAACCCTTATGGTGTTTTGATCACAATTACTTAAGGAACCTTTTAAGTTTCTCGCCGTTTCTAAATAAGTCCGGTAATGCTGTAAAGACCGTTTGAGGCCAGTAGCAAAGCTGTTTATTAAAAAGATAGGCATCGACAAGCTCATAGACGATATTATTAACATCTCATAATTTTCTTCTTGCATAAAAGTGATTCCCGGATTTCAAAGTCAAAGTCAAAGCTATTTCCAACTAAGTGTACTATTAGGTCTTAAAAGTACTTAGTGCTTACAACTGAGTTACCTTTTATGTTACTGCGATGTTTTAAACAGTAATGAAAAGAAAAAAAAGAAAAGAAAAAAAAATGTTATTTGGTTAATTAATATAATATATTTTTTTTTGCTTTTTGTTTTTTGTTTTACGTGTAGTGATGACGATAACATTAACACTATCATTTAAACAGAGTCATCATCAGCTCATCATGTCCCCACTGCTGGGGCACGAGCCTTCGCTCTGGAGAGAGAGTACAGGCCATAAACCACCACTCGGGCCCAGCCCATTAATGGTTATTAACGACTGCTAATGCAGCCGGGACCAACGGCTTTACGTACCTTCCGAAGCACGGAGGAGCTCGAAACTTTTGGTCACTCATCCGATGACCGGCCTTTGCGAAAGTGTCATAACCTCTGCGACCGCAGACCGGGCGCGTTAACCACTGAGCCTCATCCAGCTCCTTTGCCCAGCGTACAGTGTCCCACTGCAGGGCAAATGCCTCCCTACCCTCTTTCCATGTTGTTATATCTGGAGCAACAAGTGTTAAATGAAAACTAATCAGTAATCAATATTAAGTAATAAGTCAGGCAAACTTCCTTTCCACACCACAGTCAGGGTTGGCTGGAAAAGAATCTCTTCTAGAGATAAGATTATCTATGTATTTTGTGTGTACAATCAAGGGTTAGATAGCGTCAATACCAGATCCATATCTGGATTTATCTGAAAAAAACAAGTACAGTTTTTAATAATCAGATAATTTTGCACACCTGTCTGATTTATACCGATTATTATTCCTTTTAGACCATGCTGTTTTGGGACTTGAAAAAATGTATTAGCTTCCCTAACTTCCTAAAAAAGTCCGTGAGCTCTTGTTTGATGGAACCATGGCAGAATCATCTCAATAACGTCCTATTAGAATTATGTATTTTGTGTATGTTTATGTATATATAATATTTATGTATGTATTACATAGTTACTTACAATCATATATCATAATTGCACCTACCAATGTTATCTCTGCACCACCCTATGGTTGACTGGTAGAGAATGCCTCAGGCATTAAGTACGCCATGTAACATTTATGTTGCAAAAGTTTAAATAAATAAATAAATAAATATCTTCCCGTGCATGTCGTAAGAGCCGCCTAAGGGTCAAGGGTTCCAAGATGCTCGCACATCAGGCGATCAGCGGAACCCATCGCTGATGTTATCTAGCCCTACTTGAATTATGCTAAATGTGGCTAAATGTAGGTTTACGTAAAATCAGATATAGAGCAGTTAAAACCACCAAAATTAATGATGCTTTTTTTTTAATGACTATTTCTTTCAAATATCATCAAAAGATGTTTAAACTATTAACACCAACTGTATTTTTCTGTTTCTGTATCATTGATAGTATCGTAATAGTTATTTGCCATCCGCTAAGTGTTATAACTTAATTTTAACTTGAAGAACTAATGTGTTGTGTAAACATTGTACTACATAAGCAATCATTTATTCAATAATAAACAGTACTATATCGGCATTCGTTTGTATCATTCCTTTCACCAAACACCGCCTTTACACTACCCTACAAATATCTGTCAAATGTCAATCATGTACCTATACCATTTCTAATTATCCGATTTTTCGGAGCACTTAGTTTTTTTTCTTTTGAAGAGCTCGATGGCGCTGTCGCCAACGCGCCCGGTCTGCAATTGCTAAGGTTAAGCAACTTTCGCAAAAGCCGCTCATCGGATGGGTGACCAAAATCTTATCATCTCTCGCTCGTCCGTGTTAAGCACGTAAGCCGTTGGTCCCGGCTGCATTAACAGTCGTTAACAACCATCAATCCGTTTTCCCTATTTCATCCATACTAAAGGCTCGTGCCCCAGCCGTGTGGGGACATAAAAATGAGCTTGTGGTGTGTGGTGGTGATGAATTTTCATTTCGTTTAATTTATTTTTTAATTTTTCGCTCCACCACTTTGAATAATAGTTTTAGGATTTTATAACATTCCGTTAGTCATACTTCAGATTTAGTAATACAGACGTACACCCACCCACACAAGTTGTGTATAGATAACAACACAACACAATGCATCGGTTGTCCACTGAATATTTATATTATGATAAGCATATGTTCGAAAGAAGGTGAATATGTAAAACACAGTATATTTTTTCCGCCGCTGCCCATCTATGAGCTTTACAGAGCTCACTATCCTACAACTGTACTCTCCCGATCCGATCCGATCCGAACCCCTTTGAAAATCTAGTAAGTGTACGGGCACACGCGCTAGTTCCCTCTAGGAAACCTCTGTCGGTGCTTCGTTCTACACGGCTGAGGCTTGAGGAACCCTTTAAGTTTCTAGCCGCCCTCGAAAAAGCCCAAAAAGCCCGAAAAATGCTCTCTGAGGCAACCATCAAACTCTATAAAAAAAAAAAAAAACGCTAAACTCTACTCTACTTTTCTATTATCCAAAAATGTCAAGCATTTTTTATAGTTAGCGTGGCAAATTTCCTCACTCCACCTGATGTTAAATAAAAATGGAGTCCAGACGCGAGGACAGCTGGTGTAGCGTGAAAGCAACGCATCATCAGTCACCGACTCTGCCGGCTTACAAGGTGCCTCTTCACGCCTCGTTTGAATAAACCCCATATCATAGGAAGAAGGGGAAGCGTGTGCTGGTAGACTATTCCATCTTTTGGAAATGCGACAAAGAAACGAGTCACCAAATTTCCTTGTGCGCGATGGAATGTTTTAGTTAGACAGTACAGCGGTGACTCCGGAGAGCAGCACGCGCACTCCTATGGAGGAAGAGAGAAGGTGGGATCAAGGCAAAAAGTTATTCAAAACACTCGCCATGGTATACCGTAATCTTTCGTCATAATCTCACCGAATTAAACAGGTGGTCAACAGCAAATAATAACAATATTTATGCTAGGGCCTAGATTAGGTCTACTTAACTTACTTACTTACTTTTTTGTCTTTTTTCAAATTGTTTATTCGCAACAATATTGGCGTAAAATTATATGTACCTACCTACTTAAATAAATTTTTACTTTTTTAAGTGTTTTTTATATATTTTAGCGTTTTATTAACGCTTAAATACTGAATGCGGAAGGTGCGTGGTTCGATTCCCGCCTGAGGTTGTCGTCTTTTTTCAGTGTTTAAATTTTACTTTTTTTTTTTTATTTTTCAAGTGCTAATTGCTGCACTGAAGCTAAATTAAATATTCATAAAATTTTATAAAATACAGTGAAAATGTACTATAGCGTTGTTATCAAATTTGTGGTATTTCATCTGCAAAGATGAATCTGCATGGCCATCGGTTGCAACAACCGTTTGGATAGATGGCGCTAGTGCCGCTTAAAAGCACTCAAAAATATTAAAATAGCAGTGACAAAATTCAGCGCTTACGTCAGCCTTCCCGGTAGCATAGCGGTCAGTGCAGCCGCCCGGATTGTGGAAGACCCAGGTTCGATTCCTGGCTGGGTCGGGTGGGCGTTTAATTTTTTCAATGTATTTTATAAAATTTTATGAATATGTACTTAAATAATCATAGGTCTACTTAGTTCTACTTTAGGCCTAAGGATATTTCCACAGCACATAAAACAGTGACATGTTTTGATGTTATTTGTGTCCCGGCAAACGAGAACACCCATATATTCTGAATTTTGACATTCCTATTTTCATTAATTCCAACTTCATAATTCCGAATAAATACAATTTTGATTTCATTGATTAGATTTGTAATTTTTAATCTTCGAAGTTTTGTTTTACAGCTGTCGGTTATATTAGGTTAGACTAGTGAACAAAAGCAGAAGAACGAGCAAAGTAATTTTTAAATATTTCTGAATTTAGAGATTCATAATTTTGAAAATGGTGATAATAATATTCGGAATTAAGTTTTTCGTTTTCGTCACTTTCAATTTCAAGATTATCGTGGACCGGTGAGATTCAAAATGGCCGCCGTATAGTTAAAAATTAATAAGTTCGCTTCACAACCATACAACAAGGAAGCAACATAATGAGCTTTCCAAATATTAGGTATTATTAAACAGGTAGGCAGACGTAGATAAGATAAGCTAATCTGTTCTCCGTAATGTAACTAACGCAATATTGCTAATCTACGAGTAGGTATTATGACTGTTTGTAAAAGCTTTGTTTTGTAGACTGTGTTTAGTTTTTTTTTTTGAGAGCTTGCTGTAAGCATTGTGTGTCAAGCATCCTTTACAACGCGTCACCGGTCGTTTTGAGTGATCGAAACACCGTCAGAGTTTTTAGAGGGAAATTAAGCAAGCGTGGTCCCTTTCCCTACTAGAATCTCCGAGGGAGTAAAAACTTGTACTACCCCTTTTTACGAAAATTGCGAGGACGGAGAAGTATGCCGCACACTTATGGTTTATATAGAGATGGAGTGCAGAATGCTTATATTTTATTTAAATTATGCATATAGAATACATTAAATTAAATGAACATTGTTTCATACATTTTTCAAAACTGGAAGAGGTGCGGCCGAAATCTGTCAATGCCAATCCAAACTCACATTCTATCTTTTTTATTTTTTCATTACATAAGATACAATTCGTGCAGCCTTAATAAAATTACGGTCGAATTTGGGCGACCACTAGTAGGTATAGTTGCCTATACATTTTCGTTTACGTTAACGTGATCGGATGTGCGTGATGCATCATTCCTTCTAGAAAACCTCTGACGGTGTTTCATTTCACAAGGCTTGAGCAACCCTATAAGATTTTCACCGCCCCCAAAAAAGTCTAGTGACTCTTTAAATGTCACCTGACGTTGCATATTCTCTACAAAAAAAAGTAATCGAATCGCGAATGAACTCAAAACTCGCACTCTAGGCATTCATACTTATAATAACCTTCAAACTAATTAACACACTAGAGTTGTTCATATCATAACTCATAGAGACCATCATATTTACGAAGGTGTTATTTTACACACTTTCTTTAACCCTATTTATTTATTATATTGGCATACACAACAGGTAACAATCAAATAAAAGTAGAAAACAGAAATTACAAAGATTAAAACTGTACACACACTTATTGTGTATTCTTGGCATAGTGGATTATTTGAGACACTTATTAACTTACAATTTCGAATAGTGAAAAATAACACATTTTATACAAAAAATAAAATATCATTCCACAAAAAAAACTCTGCCAAGTATTTTTTTTAAGTAGAAAAAATTGCATATTAAAGTAAAAGTGGCTACATTTTTTTGTATCTCAATCTTTGATTAATAAATAACCTTGTAAGTAATTAATTATGATTATGTTTATATTTATTTTTATATGTTTTTATGTTTATGGTCAAGAGTACCCTAAACCGAAGAGCATGTATGAAGGGAATAATGAAAGTGGACGAAGCGAAACAAGTATGTAAGGATCGCAGCGAGTGGAAAGAAGTGGTCTCTGCCCACCCCTACGGGAAAGAGGCGTGATTATATGTATGTATGTATGTATGTTTATATACCCAGATATACGGAAGTTTTGTTGCGAACAATGTGTTGATAAAAGGGAATAAGCCTCCTTTGACTTACAGAGTAACAAGTAGATAGTGTTGATAAGTCTTGGCGGGTTGGTCAACACCTAAAACAGCATAGAGTTATTGCACCTGCCCCGGATTGTCATGGGGTGCTGGTCCCCGCCCGATCCTCTAAATGACAGCACACATTTACAGAATACACTAAACATGCACACCAGTTTAGGCCCAAGACACCGTACTCGTAGAACAAGGGTACGAAGAACCGGTTCACACTCGCTCTACACCAGGTACAGACATGTACCTGGTCGGTTCTCTCCTCCTCCACGGCCCGGTCAACCCGAGCCGAGGTCCGTGCCTTTAGAGGCGCCCTCGGGTTGCTCCGCTCCCCGATCCGATCCGAACCCTTCGGAGAATCTAGTAGGGCACGGGGACGCGCACTTGTGCGCGATGCCGTTCCCTCTAGATAACCTCTGAAGGTGATTCGTTTCACACGGCTTGAGGGACCCTTTACGTTCCTCGCCGCCCCCAAAAAGCCCGGTGAAGCTGAAAATGCCGCAGCGGCAATCAGCAATCTCTCTCCAAAAAAAAAAAAAAAGGGGTGCTGGTTCGAATTGCCAGTTCTTATCAGTGCACGGTCTTCCACCCAGAGTAAACTTACGAACCGATGGCTTAGTGACATTCATAAGAGCTGTTTGTATATATTTTTTTTGGAATTTATAGCTTGGTAATAGGCTTTAGGCGGAAAATAGTAAACTCTATTTAAAAATACTTTTTTTACTTTTAACCTTCAAATAAATAATGACACTAAAGTCATTCATAATCCTTAAAGACCATTATATTTACAAAAGGTGTTACTTTACATTCCCATAAAAGAAGAAAAATGTTTTTTAATTATATTTCTTTTTTTATTTTTTTTTTGGCCGTCGATTTGCAATTCTAAGAAGCAACCTATTACTAATATTATAAAGAGGAAAGCTTTGTATTTTTGTATGTATGTTTGTAACGAATAAACTCAAAAAGTACTCTCTCTCCGTCGTCTGTCGAACTTAATAATGGTAATAAAGTGGTCAGCGATTTCCGCTGCTGCCTGTACTTTTAGTCCGTGCAAGATACCTATTTCCGCCGACTTTCTATCGCAATGTTTTGCAGTTAACTGATGCTTATGAGACTTGAAGTAGGTTGGTGTCCAAATTAAAGCTTATGAACTAGTCGCCCTGTGGGTGAAAACCGTAGTTCACAAAATACACTATGTAATGTATCATATACTTATTTATACCTAAATACTTAAATAAGTAAATTTTATCTCTCTGCACTTATTCTATAGATATAAAAATTTTACCTACCCTTGACAAATCTTACACTTAAGTAAAATTTAAACACTGAAAAAAGACGACAACCTCAGGCGGGAATCGAACCACGCACCTTCCGCATTCCGGGCGGCTGCCTTAACCACTTGGCTACCGAGGTCTGGCTTTCACCCGTCGAAATTTTTCAGTGCTTGATGCTTATGTTTTTTAGTCAACATTGCTTCATCAATCTTAGAAGTTTTCACCTCTGAGAATTCGACGAGTGAAAGCCAGACCTCGGTAGCCAAGTGGTTAAGGCAGCCGCCCGGAATGCGGAAGGTGCGTGGTTCGATTCCCGCCTGAGGTTGTCGTCTTTTTTCAGTGTTTAAATTTTACTTAAGTATATTTAAGAGTTAATAAAACGCTAAAATATATAAAAAAACACAAATCTTACACTCTCCTCCTCCGTCCGCGCCGTGTTTAAAAAAGGGGTTCAAAGTTTTCCTTCACGTAAGTACCTTTAATAACTTTCAAGAGCAATGAATTTTTTTGTTGATTTTTTTTGTTGGTTAGAGCCACGATAGCTCAATTCCTGCTCGTGGAAATTTTTTCAACATTTGTGTTTTTGTAATTGATTTATTTATTAAAACAGGTAGGTACCTTCCTACACTTGCTTAACACACATTGGACATTATACCATATATTAGACATTTTACTAAAAGAAACAGAGTATAACAAAAAAATAAAGAAGTAATTTTGATAGAGCAATGTTTTTATTCAATAAAGGAATTTTTAGGATAAGTAATTATTATTGGTCATATCTATTGTTGTTGTTTATTAACTTGTTGTTTTTAGAATTAATACTTTTGTTGTATAAAAAAATATTTAACTGTTGCAATACCCTAACAGGGTCATGTTAGGGGACTATTTATAATATTGTAAGATCTGTACCATACCAACATACCTAAAACATTTTTTCGTAAAGCCCTGATGCCTATTAGGATCTCTATTAAAAAATGTATAAAAGAAAATTTATTTGTTCAGTTTAGGCTACAAGTAGCCCTTATGAGTGTCGCTATGCCATCATATCGAGATCATAGAGAAAGATTTTTGGTTTATGTAGAGCCGAAGATTGGGCTCAGAGGCATGTCGTGATAAAGAGCTACCTATGTCTAGCAATGGACTGACGTAGGCTAGTGAGGATGAACCTCTTTGTTATAATGGTAAACGTAGGTACTGATTAATTTTGCTAAATAAACACCGGAAAGAACTTTTTAACTACCTTGGTATTGTTTTTTTTATTTGAGAGAAAAGCAAACAGAATTTCTCTTCTTAACACCGGTTGCTCACATTAAGTCGTAAACGTAAACTTTTTATCGACCCCAACGTTGACTACTTATACTAAGATTATTACGATTATTTTTACACTTCATGTGTTTTGATTAATGTATACTTTCACACATAACTGCTAACAAAACTCTTCAAAACAAGAAGAAAAAGAAACACAGCCGCAAAGAGTTCGCATTAAAAACTTACGCACCGACACTCAACGCTACAAAGAAATCAAAAAGTTAAATAAATTCAAAATGGCGCCGGCGACGCGCGCGCTTGCCTGCGTCCGTAGGCTGACTGGCCTTTAAGCCGTTGTTGCTCGAATGTTTGTAAATACGAATACGCTTTTGGTTGCATGATAACAGTAAGCGCATGCCTCATATCGAAAGGGAAAACTATAAACTATACAAGTACTTTGTACATAGCTGCTTTATGCTAACAAACTCCTAAATAGTACCACACTGAGTACGCAATGTTTAGCGAAATGAGTTGATTGTCACTTGTGGTTGTACGAGTAGTAACAGATTAAGAATATACTCGTACATTATTTATTGGGCCTGCAGTGTCGTGAACAAAAAAATAGATAAATATTAGATATGTATGGAAAATAACTGTGTCTATGAAACGACATTTTAATCAATTTTGTGAATCGCTTGGCCTAATCTTTTCTAGTGACAAGGCCCTTCCAACCCTTTGAATGCCACTACACACTCAGATACACTAAACATGCACACTAGCATAATCCCAGGACACCGTACTCGTAGCAACGAAGACCGGTTCAAACGGCTGTATTCCAGGTACAGACATGTACCTGGGCGATTTTATCCAATCCTACGACCCGGTCAACCCGAACCGGGGTCCTAGCCTTTAGAGGCGACCTCGGGTAGTTTGTTCCGCTCACGATCCGACCGCATCGGATACTCTAGTAGGGAACGGGGACACGCTAGCGTCACGGTAAAATAATGAGTGGGTACTACGTCTTGCGTGATGCCACTTCCTCTAGAAACCCTTTGAGGATGCTCGATCATCACGGATTGAGGAACCCTCAGTTTTTCGCCGCCCACAAAAGTCAGGTTACGCTGTTATGGTCATCGGCAGACAACAGCAATCTTTTAAAACACAATTAAAGCAATGACAACCATGAAACAGCCCCCTGACTATGAGCTCTTATAGCAGTATTATTGCAGTTGTGGAAAAGAGACGCGAGTATATTCGCCGCTACACGCGTCTCGTTTTCACAACTGCAATAATACTGCTCTAAGAGCTCGTGGTTACCCTCCTGCGCTCTCTGACCTCTTTCAACCAAACAAAAGGGATTCAAACAACAAAGGGATGCAAATAGTGCGTGATCTACTGGATTCAAGTCAGGACGTTTTAAGAATGATACTTAGGTAGGTACTTAAAATATAGATATTTTATTAAAAAAAAAACAATAGCGTATTACGAATGAAGAATTACTTTATTTTATCGACGTGCACACGCCTGCACGTCAACCTACCACAAACTGTCGGATTTCCTCAATAGACTTGGAACTTTAGTGTAAGTTATATAGTTGAAAATGTATTGTAGAAATTTGACAACGTCACTTTTCAAATTCTCTCAAGAAGTCCGCGTGAGGACTTAGTAAAGCCCCCATCTTTACTGAGATACTCGAGGGGTTGGGGGGTATATCATTTCTCACTTCCCATTTCTATTATCATTCATCATCATCATGCAGGAAGTAAATATTGTTTATTTATGTACTACTTGTAAGAAAAGTTACTTTTTCATTAGATACATGCTTGTGCAAAGCCATAAAAAAAGCACTATGCTTAAAGTGCCGCACACAGGTGCCACCATGGTAGACCATCACGCCACAGCTTATTTATTAATAAACCAAAAACACTTGCATCAGGTAAACACGCCTATCTTGGTGTAAACCATGCGCTTACATTGAGGAAAATCACTCGAACTCAATTATCCTGTATGCTCCATTTCAATGAGCGGTTTGTTTAAGCATACTTTCTGAGTCACGATTCAATACCTAGGCCACATTGAAGAAAAATCTGTGATTAACAGCGAAGTTCACAACAACATTAATTAATTCCAGAACATTACTTATAAATGATGTCACATAACAATCCTTAAAAAAAAACTTAAAGTATTTTTGATGTGTAACATCTTTCCGCTCGCTTTCTATATAAGCAATTTGTGGGAGTGATTTCGTGAAATGGGACGGAAGTATGTGTAACAGTGTAACAGGAAGTCGGGGAAGCGCGCAAGCGTGCGCCATTTTGTACATATTATTATTATAAGTGACATATTGTGTCATTTGGACTATCAAAGGTCATTTTGATATGTCGAATGTGTCTAATGAGTATTTACTACATTTATTGTATAGTTATAAAATGATGTAATACCAGACCCATTTTTTTCAGAATATAATGTCAAAATTGCTTATTACTAAGGTGAGATGTCAAATGTTACACATCATATGCGACTACTGTAAGGCTCGTTCGTTTTTTTTTGTTTGACCTTAGCATTAATTTTTGAAAACCTAAAAAGTTTAACACTCAATTGACGGAACACAATAGTAATGTTAAAGTTTATAAAATTTCCGTCAAAAAAATGTTATCGCCTCTGTTTTCTAGTGGTTAAGACCACCGGCTTAGACCCACAGGTCCAGGGTTCGATTCCCAGCGAGGGGTACATGTTTGTGTGCTCAGTTTGGTTGGTGGTAGGACTTGTTTGCCCGCCTGGCTAGCTATCTAAAATGACGTCTAAATATGACGCCATATCATTATTGTTTGTAGCATTGTTCCGGCAGCTAGAGATAAGATAGCCAGTGCCTCAGTAGTTGAGGATTCCGGGTGAAGTGCGCTTCTACCTTCGGCCTTATTATCACTCAACATCAGGTAATATTAAGACCAAGAGCTTATCCGTAAGATGTTTAAAAAAAATTGTTGTCGCTAAAAAGTTCATCTATTGACTAACCAGTCAGCCAGGGCTTGATAACGTTACCAAATTCAAAAACGTAACGTAACGTAAGTATCGTTAAGTATCGTTATTACGTTATCGTAATAGGTCGCACTGACAAATTACATGCTTTCAGAGACGCTAGAGAAAACAACTGCTGTTGAATACATACATACATACATATAATCACGTCTCTTAAAATAACTGCTGTTGAATGTAGTTAGAAAAATACCGGATCCCTTCTTAATGTTACTAATTTGATTTGTAGCACCCACTGCCAATTAGGTTATAGAAAAAGGTGCCAGGCCTCCATGCCCAACCGGAACAAAATAGACTGGCAAAAGGGACCATCCACGACAGGGACACTCACACAGGCAACCACGACACTCACACAGGCAAGTTTTATTCGCCATTCGATCACGTTAACGAACACGAGAATTAGTGTGGCATTGATGCAGTGCCTCCTGACGACATAGGTATGAGAAGAGTTAAAATTTTGCTATATAAATTTTCATTTTCGCAAATTCCCCTCAAAATGATTTTATCCTTGAGGGGCCTTTGTCTAGCAGTGGACGTCTTTTTGGCTGAGATGATGATGATGATGATGAAACATAATCGGTCACTTAGTCGGCACTCTGGTCATAACATCGTAGTTTAATTATAAAATGTTTTTGTTTCGTTCATATAATTTTACCGAAAAATTTTGTTGCGAAACGATTTACAAAAACACAAGTGTTATAAAAATTTCCACGAGCAGGATTTGAACCTGCACCATTGAGAGAGCACCTGACCCAGTGTGTCAGAAGGGTGCAGGTTCAAATGCTGCTCGTGGATTTTTTTTCAACATTTGCGTTTTTGTAAGTATATATAAATTCAGAAGAGAGCTGATGTCTGAAGTCGGACGGACACATGCAGAGAGGATTAATCCTCTCTGCATGGGTCTTACAATACGAGTTTCCACGGCAAAATTCCGGAGAAGAGAGCTCCGGGACGTCCGTGACGCAAATGGCTGGACATCAAAAAGTGGACTGGACTTAGTAACACCAATTAATTTTTTTTTTCTTTTGTTCATGTTTATGTTTTTTAGTGTTGCAATAAAAGTATTATCTATCTATGTATCTATCTAAAACAAGCTATATATATGAGATCGCAGAAAACTCCACAGCTTTAATAGAAGTAACGACATTTACAAAAAAAGAAAAAAAAAAAAAGGAAGAAAAAAAAGTGACGATGATGATAAATTGTATGTCTGTAAGGTACATATATAGATATAGATACATACAATTTATGTATGTATGACATAGAGTAGAGTGACTATGAGTAGAGTAGAGTTTATATAGAGGCCCATTACTTACTATCTGGGGGGCAATATCACCAGTGATCTCGAAATAAATGTAACATTAAATACACTAGGAAATTAATATTTTTTGCTTATTTCACAATTTGATTATTATATCGTTCGAGAATTCTTAGTGTCAAAAATGACACCGCCTCTGTGGTCTAGTGGCTAAGACCACCGGTTTAGACCTAGAGGTCCCGGGTTCGATTCCCAGCGGGGAGTTCATGTTTGTGTACTCGGTTTGGTTGGTGGTAGGGCTTGTTTGTCCGCCTGGCTAGATACCACCATCTTATCTGAATATGTCGCCATAACATCAATGTTTGTAGCATTGTTGTGTTCCGGCAGCTAGAGATAAGATAGCCAGTACCTCACTAGTTGAGGATCCCGGGTGAAGTGCGCTCCCATCATTGGCCTTATCATCAATTAACATCAGGTGGGATCAAGGCACTGTGCTTACCCGTTAATATAAAAAAAAATTAGTTATCAGTGTTCTTGAATAAGTGAAAGAGGAGTATTTGTAATTGATATTGATAAAGAAGAGACATTTTACTCCATTAATATTTTATCAACCATTTAAAATACTAGTATAATATATTATTTTCCAATGTATTAGTTAGTAATTTGCTAGTTACGTGAAAACTTTCTGGTGAATAGCGAGGAGTGTAAAAAATTTTTCAAAACAAAAATTTTTGTGTCTTAAAAATTTTAACTCGAAATTCAAGGATTAACGAAGTCTCCATTTCACCTAAATGACTGTTAGGGAATATAAATAAACGTGTAATAACACAAAATAACATTTTCCTCCTATTAAGCATTTTCATTGTCCTTTCCAAAATGACTTCACGCTTTTTAATTACTGTGTTTATGGCTCAATCGTGTCACAACATACCAAGTCATAACGGAGTTGCAAATGAATGATGCTTTTGCTCATAAAATGGTTATGGCTAATGAGGATGTATTGTTGCGGTGGAAGTGCAAAATCAGTCAATTTTGTAAAAAAAATAAAAATAATTTCAAATAATTTATTTCAGACCGTAGTCCATATTGAGTAAGTAACAATAATTTCATAAATGCTAGTGTTAGAAATACCGATACAGATATAGATATTGAAATATATATACATATATATTACATACTCTCACGTCCATCGCCAAAAAGGGGGTCGACAGAGCATCGAATCACTAATTTTGAGTAAACTTGCCGTTAGTGAACGCCAAATTTAGCGTAATTAAAGTAAGGATCATATATAGTGATTCGTTATTAACACATTAAGAACAGTCCTATCTACTAATTTTGTAGACAGATTGCCGTTGACCGGCTATGGCATTTGAAGCGTTACTAGACGTGTTGAAGGCGGAGAGAAACTTAAAGGGTTTCTCAAACCGTGTGAACGAATTATCGTCAGAGAGTTCTAAAGGGATGGTAATGTAGTGATCGAGACTCCTTGCTACGGGCAGCTCTATGGCTCACGGCGTGACCTGAATTTGAATGTAGAGAAGATAAAAAGTCTAGAAGGAAAAAAGAGAGGATGAAAGATTCGGTGGCAGCCAGCTAAGGAGCTAAGGCTGAATTGTAATTCGTTGCTTGATAAAATATACAACTTAAGTTATTTTTTGGTCTTCTCATTTGTACCGTTGTGACACAGTATTATGCAAGCGGGTCCCCGTCTACTACTAGATTCACCGAGGTGTTCGAATCGGATCGAATTAGTATCAATCTAGTAAGTTAGCATGTAAAGAATAGGTTTTTTTTGTATTTTTCTCACTGGGAATCGAACCCGGGTCCATAAAGTTATCTAACAGAGCTAGAGATTGAACCACGACTTTTCGCACTAGTATCTGTGTTGTTGTTATGGCGACAGATGTAGATTATTAGCTAGCCAAGCGAACCTAAAACTTGTTTAACCAGCTTGTCACTAGGTGGCACAGCATCGATCCTTACAACCTGTAGTAAATTAAATTGAAACAAAAAGTTTGAAAAAAAAACAGCGTGAACGGTCGTCGTGTATTTTTTAGTTTTTGGTTGTTTCAACGAGCGACCGATTGTCATGTTTTACAGCGACATTGAGTGACATTTATAATTATTCATTTATTCAGTTGAATGTACATTGTGTTGTGTACACCGTTCACATAATTCTACATAAAATACTGTGTGCAGGTGTCCATAATATTATTTTAAACGTTCAAGCAGAAGCTGACGTTTTATAATATTTAATTTAAAAACTATATTCTTCCAACTTGGTGTAGCAAGATTGCATCTGCGAGTGTTATGTCATCTCTGCGCCAACCTATGCTGGGTGGGAGAGAATGCCCCATCTAGTACTTGCATATATATATTATAGTACTTGCAAAAGAATATAACTATATATATTAAATTAATCACTACGATGCAAACGCTAACAATGGCTATGGTCACCCATCCAAATACTGACCATAGATACAGTAACTTAACATACGCGATTGCGACCCGTCGCGTTAGCCGCTACACTGGACTCTAATCATTATAGACTTGGTTTATTTTTTGTGAGCGACGAACCGGATAGAACCGGATTCAGGGGTATAACCTCGAACCGACCGCGAAACGATACAGGTGAGCAGAAAAGCGCTAACTTTAATTAGAATTATTATTAACGCCTCCTTGCTTCGGAAGGCACGTAAAGCCGTTGGTCCCGGCGGCATTAGCAGTCGTAAACAACCACCGCACCGCACTGGGCCCGCGTGGTGGTTTATGGCCCGTTATCCCTATCAATTTATAGGGAAGGCTCGTGCCCCAGCAGTGGGTATATAAAAGTGAGCTGATGATGATGATGATGATACCTACTATGTCAAAACAACTAAAGACCGAAACAGACGCTAATCAACTTTTAGTAAAGGTTTGACGATACATTACTAAAGTGTTACGCTACCTACTTTTGTTGCTGTACTAAAAAGAGTGGTTAAAACCACCAATTCCATTCCACCATTCCAAGCTTTTCCATTCGAATTCTGGAATCTTAGGTAGGTTCACACCAATGATTTACTGACGTTAAAGCTTCAGTTTTTATGCTGTATAATCTCATTGGACCTCTCAAACCCTGATCTCATCAGAACCCCTCGGCCTCGGTTATGGCCGCCTGAGTGCCTGTACGAGTTTTGTTTGCCATTTTGATCACGAGAAATTGTTTGGGAGTTTTTAAGTGCCTTTATATCGATAGATAGATAGATAGATTGATAATACTTTTATTGCAACACTAAAAAAACATAAACATGAACAAAAGAAAAAAAAATAAAAATAATTACAAAGTTACAATTTGGCGGTCTTATCGCTTTCAAGCGATTTCTTCCAGACAACCAGTCGGATGGAGAGAGCTAATAAACTTTAAGATCAGAGGTGAAATTATGGAAACATACTAGAATAATGTGTATTTTATAAATAAAGCAAAATAATAATAATAATGAAAATGATGATAATGATAAACATATAAATAAACCTACTTAAACATAATAATAGTCTCAGGGAGGAAAGTAGCAGATATGGCAGTTTTGCAGCTGGACAGGGTTAATCGGAAAGGTAGAATTTTAGTAGCCTTTAGTACGTATAGTAAGTAAATAGACAATAACTGTCGAACTGGGCAAAGGTCTCAATCATTGAAATCAAGTTTAGTCATCACTACAACTGATGGGTATATACTTAATGGCTTAATCACCACGCTTGCCAAATGCGGGCTGTTGATCACAAACCCGGGCTATGAACCGAGTCAAAGTAGTCATAAAGATTTCATTTGATTTTCTCTGATTCTGTGTCCATTCCCAGTTTGGGCGAAGTGTGTTACGGATGTTTTTACTTATAGGGCTACTGAGAAATCGGCCTACAATCTGGAGGTCCTGGACTAGTCCCGTAGTTCTGGGATCAAGCACACTTTTAACATAGGTAAATATTTTATGTCTATCCAAATATTGTCTGGAATAGATCAATGTTAGCGATAAGACCGTCCTTTGTACGTGCTTTTTATTAATGAAGTTTTGTTGAAAAATGGTTTTTTATGATTTGATTATACAGATATCGTTTACAGTAGTTGCATATGATGTGTAACATTTGACATCTCACCTTAGGAATAAGCAATTTTAACATTATATTCTGAAAAAAATGGGTCAGGTATTACATCATTTTATAACTATAAAATAAATGCAGTCATTAGAAGACATTTGACATAACAAAATGACCTTTGATAGTCAAATGACTCAATATGTTACATATACATACATACATACATACATATAATCACGCCTCTTTCAAGTAGGGGTAGGCAGAGACCACTTCTTTCCACTTGCTACGATCCTTACATACTTGCTTCGCTTCGTCCATTTTCATTATTCCCTTCATACATGCTCTTCGGTTTAGGGTACTTTTGACCTATATAACATTGATATAAGATGTTAATAATATCGTTATTAAGTTTACAAAATCCCCGACTTCCTGTCACACTGTTACACCTACTTCCGTCACATTTCACGAAATCACTCCCACAAATTGTATAAATAGAAAGCGAGAGGAAAGATGTTACACATCAAAAAATAAGCTAACACTTGTTCACACGACTGTGCCACAACACCACAGACATGTTGTGACTCATAATAATTATTCCGAAAACTTTGATATTTACACGCTAAAAAAAACTATTTCCCTCCATTATAAAAACAATGTTTATTATACCATTACAACATAGTAAGTAGGTAGGTCATTATTGAAAATTAATAGAGCAATGAACCAACAGTTTATCTCTTTAAATAGTTTTATTACAATATCGATTTCCTTTTGTATTATTATTTTTTGTATGTAAATAAGTAACCGCCTCTGTGGTCTAGTGGTTAAGACCGCCGGTTTAGACCCAGAGGTCCCGGGTTCGATTCCGAGCGGGGGGTACATGTTTGTGTGCTCGGTTTGGTTGGTGGTAGAGCTTGTTTGTCCGCCTGGCTAGCTACCACCATCTTATCTGAATATGTCGCCATAACATCAATGTTTGTAGCATTGTTGTGTTCCGGCAGCTACAGATAAGATAGCCAGTGCCTCACTAGTTGAGGATCCCGGGTGAAGTGCGCTTCCATCATTGGCCTTATCATCACTTAATATCAGGTGAGATCAAGGCACTGTGCTTACCCGTAAAACATATATAAAAAAATCATTTATTTTCAGACAAACGAGTCCACAGATTGTTATTACACAAAAATTAGGCTCGCCTCACCGTTTCAAATGTGTAGAATGCAAAGCAGTGAAACGGGCAAAAAAGGGAGTGTCTAGCCTCTCCGATATCATCTTCAGAACGCTGCCCCTCCCGAATGCGACGGTGAAAGGAGTAGCACCATTAGACTACTGACGATTATCTAGAACTGCCTAGCCAGATGGTAAGGCATAAACGCGGAAACAAATCTGCAGGGTGCATGCCCAAAACTAGGGCTGCCAGGGAGTGTCGGCGGGCGGTAATTTCAATACTTTGAAACCCGGTCTAATATTAAAACTGGACGCTCGCCGGACGTCTTCTAAACTAGGACAAATCCGGGGAAACCCGGACGGATAGCAGCCCTGCCTTATATAAGGCAGGGCTTTATACTTGTTAAGGACTAATGTGCTATAGTACAAGATTCGATAAACCCCGATATATATAACTAAAGTAGTTAAGCAACTTTCGTAAAAGCCGGTCATTGGATGGGTGCCCAAAAATGTATTATCTTGAGCTCCTCCGTGCTCTGGAAGGCACGTAAAGCTGTTAGTCCCGGGTGCATTAGCAGTCGTTAACAACCACCAATCCGCACTTAGCCCGTGTGGTGGTTTACGGCCTGTTCTCCCTGCGGTGCTCCCCTCCATAGGGAAGGCTCGTGCCCCAGCAGTGGGGACATAAAATGAGCCGGTGATGATGATGATGATGATAGAGATGATGAAACTTACCACGGGCAGTCTGTAGTGGACACATCAGCATCACAGCTCGCATTGCTGTCGACTCTTCGCACACCGTTTTTCATGAAGAAGGATCTTCTAGAAGGTTTTCTATCAGAACTGTCATCTGTACTTGACTCGATGAAGGAGATGGTCGAAGATGACAGCTCACCGATCTTCTCCATGATCTTACCTGACAGACAGTGAAATGATTAGTTTTATATTTTACCAGCTGTTTGCCCCCCGGCCCACCGCGTCGCATCGCGTCGTCGCCCGATTGGGCATAACTTCTTATTCGCCGCGCTCAGCTTGTCTGACTATTTTTTGCTCATGGACAGTTTATAGCCTTCCACAAAAATTACGCTATCAAATGCAAAACAACTTTTCAAATCGGACTGGTAGTCCTAGAGATGCGCCGTTCAAAACAAAAAAAAAACAAACTCTTCAGTTTTAACACATTTTATTTATTTATTTATTTATGTTCGGAATACCAACAAACAGCACGCGAAACATACATACATTCAGATATAGGTAACAGATGGCCAATAACAGGTGTCCACGTTTAAAAACAGATTAATTAATAGGGTTTTTGTGGACAATAGAACATGAAATAATTAAAAAATACTAAAAAAACTAATGAGTGGGATATAAAGATCACTTAATCAAATATTTACCAAAGAAATCTTGACTTAATAGCCGCCTTGCTGTTGCTATGCTAGAATAAAATAAATCAAAGTTGTTTGTTTTAGAAAACTCATTTAGACCTTTGGTTAGCTCGCCAAAGAAAATCGTTCTGACGGTAATTTGATGAAACTAACGGTAGATGAATTGGAAAGTAATATCTTATTGATCTTGATGGAATATTAAGGTAAATTTTGGAATTCTCCAGAAACTCTGGAGAATTTATTTTGTTTGTAATTATCTTTAGCAAAAAAATTATATCTGATATTTCCCTTCGCTTTTGTAAGGGTGAAACCTCGAACAAAGTTTAAAATAGTTTCCGGAATTATAAGGCAACTTCAGACGGTAGCATAAAAATTTTACATTTTTTTCTGCAATTGCTCAATGCGATCAATATACTTATTGTAACACGGATTCCAGATCTCCGATCTATATTCCAGATATGAGCTTTATTAAATTATTACCATTAGAATAAGAGTATCGAGGAGCTCGATGGCGAAGTGGTCAACGCGCCAAGTGGCAACTTTCGCTTAGGCCAGTCATCGATGGGCGGTCAATCATTTATCATTTGGAGCTCCTCCGAGCTTCGGAAGGCACGTAAAGCCGTTGGTTCCGGCTTTTTTTTTTTGAGAGAGATTGCTGATTGCCTCTGAGGCATTTTCGGCTTCACCGGGCTTGTTTGAGGGCGGCGAGGAACGTAAAGGCCGTGTGAAACGAATCACCTTCGGAGGTTTTCTAGAGGGAGCGGCATCGCGCACTAGTGCGCGTCCCCGTGCCCTAGATTCTCGGAAGTGTTAGGATCGGATCGGGGAGCGGAACAACTCGAGGGCGCCTCTAAAGGCTCGGACCTCGGCTCGGGTAGACCGGGCCGTGGTGGAGGAGAGAAGCGCCCAGGTACATGTCTGTACCTGGTGTAGAGCGCGTGTGAACCGGTGTACGGTGTCTTGGGCCTAAACTAGTGTGCATGTTTAGTGTATTCTGTAAATGTGTAGTGGCATTTAGAGGATCGGGCGGGTGGGCGTTTGCATCTGTTATGGGTTCGTCGGGGTCGTCTAGGACGTGTTTAGGACGCCTAGATGTGAACCGTCTTGTTGGTGGAAGGCTTCCAACATTATAGTTGGCGGCCGCCACAACAAGCGGGTTAGGGTGGTGGGGGGCGTTATCAAAGTAACGTCTGGAAACGTCCATGATAAAATCTTTCTTTTTCTTTTTCAAAAATCTTGCATTTGCAGTCGTTAACAACCACCAATCCACAACGGGCCCGCGTGGTGGTTTATAGCCCTATCTCCCTATCCATCCATAGGGAAGGCATATGTCTAAGCAGTGAGGATATACAATTTGATAATGATGATAAGAATATTGGAACTCTCATAATGCTCATATACTACATGGAAAAGCTTTTAAAAAACTTAATTTATTTTCTTTCTGGCTCGGCAGGTGACTCCACTTCACCTGATGTTAAGTGGAAATAGAGTCCAGACGCGAATACAACTGGTGCAGCGTGAAACAATGCAGCATCAGTCACCCTCACCCTACCAGCCCACAAGGCAACCGCCTCTGTGGTCTAGTGGCTAAGACCACCGGTTTAGACCCAGAGGTCCCGGGTTCGATTCCCAGCGGGGGGTACATGTTGGTGTACTCGGTTTGGTTGGTGGTAGGGCTTGTTTGTCCGCCTGGCTAGCTTCCACCATCTTATCTAAATATGTCGCCATAACATCAATGTTTGTAGCATTGTTGTGTTCCGGCAGCTAGAGATAAGATAGCCAGTACCTCACTAGTTGAGGATCCCGGGTGAAGTGCGCTTCTATCATTGGCCTTATCATAACTTAACATCAGGTGAGATCAAGGCACTGTGCTTACCCGTTAATATAAAAAAGGTGCCTCTTAACGCCTCGTTTGAAGGACCCTATATCAAAGGAAGGAAGGAAAATGTGTGCATGGCATTTTCCAAAGGAAGAAAAGCCCTTGCTGAGTTTGTCGTCGGTTTTTTTCAGTACAAGGTCTCCCGTCCTGTGTGGACTACCCCGATCCAATCCGAACCCGTCGGAGAATCTAGTAGGGCACGGGGACGCGCACTTGTCGCGCTCTTTAGAAAACCTCCGAAGGTGATTCGTTTCACACGGCTTGAGGGACCCATTACGCTCCTCGCCGCCCCCAAACAAGCCCGGTGAAGCTGAAAATGCCGTCTGACGCAATCAGCAATCTCGCTCAAAAAAAAAATGTGTGGGCTTACGAACCGATGGTATAGTGACGTTCATGAGCTATTTGTAGCGTAAACTAAATAATTGTTTTTTTTTTTTTAATTTATTTATTGCATTTTATTCCATCTTTTGGAGGTGCGACAAAGAAACGAGTCACCAAATGTAATAGTGTCCCATTACATAGAAAACAAAACAGCTTTGAAATGTTTTAATCACTCCATTAGAGATTTTAGTTTAAAATATAAATGTTGAAATTTAAAACAATAAAAAATTGTATATTACCATATTTTTATCATCTAGCAATTATTTCAAGTATTTGTTCTTAAAGTTCGCTTTTAGTTAAAAAATAAAAACGTATTGTTAATTATGATTATAAATAACCAAAACAAAACATTTCGATGGGTAGCAGTATAATATGTTTTTTTTTGTTAACCAAAAAACGTAACAACAGAATATAATATTGTCTTTTTAAATCTGTTGTATGGTAGTAAATAAGAATCAAAAAGTATCTTTTTAATTATGAAACATGCCTTATTATTACTATTCTATTCTATACTATTCAGTACGAAGTTACACTTTAAAAAAATATATTAACAAATAGACAATAATAATATATAGCGTACCTTTTTCTCCTTTTATCCCATCTTCAAGACCGACAACAAAAAATAACACATTTTAATATATAAAAATCAAAAACTGATTTCCACTCACTACTAATAAAATCAATTTAATTTCGGTAATACCTCCACATCGCAAGACTATTTTGGATAAACTTGATCAATTAGAAGTGTCACTAGCGCTGGCTATCGAGCGGCAAAAAATGGAACTAACAAATTTGTAGGTTATTTTAGAAAATCTTAGTTAGTTGCAACAAAACAATGGAAATTTTGCATTATCTATGTAGTATTACTAAAGTGAATACTTCGTTATGTCATGAAATATCACTGTGTTAAAGTTGTTATTGAAATTTTTAAGAATAAACATCGTTTCTATCTGTCAGAGTTCTAATGTCAGATCGATATTTATGACGTGAATAGGGGAGAAGGAAAGGAAACCTTATGAATTGTATAGTAGTTACACGCATTAAATCTGGCAGGTAGATACGTACCTAGGCACTACATGGTCATATATTTTTATATTTTTGTTAGTACCTACCTACATAAAAGTAATCTTAGCGAGATAGGTTTTATACAAGCAAAAACATAGAATTTTAACAGTCAACTTACCTGATTAAGATATAACAAACAGATGTTTAATGATATTGTTATGTCACTTTAGATATTCCATATTTTTAACACTTATTGTTTACATTTACCTGGACCCCAAAATTGGGGTCAGGTGCCAAACATTTTTAAAATACTTTAAATAGTGACATCTAGCGGATAGTAGTGAACTATTAAGAACTAAAAGCGTGTACAGACAGATGGCACCACAAATCATTCTTCTTGTTATTTAAATAACCTCAATCTTACACTAATTTTACATGAATTCATGAACAGATAGTATGAGAATAATTATAAATATTAACGCACTAAAAGAAAAACAAATCTTGCTGCAAATTGGGAATGCTTTAAAAAGCATATTGTCAGCTTTAATGTTCTAAGCTAAAAGGAGATGACGCTACTTGAGGAAAATATTACAATGCAGTCTTTGTAATTTTAACCATAGTGTCTTAAAAATAAGGTAGATTTTCCAACGTTATTTTCCAACGTCAATAGGTTTTCGTCCTATTTTTTTTAATCAATGTAAAAGAAAGAGATAGACAACGGATACTTCACGGTTTTCCCTTTTCATTTTCCATTAGTGCCTTTCCGTGTTTTGGGGTTGTGCGAAAACAGTGATATTAGTGGTAGTACCATGAAACCTTAAATTTCCACAATTATAAATGATAAAAACTGTATAAAAATGGATTATTACGCACAGAGGAATGCACAGAAGTAAGCTATCTTAGAAGAACAACACATTTTACGAAGTTTTGATTGATCGCATTGCTTTCATTGAATTGAAGTAAGTAGTATTAGTACCTAATTTATTTGTTTTAGTCTAGCCTTCGAGATTCAAAAGTTTGTAATTATAGGTACCTACCTAAACGTGTTTTGTTTTTCAAATAACGTTATTAATGTTAAAATTGTTAAAAGTTGTATAGTTAGAATTTAAAGAAATAAATAATAGTCGTTAAGGAGATCCTTGAGAGAAAACCTTTGTTCAGCAGTGGAATAATATTTCAATGACAAAGAATTGTTACACTATTTCTTTTTTCTGATTATGCACAAAAAAAAGAGACATCACAATCAACCAGTGTCTCGATAACTTAACTTAAAAGACAAGTATTAGTTTGACCGGGTTTTATTCTCAGTTGTGTACCCGATTGTTAATTGAAAAAAAAAGGCGAAGAATAAGATGCTAGTAACCATACTATGAGAATAAATCCTACAATCCACAGATCTATTTGGATTATCGCAGTGGTACCTAGTTGTCGACACAGTAGGTACCCCAGCCAGTGGTCAACACAAATTTTCGTCCCATATAAAATATACATATCTACCGTTATTGCTTTTGTGTTATGTTATGTATGATGGTGTGTGTGATGAGTGTGTGAGCCCTTGCTGACTTTTACTTTGAATTATTTTAAGAAAAAAATATCATTCAATTAATTGTCCCTGTTGACACTTGGTTTCACCGCCTTAGTCACTGAATTGTTGGTTATACAATGATTACGGTAAATGATTTATTTTAATTTAAATTTAATATTATATTGTTGTTACCAACATAGTTTTTAAGTTTCAATTTTGATTCACCAACTAGCGGTCCGTCCCGTCTTCGCACGCATTCTAATGGTGAAAGAATTTTTTAAATGGGTCCAGTAGTTTTTGAGTTTATTTGTTACAAACATACATACGAAAATACAGAGCTTTCTAATATTAGCATAGATGGATCTGTTAGATCCAATAAAATCATTTTATTATTATTCAAAGTCAATTTTTTATTCAATTAAACTTATGAAAAGTGCTTTTATGAATCGTCCAAAAATATTTTTACCGAAGAATGAGCGCAAGTAACTCTACCAGCTTTATTAGAATTAATGACATTTACAAAAAAATAAATAAATGTTGATATCAAATCATACAATATTTATTTAAGTATTATTACATTATTTAATTTTTTTTTCCAGATCTTATCTCAAAATGAAGACCAAATTGACGTCTGTGACCTACCTAGGGTACACAGCTATGGAGAAGAGGTTTTCCAACGCCATGCTGCCGTGGCTGCTGAAGGAAATCAAAGCTACTGGTGTGGCTGAAAAGGTTCAAATTCTCATTTACTTTAAAACTAGCATCCTTTTTTTAAACTAGGTAAAGTGCTTTGCGTATAAAATGGGGCTTGGGGCGACCCGGGGTTAAGTCGGTATCTCCTCCAATTCGTTTGTCCAGCTACTTAAAGCTCGACGAGGGGAGGGCCGGTATAGTAGACAGCCTATAACTGTCCCACTGCTGGGCAAAGCCCTCCATCATTGAAACCAAGTCATCATTACAATTGGTGGGTAAAAGCTTAATCATCACGCTTGCCTATTGCGGTCGGTGATCACAAACCCGCAGGCATATTTATTACCGATCTTTATGTGACATTCTTATTACAGAACGTATTTTTTTAAAAATCGTATTATTAAAAAAAAAATCTTTATAAATACTTACATAAATTACAATAATTAAATTACAATTAATTATATGAATTACGATAGCGCTACAAGCAAGCGATTGACGCGGCGCGGCGGGCGAGCGTTATAGAATAAACCGCCCGATTGTAGTAACCGCAACTACTTAGTAGCAGTCGCGTTGCTATTGTGCAATTAGCAACTGGTTGCTTTTTTTCGGTAAAATAAGCCTAAAGGCTAAATGCATCGAGATATCGGCAACACACTTTGCCCGACCTGGGAACTGAACCCGAGTGCTTTGCCAATCGGCCACCGAGACATAGGCTAGTACTACCATCCCTTCTCTACTACGAGGATAGATCCGGATCGCGAATGGCAAGCACCGATTTCAAAACTAGCATGCCAAACGTAATGACACCAGTATTCAAAAGGGTCCAGCGATCGACGCTTTTTTATATTAGTAGATAAGTATCATAAACTACATCGGTAAGTTTTACTTAAAATAACAAGGCTGCTATGAAACAACTATATTTTATTGCTTTAGCGAAACAATTACAAAAAATGCCCTATTGTGGCGGCGGGCTGACGTCCGTTCCTCGATCGTCATCTCTTTTCTTCTGGAAGGTCTTTTTCTTCTAATTCCAAATACGAACTCAGGCCACGGCGCGTGCCAGTAGGTTTGCTCGAGCAAGTAGTCCCGATTACCACTGTACCTAAAATTAGTTTATTTTTTAATTGTGTTAATAAGTGATTGAAAAGTAAGCGTAAGCGTAAGCGTAAGCGTAAGCGTAAGCGTAAGCGTAAGCGTAAGCGTAAGCCACTTTACGTAAGGTCGTCGACCTAACGTCCTCCGCCCGCTGCGCTCTACTATAACGTAGTGATTACTTGCTCAGTGCGCCCTACTACCTGCTACGGTCCGCACCCCTATTCTCGTCAGGCGACGGTCGCTATTCTGATTTACACCAAAATCGTTTTTTTTATCATTCGGTTCCATTATTACTTGCTCGGTGTTAAAAGTATTTTTTAGTCATTATGTATAGAACAATGTATGTGATGTTGTCTCATATATATATATATATACCAATTACGATCAGCTGTAAATTTATGGCGGGAATGCAAATCTGCAAGTTGTATTTTACGGGTAAGCACAGTGCCTTGATCTCACCTGATGTTAAGTGATGATAAGGCCAACTATGGAAGCGCACTTCACCCGGGAACCTCTACTAGTGAGGCACTGGCTATCTTATCCCTAGCTGCCGGAACACGTCAATGCTACAAACATGCTCTTTTCTCCCTTACAGCGTCAAAAATATTACAAAATGCCCTATCACAAAAGGACACTTTCTATCACAAATAAACACAAAAAATAAAGAAGACAACCACAACATGTAAAAAAAACAAAATAAAAAATACACCAACTGCTTCCTAACTGTCATTCAGTGAATCTCAATGAGATAGATAGATAGATAGATAAACACTATTGCTTAAATACATAATATCTACTAATATATATATATCTTATATATATAAATCTTCTGTGCGTGTGTATGTCACTGAACTCCTTCTAAACGGCTGGATCGATTTAGATGACATTTTCTGTGTGTGTTCAAGTGGATTCGAAAATGGTTTAGATTTACAATTGGGGCCGGTAGGTGGCGCTGCTATAGGGGTTCATCATGGGATACGGGTGTTCTTAAGTGGACGAACGATTTGTTGGTGTTGTTGTCATGGAAACTGTCAAAGTGGTACAAAGTCCGCCGGTCAGCTAGTAAAGTATCTACGTAGATACTTACGATTTTTTTCTGTCCCGGTGTTTTCGTCCCAGACCCGCTTTTTTACGTTGAGGTCCCGATATTTAGAAAAACGGATCTGGCAACACTACTGACCACAGTGTCGCGTAGCGTTAGCACACACAAAGCGTATTACCTACACGGTTAGGCAGCCAGGGCTCACAGACTAGGGCTCAGTACAGAATAGCGTCAGAAAGCTGTCCTGTTTCCTGTCATTCAGTAAAATCTCAATGAGAATCTATGTTATTATTTGGCTACGAAAAGTAAGTGTTGATCTCTAGTTATTGTCGAGCGCTGGTGCCACTACATTGTAGGTATGGCTAAATTGTAACTCACCTCGTTGGTCAGGAGGCGTTGCTTCAATGCCATACAAATTCTCGTTATTTAGATACTAGCGGCCCGTCGCAAGGGTGCATGGACATTTCTTTTTTAATATAGCCAATGTTACTCAGCGCTAATGTAGCATTCTAATAGTGATATAATTTTTAAATCGGTCCAGTAGTTTTTGAGTTTATTCGTTACAAACATACATACAAATATGCAAAGCTTCATTCTCTTTGTAATATTAGTAGGTATAGATTAAGGAGGAAACGCGTATGTTAAATAATTAATCTCGCATGCGACTTATTGACACCTTATTAATACTTGTTTAATTTTTTACGTGATACAAATTATTCTTCTAATTACTTATATAATATATATTTAGTTTATATGTATGTATTAAATTTATATAGCTGTATGATAATTAAGTATTTTTATATTGTGTGTCAATACACGTCAATTAATATTTCGGAGAACACCATTTACCGCTCATTTCTTAACTTTTTTTATCCAGTTCAACACATGGTTGCCTGGAAGAAATTGCTTTTTAGCGATAAGGCCGCCATTTGTACTTCTTCTTGCATTGTCCTCTCTAAGTCTTTTGTATGGTGTACAATAAAGAGTATTTTCATTTCATTTCACTTAAAAAAAGTTTAATAAAGATTTTTTTCTTTCTTAACGGGTAAGCACAGTGCCTCCATCTCACCTGATCTTAAGCGATGATAAGGCCGAAGTTGGAAGCGCACTTCACCCGGTATCCTCAGCTACTGAGCCACTGGCTATCTTATCTCAGACAGACGCAACACTACAACGCTACTAACATTAATATTAAGTCGACATATTCAGATAGAACGACGGATTAGGAGTCACTCCATTCCGATCCATAGCATTGTCATCCACAAGGGATCCGTTTTATTTTGATTTAATTTTTTTTTCCGATCCCATCTATTGCACTGTTGTAGATGTCACAAGAGAGCAGAAAAATAAATTTAAAATGTTAGGGGCCCGACCGCCTAACCGATTGCTTTGGCTACGTGTATAGTTTATGACGTCATCTTGTCATCTAGCTAATAGGTATAGGCATATATGGGAAGCTATAGCCTCTAGCTTTCGATATTGCTGTCATAGGCGGTACGAAATGACAAGATGACGTCTTAAACTATACACGTAGCCAAAGCAATCGGTTAGGCGGTCGGGGGGCTGATTCATCGCTTACCTTAGCATGTTTTTGTACGACCAGCAACAAAAAACTTTTTGTTTTTATTTAACTTACATGGCAAAATGGAGTAGGATATCTTTTCGAAGTGTTAGATATTAAAAGAAGTACATACAAAAAAAAAAACGACGCGTTGCACTCCGGGAATGCCGGCAGAAGTGAAAACTTGAATATTAACGTTGTGCATTTTTGATATTTTGGAATGGTTAGGGAATAATTTTGCACGAATTGCTTCAATTATCAGTATAAAAGTACTATCATTTATGTGGTAGAATACAATATTTATTTATTGCGCTGTCGTACACAAACATGACAATTTATATTACATTAAAAAGTTTATCTCTCAGAAAAATCAACACTGATGCACTTTGTTCAATTTCCATATTTTAAACACTTTATATACACGAATTCTACGAATACACAGCAGTATGGCCACTACACAGACGGTCGAGCCATCAGCTGTCACCATCCATGGATGCGCGTGGCACGCTGTAACATAAACACACACGGACATTCGCGCAAGCGCCCTGCGCCGCCTAAACGAAACAGCAGGCATACATTTTCGCCGCGCCGTAGAAAGAGAGGGGGAAACTTCCTCTCCTACGCCGCGCCGGCTGTCTACTCTCCATCCGTCTTACGAATTTTCGATCAGGGGGCCTACCGCCTAACTATCGCTATCGATCTCGCTATCGCGCTCTATTCATTCTCTAGTTTATGGCGTCATCTTGTCATTTCGAAAGCTATATAAAAGCAATATCGAAAGTTATAGGCTATAGCTTTCGATATTGCTTTCATATTGCTTTCATATCGCTTTCGAAATGACAAAATTACGCCATAAACTATAGAGCGCGATAGCGAGAGTGATGGCGATAGAGTTAGGCGGTCGGGGGGCGGGACACGTGACCTGACGCGAATTTAACATTTTTTACCCATTACAAAAAAGTGTACAACGCCGCTAAAGAAGTTTTCACTTCAAAAATAAAAATGTGTTCTACATAGATATTCTAATATGAAAGTTGAATCAGTTACTTTGTGTTACGTAGTTATAAAGTGGTAATGTTTATTCCAGCTAAGCATAGCAGTGGAAGATGGTTGCATCAAAGCTTACAACAGAAACTTTGAGCCGGTGATCGTCCATAGATTCGTGGACATAGTCAGGTAACTTCACTTACTTACTTATTTTAACTAATCTAGGAATATCTTAGGAATCGAACCTGGGTCTTCCGCAATCCGGGCGGCTGCACTGACCGCTACGCTACCGGGAAGGCTGACGTAAGCGCTGAATTTTGTCACTGCTATTTTAATGTTTTTGAGTGCTTTTAGCGGCACTGAGCGCCATCTATCCAACGGTCGTAGCAACCGACGAAATGCCACTTTGATAACACAACGCTATAGGAATTTTTACTTATTATTTTCAAGTGCTAATTGCTGCACTGAAGCTAAATTTAATATTTATAAAATTTTATAAAATACACTGTACATCCACCTAATTAATTTTTTCACTGTATTTTATAAAATTTTATAAATATTGAATTTAGCTTCAGTGCAGCAATTAGCACTTGAAAATAAAAAGTAAAATTTACTATGGCGTTGTGTTATCAAATTTGTGGTATTTCAACGACCGTGGGATAGATGGCGCTCAGTGCCGCTAAAAGCACTCAAAAACATTAAAAAAGCAGTGACAAAATTCAGCGCTTACGTCAGCTTTCCCGGTAGCATAGCAGTCAGTGCAGCCGCCCGGATTGCGGAAAACCCAGGTTCGATTCCTGGCTGGGTCAGGTGGGCGTTTCATATTTTCACTGTATTTTATAAAATTTTATAAATATTCACTTATTTAGATAGCGAATGCTTAGCGACTTTTGTATTGATCTACTGTAGGATGGATGACCGAAATACGAGCTTCAACCTTCGTAGTTGTAAGGCATTTCGCCTTAAGCGATAGGCCTTCATGATAATAGTGAGAGAGAGAGATAACCATCCATAACAAACACACACACACACACACACACACACATCTACATACATATAAATATATCTTTATCATATTTTTATATTATGAAAATCAAAGTAGGTACTAGAACCTAAGTATAGCGGCTACTCAAAAAATTGTTAAGTATTATTATGTTAAATGAGAGCGATTCTCTCCTGGCACAAGTGTTCTCACGCTCCAAAGGAGAGAATCAACCTCTGTGATTGTTAAAACTGATTTGTTGTTGATAAATAAATATTTCATATTTCATATCTCACTTCACCCTGAATCGTGAACCACTCTCACGCGAATACCCAGAGTATCTAGGTTCCAATCATTACTTTTCATCAGGTCATCATTCATCAGCTATATTGTAACCTGTTCTCACATATAAGTGTAGTTGTAAGGATAGTTGTGTATTGAAATAAATAAATAGATAAATTTTGTGCAGGGCCAGTCCCGTGCCCGGTGTGCCCGAGGAGCTGTTCTACTTAGTCTTGGATGAGAAGGCGGGTCTCCTCAACTGCTACATATTTAGAGCTTCTACTGTCAAAGAGGTGAGGTCCTTTTTCGTTCTTATTTAATAACTTGGTGCGGTTTGTACGTATAGTCCAGTGTTACATCCTACTAATATTATAAACGCGAAAGTTTGTAAGTATGGATGGATCTCTCTCACGTAAAATCTACTGAATGGATTTTAATGAAACTTTCCTCGTATACAGACCATGACCCAGACCAGCATATAGGATACTTTTTTTATATTTTATTATTTTTTAAATGTTTTTATTGTAGTCTTCGCGAACGAAGTCGCGGGCAACAACTAGTATTCCCTAAAGTTAATCTAGCACGTTCACGAACACTTAACGGTAAATAATCCACCATTAATTCACATTGATAATCGACATATACATACCTACCGCTGACAATATGACACTTCACTTTCCCGCCAAGAGTTAACTCATTATTTTATTTAATAAATAAAAAAGGTCGCAATTCTCGAGCTTCAACCTTCTTCGTAGCTCGAAGGTATACCGCTTCTTGTAATTGCTACATTGTTTATTCTACATTTTGTCAATATTAGTGAAACTGCACTATACACTTACATTATGATAGCAGCGTGTTTTAGATAAGATTACGGTGACATTATCTCGGGATATTGTTTTAACTAAAATGTATGTAATTAGCTAAGTGACCTCCTTCGCGCACCAATGTTTCATCGCAATCAAAACATTTTTTTTTAATGTGAACGATTTTATTGAAAATTTTACTAAAAGCTAAAAAATAATTCGATTCTTAGGTACAGGAACACGTTAAAAATAAAATTGTTGGGCGCACGTAGCCTATAATTGTCCCACTGCTGGGCAAAGACCTCCATCATTGAAATCAAGCCATCGCTACAATTGATGGGTAATGGCTTAATCACCACGCTTGCCAAATGCGGGTTGGTGATCACAAACCCGGGCTATGCATCGAAATACATTTTGCCCGACCTGGGAATTGAACCTGAAACCTTCGGGTATCGGGCAGAGTGCACTGCCACTCGGCCACCGTGGCAAGGCGCACGTAACCTGCGTAAATATGTAAATAGCATTTTTTATTATGATATAACGGTTGACTTGATAGAAACTTCACACGCCCAACGATTTTGACCACCATGACCCAGACCAGCGTATAGGATACTTTTTTTTTTATACTGTAGTCTTCCCGAACGAAGTCGCGGGCAACAACTAGTACAAAATATATGCAATGGCCAGAACCAACCCAGGAAACATGTGACCAAGCTTGTAGTGGGAGATTCTGCTCGACTCCGATCCGACGATCCGCGGCTACTCTCACCCAGCTATTGCCAGGCACCTTGCGATCGTCGCTCCACCTAGTCTGAGGGCGTCCTACACTACTTACTTACGATTGCCGAAACGCGGTCTCCACTCAAGAACTAGTTTACCCGATGGGGTAAGTCCGACGACGGTAGTACATGAAGCCAAAGACCCGACTCCGACTTGCCCACAAAGCGCGCACGCTCCGCAGAAGTAGCAGACGTGACAAGTAAATTATTCAAGATAAATAATAATTAATAATCAATTAGGTTCCAAAATCTTAGTTCTTAAATTTACTATCATCGCCACAAACGTCATTGTGGCTCCGTGCCTCCAAAGTCGCCTAGCTTTTTTCAAGCGCTCATCGGGAATCTAGCACATAATTTGACCCCCCCGCCCGATCCTCTAAATGACAGCACACATTTACAGAATACACTAAACATGCACACCAGTTTAGGCCCAAGACACCGTACTCGTAGAACAAGGGTACGAAGAACCGGTTCACACTCGCTCTACACCAGGTACAGACATGTACCTGGTCGGTTCTCTCCTCCTCCACGGCCCGGTCAACCCGAGCCGAGGTCCGTGCCTTTAGAGGCGCCCTCGGGTTGCTCCGCTCCCCGATCCGATCCGAACCCTTCGGAGAATCTAGTAGGGTACGGGGACGCGCACTTGTGCGCGATGCCGTTCCCTCTAGATAACCTCTGAAGGTGATTCGTTTCACACGGCTTGAGGGACCCTTTACGTTCCTCGCCGCCCCCAAAAAGCCCGGTGAAGCTGAAAATGCCGCAGCGGCAATCAGCAATCTCTCTCCAAAAAAAAAAAAAAAACATAATTTGATCGAAGGGAATAGGCCACTAATTAGGTAGTATTATAATAAATATTAAATTCGAACAACATGAAAACCTTCGCATTTTTCTTCCGGATTTTTACTTCCGTCTGCTATACAGGGCTGTTTGTAAAATATGAATGACCTCCTTACAAAATATTCTACAAACTTGAACCTGTTTTGTAAATTTAAATGTACAAAACATACAAAGTTGAGCAACAGAACAGTTAGGTTAGGTTAGGTTTTGAATTTCCAAAAGTCTTAGAACAAAATATGTGATCTGGTTTAGGTGTTAATACATGGTTAATTAAAGTAATGGTTAATTAATCGATATTATGGCATATAGTTATATATACACATATATACGTTTGGTTCAGTTATTAAATTAAAATTAAAATTATATATTTTTCGTTTAGGGCATTTTTCTTACTGCCCCGATAATTCGAACTGATTTTTTTCCTTTAGTTGATGGCTTCGTGCGATTAGCACATTTAGCTAGTGTCAAAGTAATTTTTCTTACAAATAATACATAAATATACAATATTTCCTTCCAGTATGATGAGGATGAATGATAGAAATGAAAAGTGAGAAATGATATACCCCCCAACCCCTCGAGTATCTCAGTAACGATGTGGGGCTTTACTAATTCCTTCGGCGGGCTTCTTGAGAGAATTTGAAAAGTGAAGTTGCACTGTTTTGTTTCATTTGCCAACACTCATGCGCACTTACGAACACTTAACGGTTAATAATCCACCATTATTTCACATTAATATTCGACATAACACAAATTTTACAAAATAAAACATAACCGCAGACATGACTCTTTACTTTCCCGCCAAGCAGTACATTCGAACTAACTATTATGCATTAAAACTTCGCGCCAATACCAATCGCCATGATAGATTAAAAATGTGTTATTGAAATGACGTAGGAAGCAAACCTTGAGACCGATTTTTATATATAGAATCTTTTCGTATTTCGACCTCACCAAATCAGTTATCTATAGCGGACCGTGCCATACACTTGGTATAAATTAAGAAAAAAATAACTGTCAACGCTAAAAATCTATAGGAAAAAAAAAGTTATTTTTAAATAAAGAGGTTGCGTGTGACGTGTGTGTACTAGATAAAAGATTAAGTGCCAAAAGGTTAATTCTTCAACTTTGACGAAAGAGGATGTGTAGAAAGTTTCCGATCAATGTTTGTTTTAAAAAGTGGCAAGGGAAAAGTGGTCCGTTAGGTTTAACGAGTGACTTCATATTTTATATTTTAGTGGTCACAAGTCGGTTGAGAGAAAGACATTTCACACGTCTTTAAGAAATTAAAAAAAAACAGTGTTTAAATGTGATTTCAAAATTATAAAGTGTTTTCTGTGTTTCAAGTTTAAAAAAGTTTACTATCGCACCCATACAAACAGAACAATACTTTGAAAGGTGACAAAAAAAAAAAGTGTAATAAAAATAAAAAATACGTGTAACTTATAATATAGTTAAAATTAAGCGGCCCAAATTTTCCATATTCACGTTAACTTAAGGGTCACATAGACGCAAACAACCGAGTGTATCAACTAATTAATTGACATCAACATAAACAAGTGCCAAGAACACAGTCATCGAGATGTTGAATTTAGTATGGACTCCGCTAGCGAAGCGCGCGGTCGCTTATGCTACATTGTCAAACGTAGAATTCTGGTTTGGTGCGATTCTAATATTGTTCGCGTGTGAAATGGACCTAATATACTTCCACATACTGAACGCTTTGGACGTTCATCTGTTTTGATCGGCCATTTTGGAGTCGGAATGTTTTGAAAATAGAACGCGCCGAATAACTACAGTGACAGGCCGACTGGCGGCGGATATCTCCATTTCCCCGCGTAAACACAAAACATCTAATTTGCGTACGGAGCTCTTTGAATTTGGAACGCAGCAGCTGCGAAGGTCGCAGAAAATTTGGAGTGTGGACGGATTATATTGGAACGGTTTGTTTATTTTTTTTGGTTTTGACGTTTTAAATAGGTAATAAGTAGGTTTTATGCCAACATCGGCCAGATGCGGAAAACTTTTTAAGAAAGAGAAATACAAGAACCTGTTTGAAAGATTACTTGCTTAGGAAGATTCCGGAAGATCCGTTCGCGAAGACTACACTATCCCACAGGAACCTGTTACCGGGATAAAAGTGTCCTATATCCTAGTCTGGGTCATGGTCTGTCTATGTGCAAAGTTACATCCAAATCAGTTCAGCCATTTTCACGTGATGCGCGGTCAAATAAACAGACAAACAAACAAAAATTCTAAAAACTGTTGGAACGTGTTCTGTTATCTATTCTAAGTATCCCCAGACAACTTTTTTTCGAATATCTTCCATGTACAGACTTTCGACCCTCTTTAGCTTTATTATATGGATAGATAGATACATAGATAGGAATGTTTAAACAACAATAATTAATTCCAAAACATCAAAAACTTTTAAAAAAGCCTTCTTGTGACATAACACACCCCCCACCAACCGTTAAGTTATAAAGTAGGTGTCAGACAACCTTGCGCAAGCACAAGGGACCATCTGCGCCAGGTCATAACGCTAGATCAGGACGAGCCGAAGAGCATTCGTCATCCGGAACTCTTAAGACTAGTGTCTCAAGCGAGTTGCCCCGTAGACACGTAACATGATAGAATAGTTAAAATTTTACCATATAAAGTTTCGTTTTGAATGGAACAACCAGTACTGGGCCCGTGGGGTCGTTTATGGCCCGTTCTTCTTGTGGTGTTTCCATCCATAGGGAAGGCTCGTGCCCCTGCAGTAGGAACATAAAATTAGCTAGATAAAGAGAAAGAGAGTCCAGAGCACTAGGCTATCATAACCCACAAGGAGGCTATACCTAGCGTGAGCTATGGGGTGAGGACGTGGTGTGGTTGAAGTACCAGGCTAGTATGAGTTATTAGGAGTTACGCACTGGGCCCGCATGGTAGTTTATGGCCCGTTCTCCCTGTGGTGTTTCCATACATAGGGAAGGCTCGTGCCCCAGCAGTTGGAACATAAAATTAGATAGATAAAGAGAAAGAGAGAGTCCAAAGTACCAGGCTATCATAACCCACAAGGAGGCTATACCTAGCGTGAGCTATGGGGTGAGGACGTGGTGTGGTTGAAGTACCAGGCTAGTATGAGTTATTAGGAGTTACGCACTGGGCCCGCATGGTAGTTTATGGCCCGTTCTCCCTGTGGTGTTTCCGTACATAGGGAAGGCTCGTGCCCCAGCAGTTGGAACATAAAATTAGATAGATAAAGAGAAAGAGAGAGTCCAAAGTACCAGGCTATCATAACCCACAAGGAGGCTATACCTAGCGTGAGCTATGGGGTGAGGACGTGGTGTGGTTGAAGTACCAGGCTAGTATGAGTTATTAGGAGTTACGCACTGGGCCCGCATGGTAGTTTATGGCCCGTTCTCCCTGTGGTGTTTCCGTACATAGGGAAGGCTCGTGCCCCAGCAGTTGGAACATAAAATTAGATAGATAAAGAGAAAGAGAGAGTCCAAAGTACCAGGCTATCATAACCCACAAGGAGGCTATACCTAGCGTGAGCTATGGGGTGAGGACGTGGTGTGGTTGAAGTACCAGGCTAGTATGAGTTATTAGGAGTTTATGGCCATGGTAGTTTATGGCCCGTTCTCCCTGTGGTGTTTCCATACATTGCGAATGCTCGTGCCCCAGCAGTGGGAATACAAAATGGGAAACTGGTGATGTGTTAAAGAATATTTAGATATGTTCATTACTAGACAAAACACACAATAGATTCGATATTTAGTTTTCTAATCGATTTCCTTGGTGGAACGCAGTAAATTTCATATAATTGATTTACTACAATTTAAATTTTAATCGATTTGACTAATGTACTAATTGACGAAACAACAAAAAGTGCTTTAATAATTACCTAAGCAATCTTTTTTAATAGGACGATAGATACCATTGTGGTCTAGTAGTAAGATCACCGGTCACTGACCGGTCATATTTGTGTTGTGCTCAGTGTCTTTCACGTCTTTCACGTAAAAACTACTGAATGGATTTTAATGAAACTTTCCTAATATACAGACCATGACCCAGACCAGCATATAGGATACTTTTTTTTTTTAACTGTAGTCTTTGCGAACGAAGTCGCGGGCAACAACTAGTATTTTATATGTCTGTCGCTGTAACAATAAGTTTGTTGTACTGCTGTTTCAAGAGTAGGGATACGATAGCCAGTTCGAAATACTACACGATCCCCGCCTGATCCTCTAAATGCCACGACACATTACTGAATGCACACTCGCATAGGCCAAGACACCGTACTCGTAGAACAAGGGTACGACGAGCCGGTTCATACGCGCTATAGACCAGGTACAGACTTGTACCTGGGCGCTCTACCCACCACCACGGCCCGGTCAACCCGAGCCGAGGTCCGAGCCCTTAGTCGCGCCCTCGGGTTATTCCGCTCCCCGATCCGATACCTTGGAGAAACTTTCGAAGGTGATTGACCCTTTAAGTTTCTCGCCGCCCCCAAAAAAGCCCGGTGAAGCTGAAAATGCCGTCTAAGGCCATCAGCATACTCTCCCCAAGAAAAACCTAAGCAATGTACAGACGCGTACACATCAACCGACCACAAACTGTCAAGTATCTTCAATAAACTTTGAACTTTATGCCCTTATGATATGGTTGAAAATGTATTGAAGAAATTTGACAGTTTTGGATAGGTTGATCTGCCGCCTTCATACATTACAGAAAGACTTACTATTAGAGCAACACTATAACTTCTAAACTAAAAATACATTGAGCAAAAACAACACTGAAAATAGGTACAAAACAACACTATAATTATCACAAATCAATATTTAAAAAAAAAACATAATTAATTTGAATTAAAAAAGTCACAAAGCCAAAAAGGCTTTTAAGAAAAATTATCTTCAAGTAAGTATACAATACTTTGATTGTAGGTAGCGTGTATTTTTTTCAAACACTCTTGCTTGACATTTTGTCTTTCAAGCTAAAATAGACTTAGTTGTACGCTCTTGAACTTATATGACAAGGCTTAGGGTAAATAACATCGTGAATAGAGATATATTATGTTGATATGTCATTGTATATTTATGGCCAACGAATAAATTATATATTTTTTTAAATATCGTACAGGTAAACACTGTGCCTCCATCTCACCTGATGTTAAGTGACGAATGATGATAAAGCCAATGATGGGAGCGCACTTCACCCGGGATCCTCAACTAGTCAGGCACTGGCTATCTTATCTCTAGCTGCCGGAACACAACAATGCTATAAACGTTGCTGTTATGGCGACATTTAGATAAAATGGTGGTACCTAACAAGCCCTACCACCAACCAAACCGAGTACACAAAGATGTAACACCCGCTGGGAAAAGAACCCGGGACCTCTGGGTCTGACACCGGTGGTTTTAACCACTAGACCACAGAGGCGATGGTTAAGATCTTTTTGACAATTCAGTTGGTATCGATATTGATTGTAGGTAATTTCAAAGATCTATTTCTCTGATTTTTTTTCTTCCGATGCAATGCAACGATCCAGATAAAACAGAAAACCAATTAAAAAAAAAAGAATTTATCGATTTAGCTCATTTTTGTGTACAGATGCCTGCCACAGCAACCTATCCAAGGCTTTAGGTATAGAGTTCATAGTCTATTGCGACAATTTGACAGTTTGTGGTAGGTTAAATGCGCAGGCATGTGCACAACTCACACTTGACCAAAAAATTTACTATGGTAAAAAAGTTTTTACAAATAAAAATACTTGATGGTTCCTAAGACAGTGTCTCTGACTTCCTCATACTGTACCAGTTAAAAAAAACCACTATGTATATTTTTATAGGGAAGTATGGCGTAGTGGCAGATGGTAGTAGCGCTTGGCCCGATACCCGAAGGTCCCGGGTTCAATTACCAGGTCGAACAACGTGTGTATGACATTTTTCGATACATAGGTAGCCCGGGTTTTCAATGATGACTCGATTTCAATGATGGAGGCCATTGCCCAGCAGTGCGACCAGGTTGTTTACTACTTACTTACCTCTGTCCTTAAAATACTTACCCGTTAGTTGATTATTTCACCGGCACGTTTTAAAATGTAGATAGATATATAAATACTTTATTGCTCACACAAATTAAAACCAAAAACAGGTACATACAAAAAATCTTAAAGCTAGCATGGGCAAAGGCGGTCTTATCGCTTTAAGCGATCTCTTCCAGACAACCTTTGGTTTAGGAACCCAAGAGGGAGATAGAGGAAGTGCGCAAATACAGTAGAATACAATAGAAACATACTCGTATACCAGTACATAAAAAGACATACATAATAATAATATATAAATATAAATATAATATATAAATAATTAATACACATACATACATACATATAACACCAACAATAAAAAAAAAATGTAGTTACTAACGAGTTTCGGGATTTTCTAAGCATTATCCTCGACAGAAAATAATTGTGGATTTGCCAAGTTCAGATAACGTTATGTAGTTTTAAATATCTTATCAAACGTACCAATAATAATAAGGCATAACAGGCATACCTATATGCGTAGTTAAAAGTATTCGTGTGTCTCAATTCCTGATTCTCCTAGTTCTACTAAGGTTCGATTTCGCAGTCTTGCAAAGAGTGAACCTTGTTGTGAGTTTCTTTCCAGTTTTTCTCGGCTGAAGGCTCTCCCAAAATCCAAACTGGTGGTAGGTTCAGTCGTTTCATCATCATCATCATCATCAGCCTATGCTAGCCCACTGCTTGACATAGGCCTCCCAAGTGCACGCCACTGAACACGATCCGCGGCTACTCTCAGTAGTTAAGTTTTAAACCAAGTTTATTATTATTTGAATTTTATACTTAGTTTTGGCCTCAATAAGTATCTGTGAATGCTTATATTACATAAACGATTTGACTTTAATTTTCTCTTTGATTATATAGTAGTATAACCCGTAATATCCCGAGAAATCTGCTGAAGAAGTATCTTCAGAGGATTTCTCCGGGATCAATTCCTAGCGGGGTAAGTACATGAATGTACCCGGTGGTGGTTTTAAGTCTGCCTGGCTAGTCACCACCATTTCATACAAATATGTGAACAGAACAGCTGTTGTGTTAATCCATCTTATTTGAATATGTTAACATAACAGTCAATAGCATTGTTGTGTTCTGACAGTTAGTATAATATAGCCAGTTCCTCGGTGGTTGAGGAAATGAAAATACAAACTCACATCCATATATACAGCTAACACGCTTACATGTTAGGACTCCACATTAATGAACACTTAGTATTGTAACTATAAAATAAAAAATAAAAACTTTATAACTAAAATAAATATTGAATTTATTTTGTAGGACGGGTATAGGATCTACCTCCTGCATCCTGGATTTTTATTTGACAGCTTAATTTAACACTAGTTAATATAAAGCAATAAGTTTTTTTTTTTTTTTTCTTTTAGTTGATGGCTTCGTGCGATTAGCACATTTAGCCAGTGTCAAAGTAATTTTTCTTACAAGTAATACTTAAATATACAATATTTCCTTCCAGTCAGTATGATGATGATGAATGATAATAAAAATGAAATGAGAAATGATATACCCCCCAACCCCTCGAGTATCTCAGTAAAGATGTGGGGCTTTACTAAGCCCTCACGCAGACTTCTTGAAAGAATTTGAAAAGTGACGTTACACTGTTTTGTTTCATTTGCCAACACTCATGCACACTCACGAACACTTAACGGTTAATAATCCACCATTATTTCACATTAATATTCGACATAACACAAATTTTAGAAAATAAAACAAAACCGCAGACATGACTCTTCACTTTCCCGCCAAGAAGTCCAAGCAATAAGTTTGTACATAGGCTAACTTTCAACTGCAAAAGAAACACAAACAGTTGAGTAGACATTGACATTGAACTCAGACAATGGTCAAACCGAACGATAACAAAATTTTGTTATCATTTTACAGAGAACAAAAAAATTAAAATAAATAATACTCCTACACTCACTCCAATTATCTAGCCCAAGAGAAGCTTCGTTATGAAACTTGTTAAATGGTTACTAGACAACGGATAAACATACTTAAAATACTTAAATACATACTTATTATACATAGAAAACACCTAGACCCGAGAAAATTTAGAAAAACAATAATTTGTAAATTGACCCGACCGGGGATCGAACCCGGGACCTCAGAGATGGCGACACCACGAAAACCGGTGTACAAACCACTCGACAAAGGAGGGGAAATACAAATAAAAACCACAAGATAGTAAATAATCAAATAAATATTGTCAGGTGAACGAGTAAACTGTTGTTCACTCGTTCACCCGCGACCATCCACTTCCCTCTTTCTTCCTTTCGTCGTGTTCGTTACAAATAGACTTTTTAAATTTATAAGAACTAAGATAAAATATATCAAACTGTTGATAGCTCTAATCATAGGTACTACAGGATCTTATGGAAAAACCGTTTTTGGCATAATTGGGTAGTTGACTGGTTAGTCAATATAGAAACTTTTTAACAACTGTCAAAACTAACACGTAACAGTTACAGGATCACACTGTTACGACCCTACTTCCGTCCCTTTTCTACGAAATCACTCCCACAAACTGTATACATATATAGAAGGCGAGCGGAAAGATGTTACACATCAAAAGAACTTGCCAAATAGCTGTCACGTTGGGCTCCTACTACGGATCGTCTAAGAGTCTACACGATCAACCTACTTCTCGTAAAACCCTCAACAATCAGTTAAAGTATACAACCATCAATCAAGCACAGTTAATAAATGTGACATCACATAGGTGGTAGTTCCTCCTTACACAACGCACTTAAAAAAATAATTCAAACTGTAATTACTAATTAGTATCTAGAATGTGCTGATAGCGCCGTGGTTAACGCGTCCGGTCTGCGATTGTTGAGGTTAAGCAACCTTCGCAAAGGCCGGTCATTGGATGGGTGACCAAACAGACCAAACGGAAGAGCTCGAGACGATAAAATCTCGAGTTCTTCCGTGCTTCGGAACGCACGTAAAACCGTTGGTCCCGGCTGCATTAGCAGTCGTTAACAACCACCAATCCGCACTGGGCCCGCGTGGTGGTTTACGGCCCGTTCTCCCTATCCATCCATAGGGAAGGCTCGTGCCCCAGCAGTGGGGACATAAAATGAGCTGATGATGATAGCATAGAGTCCTGTTTCTGCTGTTTAGAATAAATAAATTTAAAAATAAAATTGAGCCCTTTAAGTCAATTTGAACATTAAAACTAGGCCACTCTTAATGCCTAATTGCGCTTTTGGCGGGAACTCCGCAACTGCTATATTTTTAAAACTGTAACCGAAGTAGTAAAGGTAAATTCGGCCGTGCCCGAATTGAAACCCGCCCGGAGGAGGCTACGTAAACTTTTTGCGGATCCGAAGTTGCATGGCTAAAGTAGTGATGGGACACTACATGGATATTTTTTTTTAAATTTACTTATGCTAATGCCGTAAATGTCTAGGAGATCGATTGTTAACACGCCCACAGGCTTATTAACGACCTTGAAGTGACAGTCGCAATCGAGACAATTCATAATTAATCGCTACCAAAACACGCATTCGCATCACAGTAGACGTCCCTTCGCTTTTTACGATGTCCTACGACTTTCCATGCATATTTTTAATAATCTGTCTGAACTACCATCCACATGGAAGGCTCGTGCCCCAGCAATGGGAACATAACACAACACTAATACTTCAAAATGGCGGTTCCTTCTAAAGCACAAACCATCACAAACTTTTACTAACGACACAAACCAGATCCGTTTTTTACTCCTTACGGGTAAGCATTTGGCATTCATCTCACCTGACGTTAAGTGATGATAAGGCGAAAGGTGGAAGCGCAGTACACCCGAAATCCTCAACTACTGAGGCACTGGCTATCTTATCTCTAGCTGCCGGAACACAACAATGCTACAAACATTGATATTAAGGTCTTTTCCCCACAGCCACGACCAGTCAACCCAAGCAGAGCCTTTAGAGGCGCCCTCGGGTTTCTTCCTATTCGTAATTATGCACAATCTGAATTCCACACAATAGCAATTCGCCACATTCGCTACTGTGCACAGTCGTTATTTGTGTGCAGTAGCGATTCTTCATTTTCGTAATTCTGAATAATCTACATAATAGTATTTCATCACATTCGCTGCTGTGTACAGTTCAGTGCTGTGACATTCTAGATACTGATTAGTAATTACAGTTTGTAACTATATTCTTTTGAGTAGCGTAGCGTCAGAATGGAGTAATTATTCGTTGATTCTACGAACATGTGGAACGGGTCCAGCGTTTCCCCAAACGGTTTTTCGTCTCGCTCCACTGTTTGCCAAATGATTCTGGTCTATGTGACTTTGCGTGGAAGCGTTGTATTTTCGATTACATATTGCGTATTACTACCTACGGTACTATAATTAATCATTATCTGTCAAAATTGACGTATAGTCAGGCCCAATCTGTGGTAACTCCTCTTAGTTGTATTGAAAGAGTCAGGCAGACATTCTGTTCTGTTTCAATCCTTTTTTTATAGCGGGTAGTCTGCGATTGTTAAAGTTAAGCAACATTCGCAAAGGCCTGTCATCGGATGGGTGAGCGAAATTTTATAATCTCGTGCTTTTCCTCCTTCGGAGGGCACGTAAAGCCGTTGGTTCCGGATGCTCCAAATGGCTGTGGGTGACGACGAACGCCTCGGTGGCCTAGCGCTTGGCCCGAAACCCGAAGGTCTCAAGGTTTCATCCCAGGTCGGGCAAGGTGTTTGAATTTTTCGGTGCATAGCCCGGATTTGTGATCATCAACCTGCATTTGGCAAGCGTTGAGATTCAGCAATTACCTATCAATTGTAGTGATGACTTGATTTCAATGATGGAGAGCTTTGCTCTGCAATGAGACAGTCATAGGCTATTTACTACTCACTCTGTCTGCTATATATAGAAGGCTCTATGTGGAATAAAATAACAATCATTACGATAAACATGATATGCTTGATGACGTAGTGTAGCGAAAAATGTATCATCTCGAGCCCCTCCGTGCTTCGGAAGGCATGTAAAGCCGTTGGCCCCGGCTGCATTAGCAGTCGTTAACGACCACCGCACCGCACTGGGCCCGCGTGGTCGTTAGTGGCCTGTACTCCCTATCCATCTATAGGGAAGACTCGTGTCCCAGCAGTGGGGACAGAATGAGCTGATGTGATGTGTGATGACGATTGATAAAGATGTTGCGCCCGTCTGTATTTGGGAAGTCTCAACAAAGACCGAATTAACATAGAAATGTGACATTTATTTATTTATGGCATCAAGAGTTTGACCCCCACTAGCATAATTATAATTGTTTTTCTATTTATAAAACGTCGCATACGAGGTCAAGACAGCTGAATTACTATATTTAATCACTGGACCGGTATTAATGACGGAAACCTTTGAGATAAACGATAGTAACACGTTAGTATTATTAAAACTAGATCTATTTAAATGCATAATACCTACTACTATGCATTCTAATTTCGACCACTGGGCGACCACTGTCGCCCAGTGGTCGAAATTCGACCGTAATTTTAGTTTCCTCCGATTGTATTCTGAAACAATATTTCATTATGGCTGCACGGATTGTATCCTAACCTAAGCAATGAAAAATTAAAAAAAGATAGAATGCCGACCGCTCCTCTTCCATTTTTGTTTTTTTTTTAATGTATGAAACAATGTTTATTAATTTTAATGTATTTTTTATGCATAATTAAATAAACAAATTAGCTTTCTGCACTTCTTCTCAGGTTGGCTTTAGTATCTGGCCATCTGGCTTTTTATGCGAAACTTTTTTTACTTTTATTCATAATTTGTAACTAATAAGCCAGTCCGAGTGCAGCTGTCGCGAGACGCCGCGCCGTGTCCGTGTGAGGTTGTCTATGTGTGCGTTGCTCGAGCGCGTTTGTATGAAGTGTACATTCTGCAGTCTGCTTATTTTGTGCTATAACATTTATGTGAGTTGTAGTTGAGTTGTTGATTCAGCAATTTTACAATGTTTCTGTTTCTTTTGTATTACACGTTGCGATTTAGTACATAGCTACTATAAAAATGCGACTATAACAGTTATGCGAGATGTAGCTGAGTTGTGGATTTAGTTATTTTAGAATGTGTCTACCTTTATTATTTATTTATTTTAAACACCACCGGTGGTAAGTATTTAAAAAAAAAATATGCAATATTTGTTAACTGATATGTGAGTTACAGTTGAGTGAAGGTTTTACTATTTTTCATTTTACATTTTTTGTTCTAAAAATATTTTGATTTTTTTATTTACTCATCAAATTGTAGCGATGACTTGATTTCAGTGATGGGGGCCTTTTTTATTTAAGGCAAATTGAGCTCTCTGTAGTAACTTTATAAGAAAACGTTAGTTCAACAAATTTTATGCTATTTGCAAATACAGTAAAAAACGTTTAGGTATTTTAAATGTTTTTTTTTAACATAATTAAAAGGCGTAGAAAGTTTCATTAAAATCGGCTTAATAGACTTAGCTGACCGGGACATTTGGAATAGAAATAGGGATAACCATGGATAATTTAAAAAAACCTAATTATTAAAAGACACTTTAATAGGTTTTTTTTAATCATACTCTCTTACAACGTTAGGAACTTTTAGGACTCTTTCAATTTAGACGTTTCGTGTCGGACCACACGGCAGCGGTTTCATATTAAACGCCAGCCGCACGACAGCCGCACGACTGTTTTAATATGGAACGCAGTGCAAACGTGCGGCAGCCGTTCGATAACAAACGTGTAAATTGAAAGAGCCCTAACGTCTCACTTTTGGTTGATATTTATTAAAAAATTTAAAACTAAATGAAATGTGAAAAATCAGCAATAAATATCTATAGAAAAAACAATAACTTGACGTTCTTAGGCCAAACCGGGACCACTGACTTACTGGCCGGGGCACAACGCTTCGATCCGGGATACGTCCCGCTGTACCGAGACGTATGGCAGCCATTACGTAGTCGCTAGCTTGTAGCTACCAATATTTGCGTTAATATCAAAAGGTTTTGCGATCATGCGATTATGCTAAGCGCTAATCAGAATGGTGACGTTTAAGATAATGCGAATAAGCATACGCATAATGTATATTAAAGAGGTTATATTAAAATGAGCTCGATGGCGCAGTGTTACCGCGCCCGGTCTGCGATTATCTATGTTAAGCAACTTTTGCAAAGGCCGTTCATTGGATGGGTGTACAAAAAACTTCTCATCTCTAACTTCTCCGTGCTTCGGATAGCACGTAAAGCCGTCCCGGCTGCATTAACAGTCGTTATAAACCTCCAAACCGCACTGGGCCTGAGTGGTGGTTTATGGTAAAAATTTTTCATCCGAAAAAAGAATTTCCCGATATTTTTCCCGCGTACCGCTTCAACAAAGCGCGGCATCTCTTCAGTCTCAGCTCCATTAGACGAGCATTCAAACGATGTCCTGTTTTTCTTCGATATGCCCGAAGCCCTAAGTCTTCATTTAACATCCTTTTAACCGTGGTTCTGCTTAACCCCATCTGAAGGACCAACAGTTTCTGCTTACGTTTGGGATTTCTTTGAATTCGCGCCTTCACAGCTTTTATCACTGCTGGAGTCCTAACAGACCGAGGGCGACCACTTCTTGACCTGTCATCTACACTAGAGTCTTCATTATATCGTTTGATGGTACGATAAACGAATCTTTTGGTTAAATTAAAATTTTTCAGTATGTCAAAAATTTTAATTGGCGCGTAACCGCAACGATGCAACGCAATAACTGCAACACGGTCTTCTTTAAGCGTCCACTCCATATTTAAAAATGAGTAAAATTCTAAAAAGTATACATTTTTATTTTCATGAACAATTCAAAATTCGAATTCAATACACTTTTTTGTGGCCAGCATTCTAAAAGAAAAGTTTTTACTGTGTGACAATACTTATGACCTGACTGTGTACTATAATTAGTCTGTTTTTTTTTAAATTTCTTATGACATATACATTATGTACAAGCGTGGTACCTACAAGCCCTTCAGCCGGAATATTAACCAGTTTTCTGGTCGAATTCCGACAACAGGGCGATCACAAGTCAGTTATGCATGACGTAGACGATAATGCGATGCGACCATGCGACAGAGCACACGCCTAACGCATATTAAAGAGGTTTTATAACAAAATCATTGTGATTCTCATGTGGTATGACGTCATAGACTGTTTTATCACTTATTTGAGGTGGCTTACTATACTTATTTGTTTATAGTTATAGGCTTTTTGATTTATGTTTTAAGACTCATTGACCTGATACGCTTTAAGCATATCTTTTGGCGTATAGGTATGCATGTATATTCTAAACATACACTAATTGATTGGTATCATTTTAACCGCCTCTGTGGTAAAGTGGATAAAGCCACCGATCACAGACCCGGAGATTGATACCCAGAGGGGGCGGGAGCACATGTTTGTGTAATCGGTTTGGTTTGTGTAAGAGCTTGCGTGTCCGCCTGGATAGCTTAGTTGGTTAGTTATCTTTGATTAAAACACTATTGGGTTCCGGCAGCTAAAGATAAGATAGTACAGTAGTTGAGGATTCCGGGTGGATTGCGCTTTCTTCGCCCTTATCATCACTTACCATCAGATGAGACGAAGGCCAAGTAGGCATCCGTAAGATATCATCTTGATCATCACTTTCAACCCGTATCTACTACACACTGCTGGGCATAGGTCTCCTCCATGTTACGCCATTCCCTTCTGTTTTGGGCTGATTGCGTCCAGGTTTTTCCAGGAACCAGCTCTATATCTCTTTTCAAATTCAAATTCAAAATCCAAAATCATTTATTCAGTTATGGCTACAAATAGCTCTTATGAACGTCACTATGCCATCGGTTCGTAAGTCCACTCTGGGCGGGAGACCTTGTACTGGGAAGAACCGGCAAAAACCCAGCAAGTGCCAAGCTCTTCTCTCCCTTACAGCGTCAAAAATATTGGAAAATACCCTATCATAAAAGGACACTTTTCATCACAAATAAAAACACAAAGTATAAAGGACAATCACAACCTGTTACAAAAAAATCTCTGGCCCATATAGCAGGTGGTCGGCATTATAGGAGGATTTTACTCCACCGGCCGTCACTGTTTCTCGCCGTAAGCTGTATTTAAAAGAAATTGGAAATATAACGTCATCAGAGGGTTTCTAGAGGGGATAGTATCACACAAGCGTGTCCGTATCTCCTGCTAGATTCTTTGAGGAGTTCGGATCATAATCGAGAGTGGAACAACCCGAGGGCGCCTCTAAACCTAGCCTTTAGACCTCGACTAGGGTTGACCGAGACGTGGATTAATAGCTATTTTAGGTGCTATGGTTACCCTTGATTCTAAATTAACCCCGTTTTACCGAAGTCAATTAAGAACAGGTTTTAAGTGCTTAATTATTTTTGTAATTAGTACAATCAAATTGATATTGATTGTGGTGACTTCTGGTTAGAATTAAAAGTTTGATAATTGTATTGTATTAGATTTTGCTGTTGGCCTCAAATAGCTTATACAGCGTTTTACGCCTGACTTTATTTGGAGGTGGCGAGAAACTTAAAGGGTTCCTCAAGACATGTGATCATAACACCGTATCATTATACTACACGGGTCTCTTTTAAAGAAACCTTTCTCAGGCACCGCAGTCTCTCACAATTTGGCTGGTAACATATTGTTAAACTAGATTTATATATCAGTTATGCTGTAAACGATCGTTGACTCGTGGTCCCACCGATTTTGTCCCACTATTACTCGTGGTCCCACTAATCATCTAAACGTGTAAGAGAGAAATAATTTATTATTGTCATCAATTTGACATTTATTAGGAATCGTTTATGCAAAATGACAAGCGGAAATCCCTTTGGAAGGTATCGTGGTAGAGGTTGAAATTAGATAATAAGCCGTCTGATCTTCGTACACTTGTTCTACGAGTACGGTGTCTTGGGCCCTCCCCGATCCGATCCGAACCCTTCGGAGAATCTGGTAGGGCACGGGGAGGCGCACTAGTGCGCGATGTCGTTCCCACTAGAAAACCTCCGAAGGTGATTCATTTCACACGGCTTGGGGGCCCTTTACGTTCCTCGCCGCCCCCAAACAAGCCCGATGAAGCTGAAAATGCCGTCTGAGGCAATCAGCAATCTCTTACCAAAAATTTAAAAAAACGGTGTCTTTGGCTTATTTTGGGTGTTTGATAATATGTGTATTGTCCCGAACCATAGCCATGCAACCAAGTATAAAGATCTCCGTGATAATATGCAAAATCAAAGAACAATGCCCATTAGGCGTACAGCGTCAGGCCCAGAAGTGGACTTTTCAAATATTGTACAAGTATATAGTCCTAGCTATATAAATGTATGCTGACATAGAAAAATCTAATGAGAAGTCCGCCAGTAATTACTATTACCAAACATATCAGCCAAAGTCGAGTTGGTACTCTCTTACAGTTTAGCATGAATAATTATTAATCATTACCTACATCGGCGAACTGTTATATTTTTATGTATTCAATAGTGTATTATGAAAAGAATAGAATAGAATAAAAACATCATGTTGATTTGTAGTTTTTTAATACCAAAACCTTTTAAAATCATTAAAAATACTTATCTTAATAAATTATTGTAATTACTGGCATACTTTTCAAAATTGCTAAAAATTATATCATATATAAAGTGATTTAATGTACGGTTTATTTAAATTTAGTTGTGCTGTTCAAGGATGGGCCGAGAATGGGCATTGTTCTTTACGAAAATAATATTTTCATAAAAAACCCAAATTTATTTTAAAACAATTTTTTTTATTGACTCTGACATGTTTTGGCTTCTGTTTCGTTTGGAACTTAAGGTTGACGACCAAGAACACTGTATCAGCTGGATCTAGGGTTGTAACTTTGCAATTTTACTTAGTAGCAAAAATCTTCAATATCTCTGCCATATGGTGTTTTTCAGGTATGTTTATAATTTTCCGGGGTTCTATTCACTGTACCCAATCTGCCATATTCGGGATTATACAGGTATTACCAAACACCCTGTATTACATAATTATTAACATAGTATGTTACTTTGACGTAAGCGTATGACCTCAACCTCCAGCTAGGATGTTTTAAAGTCCATGTTATTGTCATATACATAGTTTTTGTTACATAATTTTACGTAATTGTGACCTTCAGTGTGCTATGTTGCGGGTGAACAGTGGAATCAGCGATTTGCGAAATTGCCCGGTGAATCTAAAAAAACTCGCAAAACTTTTTTTTCTTTTTGTATTATTATGACTGTGGAAGTTGAAGAACTAAAGTGTTTACCTGATGGTAAATATCATCGCAGCTTGACACCTGTTTTGTATGTAACGGGTAAACCCAAATATTTCATGCCAGCCAACCGCAATAGATATTTAAACTGTCCCTTTTCCATTTCTCAACAGATTACCTACCTACTGGGGATATAAACAATGAGTACGAAAAATAGGCCATCATATGGCTCCCACTCCGACACTTCAGCCATAAACATAAAAAATATGGTAAGACTACGATGGCTTGTGTTTGTGATTGTTAACAAAGTTTGCCGAATGCCTAGTCCTACTTTCATCCTCTAATCGATCATCATCACCGGCTCATTGTGCGTTACCACTTTTTCTTAATGTAGAGACTTCATAGGAAAGTAAGACATGACTGCTTGGCGGGAAAGTGAAGAGTCATGTCTGCGGTTTTGTTTTATTTTCTAAAATTTGTATTATGTTGAATATTAATGTGAAATAATGGTGGATTATTAACCGTTAAGTGTTCGTAAGTGCGCATGAGTGTTGGCAAATAAAACAAAACAGTGCAACTTCACATTCTCTCAAGAAGTCCACCCGAGGAATTGTAAAGCCTTACTGAGATACTCAAGGGGTTGATAATAGGTATATCATTTCTCACTTCTCATTTCTATTATCATTCATCATCATCATACTGGAAGGAAATATTGTATATTTATGTATTACTTGTAAGAAAAATTGCTTTGACACTAGCTAAAAGTGATAATCGCACAGAGCCAACTAAAGGGCAAAAATAAACTATAAGACATATGAGAGCCAATATAAAAGACTGTATCACGAGCCTTTTCTTTGGATGAAAACACTAAAGAGAGATGGGTGACAGTATCTCGATGGCGTAGTGGTTAACGCGCCTGGTCTGCGATTGCTTTGGTTAAGCAACTTTCGCAAAGGCCGGTCATCGGATAAGTAACCAAAAACTTATCATTTCGAGCTCCTCCGTGCTTCGGAAAGCACGTAAACCCGTTGGTCCCGGCTGCATTAGCAGACGAACGGAATTTGATCATCAGAAGGAATTCGATCATTAGAAGGCGCTGCAATTTTAACCGCCTCTGTGGTCTAGTGGCTAAGACCACCGGTTTAGACCCAGAGGTCCCGGGTTCGATTCCCAGCGGGGGGTACATGTTTGTGTACTCGGTTTGGTTGGTGGTAGGGCTTGTTTATTCGCCTGGCTAGCTACCACCATCTTATCTAAATATGTCGCCATAACATCAATGTTTGTAGCATTGTTGTGTTCCGGCAGCTAGAGATAAGATAGCCAGTACCTCACTAGTTGAGGATCCCGGGTGAAGTGCGCTTCCATCATTGGCCTTATCATCACTTAACATCAGGTGAGATCAAGGCACTGTGCTTACCCGTAAACGTATTAAAAAAAAAAATCTGTTCTATTTCAATCATTTCAACTTACACTATGCACCCTGACTTCTTATACAGTTTGTAATGTTTCCTAACATGAAGAATGACAGACAGATTGATAATTAACTCATGAATGACGTTTGTTTTCTTTTCCTCAATTAATTGCATCCGAAATTAACATGAATTTGAACAAAATACTTCTAGTATTTAAATTCAATTTTTATATGAATATAACATAACAATTTATTTGCGTTTATCCAATTTGCATGCATACCTACATAGCCCGAGTTTGTGAACACCAACTGGCATTCGGCAAGCAATGGGGATTAACGCCGGATCCCTATATTCTATCTGTCAGTTGTTTTGCTTACTGGAGATAGAAATTTGACATAATTTGAATGGAGCTTATGTAAAATTTTTATCTATAGTAGGTTTGCCAACAGATAGATAGAATATAGGGAACCGGCTTAAGACAATACCCATCAACTGTTGATTGACTTAATTTGATGACGGAGGCCTTTTTCTAGCACCTATAAATAGAGTATATAGTATATAACGTGATAAGATTGAATATATTCTCTAAAACCCTAAACGTGTCTTCTACTTGCCTTTACCTACCTACATACAGTCCTCTAATTCATATTTATAGATAGATAGGATAGGATAGTATATATAAAGATATAGATATGTTATAGAGTAGTATAAAGGCAAAGTTTTATTTAAATATGTAGGAAGCCTGTGGGTAGATGGAATCACGTCGGGGTCACCACTGTAGGATGCCAATGGTAGTATGGATGGTGCGCCACAATGAGGAAGGATAAAGGGAAGATCTTCCTCCGAGCTGGGTGGTATAGCTCGTGGACCGAGGTCCAATGGATGTTTTTTTTTTTTTGAGAGATATTGCTGATTGGCGATTTTTTTTTTGAGAGAGATTGCTGATTGCCGCTGCGGCATTTTCAGCTTCACCGGGCAAACGAATCACCTTCAGAGGTTATCTAGAGGGAACGGCATCGCGCACAAGTGCGCGTCCCCGTGCCCTACTAGATTCTCCGAAGGGTTCGGATCGGATCGGGGAGCGGAGCAACCCGAGGGCGCCTCCGAAAAGGCACGGACCTCGGCTCGGGTTGACCGGGCCGTGGAGGAGGAGAGAACCGACCAGGTACATGTCTGTACCTGGTGTAGAGCGAGTGTGAACCGGTTCTTCGTACCCTTGTTCTACGAGTACGGTGTCTTGGGCCTAAACTGGTGTGCATGTTTAGTGTATTCTGTAAATGTGTGCTGTCATTTAGAGGATCGGGCGGGGGGGCGTTCGCAACCGTTATGGGATCGTCGGGGTCATCTAGGACGTGCTTAGGACGCCTAGACATGAACCGTTTTGTTGGTGGAAGGCTTCCAACATTATAGTTGGCGGCCGCCACAACAAGCGGGTTAGGGTGGTGGGGGGCGTTATCAAAGTAACGTATGGAAACGTCCTTGATAAAGTCTTTGATAGTGGGAAGATCAAGATCGCGGTGGAGATCTACGTTGCGATAGTACCACGGGCAACCCGTGGCACCACGCATGAAACGGTTCTGGAGGGTTTGTAAGCGATACAAATAGGAGGGCGGATTGCCGATGTTACTTGGAGGTGCTATATATAGCGAAGGCGATGGTGAAACTTCGCTATCGCGATGCAGGCTTCCCATACTATTTATCGTCATAGTATGGCGACGTCGTTGGTATGCGTTTGTGGCGCCATCTGTTGACACGGTTGAGAAGGTGTTTGTTTCGTGTCGAATAATGTGCGGCGTATGAGGTAGGTGACGCCGCCACAAATATATGTTTTTGTCATTACTGGTCAACCAAGCTTGATTACAAATATTGTCACTGTTAAAATGTACAGTTCATAAAGCACACGTGACTCCCTTTTGTTCTATCTGTATTATACATATGGCTCATATACACATATGTAATAACCGTGTATAACTAATCGGTGGCACAAAATAAGACGACTGCAGAAGCTTCATGCATACCGTGCTCGAGTAACGCACGGCCAACACAACCGACCACCAACAGTCCGAGCGCAACTGTTGCGAGGTTCCGTGCTTCCGTGTTCCGTGTCCGTGAGAGGTTGTCTATTTGGGTAGTTGACTGGTTAGTCAATATAGAAACTTTTTAACAACTGTCAACACATTTATTTTTTATTGAAATTGTATGGGATTAGCGAACTATGACGTCACTATTTCTGTCCGTCAATTGAGTGACTCAATACTCATACAACAGTTCTTTATAACATTGACCAATTTTTTATTTGTAACCATGAATTTCTGTAACCTAAAAAGTTATTACAAACTGACAAACTGCATTAGAAGTCAGGGTGCATAGTGTAAGTTTAATTCACGATCACATTAAAGAAAACGAAAATTCAAACGGACTACAACATGGAAGGCTTACACGGTGATGGCGGGATGAGTTGAAATGACTGAAATAGAACAGAATTGCAGCGCCTTCTAATGATCGAATTCCTTCCTTATGATGACCAAATTCCGTTCGTCTGCTGATAAAGCCGGGACCAACGGGTTAACGTGCTTTCCGAAGCACGGAGGAGCTCGAAATGATAATTTTTTGGTTACTCAATTTGAGTGGTTATTAATAACTTTTTAGGTTACAGAAGTTCATGCTTAGGTCAAATAAAAAATTGGTCAATGTTATTAAAGATTTCATTTATACGTTTATTGTTCTGGAATTAATTGCCGTTGTTGGCAACTATACAATTGTGCGTTCCGGAGATAGTTTGCTGATTACCTCAAACGGCATTTTCAGCTTCGCCGGGCTTTTTTGGAGGCGGCGAGAAACTTAAAAGAGTTCCTCAAGGGTTTCTCGTGTGAAACAAATCACATTCGGAGGTTTTCTAGAGGGAACGGCATGACGCATTAGTGCGTGTCCCCGTGCCCTACTAGATTCTCCGAGGGGTTCGGATCGGATAGGGAATGTGTGCGTTGCTCGAGCGCGTTTATATGAAGCGTACGTTCTGCAGTCTTCTTATTTTGTGTCTGTGGTCGTAATAATTGACGAGAGTGTTATGGTCGGTTGCTCGGGCACACATGTTTTTTGTCTTCGTCATTGTTCAGGGTTGAGCAAAGCTAATTTCATGACTCGTATTAATATAACACTTGAAAAAAGAAATTCAAGTGATTGCTATTCACTTTTTTTCCGATCACTAAATATTAATTACAAATATTTTGCAATCTTAATAAAAAAAACATGTTTATGCTATGCAAATTTTTTTTTTTTCACTTTTTCACATTTTGTAATTAGAAGTAATTACCTATATTAAATAAGTATGAGCAAACAAGACCACCTTCGGGGTGATGACTATGACTATACTTCAAAAGTTATTTAATGTATATATATGTATTTAAGTGATATAGCTTGACCATTATTTGTGTAACAAAAAAAAATAAACCTCTAATTGTAGTTGTAAGTAATTATATAAATAAATAAATAAAAATGTTTTGCGGCAGCCCTAACCATCTGTTTTGCTGAAACACGTGATAACAAATAAGCGTTGTTCGTAATAGGCATGCATTTAATACAAAATGGCCGAGCAAATTGTTTTACTAAACTATTATTAAATACAACATGTACTTGTTATGTGAAATTAGCGTAGTAAGTCGAGACAAAACCAACATAACACGGTTGTATGGCCCTAGATAAATAATGAATTAGGTATATGAAAAAGTTACAATTAATAAGTACCAATAGTAAATCAATAAATAATAGGTATGTAGGTGTATTTTTACTTTTTATTTTTTAAGTGCTCGGTGCACTGAAGCTAAATTAAATATTTATAAAATGTATAAAGTACAGTGAAAAAAGTAAACTGGGGGCCTACCGCCTATCGTTCTCGCTATCGTGCTCTATAGTTTATGGCGTAATCTTGTCATTTCGAAAGCTATATAAAAGCAATATCGAAAGCTATAAGGCTATCGATGTTGCTTACATATTGCTTTCATATCGCTTTCGAAATGACAAAATAACGCCATAAACTATAGAACGCGATAGCGAGAGCGATGGCGATATAGTTAGGCGGTCGGGGGGCTGGTTCGGGTGGGCGTTTAACTTTTTCATAAATATTTAATAGGTAGGTATGGTAAATCTATACTAAACATTATCACAAACGGTACCTCTTTAATAATAAATCAAGAGGTACCGTTTGTGATAATGTTTGTTTGTTTGTTTGTTTGTCGGGGCTAATCTCTGGAACTACTAGTCCGATTTCAAAAATTATTTTACTGATAGAATGCTACACATCTTGCGGTTAACATAGGCTATATTTTATTTTGATAAGCGTAAGGTCTTCAGCTCGAAATCTCTAAATTTGTAAATCAAGTCGGTAAAAAAAATCGCTGCATAGATGCTTCATCGGCGTACGCTGACCAAACGGATAGGTATACATGAAAAAAGTTGACGACACGATATATCTAGCTTTTTTGGTAAAGCCAAAATAACGTTATTTAACTACACTAATATTATGTGGAGGTAATTTCAGAAACTACTTATCCAATTTTAAAAATTCTTTCACCAATATTTAGAATTCAATTTTAGGGTGGACATTGGCTATAATCATTTTGACATAACATAGTGAACACTTCTAAATCTTAACGTTTGTTATTGAAGTCGGAAAAAAAGAAGCGCAGTTTGGCTGCTTTATCGGCATGACTAAATGGTTTGAGTAGACATGATAGATGTACTACAAAATTGTTAGTCATCAGTAGATCTTAAAAAAAAGTTTGCGACATATGTCCCCACTGCTGGGACACGAGCCTTCCCTATGGATGGATAGGGAGAACGGGCCGTAAACCACCACGCGGGCCCAGTGCGGGTTGGTGGTTGTTAACGACTGCTAACGCAGCCGGGACCAACGGCTTTGCGTGCCTTCCGAAGCACGGAGGAGCTCAAGATGATAAATTTTTGGTCACCCATCCGAAGACCAGCGTTTGCGAAAGTTGCTTAACCTCAGCACTCGCAGACCGCGCGCGTTAACCACTGCGCCATCGAGCTCGATATACCTAGCTTTTATATATTAGCAACAAAAACTGTTTTTTAAGTAAAGGATACTTTGAGTTTTTCAAGGTGATTTTTAAGTGCACTTTTGAGGCATATTCAATTAATCTTTACTAAAATAAACGATTATTGCTTATTCAATAAAAAAAAATGAAATAATCGTTTATGCGGCCCCAAAACATACAACAGATTGATGTTTTGTAAACAAGTTCATCTTAAAGGTCAATAGTCTATGGAGGAAAATAATACGAATAAGAATAAATTCATTTCTGTTAAAGCTTAGTCTAAATAATACCTTTGTCAAAACAATAACATTGTTTACATAACAATAAAGTGCTTTTTAGGGTTCCGTACCTAAAGGGTAAAACGGAAACCCAATTACTAAGACTCCGCTGTCCGTCCGTCCGTCCGTCTGTCTGTCTGTCCATCTGTCCGTCCTGTCATCAGGCTGTATCTCATGAAACGTGATAGTTAGACAGTTGATATTTTCACAGATGATGTATTTCTGTTGCCACTATAACAACACTACAACAGACAAACAGATATAAACAGACAAACAGACAAAAAAATCTAAAAACTGTTGGAACGTGTTCTGTTATCGATTCTAAGTAGGTATATCCCCAGCCAACTTTTTTTCGAATATCTTCCATGTACAGACTTTCGACCCTCTTTAGCTTTATTATATGTATGAATGGAACGGAACCCTTCGTGCGCGAGTCCGACACGCACTAGGCCGGTTTTTTTAGTGTATTTTAAGGTATTTTTTTACAAACACATTTTAACAAAATAAAATATTACCTTTATTACCCGCAAGCTATATAGAGGTACCTATATAGAAAGATTTTTTGAAGTTAGACTAGTAGTTTCAGAGGTTAGCCCCGACAAACAAACACAGACACGTACGTTACCTCTCGGTATAAAGAAAAAGCCTACTTTTTTTTTTGAGAGAGATTGCTGATTGCCGCTGCGGCATTTTCAGCTTCATCGGGCTTTTTTGGGGGCGGCGAGGAACGTAAAGGGTCCCTCAAGCCGTGTGAAACGAATCACCTTCGGAGATTATCTAGAGGGAACGGCATCGCGCACTAGTGCGCGTCCCCGTGCCCTACTAGATTCTCCGAAGGGTTCGGATCGGATCGGGGAGCGGAGCAACCCGAGGGCGCCTCTAAAGGCACGGACCTCGGCTCGGGTTGACCGGGCCGTGGAGGAGGAGAGAAGCGCCCAAGTACACGTCTGTACCTGGTGTAGAGCGCGTGTGAACCGGTTCTTCGTACCCTTGTTCTACGAGTACGGTGTCTTGGGCCTAAACTGGTGTGCATGTTTAGTGTATTCTGTAAATGTGTGCTGTCATTTAGAGGATCGGGCGGGGGAAAGCCTACTGCTTAAGTTTCTTGCCAACTCTTCTCGGTCAAAGGCTCTCCCAAAATCCGAGCTAGTGGTGAACTGCCCCCCGACCGCCTAACCGATCGCTTTGGTTACGTGTATAGTTTATGACGTCATCTTGTCATTTCGTACCGCCTTTGAAAGCAATATCGAAAGCTATAGGCTATAGCTATAGATATATGCCTATACCTATTAGCTAGATGACATGATGACGTCATAAACTATACACGTAACCAAAGCAATCGGTTAGGCGGTCGGGCCCCTGGGAAGTTAGATTAAAAAAGGTGTAGTTTTTTTATTATTATTAATTGATATTTTTTTATAATTTTCCCGTCTATAAGTGATTTTATTATTTATTTATCTGCCAGTTTTTGCGGATCGTGCGCAGTGGCGTGCACTACCAAACTGGTAAACTAATAAACTCTCCTACACTCACACCAATTATCTAGCCCAAGAGAAGCTTCGTTATGAAACTCGTTAAATGGTTACTAGACAACGGATAAACATACTTAAAATACTTAAATACATACTTAGTATACATAGAAAACACCCAGACCCGAGAAAATTTAGAAAAACAATAATTTCTAAATTGACCCGACCGGGGATCGAACCCGGGACCTCAGAGATGGCGACACCATGAAAACCGGTGTACAAACCACTCGACCAAGGAGGTGCTCTTGGAGAGGCCTATGTCCAGCAGTGGACTAGTATGGGCTGATGTACAGACTTTCGACCCTCTTTAGCTTTATTATGTATAAATGGAACGGAACCCTTGATGATGGTAATGGGCTTATAAAGGCTTGTATTGAATAAATAATTTGACTTTGACCTTGACTGCAGGGTACCTAAAGCTGTAGGTACTTCGATTAAGTTTGGCATTCACCCTATATTTACCTACTTTTTGTTTGGTAGTAAATGTTTTTGTTGTCTGCCCAATAAATAAGTTAATAAAAGGTCTTATTGAAAAAAAATGCGAACAGCGCCCTCTATGAGCGTAAACAAGTTGAAAGGTTGCTGTCAAGGTTACAATTAGCAACATGGTGTGAGTCTATAACAAACATGAGTTTTTATGGAAAACTATAAAAAAAACAGTGGCTTTAACATACATACGAGTATGTGATATGTTTGTAGCTTGTAGCTATAGGATTTGATTACTTTAATAATAAAGTAATCTTTTAGTAAGATATCATCGTGTGGTCGTATGAGCAGGAGCTTGATGGCGCAACGGCTTGCGATCGTTAAAGTTAAGCGACTTTCGCAATGTCGGGTCATCAGATGGGTGGGTGACACAATTAAAATGTCTTATTACAAAAACACAAATGTTGAAAAAATTTCCACGAGCTGGATTTGAACCTGCACCCTTCTGACATACCGGGTCAGGTGCTCTTCCAATTGAGCTATCGATTCTAACCAGCCCGCCGAAATTATTCAACACTATTTACTTTTTACATTGAAAGCCAAAGGCACCCACTCAATGTCAACAACTACCGTCATTAAAATTATATAAACAAAACAAAAACATTTTAAAATGTCTTATGGCAGACATGTTACAGTCTTCTTGATCCCAGTAATTGTTCAGAGATAGGGTCTGGTCTATTCTATTGTTCGATACGTATGGCTCATTGTCATTGGTATACAGAACCGGGCCTCATTCAGGAACGGTAATTATGAACTGACTTGCCTCTAAAAATCGCATGATGAGTGTTACGGAAGGCTAGTGAATTGAGGGAAAACTAGGACTTCGGGATAATTAGGGAGAAAAAAACACCATTTAGCACAAGTAGATAAAAGACAACAGCTTTTAATTATATAAAACGTCAAAAAGACATATAAAATACAAGAAAACCATAAAGTAAATATAAAAAGATCTTAAGTCTAATAGCCAGTTGGCAACATCCTCCCTTTTTTAAAGTAAGGGCACGATTTTCTTCAGAGGTCTTTTAAAAAGTCCTGCAGAGGTGCATATCTCGGCGACCCTGGCCACACCATCCTTGCCACAGTGTACCGAGGTTATTCGCCCCTTTGGCCACATTCCTCGAGGCAGGTTGCTATCTGCAATTAAGACTATGTCCCCCACCTTAAGATTTGGCTTCTGACCTTGTAGTCTTGGAACATTCACAAGAGGTAAATATTCATTTACCCATCTCTTCCAAAAATGATCGGCCATTCTGGCGGCTTTTCTCCATTTCACTCTTCCACACAAGTCGCCCTCTTCGGTCTGAACGACCAAGTTGCTTCCTGAAGAAGTCCCAATTAACAGGTGAAATGGAGTGAGGGCTTCTGGGTAGTCGGGGTCAGGAGAAACGTGCGTGAGGGGTCTGCTGTTTACTATCGCCTCCGCCTCCAAAAGAAGAGTCTGCAAGACTTCTACAGTAGGTGATCTCGATTTAAGGGTAACCTTGAGAGCGCTTTTTACGCTACGGACGAGCCGTTCCCAGGCCCCTCCCATAAATGGGGCTGCAGGTGGAATAAATCTCCAATGAATGAGCTGGTTTGCAGCAAAGGTTGATACTTGTTCCCCGTAAAGTTTCTTAAGCTCCCTGCTCAGGCCGACGAAAGCTGTTCCGTTGTCGGAGTAAATTTCACGGGGTGCTCCCCGACGAGCAATAAACCTTCTTAAACTCATCATAGCTGCATCTGTTGACAAGCTGTCAACCATCTCCAGATGAACTGCTCTTATGACCAGGCACGTATACAGAGCAACATATCGCTTCTCATGTCTTCGGCCTATTGTGACTTGAATGGGGCCAAAGTAATCCAGTCCGGTGTACGAGAATGGCCGCTCATGATGTGCGAGTCTTGCGTGAGGGAGCTGTCCAATTGGGGGGTTAAACGGTTTCGCTTTTCTTTGTTTGCAAAACAAGCAATGGTGAGCCACTGAACGTACTGTGCTTCTAAGGCTGATTATCCAGTAAGATTGACGGAGCTCATTCACTACTGTCTCGGTGTTGGCGTGTGCAGCTCTCTGGTGAAATTTATGGACGAGCAATCGTACGGCTGGATGTTTGCCATCAAGGATGATTGGGGATTTGGCTGGCGATGGAACGTTAGCAGCAGCTGCGGTGCGTCCGGACAAACGAAGCAGGTGGTCTTCATCAATGGTGGGAGACAGTCTACACAATCGGTTTCCTCGGGGAAGTGATGCTTTCTTGACTATGCAAGCGATCTCTGCTTTGAAGCTGTCTATTTGGCTTTGCCATAAGATGTGCCTTTCTGCTTCATGCAAATCGTGCGCTGTCAGGTCATTTGGAGAGATTCTCGTATCACCTACTCCTCTACGTGCTACAAGAAGCTTTCTAATAAATAAATGAGCTAATGCGGTGGCTCGAACTAAACAAAGCCATTTACTGATGCGATGAGGATTGGCCGCTACAGGAGCTAATGGAGAAAATAGTTCTTCAACAGTTGCATGACAATGAACTCTATGTTTTGGTTTCAACTCAGACTTACTATTCACTGGTATGCAAATGACAGGCTCAGTTGGCCATTGACCAGAACGTAGAAAGTCTGAGCCTACGAACCAACGTGACTCTGAACTGAATGGATCTTTGCTCAAACGTGTCGCATCGTCGGCTATGTTCAATTGAGTTGGAACCCAGTGCCATTCACTAACATTAGACAATTCTGCAATTTCGCCTAGGCGATTGGCCACGAAAGGTTTATAATTGCGAGCGTCATTGCGAAGCCATCCTAGAACATTCATTGAGTCACACCAAAAAAACCTTTTGCTTGGCTTCAACTCGTGGGCGTTGCAAATGGTCTCTGCTAACCTAGCAGCTACTAAGGCGCCTTGCAACTCAAGCCGTGGAATGGAGGCTGGTTTTAATGGGGCTACACGAACTTTGCTACCTATAAGCGCAACACTGATAGTTCCATCAGGGAAAATTAATCGCCAAAATGCTACAGCAGCATACGCACACTCACTGGCATCACAAAATAAGTGAAGTTCTCTTTCAAGGCGAGTATCGTCAAAATCGCTGAGGTTGTACCGTCTCGGAATTTTCAAATTGCTTAGGGAATTTACACAAACATTGTGCCATTCCTTCCACGCAGCGGTATCTTCCTGTGCGAGTTGATGATCCCAATCGAGTGATTTACGCCAAATATTTTGGAACATTATTCTAGCTCTAATGGTCAGTGGCGCTAACAGTCCTAATGGATCAAAAACACTCATCATTAGAGAGAGAACCTCACGCTTTGTACATTTGTCCGAAACAACTTTTTCAATGAAGCTTTTAACTTTAAAAATGAACAAATCCTCGGCGGGCTGCCAAACCAGACCCAAGGTTCTTACTGAATTTGAAACTTTTCCCAAATCTACATTAACATTAGCTAAAGATGGATCTAGTAAAAGCTCTTTTGGGATGAGAGAAAGGGCTTTTGGATCATTGGATACCCAAGATCTCATCTCATAATGTGCTTTTTTGTGAATTGCTACAATATCAGCAGCGAGTCGCGCCGCTTTTTCCACTGAAGATGTAGACGCTATGCAATCATCCATGTAATGATCGTTGAGGATAGCGTCCACAGCCTCAGGAAATTGACTTTGAAATTCTAAGGCGTTTTTATTTTTTATGAATTGGGCTGAAAAAGGACTAGAAGCCGCTCCAAAAATCATGGATGACATTCTGAAAACTTGAACCGGTTCGTTAGGCGAGTTCCTCCATAAGAAACGTTGGGCATCCCTATCCTCTTCACGTATTTTAATTTGAGGGAACATCTCTCTAATGTCTGCAGAGAGCCCAACTCTGCCCTCACGAAAACGAAAAAGTAAATCCAATATAGAATTTAGAAGGTCCGGACCAGTCAACAACATAGAATTTAAACTAACCCCGTTAGACTTCGCCGCCGCGTCGTGTACGATACGAAGTTTCCCAGGTTTATTGGGATTGGTGACACCGAAGTGTGGTAGATACCAACATTTCGAGGTTCCGCAATTTACACTGACGGGCCCCTCGGCATATTTTTTGTCAAGGGTAGCTTGAATGTTTAATTTATATTGTTCCGCGTAAGTTGGCTCCCGGGCCATCTTTCTTTCTAAACTCTTAAATCTCGACAACGCAAGCCCAAAACTGTCGGGAATTTGAGAGATGTCGTCTTTCCATGGAAGGCCTACTTCAAATCTGCCGTCGGGCAAACGACGGGTTGTCTCTTCAAGAATAGTTACAGCCTTAGCATCGTTGTTACTAAGGCGATCTTTCTTGTTGATGCCTAAAGAATCTAACTTATAGTAATTTTGTATTAGGGATTTTATTTGACCGAGTTCAGAATCTGCTTTGTGAGAAAATCTGATGTGGTTGACTAAATCGACGGGTTTGGTCTTGCTTGAGTCAAAACCAAATAGTACCCAGCCTAAATTAGTTTTTATTGCAACCGGCTGCGACTTTGTGCCTTTCCTGATTGCTTTAGAAATCAACAGGTGCCAGTTGTCAACTCCGATAATTATTCTCGGTTTAATATCCTCGTAACAAAGAATAGGGACAAAATTTTGTAAATGAGGATACTCCTTAATGTTTTTAACATTGACTGTTTGCTTAGACAACCCTAGGTCACTAATTGATCTAGCATTTTTTATTTTAAATGTGTCGGTGCAATTACGACCCTTTATGTTAAAGTCCACGTATTGGACTTTGACCTTTTTGTTTAATCCACTGACGCAATCAAGCTGAACAAGGGACTCGGGTCCAGTTACACCGATTTGTTCACATAACTGAGAATCAATGAAAGTTGCCGTGGAACCATCATCAAGTAGTGCAAAGGTGTCAATGTTAGAAGATGGACCTGAAATAGTAACACCAATAATTTTGAGCAGAGGCCTAAAATGTTTTTTACCGCTACATGGCTCAGATGGTGACGTTGTGTGGGCAACCTGTTCGCTTGGTTGAAGATCAATTACTGACTCTTCGTCTGAAGAGGGCGTATGCTTGTCAGAATCGGATTCATTTTCAACTATTGTATGCGCTAGTAAGAAATCTGCGTTGTGAAGAAGTTTGTGATGACGAGATCGGCAGTCGGCAATATTGCAAACCTCTTTAGAGTATTTGCAAGTTTTGTAACTATGCGAACCTCTTTTCAGACATTTATGGCAAAGTTTGTGATCTTTGACTAACTGCCACCTGTCGCCGATTGACATCGTTACAAACTTGTCACATTTTGACAAATTATGATTTTGTTTACAAATCAAACATGCTTTTTGTTGAATTTCAGATTGATTCAATGTTTTCGTCGGAATTTCGTGCATATGTGATGACTTAGCATTGATGGAAGAATTTTGAATACTATTAGTGGATGTAACTGCGTGAACCTTTTCAAACCTTTGTTGAATTAATGAGGGCTCCGGAATTAAACCAAACTTGAGCTGCATATCGACTTCTCGACTTAAAAATTGTGCTAATAGTTCAAGTTTGGTCTTACCCTGAGGCAAGAAATGTGTAGCGCAGTAATCGATCCACTTGCTCCGAAGCAAAGGTGTTAGTTTTCCTAAAACAGATTGAAACAGTTCCGGTGACTCGAGATAACACCTTTGCTGAAGCAGTTTAATTGTTTCGACACAGTTGCGAACTCTGCAAGAGAACTTGTTAAGGTCACAACTGTCCGAGTTAAGTTTAGCCATAGCACGGACCGCAGAAATTTCATAGAGAACTATTATTTCAGACCTACCAAATCGCAACTCTAGCGCCTTCATCACCTCGGTAGGGTCGTGGGCTGAGACGAGGAGCACTGCGACTGCTTCTTTGGCTGCACCTTTGAGGGCCATGCCAATCCGCGCCAAGTTTTCGCTCGGCGAATGTGCGGTCTTGGTGTCCTCGAAAATCCTCTTGAAGGCCAGCCAATCGAGAGGCTTGCCGTCGAACACAGGAAGCCGGTGATCTCCACATCTTGAACCTTTATTGGCGAGTGATGTTATAGCCTGCGCTAATAAAGAGATGTCAGAACGCTGTTGTATTATTTCACTACCTTTGCTAGAATTTTGTATCGGTATATTAGGAACGTTCGCTGTGGCAGCAGATAAGCGGACTGGCTCTTTTGAGCTTCTTCTGCCACTTGTATTTTTGATTTGGCGACATTCAACATCCTTAACAGAAGGTTGTTCAACTATTTTAGTGGTAGGCGTAAAAGGTTCTAACTCAGCATCATCTTGATTATTATTAGCGATAGATTCTAACCAGTTTTGGACTGAAGTTCTGGAGCTTATTCGGCTCCTACCACTTTCAGACTCCAAAGATGCGAGCTGCGCTTCCAGTTCCAAGTCGGCGGCCTTTCGTTCTGAGGCTGCTGCTGCTGCTGCTGCTGCTGCTGCAGCTGCTTCAGACTGAGCAATTTTTCGTGCATGTTCAGCCTGCAGTGTGAGTTTTTGAGCGCGCATTGTACCAGTTGAGCGAGACCTGGAACTTGAAGCATTAGAGCTTACGCTCGAAATTGGAGCGACCGCGGCGGATATAGACGCCACAGGATCGCTCATGTTGTCACTTTTACTTGGCTTTCCCTCGGTCTCCCGAAGTTTTGCTTGAGCCCTAGTGTTCATCATCAAATTTTGAAATGAATTTAAATGGACAAAATTTTTAAACGCGAATGTTCAAAATAACGGTAGAAGGACCAAATGTTACGGAAGGCTAGTGAATTGAGGGAAAACTAGGACTTCGGGATAATTAGGGAGAAAAAAACACCATTTAGCACAAGTAGATAAAAGACAACAGCTTTTAATTATATAAAACGTCAAAAAGACATATAAAATACAAGAAAACCATAAAGTAAATATAAAAAGATCTTAAGTCTAATAGCCAGTTGGCAACAATGAGCATGGAAACCAAGCTACAACCTAACAGGCACCTTGTGGACCGGCAGAGAGAGGGTGACTACGCTGTTATATTGGTTTCACGCTGCACCAGCTGCCATCGCGTCTGCACTCCATTTCCACTTAACATCAGGCGGAGTGGAGTCATTTGCCGAGATAAGTTAATAGAAACACAGTCACGCGACTGGAATATGCTTAGTTGAACGAGAACTTAGTAATTTAGGGATCAGTGTTTCTAATAATTCTCTCCTATTACAGGTATCTGACCTCTTCGGTCAGATGCGCGAGTCCCCACCAGGGGCGAACAGCCCCAAAGGATCTACCGGTTCCCTGGGAAGCGGCGCCGTCACCAAAAACCTGGGATTCCAGCAGCAGCAAGCAGAGCTCCCTTGGACTAGCCATGCCATATCCTTGCCTGGAAACTGCAATTCTAACCTGTAAGTAGCTATTTAAGAGACGGCTTACTTTATCTTTTAAGGGTGTAAGCTTTAAGCAGTAGCAAATAGATCTGGCTTGGACTGGCCCTGCCATATCCTTGCCTGGAAACTGCAACTCTAACCTGTTAGTGAAATGGAAAAATATGCCTATACATTACATAAGTAGCTGTTAGTGCAAAGTATTAATTCATCAAAAAAGGATCTAGAAACCTGGGATATTAGCAGCAGCAATCAAATCTTCTTTGGACTAGCCCTGTCATATCCTTGCCAGGAAATTGCATTTTTTACCTGTAAGCGGCTAGTTAGGCAATGTCTTCATTTAAATTATGAGGGGTAAGAAACTGGCCTTTAAATAGCAAGGAAGAAGGAATTAAATATAAAATAATAATAGATAATTATGTATATATCAATTTGCATATTTCAATGAGATAATAGAACTACAATCTTTTAGGTTAGGGGGCAATTGGTCCTACTGCAAAACTTGGAACAGGGACCAGTTCCATCTTTTATAATTTGATAATAATTAAACAACTACTGAATATTTTGTAGGGGTTTTTTGGTTCCATTATTAGCTAGCTAGCTTGAGAAATGGGAAATTAAACATCCTAACTAATATTATAAATGCGAAAGTGTTTGTTTCTTTGTATGTTATTTGATGCACTTTCACGCGTAAACTATACAACCGATCATCATGAAATTTTGTACGCATATTCTCAAGAGTATGTCTTTAAAAAAAAAAAGTAAGTTTGCTTGTTTGTTTGACACGCTTTTACTTGTAAACTATTAACGATTTGTTGGTTTTGTTGTCATAGAAACTGTCAAAACGGCACGAAGTCCGCCGTGTCAGCTAGTCTATACTAATATTATAAAGAGGAAAGCTTTGTATTTTTGTATTTTTATTTGTAACGAATAAACTTAAAAAACTACTGGACCGAAAATTCTTTCACCATTAGAATGCTACATTAGCGCTGAGTAACATAGGCTATATTAAAAAAGAAATGTCTACCCGTGCGAAGCCGGGACGGGCCGCTAGTACACTAATAAAGGTTTATTTATTTACTTGATTTGTGCCACAGCAAAGCGTTGCCTGGTATGCTAGTAACAGTATATCTATAAAAGAGGTAAATGATGGAACATTGGCAGTAAGCCAGAAGACTTCGCACTCGCAACGTCTGTTATATATAATATACAATACGTTGTATAGACAGTACAGGGAAAATGAATGAAGAGGAAAAATTTTAAGTACCACAAAATAATATTAACTATAAATACGTTGGAAGTGTGTGTGAATGTGTTTGTGTGTGTGTGTGATTGTGTGTCGGACTGTTTGGTGGTTTGTTTTTTTTTGCAACTGCTCCCCGCTTTTTAACAGGCCTTTTTGTTCTATCTTACTTTTTTTCTTTTCTTTTAGGGGTTAATAAACTTGAGCTTTAATTATTTTATATTATTATTTTAAGTATTTTTTTTCTTGTCTTTTTTTTTTTTACTTTCAGTACTTTCTTTTTCTTTCTTTTCTTCTTACAATATGGATCTTATTACTAATACATTTTTCTTTTCATGAGTTTTACATGTTATATATTACTCTTTATTCTACTTACATTCGTTTGGTTACTTACTGTTTGGTGGTACGTGGTTGGAGAGAAAACGAAGGATTTATTTATTAAAAAAATTGCAACATACTTTTGTTATTCCTTTCTGGGGGCACTTGGCCTTAATCTCACCTGATGTTAAGTGATTTTATCTCTAGCTGCTGGAATATAATAATCTATTAACATTGTTGTTATGACGACATAATAATCATACTAATATTATAAAGACGAAAGCTTTGTATTTTTGTATGTTTGTAACGAATAAACTCAAAAACTACTGGACCGATTAAAAAAATTCTTTCACCAATAGAATACTAGATTAGCGTTGAGTAACATAGGCTATTTATATAAAAAAATCCACCCGTGCGAAGACGGGACGGGCCGCTAGTATTTAGATAAGATGGTGGTAGTTAGCCAGGCGGAAAAACGAGCCCTAACACGGCATTGTAAGGTTGACAATAAATTTAAAATGTTTTTTTCTCCTCATAAGCCGAGCTCTTTGAGTAAATAGTGCGAGTTTTATTTACTATTAGCACTTACTCGCGAGATTAGCCCCGACATACAAACAAACAAAGACAAATAAAGTTACCACTTTAATAGTACCTATAACTTACTTACTGCGCTGACTCAGGGACCCGAAGTGGATCTTGGCCTCCGACACGAGATTTCGCCACTCTGCTTTGTCCTCAGTATATAGAAGATTCGATCACGACAACAAAAACGATAATTTGTATGGCTTTCGAGCAGCGGCGCCTATGTACTCCTTACTCTGGCTGGTGACAGAAATAGTGACATTCATAAAAAAAAATTTGATTTCATTAAAACAAAATTTCGATCAAGTGATAACGATCCGCACACTTTTGTCCTTCAAGTCTGCAAAAACAACACATCCTTCTTTAATCCTATAGTGCGCTGTGCGCATGTGCCGTGCACTCCTGTGTCAGTTAATAGTGTTGAATAATTTCGGCGGGCTGGTTAGAACCACGATAGCTCATTTGGAAGAGCACCTGACCCGGTATGTCAGAAGGGTGCAGGTTCAAACCCCGCTCGTGGAAATTTTTTCAACATTGTGTTTTTGTAATTTGTATCGCAACAAAATTTGCGTTAAAATTATATAAACAAAACAAAAACATTTTATAAATAGCTTGCCTACTTCTTAACTGATCTTTAGTATTTGTAAAAATATTATGATCAGATGTTAATGACGGTAGTCGTTGACATTGAATTGGCGCCTTTGGCTTTCAAAGTAAAAAAGTAAATAGTGTTGAATAATTTCGGCGGGCTGGTTAGAAACACAATAGCTCAATTGGAAGAGCACCTGACCCGGTATGTCAGAAGGGTGCAGGTTCAAACCCTGCTCGTGGAAATTTTTTCAACATTGTGTTTTTGTAATAAATAAATAAATTAATTAACGTCTTCGAATGGCTAATACAAGTCGCACACATTTAGAGTGCCAGCGCGAGTCCTTTTGCCATTCGATGCCAAACGAGGAGTATAAAAAAGGCAGCAGGCACACAAATGACGTAAAAAAAAAGGTAATCGTTCCGTTATCGAAAGCACTATTTGTCCCGGCGTAGCACCACCTCACCGCACTGGGCCCGCGTGGTAGTGATAAAGAGAAAGCCAGGCTATCATAACCCACAAGGAGGCTATACCTAGCGTGAGCTATGGGGTGAGGACGTGGTGTGGTTGAAGTACCAAGCTAGTACGAGTTATAAGGAGTTACGCACTGGGCCCGCGTGGTAGTTTACGGCCATTTCTCTGTGTGGTGTTCCCATCCATAAGGAAGGCTCGTGCCCCAGCATTGGGCACATAAAATTAGCTGGTGATGATGACGATCGAATAGTAAACTATACATTTAGTAAAGCTAAAGAGGGTCGAAGGTCTGTTTATGGAAGATATTCGAAAAAAAGTTGGCTGGGGATACTTAAAATCGATAACAGAACACGTTCCAACAGTTTTTAGAATTTTTGTCTGTTTGTCTGTTTATCTGATTATTGACCGCGCATCACGTGAAAATGGCTGAACGGATTTTAATGCAAACTTTGCACATAGACAGACCATGGCCCGGACTAGGACATAGGATGCTTTTTATCCCGATAACCGGTTCATGTGGGATAGTGTAGTCTTCGCGAACGAAGTCGCGGGCGACAACTAATATATTAATATAATGTAAATATTATAGACGCAGTACCTACATAAATATTAAAAAAAGTGTGTGTGCATGTTTTGCGAATTTGGATGAAAGTAATACAATATGGAAGTATTAAGCAATCTGCTCATTATTTAACATTCCTGTAGGGAGAGTATTAATAAACGTATGACTATAGCCACCATTGATTGGTTGAAATGGAACTGTTTTTGTACCGTGTAGTTGCAAATTTAATAACATTGGACATTGAAGCAATTGATCTGAATCAATTCTTGTTGCTCCGAGCGAGTAGCGGCATTGAGTTCTATTTACGAGATTGCATGCGCACGCCCATCAGATGTACCATACACACTCCAATGATATTATAATGGTAGACACGTTTTGTGCATACAAAACTACCGCAATGTTTTAAGTCGAAATCTTTCGTAAAATTTAAACACTGAAAAAAGACGACAACCTCAGGCGGGAATCGAACCACGCACCTTCCGCATTCCGGGCGGCTGCCTTAACCACTTGGCTACCGAGGTCTGGCTTTCACCCGTCGAAATTTTTCAGTGCTTGATGCTTATGTTTTTTAGTCAACATTGCTTCATCAATCTTAGAAGTTCGATTCCCGCCTGAGGTTGTCGTCTTTTTTCAGTGTTTAAATTTTACTTAAGTATATTTAAGCGTTAATAAAACGCTAAAATATATAAAAACACTTATCGAAATCTTTCGTTCGATTTTTAACGCAACGGCAGCACAGATACACACATTTTTAATTTCAACAATTTAAAAAAAAAATTATATTGTCAAATTATGTGAAAGCGATAGCGCAATTTAAGCCATAAAAACGAGAAATACATTGTTTGTTTTTTTGGAGTTTTTGTAACCTAAATCTAAATGGTATTAAATGTTTTTGTTTTTTTGTATACCTACAGTTTAACGCAAATTTTGTTGCGAAACAAATCACAAAAACACATCAATAGCTTGCCTACTTCTTTAGTAGGCCTGATCTTTAGTAGGTATTTGTAAAAATATTATGATCGGATGTTAATGACGGTAGTTGTTGATATTGAACGGACTCCTTTGGCTTTCAAAGTAAAAAAGCGAATAGTGTTGAATTATTTCCGCGGGCTGGTTAGAACCACGATAGCTCAATTGGGAGAGCACCTGACCCGGTATGTCGGAAGGGTGCAGGTTCAAATCCTGCTCGTGGAAAATAAGGATGTTGAACAGCTCCAAAACACTCCGAGCGCAGATGTTGCGAGTTTCCGTGTCCATCAGAGGTTGTCTTTTAAGAGTGCGTTGCTCGAGTGCGTTTGTATCCCGATCCGACGCGAACCCCTCGGAGAATCTAGAAGGGTACATCTATTATGCGCAAATTACAGTAAAAGACAGAACACAGAATGAGTATTCGTAGCTTATTCTAAGTGTCCCGTCTGTCCCCAGTTCGAGCCGAATTAATATAATAAAAGCGGGCAAAAAAATATGTTTTTGAGCTGGTAAACCATCACGGGATACTGGTTGGTGTTCACGCGTATAAATAAATAGATTTTGAATTTCTTGTGTTTGCAGGGCAAGCGAGCCACAGCCTGCCCTGGTACGGAGTGTCAGTAACGCGTCAGCCCTCACATCGCTTTGTGCCGACCTATCACCTTCCGACTCGCATTTCTTTGAAGTAAGTGAAATCATTAGAATAATTACGTATAGAAAGTAAGTCCGCGCTCCTATTTTGAAGCATTTTTTTTCGTTTGTTAGTCGTATAACTCGAAATCAAAAATTCCTTGCAGCTTTTCACCTATTCGCGTTTCGCCACGATCTCAAAATTTCTGAACAGATTTTTTTTCTTGTAGTATGATTTGTGGTCGCCAATTACAATGGTGTATAAGATTCATAGTATATTTACTTTCTTACCTTTCTTCACAGTAGTCGCTTTTCACCTCGATAGATATTTGTTTGTAATGCGTTATAACATATCGCGATATTTCCTTGTCGCCGAGCGCAAGCGGAAGCAAGCGCAATCGTCACGAAAGTGTGAATCGGTTTAGTGCTTCACTTTTGACAGAGCGCTTGTATGAAGACTATCTTTCTATACCTACCTAATTATTCTAAGGTGAAATCTATAATCTACAAATATGTAACATAGTAAGATGATAGATGATAATATAGTAACTTCTGATAGATGTTGAGCGCCTTGTCGACGGCGCCACATTTAGCATAAAAAAGTAGGGTTCCGCTGTGGAAAAGGTACCATCAATGCCCTGAATCTATTTATTTTTTAAAGGGATATTGCTGTTTTCCTTAATAAATATAAATTAAAGTACACACGGCGGCAGATCAACCTACCCAAAACTGTCAATTTTCTACAATCAATTATGAATTTTATTGTGTGGTTGTAAGGATCAATATTCATTGCAGAAATTTGACAGGTTTGGGTAGGTTGACCTGCCGCCGTGTGTACACTACGTGGACAGTCCAAACAAGTAAAAATAACGTACCTAAGTGTCTATGTTCTTTTGTAATAAGCCGTAACGCATTGACTTACGTTTCAATTTCATTTGTTTGGACTGTTTAATGAATCTGTATTTTACTTATATTTTATTTTAATACAAAAAGAAATACCAATTTAAAACATAGCTGAAATCGATTCAGTTTGCTTCTTTACAAACTACTTTAAAGGCAGTCAAGTAGATGAGTTATAATGGTGAATTAATTACTGTTGCATTAAGAAAAACTAACTAATTATCAACAATTGTTTACAATTTGACATGCAACAATGTTGTAATCTTAGAGACGTGACTCTAGAATGTGATCACCATTACACTGCTTGCTTCGTGAATGTATACAACAAATCATGGTTAGCTGTATCTGTCAACAATATTATTCGAATTCAAATTGAAATTATTATCGGGTTATCATCACCAGTTCATTTTTATGTCCCCACCGCTGGAGCACGAGCCCCCCTTATGGATGGAAACACCACAGGAAGAAGGGGCCATAAGGCACTTTGCAAACGGCGGGCCGGGCCCGGCAAATTCACCGTGAACGATAGCGCAAAGAGAATCCTATACAACCAACGCACACGGAGGGCAAAAAAGACCGCACCGGTGGTCGGCGGTCCTCCGGTCTCTATTGCTTCGCAGCTTAGAGCATTCTTCGCGGTCAAAAAGACTGCCCCGCCGTTTGCAAAGCGGGTAAACCACCACTCGGGCCCAGTGCGGTGCGGTGGTTTTTAACGACTACTAACGCAGCCGGGACCAACGGCTTTACGTGCCTCTTGAAGCACGGAGTCGAGATACATTTTTGGTCACCCATCAGATGACTGGCCTTTGCGAAAGTTGCTTGATTTAAGCATTGGCAGACCGAGCCCGTTAATAACTGCGCCATTGAGCTCCTTATTATTTGTATATTTATTTATTTTTTCAACAAACTTAGTACTACCATTACAGACTTTAAACCTGCGATAATGCAAGCATTTAATTTGTCAATTATAATTTTTTTTTATTTATTTATATTTTTATTTATCCATTTGCATAACAAATTATAAACAGTGCCACCAAACTCACTCCGAGTACACCCAAACAAATTTACTTCTTTGCACGCCGGACCGGCCAACTCTGAGGTCCCGGGTTCGATTCCCGGTCGGGTCAATGTCGCAAACGAACTTTTCGATTGTGTCGGGTCTGGGTGGTTGTGAGTGGTACCGTCATTGTTTCATGATTTCCATAAATCGAGAATTTAATTAATAATTAATTAATTAATTATTTATTTATTATTTAATTAATTTAATTTTACTTACCTTGGGATCATATAAATGTACATATTGTCTAATTTTTTTATTATTATTATTTTATTATTAATATTAACACCTTGGTGGCCGAGTGGCAGAGCGCTCAGCTCGACACCCGAGGGTCCCAGGTTCAATTCCCAGGTCGGGCCAAATGTATTTCGGATTTTTCGATCCATAGGCCGGGTTTGTGACCACTAACCTGGCCAAGCGTGGTGATTAAGCCATTACCCATTAATTGTGGCGGTGACTTGAAATCAATGATGGCCTTTTCCCAGTGGGACAGTTATAGCCTTTTACTAATAAGCCATGAGATATTTATATTACGTAAGATATTTTAGTATAAAATTGTATATTTTTCCAGGTACTGTACATAGGCAAAGTGAGGATATCACAGCGGAAAGTACCCGAATCTCTCATAGACGACGCGCTCTTCAAATTCGCTCAGCATGAAGCAGAGAAGGTCAAGAACCAGCGGCGACACAGCCTTCTGTCTTCTACTGGGGTTAGTGATATTTTTATTATTATTTTTAAATTCTTTCGGGTAAGCACAAAACCTTCATCTCAGCTGATGTTAAGAATGGTGGCAGCAAAAATTCCAAGAGCGCCATTTGAACCCGCACCCCATGACATGCAGGGTCAAGTGTACTACCAACTATGCTATCGTGGCTCTATCCAACTCGCCGAAATTAATCAACACTATATACTCTTGCTCTGTAAGCCAAAGGAGCCCTATTCCATGTCGACAACTTTCGAAACAAGGTTCGAATCCTGCTCGTGGAATTTTTTCAACACTTGGGCTTTTTTCAAATATTATTGGACTCTATACAACCCTGCAAAAACAATTTACAACTAAGCTAAATTGAAAAGTTATCTTTACAAAAATAACCAAATCATTAAAAAGTGCACAAAAAGCCTGAAGAGCTGAACAGCTCAGCTAAATAACGCTGTTACGCACCTACCTACCTAGAAATTTGGTGCCTCGTTTCTTTGTCGCACCTCCAAAAGATGGAATGGTCTACCAGCACATGTTTTCCCTCTTTCCTATGATATGGGGTCCTTCAAACGAGGCGTGAAGAAGCACCTTGTGGGCCGGCAGAGTGAACTTCACGCTGCACCAGTTGTCTTCGCGTCTGGACTCCATTTCCACTTAACATCAGGTGGTGTGGAGTCATTTGCCGTGCTAAGTATAAAAAAAAATAAAAACAATTGCTTGCAGCTAGTATCACAGCGTAAAGATAGATAAGTTAGACTGTGCTAGTATCATTACGTAGGTTACAATAAATGTTTGTGAAAGCAACAGTAAAATAAGATGTACCGTATTGAATTAACCGAGGTCCTTAAGTTAATATTTTTACTATTTCCAGACATCCATCTACAGCATCGATTCCACAGAAAACATAAATGACAGCAGAACAGATTTAGACAGAAGGGCTACACCAACATCGAGCACTCTACTCGAACCGGACAAACCTGATGTAACCAAGAAAATCAAGACTGAAACCAATGAGATCGACAAAGAGTTTGATATGTTCACCAAAGAGAGAATCGAGAAGAAAATTTCAACCAAGAAGGGTACACTCGAAACGGTTATAGCAGTTAGTGTGCCTAAAAACAACCTTGGCACTGTCGAAGAAGATGAAGAAAAAAACGATATAAACTCAGTTATATCTGAAACTGCGTCTTCTATAACTCAATTCTGTCAAAGCGTCATTAAAAAAGCTGACGAAACTGATTCCAATAAGGTTCCTATTTCTTTTGCAAATGTAAATGATGCTTCAGTAACACCAGTAGTTAGTAAGTTAAGAGAAGACAGCCCATCCCCCAAAGTTAATTTTGAAGAGATAGCAAGGAAACCAAAGAATATTAACGCTGTGCCAGAAGGTAACGACATGAGGAGATACACGATGCCTGAAAACGGACCATTTTTGAGGGACCGGTCAGCTTCTATAGGCACTTTGAACTTGAAAACACCGATCACTCAGTTGATTGGAGAGCAGAATAGGACAATGCTCTTCCAGGTATGTATGATAGATGTTTGCTAATGTTGGAATTTGCTTTTATTGTGCCTACTAACAATCGCGGATATTTTCAATACTCAAGGAAAATTTTTAAAGGGTAAAATTCATGTAAGTAATTATTTTACTCTCAATATGTACGGTCAGATCATCCAAGCAACATTAAGCGATCATTAAAGAAAAAAAGAAAAGAAAAACTAACTAACTTAAATAAGATAAACACTGTCAACATATTTGTTTCTGGCGTAAATAGACTCGAATGTAACGTAAAATTACTTTGCTTCAAATTAATTTACTTTACTTTATTGAAATTACTAATTGTTACTTTAGAATTTTTTGGTTAATTCGATATTATCGACATCGACATCATCATTCTTTCTGACCTGGAAGCTGTCACGTCAACCGCCTTAAATGAAGAGACAGAAGTCTTTTTTCCAATGCTGCTTATAACCTTTTTTCAGGTAGGCCGTTCCGAACTAAGGCTCATAAGTCCTGATAGGAAGCAGATCCTACTGCACAGGGAGTTCAAAGATGTCGCTAGCTGCGTCCTTGGTAGGGTCAGCAAAGAACACTTCGGGTTCGTCTGTAGGGAGACCAATGAGGCGTACGCTTGCTATGTCTTCAAATGTGAGAGCGACTCTATAGCCCAGGAGGTTATTAATGGTAAGTCTGGCGTTATGTTTACAATCTTATCGTTTCCTAATTATATTCATATTCATATTAATATTTATTTAATCACTTTTGGGTAGGTGACAACAACAACAAGTAATTCCAGAACAATAAACGTATAAATGAAATCACGTAACAGTTCTTTAGAACATTGACCAATTTTTTATTTGACCTAAGCATGCATTTCTGTAACCTATAAAGTTATTAATAACCACTCAATTGACGGAACAAAATGGTGACGTCATAGTTTGCTAATCCCATACAATTTCTATTAAAAATAATCGTTTTGACAGTTGTTAAAAAGTTTCTATAATGATTAATCAGTCAACTACCCAATTGGAGTTACAAATTAGGGTACCTACCTTTTAAAGTCATTGTGATTTTATAGTAGTTTTGTAGTAGTTATAAGTTAGGTGGGTATTACATATAAATTATAATCTTAATTAAATTAAATCAAAAATCAATTAATTTGGTTCTTTTCATTGATTTCAAAATTGGGAAGCGATTGTTCTTGATGACCTGATGGTATTTAAGTGATGATAAGGCCGATGGCGCACGTCCCCTGGAATACTCAACTGCAGACTTTCTTGTAACTCTAAACATATCAGGGCTACTATTAACCTCGTTGTTATCGCAACACATCTAAGGGTTCTTTCCAGTAAGGCGTGTCTTGTCGGCCTGCCTTGCGTTTTCATATGAAATGCCAGCCGCACGTCAGCCGCACGGCTGTTTTAATACGGAACGCAGTGCAAACGCATGGCAGCGGTCCGGCATGAAACGCCTTATTTGAAAGAGTCATAAAATAGTGGTGGCTAGCCAGACGAGTCCTCGTTTAAGTATAAAGAAGTTCTACCAACGACCAAACCGAGTACAGAACATACTTTGCGCAGAGAATCATGCCCGGGATCTTGAATTCTGGATCTATGACCTCTAGAATACGTATGTGGAATTGCGGTACCCTCATACCTGACCAGATTCCGTAGCATTCGAGTAGGATCTCAAAAGCCAAGATCAGGACGGGCCTCTAATGGTCGAGACAGGTTTCCAGTTGAGCATGTCGAGTGGAGCGGAAAAGCGTCCAGGCACCATCTGTACCTGGTGAATCCAGTACCGACGTCTTTGACAAAAGTACAATATTCTCGTAATTTTAAATTTTCTTTCCAGCAATACGACAAGCGTTCGTGGCTCATGCGGAACTTCTCAAGAAGTCTAGGGAGAAGTCGCCGAACATGACGTGCGAGCATTGCCCGATGCTTTGGTACCACCGGCTATGTCACGACGTTGAAGGTAAGACTCGGCATTAAGTTCTTACAAAGAAGCGAATCCTTATAAAGGAAGAACTAATATTGTATGTATCATAATAGTATAGTATTTTTAGCGAAGCAACTTTTTTCTCTGGTAAAGTAACGGGTAAGGACTTAACCTTTATCTCATTTGTTGATGCCTAAGTGATGATACGGCCAAAGGTAGACTTCACCCGAATCCGCGACAATTAAGGAGCTGGCTATCTTATATCTATCTGGTGATGTTATGGTGAAGTTCAGACGATGGCAGATGAGCTGAGCTGTCGAGGTTCGAGGTTTGTCACCTCTTGGTTAAGTAATTGTATCATAATTGTTTCTATCAACTTGCAAACTCGCATTGGGCCAGTGATGTGGGATAGGTCGATATCCTCATGGGCTATACTTTTTTGTGGGAACTTGTGTATTCTGTTGTCACTTGTATCGGCTGAGGATGCTGAAGACCATTCTGTTGACAGGTATGAACGAGAAGAAAACCCATGCCTTCTTACTGCGAAGAGTGGAACAGCTACCCGAGGATGAGCAGGACCTCATAATCACCAAGTACCAGGGAGGAACGAACCACATGTATGAGGTACTGCTCTTGTCAGCTAGACAACATACAACAATAACAGCGAGCAGGTTTTTGAAAACCAGATATGCCATTGCCATGAGTATTATCTTAAATATTTAGGCACAAATTACTGAAGTTTCTGCGGGTGCATATTTAGTATCTGCCAAATCAGCCGGCCTTCCATCTTTTTTACACAAGAGGGTGAACAGGTCATAAACCACCACGCGGGCTCAATTCGAATTGGTGGTGTTTAACGCTAATGCAGTCAGGTCCAACGGCTTAACATTTGGGTACTTTACTTAAAATTTTAGACTTTAATTTTTGAAATCTATGGGCTTTCGAATTCTGGTCATAATCACTTTTTTTATCTAAGTATCTATTTAACAGGTGAGCGAGCACAACGCATTCCTCATGATGCTCCTCCGAGCTCATTGCGAAGCGAAACAGCTGAGACATGTACACGACACTGCAGAGAACAGGTCAGTGTGCTAAGTATACAATAATTGGTTGATGAATAAACGCTATCTTCAACATACCATCTGCTGTCACCCCATCAGCTACCGACACAGTTATACGTGGTGGATAAAAATACAATTGTAGACATAGATGTCGATAATTGAAGAAATAATAATAATATTAAAATACTTAAATACATACTTATTATACATAGAAAACACCCAGACCCGAGACAATTTAGAAAAACAATAATTTCTAAATTGACCCGACCGGGGATCGAACCCGGGACCTCAGAGATGGCGACACCATGAAAACCGGTGCACAAACCACTCGACCAAGGAGGTCGTCAAATGTTATAAGTATTGGAAAAATGTTATTCTGTAGGTGGTTAATTAGCAATCTTATGACATTGGTAACATTGTTCCTATACCAGAATAACTATATAACAAACAAATTCTAAAGATACGATACGATACGATACGATACTAAGTACCTTTTAATATATATATACAATTTAATGTAAGTAGCTCTACTTACATTAAATTGTATATGTATATTAAAAGGTACTTAGAGTGTCAATAATTAGGTGTTTTACCCTACTTAGTAAAGATATCTCGACCATCATCTCGAACACAATTGATTAATTAATTTGTTTATTTAAACGAGCACCAACATAGTGTAGGGTCACCGGGTAAACGGTGGGTCAGTGGGGTACAGTGGGTCACGCACACATTAACGAAATCAGTGTAGGTTGCGCAGCCGCTTGTCCGCGCACAGACGCCTCTCCGCACGTAACCCCTCTCAACCAGTTCCAGCGCGGCCGCGCTCACCCGTCGACGTCTGACGCTCGATTTTCTCGCGGCGCTGCTAAAATATTTTGAAATGTAAGTTGATCTTTTGTTTATAATTGCTAACTAACAACAGATATCGATACAATTGTAGTACCATACTTTGACCTTGTTAGTACTCTGTAATATATTACATAAAGAATTGACTAGCGATTTGTTTTTAACTCGTTAATTCTTGTTTGTATTTAAAGTCGGCCTATGGTGAAGAGTAGGTCTGATTCACTGTGTACACAGTGGATTGCGATTCACTGTGTACTTGATGTTAAAGCGAAGCAAATGGGTTTGCTGCGAGAGTTAATCTTTAATTAAAATAAAATGATTTTGTTACAGAATGGGCAGAAATAGAAAAAATCGTAAAATTGGTACTCATACTGAAGACCAAATGCAAAAGGCATTAGATGCTATAAAAACCGGTAAAAGCATCAGGCAAGCAGCTGCAGAGCATAACATTGCCTTTTCCACTCTGCAAAGATATAATGGAAAAGAAAATCCTGACCGCCTGACACCAAATTATTCCGTTCGTAAAATATTTAGGGCTGAACATGAGGTGGCCTTATGTGACTATTTCAAAAAATGTGCCTTAATGTTTTACGGTCTTACCACTAGAGATTGCCGCCAAATAGCTCATCAAATGGCGAAAATAAATAATGTGCCAGTTCCTGAGAGTTGGGAAAGTAATAAAATGGCTGGTATCGATTGGTTCCGAGGGTTTCGTGAGCGATTCCCTGATATGTCGTTACGAAAACCTGAAAACTGCAGCTTGGCATGAGCTACAGCATTCAATAAGGAAACCGTTAAAATATTTTTTGACAACCTTCAAAATGTGCTTAGCCGCAGTCCAGCCTTTGCAGACGGCACGCGCATTTATAATTTGGACGAAACTGCTACAAGCACTGCAGAAAAATCCGAGAGTTTTAGCTCCAAAGGGAAAAAGAAATATATGCAAAGTCTCCAGCGGTGAAAAAGGTACGCTCGTCACAACGTGTAACATCATAAGTGCAGGAGGTATTGCACTTCCTCCCGCATTGGTCTTCCCACGCAAGAACATAAATCCTCGGATGAAAGTTGGAACACCACCAGGTTCTCTTATCCTCGCGTTTCCAACAGGGTGGATGAACACTGAAACTTTTGTAGAGGTAATGAAGCATTTTGTGGAGCGATCGGGATCTACAAAAGATTCTCCAACAGTCCTCATTATGGACAACCACGAATCGCATTTGTCGATTGCTGCACTTGATTTGGCCAAAGAGTCGGGGGTTACTGTGCTTACTTTACATCCACATACATCGGCAAAACTTCAGCCGTTAGACGTCGGTATCCATGGACCGTTTAAATCTTACTTTGCGTCAGCAATGGAGTCATGGATGATGCGGAATCCTGGATGGCCAGTGACCATTTACGAAATTGGAACGCTAGTTGGTCAAGCCTTTGAAAAGTCTATGACACCAGTAAACATAAAGAATTCATTCAAGAAAACTGGCATATACCCCTTCGACAGAAATATATTCTCGGAGGAAGATTTTATGCCGAGCAGCGTCACTGACAGGCCTACTGTTGCAGAACCGACAGGTATGTAGCACTCTTATTGTAAACATTAATAACAAGTAGCGCCTATTGCCATTTTGGTGTATTGTTTTGAGTCATCTTAAGGTTTCAAACATGCTACTTACGGTATATTTTTGTTTCAGCTTTTGTCGTCGACCGTAATGAAAACTTGACAGTGACCATTCAAGAAGCGGAAAATGAAATGTCAAATCGAGATGTTGACACTCCAAGTCCCTCTCTGATAGACGCCATTCAATCGTTTGTTCAATCTCCTTTACACAGCGCAAGTGCTGCGTCAGTACCGGATACGTTACCTTCAGAAGTTTGTGCTAGAATTCCAATTTCCCTGTCTCACTTGTGCTTGGAGGCAATAATTGCACCTATTAATGCAATTCCTGCAGTTCAATCAGAAGATAATCATCCTCTTTACTTAGATACTTCATCTCCACCATCAGCAGCTAGACACACTGATGAAACATCTGCCAAGTCATCATATGCCCAAATTGACTTATCGACCCGATTAGTAACACCAGAGGAATTCCGAAAACCTTTAAAAGCAGCTGCAAGGAATAATAAAAGAAAACCAAGGCGATTAGGTAAATCTCTTATTGCAACTGACACACCGGAAAAGAATGAGATTGAGAAAAATAAAAAGGCAATAAAAAGAAAGAAAGTACCGCAATCCAAAGGAAAGAAAGCTGTTAAAAAAGTTCTTCAAAGCGACTCGGAAGAGGATTGTGACATTATCTTAGATGATACTCGCCAGATGAAGGGAGCTGGTTGAGTGATGAAGCAGACACTGTAAATATTATTACGCAAGAGACGTTGAAAAAGCCTTTGCCAAGAATGCCAAGAGAGGGAGAGTATGTTTTAGTAGAATTTACGTCCAAAAAACAATTATTGTACTATGTTGCTAAGGTACTAGAAGAACGAAATGACACACTTGAGCTCTATGTGAGTTACTTGAGACACAAGAAAGGGCATTTTTACATGCCAAATACTCCAGACTTGGCCTATGTCAAGGATGATAATATTAAGCTTTTATTACCAACTCCTGCATCAAGTGGTAGTACTGCTCGTCAACAGTCATATCTTACTTTTGGCGTTGACTTGAGTGGCATAAATATTCGTTAAATTCGATTCGATGATTCGATTTATTTTATAAAGAACCGTAACTGTCGATTTTATGACTGAAATTAATGTTCCTATTCTACGATTTTATAGCGATCTCTAATAATATTAAGTTTTTAATATTTACTAGGTAATAAGAAAATGTCTGTGATGATTATTTGTGAAAATACTTTTAATGACTGAAATATTAAGATAGTAATAGGATAAAAACGACAAATGTTAGTACAAACTAATCAAGACTAAAATGGTGATCTCCTGGTATTATTTTTTAGAACTAGGGTAGTTTCTGTTTAAGTTTCTTTCTGTCCGTCAGTTAAAGGATCATTTACGAATAAAACATAAGTCAGTTATCCGTTAGAGCTGTGCCTTAAAAAATAAAGGTGGATTTTTATTTTTAAATAAATATTTCTGATAATTTTATTACGACAGAACGTCGATTTTTTTAAAATATAAATTTAAAGAGTGCAACGCCTTAACAAAAGGTATAATATTACAATTTGATTATAATACTGCAAAAATATTTTAATATTATGACAATAACCTTTTGTCTTCGAAGAATCGTTTATTTTCGTTGTTTTATGTATCGATGGTTTCCTTTACTTAAATAAATATATAATTTCATATTTAAATGTTTTTAATTACCTACTAAAAACCCTAGACCCATTGTTAACCAGGGGGTGATTCATTGTTCACCACCCAGTGTACACAGTGGGTCAATTTTGCTCTTTTAAAAAAATCTTATTTACACCGCTCTCCATTATTAGAGGTCAATTATTTAGTAATATTCTGAAAGCTGATAAAATATGCTATACATCAATCTAAATTTTAAGCTTATCTGACTGATAGGATTTGAGAGACAAACGATTAAAAAAAAGTGACCCACCGTTTACCCGGTGACCCGTCACCGGGTAAACGGTGGGTCAGTGGGGTACAGTGGGTCACGCACACATTAACGAAATCAGTGTAGGTTGCGCAGCCGCTTGTCCGCGCACAGACGCCTCTCCGCACGTAACCCCTCTCAACCAGTTCCAGCGCGGCCGCGCTCACCCGTCGACGTCTGACGCTCGATTTTCTCGCGGCGCTGCTAAAATATTTTGAAATGTAAGTTGATCTTTTGTTTATAATTGCTAACTAACAACAGATATCGATACAATTGTAGTACCATACTTTGACCTTGTTAGTACTCTGTAATATATTACATAAAGAATTGACTAGCGATTTGTTTTTAACTCGTTAATTCTTGTTTGTATTTAAAGTCGGCCTATGGTGAAGAGTAGGTCTGATTCACTGTGTACACAGTGGATTGCGATTCACTGTGTACTTGATGTTAAAGCGAAGCAAATGGGTTTGCTGCGAGAGTTAATCTTTAATTAAAATAAAATGATTTTGTTACAGAATGGGCAGAAATAGAAAAAATCGTAAAATTGGTACTCATACTGAAGACCAAATGCAAAAGGCATTAGATGCTATAAAAACCGGTAAAAGCATCAGGCAAGCAGCTGCAGAGCATAACATTGCCTTTTCCACTCTGCAAAGATATAATGGAAAAGAAAATCCTGACCGCCTGACACCAAATTATTCCGTTCGTAAAATATTTAGGGCTGAACATGAGGTGGCCTTATGTGACTATTTCAAAAAATGTGCCTTAATGTTTTACGGTCTTACCACTAGAGATTGCCGCCAAATAGCTCATCAAATGGCGAAAATAAATAATGTGCCAGTTCCTGAGAGTTGGGAAAGTAATAAAATGGCTGGTATCGATTGGTTCCGAGGGTTTCGTGAGCGATTCCCTGATATGTCGTTACGAAAACCTGAAAACTGCAGCTTGGCATGAGCTACAGCATTCAATAAGGAAACCGTTAAAATATTTTTTGACAACCTTCAAAATGTGCTTAGCCGCAGTCCAGCCTTTGCAGACGGCACGCGCATTTATAATTTGGACGAAACTGCTACAAGCACTGCAGAAAAATCCGAGAGTTTTAGCTCCAAAGGGAAAAAGAAATATATGCAAAGTCTCCAGCGGTGAAAAAGGTACGCTCGTCACAACGTGTAACATCATAAGTGCAGGAGGTATTGCACTTCCTCCCGCATTGGTCTTCCCACGCAAGAACATAAATCCTCGGATGAAAGTTGGAACACCACCAGGTTCTCTTATCCTCGCGTTTCCAACAGGGTGGATGAACACTGAAACTTTTGTAGAGGTAATGAAGCATTTTGTGGAGCGATCGGGATCTACAAAAGATTCTCCAACAGTCCTCATTATGGACAACCACGAATCGCATTTGTCGATTGCTGCACTTGATTTGGCCAAAGAGTCGGGGGTTACTGTGCTTACTTTACATCCACATACATCGGCAAAACTTCAGCCGTTAGACGTCGGTATCCATGGACCGTTTAAATCTTACTTTGCGTCAGCAATGGAGTCATGGATGATGCGGAATCCTGGATGGCCAGTGACCATTTACGAAATTGGAACGCTAGTTGGTCAAGCCTTTGAAAAGTCTATGACACCAGTAAACATAAAGAATTCATTCAAGAAAACTGGCATATACCCCTTCGACAGAAATATATTCTCGGAGGAAGATTTTATGCCGAGCAGCGTCACTGACAGGCCTACTGTTGCAGAACCGACAGGTATGTAGCACTCTTATTGTAAACATTAATAACAAGTAGCGCCTATTGCCATTTTGGTGTATTGTTTTGAGTCATCTTAAGGTTTCAAACATGCTACTTACGGTATATTTTTGTTTCAGCTTTTGTCGTCGACCGTAATGAAAACTTGACAGTGACCATTCAAGAAGCGGAAAATGAAATGTCAAATCGAGATGTTGACACTCCAAGTCCCTCTCTGATAGACGCCATTCAATCGTTTGTTCAATCTCCTTTACACAGCGCAAGTGCTGCGTCAGTACCGGATACGTTACCTTCAGAAGTTTGTGCTAGAATTCCAATTTCCCTGTCTCACTTGTGCTTGGAGGCAATAATTGCACCTATTAATGCAATTCCTGCAGTTCAATCAGAAGATAATCATCCTCTTTACTTAGATACTTCATCTCCACCATCAGCAGCTAGACACACTGATGAAACATCTGCCAAGTCATCATATGCCCAAATTGACTTATCGACCCGATTAGTAACACCAGAGGAATTCCGAAAACCTTTAAAAGCAGCTGCAAGGAATAATAAAAGAAAACCAAGGCGATTAGGTAAATCTCTTATTGCAACTGACACACCGGAAAAGAATGAGATTGAGAAAAATAAAAAGGCAATAAAAAGAAAGAAAGTACCGCAATCCAAAGGAAAGAAAGCTGTTAAAAAAGTTCTTCAAAGCGACTCGGAAGAGGATTGTGACATTATCTTAGATGATACTCGCCAGATGAAGGGAGCTGGTTGAGTGATGAAGCAGACACTGTAAATATTATTACGCAAGAGACGTTGAAAAAGCCTTTGCCAAGAATGCCAAGAGAGGGAGAGTATGTTTTAGTAGAATTTACGTCCAAAAAACAATTATTGTACTATGTTGCTAAGGTACTAGAAGAACGAAATGACACACTTGAGCTCTATGTGAGTTACTTGAGACACAAGAAAGGGCATTTTTACATGCCAAATACTCCAGACTTGGCCTATGTCAAGGATGATAATATTAAGCTTTTATTACCAACTCCTGCATCAAGTGGTAGTACTGCTCGTCAACAGTCATATCTTACTTTTGGCGTTGACTTGAGTGGCATAAATATTCGTTAAATTCGATTCGATGATTCGATTTATTTTATAAAGAACCGTAACTGTCGATTTTATGACTGAAATTAATGTTCCTATTCTACGATTTTATAGCGATCTCTAATAATATTAAGTTTTTAATATTTACTAGGTAATAAGAAAATGTCTGTGATGATTATTTGTGAAAATACTTTTAATGACTGAAATATTAAGATAGTAATAGGATAAAAACGACAAATGTTAGTACAAACTAATCAAGACTAAAATGGTGATCTCCTGGTATTATTTTTTAGAACTAGGGTAGTTTCTGTTTAAGTTTCTTTCTGTCCGTCAGTTAAAGGATCATTTACGAATAAAACATAAGTCAGTTATCCGTTAGAGCTGTGCCTTAAAAAATAAAGGTGGATTTTTATTTTTAAATAAATATTTCTGATAATTTTATTACGACAGAACGTCGATTTTTTTAAAATATAAATTTAAAGAGTGCAACGCCTTAACAAAAGGTATAATATTACAATTTGATTATAATACTGCAAAAATATTTTAATATTATGACAATAACCTTTTGTCTTCGAAGAATCGTTTATTTTCGTTGTTTTATGTATCGATGGTTTCCTTTACTTAAATAAATATATAATTTCATATTTAAATGTTTTTAATTACCTACTAAAAACCCTAGACCCATTGTTAACCAGGGGGTGATTCATTGTTCACCACCCAGTGTACACAGTGGGTCAATTTTGCTCTTTTAAAAAAATCTTATTTACACCGCTCTCCATTATTAGAGGTCAATTATTTAGTAATATTCTGAAAGCTGATAAAATATGCTATACATCAATCTAAATTTTAAGCTTATCTGACTGATAGGATTTGAGAGACAAACGATTAAAAAAAAGTGACCCACCGTTTACCCGGTGACCCTACACCATTACAATTTTAAATGAAATACACACACAGAACGACACAAACCAAATGCCACTACAATTATAGGTGTGGACAGCATGCAATAAAAAAAAATAGCGAGTAACAGGACAGAACACAAAATTATACAAAATTGAGAAAAAACAATAACAATCAAATTATAAGCAAATTAAAACAAAAAATTAAAATTAAAAAAAAAATTAAATACAAAACCAAAATTTACATTAAAATCAATATCGGGAACAAAGTTAAAATAAAAAAAACATAGAATTAAGATTGAAATTAATAGAAACCTAGATCAAGAAGCATTTTAATACAATTTATCATCAATGAGACAGGCTTTGAGCTTCATGACAATGTCTGCAAATACGTCTATCGTTTCCGTTTTAGAGAGAGCGTTGTACTGCCTAACGAGTCTAGATATAGGTGCGTGGTCTCCTAGACACGATTTGGACCCCTCTGGTTTAAATAGAATAATAGAATATAATGTTTATTTATTAAAGTGACCAAGACTCATACCTATTAACTTATTCTATGCTAATTACATGCTTTCATTCATATTATGACGCCCGCCCGAGCCCGACTTAGATTGACTAGTTTAGCCAGCCATGTTTGCCTCTGCGACAGACTATAAGACAAGTTTAACATTTTAAGATTGCCACTACACATTTACAGAATACACTAAACATGCACACTAGTTTAGGCCTAAGACACCGTACTCGTAGAACAAGGGTACGAAGAACCGGTTCACACGCGCTCTACACCAGGTACAGACTGTACCTGGGCGCTTCTCCCCACCACCACGGCCCGGTCAACGCGAGCCGAGGTCCGAGCCTTTAGAAAGGCGCCCTCGGGTTGTTCCGCTCCCCGATCCGATCCGAACCCTTCGGAGAATCTAGTAGGGCACGGGGACACGCACTTGTGCGCGATGCCGTTCCCTCTAGAAAACCTCCGAAGGTGTTTCGTTACACACGGCTTGAGCAACCCTTTAAGTTTCTCGCCGCCCCCAAACAAGCCCGGTGAAGCTGAAAATGCCGTCTGAGGCACTCAACAATCTCTCTCCAATAAAAAATAAAAAATAACATTATAAGGGACTCTTACTCTAATTTGAAATGACGTTTACGTGACTGGAGCAAAACACGGAATAACTATTCGGACCTTATTCTTTGTTTTTTTTTGTAAGGCACTAACCCCGTTACAAATAAACAAAGAATAAGGTCCGAATAGTTATTCTGTGTTTTGTTCCAGTCATGTAACCGCCTCTGTGGTCTAGTGGTTAAGACCACCGGTTTAGACCCAGAGGTTCCGGGTTCGATTCCCAGCGGGGGGTACATGTTTGTGTACTCGGTTTGGTTGGTGGTAGGGCTTGCTTGTCCGCCTGGCTAGCTACCACCATCTTATCTAAATATGTCGCCATAACATCAATGTTTGTAGCATTGTTGTGTTCCCGCAGCTAGAGATAAGATAGCCAGTACCTCACTAGTTATCATCACTTAACATCAGGTGAGATCAAGGCACTGTGCTTACCCGTAAAAATAAAAAAATAAAAAATTTAAACGTCATTTGAAATTAGAGTTAAAGAGAGAGTTTATTTGAAAGGCACTTGTTGATTTAACTCTATTTCAGATCGGAATTCCTGAACCAGTACTTGGGCGGCAGCACCATATTCATGAAGGCTAAGCGGTCATTATCCAGTGGCTTTGATCATCTACTCAAGAGGAGAGGAAGTCGGGACGACGTTAGCTTTTTGAAAAAGGTGCGTAAACATTTTAAGAACTTCATAAGGTATTTGTTTGAGTTATTATTTACATCATTAGACACGCTCCACTTCCACCGCTAGGTTTTGGTTCAAAAATATAGTTACACCCTTCTTTTATTACCTATTTTCTCGTGTCCGTGCTTATATTTCTTACACTCTATCAATTATATGCACATTTATGCACAATAATGAACTGAAACACGATGTCTCGCATTGAACCGCTTCGCAAACGCGTAAACCCTACAAAAATATGTACGACATTCAATATTTTAAGTTGATTCCCATTCCAGGAACCGTCTCCCCTACCGATGTTGCTACCAGTTGACACATCTTCAGAACCGTCGAATCCTGATCACCTCTTGCCATCCGATGCTATGCGGAGCAAGTCTCTATCACCGGCTGTGATAATACCAGATTCAGGTAACTATCATGTCAATATCTTTTTAATGTCAAAACAGGAAATCCAAATTCACGTTGTGGCGTTATGAAGCTGGATATTTTGGGAGAGAGATTGCTGATTAAAACTCAAATATCAAATAATAATAGATAAACTATTAAAAAATATAACATAATAAATAAAAATATAAGAATATAAGCTAATTTACTTCAAATTCTTCAAAAACTTAAAGAGTTCGGAATCACCTTCAGAGGTTTTCTAGAGGGAACGGCATCACGCACTAGTGCGTGTCCCGTGCCCTACTAGATACTCCGACGAGTCCGAAGGGTTCGAATCGGATCGGTGAAGAAGATGGATGCGCACTGCACCCGTCTTCAACTACTGAGAAACTGGCTATTTTATCACTTACTGTTAAAACAAATCAAATTATTGGTTGCACTCATGTAGTGTATTAAGGGGTATCATATAATTAGCGTTTAATTCCGGTTTTTATTAAAAAACAGATTATTTTAACAACTACAGATTTTAATCACAAAATAACTGAAACAAAAAGGTAATATTGTGGCGAGCGAACGTCCATCCGATCCGAAATCCGCAGCCAAAGTGACCGATCCGATGCCCGCCGCTCACAGCGTGCGCGCCCCTCTACACCTCGCAACACCATCGCGCCAATGTGACGTCACACTCAGGCCACGCCTACTGAAGCCTATTCTTCCGCTAATTATATATATTATTATATCAGCCGCAAGTATTCCACTCCTGAGCAAAAGCCTCCTCACATGGTTGTATTATAAAAATATTTTATAGTGTTCAACACATTAGCGTCATCAATGTCATTTTAAAACCGTATCTGTGGTCTAAGTCAGATCCGTTTGAGATTTTACTCGATTTTTGGTGGTTCATTGTAACTCCGCCTGGCTAGCTACCACAGTCTGATCTAAGTCTGTCACCATAACAAGAATATTAAAAGCGTCACTATGTTCCGCAGTTAAAGCTAAGATGATCAGTTCTTTAGCTAGCTTATCAATCTATCTTAAATAATACCTATTGTCTCTTACCATGAATGAATGCAGGTGAGATGAATACCTAGCGAGTATAAGTAAGATAAGATAAGTAGATAAGATAAGTAGATAAGAAATAAATAAATAAATAAATAAGATGCAGCTTAGATCTCAGCAGTTCCTCTCCTAGAGAACACAATCTTCGAAAAGAAGTATCATGCTCAAAGTCTTTGTCTCCAGACCCTCCGCCGTCCCCGAGGACTCCGACCGCCACTGTCGACGAAGACTTGGAAGAAACCAAAGAGGAATGCACCACACCTGTCATGTCACCCATGATGGACATGTAAGCAAATTTAAACCTTATTAGGTAGCCGTTTGACTCCTAAGTCCAGTAAAACTCTTGCTGGGTTCAGGGCTTCGCAAATGGATAGCAGAAAATTGGTTAATTGGGAGTTTACTATTTTTCGTTTCTTGCGTCCATTCTTCTCCACAGCTAAAAAATAGACGTCCTGAATGAGTAGTAGCTAAAAAATGTGTGGACGATTCAAAAGCACTTTTCGTAAGTTTATTTGAATAATTTTTTTTAACTTTGAATTTGACTTTGACATTGTTTTCTATAGTTATAGTTAGAATTAACCACCTGACTAGGTTGCCATCATACAAGTTGTTCATTCGCAGCTCCAACTGCCCTATGCAAGACCTTTTTTTTTTTTTTTTTAACCCAGAGGAACTCATTACGAGTACCCGACCTTGAGGAGGCCTGGCGGTTATGTGGGACTCGCCCGTCCGCCTTTCCACAACCCACCGACTATCCGGAGACGCCATTGTCTCCAGTCGGCTGTCAAGGGAGAAGCCCAAGACCGGGAAGGGCGAGACAGAGGGGGATACCCACTAACCTCTGGGGGACCAAACTCCGAAAACAGGTGAAGGCCGCGGGGCCTGTCCTGGGGAATTGAACCGCGGGGCCCTATGCAAGACCTAAAGATATTAGCTCTTTAATTTTGCCTAAAACAATACGCACCTGATCAAAGTTAAAGCTCTTACTACAGATCTCAGTGAAATCACCTGCCATTGAACACTGAACACATCTGTCTATAGTTTATGGACTAATTGCAGATATCAGAACAATAATTAATACCGTAGTGGCGTAAAGGCCTACGCAGACCGGGACGGCATGGCAAAGGATTTAATTTTTTACCAATAGACGACATTGAAACATATAGGAATATAAATAAGACATAAATTCCTATGCTTTAAAAGATCCCGTAGCATCGAAAGGGATATCATTGCCCGGCATTGAAAGATGCGTTACGGGATTCCGCGGCGGGGTGGTGATGCCGTGGGACTGCAGCAGGCAAAAGCATGTTGTATACTTGATGTGTGAGGGCTGCAGAAGCTGCCGAGGTATACTTCGACATGACGCGGCATGCCAAGGCATGCCGCCGTGGCATGGCAAAATCCTTTGCCATGCCGTCCCGGTCTGCGTAGGCCTTTAGTCTTTGACACTTAAAGGCGAGTTGTCAGACACAGTTTTTGTCGCCAAAAAATAACATACCTAGCTTTTAATTTGAATTTTACAGGATGACCTAGGAAGCATGTGGTGTTACTAAAAACCAAATCTGTTGCAGACTTCTATTTTTAATGATGAAAGGAAAAAACCGGCCAAGTGCGAGTCGGACTCGCGCACGAAGGTTCCGTACCATTATCTATAAAAACAACGTAAAAAAATTACGTTTGTTGTAAGGGAGCCCCCTTAAATATTTATTTTATTCTGTTTTTTAGTTTTATTTGTTGTTATAGCGGCTACAGAAATATATCATCTGTGAAAATTTCAACTGTCTAACTATCACGGTTCATGAGTACAGCCTGGTGACAGACGGACAGACAGACGGACGGACAGCGAAATCTTAGTAGTAGGGTAGGGTTTTACCCTTCGGGTACGGAACCCTAAAAATGTCGTTCACTGGTTCCAGTTGAACACTAGTGCCACTACTCTAGAATATTATAGAATAAAATACTTTATTGTACACATAAAAATAAAAATAGTTGCAAGTCTAGTTGTTATTCTGTGTTACATACTTAGATTATATGGTTTCAGATACAATTTAAAACAATATTTTCTTTGCCGTATCATACATAAAACAATTCGTTTTCCTGCCAGATTCCTGAAAGTCAGCGATTCAAGACCCACTGCGACTGAAGCGGGGACCGAAAGTGACGCCACATGGCGACAAGCCATTTACGAGAAAGTCGTACAGCCAACGGAAAACCAGGAAGGTAAGGATTGGTCAAAGCACCGGTGAGGTCCCGAATTCGATTACCGGTCGGTTTAATGTCGAAAACGGACTTTTCGATATTGTGTCGGGTCTTGGTGTACCGTCGTTGTTACTGATTTCCATGAAACGAGTGCTTTAACTACTTACCTTGGGATCAGAACAATGTAGGTATGTGATGTTGTCTAAATAAATAAAAAATAACAATTAGGTACCATCGCAGTGCCTAAACACGTAGATACACACATAGGAGTACACGTGCTGCTCTCCGGAGTCATCGCTTCACTGTCACACATATCCCATCGCGCATAAAGAAATTTGGTGACTCGTTTCTTTGTCGCACCTCCAAAAGATGGAATAGTCTGCCAGCACACGTTTTCCCTCCTTCCTATGACATGGGGTCCTTTAAACGAGGCGTGAATAAACACCTTGTGGGCCGGCAGAGTGAAGTTGACTGATGCTGCGTTGATGCACCAGTTGTCTTCGCGTCTGGACTCCATTTCCACTTTACATCAGGTGCTACCACCATCATACTGGCTCTATACCCCAAGATTTCTTTCAGTATCCAGCAAGCATTTCAAAATTACTCCTAACGATCATCTCTTTTAAAATTGATATTGTTCCTAATGTAATATAATTTAATTTATTCCCGTTACAGGAAATTTGACCACCGATGGTTTCCTCGGTATGTCGAAGCCTCGCGGCAAACGCACCAAAGAAGATTTACGGAGGCTTTGGAAAATGGCTATCGACCAGACCATACTGCTCGTCAGGATGGAGAAGGAAAACGCTAAGCTAATGGGTAAGTCTGTTGTTATTTCTTTATTTATATAAAAAGGAAATACAAACTTACAGCTATATACTATACGCCTCGGTGGACGAGTGGCAGTGCGCTCGGCCCGACACCCGAAGGTCCCGGGTTCAGTTCCCAGGTCGGGCAAAGTGTTTCAGATTTTGCGATGCATAGCCCGGGTTTGACAATGCAGGCCTTCTGCTATAACCCTTTCACTTCCCCCTTACTCGGATCCGAGCAAAGGTCCTGTTCATTTTACGTAAGCCAGTTAAGCCTCGGCGGTCAGTGCGAGGAAACATTGTTTTGTGCGACACCTCTGACATAATCGTCAAGTTATGTGAGTTGGTTACCAAATTATCCCCACGACCCGGTCAACCCGAGCCGAGGTCCTAGCCTTTAGAGGCGCCCTCGAGTGGTTCCGTTCTGACAATCTAGTAGGGAACGGAGACACGCACTAGTGTGTGATGCCATTCCCTCTAGAAAACCTCCGAAGGTGTTTCGTTTCACACGGCTTGACGAACCCTTTAAGATTCTCGCCGCCCCCAAATAAATTCGTGGCGCTAAAGAGCTCGTTGATGCAGTGGTTGACGTTACATGTCTGCGTTTGCTAAAGTTAAGCAATTTTCGCAATGGCCGGTCGGACGGGTGACCAAAAATATATCATTGCGAGCCCGTCCGTGCTTCGGAAGGCACGTAGAGCGTTGGTCCCGGCTGCATTAGCAATCGTGCAATCACCTTCCGCTCTGGGCCCGCGTGGTGGTTTATGGCCCGTTCTCCCTATCCATCCATAGGGAAGGCTCGTGCCCCAGCAGTGGGAACATAAAATAAGCTGGATGTGCAAATGAAAAATTTATATTTCACAGAAAGCGAGGAATCGTCAGCAGTCCGCCGTATCAAGCTGGAATACGCGGAGATAGGGGTCTGTGACGCAGGGGTTACGCTTATGTGGGACTCGCTACTGTCCAGGGATGTATCCCGGCCGATCAACAAGGTGGATCGGCATATGCTGACGCAGGCTGTCATACGAGGTACATTTAGGGTAAAAGACGCAATTATTGACACTTCAAGGGTTTAGTGTAACTAGGAATATAATCTGCAGAGTTGTCACTAATATATACTTTAGTAGGAAAGAATAATTGATGTATAGAATGTTAGCAATGTATTATGAATATTATAATAGTTATTAAATCGCAGTCATTATTCATTTGGAATGGAATACGCTTGTAAGTATTTGGCGGCTGTAGCGTTATAGATAGATAGATAGATAGATAGATAAATACTTTATTGCTCACACAAATTAAAACCAAAAACAGGTACATACAAAAAATCTTAAAGCTAGCATGGGCAAAGGCGGTCTTATCGCTTTAAGCGATCTCTTCCAGACAACCTTTGGTTTAGGATCCCAAGAGGGAGATAGAGGAAGTGCGCAAATACAGTAGAATATAATAGAAACACTCGTATACCAGTACATAAAAAGACATACATAATAATAATATATAAATATAAATATAATATATAAATAATAAATACACATACATACATACATACATACATACATAGAACACCAACAATAAAAACCTAAAACATGTTACTAGCACGTGACTGATGCAATAGATGACTGTGCAGTTTAGACTTAAAGGCGGAAAGGGTCTTAGAGTGACGGATTTCAGACGGTAGCTTATTCCAAAGACAAGTAGCTCGGACAGTAAAAGAATCCTTAAAATATCCCGACCGGGTAAAGGGAGGCTTAAGAATGTTATCCGATTTTGACCTTAGATCACGCTTGTGTTCCGCCCCAAGAAATCGGAAACACTCTTTAAGGTAAGAAGGAGTACGAGGATCAAACAGCACGTTAAAAACAAGGATGAGAATATGTTCCTCGCGACGCAACCTAATGGGAAGCCATTCAAGCCTGTTCCTGTATTCAGACACATGGTCGAACTTACGCAAACCGTAGATGAACCTGATGCAGAGATTTTGGAGACGTTGTAGCTTATCAAGTAAGTCCTCATTTAAGTCCACAAGGCAGACATCAGCATAATCCAAGATAGGTAGAAGGAGAGATTGCGCAAGTTCAACTTTGGTCCTCACAGGAAGCAAGTTCTTCCACCTCCTAAGCGACCCAGAGGCAGCAAACACTTTTCGACTCATCTCCGATATTTGTGGAGACCAGGAGAGGGTGCTGTCGAAAAGTACTCCTAGGTTTTTTACCACGTTACCGTAGTTCAATGAGACACCGTTAAACATGAGCGTAGGGATAGACAATTTGTTCACCTTTGCAATTTGTTTAAATCCCCCGATTATGATAGCCTGTGACTTGTCGGGGTTGACCATTAGGCCATGGGCTCGACTCCAATCATATATAATCCCAAGGTCAGCATTAAGGCTTGAAATCATACTCACAATATCATCAACTGAGGCCTGAGAATAGATTTGCAGGTCGTCAGCATACAGGTGGAACTGACATGAAAGGAGTGGAGTGAGGAAATTAATAAAAATCGAAAAAAGGAAAGGAGAAAGGACACCACCCTGGGGCACACCTGCAGTGACATCACAGGCACATGACAATTTGTCATTAGCACGGACATACTGCCGCCGCCCGACCAGGTAGCTACGAAACCACTCTAACACCGATATGATACTAGGAGAGATCTCAGCATTGCCAGAAGAATGTCGTAGTCAACTGTGTTGAAGGCATTGGAGAAATCCAAAAGAACTAGCGCTGTCAACTGTTGATTGGACATTCCTAAACGAATATCATCAGAAACTTTAGTTAGCGCGGTTGTCGTACTGTGCCCGGGGCGGAACCCGGATTGGAGAGGACTTAGGATATTGTTAGAATTAACAAAGGCACTGACTTGCTGGAGGACAAGACGCTCTAGGATTTTTGAAAGAAAAGGAAGAATGGATATAGGCCTAAAATGAGAAGGTAAGGAAGGGTTCGAGGTTTTAGGGATGGGTACGATTACTGCCTGGCACCAGCAGCTAGGGAAACTGCCGGTATCGAGCGAGAAGTTAAAAACATGGCAAAGGATAGGGACAAGAATTTCAAATCCTAACAGGATCATCCTCCGGCCAATCCCATCGATGCCTTCAGCATTAGATTTGACTGCCCGAATGTTATCTTCAACTTCACGCTCAGAGACAAGTCTAAAGGAAAAAGCAGGATGCTGTGAGTTAGAAGAGGAAGACAGTGATTGCAGTGAGCTTAGTTTCAAACTATGTGGAATGGAGGAAGGAGCAGAAAAGTGTCGGTTTAAGGAGTCAAGGTCAAGGTTTTTGGAAACAGAGGTCTTAGACTTACCAATACCAAGAGTGTTCAAGAATGACCATACCTTAGCAGGATTACCATTTGCAACAGAGGAATGTATGTGACGACGCTGCGCATCCCTACAAAGCCTACTACACCGATTACGTAGTCTCCTATACTTGGAACGATTCTCATCCGACGGATCCTTCCCAAACCGTGCCTTAGCAGCATTCCGCCTGGCCATAATGACTTTAATGTCATTACTTAGCCAGGGTGCGGGGAGATGCTTAAGCCGAACTGGTCGAAGCGGAGCATGAATGTCAAATATTTGGATCAAGTTAGAGTTGAAAATTTCCATCTTCAGGTCGATAGTTGGGGCATCAAACACCGCATCCCAGTCAATATTGCTAAGGTCAGGCATAAAACGATTGGTGTCAACACTGTTGAAGTTACGTTGCATGATCACTCGCGGCTTAGGTTTAGGATAACGGATCTTATAGGATAGGAAAAGAAGGTCGTGGTAGGAAAACGCTTCAGCTGGAAGTTGCCCATGACAACTCACATGATCAAGGGAGGAAACTATTGCAAGATCCAACAAGGAGGGCTGGCAGCCAGGAAAGCGGTGAGTCGCAGTAAGAGGAAGAAAATTAAGACTTGTAGAATCCACAATTGAGCAAAGACGGGTAGACCGAGAATCCTGCTTAAGTAAACAAGTGTTAAAGTCTCCCATAATAATAGTGTGGTCAGCTGTTGGTACCAGTGATTCTAATAAGGATTCAAACTTACCAAAGTAGTCAATATGAAGGTTAGGACAGTAAAACACGCCTAAGAGAATCTTTGAGTGACCCAAAAGGATTTCGATGAAAAGATGCTCAGAAGATTCACAATAAGCAGATGGAGATTTGTGAATATGGTTAAAAGATAAGTGCCCCCTAAGGTAGATGGCTACTCCACCGCCGCCCTTGCCAGTCCTGTCATTGCGAATGAGGTGAAATCCAGGAAGTGCGTAGGAAGTGGAAGGAAGGCAAGGTTTTAGGAATGTTTCCGATACCAGAATGGCATGTATATTCTGGTTACTAGAGAAGGTGGTCAGTAAATCAGAATAATGAGCAGGAATGCTTTGGGCATTTATATGCACTACATTAAAGTTTTTAGAATAAGATGTAAGATTTACTTCAAGTTGTGAGTCAAGAGATTGAGGTAAACTTTGGAAACTACAGTCAGATAAGGAAGAAGCAGAAAGATACTCTGAACCGTCATCCGCACTATTGTCACCATCACCGTAACTTGCTTGTAACATAAGTATTAAAATATAATATAGCTAAATTAAGATAAAATAAGGTAAATATATAATAAATAAAAAAATAAATAAATAAAAAAAAAAAAAATTAAATAAAAATTAATGAGGTTTACCACCCGCCAGCAGTATGGAAGAAAATCGTCCTACATTAATGCTCCTACTAACATTTTGCGAACGCCACTTTAAAGCAGCACAAATAAGAGACGTTGTACATTACAACAAATAGTATAAAACAAAAAATAATAATAATAACAAACAAGCACAAACTATAACAAAAGAGAAAACAAAGAATAATCATTTCATACCATTGAAACAATTAATAATACAACACAATAAATATTTAGGTATGAAAAAAAAAAGAAACAATAATTACAGCGACTATGGATCCAATCTTATTTCCCCTTCAACTGATATTACTACAAGAGATATTATTGAAATTAAAAATAAAAATAAAAACGATTCAAATAAGACCGTATGGGCTTAACCCCTTAGTCACAAACAAATTGAATTAAAAAGCAAAGTCGTATTGTCATATTTTGATAGTGACATTATAGCAAAAATTAAAAACCAACCAAGATTTCATAAGAGATTTGTAAAAGTAATCAGGGTAATTTGATAAACAGTCCAAAATGTGGGTGCGATTGTCAGCGTTATCTGACTGCTATATAATTCGTATATGTACTCGCGACTCGATCTGCTATCAACCGCCGTAACTTGATTGTTATCAGAAGGTCAAGTGAAACTTCGTAATACTTGTAGAAATATATATTGAACTGTTTTAATAGTTACACAAGTTACAAAATATACGATCTATAAACTATGACGTAACAGGTTTGCCCAAAGTGTAGTGTACGGTACGTGGGACGCAAGACGACTGGCGTCGCCAAGCGCGTGTGTTCGCAAGCCGGCTATTCTGCAATCTTGCATTTATTACATTGTGTCCCTACACGCTACACTACGACAACCGTCACCTAAAATTGCTAAGGGCGAACTTAAAACTTGTGGTATGCTTGAGAGCGCAGTGATAATGCCAATGCCTATCAATTTAAGGAGGTTGACAACGACAATAATAAATTCCAGAACATTTTTTTTGTATTGTTTTACGGCTCCGGATGAAATCCATCAAGCCTATTCGTCCGTTCTATCTTCATAAGTGATACATAAATAAACAATATTTCATTTCTATATGATGATGATGAATGATAATAGAAATGGGAAGTGAGAAATGATATTAACCCCCAACCCCTCGAGTATCTCACTCAGTAAAGATGTGGAGCTTTACTAAGTCCTCACGCAGACTTCTTGAGAGAATTTGTAAAGTGACGTTGCACTGTTTTGTTTCATTTGCCAACACTCATGCGTACTTACGAACACTTAACGGTTAATAATCCACCATTATTTCACATTAATATTCGACATAACACACATTTTAGAAAATAAAACAAAACTGCAGACATGACTCTTCACTTTCCCGCCAAGAAGTCCCACGTACTAGTTCTTTAAAACATTAACTTATTTTTTTTATTTGACCTGCATTTGAGCCTGAATTTCTGGTACCTATAAAGTATTTAATAAAGACTGAATTGACTATTTATAAAATTTATAAATACGGTGATAAAATTAAACGTCCACGGTCGGGTAGGCGTTCAATTTTTTCACTGTAATTTATAAGTTTTATAAATATTTAATTTAGCTTCAGTGCAGCAATTAGAACTTGAAAATAAAAAGTAAAATTTACTATAGCGTTGTGTTATCAAATTTGTTGTATTTCATCTGCAAAGGTGAATCTGCATGGCCATCGGTTGCAACGACCGTTGGATAGATGGCGCTCAGTGCCGCTATTAGCACTCAAAAATTAGAAAGCAATGACAAACTTCAGCGCTTACGTCAGCCTTCCCGGTAGCATAGCGGTCAGTGCAGTCGCCCGGATTGCGGAAGACCCAGGTTCGATTCCTGGCTGGGTCGGGTGGGCGTTTAATTTTTTCACTGTATTTTATTAATTTTATAAATATTTAATTTAGCTTCAGTGCAGCAGTTAGCACTTGAAAATAAAAAATAAAATTTACTGAATTGACGTTACCGTGACGTCATAGTTTGCTATTTCCATCATAAAGCTGTTGATTTGCAAAAAAATTCTCTTTTGACTAACCAGTAAACTACGTAACTCGTTGTAGCGACTTGATTACAATGATGGTAGCCGTGCCTAGCACTGAGACAGTATATAGGCTATTTACTTCTACTATTATATAAAACTAACTACAAGGTGGACCGACGATCTGGCGAAGGCCGCGGGAAGCCGCTGGATGCGAGCAGCACAAAACCGGGCGTTGTGGAGATCTTTGGTGGCGGTCATTGTCCAGCAGTGGACGTCTTTTGGCTGAGATGATGATGAAGATTAAACTAAATAAAAAAAGAATTTAAGTTCTTATACCAGCAATGTAATGCAGGTGTACCGCGCGTCGCTCGTGGTCGTGTCTGGTACTTCCTGGCGGAGCAGGCCAGCCTGCGCGCGCTCCCGCCGGACGTCCGCCAGTGCCCGCTGTACCACGTGCCCTACAGGACCCTGCTAGCGGGACTGACCAAGCATCAGCACGCGATCCTCATAGATTTGGGTGAGCAGTTGTTTATAATCTAGTTTCCGCGCACCGGAAGATGTAGTGTACACAAAATGAGGAGAATGCAGAAGGCAAGACCCTGAAAAGTTGAATGAAACCGTTTATCTTTGCCTACAGGTCGCACATTTCCAAAGCATTCGTACTTCGCATCAGCATTGGGGCCTGGTCAACTGGCTTTATACAACATCTTGAAGGCATACTCCCTCGTAGACCCTGATGTGGGGTACTGCCAGGGGCTGAGCTTTGTCGCCGGTATCTTACTGTTGCATGTAAGTAACTTTGCAATGAAACTATTTTTACGTATCCACTCGGGTTTATTTCACACATATTTTTTTTATTTATGTTATCCTGACGTTTCGAACCCTTTACACTAAATCTGGAGACCTATAAGCCACCTAAGCGTATCATCGTGACGTACGGACGTATCATTCGCGGCGAGCTTGATACGTCATCGCTGACTAACCGATAACAGGGGCCCGACCGCCTAACCGATTGCTTTGGCTACGTGTATAGTTTATGACGTCATCTTGTCATCTAGCTAATAGGTATAGGCATATATCGATAGCTATAGCCTTTAGCTTTCGATATTATTTTCATAGGCGGTACGAAATGACAAGATGAAGTCATAAACTATACACGTAGCCAAACCAATCGGTTAGGTGGTCGGGGGACAGGGCGGAGCGAGTGGCGAGTGGCTCGGCTCATTGCACTGACCATCGCAAATTCTGTGGTGTTGCCATCCATAGGGAAGGCTCGTGCCCAAGCAGTGGGACATAAAATTAGCTAGATAAAGTCAGAGAGAGAGAGAAAGAGAGAGAGAGAGTCTAAAGTACCAGGCTATCATAACCTACAAGGAGGTTATCTAGCGTGAGCTATTGAGTGAGGACGTGATGTGGTTGAAGTACTAGGCTAGTATGAGTTATAAGGAATTACGCACTGGGCCCGCGTGGTTGTTTATGCCCTAGCAGTGGCTACTTAAGTCTCGCAACGAACATGTTACGTTACGGCAAAACGCTCCGATCAGCCTCCACCATACAGCGTCCATGGTAACAGAGTCTCCCATGTCAATAAAAATATAAACATAGTGTAAAATAAACGCGAGTAAATCCGTAATAGTTGTTTAGTTTTAACAAATAGTGGTGTAGTGTTCGCGAAAGCTTTAGAAAAACAACTTTAGTTAGTAACATATGTTTTTTTTGGCAAAGTTTAATACAAAAGTTTTATGCTCACTTGGGGCTTCAGCGCCAGGATAGTGAGTAAGTAAGTAAGTGTGTTAATAAAACGCCCCGTTGCGTTGGCCGGGTGGCGAACCGCTCGGCCCGATATCCGAGAGTCCTGGGTTCAACTCCCATGTCGAGCAGTGTGGTTAAAATTTCTCGATGCGTGACCCGAGTTTGTAATGAAACCGTAATATTGATGATGGATGTATTTACCCAGCACTGGGACAGTATATAGGCTATTTACTAATTTCTATACTTGTTATGTTTGCATGATTTGATCGGTTACTCACTCGATTGTTACTTCTAACAAGGTTCGAAGTGTTGTCAATGTTACTTTAATCGAGTGTATCACTCGTAATAGGCATACACGTACATACATACCTACATACCTAAGTACTGTCCCAAAAAGGGGTAAACAGAACAAACACCAATTATGAGTATACTCGCCATTTTTTAGGGTTCCGCACCTCAAAAGGAAAAAAACGGAACCCTTCTATGATCACTTTGTTGTCCGTCTGTCCGTCTGTCTGTCTGTCAAGACCCTTTATCTCGGGAACGCGTGGAGGTATCGAGTTGAAATTAAAATCATATACTCAGGTCTGCGGTCTCTTGAACGAAACGAAACGAAACGAAACGTTACGTTAACGAAAAAAAAGATACGGCTGTTTATGTCGCAAAAAACGAATATTTCGACACTCCCAAGGGAATCAAAATAATTCATAGGGTACTTGCCGTTGACCTAGAACTATGAAGTTTGGCAAGTAATAGTCTTATACTACAAATACAGGGAAAAGTCTGAAAACTATACAAATTTAATTAAATCACAAATAAAAACAGGGTCTTTATGCAAGGAACGGGGGTCTAAATTTTGAAGTAGGAGAAGAAGGGCTTCATTTGCACAAGCTTAAACAGATTTTAAATTATTTTTATGAAATATAGTTTTCGATACTCATCAATTTGTACGGAACCCTCGGTGGGCGAGTCCGACTCGCACTTGTCCGGTTTTTTAGCATCAACAAAGTTCTGCTCGCGGAAATTTTTTCATCATTTGTGTTTTTATAATTTGTGTCGCAACAAAATTTGCGTTAAAATTATATAAACAAAACAAAAACATTTTATAAATAGCTTGCTTACTTCTTAACTGATCTTTAGTATTTGTAAAAATATTATGATCAGATGTTAATGACGGTAGTTGTTGACATTGAATTGGCGCCTTTGGCTTTCAAAGTAAAAAAGTAAATAGTGGCTGGTTAAAACCACGATAGCTCAATTGGAAGAGCATCTGACCCGGTATGTCAGAAGGGTGCAGGCTCAAATCCTGCTCGTGGAAATTTATTCAACATTTGTGTTTTTGTAATCAACAAAGTTCTGTACAAGTGTATTTTTTTAGATGGAGGAAGCAGAAGCATTTGTTCTTCTACGCCACCTGATGTTCAGACGAGGTCTGAGGAAGCAGTACCTTCCCGATATGCGTGCTCTACAAGTTCAGGTGAATTAAACTATTAAAAGCTTTTTTAAATATAGTTTTATCTACATATGTAGTGGGTGACCATAAATGTGTAGGAAGCCAATGGTAGGGGGTGCGCGACATTGGGAAAGGCCAAAGGGAAGATCTTCCTCCGAGCTGGGTGGTATAGCTCGGGGACCGAGGTCTACCGAGGTCCGAGCTGCTGGTGTGCAGTGCTGCCACGCCGGAGTGATGCGGCCGACATTGATGCACCGGTCGTGGGCTGCGGAGGCCAAATCGGAATGATGCCGTCGAGTGTGCCGGAGGTCCAGGAAGCGTCGTCCAAGATGCTGCGGTGGAACCTTGTCGCTCGATTGCTGGCTTGCTGTGACTGCTGGCGAAGGTAGATGATGGATGAGGAGTGGATGGATGGGCGCTGCTGCGACGATGTTGAAGGTGCTTCTGTGCTCCGTCCGGGTCACTACTGTAGGAAGCCAATGGTAGGGGGTGCGCCACAAATGTATGATTTCAAGCTCCTCCGTGCTTCGAATGGTACTAACAGCTGTAGTAGGTCTTGGCTGCGTTAGCAGTCGTTAACAACCACCAATCAGAAATAGGCCCGCGTGGTTCTTTACGGCCCGTTCTTCCTGTGGTGTTTCCATCCATAGGGAAGGCTCGTGCCCCAGCTGTGGGACATAAAATTAGCTAGATAAAGTCAGAGAGAGAGAGTCTAAAGTACCAGGCTATCATAACCTACAAGTAGGTTATCTAGCGTGAGCTATCAAGTGAGGACGTGATGTGGTTGAAGTACTAGGCTAGTATGAGTTATAAGGAATTACGCACTGGGCCCGCGTGGTTGTTTATGCCCTAGCAGTGGCTACTTAATGCTTGCATATAATAGCTGGTGATGATGATGTGATTACAGCTGTACCAGCTGTCACGCCTGCTGCGCGACCACGAGCCAGAGCTGCACGCCAAGCTGGAGTATCTGGACATATCGCCTGCTTTGTACGCCGCGCCCTGGATGCTGACACTGTTCACCAGCCAGTTCCCCATGGGTTTCGTGGTCAGGGTCTTTGGTGAGTATGGATATTTCAAAATAAGCCGCAGGACCGATAACCGCTGGAGTAGACTTGGTCTGGAGTGGAGACCACTCTCGACTCGTCTCGGCAAACTTTGTATAGGAGGGCGTCCTATCCAGCGCGGTGGTGGAGCGACAAAAACTGATAACTTTGTCTAATATGGCGTACTAAATCGAACCATAAATTCGACCTTAAATTCAAGGCTCCTTTGGCTTACAAAGTAAAGTAGATGTTGATAAACTTGCACGAGTTGGACAGAGGCACGATAGCATAATTGGAAGAGCACCTGACACTTTATCACAGATTGAATAATCCAGCGCATACGCGGGTTCACACACAGGCGCCCTAGGTTTTTTCCACTCCCGATCCGATCCGAACCCCTCGGAGAATCTAGCAGGGAACGAAGACGAGAACGAGACGCACTTAGTGCGTGATGCCATTACCTCTAGAAAACCTCTGACGGTGCTTCGTTTCACACGGCTCGAGAAACCCTTTAAGTTTCTCGGCGCCCCCAAAAAAGTCCGGTGACGCTGAAAATGTCGTCTGAGGATCAGCAAACTCTCCAAAGAAGCACTTCCAAATTCTATAATATTCTTAATACCCCTTGTTCCAGATCTCATCTTCCTGGAATCTCTGGACGTGGTGTTCTCCGTCTCGCTCGGACTCCTCTCGGCACACAAGGACGGCTTGATGATGTGTGAGAGCTGCGAAGAAGCCGCCGAATATTTGAAGCACAAACTGCCGGAGATCGACAGAGAGATATACGACAAAGTTATGAAGAAGGTGAGCCCCACACCACAGATTACCTACCCACACCTTTGATTGTAGAGACAAATGTTGAATAGGTATAGAAGAAAGAGGAGCTAGATGGTGCAGTTGTTTCATCAGCTCAGAAGGACCTTGTTGTTGCATTCACCTGATGTTAAATGATGATAAGGCCAATGATGGGAGCGCACTTCACCCGGGATCCTCAACTAGTGAGGTACTGGCTATCGTATCTCTAGCTGCCGGAACACAACATACTTAGATAAGACATATTTAGATAAGATGGTGGTAGCTAGCCAGGCAGACAAACAAGCCCTACCACCAACCAAACCGAGTACACAAACACGTACCCCCCGCTGGGAATCGAACCCGGGACCTCTGGGTCTAACCGGTGGTCTTAGCCACTAGACCACAGAGGCGGTCGAAACTTACCCTTCATATGTAGTACATCCTAATATTATTCAGGTGAATATTTATAGAATATTATAAAATACAGTGAAAAAATTAAACACCCACCCGACCCAGCCAGGAATCGATCCTGGGTCTTCCGCAATCCGGGCGGCTGCACTGACCGCTATGCTACGGGTTGGGTGGGCGTTTAATTTTTTCACTGTATTTTGTAAATTTTATAAATATTTAATTTAGCTTCAGTGCAGCAATTAGCACTTGAAAATAAAAAGTAAAATTTATTATTCAGGTGATTTTATTTCCAGTTTAAATCTTTATATATATATGCCGCAACTAAGCTAATGACTACGTATGCAGTAGAATTTAAAAATTATAAGCTATATTTAATTTTTAATTTTTATTTTTAAGTGCTGATTGCTGCACTGCAGCTGAATTAAATATTTATAAAAAACAGTGAAAAAATTAAATGCTTACCCGACCCTACTATGACGACCGACGAATTTGTGGTGTTTCATCTGTAAAGATGAATCTGCATAGCCATCGGTTGCAATAACCGTTGGATAGATGGCACTGTGCCGCTAAAAAGGACCTATTCCTTTCTAATACCACAAACTAATACCAATGGTATTTGTTTATTATCTTTATTATTTTTTTATTCCTAGCGAATACCACTCATAAACGAATCCCAAAACAAATCAAATGGTAATAAGATATAGTCAGTAATCAAAATGCTTTTAAATGTGTTTTAAAGTAATATTTATTTAATCAAAATCAGTCTTATATTACCAATATCATCAAATCAGTGTGCAACGATTTTTTTGTTATGTGTCATGTGCTGTCGGTCTTCCAAATAAATAAATAAATAAATAATATTAAATTATTAGAAAGCAAAATAAATTGTTTCTGTGACTGTACCAGAAGTTATATTTTGGTATTCGTTGGGAGTAGATTTGGTACTTCATTTAAATATTTAAATTTGGTATTAGTTAGGAATAGAACATTTATTAAGTCAATAAACAAATACCATTGGTATTAGTTTTTGGTATTAGAAAGGAATAGGTCCTAAAAAGCACTCAAAAATTAAAAAGCAGTGTTAAAAATTCAGTGCGTACGTCAGCCTCCCTGATAGCATAATGGTCAGTGCAGCCGCCCGGATTGCGGAAGACCCAGGTTCGACTCCTGACTGAGTCGGGTAGGCATTTAACTTTTTCACTGTATTTTATAAATATTGAATAAGCTGTATTAGTCCAGCTGTGGACGTCTTTAGGCTGAGATGATGATGATGATGATGATGATGTGGTTTCCTTCCCAGGTCCACTCTTTAGATATATCCCGGCAGCTGAACGACTATGCAGTGGAGTACGCGGTGCTAAGGGAGGAGATGCCTCGACTCGCCAATCTGACTGAGGACAATAGGCATCTGACCATAGATAAGAGCAGGATGACAGAGGAATTGGACGTACGTTTTTTACATTTATTTTATTGGTAAGCACAGTGCCTCCATCTCACCTGATGTTAAGTGATGATAAGGCCGAAAATGGAACTGCACTTGACCCGGAATCCTCTACTACTGAGGCCGGGTAAAACAATAGTACACAAAAAATCGCTTCTGTAATGGTCAACACCTAGTGTTGTTAAAAGGTTCGAGTCTCCCAAGTCTAAAACTCATTGGCTCGACTCTTATTCACGGGCACTCCATTTACGCCACTCCATCAATCCAAATTATAGATGGATTTGGAATGTTTGGAAATGTAACGCTCGCAGCGATGCCACGCAATCCAAGTAGTTATATGATTCACTTTGTAGCGATGGAGAGTAGTTCCCTTGTATAGGGCCATAATTATTATGGAGTGATGGTGTCGAGTGCCTATGAATGGGGGCCAATACAACCGCCTATGTCTGTAGCCTGTATAGGCCAATGGCCAGCACTAGACTAAAATATAGGCTGATAATGACGATGACGTCTAATGGTCAACACCACGGGTCTCAGACCCAGAGGTCCTGGGTTCAATACCCAGAGCGGTACTCAATTGTGATGTCAATCTCTAACGCAATTGTTATCATGATTGTACTCCATTTGGTTGGTGGTAAGGTTGGTTTTAAGCCCGCCTGGTTGGCTACTACCATCTTATCTATCTTTAAGATCTTTAAGACCTCTAAAATATGCTAGGAGTTAAACCCGGGACCTCTGGGTCCGAGGCCTTTGGCCTTAACCACTTGACCACACAGGAGCTCTAATCACTTTGGCTAGGTGTTGTCTCCAAAACAGATTTTATTTACTACAAAAATTTGATAATTCATTGTTTCCTCTTTACAGTCTGCAATGGACGCTATAACGAACTACCAAAAGTCCCAAACCAGATTAGAAGTTCAAAACAAAAACATGGAACAGCAGTTAACACTACTCAGTCGGTACATTTCTGCTCATCATCGTCAAGATTTGCCAGCTGAAATCAAGAAAATTGTTCATACACACGGTAAACGACTCTCCTTCAGTTCCAAAATTACATCTTTTGGATCAAAATTCACTTCTAACGAAGAAGAAGATGAATCAAAGAAAGTCTTTAAAAGTGGAGTGTCTGCACCTAACCTATTTGCTAAGATAAGTAAAGAGGATGTTCTTAATGCGGTAAACAGGGACAAGAGTACACCAGAGAGTGACAGAAAGATTTTCCTGTTGAAGAAATCGCAATCGATGCATTCAGGATTGATAGCGAACAACTTGAGGAACTATCCGTTGAAAGTACTGGAAGAGAAATCGGAAATCGACTACAGGAGATCAGAAAGTTTTCGAGAGGATACATTGAAAGATTCTTCAAGGGAGTTGGGTAAGAAGAACTCCGGCTTCTTCGCCAACACACACGAGCAAATCAGACAAGAGAGATTGTTTGAACAACAACTGAAACACGACTTTGATGAGAATTTAAAGAAGCTGGATGAAAAAATTGAAACAGCCTCGTATTTAGATGATGTCAACCTATTTCAAAGTAGAAGGAGTATGTCACTTAACTTACAAACAAATTTAAAGGCCGATAAAGATGATAGCGGGTTTGTCACACCTTTAAGTCCAAATGATAATTATAGGAGAGAGGATTCAATATCAGTTATATCCCACCCCTTAAGTGATGTCGATGTAGATATTAAGTTCGATGGCCAATCAACGAAACTGAAGCAAATACGGCCTTTGAAACATCCTACTATTGCTAAGCAAGCATAGCTTTAAATGTATGTTAAGTGATAAGATTTTAATACAAGACGCAAATTCACCTTAAAATACCAAAATACTATAAAACTGTATAAAAGAAGTTGTGACGATGATTGTAATAACGTTTTCAAGTACGTTTTATTGACTTGGTTCTTTAAAGAAGGATCTGAACTCCTCGGAGAACACTTGCGTGATGCTATTCCCTCTAGATAACCTCTGACGGTGTTTCGATCACACGGCTTCAGGAACCCTTTAAGTTTCTCGCTACCTGGCGCCCCCAAAAAAGTCCGGTAACGCTGAAAAAACCATGTATAAAGCCATGAGAAAACTCTCTCCAAAAAAAGGGGTTTTAAAACTCTGATGAGGATTATCAAGATGGTTTGAAAGATATTCATACAACTTTATAGGTTGAAATTGCGAGATTCGATTTCGAATTGCAAGCAAAAGCGTTTGTTGATCACAAACCATCCGTTGATATATTGACGACATCATCATAATAATACCAGAACCAAAAAAATGTTTTAAGGCTCGTTTACTAATTTGCGTCTTGTATGAAAATAAAATGCTGTGAATTAGGCAATTACTTTGATAATATTCAGTAGTTCCAGCAAAGTGTTCATTTATAAAAAAAAACCAAATTGAAAATATTTTTATCGAAATTTGTTTATATAGTCCTCAAAATATATACCTAACTAAAAAAGTTTGGATTGCACATTGAATAGCATATAAACAGTTCATGTCGTTAAAAAAGATATTTTAAATACAATTTAAGAGACACCAATGTTTGAAAGTGACCGTAATCGACACTTTATTCTAATAATAAATATAAAAATAGGGGTCTGGGTGCCTAGTGTGAGATTTGTTTACTATCCATATTCATTCGACTACGTTTACGAAAACGAAAATTAGTATGGCATTGAAGCAGCGCCTCCTGGCGACAAACGAGAACAGTTAACATTTTGCCATACAAATTCTCGCTTTCGTTAACGTGATCGAATAGCGAATGAAACTAGCACTTGGCACCCTGCAACTGGTATTTGACATTAACCACAATTGAATATGAATTTGCATACAGACCACCAGCCTGCTCCCTAGCTGTCGTCAAGTAAAATTTCAATGAAATTCTGTATGGAGGTCCATCTCTCACCCCTCCTCCCAATTCCTACTCCCTCCTCAAGATCCAACTCCTTCCTCAAGGCCGGCAACGCATCTGCGATTACTTTGGTTTTGCGGGTGTCCTTTGGCGGCGGTGATTACTTTCCATCAGGTGATCCGCCTCCTTTTAATATTTAAAAAAAAATTATACTCTTTGGCGACGAAAAGAGGTCTCGATAACTGGTTCATATGTCGAACACTGGTATCACTACGATATCATTAAAAAAATGCTGATTCACGTGATCATCAGCGCTTATACAGTATTAATATTTTATTATGTACTTATTTTACTTTGTGTCGGTACCAAATTCACTTTTTACATAATTTGTTATGTAATCATTACAGTTTTATTTCTATGAAGTAAGAGTCGAGTTGACGAGCCAATTAAATAAGACGCTTCTCCTTCCATTTTCGATCTGTGTAAAGTTTTTTGATCGTTCTTACTGGAAAAATAATTGAATATTTAATTTGTGTAATCTGTTTTTTTTTGTTATTTAAATAATATTAGACATTTTCTGATTCTGTATATTTATTTTGTATTACTTATGAAATTCGACTTTCGACTAATGGAATGTACGACAACTTCTGTTACTGTGTGAAGTTATTGTGAAGGTTTATTTACTTAAATGAGGTTTAAAGCAACCTTTTTTTTAAATAGGTTAAATGAGTATTCTTAGCAATTTTTTTTAAATTCCGACGTTTCGGCCGAGTCGTTTCGGCCACCTATATGCAGCGTGTGTATTCCATACGATCCTAAATTTTAACATTTAAGCAGTATTAAGAGGTACAGTAATAAATTTTAACAAATACTTTCAATAATTAAGCGTAATGATTTTTTTAGTTTTCCCGGCCAGCAATGTAATGTAAATATTGAGTTGACAATTTTGACACTTTTATTAAAGTGCTTACGTAGACGACTTGGTTATTTGAATACATTGCGTGCCGAATTAATTTGTATGAAAAAAAAAAATGTTTTCTTTTGTTAACTTAATGTACCAATTTACGTTAATTAGGGTCTTATCTAACTGCCTTTAAAATATAGGATCGTATGGAATACACACGCTGTATACTTTTAATAGTGGTAAAGTTTGTGAATTTGCTTGTTTGTATGTTCGTGGAGGGTAATCTCTGAAACTACTGGTCTAATTCCAAAAAATCTTTTACAAATAGAATGTTGAATTATTTGCGGGTGACATAGGTTACATTTTATTTAAAAGAGGAGTTTTTTTAAAAACCTAAAACCCACGGGAAAGAAGTCGTGTGTGAAGTGCTAGATACTTATAAACAAGAGAGCTTGCTTTAAGCCCCGTGCGAACGTTTTAACTATAGTGCAACCTCAGGTCGAGAGTGGTCTTAAAGTATTATTATAAAGGCGTATACTATGAACGTGAAATGTCTTATTTGTAAAAAAATAGTCAACAACCTATAATTAGTTTATAAAAACGTTTTTGTTATTGTAATTTTGATAAACGAAAAATAATTTCTTTTTACCTACATTTTATAGTCAAAATTCAGAGATTCCATTTTTTTATGATGACGTTTTAAAAAACAAGGTTCACCGATATATTAAAGCTACTAGTCTTTTTAAAACTTTTTAAAATTGAATATTTTTATAAATATTTTTTTGCGCTTTCTCGTTGTTGTATATTTAAGGTGTTCAAAGCAAACAATGGCGTTTAAATATAGTATGTTAAAATAGAGCAATGCACTTAAAACTAAAATAAGCTATGAACTGTATTTGTGCTTAGACGAAACTTAAGAGCTACTTATTTAATTAAGAAATTAGCAAATGGTATTCTTTATGTACTTATTAAGTTAATTTTGAGTGTTTCACAGTAAACCAGGAAGCCAGGTCTTTTCGTTTCTTTCCGATTCTTCCAATGCCACGACACACACAGACACCGTACTCGTTGCCTAAAGGTGAGTCCAGAATATATAACAAAACATGTTATATAGCATATTTATGTAGCATGTGGACGTAAATTCTCAATAAAATAACCTTTTAATTATATATAAATCTGTAGGCTCTGTCTCTGTCATATCTGTCTGTATATGCAATTTTTCTGACAAATATTGGGATAAATATTTGTTTGACTCAATGACATTAGCTCTACGATTTTTTAAATTGTTGTCTGTCTGTATGTCCTCTTATAACTCGAGAACGGCTTGACCGATTTTGATGACCCGGTCAACTCGAGCCGAGGTCCTAGTCTAGGCACTCTCGGGGTTTCCACTTTCGTTATTTTAATTTTTGAACCCTAAATCTAGTAAGGTACGGTAACACTTACGTTACCAAGCCAGCTCTTATGTAACCTTCAGGGTTTGATGGTTATCTGTTGCTTAAGGAACCATAAGTTTCTCACCGCCTGTAAAGCTAGTTACACTGACTGTAAATGCCATTGGCGGTCAACAGCAAAATCTGTTTTCGTCTGTACATGTCCTGGGGGCTTATTGTCTAATTTCAACCTCTATCACGATACCTTTCATAGGTATTTACGCTTGTCATTTTGCATAGACGATTCCAAATAAATGTCAAGTTGACGATGTCGTTCATTCAACATTGTCCAAAAACGCGTCGCGATCGCAATCACTGACACTTATGTAATAGTCTATGGTTCTTGAGTAGCTTTCAAATGTCAAATTGATAATGATAGGTATTACAGTTAGACAATAAGCGCCATAAGTTTGATCTGTTCGTAATTTTACTCGCAGAAAATCAGTGTTAGGTAGCTAATCTCACCATGGTTAATATATTTATGGAACAATTTTATTTTGGTATCTTTATGAATGTAGGTACCGACGTTTCGGCCGGGTCGTACCGGAAGAAACGTCGGTACTTGTGTGTAATTTAATTTGTGTACTTAAAGAAATGTATACTAAGTAGTTAAAATTAAACCATGTTGAGTATATTAATCGGTAAATTGGAATAAGAATGCAATAGATAATTGCTTTAGAACTGCAAACATTTTTTTGTAAAACAATATTTTTTTCGTTGCTTATAAAATGAAAGTATACATGATATTGCTCAAAGTATTTTACGTGTTCACAATGTGGTAAGGTACACTATAATTAAGATAATTAGCTAAATGCTTATTAGAAAAACAAATAGATGTTAATAAGTAATTATAGAAAAAGCAAAGTATTGTGATTTAAATAAACGTATTAATATATTGTTTGTTTTTCATTTGACGTAAGGTAACCTTAATATTATCTTTATAAAAAAATTCACAAGCGGGATTCGAACCCGACAAATCCAGTACGCTTGCAATTACGCTAACGTGGTCAGTCACAAAACTTTAGTAAAAAAAATGGCGTATGAGTATTATATTCATTAATTATTCTTTTAAATTTAAAAACCCATTTTTTTGTAAATATCTAATAATACCCTATACGGATGTTGTTTTTAACTGGTACAGCAGGATGTCCGAAGCCATTAGTGAACCAGAGAAACTGTCTCAGGAACCGTCAAGTCTTTTTTTATAAAAGCAATTTTGGCATAGAGTTTTTGTTAGTTCAAGTGTGAGTTGTACAGACGCCTGCACATCAAACTATCCAAAACTGTCAAATTTCTTCAATACATTTTCAACCGTATACCTTAGTAATAAAATTCAAAGTCTATTGAGGAAATTTGACAGTTTGTGGTAGGTTGATGTGCAGGCGTGTGTACATAAAAATAAGTCAAATTGACTTATTTTTTTAGTGCGAATCGATTCTGTTTCATGTCATGATAATTTTATTGTATCGGACGAAATAAATCGAAGTCGCACAAATAAGTTTTCTCATACAATTCGTACATAATACGTAACACAGACCGATCAAGCAGCACCATGGACATGGACTTATAATCTCAGAACAATAAATAAAGCTATTATTATTCTGAGCTTATAATATAATCGCTTGAAAGCGATAAGACAGCCAAATTGTAACTATGTAATTATTTTTTTTCTTTTGTTTGTATCTATCTATAATCATCATCATCATCATCATCATGTCAACCAAAAGACGTCCACTGCTGGGCAAAGTCCCCAATGATCTCCACAACGACAATAATATCTTCTAATATATAAAATTCTCGTGTCACGGTGTACGTTATTGAACTCCTCTGAAACGGCTCGATCGATTTTCGTGAATCTTAGCGTGCATATCGGCTAGGGTGGAGAATCGGACAACATCTATTTTTCATCCCCCTAAATGTTAAGGGTGGTCCACCCCTAAAAATTTTTAGATTTTTGAAATTTTTCCATTACAAAATGATTTGTTTGTAGTGTTGTCATGGAAACTGTCAAAGCGGTACGAAGTCCGCCGGGTCAGCTAGCACCCTATAATATAATTAATAATATAGCTAATTAATAATATATACCTAAACCTAAATAATACCTAAATACTCTTTCTTAAAAACTTCTGTCACAACAAGAAGTAGTCATGATGACACAATTTCATAAAATGTCAATTTAATAATTTTGGACATGACCAAATTGTAGTATTTACCTATTTTATTACCGAAATTCTAAATTTATCAAAATTTCTGTAAAATATAAAATTCAGAAACGATGCAGTGGAGCTAGTATACATAATCTCAGAAGTAAGTTTTAAAAATAGCCATCCAATCTGTTTTACTTTGCGAAGATTGTCGCACCTACTTTGGTGACTGGAATGAGCTGGGTGAGAGTAGCCGCGGATCGTACTCAGTGACTTTTTTTTTTATATTAACGGGTAAGCACATTGCCTTGATCTCACCTGATGTTAAGTGATGATAAGGCCAATGATGGAAGCGCACTTCACCCGGGATCCTCAACTAGTGAGGTACTGGCTATCTTATCTCTAGCTGCCGGAACACAACAATGCTACAAACATTAATGTTATGGCGATATATTTAGATAAGATGGTGGTAGCTAGCCAGGCGGACAAACAAGCCCTACCACCAACCAAACCGAGTAAACAAACATGTACTCCGCTGGGAATCGAACCAGGGACCTCTAGGTTTAAGCCGGTGGTCTTAGCCATTAGACCACAGAGGCAGCTAAAAACTCAAGCAGCAGTGAACTAGTATAGGCTGATGAATGACGATGATCTGTTTGGGCCATTTTTTTTAATGTTAAAAGTAGGCAAATGAGCAGGCGGGTCACCTGATGGAAAGTAATCACCACCGCCCATGGACACCCGCAAAACCAAAGTGATCGCAAATGCGTTGCCGGCCTCCTTCCTCTAGGAAGAAGTTGGATCTTGAGAAAGAAGTTAGATCTTGAGGAAGGAGTAGGAATTATGTTATAGTTGTAAAGTGATGATAAGCCAAAGGTGGAGGAAGCCTACTACGCCCAAAATCCTCAACTGCTAAGGAACTGGCCATCACATTTGTTGCTGCCGGAACAACAATGCTACAAGCATGATGTTATGGCGACATACTTAGATGAGATGGTGGTAGATAGCCAGGCGGACAAACAAGCCATACCACCAACCAACCGAGTACACAAACATCTATGTACCCCCGCTGGGAATCGAACGGTAGTCTTAATCACTAGACCACAGAGGCGGTTAAATTAATTTCGAAAAATATACAATTAATTTAACATCATGAACCTACACTGTGCTTACACGTAAGATATAAAAAAACTGGTAATTAGTAATTCCTAGTCTTTAAATAGCCTTTTAGTATTTAATTTTTAAATCTCCAGTTCAACCGAAATCAAGATTATCGATGCCTAATTGCTGAGTAATCCAAAATGCCTCCAGTGCTGATACCCCATTGTCTTGGTTTAAAAATAGAAGCTCATAACAAATGGCTACAGATACTGAAAGAAGCTCAGGTTCTAGTGGATAGTGATATTGATATCCAGGTAAGCTTACCTTATATTGTTTTCTAAAGTTTACGCGAACACTACACATTGAAATGAAACAACTTTTACGGATCTACTCGCGTTTATTTTACACATTAGTTTTAATTAATGTTTATCCTGACGTTTCGAACCCTTTGCAGGGTCCGGGTGGTCTCCCTGTGACCGTGAAAACCCTGAAACGCGGGTAGATCCGTAAAAGTTGTTTCATTTTAATAAGCTTACCTTATCAACCGTAGCAGTGTCTTCAATAAACAAAAGAGTTCGAGGCCCATTTCAGCGATGATTTCCGCAAAATGGCTGGCAAGAGCTGGATGGGAGTAGCCGTGGATCGTGCTTAATGGCGTGCACTCGGAGAGGCCTATGTCCTGCAGTGGACTAGTGTAGGCTCTCTGTCTGCATACAAACAAAGGGAATGCAAATAGTGCGTGATAAACTGGACTCAATCCAGGATTCATTTTAAATCCGAAAAACGCTATTTATTAAAAAACTAAAGCAAATAAACAAAGAAAAAGCTCCGAATGGTTATTCCGTGTTTTGTCTCTTTTACTCTTACTTGAAATGACGTTTACATGACTGGAACAAAACGTGGAATAACTATTCGGACCTTCTTTGTTTATTTGTAAAGCACTTAATGTTTTAATAAAAGTTAAATAGTGTTTTCCTTATAAGAATCAGAAATGAATATACTTTAATTACATAATATCCAACAAGGTGGACCGACGATCTGGTGAAGGTAGCGGGAAGCCGCTGGACAAAATCGGTCGTTGTGGATATCCTTGGGGGAGGCCTTTGTCCAGCAGTGGACGTCTTATGACTGAGATGATGATGATATTTAAGTTGTGTTTTTGTGTCTTTGTCTAGCAGTGGACGTCTTATGGCTGAGATGATGACGATACTTGATTTGTGTAATTGTGTTCACCAGGTTTAAACCATTAGATTGTAAAATGTTTTTGTTTTGTTTATATAATTTTAACGCAAATTTTATTGCGAAACAAATTACAAAAACACAATGTTGAAAAAATTTCCACGAGCAGGATTTGAACCTGCACCCTTCTGACATACCGGGTCAGGTGCTCTTCCAATTGAGCTATCGTGGTTCTAACCATTAGATTGTGCCTAAACCTTTTAGCAAGCATGGTGGTTAAACCAATACCTATCAATTGTAGCGCTGACTTAATTTCATTTCTTAATTACTTTCTGTACAGAACAAAACCGCCAAGGGTCTCCGCGTTAAAGAGCGGCACCTGCCGGCCGAAGTGCTCGGCAGGATGTACGGCCAATATTGCAACCTCATCAACAAAATGTACGACGCGTACCTAAACAGTGTGCAGTTGCAACGTATGTCCTACATGATGGACATTATCAGCGTGTTTCTAAAACGGTTTGTCCTTCATACATAATGGCCAATATAAGAACAAGGATACGACAAAGTCAAAAGTCAAAACCATAAAATCTAAATAATAATAAAAAAATAAAAAACTTGGACTAAACTAGTAAACTAGTGAATATACCACCAGAAGGGCCTAGTGTGAGTTATATTTGACACTCGATCACGTTAACGAAAACGAGAATTTGTACGGCGTTTTAACATTTCCCGTATTTTTTTATTATTTTAACTTCTCGCGCCTCCTGGCGACACCGCCAGGAGGCGCGAAGGCTTCAATGCCATAATAATTTGTGTTTTCAATAATGTAATCAAAGTCAAAACAAAAGTCACGTTAAGCACCCAGTTCGGATTTTGGGAGAGCCTTCGACCGAGAAGAGCTAGCAAGAAACTCAGGAGGTTTATTACTTTTTCTCCATCCAACAAAAACCAAATGAGATCGGTCAATGGTTTTATATTCAGACACAAAATATACTATCCCATGCTATTATGGAACGTGAAAATAATGTGTCAGCAGCCTAGCTTGCATGTCGTAAGAGCCGACTAAGAGTCGGGTTCCAAGATGCTCGCACATCAGGCGATCGGCTGGCAACCTACCGAGGTAATTTTTTTTAGTTTCGGAGCCTTACTTTGTTATGCTAAATGTGGCGTCGAGGTCACTTGCAGCGAGTTTACTTCAAATTTATGATTTTGATGCTCTATCTACCCCTTTTTGTGAGGACGTTATAATGTATATATGTTTGTATGTACACACGCCTGCACATCAGACTACGACAAACTGTCAAATTTACTTAATAGACTTTGAACTGTATGTATATGGAATATGGATGAATATCTATTGAAGACATTTGACAGTTTTGGATAGGTTGATGTGCAGACGTCTGTACAAAGTATGAAAATAAGGACACAATAGATACAAGGATCTGAAGCCATTATCCTGCAGTGAGATAGTAATGGCTCACAGTACAGCATGGTATAGTATAGTATTATAGTATAGTATAGTTAGTAGAGAAGGTCGATGGCGCAGTGGTTAACGCGCCCGGTCTACGAGTGCTGAGGTTAGGCAACCTATTCAAAGGCCGGTCATCGGATGGGTGACCAAAAACCATCACCTCGAGCACCACCAATCTGCACTGGGCCCGCGTGGTGGTTTATGACCCATTCTCCCTATCCATCCGTAGGGAAGGCTCGTGCCCCAACAGTGGGACATAAATAAGCTGATGATGATGATGATGATGATGATGATGATGATGATGATGATGACGAAATTCTGGGTGGATAACTAAATAGTGTAATGACTTGTGGTAGGCTGTTTAATTTACTTTGAAGAAACTCGCACTAGATGAGGGCGCACTTACCCAATACGGCTATAAAGAAAAGTTTTATTTTCAGAATTTACGAACTTCGTAATGAACTTGTGCATGTTATTGTGAATGATTATGTCTACGTTGACGGAGCTTTGATACAGACGAAGTTAACACCTGACAATATACAGGTAACGATGAAAACATAAACCTCTTATTGTTATCATGGACATTATTAGTACCTACTTTACAAAAAAAAACACAATGTTGAAAAAATTTCCACGAGCAGTATTTGAACCTGCACCCTTCTGACATACCGGGTCAGGTGCTCTCCCAATTGAGCTGTCGTGGTTCTAACCAGCCCGCCGAAATTATTCAACACTATTTACTATTTTACTTTGAATGCCAAATGCGCCAATTCAATGTCAACAACTACCGTCATTAACATCTGATCATAATATTTTTACAAATACTAAAGATCAGTTGAGAAGTAGGCAAGCTATTTATAAAATGTTTTTGTTTTGTTTATATAAATTTGCGTTAAAATTGTATAAACAAAACAAAAACATTTTAGTACCTACTTTATTTATTATTGTGAAAGTCTTTTTTTCATTTGTCAATTATATACTATTATATAGAATAATGTATAGATGTAACGGGACGGTAACGGACGCATAGAAGCTCGGTAGGCTTATTACCGATCTTGAAGTCGTAATTGCAACAATTAAAGAACTCTTTGACCTTATCCCACCTTCTCCCTTCCTCCATAGGAGTACTCGTGCTGCTCTCCGGTGTCATCGCTTCACTGTCATACATATCCCATCGCGCACAAAGAAATTTGGTGACTCGTTTCTTTGTCGCACCTCCAAAAGATGGAATAGTCTACCAGCACACGTTTTCCCTCTTTCCTATGATATGGGGTCATTCAAACGAGGCGTGAAGAAGCACCTTGTGGGCCGGCAGAGTGAAGTTGACTGATGCTGCGTTGTTTTCACGCTGCACCAGTTGTCTTCGCGTCTGGACTCCATTTCCACTTAGCATCAGGTGGTGTGGAGTCATTTGCCGTGCTAAATATAAAAAAAAAAATTACAATTGATCGCTACCAAAACACAATATTCGTATTATTATTTAGTGTATTCATATAACGTAGAACGCTACGATAGCGCCACAAGTGAGCGATTGACGAACTAAAAGTGCGTGACGGCGCTCTAGAATAAACCGACCGATGTAGCAACCGCAGCTAGTAGCGGTCGCGTTGCCATTGTGCAATTAGCAACTGGTTGCTTCTTTTCGGTAATAAGCCTGTCGGTTAAATGTGAAAAATAAGATTAAAATAACATTTAACTGCCTCTGTGGTTTAGTGGCTAAGACCACCGGTTTAGACTTAGATGTCCCGGGTTCGATTCCCAGCGGGGAGTACATGTTTGTGTACTCGGTTTGGTTGGTGGTAGAGCTTGTTTGTCCGCCTGGCTAGCTACCACCATCTTATCTAAATATGTCGCCATAACATCAATGTTTGTAGCATTGTTGTGTTCCGGCAGCTAGAGATAAGATAGCCAGTACCTAACTAGTTGAGGATCCCGGGTGAAGCTCGCTTCCATCATTGGCCTTATCATCAATTAACATCAGGTGAGATCAAGGCACTGTGCTTACCCGTTAATATAAATGAAAAAAAACAAAAAAAAAACATTATACTCAACCAAGAACCACAACTGAGTAACGTAATTTATTTATTTAACAACTTAATTATTCATTTATTTCAATACACAACTATCCTTACAGACTACATCCAATGTGATAGTTGCTTACCCTCAACCTTACATCAATTGCAGATTATTATTAACTTATCTACTAATATATTAACTAATTAACTTACCATATGTCAAAAAAAGTCAGGTGACGCTGAAATGCAGCCGAAAGCGATGAGCAAGCTGTCAAAAAAACTTAGACTATCTCCGATCTAAACCATTTTGTTTTACAGATTGTGGTCCCATACCACTTCCCTCAAGAATGCCGAGACGATTCGAGCGAGCTGATCCTCCAGAGGATGTGGGCAGAAGCCATCAAGAGAAAGAATGCACCACCTAAGAAGGTTGGCACTGCATTTTTTTATATTCATTGAAGATAAGCCCTTCTCTCGCACGATACTTTGCACTCATCTAATCCTTGCCAGGCACTTGGACTAGGTCATCTGACCACCATGCCGGACCCCGCCAGATCCTCTAAATGCCACTACACATTTACAGAATACACTAAAGATGCACACTCGCTTAGGCCCAAGTCACCGTACACCGAACAAGGGTACGACAACCCTAAGACTCACTGTTATCCAAGTAAAGACATGTACCTGGGCGGCAACACTTCACCACATCAGTGATGTGACATCACCAGCTACCGCCTCTGTAATCTAGTGGTTAAGACCACCGGTTTAGACCCAGAGGTCCCGGGTTTGATTCCCAGCGAGGGGTACATGTTTGTGTACTCGGTTTGGTTGGTGGTAAGACTTGTTTGTCCGCCTGGCTAGCTACCACCATCTTATCTAAATATGTCGCCGTAACATCAATGATTGTAGCATTGTTGTGTTTCTTCAGCTAGATATAAGATAGCCAGTGCCTCACTAGTTAAGGATCTTGGGTGAAGTGCGCTTCTATCATTTTCCTTATCATCACTATTCATCACTTAACATCAGGTGATATCAAGGCACTGTGCTAACCCGTAAAATATTTAAAAAATTGCTTATTTAATGTCCCTGTAGCTTAGGCACGAGCCTTCCCAATGGATGGAAACACCACAGGGAGAACGGGTCGTAAACCACCACGCGGGTCACCCGGTCAACCTGAGTCGAGGTCCTAGACTTTAGAGGCGCCCTCGGGCCGTTCCGCTCCTGATCCGAGGAGAATCTATTACTATACATACGGGGACACGTATTAGTGCGTGATTCACTAATGCTGCCAACCAAAATACAACCATATAAATTTCTAACGTGGGTAACAAATAAGGTCGCAAATTTCCACTGACTACCTTATACTAATTACTAATTAGGCGTCGCGTTTAGCATGTAAACGAAAAAACACTTAAATCCTTAAATGTTGACTAAAAAACATAAGCATCAAGCACTGAAAAATTTCGACGGGTGAAAGCCAGACCTCGGTAGCCAAGTGGTTAAGGCAGCCGCCCGGAATGCGGAAGGTGCGTGGTTCGATTCCCGCCTGAGGTTGTCGTCTTTTTTCAGTGTTTAAATTTTACTTAAGTATATTTAAGCGTTAATAAAACGCTAAAATATATAAAAAAAACACTTATCTATAACGCAGCTTCATCTTAACCGAATGTTCAAATATTTGTAAAAATATTTCTTTCGGATCTCAGAGGTGAAAACTTCTAAGATTGATGAAGCAATGTTGACTAAAAAACATAAGCATCAAGCACTGAAAAATTTCGACGGGTGAAAGCCAGACCTCGGTAGCCAAGTGGTTAAGGCAGCCGCCCGGAATGCGGAAGGTGCGTGGTTCGATTCCCGCCTGAGGTTGTCGTCTTTTTTCAGTGTTTAAATTTTACTTAAATCCTACTAATATTCTAAACGCGAAAGTTTGTAAATATGGATGGATGTTTGTTACTCTTTCACGTAAAAACTACTGAATGGATTTTAATGAAACTTTCCTCATATACAGACCATGACCCAGACCAGCATATAGGATACTTTTTTTTTTACTGTAGTCTTCGCGAACGAAGTCGCGGGCAACAACTAGTAAGATATAAATCCAATGATGGGACGCTGCTACCTCATTCAACATTCATTCTTATTTAAGAAAGTAGGTGTCAAATACAATGTTTTATTTTTACACAGGAAAAGAAACCTAAACCACCAAAGGAGAAGTCAACGACATTGCTGCAGTCATCAGACATGGACATGGACATGGCCTTCACCCAAAAAGAAGAGTCGCTATCGGAAGAGGACGAAGAGAGTGGTGGTTATCATGATGCTGTTAATTAATAACACGGCATCACGCACTAGTGCGTGTCCCTGTTCTCTACTGGATTTTCGAGGGGTTTGGATCGGATCGGGAAGCGGAACAACCCATCATCATCATCTCATCATCATCATCTCAGCCAAAAGACGTCCACTGCTGGACAAAGGCCTCCCCCAAGGAATAAGAGGGGTATTTGCCGTAATCGCCACGCTTGGCAGGCTTGGCGATCGCAGTAGGTTGAGAGTAACCTCAGAGAGATGCTGCTGCCCATCCTCTGGAATGGTCCCTTAGTCGGCTTTTACGACACCCACGGGAAGAGATGGGGTGGTGCAATTCTTTATACCCGGCACCACACAGGGACAACCCATGGCCGCCTCTAAAGGCTCGGACCTCGGATCGGTTTGACCGGGCCGTGGTGGTGGGGAGAACCACCCAGATACATGTCTGTACCTGGTATAGAGCGCGTGTGAACCGGCTCGTCGTACCCTTGTAGTTCTACGAGTACGGTGCCTTGGCCCTAAACTGGTGTGCATGTTTAGTGTATTCAGTTAATATGTAGCGTTTTCACTGATTTTCTTTTTGCTCGGTTTTTAAGTGTCATGCGTAATGTTAAATGGCCTATACAAAATTTGGGCTATCGACGCAAAAAGAGTTTCTCAAATCCGACTGGTAGTTCGTAGTGGTAGTCCGAGTTTAGCGCGTTCCAACAAAAAAAAAACAACTCTTTAGCTTTACTATAATAGTATATATGTTACATGCCTCTGTGGTCTCGTGGTTAAGACACAAAATAACGAGACATCAAAAGGCAAGCTTCATGCAAACGCGCTCGAGCAACGCTCACATAGACACGGAATCTCGCAACCCCTCCGGGGGATGTTAGTCCAAGTGTTAAAACGTACAACGGGTCTAGATGTCCAGATGCCATAAAGACCACAGGTCAATTTGGTCCAAGTGTTAAATTGTCCAGGACATCCTACTGTCCAGATGCCATAAAGACCACAGGTCAATTTGGTCCAAGTGTTAAAATGTCCAATGAGTACTAGTGTCCAGACGCCATTACTGACACTAGTCAGTAGGTACAAGTGTACAGGTGTCCTAGAAATCATTGTCCAGTCCAGAAGCTATAAAGACAGCTTGTAAATTAAGTTTAATAAGACGTCTGAACGTTTTTTAAGCGTTGTTTGATTTTAACGGCGATAATGATTAGCTACTTTGCGGAAGAAATAAGCAAGACCCATGCGTGTCCAATATGATCTTTATTACTATTTTAATGTTTTTTATCCATTCGGCATTTTGGTAACCGGTTGTTCGGCCTATTAGTCTTCTTGGAAATTGGACGATTCGGCAATTGGACGTTTTGGCAACTGGAGGTTATAAAATGTGTTTGTTTTGTTTATATAATTTTAACGCAAGATTTCTTGCGATGCAAATTACAAAAACATAAATGTTGAAAAAATTTCCACGAGCAGGATTTGAAGCTGCACTCGTCTGATATACCGGGTCAGGTGCTCCCCCAATTGAGCTGTCGTGGTATCGTGGTAACTGGAGGTTATGTTCACTGGACTTTTTGGCAGTTAGATATTTCGGCATTCGGGCGTTTTAGCATTTGGATGTTTTGATCAATAGACCTTTTGGCAACTGGGTATTGTATCCTTGGACGTTTTGACACTTGACTAACATCCCCCGGAGGTCTCCCAACAGCAGCGTTTGGAGTGTTCCGAGTTGTCCCGAGATGCCGTTTTCGTGTGAGGTTGACTATTGTGCGTTGCTTGAGCGCGACATTACGAAGCTTTCTGTCTGCAGTTTTCTTATTTAGTCTCCAATTCTATCTCAGAGCCCTTTATAAATTATGCTAAATGTGGCGTAGAGGTCACCAACGGCGAGTTTACTCAAAACTGTTGATTTTAACACTCCGACTACTTATTTCTCCTGGACGTAAGGGTATGTATTGAATTTTCAGTTTCAATACCGCCGAGTGAACACACAGTTATATCCGAAGAATTTATACAGGCCTGCATTATACAGCAACATGAAAGATTCAGGTAATAAAAACATTTATCGTAATCACCATCATCATCATCTCCGCCAAAAGACGTCCTCTACTGGACAAAGGCCTAAATGTTATACCTATCTATAATTCGAACACCTTGGAGAATTTAGTAGGGAACGGGGACACGCTTGCATGCCATTCCTTATAGAAAACCTCTGACGGTGTATCGTTTCACACGGCTTGAGGAACCCCGCCGCCCCCAAGAAAGTCCGGTGACGCTGAAAGATCGTTTGCAGCAATCACCAAAAAACTCATGTAATGTACACTTGTCTGCACATCAGGCTACGACAAACTGTATAAAAGTATCTGATGACATACTATATGTTTACCATTAATTTATAATAGAACAATATTATCTTTACGAGTCTTTATATGCCGCTGTGCAATATACTACAGTTCCACTTCTCTAGGCCACGGTAATATTATCTTTGCCGTGTCCATGCCGTCTGTTCTATTCCCGCAGACAGTTCTTCGTGGTGGACTTCAAAGCTCGGTGCGTTAGAAGGAGGACATACTTCGCAGCCAACATAGAGCCGGCGCCGTTGGAGCTGAGGGTCGTCGCAGTCTAGATCATACAGAAAGCTTACAGGTTCGAGCACTCATCATTAATAATTCATCATTCATTCATCATTCATTGATCATCATTAATTCGTACATTAATCATGCATTCATCATATATTCATGATTCATTCATTCATCATTCATTCACCATTTATCCATCATTAATTTATCATTCATTATTCATATAATATGTTAAAATAATATGATATTTATAATTAAACCTAGTAGTTATAAAAAGCAAGTGCTGGAATGCCTTCTAAACAATGCATAACGCACTGTTAAGGTGGATATACACTAGAGCATTTTCTCGAGCATTTTTATGTAATGTGACGTTCCTACGATTGGTACAATACAAGTAGAGCTCAGTTTCCAAAGCATTTCCATGTAATGTAGCGTTCCATTCACCCGTAACATTTCGTTAAACCTTGGGTTCACTCTTTCTTGAAATGTCGGACCTACAAGTAGTGTGTGCTGCGTTTATCTTGATGAATTATATTAAAAGAAAAAGAAAAATAGATAAAGAAGAGTGGTGGCAAATGAGCATTTACAATACACATCGCACGCGCTCGTGCAAAGGCTCGACCAATATGTTACACCAATACGCTCGTTGGTTTGTACAATTAGGTTGTAACATAACGGCGAGCGTGCTCGTCGTCTGGTTTGTGAGGGTGATACGCTAGAACGTATTATAGAGCGGCTCGTTGTTCTGTTACAAGTAAATGCTCTAGTCTATCCTCACCTTTAGAAGGCATTCCTAGTTACTCTAGTTAGTTCGTTAGTTATTTCTAGTTACTTAACACCATATTCTTTATATATTATATACGTGACGAGAAAACTTCGTACGCCTTTTTAAGCGCATTGTGGGCAGGTAGTAGTGTGTGATTTGGTATAATTAAAGTTTTTAAAGAGAGGGAAAAATATGAAATTTATGTAAGAAATTGATGTATGTGTGTAAAGTGTGTTACATTACATTCTTTACATTCAGTGTTGTGTATTCTGTAATTTACGTACGGTCGACCACTGGGCGACCACTGACACTAATGATAATAATTTCACAACTTCATTGCGGCGCCGGCGCCGGCGGTGGCTTGTATTCTTTAAGCCAGTCTTTTTTCCCCTCTAAGTTTTAATGTTCTGTGGTAAACGGTGTAGGTGTACTTTTATAAATCTATATAACTGTTTGTTTGCCCAAATAAAATTAAAAAAAAATATTTATGATGGTAGGTGGTCGTATATGAATTGCAACAAGCTCAGCTAGGGCGTTTAAATGGTGGACGAGTTCTCCACTGTCCAATAAATAGTTCGTTTAAAAATGGTTGACTTGTAGAGAACGCCTCGCGCACTAACTACGCCTTTTATTTTCCGCATGTTGATTTTCCAGAGCATTCATGGCAGCCAAGAGGCAGCACGTTCTCGACATCAAGCGGGACATGATACTGGGACTTATACCGGACGCGTGGCCCGACGCCAAGAAGTTCACTGAAGAAAACGATAAAGTAAACTTTACGTAAACCGAAACGTAACGTAAACCGAAACGTAACGTAAACTAAACTAACTTGAGTAACTTTAAAAAAAAAATTATAACTACATCATCATCTTCATCATCGCAGCCATAAGACGTCCTCTGTTGGACAAAAGGAAGGCCTTTGTTTGTTGTCCAAAGGTTTTGTGCTGCATGCATTATAATAACGGGTGGGGCAAAAGTAAAGTCATAATGTGAATTGGCTGCCATTTTGTAGGAAATGAAAAAAATGCGCTCTGTTTTTACAAAAAGTTTATTTAAAGGTGTAAAATTGATTTCATTCAGTTTTAAAAATCAAATCGGTTAAATGTCCACCTCCGGAGAATGCACATTCGTGCTCGTTTTACAGAACTTTGCATAACAGAGAAACAACAACAAAAAAACCAAATCATGTGAACATATCGATGAAATGTAAGCAGCCGTTTCCAGCCGCTAGTTATCGCTAGAAACGTTAATAAGCCAAATAAGCCGTTTCTAGCCGCCAGGCTAGAAATGTTAGTAACCAGCTTCACATGTATAGTCAAGACGCAGCCAACAGTTATAAAAAAAATAATTCGCATTTTCAGGTCTACGAGAGACGCCGCGGGATTCGCACCAAACTCCAAGAGATATTCCTTAAGGAGTTGGAGAAGGAGAAGATCAGACTGCTGTTCTTCAAGAAAGACAATCAAATCGATGACATCACTGAGGATGTTAGGGAATGGTTCAAGGAATGGTCAGTGGCAAGGCAACCATCATCATCTGCATCTTACACAGTTTTTTCTTTAATTAGTGGCTTCGTTCGTTCAGCATTTTGGCAGTGTCTGCGTTATGAAGATATTGCACAGTCACACACAATGTAATCCTTAATACAATGGAATAAGTATAGTATATATAGAATAGTTTTATTAAAATGTTTTTGTTTTGTTTATATAATTTTAACGCAAATTTTGTTGCGAAACAAATTACAAAAACACAAATGTTGAAAAAATTTCCACGAGCAGGATTTGAACCTGCACCCTTCTGACATACCGGGTCAGGTGCTCTTCCAATTGAGCTATCGTGGTTCTAACCAGCCCGCCGAAATTATTCAACTCTATTTATTTTTTACTTCGAAAGCCAAAGGCACCCATTCAATGTCAACAACTACCGTCATTAACAATAGTTTTATAATTATGTTTTTTTTTCTGATACCAGTGCATATCGTGGCGACCTATAATTGCGACAGCAAGTAGTTTTAAGATAAAAATATAGCTTCTTTCTCGTTTTGATGTATGTCTTGATGGTTGTCCTATGTTCTATATATTACCTAATACGTGAAGCAAAAACTTTGTACCCCTTTTTACGAAAATTGCGCGGACGGAGGAGTATGACATTTCGCACACTTGTAGTTTCTATAGAAAAGGAGTGCCAAATGCTATTTTTTTTAAAATTATGTGTAAATAATACATTAACACGTTGACTGCCGCAAAACCAGACACAATAGAAAATTTATTATTTGTCGGTCACCACGGCGATTAAAGACTTAAATGAAATAAACATTGTTTCATACATTTTTAAAAGAATCCAAAAATTGAAGAGGAGAGCTGAAATCTGCCAATCCAAACTCACATTCTATCTTTTTTAATTTGTCATTGCTTAGGATACAATCCGTGTCAAGGTTTAATAAAATATTATTTCAAAAATGGAATCGGAGTAAACTAAAATTACGGTCGAATTTCGACCACTGGGCGAACACTAGTTTAAATAAATAAATAAAACTAGTCAAAAGTGGTACGAGTAACACGTATAATAATAATACTCGTGAATGTACAAAATTTGCTTTCATTAATAGATTCGTCTTGTTTTGGGTACGCAAACCGCCATCGAAAGACGCTCCATCTGTTAGAAAAAATCGCATCATAATACGTCAGGTGGTTCCTTGGATTAGCCCGACCTAACTGACAAACAGACGCGTTCCGGGGACTTCCTTATATACTATTATTTAGTTAGATGATAGAGTGCTTTGAAGTTGCACTGTTTTGTCTCATTTGTCAACACTCATGCACGTTCACGGAAACTTAACGGTTAATAATCCATTTGCAGTTAGCATCATTGTTGTGTTCCAGCAGCTAGAGATAAGATAACCAGTCCCTGAGCAGTTGAGGATTCTGGATGAAGTGCGCTTCTACTATGAACCTTATCATCACTTACATAAGTTGAGATGAAGGCCAAGACAGTGCTTACTCGTAACTCCTGAATTTAAAGCGAATGACTTTCAGGTATTACGGTTATGGCTTCTTCCCCGAGTATCCTTACGAATTGGAAGGTGGTACTATGATGGTGATCAGGGGAGACTACCCGACGATTGAGGAGAAGATGGAGGCTGACGAGAAGTATCTGGCTGCTACCAAAGGAAAGACTAAGGATCAGGTATGTGATCTCCGTCAATTTTGGATTTAGTTACTTTTACAAACCACCACGCGGCCCTTGTGCGGTTTGGTGTTAACGACAGCTAATGCAGCGAGAACCAACGGCTTTACATGCCTGGCGAAGTGAAGACCCAGGTTCGATTCCTGGCTGGGTCGGGCAGGCATTTTATTTTTTGTCTGTATTTTATAAAATATTTTGATCCTTTCGCAGTTAAAACAAGAAGCGATGCAGGCTAAAATGGATGCAGAAATCAAAGCAGAACTAGCCAGAGAGCAGCAGAAAAAAGAAGCCGAGAACGCGCTTAAGCAGCGCTGCAACCCGTTCAGCGATCCGGGGTACCAGCTCAAGCCTTCCGATGCCAGGCAGAGCTTGATCGATGTGAGTGACGACCATCAAAAACATAAATGTGAAATGAGAGCGAAGTTCAATATTATGATATAGTTATGCCTTGTTGACTTTAACGACAAAAGACGTAAGATCTAAATGGGTGCCAAGTTCAAAGCCTAAGGTCTGACTTGGCTAGTTCTCATATACGAATTATTATTAAGTACCTACTAAAACTGTCATGGAAGAGCCCTATGTTCGATGGCTAGTTTCTAACAGCCAGCTAAATTTCCGGAATAAAATAAGAACTTACATCTTTAGAACTTGCGAAGGCTATAATAGAATTCGTATATTAAAACTAGCCAAGGCTTTGAACTTGGCTAGTCAAGTAGAGGGGGTCAAAAGTGACTCCAAATGGTTCGTGTAATATAACACACGGTGCGGCTCGCCAGTTCTGTTAGTTTGAACTTGGCTCGACACGCTGCCGCGTGTCTAGATTAGACATATTGACAAATATTGGTAAAAATCCACGAGTGCGATTTGAAACCGCTTTACCAAGTATGCTACCATGGTTTTTTTTTGTTTTATTTATTTACTTAGCTACATTAACAGGTCATATCCAAAATTACATGCAACAATAAATATCGAGAATATTGAGTTGGGATGCAACCCCAAACAATGTACACAGCTTGACCAAATTCGACAATTAAATAAAAAGGCAAAACATTACATTAATTAAATTTAGATTATAACAATACATTACTTCACACGACAAAAAAAGAGACACTACCTACATGAAAATAAAATTGAAAATTCAATACAATTGTAATTAATTCAATAATTTTGACTTGATTTGATTTATCAAATTTAATACTCAGAGCGAGTAGTCCTCAAAGCTCAAAATATTAAATCTGACAAATCTGTTATATGGTAGGTACTGTTGCTCAAAAATATCTTTCTTTCTTTTAGTTGATGGCTTCGTGCGATTAGCACATTTAGCCAGTACTTTTACTTGTAAGTAATTTTTCTTACAAGTAATACATAAATATACAATATGATGATGATGAATGATAATAGAAATAAAGTGAGAAATGATATACCCCCAACCCCTCGAGTATCTCAGTAAAGATGTGGGGCTATACTAAGTCCTCACGCAGACTTCTTGAGAGAATTTAAAAAGTGACGTTGCACTTTTGTTTCATTTACCAACACTTACGCACACTCACGAACACTTAACGGTTGATAATCCACCAATATTTCACATTAATATTCGACATAACACAAATTTTAGAAAATAAAACAAAACCGCAGACATGATTCTTCACTTTCCCGCCAAGAAGTCCACTCAAAAATGTCAATCTCTGGGCATTTAGTAACCGTCTCATTGTAGACTCTGCACATACGCACGATGAGGTTGTAGTATGAGGCGTTATTTTTGTACAGATTGAGTGCAAAAACCTTAGGATGACGGCTTATATATCTTGTGTTTATGCTAATGGCTGACTTTGACGTTTGACATTTGACGGCCCTTGCTTTATAAACACTGTTTATGTCTACTCACACTTTGAGCCCTGGACTTGTGGGTCTAGACACAAGTTAAGGAGATTCACTGAAAGGACGCTTGATACATACCGCGCTCAAGCAACGCACACATAAACTCTCTCACGGACACTGATCTCGGAACAGCTCGCAAAAGTCCGAGCGCAGATGTTGCGAGATTCCGTGTCCAAGTGACGTTGTCTATGTGTGCGTTCCTTGAGCGCGTGTAATGAAGCTTACTTTTTGTTGGTCTTTTTATTCTGTGGTCTAGTTCTTGTTGGCTAGTCACTATTCAGCGCCTCTTCTGACCATACTCCTAGACCAAAAATGAGCTATCTGTTTAAGTCCACATCTTTCCTTGCAGGCGCTTCAGAAGTACCGTGGAGCCTGGTCGTTGTACGACAAGTTCCCACCGGAGCGCTGTGGCGAGATGGTCTACGGCTTCATGCAGAACATCCTCACTGAGGACCTGATGAACGAGATCCATGTGGACTGCAGGAGATACGTGGATGAGCTGATGAGGTGACTGCTTTTTATTTATTACTAAATTATATTGAAAAACGTAATAAGTAATGTACACTAAAGCTCGCCCCCCATCCGATACGGACCCCTTGGAGTTCGGGATCTCACTATAACTTTCACCAGTTCATTTAATGTGCCCACTGCTGGGCACGAGCGTTCCCTATGGATTATAGGGAGAACGGCCCATAAACCACCACCCGGGCCCAGTGCGGATGGATGGTGGTTAATGACTGCTAATGCAGCCGGGACCGATGGCTTTTGCGACAGTTGCTTGTCATTTGGGAGTTAACAGTTTTTTTTTCAAAGGTTGGATGTAAAACTGCTGATCAAAAGTCAGCAGCTGATGTACAAACGTGTTGGCTGGAAGTACCCCAAGATGAGACCTAGGAAGAAACCTAAAGAACCTCCCGTGCCAAAGATACTGAATATTGATGACTCTACGTACAAAGGATTTGAAGTAATAATTTTTTTTATTATTTTATCTAGGCTTGTATTAACTCGAGAGGAGATAGCGCAGTATTTGCATGCGCTTAGTCTGCGATTGCTAAAGTAAAGCAACTTTCGCAATGGCCGGTTATGGGATGGGTGACCGTGTCATCTAATGCTCGTTCTTGCCTCGAAAGGCACATGAAGCCGTTGGTCCCGGCTGCATTAGCAGTCACCAATCGGCAATGGGACCGCTGCCGCGTGGTCATACTGGTGATTAAGCCAATAACGATCTTCGCAAGGTGGCTGGCAAGAGCTGAATGAGAGTAGCCGCGAATAGAGCTCAGTGGCGTGCACAAGGAGAGGCCAATGTCCAGCAGTGGACTAGTAAAGACCGATGATGATGATGATGATGATAATACCCATCAATGGTAGTGATGACTTAATTTCGATGATAGAAGCCTTTGCCCAGCAGTGGGACAGTATAGATATCATTTATTGAAAATCTGTGTACAAATAGGAAGGCTCAACTTTTTACCATTTATACTTTTTTATTAACGGGTAAGCACAGTTCCTTGATCTCACCTGATGTTAAGTGATGATAAGGCCAATGATGGAAGCGCACTTCACCCGGGATCCTCAACTAGTGAGGTACTGGCTATCTTATCTCTAGCTGCCGGAACACAACAACGCTACAAACATTGATGTAATGGCGACATATTTAGATAGATGGTGGTAGCTAGCCAGGCGGACAAACAAGCCCTACCGCCAACCAGACCGAGTACACAATCATGTACCCCCCACCACACATGTAAACCGGTGGTCTTAGCCACTAGACCATAGAGGCGGTTAAAATTTTGATGCATATGACTTCTTTTTTATATTTTTTGCTTTATTCACAAAATATTTTTATTTATTTCAGCCATTGTTCGATATGGGTATCATATCCAAGCCGACGACAAAGTTAAAGGATGTACATGGCGATAACAACTATGCCGCGTATGATATGAATATACGGGATCCGAATGCAACGTAATTATGAACAAAACGTTCTCTCACAATAATAGTAGTTTAACTCTTAGCTCCCCGTGCCGGGGATAAAGAATTGCACCACCCCATCTCTTCCCGGGGGTGTCGTAGAAGGCGACTATGGGACCATTCCACAGGATGGGCAGCAGCGTCTCTCTGTGATTATTCGCACCTTACTGCGATCGCCAAAGCGTGGCGATTATGGCAAATTCCCCTCAAAATGATTTATCCTTGATGCCAGTTAGTGTTGCTGTAAAATGACATGTACCTAGGTATTAATTGGATTTCATAATATTTACCTTTTTAATGATTTTAATTTTTTCAAGTTTTTAATTATTGTGATTATATTTATAATTATTTTATTTACCTTTTGTTAATGTATAATGATTTCTATTGTTCTTCTAATTATTTTATATTTTTCGTATGCCGATAAGGCAGGTCGCAGTGAAACCTTATAATCAATACAATTAGACCTAATGACTTACCTGTGAATCACGAATCAATAATTTGAATTTGAATTTGAGTTTGAGGGAGGCCTTTGTCCAGCAGTGGACGTCTTTTTGGCTGAGATGATGATGATGAACTCTTAATCTAGCCGCTAACCGCCTATGTGATCTAGTGGTTAAGACCACCGGTTTAGACCCAGAGGTCCCGGGTTCGATTCCCAGCAATACATGTTTGTGTAAACTGTGCTTGGTTGGTGGTAGAGATTGTGTGTCCCCCTGGCTAGCTACCACCATCTTATCTAAATACTAGGGCTGTTCAATAAAAAGTGATAATGAGTATTGTTAAAAATGTGTAATTAATAAACAGTTTTAAAATGTTAAATAATGAATTAACCTAGAGGGAGGTGGCAACACCGGTCGACCATCTTGACAGTGACGTTTTTACCGCCGACCGGTGATTTTCTGACAAGAATTCCCTCTCTGAATTTGGAGTTACCACTTTGTTACTTAGCGATTGATTGATTATCTGGGTTTCTCAAAAATAAAGGAATCTATATGTAAGTAATATCTGGTGTTTTACTTCTGAACATTAAAAGTTCAGAAGTGGGATAGCGACAAACGTTCGCCTACGCGAAGCCGTACCTGGTAAGCAGTTTTGTTATTATTATGGTGATAGCGAGTGATTAAATAGTGCATTATTATTATTAATTTTTACCCGTAGTAACGATAATACGTAAATTGCTATTGTACAATTCATTTATTCATATTATCAAAATGTTCAAAATGTGAAATTCACAGTTTATATTCCTTGTTCCCACTCCAACCCTATTCCTGTAAAAATCGCATCATGTTGGCCACTGGAATGGCTGGTCGTTAGGAGGCGAGATAACAAGGATCCCTTGCGGACTTTTTATTGGCCAGGAAGAGACAGTTGATACCTGAACGAGTAGTACTGACTACTAATAGAAGATGACACCATAGCCCTCTGTGTGGGTATGCTGCAGACAGTTTTAGCGGACCCAGGCCGTAGCTCCTTGTGTGAGCAAGCGGTAGGTGGTTCAAGTGGACCCAGGCCGTAGCTCCTTGTGTGAGCAAGCAGTAGGTGGTTCAAGTGGACCCAGGCCGTAGCTCCTTGTGTGAGCAAGCGGTAGGTGGTTCAAGTGGACCCAGGCCGTAGCTCCTTGTGTGGGCAAGCGGTAGGTGGTTCAAGTAAACCCAGGCCGTAGCTCCTTGTGTGAGCAAGTGGTAGGTGGTTCAAGTAGACCCAGGCCGTAGCTCCTTGTGTGAGCAAGCGGTAGGTGGTTCAAGTAAACCCAGGCCGTAGCTCCTTGTGTGAGCAAGCGGTAGGTGGTTCAAGTGGACCCAGGCCGTAGCTCCTTGTGTGAGCAAGCGGTAGGTGGTTCAAGTGGATGCAGACCGTAGCTCCTTGTGTGAGCAAGCGGTAGGCAGTTCGAAGACGCAGGCTGCAGTACCCGGTGCGGGCAAGCTCCGGCAGCATCCAGTGATCCACAGCTCGGTGAACAGTTGAAATCCTCTCCAATGCATCGAACCAAAGCTATTCCACGAATGTGGTCATTCGTGATGGTCAGATGGCCGAGAAACATAATTAACGAGAAACTCTAATTTTGATAAAGTTATTAACAAAACTCGGCTAATAAACATCTATTCATATATATATCAATAATAATTAAAATACAACAAAAATGTATTTTAATGTAACTTTAAAATTTATAAACATTGGGTAAATAGTTATAGGTAGGTATGTAATAGTAAATAATAAATGTGATTGTTAGGTCAAGAAGAGTTAAAATAACAAAATGGTTAAATTTAATTATGGACAAAATATGGTTTTAATGTTGTAATTGTTTTCTTTTGTTTTATATTAGTTCTTATCTTAAATTATATTTGAAAAAGTAGATACTGATTGATAATCATTGATTTATTCATTGTTACTGATCAATGTAGAAGTTAAATTTTATCAATGTTTTTATTTTTAGTTTTCTTGTTATGTCATTTTATGTTAAATGTTTCATGTTGTGTCTGGGACAGACACTCGATCAGGATGGCCGACTGTTAAAAATGTGTAATTAATAAACAGTTTTAAAATGTTAAATAATGAATTAACCTAGAGGGAGGTGGCAACACCGGTCGACCATCTTGACAGTGACGTTTTTACCGCCGACCGGTGATTTTCTGACAAGAATTCCCTCTCTGAATTTGGAGTTACCACTTTGTTACTTAGCGATTGATTGATTATCTGGGTTTCTCAAAAATAAAGGAATCTATATGTAAGTAATATCTGGTGTTTTACTTCTGAACATTAAAAGTATGAAGCAGCATTATTTTATGGTATTTTATTTTTCGACATAATCACCTTTGAGGTTTATACACTTGGTGTATCGTTTTTCTAATCCTAAGATGCTTCTTGAAAAAATCTTCATCTTGATCGCTTAAAAAATCAAGTACGGCGGCAATCACTTCCGCATAATTGCCATTTTTGTGACCTCTCAGCTGTTCTTTTAACCGCGGGAACAGGTAGAAATCACTAGGCGCAAGGTTAGGTGAGCATGGAGGATATTCCATCAATTCAAATCCAGCATCTTGGATAGCAGTCATCGCAACTCGGGACTTGTGTGCGGGGGCGTTATCTTGGTGAAACAACACAACTTTAGCAAGTTTGCCGCGGCGATTTTCGCGTATTTCCTGACGCACTTTTTTTATTTGTTCTGCGTATAAGGCCCCCGTAATAGCGACTCTATGATTGAGGTTCGTTTCAGGATCATAATGGTGGAGCCATGTTTCATCCATTGTTACGAAGCGAGCCAAAAATCGGTCAGGATTTTGTTGTAACAATTCCAAATTGATTTGAGAAATCCTCAGTCTTGTTTGTTTATGCTCGTCTGTAAGCATTCTAGGCACCCAGCGCGCTGATACTTTTTTCATGCCCAAATGTTCATGTATGCTATGGATACTTCCTATCGATATCTTTAGTTCTTCAGCTACAAAACGAACAGTAACACGACGATCTGCCAAAACCATTTTTTCAACTTTTTTATTATTTGTTCGGTAACTGCCGTCGTAGGGCGTCCCGAGCGCGGGTCGTATTTAGTTGAAGTTCTTCCTCTCTTAAACTCGGCACACCAATACGGAAGAGCATTAACCCTTATGTTATTTTCAAATCTAGATTTATTTGCTCAGTAATATTTTGTTTCAGGCAGAGATATTTTATTACGGCGCGAATTTCAATTTTATCCATTTTGCGTACCACGCTCCGACACGACGAAAACAAATGACTTTTACTTTTTTACTTTTACTTTGACTATTTTTAAAATAAGAAAAGGAAATCAATAATTTTTACTTTTTTTATTTTATCAAAGGTCCTGGCTCCTGGGGTTTACCTGCCAGTTTTACTTTTTTGTTGTTCAAGGAGTTTATAAGCCATTATTACTTTTTATTCAACACCCCTCGTATGTCGCTATAACATCAATGTTTGTAGCATTGTTGCGTTCCGGCAGCTAGAGATAAGATAGCCAGTGTCTTATTTGTTCAGGATTACGGCTGAAGTTCGTTTCCACTTTGGCCATAACGTCATGTTATATTCCGGTAGTTTAAAAAACAATTTTCGCAAATGCCTGTCATCGGATGGGTGACCAAAAATGTATCATCTCGAGCTCCTCCGTGCTTCTGAAGGCACGTTAAGCCGTTGGTCCCGGCTGCATTAGCAGTTGTTAACAACCACCGCCCCGCACTAGGCCTGCGTGGGTGGTGGTTTGTGGCCCGTTTTTCCACTGGCGTTTTCATCCGTAGTGAAGGTTTGTGCCCCAGCTGTTAGGATATAAAATGAGCTGGTGATTATTGTGATGATTGAGTGGTTCCCTGCATGGTTTATATTCACAATTGGACCCAGTAGCTGCAATAGGTTACTAGGTTTTTTTTTTAACTATCATATGATACGAATAGTTGGACTCCCACTTTAATACTTAGCAAGAACTAGCTCATGATAGAAGTAGGTGGATGGAGGGAGTGGAGGCATTTGCCCTGCAGTGGGAAAGTAATGACTGATAGTAATCGTCAAATGTATGGACGGTTCAAAAGCACTTTACTTTAGTTTATTTGAATAAAAAAATGACTTGGACTTTGACTTAGACTTAGACTTTGACTTAGACTTTGACTTTGTCTTTGACTTTGACTTTGACTGAAGCTGACGAAGTAGCGAGCGGTCCACTAGTTGAATTATATATTGGTTTGAAAAATTATGTAGCCTTTTATGACATACTGAAATGTATAAACGCTCCCATTACCTGCCATTAGCTTCCCTTCCCCTGGCTACGGTGACGTGAAGAGACGCCTGGTCTACTCCTGCATATACGGCATCGGTCTGAACCCTGGAGCCACCAGGAGGAAGGCTGTCATGCTTCTGGGACCACCGAGGAATGGAAAGTCGTTTCTGGCTGACGCAGTCGCTGGCGAACTGAGTATTATACGTTATCATTTGTTATTTTTCTTTATTTTAGATGGTTTCGCAAAAAAATTTAAAATAAACAAAATAAAAACACGACTGCCATGACAAGAAAGGCAAAAAAGAACTAAAAGGCAAAAACAAGATGTCATGTATTTATTTATCTGTATTGTAAGTATTGTAACTGAAATTTTCATCGCAGTCGGGGGACCGCTTTGCGGAATACTTTTTTAAATAAAAGGTCCCCCCGACCGATGAAAATTTCAGTTACAATACAGATAAAATAAATACATGACATCTTTATGTTTGCCTTTTAGTTCTTTTTTTGCCTTTTTTGTCTTGGCAGTCGTGTTTTTAACTTTTTTAATTTAATTATATATTTTTATTTTGTATATTTTAGTGATAAGTTTAATTTTTTACTTTTTATTTTCAAGTGCTAATTGCTGCACTGAAGCTAAATTAAATATTTATATTTTTTTTTTAATAAAATACTGTGAAAAAATTAAACGCCCACCCGACCCAGCCAGGAATCGAACCTGGGTCTTCCGCAATCCGGGCGGCTGCACTGACCGCTATGCTACCGGGAAGGCTGACGTAAGCGCTGAATTTAATAAGTTTAATTTTTAAAAAATATGTCATGCCAGGTAATTAATTTTTAAGCATTTATAAGAAGAAGAAAAATTAACCTCAACACATATCATGCTAAACATCAAGTTCTAGTCTCCAACTCCAATAATGACGAATTATTTTACCCACATAGGGGTTGTTTTCCAAATTTTTACTAGCCTATGTTAGTCGGAACGATGCAAGGATTGTAACGATACCTCATTAATATCTAAATCTAACCTATCCTAATCCTAATCTAATCTATCTACGTAATCCCCTGTGTGGTGCCGGAGACAAAGAATTGCACTACCCCATATCTTCCCGAGGGTGTCGTAAAAGCCGACTAAGGTACCATTCCAGAGGATGGGCAGCACCGTCTCTCTGATGTTACCCCCAACCTACTGCGATCGCCAACCCGCCAGCCAAGCGTGGCGATTACGGCAAATACCCCTCACGGAGATCCGTGGGGGGAGGCCTTTGTCCAGCTGTGGACGTCTTTTGGCTGAGATGATCTAAATCGGTTTAGGCGTTTAAAAGTTTTTATTTTTTAATTTAATTTAATTTAATTTAATTAAAACGGTTACATAACCAATTACAATAATTAAATATATTACAATTTAATCAAATGAAGGGTTTATTATGAACTAGGTACATTAACTTATATGCATCTTCTCACAAAACCACAATCACTCAAGCAAGATTCCTTTCCATCCGTCCGCAAACAAATCACAATCAGGGCTACTGTCCAGGAGAGCGTTAAGCGCAGCCAAGGAACGCGGGATAGGAGAGCGGGCTCGCGCAACTGTTCTAGACATTGGCACAGCAAATAGCTTGTGCTTCCTACTCCGATGGTACTTACTAGGAACATAGAATCGGGACAGCTCGTTGTGCAATGCAGGGGCATCAATTATACCACGCAAAACTTATGTTATGGTGGAATAAAGAAACATTACATACATACATGAACCCTGAACACATAACACTCCTTTTTTTGGCAGTCGCGTAATGATTAGGATCTGCCTGATGTAAAGCCGAAGCAGAGTCCAGAGAAGCAGGCTAGTGGAGCTGGATTCTGCCTCACTGGCCGTTCTCTCCTAATTCGAAGGTTGCTTCCTCCCACCTCATTTAAAGGATCACATGTTGCAGGAAGGAGGGAATATGTATCATCATCATTATCATCATCAGCTCATTTGATGTCCCCACTGCTGGGGCACGAGCCTTCCCTATGAATGGACAAGGAGAGCGGGCCAGACCACCACGCGGGCCCAGTGCGGATTGGTGGTTGTTAACGACTGCTAATGCAGCCGGGACCGACGGCTTCACGTGCCTTCCGAAGCTCGGAGGAGCTCGAGATGAAAATTTTTTGGTCACTTATCCGATGACCGGCCTTTGCGAAAGTTGCACCCGCCGAAATTATTGAACACTATCAAGCACATAGGAAGTTCCACTTGCAGATGCTGTAAAGATCGATATCAGCCCCCAAGTATTTTCCGATACGAAGAAGCCAGGCAAGATAATACAAAAGGCGTTCTTGGCAGCGAGAGTGTTCCAACCGACAGTGATCTTCATGAAGAACGTGGAGAAAGTTTTTGCTAAGAAGGTAAGGAGCGCAATTATCTTAGAATTAAATGAAAAATAGCTTGCCTACTTATTAACTGATCTTTAGTATTTGTAAAAATATTATGATCAGATGTTAACGACGGTAGTTGTTGACATTGAATTGGCGCCTTTGGCTTTCAAAGTAAAAAAGTAAATAGTGTTGAATAATTTCGGCGGGCTGGTTAGAACCACGATAGCTCAATTGGAAGAGCACCTGACCCGGTATGTCAGAAGGGTGTAGGTTCAAATCCTGCTCGTGGAAATTTTTTCAACATTGTGTTTTTGTAATTTGTATCGAACAAAATTTGCGTTAAAATTATATAAACAAAACAAATATATTCTCACTTTTTCTTTTCTTTTTTTTCTTTTTGTTTTTTTTCTCTTGTGTGTATTATGTTTTTTCTTTTTCTTCTTAATATAGGTGCGGCCTGAAGATAAGCATCTAAAAGCGAAGAAATTAAAAGGGCCACTGACGAAGATGTTGAAAACTATATTGATTGAAGACAAAGTAATTTTTATTGGTAAATTTCGACGATATTTATATCTTAATTTGCAGTTTCTATTCAATAAAATTACTACCTATGAATTTAATTTTAACTATTCATCACCACCAGCTCATTTTATGTGCTCACTGCTGGGGCACGAGGCTTCCCTATTGATGGAAACACCACAAGGATAACGGGCCGTAAGCCACCACGCGGGCCCAGTGCGGATTGGTGCTTCTAACGACTGCTGATGCAGCCGTGACCAACGGCTTTACGTGCCTTCCGAAGCTCGTTGGAGATTGACATTATAATTTTTAACCACCTATCCGATGACGGACCCTTGGGAAAGTTACTTACTTCAGCAATTGCAAACCGAGCGCATCTACCAATGCGCCATCGAGGTATTCACCAAAAAAGTACTTATTAACGAAGTAGATTTGTAAAAAAAAGGCCACAACAAAGACTGCATTTATTAATTGTAATTAAATAAGAACACAAACGCTTTATATAATTTTTAATTTTTTTTTTGTATAGACTCATGATATATATATTTATAGCATTTAGCACTACTAAGGTTTATTTAAAAGCGAAACAACAGAATTTTTTTTTTTTTTACCCAGGAAAAAATCTGCTCGCAGATTCCGTAGATCCGGGGATTGCCTTGTCCTTTTTCTAAAAAAGGATTAAGACAGACCCGGTAAAACAACCTGGGGTTCGCCTTTAGCCTTTAAAAGGGCTGCGAAGGCTACCGGAACGCACGCCCCTCGAAGGTCGGGAGGCGCGGTTGGACAGAATTTTACTACGCAAGACTAATATCAAACTGGCGTGAAACTCCGTTAGCGCCATTCAGATGGCTGCCGCACAGCGCCATCTGTTGCCAGTTGACACAACTACATACATTAGCTTAACAAATTTACTTTAAGCATCTACTATCTATTTGGACAGTTATAAACCTCGCTGGTTTCCTAAGTGCTTATAATTAATTTTACAATACAACTAGTATTGTATTGTAAAATTTTATAATATGATATCATCATCATCATCATCTAGGCCAAAAGACGTCCGCTGCTGGACTAAGACCTCCAAGGATCTCCATAACGACCGGTTTTGTGCTGCTCGCATCCAGCGGCTTCCCGCCACGTTCACCAGATCGTCGCGACGATCAGCCCAACTTGTTGGAAGCCAAAAAAGAAAATTTGAACACTTTTCCAAATTCTTCATTTGTTTTTAATCATAAACTGTTAACCAGTAAACCTTTTGCAGGCACGTGTTCAGAGCCGATGACAGCAAAGCGCAAACCGATGGTGTCGCTTTTCAATGAGCTGATACTGGTGCCAAGGACCGACTACGGAACTCTACGGGACTTCTTCTACCGGCGACTGCAAAGGTACTGCGTCTGCACATCGGACTACCACAAACTGTCAAATTTTCTTAATAGACTTTGAACTTTATGTATATAGCATACATCATCATCATCATCAGCTCATTTTATGTCCCCACTGCTGGGGCACGAGCCTTTCCTACGGATGGATAGGGAGAACGGGCCGTAAACCACCGCGCGGGCCCACTGCGGATTGGTGGTTGTTAACAACTGCTAATGCAGCCGGGACCAACGGCTTTACGTGCCTTTCGAAGCACGAAGGCGCGAGAGATGATAAATTTTTGGTCACCTTTTCGATGACCGGTCATTGCGAAGGTTGCTTAACCTCAGCACTCGAAGACCCGGGCGCGTTAACCATTGCATATAGCGTACGGTTGAACGTTTATTGTAGAAATTTGACTGGTCATGTATGGGTTGATGTGCAGACATCTTTGCTAGAATCTTGGACATTCACAACACACCGGAACAGTTTAAAGGTTCCTTAATCTCGCTACTAAAGTCTCGTTGTGTACTGTTTATTGTTATGTTGTTTTACTCAACATCGGTTTATCCTGTATATCTTATAACCTTACACTTAGCAAATAAAAAAAAAAAAAAAAAAAAATCATTTATTATCAGACAAAGTAGTCCATAGATTGTTAGTACAAATTAATTAATCTTAAAAACTATGTTAGTCTCACATATACTAAGGGAATAAAAATGCATAATTGTACAAAAAACAAAAACAAACCCTGTGTAGCTCACCGGCCAACACAACGAATGTGCAAGTCCGTGAACACTGCCGCGTCCATTCTGTCTGCTATCATCTTCAGGATCCCGTTGAAGCTCCCCCGCAACCTTTGCACTATCGAGGCACTAGTTTTGCGCATGATGGCGTAGAAGTCATCAACACCAGCATCCGCAAACATACCCGATGCGCTGCAGTAGCGCGGGAGCCTCAATAGGGCCCTGAAGGTATTATTGTATTGGACACGCAAGACATTGTAAGATCCAGTCGTGAAGTTGGTACATAATGCGCACGTATAAAAACTTTGGCAGTACGCTCTGAACAACGTAAGTTTGACGCTTACGATACAACGTGCGAATCTATGAGCCAACATATTGCCTCGAACTGACAATGACCTGCGCTCCCTTTCAATATCCTGCTCATCTTTTAAATCTAAAATGGTGTACCAGCTTATAGTATGAAACTGACTGGGGGTGGAGCCCTGGAGATCGATATTACGGGTATCTTAGGATACCTATTTTGAGACTCCAGTCTCACACACAAAGTATCAGCATATATTTCTGTTATACCCATGAATTAGCATATTATGTAACCTACATGTGAGAGAAAATAAATAATTATTCAATTAAATTTTTTCATCTTGTTTTAATTAAAACCATTATTTTGATCTCAAGGGGATCTTGGAGTGAAAAGCGGACTGTATTTGAAGTGATATAATATTATTTGGTACAAGCAATTCGTGTGTCCGTAAAGTAAATCAAAAGTACAATACAAAAGTGAAATTGGCCGGTGTCTAAGCTGTCGCGAGGCTAAGTCTAAACGTTGCAACTGTGAAAGGCTTTGAACGTCGTTTATTATCTTAAGATAGTTGCTAAATATTGTAAGCTTGGATTTCATTGAACTGCGCCTTTTAATTAAGGTTTTAAGCTCAGCCATTATGATAATAAAATTATCAATGTGCAAATGAATGAAATGTGTAGCAAAATTCACTAATGAGTAAGGAATGCGCATAAAAAAGGGTCACTCAATAGCGAGGCGAGCAAGCAGGTAAAGATCTTTTGTTCGCTGGCCGATGCGCTCGATAACGAGTACCTACGCACTGACGAAGTGTGTTCACCACGTGCGCGTCGTTAGCAAGAATGAATTGATATCGTGATGCGATTTTTAAATATAGCTATAAGGAACTTTAATGAATGGATTGTAAGGGCCAAATTGAGAAAAAATAAGATTTTTTTTTTATTCTTTAATTTTTTTTACCGAGGGTTTAATCACATTGATTATGTCACCCTCGAAGGACACTTAAATCTATAATTAACTTCTACGCCTTATACATTTTTTTATAATTTCTACTAACATTCTAGCTTTCCCTGATAATGGAAACGCTAAAATGCTATTATAGTTTCCAATCATGTACATATCTAAATTATATTTATTTATAAATTCTAATCTCTCGGCTTCGATTCGGACGCACTCCATCAATATGTCCGAATCGAAGCCGAGATATTGATGGAGTGCGTCCGAATCGAAGCCGAGAGATTAGATGATGATGATGATGATCATACTCGTCTCTGCCGTTGCAGTATCAGGAGCATGCCGAGAGACTACAACGTCCAGCCGTTGGCGTATTTCCTCCAAGGTTATGGTCTCGGGTTCGTTATCGAGTTGTTCAACACGATCTTGAATCCTGAAAGAATCGTGAGGCGAGTAGAGATTTTTTTTTAAAAATGCTTTTTTCTTTTTAGAATTGCATGTAAATAAATTTAGACTATTGCCAAACGTTCTGTTAATAAATATAGGTACTGACTGTTTGGCAATAGTTAAACAACAACATGTCAAATGATTTTTCTTTGTCATCTGATGGAAAGTAATCACCGCCGCCCACCGCAAAACCAAAGTAGTCGCAGATGCGTTGCTGGCCTTGAGGAAGGAGTTGGATCTTGAGGAGGGAGTAGGGAGTAATTGGGGGGGGGGGGAGGGGTTGAGAGATGGGCCATGTTATACATTGTGTTTAGGAATAAGGGTATAATGCCAAAACATAGTAATGCAACCAAGTAGGTAGAACACCGTGATAATATGCAAAATATTATAAATTATTTAGAATTTTATTAAAAAGATAAAATTTTATTAGAAAAAATCAACCAGCTCCAGGACGCACGAGTAGGAATCGAACCCACGACCTTTGGATAACCGGGACTATGCTCTGACCGCTGAGCTACCGAGGCCCCAGACGACTCGTTGAATTTTGCTAGTAGTATGTGATTTACGCTGTAAGCCAGCAGCGGTATCACGAGGGCGACGCTGAAAGTTCTTAGATAATCAAAAAGTGAACAAAGTAGCAAGTTATTAGTTTTATTACATTTTTTCAAAATAGTGTCCATTCATGATGATGGAACCACTGAGAAAAGCACTTTGCCCACTCGTCCTTAGGGGTCTCTTCGACGGCCTTTTGAAATGCAGCCGCTGCTTCTTCGGCGTCCATAAAACGTTTCGAAGTTTTCTAGGACAATTTCTAGTATATTAATTTTGTATTTTTATTGTAATGTAATTTAATTGGTTTTTGACAGTTTGGAGTGTTAATTTTGTATTGTTATATGTATGTAATTAGAATAGTCGATTGTTGTTTATAAAGTTAAAAAGGTAGAAGATATTTGCATGCTACATGGTCAGCTGAGATAGTGAAAAAATAGATTAAGACCAAAAATGTACCTTTCTGAAGCGCAAATTAAATATATTTCATTTCGTTTCATTTCATTTCATTTCCTTTTATTTTCGGGGATAAATAAAAATCGCAAGGTTTTGCCGCCAAGTCGTAAAACAAATGACAAATGAATGAAATACGTACACAATAATATTGGCAAAGAGTTCCATTTTCACAATTTAAACTTTTTCTTTTTTTTTCTTTCTTTTAGTTGATGGCTTCGTGCGATTAGCACATTTAGCCAGTGTCAAAGTAATTTTTCTTACAAGTAATACATAAATATACAATATTTCCTTCCAGTCAGTATGATGATGAATGATGATGAATGATAATAAAAATGAGAAGTGAGAAATGATATACCCCCCAACCCCTCGAGTATCTCAGTAAAGATGTGGGGCTTTACTAATTCCTCGGCGGACTTCTTGAGAATTTGAAAAGTAAAGTTGCACTGTTTTGTTTCATTTGCCAACACTCATGCACACTTAGGAACACTTAACGGTTAATAATCCACTATTATTTCACATTAATATTCGACATTACACAATTTTTTGAAAATAAAACAAAACCGCAGACATGACTCTTCACTTTCCCGCCAAGAAGTACAATTTAAACTTATTTTTCCAGTATATCGTTTACAAGTGGCCAGTAGTAAAAACTTTCAGTGTCGCCCTCTCTGTGAAGTTACTACATTCACAGTCGAAAGAAAACTTTTGCAAGTTCCCACTCTTGAGCATGGTTGTCTTTTTTTTTATATTTTCCTAGGTTAACTTTTCCAAACGTGCTTCGATTTTTTTGTTCGATGCGCGTGCCTAACCCGCATTTGTGATCATCAGCCCACATTTGGCATGGGTGGTGGTTAAACTATATCTATATTGCAGCGATTTCAACGATGGTGGCATTTGCCCAGTAGTGGCCATAAGCTAAGGAAAAAGAAACAATTTGAATATTGGATTTCCTTTTTTTTTTTTCAGATTGAACGCAGTGCCATTGTCGCCCACAGAGTTTATGGAGCCACTAATTGAGGGAGAAATTGAACCGATGACAGTTGAGGTACAATCAGATGCAAATAATGTTTAGCTCTTACGACATTTTAAACAGCCTTTAGCGCTGGTCCACACGTACCACAACCACACCACACCGTCGCGACAAAAGGTGGTCAAGCTGTGGTTACGTGTGAATAGTGTAGGGCGGTTGCGTTGTGTTACCTACAAAATGTTTGCGATGTGGCCGGCCGCTAGTTCGCGGTGTCGCTGGTGGTTGCGTTGTGGTTGCGACGTGGCTGCGATGTAGCCGGTATCACGCACGCGGTCAATAATGACGGCATAATGTGGGCCGTGTGGATTCAACTATTAATTTTCATACAAATTAGCGGCCGCCCACCTCTTGTGGTTGTGGTGGTGGTACGTGTGAAATAGTCCTTAAAAAAACACACTCAGATCCAATCCGATCCGAACCCCTCGGAGTATCTAGTAGGGCACGGGGACACGCACTAGCGCATGATGCCGTTCCCTCTAGAAAACCTCTGACGGTGCTTCGTTTCGCACAGCTTGAGGAACCCTTTAACTCTCTCCAAAAAAAAAGCACTCATATAATGCACGGGTGCGCCAAAGTCCGAAAATGTTCTTCATACAATTTAAAATCAGAATAATTACTATTCATGATTGATTTCTGCTACTAACGATAGTAAATTCGAATATTCAAATTCATAAATAAACATCTCTTTCACTACTTTTTGTCTTTATAAAATTTGTTTGCCAAAGTTAATGCGTGGACACTACACATTGAAATAAGACTAAATTACGGTTCTACTCGCGTTTAATTTGCACATCGATTTAGGTTATTTTGTCCTGACGTTTCGAACCTTTTGCACGTCTCTTTTCCTATTATTACCAAAATATCTAAGTAACAAATAAATTAAGGAAGCGAAACGTAATAAAAAATTGAAATATGAAACATTTTTATTTCAGGAGTACCAATCGTACGAGAAGTTCTTCTTGGATAGCAACGCTACTTTAAACAGAGAGAGAAATGAGTACGCGGTGATCAACCGATACAGAGAAGCTATGTACAACAAAATGGCTGAAAAGGAGAGTAAAGAGGAAGGATGATTATGGAGCACAGAGAAAGATTGAAAGTGACGTCTTGTCGGGTCTCAGCCATATTAAAACTGTTTATAATGATTAAGAGGACAGACTATAGAGTGTGTAGGATAGAGAAAGATTGGAAAGATGTGTTGTCAGCCATTTTACAATGGCTTACATAAATGGAAGAGTGAAGGACAGAGAAAGGTTGTCGATGACGTCACGTCGCGTTAGCTATTTTTAAAGCACAATAAACAAAACGACTGATGTTGCGTCATGTCAGCCATTTTAGAATTGCTGAAGAGAACGATAACGAGGACAGAAAAAAATTATCAGTTGCATCGGCCATTTTAAGTCTCTGAAAATTAGCAATAAAGATGACAGACTGGAGTGTGAAGGACAGAAAAAGATTATCATTGACGTCACGTTGCATCGGTCATTATATAATAAATAGGTTGATAAAAACAATAAAAAGAACAGACTGTGGAGTTTATAGGACAGTTACAGATTGTTAATGACGTCACGTCGCATCCGCCATTTTAAGTCTATGTAAAGAGCAAGAAAGAGAACTGATTGCAATGTCTATAGGACAGAGAAAGATTGTCAATGACTCCACGTTGCATCGGCCATTTTAAATTGCCCGTAACAGATACAATAAAGAAGGCAGACTGACTGTGAAGGACAAATAAAGATTATCTCAGTGACGTCATGCCCCCTCCGTATGTCCTTATTGTGCGTATGAAATTCTTAGCCGAAAAGTGACGTTTTATCCACATGATAGCTAAAAATTGTGCAAATGTCGGCACTGGAGTGAAACAATACAAAATTCTCAAAGAATGTGAGCATTTTTGTAAACCTTTTCTAATTAGCAATTATGATTATCGTTAAATTGTTTTAATTGTAAACTGTAAGCGTACGATTATTGTAATGTAAAGTAAAGATTAAATTGTAAAATTGTAATATTATGTGTCTTTTTATTTTGTTGTGACTGATAAGATGTCTAGCTAAAAGGTTGGAAGCGTCGCAGATGTGAACTCTACGCATTATTATCATCATCAGCTCGCGGCTACTCTCACCTAGCTCATGCCAGCCACCTTGCGGAGATCGTCGTTCCACCTAGTCTGAGGGCGTCCTACACTACGTTTGCCGATACGCGGCTGTTTGCGGATACGCAAGACTTTACGCAAATGTACAATACCATGGACTAGTTCCTATTTTTATAATCGCCTCTAGTGGTTAAGACCACCGTTCTCAGACTTAGAGGTCGCGAGGTCGATTCCCAACGGGGGGTACATGTTTGTGTACTCTGTTCAGTTAGCGGCAGGGCTTGTTTGTCCTGGCTAGCTACCACTATCTTAAAATATATGTATTTTCTGCTGTATAATAACTTGTTTTTATTACTTACGAGTGAGCACAGTGCCTTCATCTCGCCTGATGTTAAGATGTGATGATAAGACCAATGTTGGAAGCGCACTTCATCCGGAATCCTCAACTACTAAGGCACTGGCTCTCTTATATCCAGCTGCCGGAACACAACAATACTACAAACATTGAAGTTATGGCGACATATTTAGATAAGATGGTGGTAGGCTGGCAGGCGCCTGGCACCAAACCGAGTACACAAACATGTACCTACCCTCCGCTGGGATTTGAACCCGGGATCTATGGGTCTGAGATCGGTGGTGTTAACCACACGATCGCAAAGGCGGTTATGGGCTTATGATAACATAAGAATATTATTCTTTTAAATATCTTTAAACGTGGGAAAATGTCACAGTTTTGCATTCCCTTCCATGGGATACACAAACGACCTTAAATACCTAGCAATAAAATACATATTTGCCAATCAACTGCAAAGTTAAACGTAATCAATGTTTTCCTTTCAAGAATTTCCATGCTATTGTCTTTGACATATCAAATGTCACGTACGAATGAAGTTTTAAACAATATTGTTCTGAAACAAATCGATAAAATCATTCATATAAGATCCATCAATCGACCTTAAAGGTTACTGTACAAAAAGAAAAAGAAAGTGATTTAAAAATATAAAAAATAATTTTGGGACTTCTTGGCGGGAAAGTGAAGAGTCATGTCTGCGGTTTTGTTTTATTTTCTAAAATTTGTGATAAATCGAATATTAATGTGAAATATTGGTGGATTATTAACCGTTAAGTGTTCGTAAGTGCGCATGAGTGTTGGCAAATGTAACAAAACAGTGCAACTTAAACTTTTCAAATTCTCTCAAGAAGTCCGCCCGAGGAATTAGTAAAGCACCACATCTTTACTGAGATACTCGAGGGGTTGGGGGTATATCATTTCTCACTTCTCATTTTTATTATCATTCATCATCATTCATCATCATATTGACTGGAAGGAAATATTGTATATTTACGTATTACTTGTAAGAAAAATTATATTGACACTGGCTAGATGTGCTAATCGCACGAAGCCATCAACTAAAAGAAAGAAAGAAAGAAAGAAGTTTGCTATTTTGAATAAACGTTCTTTTTGCATAACAGGAAAAATAGTTTTTATGCAAAACAAAACAAAAAGTTTAAGGCAAAAAGGTTAGGGTACGCGACGAAAAAAATAATTAAAAATTTATCTGTGACTTAAAGTAAAAAAAAGTAAATTTAGTTTTTAAACAGGTTTCTATGTAAAATGGCAAATGGCATAGAAAATCGAGGATTTCAATTCGAGAAACCAGTGTTCTATTTGAGTTCAAATGGAAATATTAATAAAGACAGTGAAATAAGGACTCCTGTGTTTGAAAGAGGTAAGAACCCTTTTATTTATGTTACTAACGGTCGCCTGTTGTCGGAATATCGACCGTTATTCGCAAAATCATTATGCAATGATAATTGGCCTATGTCCAGCAGTGGGCGTGTGTAGGCTGATAATGATTATGATGAACATTGTAGTCAGAGCCCCCGCACCCCCCGCACCCGCTAAACTTTTTTTATTTTTATATAAGTAGCCTATCATTTGCACAATCGCATGTTTTTACTACATACAAATTTTTATCAAGATCGGTCAAGCCGTTCTTGAGTTGAAAGTGGACATGCAGACAGACAGACCGATAAAATTTCAAAAATCGTAGAATTGATGTCAGTGAGTCATAAAATGAATATTTATACCAAAATTTGTCAGAAAAATTGCAAGTACACACAGTGCCTACAGATTTATATTAGTAGTATAATATAGACTTAGCTAACCGGCGAGCGGACTTCGTACCGCTTTGACAGTTTCACGTTGACAGTTTCCATGACAACAAAACAAACAAATTGTTACGGAGTAAATACTTCTTTCTAGATTTTGTACTTTTTCCTTTCTTCTAAGTGTCATTTTTTAATATGTTCTGTCTTCTTTTCTTTTCACTTGATTGTCATCTTGGTTGCTGTCCTGGTATGTTTTATTTTCTCTTCTATTAATTATAATTGTACGTTTTACTTTGCTTCTTATTCCTTAATACAGTCCACTTTTTCCCTTTCGCCTACTTCCGTTACACAAATCATTCGTCCGCTTAAGAACCCGTATCCCATGATGGACCCCTATAGCAGCGCTACCTACCGGGTCCAATTGTAAATCTAAACCATTCTCGAATCCACTTGAACACACATAGAAAATTTAATCCAAATCGGCCCAGCCAGCCGTTTAGAAGGAGTACAATAACATACACACGCACAGAAGATTTATATATAAAGACTAGTCGACCGGTGCGGACTTCGCACCGCTTTGACAGTTTCCATGACAACAAAATAAACAAATCATTCTTCCGCTTAAGAACACCAGTATCCCATGATGGAACCCTATAGCAGCGCCATCTACCGGGTCCAATTGTAAATCTAAACCATTCTCGAATCCACATTAACACACACAGAAAATTTCAGCCAAATCGGTCCAGCCGTTTAGGAGGAGTTCAATAACATACATGCACTCGCACAGAAGACCCCGCCCCGATCCTCTAAATGACAGCACACATTTACAGAATACACTAAACATGCACACCAGTTTAGGCCCAAGACACCGTACTCGTAGAACAAGGGTACGAAGAACCGGTTCACACGCGCTCTACACCAGGTACAGACATGTACCTGGGCGCTTCTCTCCTCCTCCACGGCCCGGTCAACCCGAGCCGAGGTCCGTGCCTTTAGAGGCGCCCTCGGGTTGCTCCGCTCCCCGATCCGATCCGAACCCTTCGGAGAATCTAGTAGGGCACGGGGACACGCACTTGTGCGCGATGCCGTTCCCTCTAGAAAACCTCCGAAGGTGATTCGTTTCACACGGCTTGAGGGACCCTTTACGTTCCTCGCCGCCCGTAAAGCCCGGTGTAGCTGAAAATGCCGTAGAGGCAATCAGAAATCTCTCTCAATAAAAAAAAAATCGCACAGAAGATTTATATATATAAAGATAAAGATATAGTGTAAGCAAGAAAGTGTTTTATCTTTCTATATATCTTATATTTCACAGAAAAACATTTGCATTCCTCCACCTCGCCTCTCAGCGTTGGTAATCTAACAAAATGCTTTGGGAAAACGAAGAAACCACACAATGAAAATCTGAGTCGCAGTTGGAGATACATATTTTACGAAGACATTGATTTTGGGTGAGATGCCAATTTTTTTTTATTATACACTTCAAGGAAGCGTTTGACTATCATCTTTATAATTAACAAAGAATTTAAACGGGGATTAACGCAAACTAATCAATAAAACCTTTTACTAATTAGTTTGCGTTAATTTATAATATTATTAAAGAGGCAATGTTTGTGACTTCGTTTGTTTGTTTGTTTGTTTGTTTGTTTGTTTGAGCAGGGTAATCTCTGAAACTACTGGTCCAATCACAAAAATTCTTTCACTGATAGAATACTACATCCCTTGCAAGTAACATAGGCTATAAATTATTCAAAAAAGTTTATTTTCAAAATCTTAAATCCACGCGGAAGTAGTCGCGAGTAAAGTACTAGTCCCCGTATAAATTTATTTTCATTTCACTGTGGTCTTTTAGTAAGACCACCGGTCTCAGACTCAGAGATCCCGGGTTCGATTCCCAGCTATTGGTAGGCCTGGCTAGCTACCACCATCTTATGTAAATATGTCGCCATAACATCAATGTTTGTACCATTGTTGTGTTCCGGCAGCTAGAGATAAGATAGCCAGTGCCTCACTAGTTGAGGATTCCGAGTGAAGTGCGCTTCCACCTTCGAAGTTCCAAGTTGCGAAAGAGCGGAATTGGGTTGTTGACTAATTAGTCATTAGATAAACTTTTTAGCTACTGTCAAAAATATTTTTTAACAGAAATTGTATAAGTATTTATATATATTTATATATATTTCGGGTTTGATTCCCGGTCGGGTCAATGTCGAAAACGAACTTTTCGATATTGTGTCGGGTCTGGGTGGTTGTGGTACCGTCTTTGTTTCTGATTTCCATGAAACGAGTGCTTTAGCTACTTACCTTGGGATCAGAACAATGTATGTGATGTTGTCTCATATTATTTATTATTATTATTATTTATTTACTAATTATCTTGTTAACAAGCTGCTAATCAGCCGCTAAATCTGCTGCTAAAAGCCGAATAGACAAGTTTCACAGACTTTTTCTGTTTTTTTTTTTTTAATCCGGAGTAGCGAAGGCATTTTGCGCATCGAGCCTTACTCATTCATTTATTTATTTGATATTTTATTTTTGTTGTATTTCAATATATATAATATTTCTTACAGTATCTTTATGTATTAAACTTGTTTTTTTTTTTTATAAACATTTATATTATATATGTATGTAACTATGTTTTATATTATATCATCTTTATATGTACACGCACACACACAATACCACAACACTCACCATAGGCCCTGTCAGAATACCAGCGTCGTTGTGGTGGTGTTTGTTTCTCAGCACCGCAACGACACAAAGCTGAGGCAGGGTCCTAGTTGGCTTTCACACACACTCTTTGTTATATAATTATTATTTTTGTATTAGTCTTAATGTTATTTTTTGTAATGTTCTCATATTCTTTGTTTTTTTTTTTTCTGTTATGTCTGTGTGATAGTCAATAAATAATTTCTTTCTTTTCTTTCTTTCTAATCAGTGTGACAGTTGTAATTAACCCTAATACATTGTTTGTGATGATATTGAAACTATCAGACAGCTGTCATGGCTTATATGCGTGAAATTAAAAATAATTATTCCAAATCTTTTAATAGGGATGATGACAAGAACAATTATTAGTTCTAAAACACTAAACGTATATCTGAAATTACGTGACAGTTGTTTACAACATGACCCTATTTTTTATTTGACTTAAGCATGAATTTCAGTAACCTAAAAAGTTCTTTCTATCTTTTCTTTTAGTTGATGGCTTCGTGCGATTAGCACATTTAGCCAGTGTCAAAGTAATTTTTCTTACAAGTAATACATAAATATACAATATGATGATGATGAATGATAATAGAAATGAAGTGAGAAATGATATACCCCCCAACCCCTCGAGTATCTCAGTAAAGATGTGGGGCTTTACTAAGTCCTCACGCAGACTTCTTGTGAGAATTTGAAAAGTGACGTTGCACTGTTTTGTTTCATTTACCAACACTTACGCACACTCGCGAACACTTAACGGTTAATAATCCACCAATATTTCACATTAATATTCGACATAACACAAATTTTAGAAAATAAAACAAAACCGCAGACATGATTCTTCACTTTCCCGCCAATAAGTCCACCTAAATAGTTATTAATAGACACTCAATGTACGGAACAAAATGGTAACGTCATAGTTTGCCGTTCCCATTCAATTTCTAGCATAGAAAATCTTTTTGACAGTTGTTAAATAGTTTCTCTATTGACTAACCAGCCAACTAATCAGTTGCCATGGCTTCTATGCGTGTAATTAAAAATAATTATTCCTAATCGTTTAACAGTGATGATGACAAGAACATTAATTAGTTCTAGAACAATAACCCCCTTTATTAATAAAAACTATTTGAGCAATATTTAATTAAATATTATTTTGTCAACGTCACACAAACGTCATTTTGAAATTGAGAAAAAGAGACAAAACAATGATTAACTAAATAATGCCTTAATAAGGGGCTAAACGTATAACTGAAATCATTTAAAACAATAACCTATTTTTTATTTTACACTATTTCAGTAACCTAAAAAGTTATTATTAAACACTTAATTAACGAAACAAAATCCTACTAATATTATAAACGCGAAAGTTTGTAAATATGGATGGATGTTTGTTACTCTTTCACGTAAATACTACTGAATGGATTTTAGTGAAACTTTCCACATATACAGACCATGACCCAGACCAGCATATAGGATACTTTTTTTTAATAAGAAGGACGGAACAAAATATTGGTGTCATAGTTTCAATTCCCATAGAATAGAATAGAATAATATTTATCGCAGGTACTGTACAATTACAATTACAATTACAATTTCTATTGGAAAGTTTCGACAGTTGCATAAAACTGTCTCTATTGACTAACAAACTATTTTTTTTTTGAGAGAGAGATTGCTGATTGCCTCAGACGGCATTTTCAGCTTCACCGGGCTTGTTTGGGGGCGGCGAGGAACGTAAAGTGTCCCTCAAGCCGTTTGAAACGAATCACCTTCGGAGGTTTTCTAGAGGGAACGGCATCGCGCACTAGTGCGCGTCCCCGTGCCCTACTAGATTCTCCGAAGGGTTCGGATCGGATCGGGCAGCGGAGCAACCCGAGGGCGCCTCTAAAGGCTCGGACCTCGGCTCGGGTTGACCGGGCCGTGGAGGAGGAGAGAAGCGCCCAGGTACATGTCTGTACCTGGTGTAGAGCGCGTGTGAACCGGTTCTTCGTGCCCTTGTTCTACGAGTACGGTGACTTGGGCCTAAACTAGTGTGCATGTTTAGTGTATTCTGTAAATGTGTAGTGGCATTTAGAGGATCGGGCGGGGAACAAAGTGGTATACAAGCTACTAACTAATTATGAGACGACCAACACCTCAGTCTCCCTGTGACCACGGACCCTGCAAAGGGTCCGAAACGTCAGGATAAACATCAATTAAAACTAATGTGTAAAATAAACGCGAGTAGATCCGTAAAAGTTGTTTCATTTCAAAGTAACGTTACACTTCGCTTTAACACTTGCCTAGTTTAGAATACAAAAGTGTTTGGCGGCAACATACGCAAATTAGAATAAACATGAGAAATCTAGTTACATCACATTAGCTTGCCGTGGAGATGCTAATAATTTTAATTAGATTCTTTAGATATATTTCTTGGTATTTGAACGGTGGCTGACTACCAACTCAACTGTGCAAGAGTTATAATATATATATTTTTTACTTACATACCTAGTTTATGCATAAGGTGGTTAACACGCCCGATCTGCGATTGCTAAGGATATGCAACTTTCGCATAGGCTGGTCATCGGATGGGTGACCCAACAAAAATTTTGAAAAATTTATCTTCTCGAGGCACGTAAAGCCGTTGGTACCGTCTGCTTTAGCAGTCGTTAACAACCACCTTCCGCACTGGGCCCGCGTGGTTGTTTATGGCCCGTTCTCCCTATCCATACATAGGGAAGGCTCGTGCCCCAGCAGTGGGGACATAAAATGAGCTGGTGATGATGATAATGATGATGTAGGTATAAGGAAAATACAAAGTATATAATATAAAAAACTATAGTATCATAGTGGCACCAGTGATCAACACAGTGACCCAGTGTTTGACACCGGTTATACACAAAATAATAAAATCAAATCAAATATCATCATCATCATCACCAACATCTCTGCCAAAAGACGTCCACTGCTGAACAAAGGCCTCCCCAAGGGTCTTCACAACGATCGGTTTTGTGCTGCTCGCATCCAGCGGCTTCTAGCGACCTTCACCAGATCGTCAAATATCTGTATAATATATATAAAATTCTCGTGTCAAAATGTTAGTTCCATACTCCTCCGAAACGGCTCGATCGATTTTCATGAAATTTTATATGTATGTATTCGGTAGGTATGAGAATAGGTCGTAAGGTATATTTGATATCGCTGGGTGATTTTAGATTAGGTTGTCCCTATCCAGAAAAAATATATGACAGAATAACGTAAAACTAATATTGTAACAAAAATCATGTGTATTTATGGAGAGCAATAAAAAATAAAAAATGCTAAAAAAGAATAAAAAAATAATAATAATAAAACGTTTGCAAGGTCAGCTAGTATTTATAGAAAATCATTGAAATTTTACAAATGACTATGACATGACATGACATGGCTAACTAGGCAGCAAGGGTCTGTATTTAAAGTTGCCTCAGTCACAGAATAAATAATAGCCAATATATAATATAAATAATAATAATAAATAATAAATAATTGCCGACCCCTATTATTTAATAATAAAGGGAAAAAGTCGATTACTGTTGCCACAACCCTATTTCGTAAAAAAAAAACATTAAAAAAATAACGTTTATCAACAGAATAATACAACTACAATAACACTAAGTGCAATAATATCTACCTATTATGGTGATACGTATTTAGTGCCCCGGAGACTCGCGGAACAAAAGAAGGCAACCGCGTATCCTTTTGTTTGCCCTCAATCGCTTTGCGATGATGGAGACGGGCTACTGAATCAGTTGACAGTTCGGCAGGCTAATCGTCGCTCGCCTAACTAACTGTTCTATTTCATTTTTGGTATTTTTTGGTAAGTTTTAACTATCACTGCAACTAATAGTAGCGCACTTGTTAAACATAGTTTTGTACCTTAGTGTATTTTGTTTAGAGAGTCCACTACAATACAATCAGTTACAGTGATTCCTAGTTGAAAAACTATCAGACAGAAATCTTTTGTACGGAAAAAATAGCAAAAATGAGATAAGACAGTTGTGCGAGCGAAGTTATTATTACCTACCGAAAAAAGCGAGTTTGTTAATTGTACAATTGCAACGCGAAACAAAGGGTTAGTGTGTTAGGTCCCCAGTGTGTGACGCCCCCGTGGTGGAGGCCCCAGATTTTCAATTAAGTTATAACAGCCGATTTTGTCGTAATAAAAGCCATTTGTACCAGATACAGTCAGCGACTAAGTGTTTCTGAACTAAATAAGTAATTTAATTTCACTGTGAAATTTCATGTTTATAATTGTTATGAGTATGATGCGTTACTCGCTCAATGTTTGTAAATTATTTATTACACACATTGAAATCGCAAATGCACTAAGCGAGCGATCATTGAGCGATTTGTGTCCGTAATACCAATTTATCAACCGCTACTAGAGCGGTCGAGTTGCTTTTTTTCGGTTTTTGCTCGGTAGGTAATAAATAGCCTGCCGATTACTAGATCCCATTTTTAAAAGTTTTCGTTAAAAAATACTAAATAACAAACACAAGCTGTCTTTTTCGTTTTTATTGCTTTAATTACGCTATCCCTTTTATATAATTTGACAATAAATTAAATTAAGTAATTAGTTGAAATAAAAAATGTGTATCTTTGCTGCCACTGTGTTCGAAATTCGAAGCATTTTTAGCGGTAGTCTTGTATGCCTAAAACGTATCGCATTTAAATTCAATACTAAAAACGTTTTTTTTTTATTTTTTAACTTATTTTCTATATCCACCGCTTATTTTGTGCCGCTATTAGAACTCAAAAATTAAAAAGTAGTGACAAAATTCAGCGCTTACGTCAGCCTTCCTGGTAGCATAGCGGTCAGTGCAGCCGCCCGGATTGCGGAAGACCCAGGTTCGATTCCTGGCTGGGTCGGGTAGGCGTTTAATTTTTTCACTGTATTTTATAAATTACCATTCCGTAACTCCAATACAAAACTAAAGTCAAATACGACACGCCCACTCGAGCGTTAAATTATTATGTTAATAAATCAAGAATTGCTCGAATGTTAACCATCATTACCTACTTAGATAACGTACAGACAGTGATAATAATGACGTTGTGTTTTTGAACTCGCGACTCAGTGCCACGACGCGAGCGCGCCAAAACCAACGCGTCGCGCGTTCTAAATTTAAAACTCGAACTCGAACTGAAAATGTAAACAAGGCTGAATGTTGTGATCCGTAAAAAAAGTTTGTTGTATAAAAACAAACCTTATATTGTTTCGTACTTTTTTGTACACCGTGTGTGTTTAAATAACTTTTAAAGTGAACTTTTTTTGTTTTCGCGCGGATTTTCTTTTGTTTTGTATAATGTGAAGGTTTTTTATTGCTTTGATTGAGTTTTAAAGTTATGCAATTAGTGTGTGAATGAAACGTGCAACGTTCACTTAAATATGCACACATTTTATTATTATTTATTTTTGACGTCGATAACGACTGATAATGATAATACAGCTGTTATCTCTTCCTTTGAAGCATAGTTAGTCGTTTGTTTGCATAGAGAAAATATTCCATTTAATTACTTATACGTATTGCATTTAAGTTGGTACTAAGAAGAAAATAGAAAAGATTTTCTTTAGTGATGACAAGTGACTGCTAGACTTTACGTAGCTTCGTCGTAAAATGTAACGGAAAGCGTGATTTTATTTTAAGTGTTAAGTATAAAATTTATTTTTAAATAATCACAGTCCTTGATCGCAATCTAACCTCTATGGTAAATGACAATAAGGGCTAAAGTGGAAGCGCACTTTACCCCGAATTAAACTATTTAGGAACTGGCTAGGTATCTTACCAAACAATATTGACATTTTCATCGAGAATAATTCTGTAACCCAGAGGTAAACTGTGTTAAGTCACAAATGAATAATTTTGCAGGAGAAGCAATATAAAAAAAAATATTATGAAGATTACAACCATTTTGTTTGGTTTTTAGGAAGAACTGATTTAGTGCTTGGTTTTATGCTAAATCGACTACTTTTCGAAACTCCTACTGTGAACTTTTGTACTACCTACTCAGCTACCAGGGGTGGACTTAACACATTAATCCCTAAAATTAACCATTCTTTCCATAAATTAGATTACCGTGTCAAGTACAATGCCAATGAAATAAGCTCTTTAAATTTAGTTCCTATACAATTCCTTTAACATAAAATATAATACCTCAGTCATTATCCCGTTTTTATTAAGTATATAACTACATATGAATTAGTCTAATAGGTGAAAAAATTAAACAAAATTACCGTCAAATCAATGTAAGTAATAAAAATAATTTGTATTTATTTTCTGCTCTCTTCTTAATTCTTACTTCTACTTCTTCTTCATTCTTACTCTTTATTCTTCTTCAGGAAATTCGGATATTTCGGTACCATGCTGTAATTTTATACATATAATAATCGTGGAATATCGTTGGAACCAACTTCAGACAGGTAATCAAGTATAAAGTACTTGTTGATATTAATAGACTGAGGACCCATTCATAAGGGTGGTATATCTTCAGGCCATTGCAAGGACAACTGGTGCACCATGAAAACAACGCTGCATCAGGCACCCTCACCCTGCCGGCCCACAAGGTGCTTCTTCACGCCCTGTTTGAAGGACCCCATGTCATAGAAAGGAGGAAAAACGTGTGCTGGTAGACTATTCCATCCTTTGGAAGTGCGACAAAGAAACGAGTCACCAAATTTCTTTGTGCGCGATGGAATGTTCGAGACAGTATAGCAGTGACTCCGGGAGAGCAGCACGCGTACTCCTATGGAGGAAGGGAGAAGGTGGGATAAGGTCAAAGAGTTCTTCAGAGCACTCGCCGTGGTATAAGCGGTAGAAGACGCTGAGTGACGCTATATCTCTACGCAATTGCAGGGGTTCGAAAGTATTAGTGACCTCTGCATTGCCGATAATGCGTATAATGCGCCGCTGCAATATGTCCAAGGCATCGAGAAGTACTTAGCGGAACCGTCCCAGAGGTGCGAACAATACTTCACGCAAGACCGCACCTGCGTCTTATACAAAAGACACAACTGATCTGGCGTGAAGAATCGCCGCACCCTGTTTAGGACACCGAGTTTACGTGAGGCTGTTTTTATAACGGCTTCGATGTAGTCAGATGTAGATCGCAGCGAATCTCCATACCGAGCATGTAAATACTGCTCTGCAGGCCGAGTGATGTGCCTTGGAGACAGGGAAGGTGTAGAAATAACGACTAGCGACCCAGTTGCAGAACTGAGCAGGCAGACCGTATGCCGGGAGCTTGGAGAGAAGAGCTTTGTGCCAGACCAAAAAAAACCTGATTTTTCAACTGGACTTTTGGTTATTCATAATTACGTCTTTATCACTAACCTAACCAGTTGAAATACTTAGGAGCAAAATGTATAATGTGGGACTTAAAACAAAATCATTCCTAACCAGTTAAAAAACTCAGGGCAAAATGTATATTGTGGGACTTATAACAAAATGATTCAACACATTAGTGGAGTTTCAAACTGCGAACGTGTTATGTGGGACATGTAATAACTTACTCCGGACTGGACTGGACTTAAAACACTTTACCGCTGGATCCGGTTCATCAAATTTGACTTGAATCACAAAAAAAAGCAAAAATCTGAAAAAATGGACTTAACATAGTTTACCTCTGAGGTACAGAATTAATTCCGGAACAGTACACGTATAAATAAATGAAATCACATAACAGTTGTTTCAAACACTTACCTATTTTTTATTTGATCTAAACATGAATTTGTATAACCTAAAAACTTTTTAAAAAACACTCAATCGACGACACAAAATAGTGACGTCATAGTTTGCGATTCCATACAATTCTATTTTAAAAATATCTTTTTGGCTAATAAGTTTTTCTATTGACTAACCAATCGACTATTGGCTTCTCAATTGACGGAACTCAAAATGGTTGATAACGTGATAAATTAAGACAAGATGGTTGTAGCTAGCCAGGAGGACTTAACTACCATCTACCAATACGTTCTACTGTTTGTTATTATGCTCCGAATGTTTTTTATTGTATTTCAATTCATTTTCTTTTTCAATACATTTCATTTCAACCAAACCGACGACGAAGTGACTTACTAACGAAGTATTTTTTATTACATTTTATGCCCTCTTTTTTGCTTCTCAATTTAAAATATCAATACTCATATTGTTATTAGTGTTATTACTATTGTTCAACCAGTAACTGAGTTCCTGGTTCAGTGACTACTCATCTGTTTGTATTTATTTACCAGTGGAAACTTTAGCCATTATTATACTGTTTTAGCTCAGGTAGGTATGTAAAAATCTAATACATAAATACCTACTCAACCTTCCGTACCAGCAGAGGAAGAATTTTTTTAATTACCTATTTGCGTAATAATATGTTGTTTATCAAATTATATTAATAATTACTATTAAGTAGGTATATTCATATTATTTATTATGCATATATTAGGAATGAATGAATGAATAAATATTTATTGGAACACGACACATACCTACACAATGTTACGTTAAAAAATGGGAACTAAAAATAGGAACTAACAAATACAGTAACGTAGTATGTGTCGAGTCAACCAAATGGCTCCGACTCAGTTTTTTTTAATCACTTGGCGTTCTTAAGTGCAATTTATATAAGTAAATATAAATAAATATAAATATAAATATAAATAAATAAATAAATATAAATATAAATAAATAAATAAATAATAAATATAAATAATAATAATAAATAAATATAAATATAAATAAATAAATAAATATAAATATAAATAAATAAATAAATAATAAATATAAATAATAATAATAAATAAATATAAATATAAATAAATAAATATTTAGACAACATCACATACATTGTTCTGATCCCAAAGTAAGTAGCTAAAGCACTCGTTTCATGAAAATCAGAAACAACGACGGTACCACAACCACCCAGACCCGACACAATATCGAAAAGTTCGTTTTCGACATTGACCCGACCGGGAATCGAACCCGGGACCTCAGAGTTAGCGCCGCCTAAAGTCCGGCGTGCAAGCCACTCGGCTACGGAGGTCGTCAAGTAATAAGTAATAGTAGTAATAATAAGTATTTTTATTATTTTAAATTTTGCTTTAAATAATTGCTATATGTACTTAGTTACAAGATTAAAAAATACTTGCGGCTAATATGACTTACATTGATTGAAGAATTTTCATTTCATTTCATTTTATTTCAAGTACACACGCGTGCACATCAACCTAACCAAAACTGTCAAATTTCTTCAATACATTTTCAACCGTACGTTTTAGGCATAAAGTTCAAAGTCTATTGAGAAAATTTGACAGTTTGTGGTAGGTTGATGTGCAGGCGTGTGCACTTTTCGTAAGTTTATTTGAATTAAAAAAAAATACTTTGACTTTGACTTTGACTAGCCACTTTAAGCCCAGTGTTCGACATAGTTTACGCCGCCAAAAAACAACATAGATTTTCATTGAAATTTTACGGGATGACTGTGACGATAGGGAGAACGGGCCATAAACCACCACCCTGACCCAGTGCGGTGCGGTGGTTGTTAACGACTTCTAATACAGCCGGGAGCAACGGCTTTACGTACCCACCACCAGTATATTTTGGTCACCCATCCGATGACAGGCCTTTGCGAAAGTTGCTTAACATCAGCAATCGCACTAGGCACTCAAGTTTAATTCTAAGACGAAACGTTACATACATACTATTGCACATGCCTTCCTTATCGAAACATATTTATTTAATCGCTTATCTTGTGTATATAATTGCTAATGACTTTAATACCGTACTCCTAGCCATAAATAAACATTATAATTATTATTAATGTACACAACATAAAACTACTGATAACTTGTAATGAATACTTTAAGCTTGAGTTTATCGTTGTCATTATTTGTCTAACGTGTAAGCAATTCGCCTTTACCTCACTTGACGTTAAGTGTTGATAAGGCCAAAGGTGAAAGCGCACTTCACCCGGGTTCGATCCCCGGTCGGGTCAATTTGGAAATTATTGTTTTTCTAAATTGTCTCGGGCCTGGGTGTTTTCTGTGTATAATAAGTATGTATTTAAGTATTTTAAGTATGTTTATCCGTTGTCTAGTAACCATTTAACGAGTTTCATAACGCAGATTCTCTTGGGCTAGATAATTGGTGTAAGTTTATTAATTAAAAAAATAAAAAAAAATAAGTAGTGTAGATTGGGGAAATCTCGTTATCTCTTAATTAAACACAATGAAATTGACGCACGCGTTATAATAAAAAGGCGCATCCCATCGCATAAGGATAAAACATTGACACGAGTCGTTATAACAATTTAATTAATTTAGTAGCAATAAAAAATTTAATCTTAGCATAACCGGTTTAGTCACACATACACTTAAGAAAGATATGTTTCTTGGAAATTATTTTCCTTTCTTAGATATTTTCAGCCAATCTCCCATTTCAAGTACCTATTCACTTTATTGACCCATTTGGACTGCTTATCTTGCATATATATAGACATACATACTCCTGTCTCTCTCCCAGAATAGAGATAAGATAGCCAGTACCTCACTAGTTGAGGATCCCGGGTGAAGTGCGCTTCCATCATTAGCCTTATCATCACTTAACATCAGGTGAGATCAAGGCACTGTGCTTACCCGTAAATAAAAAAAAGGGGAAGACAGAGCATCAAAATCACAATTTTAAGTAATGTCGCCGTTAGTGACCTCCACGCCACATTTTGCAAAATCAAAGTAGGCACAGAAGAGACATCTAGGATAAAATAACGTCAGTTGCCCATCGCCTGATGTGCGAGCATCTTGGAACCCTTGTCCCTAGGACAGCTCTTACGACATGGACTGGAAGTTAAATTAGGCAGCAGAGGGCCTATGCTAGCTAGGAGGCGCTGCTTAAATGCCATATAAAGATAAAAATGTTTTATTGCTACAAAAATTACAACTTAGATATTCAGTTTTTTTTCGAATACTAAACTTAAATAGGCATAACTAAAAGCAAGCAATTAAGCAAGGCTTGTGTTTAAACGCCTACCAACAATTTATCAACTTTACTACCAATAAAATTCAAAACGCTTACCAAAATGGATAAATGATCACCAAATTGTGTTTTCTAATGTGGGGTCGTAGCGCGACAGCACTATAGCAAACTAAGCATTTTATAACATTGTGTGCGGCGCGTACGCCTTGCTCCCCAGTCGTCCCGTCCCTTCTGACACCTTCTGATAATGACATTACCCAGTGACAACATAACAGTCCCAACAGTGGTAACCACCTGTGAAAATGAACTAAAAGTGACTTTAACATAAAAACGGAGACGACTCCCCGTCGATAATACGCGGTCTTGTTCTCGACGGGTTGGCATAGTAAAATAAACATAAAATAGTATAGTTTTTGACAAAGTGTGTACGAGGAACTATTTTCGCCTTACAAACGAACACTTTCTTTGTGAACAATGTCGCTTACACTAAAGATAGTACCTGCCAAGGGAGAAGTAGCTTCCGAGGAGACAACTTCGCAGTCAGCACCTGTACCCGATCTCGCAGCCATATCAGTTACAGCAAAAATACCTAAATTCTGGAAGGAGATGCCAGAATGAGATGACTTTGGTTTGCTCAATTTGACTCAATCATGGAACCACAGAAACAGGGAGATCAAGCCAAATTTAATATGGTTATAGCAAAGTTGAGTAGAGAAGCTTTACAACAGGTATGTGATTAAATAATAACGCCTCCAGCTGAAAAGAAATATGAATCAATAAAAGATCGATTAATTACTGCTTATGAAGAGAGTGCCGAACTGCAATTCCATAAACTGGTATCAGAGATGGATTTGGGAGCTCAAAGACCATCACAGCTTTTGAGAAGGATGTCCGAGCTCGCCAGTAATACTCAAGTATCCACCGAAGCATTAAGACGCCTTTGGATATATAGATTACCTAATGCAGTAAAAGCCGTCTTACCGGTAGCGCAAGATACCAAGTTAGAAGGATTTGCGGCAATGGCCGACAAGATCATGGAAAATTTGGAGACCGATGACATTGCAGCAGTTATATCTGCGCCTACACCTGGTTATTGTGAGATGATGAACCACTTCGCACAAATGTGAAAATGAAAGTGAAATAAACGAAATAAATGAAACAAGAGGTCGCAGCATGAGCCGTGGGACAGATACAGATTAAGATCACAGGTTCATTTTTCTCGACCACGTACACCACGTACTCCATCTAGCTCGAACTGGTTGAGCAAATATCATTACCGTTACAGAAATCAGGCGATGACCTGTGAAGAACCATGCAACTGGAAGCAGCAACCAGCGATTAAAAGTCAAGATCAAACAGCGGAGAACTCGGGAAACTAAATACCGTACAGTACTGCACGATGGGAGACTGCACATCAGCAAACCGGAACCATCGTTTTTTTAGCGTGACAGACCGGAAATCCAGCGTTCGATTCCTAGTTGATACAGGTGTGAATGTATCAGTTTTACCGGTAAGTAAATTTAGAGATAAACACATTTTGAGTAGTTATAAATTGTACGCAGCAAATAATTCCGAAATTAAAACATACGGTGTTAAAAACTTAGAACTAAATTTAAGGTTAAGAAGGTCATTTTATTGGACATTTATTATTTGTGATGTGAAACAAGTCATTTTGGAAGCACATTTTATAGAACACTACAAGTTAATAGTAGATTTATATAATAAGAGACTTATAGATAGTGTGACTACTTTAGATACGAAAGGGTCCATCATACGCTATGATGAACCTTATATATTAAGAGTATTTAGAGTGACAACCTTATCGCGGAGTTTTAGAAGAATTTATTGAGATAACAAAACCGATTGCATTTAGAGATAGTTCTGTTTACACGGTGCATTATCATATAATTACTTCCGGTGCCCCGGTATGTGCGCGTCCGAGGCCACTACCGCCGGACCGTTATGTAAAAGTTAAAAATGAATTTAAGAAAATGCAAGAATTAGGAATATGTAGGTAGGAAAAAGAGAATGGGCGAGTCCACTTCATGTAGTTCCGAAAAAAGACGGGCAATTAAGACCCTGTTGTGACTACCAAGCGCTTAACGCCATAACAAAACCGGACCGTTACCCCATACCGCACATGCAAAATTTTATGTATATATTTCCAAACCGGAAATGCTTTTCACGCTTAGATTTAAATAGGGCTTACCACAATATTTGCAAAACAACAGAGGATATTGAGAAAACAGGCATTTGTACCCCATTCGGACTTTATGAATTTCCTCGCATGAGTTTAAGAAACGCAGCTCAACGCAGCCTTTACAAAAATAGGTAATAACAAAGAACTTGCTAGGCCAGGGGCTAGCCAGGGGATCTATTTTTGAATCGCACGTATGACATTGTGTTGTCGCATGCGACTTAAGTCACACTCGTCTTCCAAGTCGCATGACGCCGATTTTCCGTATTTTTGAATCGTTCGTTTCCGGTGCTGCCAACATAATACGAAATGATGGATGTTATTTTTCCACGCAGAATTCAGAGAAAACCGGTAACAACCGCAATTTTGGAGAGAGATTGCTGATTGCCGCTGCGGCATTTTCAGCTTCACCGGGCTTTTTGGGGGCGGCGAGGAACGTAAAGGGTGTCCCTGTCCCTGTCCCTCAAGCCGTGTGAAACGAATCACCTTCAGAGGTTATCTAGAGGGAACGGCATCGCGCACAAGTACGCGTCCCCGTGCCCTACTAGATTCTCCGAAGGGTTCGGATCGGATCGGGGAGCGGAGCAACCCGAGGGCGCCTCTAAAGGCACGGACCTCGGCTCGGGTTGACCGGGCCGTGGAGGAGGAGAGAACCGACCAGGTACATGTCTGTACCTGGTGTAGAGCGAGTGTGAACCGGTTCTTCGTACCCTTGTTCTACGAGTACGGTGTCTTGGGCCTAAACTGGTGTGCATGTTTAGTGTATTCTGTAAATGTGTGCTGTCATTTAGAGGATCGGGCGGGGAACAACCGCAATGAAAACGGAACGTATGGATATCCATGTTTCTATTGGCTGTTAAAAAAAACCTTTGCTTTTTAATAGAAAAGACTATCAATGACACTAACAAACGAGTGATATGACATTGACACAACGCATTGATTTTGACGGTTATTCTATCAATCGCTTAATATCAGTCGCTCGACTGCAACGAGTGGATGAAGGCACTCGTTTCGGTCGAGCGATTCAAAAATATGGAAAGTCAAATGTCGAACGAAAATCAGTAGAAGACAAGCGCTCAACTCGAGGCGAAGGAATCAAAAATAGAGCCCCAGACAGTTGATGTATATAAGCGAATTTACTTGCAATATACAATACATCAGTGGGTCAGAGAACATTGTTGCAGACGCCTTATCCCGTGTTGAGTCTATTGTTTGCCCAACAACGATTGATTACGAAGAATTAGCCCACGCACAGGAATGCGAGCAGAACCTATTAGTGACAGGAAACGATAAGTTAAAATTTCAATTAATGACTTGCCATTTGTAATAGACCCTACCTAACTTAAATATGTATAACAACAAAATCTAGGTCACGACACCAAATTATTGTAATCGACCCTACCCACCTAAAATACGTAACAACCGATCCTGGTCAGAACACCAAAATCTGTAACGCACCTACGTCGGCATCAAAAATATATAACAAACCCTACCCTAATCTAAGGTAAACTAAACTAAATCTAAAAGCCAACCTAAACTAAAGGATCTTCAATCCTATTTTTTTTTTCTCTGAACTAACTAATTATGATAAATAAATAAAACGTTTTAACTTATTTGTACCTAACCTTCCTACCTAACGGCACCAAATATAACGAAATAAAACTTACATAATGAACGTAATTAGCTACCTAGATTACCATAAATTAACCTACCTAATTTATTATAACCATTATTATTATTAAATAACAAACCCGGGAATAACCTACTTATTTCAATCACATCTAAAAGATCATTTTGGCCAAGTGATCGTCTAGTGCACCTACGAAGGTCCGCAATAACCTAAGAACTTTAAGGAACTTAAGGCAAATCCTAACAGATCCTGCCTATTCATAACTGTACAGTCTCTTAATGTAAATGAATTCATGATCCTTATTAAAACACGACTAACCTTTATACTATTACTATCATTATAAACAATCAAAGAAAGCAAAGACCTGCTCCAAGCTAGATTATGTAAGTACCTAAAATCATAACAACATAACGGTCACCCATCCCGTACGAAACTATTTAATAACAGCTTAACATTTAATAATTTATTAAATAAGTACCTACCTAAAATCATAGCAACATCATGGCCACCCATCCCAAATGAAACTATGTAATAACAGCTTAACTTTTAATAATTTAATCGTTTGTCTATCTTGTTTGATAATAATATAACAAAGAGCTTCAAATGAAACTCGGAATCTTCTTTTAACCTTGTAAATTGTGATAAAATATCTTAAATTTAACGCAAAGGTTATGGTTGTGATAATACAAAAGGTGAAGTAAAACACAATTATTTTAGTTCCTACAAACTTCTATAAGGCAATTAGTTTATGTTACGCAAAATAAAATTGCTATGTTTTTTATTCAGGCGCTCTCACGGCCTAAACTTATCATGTAGTTTATCTCATCATTGCCACCTTCAATGACCTTAGTTAATATTTATTATTACGACTACTATCCTATTAAACATTGCAGACTATGATCAATCCAGAATCTTATTTGAATTAAATAAGGATAATACTAAACTCTACTCTTGTTACTCACGAGAGTCGCTTTTAAACATCATACTTAAACACTTGTTTAACACAATCTACTAATATGTATATAGGTAGGTAGTTACCTACTTACTATATTGAGGCAATTGTAATCCGTAATACCTACTATCAGTGTTCATGTTGTCCTAGCTTTACTCCGAGCGACCACAAGCCTTTGCTTAAATAGAACCATTCACCAGAACAATACCGAACTTATTTGTATTATATAAATGATCAAAATGATCATAAAGCTAAGTGGTCTCCTGCCTTCCCCAAAACCACCCACACCCTCTCGGTATTCTAATATTTTATTAAACCATTGCTTATATTTAATGCATGTAGATACTCGAGTATTTGACCAAACATAAGCAACGAGAAAACCATATAATTTCGGTATTGATGCTTAAATCTAGCAATTTCTTATTACTAATCACTGAACAATGTCTGACATATACTAAGAGTGGATATTTAACTCGTGATTTTAACCTTTTATTTAAACCGTTGCTTATAGGTTTTTAATGCTTGTACATTGTATATTTGTACTAAACATAAACAAAAGGCACTCAAATATATCAGGCGCTGAACAAGGGTTTATTAAGTAAGTAGATAATATACCTATTACTTAGTCTTACAAACAAAGCTGAAATTCTACAAGCATGATTTGAACCCACTGGTTCCAAGACAGGATTCGAACCTATGCAAATTGCAATTTCTTTGCAACAAATTTGCGTAAAATGATGTATAAATAATCATATGTTTACTTTATTTCATTAAAATCCACAAGCGGGATTCGAACCCACTAGTTCCACGAGCGGGAATCGAACCCATTCGAATTGTAATTTGTTCACAACAAATTTTCACAACATCACATATTCACTTTATTTCATAAAATCCCACAAGCGGGACTCGAACCCACTAGTTCCATGAACAGGAATCGAACCCATTCGAATTGTAATTTGTTCACAACAAATTTTCGCAACATCACATATTCATTTTATTTTATAAAATACACAAGCGGGATTCGAACCCACTAGTTCTATGAACGGGAATCGAACCCATTCGAATTGTAATTTGTTCACAACAAATCCACGTGAAATTATATGTAAATAACCAATTATATGTTCACCTCACTCCACAGTCATCAAAATATAGATTTTTACTATTTAAATGTAGTTTGTGATATCAATCGTTTATGGCCTTTGATGGTAGCATATCTCCTTGAAGATGATCTACAGGGACTGCGTTGCTTGCCCTTAGCCAAACTAAAGATATCGACAATATGTCGAAGCCATTTCAGCTCATAGAATCGGAAACCTTGATTTCCTCAAATACAGTCTGTATTGTAATAATACCATCTGTAGGTAGTTATGTTCATTTCAATGACAACAGAATAAAATAAATCAAATAATTAGTTAATAAATGAGATAGTCTTAAAAATAAATGTCTAAATTATCCGACGTCACCAAAATATAGATTTTACTATTTAAATGTAGGTTGTGGTAGCAATCGTTGCAGACTTCCGATGGTAGTACATCTCCTTGAAGATCTCTACAGGGACTGCTTTGCTTGCCCTCTAGTCCAACCAAAGATACCATCAACTATATGTCTCAGCCATTTCGGCATAACAAAACTGGAAACCTTAATTTCCTCAAGGTAAATTAAATAAGTAAATACCTAGTTAATTTCAGTGACATCTGAATAAAATAAACCTAATAAACTACTAAGCACGGTTTTCACACATCCATCACACACATAACTTGACCCTATTTATTCTAAAACACCATCACCAACTTATTGAATAGGTACTTATTATCTATCATGCAACATAAATATTATTATTAACGCACCGACTATTTTTTTATGACAGCCTTACTTATTTACTATAATAACAGATAAAACGTATCGCTTAGTCTAGCCTAGCTAGTCTATACAAAATACCTACCTAGTAAAGTAAATTGATAATCACACTTAAATAAGTGCGAAGTATACCTATACCTACAAAGTTGCATTTTAACTAAACAGTTGAATTTACCGTCCCTACATACCTACCTACTTAGTTATATGTGCATTTCTGATTCCCACATTACACCTTGCATGTATATAGCAACATATTTTACCTACCTACATACCGCTCACAAAATAAACTCTCTTACCTACCTACTACACTTTTATGCTCACCGTTTAAAACCGTAGTTGTTTATAAAATAAAATGTACTTATACCCTACCAACCTAATTCACTTTTTAATAATGTAAATCGTTCCAAAACATTATGCAAATCTAACACCCTATCATATTCCTATTATTCTAGGGTACTTACATATTTCACGATATTACCTTAATGAGAAAATGTAAACAAACACACACAATATATAATATGAAATTCACAAAATGAATTAAAATGTTTAGTGAGATAAAAGTTAGAAAATACACATTAATAAATACACATTAAAAAAAAAACAAGAATATTCTTACCAATGGACCGAAGGTAACAAGTGGTAGGTGATAGGTGGTAGAAGGAAGGAATAAGGTTTAAGTTTTGGATTTTCTCACTGCCAATCATGCAGGCTCACATGACCGATCAGATATCTGACAGCTAAAGGTGTCTTGGCCACAGTGAGAGGGTTTGTGGATGGTGGTAGGTATATGGGATAACATAATCTTAATAAATACACATTAAAAAAAAACAAGAATATTCTTACCAATGGGCCGAAGGTAACAAGTGGTAGGTAATAGGTGGTAGAAGGAAGGAATAAGGTTTAAGTTTTGGATTTTCTCACTGCCAATCATGCAGGCTCACATGACCGATCAGATATCTGACAGCTAAAGGTGTCTTGGCCACAGTGAGAGGGTTTGTGGATGATGGTAGGTATATAGGATAACATAATCACATCACATAAAGAAATATTACACCAACTTTATAATTTACACAGTCTAAATCAAGTTAAAGTAGTAAAATTACTTACCGTCTCACATTACTTACAATGTCCACTAGTGTCCAGAGCCGCCCTCTCCCTGTTCCGCCACACATATACTCTCACACGCGACTTTTCGACTCACTGCTCTTGACGAACTGTCCTCGACTATCTATCTTGACGAACTGTTCTCCACTATCCATCTTCACGAACTGTACTAGACTATCCCTCCTCCAGGCCCCAAAATCCTTTTATACCCATCGGTACCTATACTTTCCCGCGTAATTTATTTCCTTTAACGTGATTGGCTACTCCTAATATTGGGTTTATCTCGATAAACACTATTTCAATCAAAGTTTCATTAATACCTACTTGTGTTGAAAGTTTTCAAGCTCAATTATCACTTGCCAACAATATCAATAACATGAGAGATAGCTTTAAATTCATCAAAAGAAAAACGTAAGTTATGTACTACCTTATTTACTTTACCTTATAAGGTGATTTTAGTGCCCAGACCAACGTTCATATTTCCGCTATTTCCCGCTAGAGGCGCTAGCTATATTCATTGATGCATCACTCTGCTTTTACTCACACATAGATAATAGAAAGAACTAGAATATCGTATTATATTGGATATAGACTACTGCTACTTCCCGCTAGATGGCGCTAGATGTATTCATTCTTGATCGATCGTGCCTCCATCTCAATTATGAAACTAGCTTACGACTCAGTGCTTTACACACATTTTAAATAAACAAATTGTAATGTTGTCATATCCTATCCGGGTTTATGTGAGAAATTAAACCTACGTTCGTATGTTCGTACAATGTAAAAACCTGTAAATACTACATGAAAACGCAATAATTATTTATAATTTATGAAATGCAATCTGTAACATTAAAGTACAGACTTCTATTGCATTCTAACCTCCTTATAGTCTACCTAGGTTAGTGGTGAGCATAAAAGTTAACTATATTCGTTAACTAAAATGAATTTTTATCACAAATATTCTCTTAAATAATATTGTTTTGACAACGCCATAAGAAGTGGAAGTTCCTGGAACTACCTAGAAAGGGTAAAAACAGCTAGTGTGGAAGTTGACGCTAGATGGCTCGGCATGCATTATCGATTACATTCGGTTTCTAAATAATAAAATCTATTATCATTTGAAAGGTAAAAATAACGCTGTTAACAATGATTCTATTTGACATTTAAGTCCTAGCAAGTATTGCTTAATTTTATTTAAATATTGTTGATTAATCTATTAGTTCCTTTTATCTTATTTATTGCATATATAAAATTAAATAACATTTAGCCTGAATTCTATCTTAGATATTTATAATTTTTTATTTATTCATTTAGAAAATGTTCTGGTGACGTATGGACCGTTACAGCCAACCCCCAAAATTTACGAAGGTATGAAATAACTTAACCGTAGGAAATTTTCTAAACCCTCGTACATTTTCTAAATGTAATTGTTAGTATGCTCTTCCCTCCCAAGTGCAAATTCAAATCTGCCAATATTCGAACAGAGACAAGGCCTATTTAAAACAAGTGTAATATTTAATTTGTTTCATAAAACCCATTTGTTTCATTTTTCACCTCATTAAAAACTAAATATGAAATGAAAAATAAAACATAGCACTAGTGAGCGTGCGTGTATCTATTTAAATGTATAGCTATTCCTTGGAACGCCTTTGTGTATTTAGACCGAATGGTAAACAGTCATAAGCTGGACAAACCTTCGATGTGTTAAAGGCACTAACAATAGTAAGTCATTACTGTTCGCAAGGTACAACTGAATCTGCTGAAGATGTTGGTTTGTGAGGCCAACCAATCCTAGTGATTTACTAAAGGCATCTCATCATCCAATCCTGATTGCTGCGATTTACCAATAGCACCTCTTCAGAAGCAGTTGACGTTCACAGCTAAGGCAATAACTCCTTATATTGCCATTGCCACACACCAAAACTCTGCCGCAGACAAAGACCGTTCACGATTAGGGGAATGTGCAATGTAAATTTTAGTCTCAGCTTCTTGTGTAGTAAATATTATCTATGGCGGTCTTTTCTTTTTTTTTTTTTTAAAAGACTGAAGTTGTCCAATCGGACTTAACCTAACACCAAACTTCTTCGCCATAAAAAATATTTTGTATAGTGTCAGCATGTCAAAACTCAAATACCGACAAACCGTTCCATGCCCTAAGTGAAAGTCGAATTGTTTATTCATGCCTTTTTATATATAAATATACATATTTTTTTTTAATCCTTTTTATCCTTCGTCATTCCACTTTATAATGTGCACTAACTGTCACACTCTAACAACTCGTCAACACCATTACTAGACATGAAACTGCGAACAAGTTTGCACCATTTCCTAACTCCCCTACAAAAATAAGATTATATATCGAGTAGCCAGCTATAACAATCCATACTACTTTCATACACACATTCAATCGCAAAGCAAAGACACAACAAAAGCAAAGTAATAAAAACTACCTGTGTAAAAACCGTGCTGAAACTTATAAGTACCTATATTATAATATATTTCGCTTAAACTTAACCACACCCTGTGCTCATACTTGCTCGGAACAACGCCTGACCCGAACACTGATAAAGTTTAATTTACTTATAATCACTGAAACCTCATTGTCGTAACCTGAATTAAAACAACAAACCTAAATTATCCAATTTCATTATTTAATAATTATCAATACTGTATTAGTGTTTCTATTCAAAATAAATGATTAAGTACTTTAATAAAAAAAAAACTTTATAATTCGTAATAACATCATGAATTCAGTTACCGTTGGAATAAATATTTAAGAACGCCTTAACATTTGATACATAACATTACTGCTTTGTTGCTTGCCTTTTCTAATGTACCTACCTAACCTTTACTGTACCTACTATCTATGATCAAATTAATTGTTTTTTTTTTTTTTAATAATTAATTTTGTTTATCCTACTTAATACAATTATAATAATAGACCTATTTATATCTCCAACCCCCATCTAACTAGAACTTATACTTAAATAATGTACTTTGCTATGTATCATTAACAAATATGGATATCTCCCTAGTTTTTCTGAAACTAAAAGTTACCTTATTTCAAATGCCAGAACACAACAATGCTAACATCATCATTGTTGTAACATAATATTAACTACCTACTAGGTACATTAGCAACAGAAAGTCAGACAGACTTAATACTTCATCTCAATCTAATACCTATCTTATTCTAAAATGTAACAACAATCAAGTACTGTTGTAACAAAATTAACTATTAAACAGACTATTTAACACCTACTTCCTAAACTGTCAAAACAACAATGCTACCATCAACATTGTCGTCATAAATTATTAAACTAATTTGGTTGTAAAAAGCCATGCGGACTTAAAACAAACCCTATCGCCAACCAAACCGAGTACTAAGAAACACTTAACCTAACGCTTAAATCCTGGCATTAGATTCCAAACCCAGATTCAAAACTACAGTTTAAAATGTTTTTAATTTGTTTATATAATTTTAACGCAAATTTTAAACTTAAGTAGTATTTTTTTTTACTACATTATTTCTTACATTCACAATGCCATCTAAAGTTACAAGATAAATTTTTTACTAAAAACAAAAAGAGATAAACTAGCCCCAGAAAGTTCGAGTAGGAATCGAACCCACAACTTTTCGAAACCGATCCAATGCTCTGACCGCTGAGCTACAGAGGCTCTAGAATTTTGTTTTTTTTTTATTTTATCATAAGTTGGTCACTAAATCGCTTTTAACTTGTTGAACTCAAAACCTAAGATTGTTACTAATACCACCTATAACCTGTAACTGTAAACTTATTTACTAATTAATGATAATCCTTTGCCGTTATCACCTGCTCAAATGGTAAAAACACTCTAATGTGTTAGTGTTACTAAATAGTAGTTCTTTCGCGCCTCACTAGATGGAGCTTTCACTAACCCATTTGAATTTGCTAACAATTCATTTACTCCTAGACTGTAATTGTTTAACGTTATACCTTAGTATCTATTATTAAATTTATGGTTATACCTACAACCCCCAGTTAACTAAACTTTTAACGCTCTAATTAACGCATAACTTTCAAGTATAAGTAGGTATAAAGATAATTATGATAACCTATTTCAACATTGTAAGTAATTAATGTTCATGAAGATTGACTTTGACTATTGTATCTGAATAGGTACACCTACAACACCTACATTGATTAATTATCTAGTACTAACCCTAAAAAGACATAATACCTAATATATGTATACCTAAAGATACTACTTCATAATGTACTAAATATTTCGGACTACTATGGTATAATAATATGAGTAGTTGTACACTAACTAAATATCCTAAATTAAAATAACACGTGTACAAACATGTACCTAAACATATAAATATTACCGCGTCGGTGGCCGAACGGCAAAGTGCTCGGTCCGACACCCGAAGCCACAGAGCTCAACTCCCAGGCCAGACCCGTTTGTTTGCCTTTTTTTTTTTTTTTTTTATTTACCTTTTTTTTTTTTTTTTTCATGTACATAAGTATTTAAGATCAACCTAAGAATGTTAATCTAGTAAAGGTTTTTTTTTTTTTTTTTTATATGTAATTGAACTGTTCTTTACTAAAAAAAAATAATACTATAAAAAACGTAGCAACCCTCCACTAACTAGTCTACAACTCACTCAGCCCCTGTCGACTCACTGCTGGGTATAAGCCTCATTGTTTCAAATTATAAGAATATATCAGAATATATCAATTAATAAATTAATCTTATTATGCCTAATAATGGTCACTACATTACAACCCCCCGTTGGTAAAACTCTAAACCTCTTAGGTACCTACTTGAATCATGTAGCATTCCTTAACTTCACTTAAAACGTTACCTACCTACCTTCAATCTAAACCTACATTTCTAAACTAATTTGTTAAATAACTAGATTTCAAATTAAAACGTAATTAATAAAATTAACTTGTTTATTAAACCCGGGACCTTGGGTTAAATAAATATTAGACAACAACAAAAATTAATTTTCAACATTGACCCGACCGGGGATCGAACCCGGGACCTCAGAGTTAGCTCCGCCCAAGGTGCGACATGCAAGCCACGCGGCTACAGAATTCATCAAAGGGCCTAGTGCGAGTTTTGTTTACTATCAGTATTTATTCGATCACACTAACTAAACGAAAACCAGCATGGCATTAAAGCAGTGCCTCCTGGCGGCATACGACAAAAGTTAACATTGTGTCATACAAATTCCCGCCCTCGCCAACGCGATCGAATGGCGAATGAAACTACCTGGCACCCAGATATACGTATCTACTCTACCTTCCTATTATAATAATATAAATTCTAAACGTCTATCTTTGCCTTAATTCCTTCCTATTTACACGGCAACAAATTGTGCGACTCGCATCGCAACACACTTCTAAATGTGATAACAAATATCTATTCACCAAAATAAATTTTAATTTTAATCTAGACTTGATCTAAAGCAAAAATAGATTCTAACCAGTATCCTAACTAAAACATTTTAATAACAATGTAACATCATCATTGTAACCATATACTGAAAGTATTTTGTCCTAATTATTATGATGCTGCCACAATGCTACCAAGACACCATTATAGTATCCCAGCAGAACCCCAACAACATCATCGCAACATCATTCACAGTCTCGAAACTGTGTTTAAAACTATTCAATGCTACTCCTAAGTTACCTACAGATACCCTATTACCTATTGGTCACATAATCCTAGTAATGCAATCCTGGTCACGGCACCAAATTGTAATAGACCCTACCTAACTTAAATATGTATAACAACAAAATCTAGGTCACGACACCAAATTATTGTAATCGACCCTACCCACCTAAAATACGTAACAACCGATCCTGGTCAGAACACCAAAATCTGTAACGCACCTACGTCGGCATCAAAAATATATAACAAACCCTACCCTAATCTAAGGTAAACTAAACTAAATCTAAAAGCCAACCTAAACTAAAGGATCTTCAATCCTATTTTTTTTTTCTCTGAACTAACTAATTATGATAAATAAATAAAACGTTTTAACTTATTTGTACCTAACCTTCCTACCTAACGGCACCAAATATAACGAAATAAAACTTACATAATGAACGTAATTAGCTACCTAGATTACCATAAATTAACCTACCTAATTTATTATAACCATTATTATTATTAAATAACAAACCCGGGAATAACCTACTTATTTCAATCACATCTAAAAGATCATTTTGGCCAAGTGATCGTCTAGTGCACCTACGAAGGTCCGCAATAACCTAAGAACTTTAAGGAACTTAAGGCAAATCCTAACAGATCCTGCCTATTCATAACTGTACAGTCTCTTAATGTAAATGAATTCATGATCCTTATTAAAACACGACTAACCTTTATACTATTACTATCATTATAAACAATCAAAGAAAGCAAAGACCTGCTCCAAGCTAGATTATGTAAGTACCTAAAATCATAACAACATAACGGTCACCCATCCCGTACGAAACTATTTAATAACAGCTTAACATTTAATAATTTATTAAATAAGTACCTACCTAAAATCATAGCAACATCATGGCCACCCATCCCAAATGAAACTATGTAATAACAGCTTAACTTTTAATAATTTAATCGTTTGTCTATCTTGTTTGATAATAATATAACAAAGAGCTTCAAATGAAACTCGGAATCTTCTTTTAACCTTGTAAATTGTGATAAAATATCTTAAATTTAACGCAAAGGTTATGGTTGTGATAATACAAAAGGTGAAGTAAAACACAATTATTTTAGTTCCTACAAACTTCTATAAGGCAATTAGTTTATGTTACGCAAAATAAAATTGCTATGTTTTTTATTCAGGCGCTCTCACGGCCTAAACTTATCATGTAGTTTATCTCATCATTGCCACCTTCAATGACCTTAGTTAATATTTATTATTACGACTACTATCCTATTAAACATTGCAGACTATGATCAATCCAGAATCTTATTTGAATTAAATAAGGATAATACTAAACTCTACTCTTGTTACTCACGAGAGTCGCTTTTAAACATCATACTTAAACACTTGTTTAACACAATCTACTAATATGTATATAGGTAGGTAGTTACCTACTTACTATATTGAGGCAATTGTAATCCGTAATACCTACTATCAGTGTTCATGTTGTCCTAGCTTTACTCCGAGCGACCACAAGCCTTTGCTTAAATAGAACCATTCACCAGAACAATACCGAACTTATTTGTATTATATAAATGATCAAAATGATCATAAAGCTAAGTGGTCTCCTGCCTTCCCCAAAACCACCCACACCCTCTCGGTATTCTAATATTTTATTAAACCATTGCTTATATTTAATGCATGTAGATACTCGAGTATTTGACCAAACATAAGCAACGAGAAAACCATATAATTTCGGTATTGATGCTTAAATCTAGCAATTTCTTATTACTAATCACTGAACAATGTCTGACATATACTAAGAGTGGATATTTAACTCGTGATTTTAACCTTTTATTTAAACCGTTGCTTATAGGTTTTTAATGCTTGTACATTGTATATTTGTACTAAACATAAACAAAAGGCACTCAAATATATCAGGCGCTGAACAAGGGTTTATTAAGTAAGTAGATAATATACCTATTACTTAGTCTTACAAACAAAGCTGAAATTCTACAAGCATGATTTGAACCCACTGGTTCCAAGACAGGATTCGAACCTATGCAAATTGCAATTTCTTTGCAACAAATTTGCGTAAAATGATGTATAAATAATCATATGTTTACTTTATTTCATTAAAATCCACAAGCGGGATTCGAACCCACTAGTTCCACGAGCGGGAATCGAACCCATTCGAATTGTAATTTGTTCACAACAAATTTTCACAACATCACATATTCACTTTATTTCATAAAATCCCACAAGCGGGACTCGAACCCACTAGTTCCATGAACAGGAATCGAACCCATTCGAATTGTAATTTGTTCACAACAAATTTTCGCAACATCACATATTCATTTTATTTTATAAAATACACAAGCGGGATTCGAACCCACTAGTTCTATGAACGGGAATCGAACCCATTCGAATTGTAATTTGTTCACAACAAATCCACGTGAAATTATATGTAAATAACCAATTATATGTTCACCTCACTCCACAGTCATCAAAATATAGATTTTTACTATTTAAATGTAGTTTGTGATATCAATCGTTTATGGCCTTTGATGGTAGCATATCTCCTTGAAGATGATCTACAGGGACTGCGTTGCTTGCCCTTAGCCAAACTAAAGATATCGACAATATGTCGAAGCCATTTCAGCTCATAGAATCGGAAACCTTGATTTCCTCAAATACAGTCTGTATTGTAATAATACCATCTGTAGGTAGTTATGTTCATTTCAATGACAACAGAATAAAATAAATCAAATAATTAGTTAATAAATGAGATAGTCTTAAAAATAAATGTCTAAATTATCCGACGTCACCAAAATATAGATTTTACTATTTAAATGTAGGTTGTGGTAGCAATCGTTGCAGACTTCCGATGGTAGTACATCTCCTTGAAGATCTCTACAGGGACTGCTTTGCTTGCCCTCTAGTCCAACCAAAGATACCATCAACTATATGTCTCAGCCATTTCGGCATAACAAAACTGGAAACCTTAATTTCCTCAAGGTAAATTAAATAAGTAAATACCTAGTTAATTTCAGTGACATCTGAATAAAATAAACCTAATAAACTACTAAGCACGGTTTTCACACATCCATCACACACATAACTTGACCCTATTTATTCTAAAACACCATCACCAACTTATTGAATAGGTACTTATTATCTATCATGCAACATAAATATTATTATTAACGCACCGACTATTTTTTTATGACAGCCTTACTTATTTACTATAATAACAGATAAAACGTATCGCTTAGTCTAGCCTAGCTAGTCTATACAAAATACCTACCTAGTAAAGTAAATTGATAATCACACTTAAATAAGTGCGAAGTATACCTATACCTACAAAGTTGCATTTTAACTAAACAGTTGAATTTACCGTCCCTACATACCTACCTACTTAGTTATATGTGCATTTCTGATTCCCACATTACACCTTGCATGTATATAGCAACATATTTTACCTACCTACATACCGCTCACAAAATAAACTCTCTTACCTACCTACTACACTTTTATGCTCACCGTTTAAAACCGTAGTTGTTTATAAAATAAAATGTACTTATACCCTACCAACCTAATTCACTTTTTAATAATGTAAATCGTTCCAAAACATTATGCAAATCTAACACCCTATCATATTCCTATTATTCTAGGGTACTTACATATTTCACGATATTACCTTAATGAGAAAATGTAAACAAACACACACAATATATAATATGAAATTCACAAAATGAATTAAAATGTTTAGTGAGATAAAAGTTAGAAAATACACATTAATAAATACACATTAAAAAAAAAACAAGAATATTCTTACCAATGGACCGAAGGTAACAAGTGGTAGGTGATAGGTGGTAGAAGGAAGGAATAAGGTTTAAGTTTTGGATTTTCTCACTGCCAATCATGCAGGCTCACATGACCGATCAGATATCTGACAGCTAAAGGTGTCTTGGCCACAGTGAGAGGGTTTGTGGATGGTGGTAGGTATATGGGATAACATAATCTTAATAAATACACATTAAAAAAAAACAAGAATATTCTTACCAATGGGCCGAAGGTAACAAGTGGTAGGTAATAGGTGGTAGAAGGAAGGAATAAGGTTTAAGTTTTGGATTTTCTCACTGCCAATCATGCAGGCTCACATGACCGATCAGATATCTGACAGCTAAAGGTGTCTTGGCCACAGTGAGAGGGTTTGTGGATGATGGTAGGTATATAGGATAACATAATCACATCACATAAAGAAATATTACACCAACTTTATAATTTACACAGTCTAAATCAAGTTAAAGTAGTAAAATTACTTACCGTCTCACATTACTTACAATGTCCACTAGTGTCCAGAGCCGCCCTCTCCCTGTTCCGCCACACATATACTCTCACACGCGACTTTTCGACTCACTGCTCTTGACGAACTGTCCTCGACTATCTATCTTGACGAACTGTTCTCCACTATCCATCTTCACGAACTGTACTAGACTATCCCTCCTCCAGGCCCCAAAATCCTTTTATACCCATCGGTACCTATACTTTCCCGCGTAATTTATTTCCTTTAACGTGATTGGCTACTCCTAATATTGGGTTTATCTCGATAAACACTATTTCAATCAAAGTTTCATTAATACCTACTTGTGTTGAAAGTTTTCAAGCTCAATTATCACTTGCCAACAATATCAATAACATGAGAGATAGCTTTAAATTCATCAAAAGAAAAACGTAAGTTATGTACTACCTTATTTACTTTACCTTATAAGGTGATTTTAGTGCCCAGACCAACGTTCATATTTCCGCTATTTCCCGCTAGAGGCGCTAGCTATATTCATTGATGCATCACTCTGCTTTTACTCACACATAGATAATAGAAAGAACTAGAATATCGTATTATATTGGATATAGACTACTGCTACTTCCCGCTAGATGGCGCTAGATGTATTCATTCTTGATCGATCGTGCCTCCATCTCAATTATGAAACTAGCTTACGACTCAGTGCTTTACACACATTTTAAATAAACAAATTGTAATGTTGTCATATCCTATCCGGGTTTATGTGAGAAATTAAACCTACGTTCGTATGTTCGTACAATGTAAAAACCTGTAAATACTACATGAAAACGCAATAATTATTTATAATTTATGAAATGCAATCTGTAACATTAAAGTACAGACTTCTATTGCATTCTAACCTCCTTATAGTCTACCTAGGTTAGTGGTGAGCATAAAAGTTAACTATATTCGTTAACTAAAATGAATTTTTATCACAAATATTCTCTTAAATAATATTGTTTTGACAACGCCATAAGAAGTGGAAGTTCCTGGAACTACCTAGAAAGGGTAAAAACAGCTAGTGTGGAAGTTGACGCTAGATGGCTCGGCATGCATTATCGATTACATTCGGTTTCTAAATAATAAAATCTATTATCATTTGAAAGGTAAAAATAACGCTGTTAACAATGATTCTATTTGACATTTAAGTCCTAGCAAGTATTGCTTAATTTTATTTAAATATTGTTGATTAATCTATTAGTTCCTTTTATCTTATTTATTGCATATATAAAATTAAATAACATTTAGCCTGAATTCTATCTTAGATATTTATAATTTTTTATTTATTCATTTAGAAAATGTTCTGGTGACGTATGGACCGTTACACATTCTTTGTAGAGAACTTTTGTGAAATTGTATTATTTGCAGATGATACTTCACTCATTTTTAATGTAACTAGGTGTAGGACTAATTATGAAAATGTAAATAAAGCTCTTTCAGAGGTACTCCGTTGGTTTACTATTAATAATTTACAGCTTAACGCTAAGAAAACAAAATGTATTAAATTTATATTACCAAATGTCAAATATGAACCAACCGATATTAAAATAAACGGTGATCAATTAGATTTGGTAGATTCTACAGTCTTTTTAGGCATAACCCTTGACTCAAAGCTTCAATGGAATCCTCATATATCGAAATTGGCCGGTAAACTCAGCTCTGCTGCTTATGCCATTAGGAAAATTAGGCAGTTAACAGACGTTGAAACTGCTAGAATGGTCTTTTTTAGTTATTTTCACAGTGTCATGTCGTATGGCGTCCTACTGTGGGGAACAGCGGCTGATATTGAAACTATATTCATTTTACAGAAACGAGCAATAAGAACAATCTATAGACTCGGATCACGAACTTCCTTAAGAAATCTTTTTAAGGAGATTGGTGTCCTGACAGTTGCATCTCAATATATTTATAATTGTATAGTTTTTGTACGTTGCAATATCAACTCCTATACTAAACATGGTGACGTACACAATTTCAATACTAGGAATAAGACAAAACTTGTAATGCCACTGTTCAGGTTACAGAAGGTTCTTGGTTCTTTCTTGGGGCAAGGTATACACTATTACAATAAAATACCAAGTACTGTACTAGATTTACCTTTAGATAAGTTTAAAAAACATGTGAAATCTATATTACTTTTAAAAGGTTATTATACAGTCAAAGAATATTTAGATGATAAAACAGCTTGGTTATAATGAAAAACACATACTCTATTTGAATTAATATAATAAAATTAATTTATATAATTTTTATACTGATATGATAGCCTTTATCAGCAGTGTCCTACAGATAACAAACAGCGTTGCGTTAAATAGATCATTAAGTTTTTATTTAGAGTATCTTGTGTATGTCATGCTCTCTTTATTTGTCTCTGCGGTGGTGGCGTGTGCGTCGGGTCGTTACGTTCCCTAAAATATGGTTGAGCGAAGCGATGACTGATTCATATGTCATACTCGTGAACGGGTGCTGCCTGTGGAGGCTGGTCTGCTCTTGCATACTTATCTTATTTTTAATATTATTTACTGTAGTTTGACTTGGTTTTTCTAAACCAATTTTTTTTTAGAGTACCTACTGTAGTGGTACTGTATGACATTGTGGAAATTGAAACTTTTACCTGATGTAAATTTGTTAACTTAGTTTTTTTTTTTTTTTTATTTTGTAATATTTTTGTTTTTTATTTACATGTTGTGGTTGTCTTCTATAATTTTGTGTTTATTTGTAATGGAAAGTGTCCTGCTATGATAGGGCATTTTCCAATATTTTTGACGCTGTAAGGGAGAAAAGAGCTGGACACTTGCTGAGTTTCTTGCCGGTTCTTCTCAGTACAAGATCTCTCGCCCAGAGTAGACTTACGAACCGATGGCATAGTGACATTCACAAGAGCTACTTGTAGCCTAAACTGAATAAATGATTTTGAATTTTGAATTTTGAATTTTGTATTTTGAATTCAATACATTGTTATGCCAAACTCGAATAACAAAGTTTATTTTGAAGTAAGTACGAATAATGCTAGACCGTTTGTACCTATTAAGTTTAGAAAAATAATATTTAATAATATTCACAACATTAGACATCCCGGTATCCGTACTACTAAGAAACTCGTAGCAGAGAGATATAGCCAGACATGAATAAGGATAAACTCATGGGCTAAAAGTTGCATAGCATGTCAGAAAACAAAGGCTAACAGATATACAGTTTCAAATGTTACTAATTTCCCAGAATGTACTAGGTTTGAACATATACATACAGACATTGTAGGTCCCTTACCAACATCAAAAAATGGAGAGCGTTACATAATAACCATTATGGATTGTTTCACGTGTTGGCCAGAAGCAATTCCAGTTTCCGACTTATCAGCTGAAACAGTCTCTAATGTTATTTTTAAAGAATGAATATGCAGATTCGGTTGCCCAAATATAATTACTACAGATCAGGGGAGGCAATTCGAAAGCGAACTTTTTTACGCTTTAATTAAATAAAAAAAAAACGTTTTATTTTCAGACAAGATCCATAGTTTATTAGTTTATTAGTAACAGTATAACCCAAAGACTATGTTAGTATATGTTAGCATACACAAAATAAATAAGTAATTGAAACCCCCCCAATGGGCAGGCTCACCGAACCCTTGCCACATGTAGCTCGGTGAACCTGCCAACCAAGACCAATTAAAGTAATGGGAGTCCAAAGAATAAGAACTACAGCTTAGCACCCACAAAGCAATGGGTTAATAGAAAGATGGCATCGATCACTAAAAAACGCATTATACGCACGACTAATAGATTGTACAGACTGTCGTTAACACCCAACAATCAGCACTGGGCCCGCGTGGTGGTTTATGGCCCGTTCTCCTGATCTATCCATAGAGAAGGCTCGTGCCCCAGCAGTGGGGACACGAACTGAGCTGGTGATGTACTTATATTAAACATGAAGATGTACTTGACTACTTAGTGTGCTACTATAAAATTTAAATGCAACTTACACAATAATTTGGCCTAGTTCTTGAAGGACATAACTCAACAGGTTATTGTAGGAAAACTTGATTTAGATAGCTATAAATTGACAAGGTATATAAGGAAAATGCTTTTAAAACTAAAAACCAGTGGTGGCGAAGCAAAGGCAAATTGGATAATTTTTTTATTTGCTTGACGGGTAAGCACAGCGCCTTCATCTCACCATCTCACCTGATATTAAGTGATAATGCGCACTCCACCAGGAAACCTCATTCCACTGAGGCACTGGCTATCTTATCTCTAGCTACCGGAACACAACAATGCTGCAAACATTGATGTCATAGCGATATATTTAGATAAGACGGCGGCAGCTAGCCAGGCGGAAAACAAGCCCTACCACCAACCAGACCGAGTACACAATCATGCACCCTCCGCTGGGAATCGAACCCGGGACTAGACTAAAACTGGGTCTAAACCGGTGGCCTTAACCACTAGACCACCGAGGCGGTTGAACTTATTTTAGCTTACGCACTGCTGGGCAAAAGACTGTACAAAGTTTTGTTAAAAGAATACCATTTTAGGTTTTTAAAATGCGTAGAGGTGATAAGTTAATACTGACTGGTAAAATGCCTCTAACCATTGAAATCAAATTATCGCTGCAATTACTAACTTTTTTATTAACTTACTAATTGGGCCAGCGTATGCATTGGTAGAGGAGCTTAATGGCGCAGTGGTTAACGCGGTCTGCGAGTGCTGAGGTTAAGCAACTTTCACAAAGGCCGGTCATTGGATGGGTGACCAAAAATTTATTATCTCGAACTCCTCCGTGCTTCGGAAGGCACGTAAGGCCGTTGGTCCCGGCTGCAATAGCAGTCGTTAACAACCACCTATCTGCACTGGGCCCGTGCGGTGGTTTATGGCCCGTTCTCCCTATCCATCCATAGGGAAGGCTCGTGCCCCAGCAGTGGGGACATAAAACGCAGCTCATTTTATGATGATGATGATGATCCATTGCTATCCAACGTGGCTATGCTGCTAACTTACTGGCACTCTGCCTGATGGGGATGATTTGGAGCAATTTTTTTATTTATAGTTAGTAGTAGTTATAGCATATAGTTTTTCATAACTTTAATTTTAAGTAGTTTAATCTTTGTTTGTAAATAAAAGCATATTATAAATACTTACTAATTTATTGTTTTTGTTTTATTGGTTTTTTTTTGTTTGTTAATTATCATAATTTTATTAATTATTGTGGTATCGCTTTACATGTTGTCTGCGCATGCCCGAGGAGTTACAGCATACCAATGTTCTGTGTCCTTGTTTGTTTTATTATTTTCTGTTGTAACTCTAGTACTTGTCCTTTTGAAATCAATATTACAATAGAAAATAGAAATCATAACAAGAATGCAGTAAATACTCTTTAGAAGACATTTGACATATCAAAATGAGGACCCAATATGTCACTTATAATAATAATATGTCTTGTTAATAATATCGATTTAAAATTTACAAAATGGCGCGCACTTGCGCGCCTCTCCCACTTCCTGTTACACACTTCCGTCCCATTGCTACGAAATCACTCCCACAGATTGTATATATAGAAGGCGAGCGGAAAGATGTAACACATCAATAAATAAATGAATTGATGGGTAATAGCTTTATCACCACGCTTGCCGAATGCGGGTCGATGATCACACACCCGCATTTGACAAGCGATACGTAAAAGTGAATCAATAAAATCCTAATACTTATAAGTAGTCGGTTAATTGTTTCATTGGAATTGATTTGAAAGTTTTTTCTTTAACTTACTTTTTTTTAACACGGCCTTTTCAGCTTTCCGAACTTTTTTGGGGGCGGCTAGAAACTTAAAGGGTTCCTCAAGCCGTGCGATCGAAACACCGTCAAAGGTTTTCTATAAGGAATGGCATCACGCTCGCTAGCGTGTTACCCTACTAGATTCTCCGAGGGGTTCGGATCGTATCGGTAGCGGAACACCCCGAGGGCGCACCTCTAAAGGCTAGGACCCCGGCTCGGGTTAACCGGGCCGTGGGGGTGGGGAGGTGCGCCCTGGTACTTGTCTGTACCTGGTATAGAGCGCGTGTGAACCGACTCGGCGTACCCTTGTTTTACTAGTACGGCTTCTTATGTGTTATAAGTGAAAACGTAGTGGCATATGACCCCGGTTGGTTTGAAAGAGATCGAAGTTTGTATATACTTTGTACTTTTTTTAAACTTTGTTTAGTATTAAATACCTACTCGACTCAGCCAGGAATCGAACCTGGGTCTTCCGCTAAAAGCACTCGAAAATAAAAATAAAAATGCAGTGTAAAAATTCAGTGCTTACGTCAGTCAGCCTTCCCGGTAGCATTATGGTCAGTGCAGCCGCGGATTGCGTAAGACCCAGGTTCGATTCCTGGCTGGGTCGGGTAGGCTTTTAATTTTTTTTTATCTGTATTTTTTCACTGTATTTTATAAATATTTAATTCAGCTTCAGTGCAGCAATTAGCACTTTAAACAAAAAAAAAGTAAAATTTGTTAAGTCATTCTTTTTCCTGTATCTAACAACCTGGTTTTTAGTTTTCTTTTAAACGTTTCTAGAGATCTATCATCTCTATGTTTAATGATAATATTTATTATAGTCGTTGATATTATTAGATAATTATCTTTATAGCTCTTTGTTCCCTACATAAATATTTCGTCATCTTTGCAACAAGACTTTGTTTGTTTTACCGTCTGCTCATACTTAAAGTTTTATTATACAATAATATATCATGTAAAAACCGGCCAAGTGCATGTAGGGCCACGCGCAGTGTAGGGTTCCGTAGCCCGTCTCAATAATGCGGACTCTGAGAAGAGGGCCTCTATGAACATTTATTTAAAGATCGCTCATATACTTAAATGTAGATGCTACTGGTTTCACACACCTGACAACGTTATTTAAGAGGAGTTTGTACTGCGCCAAGTAAATTTTATAAGTTGGTCGACTGTTACTTGTAAACTTGTAAAGCCTACTTAGCTGTGATAGTTTTCCTTTTAACTTCGTCATATATACAACTACCGTGAATTTTTTCACGTATCCAAAAACAACCATTTGGCTAGCAGGGGGGGAAGACACTTGACTCTAAACAAAATTTTCACTTTAACGCTTAATAGCTCACAAACGGATGCCTCAATCAAAAAACTGTTTTTACGGGAAACCGTCACTTTATCGCAAGTAATTAGATCGAATTTCATTTCCCATAACACTATTCACCGATGTTTTTATTCATTAATGAACAATTCCGCGAATCTCAGTACATCGCATATTTATTTTCTCGAATAGTTTTTATCACTAAACTCACTTCATCGTATTTATTTTAGTTTTTTTTTTTAATTTCATTGATATATTGTTAGATCGATGTTTCGTTTCTTATAATTTTGTTTCCACGTAAGTTTCAGTTCGCAAAATAGTCGGTTACATCAAATTTCACTTCACTTAAGTCATTGTACATCGAAAATACAAAATACTAACAAAGTTCACATATTTAAACGGGATTTAATGCAAAACTACTTAGTAAAGGCATTTCTTTCATTCAGGCATACCTTTTAAACCCGACGTTTTTCATTTTCCTTGTCCTTTACCTTACGGGATACAATACTTATCACCATCAATGTGAGTTATTAATTTTAAATTATTAATATTGTATAAAAAAGTTAACACGTTGTCATTTATGTAATATTGAGCTACTAAAGTCAAATCATTGACGGAATCGAATCGCTGCAAAATCGACTCCGCGTAGTCTTGTCTGCCCTACGCTAGAGTGCAATATAAAAGCGCGTAGGCGCGGAGGGGCGTGGCGGCCCGCGAGCTGAGGAGCAGGTGGACGTAACGCTCGCTGCGGCGACAGACAGACAGACAGACGGACGGACGGACGGACAGACGGACGGACGGACGGACGGACAGACGGACAGACAGACAGACAGACAGACTACGTAGTGATTAACATAAGGCGAGATGAAGGCAGTAAACACACTGCTTACCTGATATCAATAAAAAAATACTAATGGTCGCCCAGTGGTCGAAGTTCAATCGTAATAAAAAAAAATATCTTTTTGCACTTGTTCTTTGAATTTTAACTACGCCAAATCCCACGCTCCTCTGTGTGCGCAATGAGCTTACCGATCCGATCCGAACCCCTCGGAGAATCTAGTAAGGAACGGGGACACGCTTACCTATAGCGCGCAATGCCATTCCCTCTAGAAAAACACTGACGGTGTTTCGTTTCACACGGCTTGAAGTGTGGTGACATTGAAAATTCCGTTTGTGGCTATCAAAACTAAAAAGAAAGCAATGCGCTTAGAAAAGTATACAAAGATTTTTGTTCACGTATTAAATTGGTTTATCTCAAATACATAGATACATAGATACATAGAAATTTGACTTATTTTAACTTACTCTTTTCTTTGTCGCACCTCCAAAAGATGTAATAGCCTTCCAGCATACGTTTTCCCTCCTTCCTATGATATGGGGTCCTTCGAACGAGGCGTGAAGAGGCACTTTGTGGGCCAGCAGAGTGAGGGGGTGACTTCATTTTCGCTTAACTGCCAATTACCATGTTAGCGCTTAGGTGTAAAAAAAATGTCAAAATACATAGAAATTTGACTTATTTGACTCTTTTCTTTGTCGCACCTCCAAAAGATGTAATAGCCTTCCAGCATACGTTTTCCCTCCTTCCTATGATATGGGGTCCTTCGAACGAGGCGTGAAGAGGCACTTTGTGGGCCAGCAGAGTGAGGGGGTGACTTCATTTTCGCTTAACTGCCAATTACCATGTTTGCGCTTAGGTGTAAAAAAAATGACAAAATGTTTTGCTTCGATTAATAACTTATAGTTGACTGTACATATTGACTTTAATAAATCATAAACTGTATTTAATTCTTCCATTCGGATTCCCACCTAACTCATATGACATTAAAAACGAATTTAGGGTAACCTTGTACAAAAAACACTTTGATATTTTGGATAATTTATTATAAGGTAGAGATTGTCCAGTCATTCAAATCTTATCGCGTGTTACATTAAAGCGTAGGCGTCGTCACAACGCCATTAAACTTATACTATAGTAATTAGCAGTGCTATCAGCGTTGTAGACATATATTTTTATTTTATACAAACAATATTAATATATATGATGCTATTCACCTCATAACAAAGAAATCTCGACAGTTCTGTCGCCTTTATTAGTCATGCCAGACGTCATGTTGGCTTAAGATAGGTTGACACTGCGACTTCACTGCGACACAAAAGCGTGCATAAATAGTTCTGCAAATTACTTTTGGTTACATTAGAAAATAAAGGAAAATAAGGCTTTTAATTTTTTGCAATTAAATTTGCAAGCACACCAAAGAGTATTTGCCTAAAACTTCTTTTGTATTTCTATAAGTACTACAGCGTATTCCTGAACGGCACACAAACGTCTAGCAGTCACACATCATTCACAAAAACGTCATTATCACAAAATCAACAATGTAAAAAAAGTTAACAAAACTAAATCCAATCAACTAAAACCCAACAGACTATGTTCGATAAAAATCGGCGTAACAAAACAGTCATCGATGTACACCAAACAAGTGTTGATTGTAAATAATCACGAAATTATCAATTGAATTGAAATTGTTACAAGCAATATGGATCGTTTTGTACGCCGTTTTAAAGAGTGGACTGGCATTACCAGCCGGCAGGAGCTGGAGGTGGCGAGGAGTCACTACTCCTTGGTCTCCAACACTGAACTGACCGCAGGCGCCGTCGAACTCTGGAACGGTCTACCGCCCGAAGTGAAATATGATCCGTCGTTGGCGTCGCTGCGACAACTGTACGAAAAGGAGCATGGTATGTTTGTTTTGTTTTATCCAACCACTAGACCACAGCACAGACACGATCACTTATTTCCATTTACTTCTTTAAGTTTCCAATTTCTAATTGGGTACTTAAGTCTTAGGCTTGTTTCACACGTACTACAACCACACCACAACCACAAAATGTGGGCGGGCGCTAATTTGTATGAAAATTAATAGTTGATTCACACGGGCCACATTTTGCCGTCATTATTGACCGCGTGTTTGATACCGGCTACATCGCAGCCACGTCGCAACCACCAGCGACACCGCGAACTAGCGGCCGGCCATATCGCAACCATTTTGTAGGTAACACAACGCAACCTCAAGAAGCCGCAGCGACACTATACACGCGTAACCACAGCTTGACCACCTTTTGTCGCGATGTTATGGTGTGGTTGTGGACGTGTGAAACAAGCCGTAGGAGGAATGCTATGTTCTATAAGATAGCGGAGATGTGAAAAATGGTATTGCTGCAGCATACGTAATTAAATCACGCGTTTACTGATTCCTACACAAGTGAGGAAACAGAATAAACACAAGACGTGTAGCACACGTGTGTAAGGCCGCAAACATAGTTTTATATATGTTTATCTATAACTTAACTAATGATAAGTAAAGGTAAGGGCGCAAAATAAGGAGACTGAGTAAGCTTCATACAAACGCGCTCGAGCAACGCACACATAGACAACCTCTCACGGACACGGAGTCTCGCAACATTTGCGCTCGGACTGTCCCGAGCGTTTCCGTGATTAGGCTTACATTCTGCAGTCACCAATTCACCATATTTTTTGGTAAGGACGAATGTGGAAGCGCAAGCTGCGCTTCCAACAGGGCATTCTTAGGCTAATATTTATTTTATTTTCTATTTATTTGGGAAACAAACAATTAGACAGAGCCATATAAAATATAACATACGTATATCATAATCTAACTTAATGTTATGCCCTTTATCTTATCGGGACACAATAAAGTTTTTGTATCATTGTTATAATGGTGACCTTACTGATATCTACCATCAGGTAAGATGCACCGATTACGTTGAGGGTGAAGATCACCACGTATCATAACCAGGGCTTGGAATACCGGTATTTTCAGTAACGCATTTGACTTTAATAAAGTACCGGTAACGATTTGATACCAGTATTAATAATACAGGTTAACCGATGACCGAGCACCGGTATGTAGTATTGTATCGGAATACCGGTATTATACACCATAGCACAGGTACTAATACCGGTACCAACCAGGTAACCAAATTTATTAGTGATTATTAGTAGATAGATGAGTGGCGCTTGGGTTGGCTAACCGCACGCGTTGCGCTCTCATCTCGTTAGGTTGCCTGTTTATGTTCACTTCGCGCGGCCGCAGTGCATATCACGTTATAAACAGACTGGCAATGTCGCAGGTAGGTACCGTTATTTTTGAGGTACAATACCGGTACTCATTGAAGAATCGGTATCCAGGAACCGAAATTGAAAATACAGGTTTTTACCGATATGATGCTTACCTGTATTTTCGGTACCGGTTGCTAGCCCTGATAACATAACCCAGCAGCCTAACAAGTCAAGTCAGTACACATTTATCTCTAACTATGGAACACAATAATGCTATTAACATGATTAACATCGTTGTTAGGGCAAAAGGTTTCAGGTCCCATTGGTTGTACTCAACCAATGAGAATCACTTCCGAAATCACTCTGATTTGAGAAATAGGTGTCACAGCACAACTAGTCACAAGATGGCGTTGCTTCGATTCTTTAAAATCTGCTGTTGTTGCTAACGCTAGTATAGTAAATAACTTAATCACATATAAACGCTTTTTAATCTTACAAGAATTATTAGTACAGCTATATTATGGTTTTAATTGGTGGCACCAAAAGCGACCGACGATACGACCTTACGCAACTAAAGCTACAAGCTATTGAAACATTGCTTTCTCTGTCGATATTTATATATATTTGTGTAACATTTCTTTTAGATACTGTACCATTGAAATTAAACAACTTTTACAGGACTGATCGTTTTAAAAGAAATTAAGTGTGAGCAATGTTGTGACGATAGACTTGCATAGACATTACACTTTAAAGAATGGTGTTCTTGGAAAGGGCAATGTTGGCCGGTGGCACGGTTCAACTTTTAAATGATCCTTAAAATTTTGATTAGTCGATCTACAGAGTATGCTGTGGTTTATCATCACAAGCTCATTTTATGTCCCCACTGCTGGAGCACGAGCCTTCCCTATGGATGGATAGGGAGAACGGGCCATAAACCACCACGCGGGCCCAGTGCGGATTGGTGGTTGGTAACGACTGCTAGTGCAGCCGGTACCAACGGCTTTACGCGCCTTTCGAGACGTCAGGATAAACATTAATTAAAACTAATGTATAAAATAAACGCGAGTAGATCCGTAAAAGTTGTTTATTTCAATGTGTAGTGTTTGCATAAACTTTAGAAACGGACGTTTGGACGGTGATAAAAAAGTCAATCTGTATTAGAGTGGTTTCCAAGCATATAAATTACTAGCGGCCCGCTCGCGACTTCGCCCGCTTGAGTGAATACCCGTATCCTATAGAACCCTAAAACAGCGCCACCTACCGTGTCTAATTATAAGATTGTTATACATATAAACCTATCTCTTGAATCATTCTATCTATTAAAAAGAACCGCATCAAAATCCGTTGCGTAGTTTTTAAGATCTAAGCATACATACTTATGGACAGACAGACAGCTGGAAGCGACTTTGTTTTATACTATGTAGTGAAGTAATTTCGTTGTAATTTCAACAATAGTATTTTTTATTGAGGTGTTTTCGGAAATAATTATTATGATCGAGTCAAAATTATACAATCGTGTATTTGTGCTAGCAAATTCAATGTAAAGACATGAATTTATATCAACATTTCAGATTCGTTAGTCATATAGGTTTCGACGAAAGTTGGCGCAGTGTGTGTGTTAAGCAAAATCAGTCATAGTTGACGTACGATAGTTCTATATATATATATATCGGCTAGATATACTATGTTTGTATATATCGTAACCAGATTTAACTGGCTCGAAATAGATTGAACAACTGTTCAGAATTTGGATCTTTGTCAAACAATATGAAATTATAAGATTGGTACGCGTAGAATTTTAATTGTTGCCGATTACAGTTTGATATGCTGTGTTAAAGTTTTATTGCAGTTGCGTTTTTTAATAAACCACCAACAAGAACAAGAAATATAAAAAAACAAGAAAAGAAAAAAAAAATAAAAGAAATTCAAAATAATGTATTCAGTTTAGGCTACAAGTAGTTTTTATGAATGTCGGTAAGTCTATACAGGGCGGGATACTTTGAACTGAGAAGAACCGGCAAGAAACTCAGCAAATATAGGTCTGTGGCAAAAGAAAAAAAAATCTTTTCTTCCTTAACAGCGTTAAAATATTGGAAAATGTCCTATAATAGAAGGAAACTTTCCATTACAAATTAATACACAAAATATGAAAGGCAACCACAACGTGAGGAGCTCGATGGTGCAGCGGTTAAGCAACTTTCACAAAGGCAAGTCATCGGATGGGTGACCAAAATGTATAATTTTGACCTCCTCCGTGCTTCGAAAGCCGTTGGTACCTGCTGCACTAGCAGTCGTTACCAACCACCAATCCGCACTGGGCCCGCGTGGTGGTTTATGGCCCGTTCTCCCTATCCATCCTTAGGGAAGGCTCGTGCCCCAGCAGTGGGGACATAAAATGAGCTTGTGATGATAAACCACAGCATACTCTGTAGATCGACTAATCAAAATTTTAAGCATCATCTAAAAGTTGTACCGTGCCACCGGCCAACATTGCCCTTTCCAAGAACACCATTCTTTAAAGTGTAATGTCTATGCAAGTCTATCGTCACAACATTGCTCACACTTAATTTCTTTTAAAACGATCAGTCCTGTAAAAGTTGTTTAATTTCAATGGTACAGTATCTAAAAGAAATGTTACACAAATATATATAAATATCGACGGAGAAAGCAATGTTTCAATAGCTGTAGCTTTAGTTGCGTAAGGTCGTATCGTCTCGGTCGCTTTTGGTGCCACCAATTAAAACCATAATATAGCTGTACTAATAATTCTTGTAAGATTAAAAAGCGTTTATACATGATTAAGTTATGTACTATACTAGCGTTAGCAACAACAGCAGATTTTAAAGAATCGAAGCGATTCTTTAAAGTGTAATTAATGTCTATGCAAGTCTATCGTCACAACATTGCTCACACTTAGCTTCTTTTAAAACGATCAGTCCTGTAACTTTAAAAATAAGATATGTAATAGTAAACAGCTCTAAAGTTGCTTGTATATACTGCACATTAAAATTCTCTGTATCTAGCTAAAATATATTACATATACTAAATATATTAATATACTATATTATAAAATAAAGTCCCCGGAACGCGTCTGTTTGTTTGGGCGGGCTAATCTCAGGAACCACTCCTATTTTGATGCAGATTTTTCAAGTTTGGTTAACGTACACAAAACAACACCAGCGAGTCGGGCCGTGTCGCTAGTTTTTAATATTTTAGTTGTGGGCACGGTTCTCGAGTGGCGACCGCGTACCGTAAGACACATTGTGGACCGCCAACAAGACGATCTGGTGAATGCGAGCATCACAAAACCGCTCGTTGTGGAGATCCTTAAAGGCGTTTGTTTAGCAATGGACGTGTTTTACTGCTTATATACAACCTTCATAAACAGCTTTAAGTCAGTAAGTAAGTAAGTAAGTAAGTAAGTAAGTAAGTAAGTAAGTAAGTAAGTAAGTAAGTAAGTAAGTAAGTAAGTAAGTAAGTAAGTAAGTAAGTAAGTAAGTAAGTAAGTAAGTAAGTAAGTAAGTAAGTAAGTAAGTAAGTAAGTAAGTAAGTAAGTAAGTAAGTAAGTAAGTAAGTAAGTAAGTAAGTAAGTAAGTAAGTAAGTAAGTAAGTAAGTAAGTAAGTAAGTAAGTAAGTAAGTAAGTAAGTAAGTAAGTAAGTAAGTAAGTAAGTAAGTAAGTAAGTAAGTAAGTAAGTAAGTCAGTCAGTCAGTCAGTAAGTAAGTAAGTAAGTAAGTAAGTAAGTAAGTAAGTAAGTAAGTAAGTGGCTTATTAGTTAGCTTCTATAGAACCCCGAGTGCTTGGGTTCATGTGCCTTCATGTTACGCCATTCCCTTCTGCTTTGAGCTGATCGCATCCATATTTTTAGCGGCTGCTAATGCCGGTTTTTGCGCACAGGTAGGGTTCCGACAGAATCTGTATGCTTAACTACTACATTTTCCCGTAACGAAAACCCTAACGATATCGTAGCGACTTAAGCTGGGTATATACCCAGTGGGATTTTTTTTACTATCCGTATTCATTCGATTACGAAAATTGGTATGGCATTGAAGCAGCGCCTCCTGGCATACGACATACGACACACGACATACGAGAAGAGTTAAAATTGTGCCATACGAATTGTCGTTTTGCGTTGACGTGATCTAATGGCGAATGTAACCTGCACTAGGCACCCTGATCGCATCAAGTTAATAGCGACCGTTTTTTTTTTTGAGACAGTTTCCGAGAGTTCACGAGAAACTGAAAGGGTTCCTCAATGCCGTATGAAACGAAGCACTGTCAGAGGTTTTCTAGAGGGAACGGCATCACGCACTAGTGCGTGTCCCCTTACTAGATTCTCTGAGGGGTTTGGATCGAATCGGGAACGGAACAACCCGTGGGCGCCTCTAAAGACTAGGCTAGGACTTCCGCTCGGGTTGACCGGGTCGTGGGGGTGGTTTAGCGACAATCTACATCTCTGGCCTCTCTGGCACAACATAGCCTATTTGTTATGTACTTTCTATTCTATTTATTTAATTTTTTAATACACCCTCTTTTCCACAGGTAAAGTGGAGAGTTTCCAACTGAAAGCTAGGAACGGCACTCCAAAGAAGCGTCTCCCCTCAGTCAGCTCAGCTCCTCACCTGAACAATAACGTCCTCCGACCAGACGATAGTACACCGGGCGGTGGCATCGAGATCAGCAAAGATGACAGCAAAGACGCAGACAGAGAAGAAGTGTAAGTTTTTTTTTGCCAGTCACTGTCGAGGCCATTCGGTCGAAGGCTTTTTTTTGCCAGTCACTGTCGAGGCCATTCGGTCGAAGGTTTTATTTTTGCCAGTCACTGTCGAGGCCATTCGGTCGAAGGCTTTTTTTTGCCAGTCACTGTCGAGGCCATTCGGTCGAAGGCTTTTTTTTGCCAGTCACTGTCGAGGCCATTCGGTCGAAGGCTTTTTTTTGCCAGTCACTGTCGAGGCCATTCGATCGAGGGCTTTTTTTGCCAGTCACTGTCGAGGCCATTCGGTCGAAGGCTTTTATTTTTGCCAGTCACTGTCGAGGCCATTCGGTCGAAGGTTTTTTTTACCAGTCACTGTCGAGGCCATTCGGTCGAGGGCTTTTTTTGCCAGTCACTGTCGAGGCCATTCGGTCGAAGGCTTTTTTTTTGCTAGTCACTGTCGTGGCCATTCGGTCGAAGGCTTTCTCAAAATCCGAACTGGTGGTAGATTCAGTAGTTTAGTCTGAACTATTTTTTAGTTTTTATTATTATTTGGATTTTATAGTTCTGACGTTAATAAGCTTGTGGCGCGCGTCTCCAAGAGATAATTTTGTTTCACTTTTGTTTCACTCATGCACTTCCAAGAACATTTAAAATCTAAGAACACACCATTGAGGAGCTCGCTGGCGCAGTGGTTAACGCGCCTGGTCTGCGATTGCTAACGTTAAGCAACTTTTGCAAAGGCCAGTCATTGGATGGGTGACCAAAAAATGTCCTCGACCTCCTCCGTGCTTCGGAAGGCACGTAAAATTATGGTCCTTGCTGCATCAGCAGTCTTTAACAATCACCAAGACGCACTGGGCCCGCGTGATGGATTATGACCCCTTCTCCCTACCCATCCATATGGAAGGCTCGTGCCCCAGCAATGGGGACATAAAAATGAGCTGGTGATGATGATGGTGATAGGATCCACCATCTATTCATATTAATAGTCGATAAAACATACATTTTTGAAAATGAAACAAAATCGCATACATGTGTCTCTTCACTTTCCCCCCAATTGAAGTCCGTAATGCTGGGTGGGCGCTGTGATAGTATATTGAGCAGGGTCCGACTACATAGAACCGCCCTGGCACTCTCTGCCTTTTCAATTTACAGTTCGTATTTTTATTCTTTCAGACTCGAACTTGCTACGACGACGGTCAAAAAACCAACAAAGGTATGTTTGATTTGCTAATAAGTACATCTAATTCGATTAGTTTTAATTATCATACAAAATTCGACAAATAGGTTAGCAATAGAGACACGTCATTTATTAAAATTTGTATGTTGATAAATATATATTTTTTTGTATTTAATAAACAATAAATTGACATAAGGTCAGAAATATTCTTGGGGACACAACAATACCTTTTTTCCAATATAATCATTTAAAAAGATAAAAATCTCTGTTTCGTCTTAGCCAATTGTTACAAAAAAAATTTTTCGGAGGTCAAGACAAGTAAAATTATAAGGGTTTTACTAAAGCAATGCTTTGTTGTTCTATCTCTTTCTTCATACTCTCTCATTTCTTTCCTTCCTTTAACACCTATGTTATCAAGTCTGTCTGGAAATGGATATAGAAAAAATCTTTATTTGGTACAATGTTATTTGGTACAGACGCCTGCAAATCAACCTATCCAAAACTGTCAAATTTCTTCAATACATTTTCAACCATATTATGATTTGGGAATAAAGTTCAAAGTCTGTTGAGGAAATTTAACAGTTTGTGGTAGGTTGATGTGCAGGCGTGTGTACATCACACATGTCATGTAAGTTTCTCTCTCATTAGTTTCTGTCTCCTTCTTCGACAGATGGCGAGAGCGAGACGGTGGACTAAGATGATGTTGCTGCTTGCATGCTGGTTATTCTTCACATTAGCTTTTATGATGTGCAATGAAAAGGAGCAAGACACAAGGACCACAGCCGTGGCCCCTGGGCAGACCAAGAGTGAGTAGGAGACTTCAAGATTATAACTTATGATTATTTACATATAAGGTAAAGCCACCAAAGAGTACGCACTACCAAAGAGTACGTATGCATTCTATTTTTCCTTTTGGCAAACACACATTCATGGAATCAATAAATACTAAGTACCATGTTGGGACTTCTTGGCGGGAAAGTGAAGAGTTATTTTCTGTTTTCTAAAATTTGTGTTATGTCGAATATTAATGTGAAATAATGGTGGATTATTAACCGTTAAGTGTTCGTGAGTGTGCATGAGTGTTGGCAAATGAAACAAAACAGTGCAACGTCACTTTTAAAATTATCTCAAGAAGTCCGCGTGAGGACTTAGTAAAGCCCAACATCTTTACTTAGATACTCGAGGGGTTGGGGGGTATATCATTTCTCACTTCTCATTTCTATTATCATTCATCATCATCATACTGGAAGGAAATATTGTATATTTATGTATTATTTGAAAGAAAAATTACTTTGACACTGGCTAAATGTGCAAATCGCACGAAGCCATCAACTTAAAAAAAAAGTTCCATATTGACTTCATGCAAACGTTATATCACAGGTAAGTTGTTGCTAAAAGATTTAATTTTATTCAATTAGTAGCACTGCGGTACTCTTTGGTAGTGCGTGCTCTTAGGTGGCTTTACCCTAATTTTACGCAAATATTGTTGCGAACAAACATTAAATCGATGCGACCAAACTATAATATTTTGTAAAAACATTAAGATCGGATGCTGATGACGTAGTTGTCGACATTGAGTAGGGCTCCTTTGGCTTACAAAGTCAAAGTAGATAGTGTTGATTAATTTCGGCGAGTTGGATTGAGCCACGATAGCATAGTTGGCAGTGCACCCGACTCGGCATGTCATGGGACTTTGTCTTTTTTTTCAAATTATACTATTTATTTTATATATATAATGGCACTAATGTTTGACATAGGTACCAGTGATCGCCACTTGCTTTTGGTAGCTAAACAACGTGCAAGAGAAAGGTGTGGTAAAAATGAGTATATCCAAAGTCTATCCGATCTAGATCTTGTTCTTACTGAGACAAAATTATTAAGGTTTATTTGTTATGCAATTGCAAATGAAATATTTATATGATTGAAGTATTATTATAATCTTTATTTATTTTTTCTCATATAAATTTACATTTTTAAATATTAAACAAAATAAATAAAACATTTAAAAATATAAAAAATAGGGGTCCGCCGGCATCGGGACCAAGGTACAAGCTACCGGTCGGTACCGGTAGAGCTCCAGAGACAGGAACCTCCTCACAATGCGTGCCGTATCGAGGAGAACTGCCTTCTGAATCAGGCCCTTTATCCAGCCGCCTAACGAGAGCCTCATTGATGTTGATCGAGGCTCTTGGCCATCAGGCCGTTGGCCGTAACAACAATCGGTACGATGACAGCCGAATCCACATTCCACATGTCGACAACCTCGTGTGCTAAGTCGAGATATTTGATTTGTTTCTCTTTCTCAGCTTTCACGAGGTTCTCGTCATGGGGAATGGTGATATCGACAATCATCGTGCGGCGCGCTAATCGATCTATCACCACAATGTCAGGCTTATTGGCTACAATAGTCCTGTCGGTGATGATAGATCGATCCCAGTACAACGTGACATGGTAATTTTCGAGAACTGGGTCGGGTACATGAAGTATTATTATTATTTTTATTTATTTTTATTATCAGGTGCGCATAAGCAAATGAAATGAAATGATATGATTATTTATTCACGTAAAACAAAGTACATTTTAGCTGGTGGTAATTTTATCATTTTGAACGTCTGTTTTGCCAAACGCAGGACATGTGAATGTTAATTTACATCAAATTAAATTCAAAATTCAAATAAAATTCAAACAAATTTAAAATTAAATAAAATTAATGCAATATTAAGGCCTATGGCCAGCAGTGGACGTGTGTAGGCTGATGATGATGATGATGAATGCAATAATAATTGTGACAAGGATTATGATAAGAATGAGACAAACTGATATATTTTATTGCATAATTATAAATTTTATATAAGCAAGCAGAAGTGATCATAAATGTAAGTACACTGAAGTTGTTTATTTTGACTTGTTTATTTTGATATGACGTCACAATGGAAATATTAATTAAAAATTGCTTAGCAAATTGAAATTAATAATATTAAGTGTTAGTAACTTTGCATACTAGATCAAGATCGGACCCACTTTGGACCAACAAAGAACCTCAATATCTGGTCAAGTTGTGCTTTTCAGCTATGTTCATAAGTTCATAATTTTGACGACCTCCGTAGCCGAGTGGCTTGCACGCCGGACTTTGGGCGGCGCTAACTCCTGAGGTCCCCGGTTCGATTCCCGGTCGGGTCAATGTCGAAAACGAACTTTTCGATATTGAGTCGGGTCTGGGTGGTTGTGGTGCCGTCGTTGTTTCTGATTTCCATGAAACGAGTGCTTTAGCTACTTACCTTGGGCTCAGAACAATGTATGTGAAGTTGTCTCATATTTATTTATTTATTTATTTATTTATTTATTTATTCTAGGCTTCTATGAACGGTACCCTATCTGCCATATTCGGGATGATACATGTATTACCAAACACCCTGTATACACCGTGACTGGCTAGACCACGGACGCGTTAAAGGTTTATAAGAAACCGTTAAAAATGAAAAAAAAAACTACCTTAATTTTTTGAAATGGTTTTTCTGCTTATTTACAATTTACTACGCGGGCGAGCGAAGCGACCAGCGAGGCGTTGTTCGCGCGTGCGGTTGACCTTACTCGTGCGTGTAGTACATGCGAAATGCCGATAGTTCACTTTTTTTAAAACGCGTAATAACTCGCGTGTTTTAAAATTTGCTAAAACCTTTTTTAACTAAAAAGGATGTAGATAAGTTAGTTAGTTATAGTTTAATAAATACTCTCACGTCTTTCTCCCAAAAAGAGAAAGGCAGAGCATCAAAACACCAATTTTGAGTATACTCGCTACTAGCGACCCAACACGCATTCAGCATTAACAAGTAGGGTTCCGAGGTGGAAGATAACATCAGTGATGGGTGGCTACGAGTATCTTGGCACCATTGTCCCTTAGTCGGCCTTGCGACATGTACGGGAAGTTATGTGGCTGAAATAGAAAGAGAAATAGAAATAGAAAACATTATTTTCAAGTCCCAGACCAGCATCGCGATGAAATATTGGAGTATGACTGCTTCAGTGGTTGTGGCGGATTCTGGGTGAAGTGCGTCCATGGCTAATATGCCAATATTTTACCCTTAACAAATATAAAACTACAGATACTTACCACTGTCCTTCCGTTTCAGGTCACATCCTCCACATACAAGATAACAAGCTGTCCATCCTGCTAAAGCTGTCTGGACCATTCATGTCAGAACAAGCCGAGAAAAGGATAAACGCTACAGACAGTGAATGGCTGCAAATATGGCTGGAGAGGTGGTCTGTAAAACATGATGACGTCAAAATGCCTAAAGAAGATGGCATACTATCTAAAACTGTAAGACTTAGTGCATAGTGTCTGGTTGTTGTTAAACCTAACGTTGTCAATCCTTACGTCCTTTTCAGCGTCTCCGGACTATTTTGGGGGCGGTGGGGCTTAAAGAGTTCCTCGAGCCGTGTGATTGAAACGCCAGCCGTCAGACGTTTTTTAGAGAAAATGGCATCATGCAAACGTACTTATCCCTGTTCCCTACTAGATTTTGCGATAGGTTCGGATCAGATCGGGAGAGTGTCTAGTGTTTAGTGCCAGTGCGGTGCGGTAGTTATTAAAGACTGCTAATACAGCTGTGACCAACGTGCTTTACATGCCTTCCAAAGCACGGATGAGCTTGAGAGGAAACATTTTTGGTCACCCATCCGATGACCGGCCTATGCGAAAGTTGCTTAATTACAACAATCTTAGACCGAGCTTGTTTACCAATGCGCCATAGAGTTTTTTTTACATTTACACATCTTTTTTATTTTTTTACCAAACCTTTAGCTTTAAATAATGCTAAACAACTCTGTTGGAGAACAACGAAAGTAATGTTACTTTTTCAGTCAGGAAAACCCTGGTCGATAGCACTGCTACCAGAAAAAGACACAGACTTCAGCAAGGGAGAGCCCAGGTCCCAAGTTCTGAGCCTAAAAGAGGATGAGACAGACTCAAACCAGAGCAGCGTGTACGCGATACGTATGCGCTCGACATCGAGTCAAACCACGCCGCTGACGATGGAGTACACGGTGAATCCGCTAGATGGCAGCACTGGGGTGTCGTACGCATTGATACTGTTATGCGGATTGTACATTTTGATAATTTTTGAGGTTAGTTTCTACGATTTGAGTAAATTGTAGAATAACATAAATTGTCATTGAAGAAAACTAATTCCTCTGTTAATTTTGAAGACTTTTTTTATACTTAGCAATGCAAATGACTCCATTTCACCTGATGTTAAGTGAATATGGAGTTCAGATGCGACGACAACTGGTGCAGCGTGAAAACAACGCAGCATCAGTTACCCTCACCCTGCCGGTCCACAAGTTGCCTCTACACGCCTCGTTTGAAGGACCCCATTACATAGGGTGGAAGGAAAACGTGTGCTAACTGGCTATTCCATCTTTTAATTCATCTTTTTAACTGTCTTTGTGGTCTGGTGGTGGTATTATTAGACCAGCATTCTCAGATTCAAAAAGATCCGGGCTCGATTTCCCGGGAGATACATGCTTGTTGTGCTCGGTTTGTTTGATGGTCCGCCTGGACAGATAGCTAGATAGATAAGGCCAAAGTGAATTGCTATAAATCCTGCCACCGGATATGATGTCATACTGTAGTTTGTGTAAAGGTAGATTTTATAAGTATGGGTCAAAATCTTCTCAATAGAATACAGCATTCCATTACAACTATGACTATTTAAAAAAAATGTGACACGAATTTTGCAAAAATTGCCTCCAGTGACATTTGTTTATCTGGATGAGACAATGTTGCTAAGAGATATATCGGTCAAGCAAAATTAAATTAAACTTAACCAGGAAGATTATGCGACCAATAGTCGGGTGAACCAACTTCTCGAAAGAGTCAGTAAATCCCAACCACCCAATCACTTTCAGGTGATCAATCGCACAATGGCCGCCGTTCTCGTCTCCACAACCGCTCTGGGCGTACTCGCTGTGGTGGGGGAGAGACCGACTCTATCCGAGCTGGTATCCTGGCTGGATGTGGAGACTTTGCTGCTGCTATTCAGCATGATGCTGCTGGTTGCGATCATGGCTGAGACAGGCATGTTCGACTTCTTGGCTGTGTTCACGTTTCAGGTAAGACCCAAGAGGGAGGTTGAAATGTTTTGGTTATAATCAGCCTTTTCTACATGATCAATTCATATAGGAAGATTGGTCAGAATCAACCGCGTTGGCCTTGATATAGGCTAGTTTTAGGTAAGATACAGAGGGAGGTAAAAAGTTCAAGCTGGTCTTTTCACATAAACAAAATACATGATGAAATCGTGCACAAACCCACAGCGCTGGCCCAGAGATAAGCTAGCCCGAAATAAGATACAGAGGGAGGTAGAAAGATCATCAGCCTATAACCCTTCCCATAGCTAAGCTCAGGTCTAGGCTAGTCTCCACCGCGCTGGCCCAGAGATAAGTCAGCCTGAGATTATACAGAGGAGATCATTAGCGTAAAAATCCCATAGCTAAGCTCAGGTTTTTTTTACATAAACAAAGAGCTTGAGGGGATGCTGACCATAACTCAGCACGCTGCGCTAGTTCAATGCGTTCTGCTCGATGCCCATTTCTCAAAAACTGGTATCTTACGGGATTTAGTATGCCGATGTCTTAGCATGTCAACGAACGCAGGGAAATGTAGATATACGCATCTAAGATAGTGACTGAATTGATCTCCTGGCTGGATGTGGAGACTTTGCTGCTGCTACTTAGCATGATGCTGCAGGTAGCAATCATATAAGTTTTCAATGTAGTTTACCTGTAAATTATCTGTGGCGGCGTCATCTACCGCATACGCCGCACATAATCGACACGAAGCAAACACCTTCTCAACCGTGTCAACAGATGGCGCCACAAACGCATACCAACGACGTCACCATACTACGACGATAAATAGTATGGGAAGCCTGCATCGCGATAGCGAAGTTTCACCATCTCCTTCGCTATATATAGCACCTCCAACTAACATCCGTCGGACCTCGGTCCCCGAGCTATACCACCCAGCTCGGAGGAAGATCTTCCCTTTATCTTTCCTCATTGTGGCACACCATCCTACTACTACCAACATCCTACATATCAATGTTTTTATAGCACATTAATATATTTAATAGGGACAAAACGAAATACATTGCACAAATATATTGCACTTAAATCTTTTCTAAGCAGCACGAGTAAACAATATCTAAAACTTTAAAAATTAATTTGTTTTCTTAAATGTCCAGATACCTATCAAATTTGTTTTTTATTTTTTATCTAGGCCTGGCCATATCAATGTTTGGCAATAGTAGCCTTACTGTCTAAACAAGGATTCAACAAATATAGTTTACAATGTTTGCTAATGAATACGCAGTAACAAAACTAGTGACGCTCCTCGATAGATCACTATCGACGTTTTATCGATAATCTATCTGCAGAAAGATCGATAGCCTAATCGTGTTATTACCGATAACATGAATATCTCTTTATAGTATTGATAGCGGTATTACTATTTTTAATTATTGGTTTTTATAATTTTACGCAAATATTAATGAAACAAAATGAAATCAATTCCATAATTGCGCTCAAGAAAGTGTAGACTGTATAAAATTTTTAAAAAATCTGAATGTTTTAATAGGAACCGTGTTGGGAACTGCAATTTAGTATCAATATTAGGAGTATATAAATGTTGTGTATGTAAATGTCTACTATGGTACGTACTTTATTTATACCAACACCGCCTATCAATATTTTTGCCTAGCCCTATTGTACATGGAAGCTGCTTTAGTAAAAAACGCCGCTTGACATCAAAGTCCACCTATTGTATTTCTTTTATATTGTGTAACACATTATAATAATCAAGCCTCTTTGCCAGTCCCCTCTTTGTAGTCGAACATAATTTTCCTTGAATAAGTATTTCAAGGTCAACAAGATTATCGATAACTAGACTATCGATAGTTTGACATCACTTCAAAATTTACACTTACCGTTTTTAGTAGTGTACCAAACAAACAGTCTCTATTTATGGCGATACAAAACATGAAGACTTGTAATTTTTGTACAATACAGCATTTTGTAGCGCTATCGTAATGGTTAGTGCAAACAGTGTTTTTTTTAATATCTATATTTATTTTGGTAACCCTACGCATTGCCCAATGTTTATTACTCATATATATAGGTATTACCTACACATATTTCTCATATGTATAGGTATTACCTATATTATTACGACCTCCTTGGTCGAGTGGTTTGTACACCGGTTTTCATGGTGTCACCATCTCGTGAGGTCCCGGGTTCGATCCCCGGTCGGGTCAATTTAGAAATTATTGTTTTTCTAAATTGTCTCGGGTCTGGGTGTTTTCTATGTAAAATAAGTATGTATTTAAGTATATTAAGTATGTTTATCCGTTGTCTAGTAACCATTTAACGAGTTTTATATCGAAGCTTCTCTTGGGCTAGATAATTGGTGTGAGTGTAGGAGTTTTATTATTATTATTATTATTATATAAGAAATAAACATTGGGCAATGCGTGCAAATCGAAATCATTTTAGCAGACTCCTCCTATGGATCATCATCAGCCTATACTAGTCCACTGCTAGACATAGGCCACTCTTTGTGCACGCCAATGAGCACGATCCGCGGCTACTCCCATCCAGCTCTTGCCAGCCACCTTGCGGAGATCGTCGCTCCACCTAGTCTGAGGGCGTCCTACACTACGTTTGTCGATACGCGGTCTCCACTCGACAACTCGCGTTTACCCCAACGGTTGTCGGTTCAGCGGCTAATACTATACCTGTGCGTATAAATGTTTTTTTTTTTTTTTGGAGAGAGATTGCTGATTGCCGCTGCGGCATTTTCAGCTTCACCGGGCTTTTTGGGGGCGGCGAGGAACGTAAAGGGTCCCTCAAGCCGTGTGAAACGAATCACCTTCAGAGGTTATCTAGAGGGAACGGCATCGCGCACAAGTGCGCGTCCCCGTGCCCTACTAGATTCTCCGAAGGGTTCGGATCGGATCGGGGAGCGGAGCAACCCGAGGGCGCCTCTAAAGGCACGGACCTCGGCTCGGGTTGACCGGGCCGTGGAGGAGGAGAGAACCGACCAGGTACATGTCTGTACCTGGTGTAGAGCGAGTGTGAACCGGTTCTTCGTACCCTTGTTCTACGAGTACGGTGTCTTGGGCCTAAACTGGTGTGCATGTTTAGTGTATTCTGTAAATGTGTGCTGTCATTTAGAGGATCGGGCGGGGGCGTATAAATGTGGAATAACGACCAGCACTAACGCTATTAATAACGAAAAACCATTTAAGTTAGTCAGTCAGATTAATAAATAGACGCACTTACCTTTATCTTTCTAATAATCAGGTTTTTATCACCTTAAACGCCATTTGACCGACAAACAACTGTATTGTATCTGGGCCCGGTGGCGGTCAACCTGTTAAGCAGTCAGCTATAGGCACACTTTAAGCCAATGACCACGATCGGTCGTTGTAAAAAGTTATACCTATACTACAGTATAAACTATGTGTCTATACTATGTATAGTTTCCGTTAAAACCCGTTAAGCCCCGTTAAACCCCGTTAAAAACTAAATTTTCTTTTATTTTTATTTCTTACGGGTAAGCACTTGGCCTTCATATCACCTGATGTTAAGTGATGATAAGGCCGCAGTTGGAAGCGCTGAAATCCTCAACTACCAAGGCACTGGCTATCGTATCTCTAGCTGCCGGTCTCAACAACACAAACAACACTATTCTTACTTTTGAAATAAAAGATTGAAATGAACTTAATATGTTTGTAAAAATTGTATTTTTTTTTATTCATAACTACTTAATCTAGTTACGATTAACAACATGGACAAAAAACCCCCGATCCGATCCGAACCCTTCGGAGAATCTAGTAGGGCACGGGGACGCGCACTAGTGCACGATGCCGTTCCCTCTAGAAAACCACCGAAGGTGATTCGTTTCACACGGCTTGAGGGACCCTTTACGTTCCTCGCCGCCCCCAAACAAGCCCGGTGAAGCTGAAAATGCCGTCTGAGGCAATCAGCAATCTCTCTCCAAAAAAAAGGACAAAAATCTTTAGAACTAGTGGTTTTGAATTGATCTCATTCAGCATAATCTCGAGATACCTGTCCCCCAACCGCCTAACTCTATCGACATCGCTCTCGCTATCGCGCTCTATAGTTTATGGCGTCATTTTGTAATTTCTAAAGAGATATGAAAGCATTAAGAAAGCAATATCGAAAGCTATAGCCTATAGCTTTCGATATTGCTTTTATATAGCTTTCGAAATGGCAAGATTACGCCATAAACTATAGAGCGCGATAGCGAGAGCGATATCAATAGAGTTAGGCGGCGGTTAGGCGGCGGTTAGGCCCCCTGGGGCCCGACCGCCTAGCTCGATTGCTTTGGCTACGTGTATAGTTTATGACGTCATCTTGTCATCTAGCTAATAGGTATAGGCATTTATCGAAAGCTATAGCCTATAATAGCTTTCGATATTGCATTCATAGGCGGTACGAAATGACAAGATGACGTCATAAACTATACACGTAGCCAAAGCAATCGGTTAGGCTATGCGTATGGTGAGACGCAGGCGACGCAGCTCCGCGCAGCGCTGAACAGAGCAGATTTTGTAATGCATGGTCGTACCGGCAGCTGCGTACGCTGCGGCGCAGGCACGTGCGACGCAGACATGCAGACGGCAGCACGGCACAGATTTCACCGCGACGAGTGCGTGTCGACACATGTTTTTTTACCATTTTATTATAATTTTGTAATAATTACATGCAATGTGGAGACCGGGAGACGCTTTGAAGGAAACGAGTGTAGCCTTTGATGTGTGATTTAATACTAATTAAGTCATGCCTAACGATACATCAAGGGGCAAGTGACTCATACACTACAGACAAATCAATTAACATAACTCTCTCGATAGTACAAATTATCCATTAGTAGAACGTTTTTTCAGATAATAACTTAAGTTTTTCTATGCTTGGCTAACTGTTAAGTAGCAACAACTCACTCTGACATTGACATTGACAACTCTTGTGTCCGTGCTGTGTCACTTACCTGCGTCGCAGCATGCGTTCGCGACCTATGTCTGCCCGAACTGCCCTGCCCCGCAAAATCTGCACTGTGCTGTGCTGCGTCACCTGCGTCTCAGCATACGCTTAGCCTTAGGCGGTCGGGGGGCTGGTTGGCACTCCCATAAAACAAGAAGGACCCAGAAGGTAAGTTCAATACATACCGCGCTCGAGCAATGCACACATAGACCACCTCTCACTGTCACGGATGTCGGAGCTGCGCCCGGACTGTGCCGAGCAAGCAAGGACCCTATTTGTGCGTTGCTCGAGCGCGAGCAACGTACACATAGACCAACTTTTACTGTCACGGATGTCAGAGCTGCGCCCGGGCTGTGCCAAGCAAGCAAGGACCCTATGTACGCGTTGCTCGAGCGCGAGCAACGCACACATAGACTACCTCTCACTGTCACGGATGTCGGAGCTGCGCCCGGGCTGTGCCGAGCAAGCAAGGACTCTATGTGTGCGTTGCTCGAGCGCGTTTGTACGAAGCTTGCCTTCTTGAGTATCTATATGTTGCGGCACTCCGACGCTGATGTTCCGTGGATACCAGAGTTTGAAAGTGTCATAATGTTTTATTTTCTTGTGCCAGGTTACAAAAGGCCAGCTTTGGCCTCTGATCACCCTACTCTGCGCCATAACAGCATTACTGTCGACAGTGCTGGACAATGTCACAACAGTATTGCTGATGACACCTGTCACGATCAGGTATAATATCCTTCTATTATATACTACTCAAAACAAAATAAGGGCCACGAGGTATTTTGTCTGTACCATGAAAATAATAAAACAAATATTAATTTTTTTGTCTCCATAACGAAAACTAATGTTGTTTTTACCGTGTAGACCAATAAATTTATTCCAATAATAATGATTAAAAAGTTTATTTGCTTTTGAAAGAATAAACACATTTAAGGTTAAAAATAAAAACAATGTAAAGTTACTGAAAACAAAAGAAAATACTCCATGCTCATTTTTTAGTAACGGGTATGCCCCCCTCGTTTCGTTACGCACTCCTGAAGCCTGGAGTGCATGCTCTCAATCAAATGCCTGACATTTTCCATTGGAATCTCTTCCCAGGCCCTTTTAACAGCGTTGATGAGTTGCTGTTGGTTGTGGATTTCCTGATCACCGTCTCTAACTCTTCGTTTCAACTGATCCCACATGTGCTCTATTGGATTTAAGTCCGGACTGTTCGCCGGCCACGGCAAGACTTGAATTTGAGACGCTTCCAGTACAAACCGAGTCGCTTGAGCCGTGTGTGCACGAGCATTGTCTTGCATCAAGATGAATCCAGGACCCGCTCGCTGGGCAAATGGGATCACATGTGGTCTGACGACTTACTCAATATACCGCTGAGCAGTAACAGTACCCTCATTTAAAATAGCGAGCTCAGTTTTGCCGTGTAAGCTTATCCCGCCCCAAATCATTACATTTGGACCACCAAAACGATCGACTTCATGGATGCAGGCTTCTGAAAATCTCTCGCCGCGTCTTCTCCATACTCTAATACGCCGATCGTCGTTAAAAAATTTAACTTTGCATTGGTCTGTGAAGAGCACCATGCCCCATTGGTTTATGTCCCAGTCCAAATGTTGACGGGAAAATCTTAAACGATTTGCACGATGATTTCTGGTTAATGGAATACGAACAACTCGCCTTCTTGATGCCTGCTGGTCTTCATGCAATCGATTACGAATAGTTTGGTCACTGACACGAGTACCCGTTGTGAGCCGTAAACGATTTTGCAGCTTGCGGGCCGTCGTTGTGCAATCTCGGCGCGCACTTAATCGAATGTAACGATCCTCTTGAGCTGTTGTAATGCGAACTCTGCCCGAACCAGGTCTTCTTCTAACACTGCCGGTCTCTTGGAAACGATTCCATAGATTTTGAATAGCTCTTCGAGAAAATCCCAATTGCAAACCCACAGATCGCTGCGAATGACCTTCTTCAATCATTGTAACGGCTCTGGTTGCTGTCAGCGAGTCCATATGACGCCTGCGTGCTTGTGGCATATTGCAAAAGATGTTTCTGACTCGAGATATCAATGAACTCTGATAATTTCTAATAAACCAAGAAGCTAAGGAAAGCAAAACGTCAAAGAAAATGGAATCAAAATTTTCAAAAATAATTTTAAATCAAATTTTATTTAAAATTGTTGCCAGCATTAGATGAATACTACAATATTAAACAGTTTAGGTATCAAAGAGTTTGTATACTCAATATTTTACTACTTTCAATATGTAAATGTTTAATAATTTACACCAAAATGAAAAAATACCTCGTGGCCCTTATTTTGTTTTGAGTAGTATATATATAATTATCTTCTATTTCTATCATCTTTGAATTCAGAATAGGTTCTAATTCAGAATTCTTTATGCCATTCAAAATTATTAAGTGATTGGATGACCGCCTAACTCGATCGCTTTCGATCGCTTTGAAAGCGAGGCAGGAAGAGGCGTCATCTTGTCATTTCGAAAGCACTATGAAAGCATTATCGAAAGCTATAAGTTATATCTTCCGATATTGCTTTCTTTTGGTCTAATTTTGGTCGGGGGGCTGATCTTCGTACTCTTGTTCTACGAATAGGGTGTCTTGGGCCTGTGCGAGTGTTCATGTGTAGTGTATTCTGAATGTGTAGTGGCATTGGAGGGTTGTGATGGGGGTTCGCACTTGTAAAGGCCCCATTCATGGGTCCTCCATTCATGCCACTTCAAATGAATTGGAGACTCAATGCTCGGAGCGAAGCCACGCAATCCAAGTAGTTTTCAAATAAATTTGGAGTGATGGAAGGAAGCGATGGAGTGCAGTGCCCTTGACTGGGATCATAACCTTAAGGGTGTTATTTAAACGGTTAGCAAAGTATTCGTATTTTTGTTAGCAAAAAAATGCTAGTTGGGCAGCAAAAAAGCTAGTTGGGCAGCAACTTATGGTCAGCAAATATTTCTAAATCAGTCTGCAACTTATATCATTCTGAACAGCAGTCTTATGCCGCTCCCTGCCGCGCTGTGTGTTCTGACAGTAGTCTCCCCAACAGACTGTGCGAGGTGATGGACCTGAACCCGGTGCCGATCCTGATGTCGATGGTGCTGTTCAGCAACATCGGGGGCACGGCAACACCAGTTGGAGATCCACCCAACGTCATCATAGCTTCTAGCAAGCCGGTGATAATGCATGTGAGTATTCGTGTATTGAGGATTCAAGGACGATTGGAGGAGCTCGATGGCGTCGTGGTTAACGCGCCCGGTCTGCGATTGTTAAGGTTAAGCAAGTTCCACGAAGGTCGGTCTTCGGCCGGGTGGCTAAAAGTTTATTATCTCGAGCTCCTCCGTGCTTCGGAAGGCACGTAAAGCCGTTGGTCCCGGCTGCAATTGCAGTCGTTAACAACCACCAATCCGCACTGGGCCCGCGTGGTGGTTTATGGCCCGTTCTCCCTATCCATCCATAGGGAAGGCACGTGCCCCAACAGTCACATATTATTATAATAAGCTGGCGATGATGATGATTCGTGTATTACGAAATATCCTCTCATCTCATATACCGCAGAGTGTCTCAAGGTCTTTGATCAGTGTGTGACGCTATTGTTGACATACGGAACTGACATGTTTTCGCTCACTATGGGCCTCATAAGAAGGATCAAAGTCACCCAAATTAGCGAGGGCTATGCTTGGCGGACGTTGAAGAGATCCTTGAGGAGACTTTGTTGACGTGTATTATGATAAACCAAATTTTACACGAAAACCAACCAACTATATTTTACGTGTAAGCACAGTGCCTTGATCTCACCTGGTTTTAAATGATGATAAGGCCAATGATGGAAGCGCACTTCACCCGGGATCCTTAACTAGTGAGGCACTGGCTATCTTATCTCTAGCTGCCGGATCACAACAATGCTACAATCATTGATGCTATGGCGACATATTTAGATTAGATGGTGGTAGCTAGCCAGGCGGACAAACAAGCCCTACCACCAACCAATCCGAGTACAGAAACATGTACCCCCCCGCTGGAAATCGAACCCGGGACCTCTAGGTCTAAACCGGTGGTCTTAACCAATAGACCACAAAGGCGGACAAAACTTTAGTTAATAGGAGGGAGAGATTTTGTAGTTACTGCTATAAGTTTATAGAAAAAAAAACAATATAAGACAACAAAACATAATTTCACTGTGGGCTCATGTGAACGCTCCCAAGAATGCTGGCAACATTACCTTGTCATTAAATGATTATTTTAATACTAAAATATTTTTTTACCCGCCAAGTAGTCCGCGTGTTGAAATCTTTAGTGATATTTTTTTTCAACACTGCCCAAAATTGTTTTATTTTATTCCAGGGTATCAACTTCGTCAACTTCACGGTGCACATGTCTCTGGGCATTCTGCTGGTGTGCGTGCAGTCGTACTTTCAGCTCAGATTTATATACAGAGACACGAACAAACTGAGACTGAACGTGCCCAGGGAGATTCAAGGTAAAAAATTAAACATTGAATTAAAGTATAATGCTTATAACAAACTGAAGAATGTTATAAGAATGCGCTCTTGATGCCTAGTGTGAGTTCATTCGCCATCCAATCACATTAACGAAAACGAGAATTTGTAAGGCAAAATTGTAACTATGTCCCTTCGTATGTCGCCAGGAGGCGCTGCTTCAATGCCATACTAATTTTCGTTTTCGTAAACGTAATCGAATGAATATGTACGGATAGTAAACAAAACTATAGCTAGACCGCTTTTTTTTTTTTTTTGAGAGAGATTGCTGATTGCCTCTACGGCATTTTCAGCTTCACCAGGCTTTTTTGGGGGCAGCGAGGAACGTAAAGGGTCCCTCAAGCCGTGTGAAACGAATCACCTTCGGAGGTTATCTACGTGCGTCGCGCACTAGTGCGCGTCCCCGCGCCCTACTAGATTCTCCGAAGGGTTCGGATCGGATCGGGGAGCGGAGCAACCCGAGGGCGCCTCTAAAGGCCCGTGCCTCGGCTCGGGTTGACCGGGCCGTGGAGGAGGAGAGAACCGCCCAGGTACATGTCTGTACCTGGTGTAGAGCGAGTGTGAACCGGTTCTTCGTACCCTTGTTCTACGAGTACGGTGTCTTGGGCCTAAACTGGTGTGCATGTTTAGTGTATTCTGTAAATGTGTGCTGTCATTTAGAGGATCGGGCGGGGAGCTAGACCGCTTAACTGAGTCCTCGCCTGCGGTAGGTACGCGGGGCGGGAGGTAAGTAGGGCCTCTGCCACGAGTACGAGCGTTTTGCGACGCGGCGAACGCTCGAACGGTTTCTAGTTCATTGCGCGCTATACAACGGCAGTCACAGTCAACGGTTATACTTAGAAATAACGCAATGAACTGTACTTGCTCACATTAAAATTGTCGGTGTGTAGCGCTTGGTCGCTTACCACCAATGCATTTCATGACAAGATATATTTACCAATGGATTGACTTGATGAGTGATATATTTCGGCCATTTTGTCTCCAGAACTGCGCCAACAGATAACAATATGGCGGCGGGCGGCCGACTCCCTCCCACACTTCAGCAAAGACGAGCATGTGGTACGAGAGAGGCTGGAGAGGAAGGTGGCCAAGCTGTACGTGCAGCTGGAGACGCTGCAGAAGGAGAGCAGGAAGAGAGCCTGCCCCAAAGACACGTTTCAGAGCACGCTGACCGAGATGAAGGGAAAGGTATAGTTATTAAAAACTTTTTTCAACTTCCATTCAATATTAAATATATTTTTATTATTGAGTCAAATAAATACTTATTCTATTGTTTTCTAAAGTTTACGCGAACACTACACATTGAAATGAAACAACTTTAAAGGATCTACTCGCGTTTATTTTACACATTGCTTTTAATGAATGGTTATCCTGACGTTTCGAACCCTTTGCAGGGTCCGTGGTCACAGGGAGACTGAGGTGTTGGTTGTCTCATAATTAGTTAATAGCTTGTATACCCTCATTTAAATTTAATCAGGTGCGTTCCGTTTTACTTGAGGGGCCCAACCATTACATCCGATTTGATAAACCACAAATACTCGCTAGAGAACAATAACTAAAAAACATCTTAATTTTAATAGGGAAGATGGTTGGAATCTACCGCCAGCCTGGGATTCCATCATACAAAATATGAAATCCCAGCCCCAACACCATACTGCCAGATCAAAAGATACTGTAAGCTCTTTCTGCGTAAATTATTTTTTATTTCTCTTCCAGTACAAGATACGCGACGTAGCGCTTCTCATCAAAGCGTCTGTCGCAGTCTGCTTTGTTGTGGCAGTGTTCTTCCTGCACTCCATACCAGAACTGAGTAAGTACAAAAATACCTAATCACCGCCTCGGTGGTAGGTCCTGAGTTCAATTTCCAGGTCAGGCGAAGATTTTTTCGGATTATCCGATGGATACCTTCCAAAAATCATTACAAAGAAAGACCCAACCCCGATGAAGTTGTAAGTAATTTTACATTTGTGCTGAATAAAGTTCACGGTTTATTTTAAAAACATATAAAAAATTAACAACTTCTGTTGACTAGAAGCGCTGTGGTGATGAAAGTTTGGGAGTGTGTAGCAAATGACTTGACTATTTCTAAATATTACGAACGGATCGAATCCGAAACACCGAGCTGCGCTCCCAAACGCAAATCACAGATGTAGCTCTGAAAGTAGCTCAGCTGAAATGGGATTGGGCTGGTCACGTCTGCCGCGTGCCAGAACTGTCATGGGCCAAGCTGGCAACATATTGGAAGCCAAACACGACAAGGAGGCGCCGCGGTACACCGAGAAGGAGGTGGCGGGACAAACTGGATGTATTAAACCAAAATTGGGTGGAAGAAATGGAGGGATTAGAAGTATCTTGGGTAATTTTCGTGGACTGACTTGGATGAGGCGGTTGTTGTAAGAAGTTAGTGGTATAGTGGCATTAGTGAGTTTGACAGGAATTATTATAGTGATAGACATTTTATTCCTATAACCATTAAACATAGGGGCCAGCTACTGAATTTAGGGACAACAATAGGGTAGTTGACTGGTTAGTCAATATAGAAACTTTTTAACAACTGTCAAAACGATTATTTTCAATAGAAATTGTATGGGATTAGCAAACTATGACGTCACTGTTTCTTTCCGTCAACTGAGTGTTTATTAATAACTTTTTGGGTTACAGAAATTCATGTTTAGGTCAAATAAAAAATTGGTCAATGTTATAAAGAACTGTTACGTGATTTCATTTATACGTTTATTGTTCTGGAATTAATTGTTGTTGTTGTCAACTACCCAATTGAATACTGACTACCTGAAATCTATGTTATATTTTGGCAAGAAAACTATGTAACACCATTGTTCCTGCCACTGTACATAATATGCTTAAAATGAATTTGTTTTGCAGAACGTGTATCTTTAGGCTGGACTGCTCTGCTAGGAGCAATTCTTCTGCTGCTGCTGGCGGATAGAGAAGACCTTGAGCCAGTCCTGCACAGGGTCGAGTGGTCTACCCTGCTGTTCTTTGCGGCACTCTTCGTGTTAATGGAGGTAGTTTTTTGCATTCAAAATGTTATGTATATAGTAACCAGATAAAATTTTACTAGAAAAAAAACAACCGAACCCATGACCCTTCGATAACCGGTCAAAATAATAAAAATATTTATATGAAAATACGTCTTTATCGATTGTTACATAATTGCAAAAGTGTTTCTTTCGATCAGAGCGGTCCAGAGTATTGGACCGGTTAGGGACGTGGACTCGAGCTTTTTGGGAGCTTGTTTGTTTTTTTGACACTAGAAAATTGTTCATTTAACTATTTTTTTTTTTTTTTTGCAAATATATGAAAATTTTAGTAATGGTTACCAAAATAACTGGGTAAGTTTAACATAATTTTGCTATACAACATAAACAATTTTTTTTTGTGTACACACAATCCGATTTGTAGACATTACATACCTACATTATAGAATAACAAGTTGTTACAACAATCTCGTTCGGAAATATCAACTAAACAATATAGCTAACTAATCTATTTTATTAGGTTTTATTATGTTCCACCTGTTCTATTCTGTTCTGTTCTATTCTACTCTACTCTATTCTATTCTGTTCAAATTTTTTTTCTTTGTCTTCTAGTCGCTGTCAAAGCTCGGGCTGAACTAATTAATATTTATAATTGATTATATTTTATTCTATTCTATACTGTACTAGTCTAGTCTAGTCTAGTTTTCTTCGTGTTCCAGTCACTGTCGAAGCTCGGGCTGATCGAGTTCATCGGTGACCTGACGGAGTCTCTCATCTTCAAAGTGGACGAAGGTGGCCGACTAGCGGTGTCCATTCTACTCATTTTGTGGGTAAGTTTATATAGCAGACACTCACCTTCCGATCCGAACCTCTCGAAGAATCTAGTAGGGTACGGAGACTCCGATCTGAACTCTAGGAGCACTAGTAGGGTACGGGGACTCCGACTTAAACCCTCGGAGAATCTAGTAGGGTACGGGGACTCCGAACCGAACCCCTATTTGGATCTACTAGGGTACGAGAACCTTGATACGAACCTTCGAAGAATCTAGTAGGGTACGGGAACTCCGATCAGAACCCTCGAATAATTTAGTAGGGTACTAGTGCGTGATGCCGTTCTAGCCTCTAGAAAACCTGCGATGGTGCTTCGTTACACACCGGCTTTGGGAGCCCTTTAAGTCTCTCGCTTAATGTTTTGTGATTTTTAGTTAAAAAAAAATACAAGAACACAAATGTTTAAAAAATTTCCACGAGCAGGATTTGAACCTGCTCCCAACTTAAAATTTTATAAACAAAACGAAAACATTAAAAAAAAACTATCATCACAAAATAGTCTTAGTTTGAAATGGAATCGCTTATTGCAATATGAATGATTTAATGTTAGTTAGTATGTAGACTACTAAAAAGTAAAACTATTTTCGGGATGCGGGATACGAAAGTGTTTTTTTTTCCCTTTCTGTGACTTGGTGATCTGTGTAAAACAATTAGCCATTCAGTTCGAGTTTCACGTTATATTAGCAGAAGGGACTCATTGTCTCATGTTCTGTCGCCAAATCTCGCGGTTAATGTAATGTAATGTAATGTAAATATTCTTTATTGTACACCATACAAAACACTTAGAGAGGACAATACAAGAAGAAGTACAAATGGCGGCCTTATCGCTAAAAAGCAATTTCTTCCAGGCAACCATGTGTTGAACTGGACAAAAAAGTTAAGAAACTAGCGGTAAATGGTGTATGGATATTACAAACAATATAAAAATACTTAATTATCATACATACAATGCATATAGCTACATACAGCCATATAAATTTAATACATATATATTAACTAAATACATATTATATGGACTAAGTATTACATTATAAAGAAATGTATAATAACATTAAAGTGTCAAAGATAGATAGTGCTCCTTGACTTGTTGCTTAAAACTATCCGAGGATTTTGCACTCTTTACTTTTTCAGGCAATGCATTCCACAGACGGACAGCATGAACTGAAAAGGATTTGTCAAGGTTAACGTAGGGACGCTATGCCGCGTTAGTCGGGAATATGTGATACTTCCCGTGCCCATCAATTTTGCTGCCAGTTCGTTGACGTGATTCGTCATTCTCGTCTGATAGGCTTGTTTAACACGTACCGCAAGCACACCACACCGTCGCGACAAAAGGTGGTCAAGCTGTGGTTACGTGTGCGTGTGAACAGTGTCGCTGCGGCTTAATGCGGTTGCGACGTGGCTGCTTTGTAGTCGGTATCAAACAGGCGGTCAATAGCGACGCCAAAATGTGGCCCGTGTGAATTCAACTATTAATGTTCGTACAAATTAGCACCCACCCACGTGTTGTGGTTGTGCTAGGTACGTGTGAAACAAGCCATAGTTATCGCTGTATCCAGCAATCTCCTATTTGAGAGATAAATAGTAGATTATTAACCAAGGGGATAAAGCAGTGTCTTCTGCCGCGGGTGACGATTTAAATCGCGAGCGTAACGAAGGACTCGAGGTTTACTCCCGAGCGTAGCGAGGGATTTAAGTTCACCCAAGGCTAAGACACCTTTATCACCGAGGAAAATACTCTACTTTTCGTACCATTTGCGAAAAAATTAACACAATAATAATATGAGATAAGCCTTTATTAAATATAATGACAATTAAAAGTAAAAGTTAACATTCGAAACATTGGTCCAATTATTGATAGAGAGAGTTACATTTTTGTTTGGTACATTTATTGTTGACGAGTTGATTTGAGTATTTATATACAACTCAATGGTGTAAACACAGATGTAGTTCAATATAAATTTCGGTAAGTATTCCAAATTTAAATCACATTCTCCCCCTAGAGGATGAATGAAATTCAGTACAATTTTCTTTCCCTGTTTTTAACAGATTAAAAATGACTATTGTTATGTTCGCTTTTTGTGGCATAGAATGTCACTTTTTTGAGCAAGTGGTGTACGAAAATGCAATTTTTATTAACAACATTTTGGTGGTTTTAACCCCTCTTGGTCATGTGTTGCCGGCAACTTCAGATAAATTAGCTCCCCTCATTCCGACCGCTGCTAATGATGAAGGAAAAAATATTCTCCTGGGCAAAGTAGCCCACACTTTGACTATAATCAAATGTAACTTATGGATTGTATTCTTCCCCCAGGTGTCGGGACTAACCTCGGCCTTCGTCGACAACATCCCTCTCACAACTATGATGATCCGCATCGTGACGTCGCTGGGTTCCAACCCCGACCTGAACCTGCCGATGGCGCCGCTCGTGTGGGCGTTGTCCTTCGGCGCTTGCTTGGGGGGTAAGTTATTTTTTTTTTAAATACCTATAAAATTTATAGTGAAAAAATTAAATGCCTACCCGACCCATCCAGGAATCGAAGCTAGGTCTTCCGCAATCCGGGCGGCTGCACTGACCATTATGCTACCGGGAAGGCTGACGTAAGCACTGAACTATTTCACTACTTTGATATTGACTGCTTTTTTTTTCGGCTCCGGATGAAATCCATCAAGCCTATTCGTCCGTTCTATCTTCTTCTTAGCATGATGATGATGAATGATAATAGACATGGGAAATGAGAAATGATATACCCCCAACCCCTCGAGTATCTCACTCAGTAAAGATGTGGGGCTTTACTAATTCCTCACGCGGACTTCTTGAGAGATTTTGAAAAGTGACGTTGCACTGTTTTGTTTCATTTGCCAACACTCATGGACACTCACGAACGCTTACCGGTTAATAATTATTTTTATTAGACTACAGAAATCTAGCTCGATACAAAAATATCTTTTTTTATAGCTCTTGTTCGGGGGGTGGAGTGGGTTCCCCCTCTCCACTCTCTTTTTTTCCCCCAAGAGATATTTTAAAAACCTCTAAATGTTAACATTATGGTATTCTATAAGTTACTAAGTTACTTTGCCTTATTGAAATGAGTAGGCGTTTTATACTTCGTGTTTTTTAATTTTGTTTGAATTAATATTAAGTAATTGCAAACTTTAGGGATTACGAATTGTTCCGCCAAATGTCGCATTTGGTAAATAACAATGTGGCAATAAAAAGTTAGGCGAAGTGAAATGTGAAGTGAAGTGTATTCTGTAATTATTTATACAATATTTGAGTATTTTTTATTGCGTAAAACATATAATAAAAGTTATTAAATAGTATAATTTCTCTTATCCAGGTAACGGCACCTTGATCGGCGCCAGCGCAAACGTGGTCTGCGCAGGAGTGGCAGAACAACATGGCTACCGGTTCACCTTCATGCAGTTCTTCAAGGTCGGCTTCCCGGTCATGATAGGCCATCTCATTGTCGCGTCAGGGTATCTGCTGCTATGCCATTGCGTATTCACTTGGCACTAGAACCTCTCTTCATGCGTACGAAGAAACTTTTCGATTCAAAGTGCTCAGTGTGAGTTTTGTAAATCCGTATTCATTGGATTACGTTTACGAAAACGAAAATTTGTATGGCAAAATTTTAACTCCTCTCGTACGTCGCCAGAAGGCGCTGCCTCAATGCCATACTAATTCTCGTTTTCGTTAACGTGATCCGAATGTCGAATTATACACACACTAGGCACCCTGAGTGCAAGTATAATTGCTATTAGTAAAATGTAATTATATGTAGTCACAAATTGAACCTACAATACTTTTTAATTGAACTCGTTTTCCATTATAATTGAAATGGCCAAACGGGGCTTAAGGCGACACTGCTGGACTTAGGCCTCTCCCTGTGCACGCCACTGAGCACGATACGCGGCAAATCTCATACAGCTTTTGCCAGCCACCTTGCGAAGATCGTCGGTTATCTACCATTATTTTACTTTAATATTCGACATAACACATATTTTTTTGAAAATAAAACCGCAGAAATGACTCTTCACTTTCCCGCCAAGAAGTCTACAGTCGTAGACGAGTATTTTCACCATTCGATACAGTTATAATAAACTACGATATATTGTATAGAACCGAAGCTACCTAGTGAGTTAGTGACTAGTTAATTTGAAAAGTTAGTTACTAGATGGCGCTACTGTCCATACGAATTTTAGATGACTAACTTGATCGAATAGTAAAAAAACTTCGTTTCCGCCTCGAAAACGTTTGACCATTTCAATTAAATTGAAATTGTGTTTTGTATAATGTATGTAGATGTATAGAATAGAAATAACTAGATGTAGTTATTTTTACTGTGATAAAGTTTGGTACTTAAATTGTTAGCAGTGTTATAATAATTATGTTGTCGTATGCATATTTTTCTCTAATAATTGTAACTATATAACACTTGTAAATACGACGTGTACCTTTACGAAGAAAAATTAATAGCCTAATTTGATTTAAAAGAGTATTTAAACATTTCGGTATCTTACAATGACTTTAACCTTAACGTAAGTCGAATGTGTGCGATTTGAAGCACAGAAAGTTTTATTGGCTTAGGTATTGGTTCATATGTATAAAGGTTTTTATAGGCTTTTAGCACAGCCGGTATGACAGTGTAAAAGACGCAATCAGCCCTCTGTATTGTGCCATTGTCATTGTCACCATTCGGTCAAGTTAATCAACAAGCGAGCTAGATAAGTGAGAAACCGTTTAAGTTTCTCGCTGCCCACAAAAACGTACGGTGGCGCTGTGAAGGCCATATATATAAGCATTGTTTTTGAGAGAGCTTGCGAATATGTAAAGCCTACAGTAATCTCTTTCAAATAAAAAGTAGCTTATAGGTGAGCTTGGCAAAAATCCATCACGGTTGCTTAATTTGTCTCGCCTCGCACAGGGGCCGAATTTTGAAACGGTGTGACCTATTCTCACGGTTTAATATCAATCATAATATCTATACTGTAGCCAAACTCGATGAAGACTAAATGTAAACAAACCAAATTAGGGTCATCGCAAATGTGGGCAAAAATGTTTTCGTGTTTTTCGTATTATTACTCGATTACTGCATTTTACATAAAAAGATATTGTAAGTCTTATTATTCTCACTACACATCTCACTTAAATCAGTCGCTCAACGTCGATAAAAACGTTATATTACGAAGAACGTAAAAAAAACGTTAACTATTTTCACTTGTTACCCACAAATGTCGTTACTAAAATTGAGGTAGGTATTCTAACCCGATCCGATCCGAACCCTTCGGTGAATCTAGTAGGGCACGGGGACGCGCACTAGTGAGAGATGCCGTTCCCTCTAGATAACCTCCGAAGGTGATTCGTTTCACACGGCTTGAGGGATCCTTTACGTTCCTCGCCGCCCCCAAAAAAGCCCGGTGAAGCTGAAAATGCCGTAGAGGCAATCAGCAATCTCTCTCAAAAAAAAAAAGGTATTCTAAATAATTCCGTTATTATAAACTAGCATTCCAAATTAAGATGACACTGTATCCATATGGGGTCGTTAACTACCTCTGAAATCTGCAGCGTAAACAGTGCATTTGCAATGCAAAACAAACATTCATGAACAAATTGAATTGACGTTAAAGAAAATTGGATTGTAACAGCAGTTGATTAATCTATGTAAGTAATAAATAAATTGTTGAATCTGCAAGTGCAGTTTTTTAATTATTTCAAGGTAGCTAATTTATTCACTCACTTAAAAGGTTCAAACTAAGCTATGATTGTACTATAGTTTTTAGTTTTAAAATTTTTCATACGATGTTTAATATAAATAAATCTTTTACGTACAATCTTTCCTGTTGACGAACTGGAAAGGTTGTCAATTCATGCCTGTCACTGGTTGCTTGGCAACGCTTTGTTGGTAAACATTCTTTATCGGATTTGGCTTCCCTTTTCTTTTTTCAAAGTCACGGGTAGCTTCTTTAAACATTGAAAATTCTCAAATGATATAGGTATGTATCTTAATAATTAAATTGTAAATAATGCAAAGTTTTTTATATTTCATAGTGTATATTCATGTCGCATTTCGCTAATATTTGAAAAATCTTCTCCCATTTTGTGTTAAATGTAGTTGTTATACAATTGGTGGATTTGGCTTCGCGCACCACTTAGCTACCTCGCTTAGCTCTGGTGGAAACACATCATAAAGTCGAAGCTTTTAGTTACAATCTAGATTCACTAGTTCGTCAAAAGATGGCGCTACCTGCTTCGATCTCTTACAAGTTCTATTTTTACTCGGATTTTAACTGGATCGCTGGTGTTATGTTAATATTATTATAATATAATTAAGTAGTGTAATAATGTAGACAGTATTTTAGTGAACAAAATTTAATTAAAATACTTTTGAGGTGAATCAACGAATGTGATAGGTACCTATAAAAATTAAATTATAGAAATAGTAATTTTACTAAAAATAAATTTTTATTTAGTTCGTTTTGTGATAATATAATTGTTTTATGTTTATATAAAATTTATATAGCTAAATATATATAGATACTTACCTTTGCTTTTGTAAAAGCAAACTATTTTGTTATAGTTTAATTAATTACATTTAAAACTATACAAAAATGTTCAATACCAAATGTATGCGAAGTAATTGTTTTTCCACGCTTAAAGTTCAAAGTAATAAAACGTTGGTTCTATTATTTAACTTGTTTGAGATTTCAATGATAGGTAACTCTATAAAAAAATAAAGTAAGGAAAGAAAGAAAAAACATTTTATTGGGATTGTTTGCTTAATAATAAAATATTATCGAAAAATGCATTTCGTCACAATTTCACAATTATTTGTTAAGGCGACACTTTGAAAAAATACATCAACTTTCATCGAAAGTTGTAGGAGTATGACAAGACCAACGAATCTGAAATTTTGATATAGATAACTTCATGCCTTTGTCTTTAAAAAACCTTGCTCAAAAACACGATTGTAAAATTTTTACTCGATCATAATTCTTTACGAAAACACCTCTAAAAAATCATTAATGCTAAAATTACAATGAAATTACTTAATCTATATGTTTTGAAATCACTCAAATATATTCATAACATCAATATTCGTAATTTAGTTGCTGCATATTTTGATAGCAAAGGCATGAAGTTATCTATATCAAAATTTCAGATTCGTTGGTCTTGTCATACTCCAACAACGTTCGATGAAAGTTGATGTACTTTTTCATAGTGTCGCCTTAAATCATTAACGTGCTACGGTCATTCAAAATGTTTGTTATGTTTCACGTTATAAAACCTCTATTCTCGCTTGTGTAAACAAACTGAATAGGTATGCTTAGCTCAACCACAAAATAAGGAAACTACATAAGGTAAGCTTCATACAAACGCGCTCGAGCAACGCACGCATAGACCACTCATGGGCACGGTATCTCGCAACAGCTGCGCCATCTGTGGCTGCGGGCTGGTTCGAGATGGTCCGATTTCGTGTCCGTAAGAGGGTGTACGTGTGCGTTGTACGAGTGCGCAAAGTCCGGTCATCCGATGGGTAACCAAAACTGTACCATCTCGAGCTCCTACATGCTTCGAAATGCACGTAAACCTGTTGTTAACGGCTGCATGTGCAGCCAACCCGCACTGGGCCCGTGTGGTGGTTAATAGCCCGTTCTCCCTATCCATCCATAGGGAAGGCTCGTGCTCCAGCTGTGGGGACATAAAATGAGGTGATAATGTTGATCTGGGGTTTCCTTATTTAGTGGTTCAACCTTAAAGTTATTTCACGATCCAAAGATCAGATCAGAAGAGAGTTAATCGTTTCAAGACTCTAATGTGAGATTTTGACAGTATTAAAATGGAATAGGGAAATTTAAAATGATAATTTGTGATCTAGAATTATCAATGTTAACTGTTGATACTTTTAATATAATATTGCTTTTTGTACTAAACCGTAGGTATTTTTAAAGATTATTTTTTGGCGCTCCGCCATTTAACTTATCATGAAGTGTGATTTTATTACAGATAGTAGTTTTATACATAATAAAACATGTTTATATGTTATATATATTATATTATGTTATGGTATTGATAGCACAATGACGTAATTTTAATTGTAAGCAATAAATTTATTTTTTGTATGTTTGTTTTTATTTTAAATACACATATTAAATGAATGATGAATTTAGTGTTATGAAAAATGAAATGAAAGTTTTTGCATTCGGCATTCGATCGCGTTAACGAAAACAAAGATTTGTTATGCAAAACTACACTACAAACTTATGTCCAGTAAGCGATGCTTCATTGCTATAAAAATCCTCGTTTTCATTCACATCACATCGCTAGCTCAGCTCATCTGATGTCCCCACTGCTGGGACACGAGCCTTCCCTATGGATGTTTACACCGCAGAGAAAACGGGGCGTAAACCACCACGCGGGCCTAGTGCGGAAGGTGGTTGGTAACGACTGCTAATGCAGCCGGGATCGATGGGTTTGCGTGACTTCCGAAGCAGGGGCGAGAGATGACACAATTTTTGTCACCCATCCGATGAGCAACTTTGGCGAACTTTCCTTAAACTTAGCAACCGATCCGATCCGAACCCTTCGGAGAATCTAGTAGGGCACGGGGACGCGCACTTGTGCGCGATGCCGCTCCCTCTAGATAACCTCTGAAGGTGATTCGTTTCACACAGCTTGAGGGACCCTTTACGTTCCTCGCCGCCCCCAAAAAGCCCGGTGAAGCTGAAAATGCCGCAGCGGCAATCAGCAATCTCTCTCAAAAAAAAAAAACAAAAACTTAGCAATTACAGACCGGGCGCGTTAACTGCGCAACTGATAACAACTAATTTAACTGCGCAATCTGTATTATGAACTGTATTATATGCGAACTGTTTAATCGCAAAATAACGAGTTACATTATCAACTGAATAAAATCTTTATTAAAAAAATATATGTTTTTTGTTTGATCTTATTGACTAGAGTTACCAGATTACCTACTTACAATACTGTAGAAATTAAACATACCTTACATAAAATGAGTATTATTGTATGTATCGCATAATTACAGTTTTACATTACATTATTATTTTGACTTAGTATTCATTTGTGTTTGGTAACTTTCGATCAGGTACATTTTTTGTGAAACTTTTTAGCTTGCGTTTCTTGACAAGAGATGGCGCTAGTATGTATACAAAAATCATTCAGACATTTAAACTAGGTATATTAACAATAGTTATATAAAAAGCCTTTCTCTGTGTGGCCATGTGCAGATCATGAACTACAAAGTATACTAATGACCTTACTGAATAATTTGAAATTTTAAAAAAAATTATAATATTCAATTAAACAACATCAATCTCTATCCAATATCTTTTTAAAATCTTCCCATACGCAAAAACCTTTATCATCTATTATACAATCATACAACTCCAACGTTTGAAACTGCGGTGGGTTTTTCAAAGACAACACATCACTATCTCTCAACTGTTCAGAAGACTGGTATACATAGTCCACTTTTAATAAATACTCTTTCCTTAAACTATCATACCATTTTTGGAAGACTAACTTCCCACCAATAGGAGCTAACTCGTACTGACACGGTAACACATATGGTTTGAAACCTAAAGTTTTTAATACAGTATACATGTTAGCGTCATGCCCCATGAGTAATGTCACTTTTGGAGTATTTTCATTAAAGAATACACTTCTCATGTACTTAATTAGTGGTTTAGACATATCATGAGCGATATGTGTAGTGTTGAAAATAACATTGTGATAACCTTTGCTTATGTTAATTAGGGCAAGCCATTCCATTGGTGTTTGCAAATATCCCCACCCAACATCATCTGATGGGAAACCTTCATAATACTGCATAACAAACGCATCAATCACCGAGTTACCAATCTTTATTGGACCGATAATGTTCGGTTTCTCTTTAGATGCTACAATCACTTTATTTTTATCCGTTAGTAAGTCACATTTGTTTTCATTTTTACACAACTCGGAGTTTCTATAATCTAAAACAGTTTCTAAGTATAAATAAGAACTATTTAGAAGCAAACTTTTTAGACTTTTCTGCATATCTTCAGTGACCAATTGACGGAAGATAGACGAAGTGTTGTGTATGACGGGGTTGAATATTGGGTCCACGTCTGTTGCTGAATGGTGTATGGTTATATTGCATAAAGGGAAAGCTTTGTTAGCAAATGCTTTAGCTGACGCTCGAGTTCGCTGCTTTGTGTTTGCATAAACGTAAAATATATCTTCTGATGGACAATTGTTGTTCGTTAAACCCTTTTCACTGAACCAAGCACCGAAAAATTCACCCATAAAACCTTCTAAGACGCTACCTTTAGCAGTTAAATAGCCAGGTTTCTCTTTCCAAGTAGGCCATTTTCTTGGAGTCATCAGACTTAGGTACTTGGATAAAGGGCTTCTGAGACCGTGTCTGCTAAGTATCACAACTTGCTTTAACGATAACTCTTTGTTAGAATTAATCACTTCATTAGGTTTAGTAACACAGATACAGGCGTAGAAGAATAAAAAAAATTTAACGCGCATTTTTGATGCGAAGAGGTTTACTTTTGTTTTGATTTTTTATTTTTCACTACGCCTCCTTGGCCTATTTATATCACAGCGATGCACAAATGTCTTTGTTCTAAATGAGTGTCGGTGATAGCACTGACTAATAACGAATGTAACACGTTCCTTTGCGAAAGATAGCGTTACGAAATTATTACATATTCTCAATCCCATTTTATGACCTTCTGCTAATTTCATCATAGCACTAGAACTATTAAGTGAATTGATTTAAAGTTAGCTTTATAACTTTGGGAATACGGAACTGAGTTCTTAACAAATATAATTTTTCTTTCTAATAACTATTATTGACGAAACGCAAAGATAACAAAGAAGTTGATAACAAAAACAAACTAAAATCAATCAGCTGTTTTTTTTTTTGTTTTGTTTTACGGCTCCGGATGAAATCCATCAAGCCTATTCGTTCGTTCTATCTTCTTATGTAATACATAAATACACAATACTGATGATGATGAATGATAATAGAAATGGGAAGTGAGAAATGATATTACCCCCCAACCCCTCGAGTATCTCAGTAAAGATGTGGGGGGACTTCTTGGCGGGAAAGTGAAGAGTCATGTCTGCGGTTTTGTTTTATTTTCTAAAATTGTGTTATGTCGAATATTAATGTGAAATAATGGTGGATTATTAACCGTTAAGTGTTCGTGAGTGTGCATGAGTGTTGGCAAATGAAACAAAACAGTGCAATGTTACTTTTCAAATTCTCACAAGAAGTCTGCGTGAGGACTTAGTAAAGCCCCACATCTTTACTGAGATACTCGAGGGGTTGGGGGGGTAATATCATTTCTCATTTCTATTATCATTCATCATCATCAATATTGTTTATTTATGTATTACAATGAAATTAAGAAACTATGTAAGATTTCGGCATATGGACACGAATCCCTGCCATGTACAACTTCAAATAAAAAAAAAAAATAATAAAGATGTGGAGCTTTACTAAGTCCTCACGCAGACTTCTTGTGAGAATTTGAAAAGTGACGTTGCGCTGTTTTGTTTCATTTGCCAACACTCATGCACACTCACGAACACTTAACGGTTAATAGTCCACCATTATTTCACATTAATATTCGACATAACACAAATTTTAGAAATAAAACACAACCGCAGACATGACTCTTCACTTTCCCGCCAAGAAGTCCCCAATCAGCTGATCATTCCGAATGTGACATTATTTTTTTTAATTTTACCGTCTCGTTTTGTTCGTGTCTACTGTCAAAGCTTACGTCTTGTTCATAATTTCGTGTATACATGGAAATCTTCATGGCTTGTTTCTTGTTGTGTGAGCGAGTAGTCTTTTAGCACCAAAGCAATGAACGAAGATAGATAGGGTAACTAGCATCACCAGTGTTCGTTCGTTCAGTGTTTGACACATTTTTTGACACCAAAAACTAACATAAATTTTACGTCATCATGACAGCTAGAAAGCAGATGGTTCACTGGTTGTATTCAATTGTTGCTAGTGTAAAATCAGTTGCCAACCTCTATTTTTAATGATTAAAGGAAAAAATGCCGATCACCCTACGTTAAAACATTTTCAGAGCTTGGTTTCTCATTTATCGATTGATTGAATGGCAAAGCTTGGAGTAGGCCATATACTTTTTGAAATTAATTGACCACAAGATTTGCAAAATAAAGAAAACAGTCATTATTTTGTAGAACAACAAGCTACAGACAAAGAATAAGGATAAGGGTCAATAAAATAAAAAAAAACGTAAAAACAGACGCCTGCACATCAACCTACCCAAAACTGTCAAATTTCTTCAATACATTTTCAACCGTATACCTTAGTTATAAAATTCAAAGTCTATTGAGGAAATTTTACAGTTTGTGGTAGGTTGATGTGCAGGCGTGTGTACATTGATTCATACATTAATAAATTCAACTCATATTTTTTAGTATGTTAACAAAATCACTCCAAGGACAAAACCCATTATCATCAATTTTACAGTGTTTCAACTCCAAAACTACCGAATTGGGAGGATTCTTCATTGATAACGGTGTCGCATTCCTCAACTGATCCATAGTTTGGTAAACGTATTCCACTTTCAAAAAGGCGTTATATTTCTCGTCACGCCATTTTTGAAAAACTATTTTCCCGCCTATCGGTGTCAGCTCGTACTGGCCCGCCAACGCGTAGCTTTTAAATTCCATAGCTGCCAACACAGAATTGAGATTCGAATCATGTCCTACCAACATTGTGAATTTGCGCGCCGAACTTTCGTCCAGGAAAGAGGTTCTAATGTTATTCAGCAAGTGTTTTGCAATGTCTCTGGCTAACGTGTGATTGAATCTGACGCTCTGATTTTCTTTTGTTATCTTTAATAGTTTTTTCCATTGTTCTTTTGTGGTGATCTTGCCCCATGCTACTTCGTCTGTCGGCGCGCCACTATAATAACTCATTAGGAAAGCATCAACTAATGAGTTTCCAATAGATAGCGGACCTTCGACATCGGGCTCCTCACCAACTATGTATTTAATACCATCTTTCTTTTCAAGGAAGTTACAGAAAAATAGAGTTTTACAAATTTCGGAATTTTTCAGATCCACAATTTTGTTTAGCTCTTCGTACGCGTCACTCAAATCTAGATTATCTAGTTGGTCTTGCATGCTTTTTGTGAACAACTCTTCGAATATATACGTGCCATTAGTTATTGCCGGATTAAAAACAGGATCTAACTTCGCGTTTTTTTTAAAATGGACATGGACTTTACAATTTTTGAAGGCACTATTTGCGAACGCTTTCGCCGTTTTTATCGTTCTCTGCTTCAGATTAGAGTAAATAAACACGGTTCCTTCATCAGGGCACTTGTCTGTGAACAGTCCTTTACTCTTTAACCACTCGTTGAAGTATTCACCCATATATTCTTCTAGTAAAACTCCTTTTGATGTGAGATAGCCTGCCTGTGTGTCCCATAGCGGTAATGGATGTGGTGTAACACTTTGCAATTTCGCCGTCAGCGGCGTCCTTAAGTTATGCCGACTGAGCAAGAACACTTCTTCCAAATTCAAACACTTGCATTTTTGCACTTTGATAAATACCAAAAACAAAAGAATAAAACTTGCGCTCTTCATTTTTTAAATGATTGTTTTCTTTTTTTTGGAGGCAGCCTATTAATTGACTGAACACTTTACTACTAAACGATTAATTAATTTCGTTATCAAAACTACCTATGATAATGATTCTCGGTTATCTCTATTGGGCACGAACTTGCGCCAACACTGATTGCCACTCGGTCGACTGCCGTTTCGTAAACAGCGAACTATACTAGTCGTAAAAGAAAACGTCTAAGAGTCGCGAGTGTCGTAGGTAGGTACACCGTCGCGTAGCGTGGTAGGGGACAGCGCGCTCGACCGACAGGGCACCTAGTGTGTTTTGTATAGGTACAGACGTAGTAACTAATAAGTAATCTGTTCCTGCACATGAACCTATCCAAAACCACGGATTACTTATGCCAAAACTCTAAAATTTCTTCAATACATTTTCAACCATATTTTTAAGGCTTATTTATAGTACAAATTGTAACTATTGTATTAACTTATTATTGTATTGTACTAACTTGTTGTATTGAGGAAATTTGACAGTTTGTATTACAGTTACTATGGCATTTTAGCAGCGCCTCCTGGCGACAAACGAGAAGAGTTAAAATTTTGCCATAGGTTTCCTACCTTATGTGGTGGATAAGGCTCGTTCTCCATATCCACCCATAGGGAAGGCTTGTGCCCAGCAGTGGGTGGGGACATAAAATGAGCAGGCGATGAAGAATTAAATAAATAAATAAATAAATAAATTCTTTATTTGCTTCAAACATGGTAAATAAGATGACAATAATATTCATTATGAGTACAAACATGTTTCACCAAGTTACAACTGGCATGCAAATATAATTAATTACCAATTAAACTTTTATAAAAACAAAAAAAAAAAAGTTAATTACATTAAATATTTATTACAAATTAATTAATTAGAAACAAAAACAATATAGTAATAAGATTAATAATAGGATAATTACAACAATATTTATTTCATGTCAAAAAACTCCTTGAGAGTATAAAATTCATGCTCAATTAACAATTTACGCAATTTTATTTTAAATAATTTTATATTACATTCCTTTATTTCATTGGGTAATTTATTATATATTTCAACGCCCATAACCAAAAAACTCTTGTCATACTGTCTTATTCTTTTGGTTTGTTCAATTACCAATCTATTGGGATTTCTTCTATTTCGAGGGTAAATATCACATGCTTTCTTAAATGATTGAATTGATTGTTTTACATACACACATATCTCATATATATACAGCGACGGTACTGTTAACAATCCAAGCCTTTTAAATAGTGACCTACAGGATGAATATGGTGGAATACCGTACAATGCTCGAATGCACTTCTTCTGACTAATAAAGGTTCTATTGACATTGGTACTGTTACCCCACATTACTATGCCATATCGTAGTATTGATCCTACATATGCATGATAAGCATTGAGTGCTGTGTTCAGATCAGTCAATTGTTTAACTTGCCTAAGAGCATACACAAATTTGTTTACCCTGTTACAAATACTATCAACCTGTGGCTTCCAATTAATGTTTCGATCTAATATTAATCCTAAAAACTTTGTATGTTCTAACTCTTCTATAATTGTGTTATGGTAATGAATATTCATGTCTAAATTATTGTTATGAAATTTTATATAATAAGTTTTAGATACATTAATTTTTAAATTGTTAATCTCCAGCCACTTTATTATGTTTGTTACAGTACTGTTAACGTCATTTTCATGCTGTTCAATAGTATTATTTTTCTTAGATGTCACAACAATAGATATGTCATCTGCATACAGAATACATTTATGTGATGTTACCATAGAAATGTCATTAATATATATAAGAAAAAGAATTGGACCCAACACACTTCCCTGTGGAACACCGTATGCACTTGTTCTGTAATCAGATGAGAATGATTTTATTTCACTTTTTCCACTTATCTGTGTAATTACCACACACTGCTTTCTGTTAGCTAGGTAACTAGTCATCCATTCGAGAGCTATACCTCTGATACCAATTGCTTCTAGTTTTTTTAGCAAAAGATCATGTGCAACATAATCAAAAGCTCTCGTTAAGTCAAAGAACAGTGTAGTGGTAAAATCTTTCATGTTAAGGTTAGTCAAAATATACTTTAGAAGTGAACACACCGCAAGCGATGTCGATTTATTTTTCTGAAAACCGTATTGTTCCTTAGCTATGACGTCATATTTCTTGCAGTAATCCATCAGTCTTTTTTGCATACATTTTTCAAATATTTTTGCTAATATTGGAATCAATGTTATTGGACGATAATTGTTAATATCATTTTTACTACCTTTTTTATATAATGGTTTTACAATGGAAATCTTTAAAGGTTCGGGAAATATTCCCGAGGAAAAAGACAAGTTGATTAAGTGAGTAAGAATAGGCAATATTAAATTAATTGTAGCTTTTACTATTTTTGTTGATATATGATCATATCCCTCAGAGTTTGTGTTGTTTAATGACATAACTTCCGCTCTAACTTCATCTTCAGACAATGGTGCTACGAACATCGAGTTTGCTTGTGTTTTATATATATTTATAGTATTACTTTTTGGTAGAGAACTTGCGATATTGATAAAGTTATTATTAAAAGCAGTGGCTATACTTACTGGATCTGTCAATATTTTGTTTTCATATATGATATTACTTATATTATTTTCAGTTTTTATATTACATAATTCATTTTTGATAACGGACCAGGACGCTTGACACTTATTTCTACTCATATTAATTAATTTCATATTAACATTTTTTTTTGAATTCACTATACATTTTTTTAATAGTTTAGAATAGTTATAATATTTATTTTTGTTTACTACTGTTTTTTCTTTGTAGTAATTGTACCTTAGTATTCGTTTAGTTTTACAGCTTAATTTTACCCCTCGACTAATCCATTTTTGTTTTATTGCACTGATGTTATTTATTTTTATTTTTACAAAGGGAAAACAGAGTTTATAGAACATACATATTATGTCATAGAAATTATCAAAGGCTTTGTCTAAAGAAAGCTCCGCATAAACATCAGACCAAGAAAGGTTTTGCAGACACATTTTAAACTTGACAACATTTTCATTATTATAATCCCTTTTATAAATGTAGTAAAAGGAAGACATTAATTTTTTTGATTTTACGGGAAAACTCAATAACTGAGCTGTTTCGTGGTCAGAAAGGAACAGCGGTAATACAGTAGCAGAAGCATTATTTAAATTACTTAAAACGTGATCTATGCACGACTGTTTTCTTGTGGGTTCGTTAATATGAATTGTTAAATTGTAACTTAAAGCTAGATCCTTTAGGTGTGACGTAGCTGCACTATTTTTTAAAGTATTTATGTTGAAGTCGCCGGTTATAACAATATTTGTATTAAATTTGTATTTTTTTGTTGTTTCGTGTAATACACAATCTAATTTATTCAAAAAGATGTTGGGATCTGATAAAGGAGTTCTGTAGACACATATAACAACCAATTTGTTGGATGATATTTCCACTCCACAGCACTCAAATGACTTTTGTGTTGCATGGTTTCTCAAATATGTTAATTCTTTGCTTAATATCCTCTTTTTTATTAATATGCAAGTACCACCCCTTTGTTTTTCTCTACAAAAATTAGATACCATTTTATAGTTGTTTATTTTAAGGTAATTGTCATATCCAGCTTTCAAAAATGTTTCTGACAAACATATTACATCTGGTTCAATATTGGATTCATGTAACTCTTGTAGCGTGATTTCTAATATTTCTTTTTTAGATAAGATACTGGCAATGTTTTGATGTAGAATTCTAAATATTTTTTGGTTTGAATGAGGTTCAGGTTTAGACTCGAAAAAACTTTGATTTAGCTATTACAGGGAAGAAATATGGTATAGTACCTTTTTTAGACTCGTAAATTATCTTATTGTCTATTTCTATTGAACCTTTAGTAGTACATTCATTCGTGCTATTTCGAGCAAAGTAATATGGAATTGTACCTTTTTTCCACTTATAATTATTTTTTAACAACTTTTGGTTTGAATTACCATCACGTCTAATATGTTTCATTATTTCTTTGCAGTCCAAATACTTATGATCATAGTCGATACAATCAATTTTATAATTTACAGATTTACAAATGTCATTTATCATACAATTTGAATAAAAATTTATATAATAACAGTTTTTATATTTGCTACATAAATTTTCAACACTTTTGTTTAGCATATCTATATTTAAATATTTATTATTAACTACTTTTGTTACAATAACAGGATTATTATTAAAACGTTCAACTAGAAATTTCAACTCGGACAAGACATTTTTTGGATTGCAATCATTTTCACCTACACATACCAAAAGTTTGTCCATTTTTCCTAGGCAGATATTATGACAACCCCTTAACACTTCCTCGGTAGACGCATAAGGTTTGACACATGCTGTTACTTCATATTTTTCGTATGTACTATTTTTTCTCGAGTGTAATAGGGCTGAAGCCAATCCAACGCACTGTTGAGCACCGAAGATCAATATTTTACCGAATTCTGTTTTATAACTTAATTGATTTGAATTTTCTATTTTTGTTTTTGTATGGATACTATTCTTGTGTAACTTATTCTTTACGGTATCAATTTGGTTGTTTAAATATGTAATCTCTTTGTTTGCGTTCACAAGTTCCTTCTGTAAGTGTAATATTTTTTCTTGAAGACATAAATAGTCGGTGTTATTGGTCTTATCCAGAGAGTTACGCCTGTTAATGGATATAGATTTTCTACTGAACGTGGGCGTAAGGTGTATGTCATGATTGTGAATAGATCGTCTCTTTCCAATCTTGGGAGTTTTCTGAAGACATGAGGGAGTTTGGCAGATATCCCTTAATACACGGATTTCGTTGGTTAGCTTACATATTTTTCTTTTTAACTCATTGTTTTCCAATATTGTATTGTCTAATTCATGTTGCGTGCTTAAAAGTTCTGATTTGAATCGATTTAGGTCGTCTTTTAGTTCAAGCATAGTGATGTTATTGACTGTGGTGTATTCTACGCTTCTACATAACATTTCTGTTGATAGAAAAGACTCATTGAAGGTGTCGTTCCGTGTAAGTATTTGCGAATCGCAACTGCCGATAGAATCAAGAACAGTTGGAGTTGAGATTAAGTCATTGTCTTTATAATCTGACTGTACTATTTGTGGCGCCGCAACAAAAGATTCATCCGGACTACGCATTATTGGTAGATCGTGTGATTCAACATAATGAGATGCAGCACCAATAGGCGTGCCATGCTGTGAAGTCAGGGACGTGCACTGCATGACGTTAGTGGTGGTGGTGGGTGGTGATTTTGGAGTAGGACGCTTCATCCTCTTAGTAACGTAAGACAGATCTGTACAAATAGGTGTAGGTGTAGCATTGGCTTTCATCTTTATTTCACATACTCTGCATTTCCAGTTGTTCCTTGTAACTGGGTCTTTTAGGCGAAAGAGTTTTTCAGAATAGCCAATACAATCATACTCAAAGTGGTTTTTGCATATTGAGCAAAGCACAGTATTTTTAGAGTCAACTTTATTTTTACATTTAAATTTAAAATTAAATAATAACAAAAAAAACATTATTATTGTAGTCTCCACACGCGTCCATTAAACATTTCTAAACATTCGCTTCGGTGTTAATGGTGCCTGACCGGTTTTTATTGCAAAATCATAATTAGAATAACCACATTTCGTTACATTGACGGTTTCAATCCAGATCTGTTTGTTGTAAATCATTATAGCGTTTCCTTGTACATACGTAGTAACAACTATAAGTTGACAGTTTAGTACCTAAGTATGATTCTTGGGCGATAAGGAAAATGTATGTAGGTACCTAGTTAGTTACGCCTCGGTGGCTGAGTGGAAAAGCACTCGGCCGGATATCTGAAGGTCTTAGGTTCGTGTGCCTACTCTTGGCATGACCACCATCGCCAAATCTAAATCCGACTTTATAGTTATTAGGTATGTCGATAGTATGTCTAAATATGTCGCCAAAAATCAGAGATTGTCGGTCTACCGTTCAAAAGTTATAGGAGGTCATACCTCATCCTGGCATGGCTACCTTGTAACTCGAAAACGTCGTAGCGAAGATCTGATTACTTATTGGGTGTTATTTAAACGGTTAGCAAAGTATTCGTATTTTTGTTAGCAAAAAAAAATGCTAGTTGGGCAGCAACTTATGGTCAGCAAATATTTCTAAATCAGTCTGCAACTTATATCATTCTGAACAGCAGTCTTATGCCGCTCCCCCCTTTCGTGACTGGCCCTCGCTACGCTGCGCTTCGCCCGGGAAAAAAAAATATCTTAGCCTAACCAAGGATTTCTTATGCTGACCGATTGTATAATTCTGCTGACCAAATAATAATTTTGCTGACCAAATATTAATTTTGTAATACAAATAAACTATTTCCCATTAAAATATGTCGTGAGTATGACAAAGTATAACGCCAAATATCAGAGATTATCGGTCTACCGTTCAAAAGTTATGAGGGGTCATGCCAGGATGAGCGATATTTGGCGACACATTTCGACATACTATCGACATACTATCCATATAGTCAGATTTGGAGTTATTGATGGTGGCCAAGCCTAGATGAGCCACACCTTAGGATCAATAAAGTATGATTTGGCTTTTGCGAGTCATAGCCCGGGTTTTTGATCACTAAAGCGCATTCCGCAAGCGTGGTAATCATCGTGGAACCCAAAGGTTCAGGGTTTGACACCAGTGGTGTGTTTTTTTACTCTGGTTGGTGGTAGGGCTTGTTATTAATCCGCTTGGCTAGCTACCACCATTTTATCTATGTCACCATTCAACAATAGTAACTTATGTGTTCCGAAAGTAAGAGAAAAGTTAGCTAAGGAATCCGGGTGAACTGCGCTTCATCATCATCATCAGCTCATTTTATGTTCCCATTGCTGCGGCACGAGCCTTCCCTATGGATGGATAGGGAAAACGGTACGTAAACCACCACGCGGGTCCATTGCGGATTGGTGGTCGTTGACGACTGCTAATGCAGTCGGGACTAACGGCTTTACATGCCTTCCGAAGCACGGAGTAAGTAATTACAAATAAATAAATAAATTTAATTAGTCGAAATGCTTCATCATTTATCTTATTCTTAATATAGATACCTACTTCCGCGCTCGGACGGAGTAAGTTCATTTGCGGAGGGAGTAGAAGGCAGGCCCGATTAACCATCGGTGCCTTATAGTTACAGAGCACTATGCTACAAAACAAATACTCCACACTATCAGCGAACAGCTTGTGTAGGGCACGTGGAGACGAAACGGAGGCAATGCGGCGCCTACTGTGTGACTGTTACTCTCTGGCTGGCTAGGAAAAGAATAGGACTCCTGGGAAACCGGAGGCTTCAGATAAGCCGCTGGCTTCAGGCTCTCGATTTGTGAACATTCAAAACGGCTGATCCTTACTGGCGCTGTCATATGGTCGAAAATACGTAGCCCCGCGACGATTGAGAACGCTTAGAAACAGAATCTTAAAATATTTAAAAAATCTTGGTTTTGGTTTATCAAAATTATGCATCTACCAAATTACAAATATTGATGTTATCAATGTTTTTGAGTGGTTACCAAGCACATACCTAAATTAAGTAATTTCGTCGTAATTTCAACATAGTAATTTTTAGAAAAATTAATTATGATCGAGTCAAAATTATACAATCGTGTTCAAAACACGCTATGCTAGCAAATTCTAGATAAAAAACTTTACCTACTTATATCAACATTTCAGATTCATCAGTCATATTGTAGTCTTATGCTATTCGACGAAGTTGGCGCATTTTCCTAAAGACATAGTCACTCATCGTCATAATTATTTGTTGACTCATGTTGGTATGGTACAGATCTTACAATATGATCTTACATTGCCAAACTTATGGCATCTATCTTTACACAGGAAAGAGTGAAAAGATGGGGTTGCACAAAAGATCCCGATGGGTCAAAGTGTTACTGAGAGAACCCCACTAAGATAAGATAAGATAAGATAATAAACCCTTCTGTTAAACCCACACTGTTACATAGGTAACAGTGTGATAAATAAATTATTTGACATGATTTGTAAATTTATTGTGACATTGTAGACGCCTGCACATCAACCTTCCCAAAACTGTCAAATTTCTTCATTAAATAATGAACCAGACATATTACATAAAGTTCAAAGGCTATTGAGGAAATTCACCAGTTTGTGGTAGTTTGACGTGCAGGCGTGTCCGTGCAAGCGCTGATCCAGCATACAAAAACGGCTGTGGGTACGGCCACCCAAAAATCGGCCAAGTGCGTGTAGTAATCAAAACGTTGACTTTTGAATTTGGTTAGGTTTTAGCTGTGAATGTGTGCGTTCAGAATCACACACGCACACGGTTCATTGCTAGTTTTTAGGGGTTGAATAAAACCGCAGATAAAGAATAGTAGATTATTAACCAAGGGGATAAAGCAGTGTCTTCTGCCGCGGGTGACGATTTAAATCGCGAGCGTAACGAAGGACTCGAGGTTTACTCCCGAGCGTAGCGAGGGTGTTAAAAACTTAAGACGAGTCTTGAGTGTAGCGAGAGATTTAAGTTCACCCAAGACTAAGACACCTTTATCACCGAGGAAAGTACTCTACTTTTCGTACCATTTGCGAAAAAATTAACACAATAATAATATGAGACAAGCCTTTATTAAATATAATGAAAATTGAAAGTAAAAGTTAACATTCGAAATATTGGTCCAATTATTGATAGAGAGAGTTACATTTTTGTTTGGTACATTTATTGTTGACGAGTTGATTTGAGTATTTATATACAAACTCAATGGTGTAAACACAGATGTAGTTCAGTATAAATTTCGGTAAGTATTCCAAATTTAAATCACATTCTCCCCCTAGAGGTGGCAAGTGGTACGAAAAGAAATTTTTATTGACCTGCCCAGCACATAACAATACAACATACAAAACGTATTTATACATAATACATACATATACATTAAAACTCGTCCAGTTTAGAAAATACAAATAGCACAAAAAAATATCTTCGATCTCAATTAAGGTAGTGGGCATGGCCACTGTGCCCACAACGGTGAATCCGCGCTTATGTCCGTGTATACTTAGTTAGAATGTGTCGAGTTTTTAATGATTTGTTACGCTTTGATAGGGATGTGGACGTTTTTAGTAGGTTTCCTCAATTTAAAAAATGGTCACTGATGTAATGAAGGCCAAATGTTTCTCAACCTCCTCCTCCGTCTGTCCAATGGAGCGGAGTCAGTCAGTTAGATAGACACCCACCTTACTCCGTTCACTATTGTAAGTGTTAATGTCCTTACATTGTTTAATCTTTTTTGTATTATTATTATTAATATTGTTTCAACTATAACTTCATTTAGGAGCTAGTAAGGTTAACCAAATATGTTACTGTACTCATGCATTGATTGTAATCTGTTTGTGTACCTATAGAAATAAATATACTAAAGTGGTCAGCGACTTCCATGCTGAGTGTACCAACAACTTAATTTAAAAAAAAGGTCAAACAAAAAGGCTTCTGATAAGATAACACTTTATTTATACATTGATATAATGCTAATTTATAATAAATACGTTTAACAAATGGAATAATCAATTATCACAAACTTTTATATAAACATCAATGTTTTAATGACGTAGGTATATTGAATGTTACATATTGTTATCTAGTCAACACTACACTTACGGACTCCTAGGTGGCCGAGTGGCAAAACGCTCGACCCGATACCCGAAGACCGCGGGACGGGTTCAATTTCAACCAAAAAATTTGACAATTCCTTTGCAAGATCATTCGGCTCTGGAGTTCTTTGCCGGCGCATGCGTTTCCCAGCTCCAATAGCCCCGGGTCTTTTAAGCGGGGCGTGAAACGGCATTTATGCAGGCCGTCATGAATGGGTGCGCTTGTTACCGTGCTTGTTCCACGGTGAGGAGCGCTCTCATTATTTTGGACCGCATCGGATGCTTACCATCAGGCAGAATGTGGTCACTATGACGTGACAAAATAAAAAAATAAAAAATCCCAGGTCGAGCAGCGTGTTTTGAATTTTTCGGGGCATAGCCCGGGTTTGCGATCACCAACCCGCATTTCGCAAGCTAGGTGATTAAACCTTTACCCATCAATTGTAGTGATGACTTGATTTCAATGATAGAGGCCTTTACCTAGCTGTGGGACTGTTATAGGCTACTAGCTGACCGGCGGACTTCGTACCGCTTTGACAGTTTCCATGACAACACTACAAACAAATCATTTTGTATTGGAAAAATTTCAAAAATCTAAAAAAAATTTAGGGGTGGACACCCTTAACATTTAGGGGGATGAAAAATAGATGTTGTCCGATTCTCCACCCTAGCCGATATGCACGCTAAGATTCACGTAAATCGGTCGAGCCGTTTCAGAGGAGTTCAATAACGTACACCGTGACACGAGAATTTTATATATTAGATTTACAACACTACGCATCGTCACATATCTTTGAGTAAGACTCTTAACTCTACACGATGTTTGGTAATACCAGTATAATCCCGAATATTGCAGGCATCCCGTGCTGGTCTGGGACGTAAAAATAATGTATCAGCTGCCTAACTTCCCGTGCATGTCGTAGAGCCAACTAAGGGTCAAGGGTTCCAAGATGCTCGCGCATCAGGCGATCGGCGCAACCAATCACTGATGTTATCTATTCACCTCGGAGCCCTACTATGATTATGCTTAATGTGGCGTCGAGGTCACTAACGACGAGTTTACTTAAAATTGTTGACTTTGATCTTCTATCTACCCCTATTTGGGGGAACGTGGGAGTATGTATGGCGGGCATTGTAAACATGCCAGAAAGGCACCACATGGCCGAGATATTGAGGTTAACCCTAGGTCTAACCGATACATTGTTCTTGGTCGTCAAAATAAGGTGACCCAAAAACGCAAAAACGCGCTCGAGCAACGCACACATAGACAACCACGCACGGTTAGCTGCGCTACTCGGGACTGGTCCGAGCTGTTCCGAGATTCGTGTCCGTGTGCATATAGTCCCAAAAACAGACATTAAAACATGTCAGGGTTGAACAAAGATAATGTTAGTAAGTGATAAAAATAAAATAAGTTTGGCATGTTATCACGGTGTCCTTTTTACTTAGTTAGCTATGTTTCGAGATTATACACTAATTATCGAACACCCTGTATAGGTCATTTACTTAAATTACTAATTACTACCAGTAGGTACTGTATGACATTGGGGAAATTGAAATTGGCACCCGATGTAAATTGCTAACTTGATGTTTCTATTATTTGTTTTCACATGCTGTGGTTGTCTTTTATACTTTGTGTGTTCATTTGTCATGGAAAGTGTTCGTCTATGATAGGGTATTTTGCAATATTATGACGCAGCAAGGGAGAAAAGAAATGCCGTGCTGAGTTTCTGGCCGGTTCTTCTCAGTACAAGGTCTCCCGCCCTGTGTAGGTAGACTTACGAACCGATGGCATAGTGACATACATAAGAGCTAATTTGTAGTTTAAACTGAATAAGTGATTTGGAATTAAGTAATATTAATAACAATAAAGATAATAATAATAATCAGAATAAAATCAGAAAATCACTCCGACATATTATTTCTGGTTGTTCTCATCTTGCTAACGGAGAGTATTTGCACAGACACAACCAAGTAGCCAGAATAATTCACCAGCAACTTGCTCTTGGATATGGCCTTGTTGAATCGGAGGTGCCGTACTATAAATATGCACCTGCGCCAGTACTCGAAAATGGTCATGCAACGCTCTACTGGGATCGCTCTATCATTACGGACAGGACTATTGTCGCCAATAAGCCTGATATCGTGGTGGTTGACCGATCCCAGCGCCGGGCAATACTGGTTGATATCACCATACCTCATGATGAGAACCTCGTGAAAGCCGAGAAGGACAAGCTCAGTAAGTACCTTGACTTAGCTCACGAGGTGACCGCCATGTGGGATGTTGATTCAACCATTATTGTCCCGATAGTCGTTTCAGCGAACGGTCTGATAGCGAAGAGCCTCGACCAACATCTTAAGAGGCTCTCGCTTGATGGTTGGATCAAGGGTCAGATTCAGAAGGCAGTACTCCTTGACACGGCACGTATTGTCAGGAGGTTCCTCACTCTGCAGCCCTGACCACCGGTAGCTTGGGCCCTGCCCCGCTGCTGGTGGTACTCTAGAATTAGTTTTTTATAATGTTTTATTGTTTTTTTTATTAAAATATTGTAAAAATCTAGTTTTAAGAAAGAAAATAAATAAAGAGTATAATAATATTCAATTGGTGTAGGTATTTTATGTTTGCTGTTCATAACAAATAAAGACTTTAATTATGTTAGACCCTTACAAACATCAGGTTAACATAACATTTAAAATAAAACGCCATACAGATCCGTTAGTATAAGTCAACACAAAAAAAAAATATACAAAAAATTGTGAGGAAATATAAACGAAAAGAGCTTATCTCTAAAAGTGATCAACAAAAATAGGAAATCTTCATTAAATAAATTATGAATAATACTGTCACAGTAACATATTACGTCCATATCTACAAAATGGCCGTTTTGTATGAAGATTTTTTATAAAATTATATTTTTCATACCAACGTTTTTTCAATTTTCTTAGCATCTATTTATGTTAACACAATAAAAATTTTAGGGCAGTGTGTTTGTTTAAATATAGCAGCCCTTAAAAAGAAAAAAAAACAAGTCCCTTCAAAGCTACATTGAAACAAAAGGTCAATACCGCAAACAAAAAAAGAAGTCAATTAAAAAAAATTGGGCTTCAAAGTATACCTAAGTAACATAGTGTTAATTAACTGCGTATAATAAAATGTTTTTTTGTTTTGTTTATATAATTTTGACGCAAATTTTGTTGCGAAACAAATTACAAAAACACAAATGTTGAAACAATTTTATAAATAGCTTGCCTACTTCTTAACTGATCTTTAGTATTTGTAAAAATATTATGATCGGGTGTTAATGACGGTAGTTGACATTGAATGGGTGCCTTTGGCTTTCAAAGTAAAAAAGTAAATAGTGTTGAATAATTTCGGCGGGCTGGTTAGAACCACGATAGCTCAATTGGAAGAGCACCTGACCCGGTATGTCGGAAGGGTGCAGGTTCAAATCCTGCTCGTGGAAATTCTTTCAACATTTGTGTTTTTGTTATGTGTATAATAATTAATCATATTAACAACCGGTATTGAGTTTTAGAAGTAATAAACTTATTAATGAATGAGAAAAACGTCAATATTATAGGTAAGGAAGGTCCCAATATATTACTTACTTGATATACAATATAGTATTTAAAACCATTTTACATATTCACTCATATAAACTACAAAGGCACCGGTCTGCAATTGCTGTGGTTAAGCAACTTTTGCATAGGCCGGTCATCGGATGAGTGACCGAAAATTTATCATCGCGAGCTCCTCCGTGCTTTGGAAGGCACGTAAAGCGGTTGGTCCCGGCTGTATCAGCAGACGTTAACAACCACCAATGGGCCCGCGTGCTGGTTTATGGTCCGTTCTCCCTATCCATCCATAGGGAAGGCGTGTGCCCCAGCAGTGGGGACAGAATGAGCTTGTGATGAATGAAACTTTCTACGAGTATGTTTAAGGAAAATACAGTGATGTCGCCAGTAAATAAAAAATATGGCACTGAAAAATAACGATATTTTTTTATTATTTTGTACTTTGCATTCGCAATATAGATTAGTTATGAGATAAAATTTTACTAGATTTTTTCTGAACGATAATGTTTTTTTTATTGCATAGAAAGTTTCATAAGATTTGGCTTACTGATTTGAAAGAAATCAAATTGCTTTTAAATTAAAATCTGGTACACTTCTCCAGTTTCAACACAATCCTACTAATTTTAAAATCTAAAATGCTTAATTTTGTTAAAATTTTTGCTATATTATTATTTGCCATAATAATATCAAAATAAGAAGCCCTTAAGCCCCTGTAGTAACAATATTATTTTAACTGCTTCAAGCATTTTCTGATAAATACGAGTATCAGATTTCATTACGATAGTAATGTATGCGTGAGAAAAGAGTTCCGGGTATGCTATCTGACTTAGCAAATGCTTAAGAGGAAACACTAAGGTCGACTGAATTGAAAAATATGTATGAAAAGTAGACAAAATCAACGTTTCGTAGTCCCCCGATTCCTCCTCCAAAACTGAACAGATTTAATTATTTTTTCATTAAAAATTAAATGGCTTTTGCTGTGTCCAATTTACCACCTTTCATGAGGTGCGGGTTTCGTATTCCGCTCGTGAACACTTTTTACAAATTGTTATTTGTTCGCAAATAAAATAAAAACAATTTGATAAAATAAAATGTGTTTTTGCTTCCCACAACAAGGTGGTCCGACGATCTGGTAAAAGTCGCGGGAAGCCGCTGGATGCGAGCAGCACAAAACCGGCCTTTGGGGGAGGCCTTTGTCCAGCAGTGGACGTCTTTTGGCTGATTGTTTTTATCCTACGGGTAAGCGCTGTGCTTACCCGTAGGATAAAAACCTGATGTTAAGTGATGATAAGGCCTTCCTAAACCTTCTTCCCCGATGTTAAGTGATGATAAGGCCGAAGGTGGAAGCGCACTTCACCTCAAATCCTCAGCCACTGCACTGGCCCCAAGGTCGCGTACCATTTTCAAGCGCTCATGGGGAATCTAGTACATTATTATCGAAGATTATCACGGTGTCTCTATACATGGGTGCAACTATGTTTCGGGATTACACACCTACCAAACATACTATATCATAAACAGTTGATTTTACGGCAAATATAACTCGCACTAGGATTTGAACGTAAGAATGGTTGGTTTAAGTAGTTGCCCTATCGAGTTGTGTCAACTGGTGGGCTAGCCTCTCCTCCCGAGCCCTTCTGGCTTGCCCTAAAGCCCTTTTCTCGGCGAATCTGTTTATAAACGTTTCCACTGGAACTTTACCTGTAACAAACAAAGAGTGGAAGTAAGTAAAATAAATTATCTTTACCTATATATATAAATCTTCTGTGCGCGTGTACGTCACTGAACTCCTTCTAAACGGCTGGACCGATTTGGATGAAATATTCTGTGTGTGTTCAAGTGGATTCGAGAATGGTGTAGATTTACAATTGGACCCGGTAGGTGGCGCTGCTATAGGGGTCCATCATGGGATACGGGTGTTCCTAAGCGAACGAACGATTTGTTTTTGTTGTCACGAAAACTGTCAAAGCGGTACATAATCCGCCGGTCAGCTAGTTCATACATTACATGAAGTATATATATATATATATATATATATATATATATTTATAATTTTTATCTTTACAATTATATATTTATCATTATTAGTGTTAATTAAATTTTGCTTCATTTATAGAATACACATTATTCTAGTATGTTTTAATAGTTACACCTCTGATCTTACAGTTTATTAGCTCTCTCCATCCGACTGGTTGTCTGGAAGAAATCGCTTGAAACCGATAAGACCGCCAAATTGTAACTTTGTATTTATGTTTAATAGTGTTGCAACAAAAGTATTATCTATCTATGTATACCTAAGTATAATAAGCAAGTCGTCCAAGTAATTAACGTGCCATCGTCAATATCTTTGAACAAAGCACGTGATAGGGAATACCCGTGTGCAGTATATAACGCCACCGCGTCAAACGCTATGGACACGTCAAAGCAATATGACCGTCCACATAATATTAATATTTGTTTTGCTAATTCAATATTATGTTCGGACAAATGGAACGACTGTCAGCATTGACGTAAATGCTAAGCAATTACTAGCAATTTGCGTCACACAAAAGGTCCGATGCTTTTTATATGTGTGGGGATAAAGCTGGATTAGAAGCACAACACCTATTCAAGTTTTAAGCAGAGTCACGGACAAAGACAAATTACTAATAACCTGCCCTAAAACTAGACACTGGCTAAATCATAGCGAGAGCCATCTTACAAGAAATTGAATTGAAGTTGTGTATGGTCGAAACGGGAGGAGGAGGAGAGCCTTTGGGGGAGGCCCTTGCCCAGCAGTGGGCGTCTTTTGGCTGAGATGATGATGTTGGTTGAAACGTCGGGTATACAACGTGATCCCTATCTACTGACCCTGATAGGTAGGGTATGGCAAATGGAACTACGGGTCCGGCTGTCTTTTCAAAGGTACCACGGGAGTTCGGATCGTAGGCCCCTTGCCGGTTATGCTTTCGCGGGCGTCTCCGGCAGGTCCCGGACATGGGTTGGACTCGTGGTGGCTATGTGGTTAGCTGTAGAAGTGGGAATCTTCGTCTGCCTGTTTGAGGTCTGGCCCGGCTTCCATTTCGTGCTCAGCGAGCGGGTCCGAGTAGCGGTCTAGGTGGGGCCTGTATCGGGGCACGTGAGTTGTCCATAGTTGGTTGTTCTGCTCGGTGGTATTCATTGAGTAGGGTTCCAACATCTCCGGCACTAGTCTGGAGAACTAGTAGAGGCGCCCTCTAGATGCAATGTCTCCGGTTGAATCAGCCGCGTAGGATTTTGGAACTGATGAGGTGCCTGGATGGGTACTGAGAAGTGAGTGGGCTTACAACTCCGCCACCAATGACGACATTTGGTAGTCGGCTTTAGAGTTGACGACCCGAGCAGTGGAACTGCGAGTTGTGCTTTTGGTGCAACGAAAAGTGAGCGAGCTTAAATCTCCGGCAACCTATCTGGATATTAGGTAGTGGACTAAGCGTGTACACGAGCAACTCGCTCGAGACATTAGTCTTAAAAGTACCGGATGAAGAATGCGCTTCGGCGCGTCCTGATCCGGGGTTATGACCTGACGTAGATGGTCCCATGTGCTTGCGTATGGATATCTGACAGTATAAACTTTAAAGTCGTGTATAGCGGGGTGTGGTGCCCCATGCTTGAGTCGGCCAGTATAGACGTCATGGTTGAGCGCTTCAATGGGACTGTCATGGCGCTATTTGACATGCGAGCTCCGTTAAGACGTGTAAATCTAAAGCGCCCTCCTGCGTTCTGGTTTACCAAAGGAGTGCGGATGGCCATGACTAGACGCGATCATGCTTTCCGCAAGTTCAAACGGGAACGTTCGGACGTGAATTGGGAGTCGTTTAGGGTTGCAAGAAACCGCTGCAATCAGACGGTGAGAGCAGCTAAACGCAGATATTTCCACAATAGTGTCACTAATTGTTCGCCGACCGATATATGGAAATTTCTTAAAAGTCTTGGTATTGGCAAAGTTTTAAGCTGTCCCCTCATCACCCTCTTTTCCCCTCGATGATCTCAACAATCGCTTCTCGTCTTCTCCGACTCTTGACCATGCTCTAGATTAAAAACTCTTACTGAAATAGCCTCCATGCCCCCATCTAATTTAGAAAACTTTATTTTTTCTCTAGTGTCTACTGACAAACTTCGCAAAGTCATCCTTTCCATCAAGTCAAAAGCTGTTGGCTTCGACGATGTCAACTAAGCAATGATTACTAACATACTTGATGAGATTATCCCTGCTCTTGTACACCATGTTAATTTCTCCCTGAGTACTGGGACATTTCCTAACATCTGACGTAAAGCCTATGTGTTACCTCTACCAAAAACCTCCAATCCCAGTACTTTAAACAATTTTAGACCTATCTCCATTTTACCCTTAATCTCTAAGGTCCTTGAAGCAGTAATTCATAAACAATTATCCCAGCACGTGCATAAGAACTCACTTCTCTCTGAATTGCAATCCGGTTTTCGCCTTGCTCACAGTACCAGTACAGCTCTGCTTAAAGTGACTGAGGATGCCAGAGAGAGTATGGAGCGGCAGGGTCACCGTGTTGGTCCTTATTGACTTCTCCAACGCTTTCAACACGGTTGACCACGACTTGTTACTCGCCATGCTATCCCATCTTAGTATTTCATCGACGGCTCTGGATTGGTTCTCGCCTTATCTTCGCAATCGTGAGCAAGCCGTTAAGAGTTGATCGCAAATTCTCGAAATGGAGTACTCTCTTAACTGGTGTATCACAAGGAGGTATCCTGTCTCTGCTTGTTTTTTTCCTTTTTATTAACTCCTTTACTCCTCTTATTCGCTGTTCTCACCATTTGTATGCAGACGACCTGCAATTGTATCGCGATAGTCATGTTACTGACATTGACGCCGCTGTAGCTGCTTTGACGGTCGATCTGCGGAGTGTAAGTGATTGGTCGAGGCAGTATGGAGTAACGGTGAATCCTATGAAGTGCCAGGCCATAATTATTGGTAGTCAACGTCAGCTGTGTAAACTTAATGTCTCTGCTGTCTCACCTGTCACTTACAGTGTTGACATTCTTTTCTGCTCCTGCATCAAAGACCTTGGTTTGCAAATTGACAGCACACTCAGTTGGTCTTCTCAAGTCACCGAAGTAAGTCGGAGAGTCAAGTCAAGCCAGCACATCAGTCTACCACAAACTGTTAAATTTCCTCAATAGACTTTAAATTTTATGTATATGGTATATGGTTGAACATTTATTGAATTGAAAAAAGGCCAGGTCAAGAGTACCCTAAACCGAAGAGCATGTATGAAGGGAATAATGAAAGTTGACGAAGCGAAACAAGTATGTAAGGATCGTAGCAAGTGGAAAGAAGTGGTCTCTGCCTACCCCTACGGAAAAGAGGCGTGATTATATGTATGTATGTATGTATTTATTGAAGTTTGACAGTTTTGTATATGGTTGAGAAGTGTAGGCGTATGTACTTCGTTTTTGAGCTATTGTGAAAATATATAAAATTTAAAGTAGATTTGTGAAAAATTTAAGTAGAAGTGAATTACAAAATATTAGCCAACCTTCATCCGTTTCTAGTAAAGCATAGATTTTTGGACACACCACACAACAACAAACAACAATACACACCCAATAGGAACAGCTCCGCCACCATCTCCGCATCCTCATCAGCCTTCAATGCAGCCTGCTTCAAGCATTCTCTTATCCTGTGAGGGTCATACATCTCCGCCAGCTTCTGATGTTTCCTATGCAACTCCTCATAATTCATTTTCATTTGTACTATAGTCGAGATACGGTCTACCACATCTGTTTTGAGAGTGTCCAACATCTGTTGCTTTATTAAGTTGTCTTGAGCTATCTCTTCAATGCTACCCATAAGCTCTTCGGTTTCCAAATCGAGTTTTATTAGTTGCGGATTATTTTCCAAGAGTTTGTCCTGTGAAACACACATCAAACACACGTTTTAGAAAACATCATCTCAAGCTATCAAAAACTGTATCAGACAACAACACAAGCACTTTCTTAGCAGCAGAATAATTGAAGCCTGGAACAGATTGCCTGAAGAAGTGGTATCAGCAATTTTAAAAACATTTAAAATTATAAAAACAGATGTATAGAGAAAAAACCGGATACAGACTAGACCAGCTGTCTTAACTGCCTGTCTGTTTAATAATAATTATAATAAAGATGGTGTAACGTTGCAGTTGCATGATACCTAATAATAACAATAAAACTAATATTAAAGTTAATAATTAATAAGTAAATAATAATAAAATACAATAAAGTATTCTTAAATATTGTACAGTATCGTAAAGTGGTGACTGTACCGCGCGCAGCGTTCTTTTGTTTCCAGCTGGGACCGACTCACGCGGTAACAATATTTAAGAATACTTTGAAAGGCTAATTGGTCTAAGCGACATTTTTTGCGATATTGAGTTAATACATATTTGGGATCAGCAATTTTCTCCGTCGCTAGAGTCGGCTTTCGCAATGTTTTGACTACTTTTTTGGCGTTTAGCAAAGCAAAACAGGCCTCACTTCTAAGGTTATTGATCTATACGAAACAAAATTAGACAAATTTGAGGACTTAAGCTATTTTGATTTTTCTAACTTTGGTAATGGCAGTGGTTTTGTCGTTTGGTCTACTTTGCATTAAACCAAAACGATAAGCCTTGTCGTTTGGCCCATTAAGAATGAATACTAGATCAGTGTCACCAGTGTCCGACAGGACCTAATGATCAACACTTTTTTCCTATAATTATTAAAAATAGGGACCAGCATTTATTTATAAATTGTTTTGCTTATGTTTCGAATTACTTGCAGGATCAACCTGGTTTTGAATACAAATAATTTATTTGCTATTAAATAGGGTGGTTAAAATGTGGATGTTAACGAGAAATTACATATACTTAGTAGCTAAAACCTATTTAATCAAATATTAAGTTATTGTTATAAATTTATGATGAACAAATGAATATGTAAATTAACGGAACAATTCAATTTAATATTTACTAAAGACAGGTGTGGAAATGTGGATTACCTCTTTATACTTTCTTTGTCTTATTAAACAAATGAATAATACGTATCTTTTTATACAATATCTTTGTATGCAATTAAATAAAAATTCCAATAGTAGGTAAACACTTTCAAAGCAAATTGAAAATCACCTGTAAATCCGTATTCTCCAAAACCTCTCGCAACTCTTCAACTGTCAAATCGGTCAGCTCCGGAAACATCAATGTCTGGCTGCTCACATGAGGCTGGGGGCTGACATCGATATACTTGTCATCGTTACACGTTAAGGTTGGGAGTGAACGTTGCAGCTCACGTATGATAGCCTGGACTACACGTCCCAGATCTGAGTGTGGAGTGTAGTTAATGAGTCCTGGTGCTCCAATTACCTGCAAAGAATAGAACAGAATACTTTATTGTACTTAAAACACTAGTTTATAATAAAAATACGTTTTAAAAGTCTTATAAAGGCCAAAGATTTAGGTAATATAAATATGAGGGCACTGAAATGGTGTGCAGTAAAAATGATAGTCAACCTACTCAAAATATACATTATTATTTGATCTTAATTAGAATAGAATTAACGACTATTTTACGCCCTGAATTGATTTAAATTATGATCATTAAATCACAACAAAACTAAAAAAAAAACATTCGGCTTTTACATTGATAATTTACCTTTTCTAAGACGTTATGACCAAAAATTTCTGAGTTGTATAAACATTTTTTTGCGAATTTATTTATTTCGTATATACAGTTCGATAGAGAAAAAAATTCTGAGAAAAATTTGGCCAAAATGGTTTATACACCAATTGAACCCAAAGGTATTGATATATATATAATATAATTTATTATTATTTTGTTAATAATAATATGTGTACAAAATTTAATGATGATCGGCTGAATAGTTTACGCGTAAAAGCATATCAAACAACAAACAAACTGACAAACTCACTTTCGCATTTATAATATTGGTTTGGATAATGAAAATGTCCTGTTTAGCTTTGCTATTTTAAGTGTGAATGCGGTTGTATATTTATTTAATAATTATTAAACTTATTTGCATATGTTTTTAAATGAGTTCAACCTTTTTTAAATAAAATCGGATTGAGTTTTCAAACATATGTTAAAATAAAATGTATTTAAATCAAAAGCACTACGGAGTAATGATATAAACTTCGAAGCAAATCATCGCAAAAATAACTTTCTACCCCTTTTTAACCCCGTTAGGGGATGAATTTCAATAAAATACATCAGACACACATATTCCATCAATTCTGTTAAAAAAGGTTTATGCAAAATTTTAAGTAGATTGGACCAAGGAATCACATTGTCCCATACAAATTTTGCCCTCATTTTCACCCACTTAGGACTAGAATTTCGGAAAATCCTTTCTTATTGGATTCCTACGTCATACAAAGAACACACCCTCCAAGTTTCAGGTCTCCACATTTAGCGGATTAGGCTGTGCGCTGATCCATCAGTCATGCAGGACAAAACATTTTATATGTATAGATTTATGCATGTTGATATTATAAGGTACTTACATTTAAATTATTTATAATATATCTTAATTTCACCTACCAAAGTTATCTCTGCACCACCTATCTATGGCTGCCTGGTAGAGAATGCCTCAGGCATTAAGTCCGCCATGTAATATTTATGTTGCAAAAGTTTAACTAAATAAATAAATAAAAAAATATGCATGTGAGATCGTCTTAAATATTTCAAAAAATAATCTGCTTTGCAGGAGAAATAGTTTTAAGAATGGTAGTTATCTAGGCAGGATTTTGTGTGAGAACTCTTAATGTTTGTAAGTTTAAAAGAAAAAATCAAACTTACCTGATTTGATAGTGCAACTTACTAACATGTATGAAAATAAAAAATTTGAAACTGAATAGTGATAATTCTGCTTAGCAGGAGAAATAGTTATAAGGATGGTAGCCATCCAAGCAGGAGTTTGTGCGGGAACTCTTAATGTTTTTAAGTTTACAGGAGTTGGAAGCTTTCACATCTGCCTATCATATAGTTAAGGAACTGATTGCAGATTGTTAAAGATGAAAAAAAAAGTTTACAGGAAAAAATTTCACTTGCCTGATTCGAATTGTCTCCAACCCAGGGGTGCATAATTGGCGGATTTAAGAATATGCAAGGCTTCTCGTTAGGAAACTCCGGGCTCAATACCACGTTTAAACTCATATTCTTCCCATCTGCGGTAAATTCGACTCTGTATTCGGTGTTCTCGTTAATTTCAACGACATGTTCATTGAATATTTTTAACGTGTCTATTTGGCGTTTCCTAACGTCCTGCTCGGTATAGTATGTGCGTGGTAGCATTTTATTGTAATTTGTGTACTGAAAATGTAGTAATACACTTTGTAATTTCTGCAAAATGGTAAATAGAGACGACAAATTTGTGCGTTCGTAAAATTCGTAATATTTGAGATTCTTGACAATGAAGTATTAAGTTAAACATTGTTTGGTATTAATAAAGTTCAATTTACAATTACCTTTCTGTTTCGTTAAATTATTGCCACCGAATAATCGGCAAATTGTATAATTTAAAATAAAAACAATTTTCACACACAGACCACAGTGAGTGACAGCAAGCAAGCAGCAGTAATCAATTATTTGTGTCTTTCTAGGTAAAATAGGCAAAAGGACTCAGCTAATAGAGCCTAATCTTTATTGAAATTTTATTTACATAACATAAAAAAAATCCAAAACTGTATTAATTGTTGCTAAAGTCAAAAATCAGTTGCTGTGGTAGCCTTTTAATGTCAATCACTGGTTCCTGCCAAGCACTGGTGTCACTACTCTATATTGTTGCTCCGATAGATAGAAAATCAGAATTTGTTTGGCAATGAAGCAGACAGACCTCCTACAGCGTCTCGTTTTCGTTAGTGATCGAATGTCATTATAAAAACTCTTACTAGATAAAAGCCTTGACGACCTCCGTAGCCGAATGGCTTGCACGCCGGACTTTGGACGGCGCTAACTCTGAGGTCCCGGATTCGATTCCCGGGTCAATTTCAAAAATGAACTTCGTTAATGTGTCGGGTCTGGGTGATTATGGTACCGTCATTCTGATTTACATAAAACTTAACTCGGGATCAGAACAATGTATGTGATGTCTAATTAATTAGGCTAACTAATTTATTTATAAAATTTAAAAAAAAAAAATATTCAGTTTAGGCTACAAATAGCTGTTATCATTACGCCATCGCCATTCGTAAGTCTACTCTAGGCGGGAGACGGGAAAATCCAAAAGTGGAAATAAAAATGTGTATTCTACAATCTGCCATTACTTAATATGGCAATAAATTTAAAAAAAGTATTATTTTTGCCAAGCTAGAAGTCCTTTTTGTTTAGGAACTTTAAAGAAATTATATTTTAATGATTGATGTTTCTTGCCAAAAATTAAGATTTCTAGCTGATAAACTGTACCACGGAAATGTCTCAAAACTATCTTTAGACATTTGAAAGCATCATTTACATTTACAGGCACTGTTTTTGACAAATAAAACCGTATTCTAGAATAAACGTCTTCTTACGTTCGGCGAGAACGCTTACTATGGCACGAACACTTGCTGCGCGAGCGGCGCACAAACTGACCGTTTCTCGTGGGGTTGCCAGAGTGGAAAAAATTTTTGGTATAGACGATGTGATTGAGGGACAAATAATCTTTATTACTGGAAACCGTCACTTTATCGCAATTAATTAGATCGAATTTCATTTCCCATAACACTATTCACCGATGTTTTTATTCATTAATGAACAATTCCGCGAATCTCATTACATCGCATATTTATTTTCTCGAATAGTTTTTATCACTAAACACTTCATCGTATTTTTTTTTTCGTTTTTTTTTTATTGCATCGATATATTATTGTTAGATCGATGTTTCGTTTCTTATAATTTTGTTTTTATATGTTTATATGTATATATATATTTTGTTCTTATAAGTTTCAGTTCGCTAAATAGTCGGTTACATCAAATTTCACTTCACTTAAGTCATTGTACATCGAAAATACAAAATACTAACAAAGTTCACATATTTAAACGGGATTTAATGCAAAACTACTTAGTAAAGGCATTTCTTTCATTCAGGCATACCTTTTAAACCCGTTTTTCATTTTCCTTGTCCTTTACTTTACGGGATACAATATAATAACAATATCATCCATCATCAATATGAGTAATTAATTTTAAATTATTAATATTGTTTAAAAAAGTTAACACGTTGTGATTACTAAAGTGTAAGTATAAGCGCTACTAAAGTCAAATCATTGACAGAAATGAACCGCTGCAAAACCGACTCCACGTAGTCTTGTCTGCCCTACACTAGAGTGCAATATAAAAGCGCGTAGGCCCGGAGGGGCGAGGCCCCCGCCCGATCCTCTAAATGACAGCACACATTTACAGAATACACTAAACATGCACACCAGTTTAGGCCCAAGACACCGTACTCGTAGAACAAGGGTACGAAGAACCGGTTCACACTCGCTCTACACCAGGTACAGACATGTACCTGGGCGCTTCTCTCCTCCACCACGGCCCGGTCAACCCGAGCCGAGGTCCGTGCCTTTAGAGGCGCCCTCGGGTTGCTCCACTCCCCGATCCGATCCGAACCCTTCGGAGAATCTAGTAGGGCACGGGGACGCGCACTACTTGTGCGCGATGCCGTTTCCTCTAGATAACCTCTGAAGGTGATTCGTTTCACACGGCTTGATGATTGCCGCTGATTGCCGCTGCGGCATTTTCAGCTTCACCGGGCTTTTTGGGGGCGGCGAGGAACGTAAAGGGTCCCTCAAGCCGTGTGAAACGAATCACCTTCAGAGGTTATCTAGAGGGAACGGCATCGCGCACAAGTGCGCGTCCCCGTGCCCTACTAGATTCTCCGAAGGGTTCGGATCGGATCGGGGAGCGGAGCAACCCGAGGGCGCCTCTAAAGGCACGGACCTCGGCTCGGGTTGACCGGGCCGTGGAGGAGGAGAGAACCGACCAGGTACATGTCTGTACCTGGTGTAGAGCGAGTGTGAACCGGTTCTTCGTACCCTTGTTCTACGAGTACGGTGTCTTGGGCCTAAACTGGTGTGCATGTTTAGTGTATTCTGTAAATGTGTGCTGTCATTTAGAGGATCGGGCGGGGGGGCGTTCGCAACCGTTATGGGATCGTCGGGGTCATCTAGGACGTGCTTAGGACGCCTAGACATGAACCGTTTTGTTGGTGGAAGGCTTCCAACATTATAGTTGGCGGCAGCCACAACAAGCGGGTTAGGGTGGTGGGGGGCGTTATCAAAGTAACGTATGGAAACGTCCTTGATAAAGTCTTTGATAGTGGGAAGATCAAGATCGCGGTGGAGATCTACGTTGCGATAGTACCACGGGCAACCCGTGGCACCACGCATGAAACGGTTCTGGAGGGTTTGTAAGCGATACAAATAGGAGGGCGCGGAGTGCGCGAAAACTACGCTAGCGTAAGTCATGACGGGGGCGGCGCGGGGCGGTGAGCGTTACATCCATCTGCGACGATAAGCTCGCGTGGGACCGCCCGCCGCAGCCCCGCAGCGCCGGAGCCGTGACAGAAACAATGCCTGCTGCATGCTGCATGTTTGCTTGCATGCTGTATGCTTTCTTACATGCTGCGTGCCTGCTGCAGTAGTTGTGTAGTTAACGAGTATAATTATTAAGCTGTAGTAGGTAGGGAAAAAATATTAATATACATAGAACTGACCGCAACACAATTTACCGTCAACAGGCGAATGCATCGTTCGATGAAACGTTACTGCGATAAAAAGTTTTTAAGTGAAAAAGTATTATGGGTTCCGATACATATTGTATTATGTTTTTACGAATAGTTTCATCGATAACTTAATACTTTTATGAAATGTAAGTTCGTTATACCGTTTCTCTGGTAATCAAAACAACTTTAAAAGATTATTTTTAAGAAACTTTTTTCGATGATATAAAACAGCGATGATTAACTATTTGATGAATTGAAAAAAAATATATTAAAAATCGTGGAGTAGTTTTCGGTAAAATGAAATTCGATATTAAAAAAATCTGTATTCTAATAGACACCCATTACTGTGTATTCATTTGTATAAAAATACACTTTGTTTATAAATATTAAATAAAAAAAAAAAATTATACCTCGGTAATATTATAATCTGCATATATTAAATATATGCAGATTTTGGGGAGGTCGTTAATAGCTACATTTACCTTAGTATCCTACTACTATTATAAAGGCGAAAGTTTGTAAGTATGGATGTATGGATGTTTGTTACTCTTTCACGTAAAAACTACTGAATGGATTTTAATGAAACTTTCCTCATATACAGTCCATGACCCAGACCAGCATATAGGATACTTTTTTTTTTTTTTACTTTTTTTTTACTGTAGTCTTCGCGAACGAAGTCGCGGGCAACAACTAGTATCTAAATATATTAATAGTTTTAGATTGTTGAGTCTTGAGACTCTATCATGTTGACAATAATAAAATTTATATTCAGTTGTAACGTAATTGCTAAGATTTGTTGAAAGTAATTTTGAGCAAATAAAAAAGGGCAATCCCCAAAGTTTGTTAATCTCATGTCAATAACGTCACACAGCGGACGTCTTTTGGCTGTGATTATGGCGGTGATGATGATGATGATGCAAATAACAATCAACAAAAAAAAGTGAACAAAAAAACTCTCGAAAGTTTGTAAGTATGGATGTATGGATGTTTGTTACTCTTTCACGTAAAAACTACTGAATGGATTTTAATGAAACTTTCCTCATATACAGTCCATGACCCAGACCAGCATATAGGATACTTTTTTTTTTTTTACTTTTTTTTTACTGTAGTCTTCGCGAACGAAGTCGCGGGCAACAACTAGTATCTAAATATATTAATAGTTTTAGATTGTTGAGTCTTGAGACTCTATCATGTTGACAATAATAAAATTTATATTCAGTTGTAACGTAATTGCTAAGATTTGTTGAAAGTAATTTTGAGCAAATAAAAAAGGGCAATCCCAAAGTTTGTTAATCTCATGTCAATAACGTCACACAGTGGACGTCTTTTGGCTGTGATTATGGCGGTGATGATGATGATGATGATGCAAATAACAATCAACAAAAAAAAGTGAACAAAAAAACTCGTTTGTTTATTATAAACATAATTTGTATACATAAACCTTTAAAATTCCACTAATTATAACAGCAAAAAGTATTTCAAAAACAGTTTGCATTTGTGTTGGTCAAAGAAATTTTTTGTGGTTTAACGCTTTATAGTTGTACCTTTGTTTCACTCAGCTTTATAATGCTACTAGTTGTTGCCCGCGACTTCGTTCGCGAAGACTACTTACAGTAAATAAAAAAGTGTCCTATATGCTGGTCTGGGTCATGGTCTGTATATGAGGAAAGTTTCATTAAAATCCATTCAGTAGTTTTTACGTGAAAGAGTAACAAACATCCATCCATACTTACAAACTTTCGCGTTTATAATATTCAGTAGGACGATGCGCCTTTGCGAAAGCGGACTTAATAAATCTCAGGTATAGGTTTAGTGTGTAAAGTTAATTTTTATTTATCAAAAACATGACAAGGTATTAGTATTTTCAGTTACAAGTTAAATACTGTATGTAAAGTAAATAACCTACTGTCCCTGTGCTGGGAAAAGGTCAAATGCGGGTTGGTGATCGACCACAAATCCGGGCTGTGCACCGAATTAATGCGAAACACAGTTTGCCCTACGTCCTACGTCCTAAACGTCCTACTGCCGACATGGGAATCGAACCCAGAACTATCGGATGTCGGATCGAACGCTTTTCCACTCGGCTACAGAAGGGCAACTCTGGCGTTTTTTTTAAATTAAAATACAAATCCAATACTTAATGACATTTAAAACACAAAAAAAACAAAGATGCTAATGCAGTCACGACACTGCGTCAAGTAACGACTGTTCATGCTATATAAACAAGCAAAATAAAATGTTTGTACCAATCCGGAAACAAAAATCACGTATTGAGCGTCGAGACACGCAACGCAGCATATTTCAACACGGCTTGGACGGTCCGCATTGCGGTCGACGCGTATATCAAGAGTGAAGTCCATTTATGTCCCACCACTAGGGGGGATTGAAGCGCAAACAACGAATTTATAGTTGCACGAGCGATATCTTACAGAGAGCGCATTCATATTACAACTTTCTTGCGAACTCCTTCGTGCTAGCGCGAAATTTAAAAAATAAAAATAAAGAATTAATTTTACCGCCAAAAAGGACGATAGGTACACTTGACATAACCTTAAAATTATCTCTCTTTGCATAATATACGATCGAGACGAGAGGCTCGCGGCGACTTTTATGTAATACGATGTAATAAAGTTATGCAACAATCATTTCGGCCTCATATTTTTGGTGGGTTGCGATAGTCTTTGCGACGCCATGACCGCGGCCGTTCGCGCGCTTTCCAATTGACAGTTCGGCGTGTCAGTTGCATATTTTTTTATTATGTTTAAAACTTTTTAAAACCGTGTGTGCCAATGTTTTGCGCAAAGTGGTTCTACCGTGTGTGACTTTTCGAATTTTTTACTTCTTTTTTAATTGACCAAGGATTCAAAATTGGGTAAGTTAAAAAAAGTTTTTTAATTAAAAGTAATTAAGTTAAGTAATTTATAACATTTATAAGTTAAGTAATGTTTTTTTCTCTTTACAATTTTAAACTTACCTACGCTTAAAAATATACCCACAAAAACTAAAACCAAAATTAATTAAAACAGTTTCAACACTGTTTTTTTTTAACTTAAATCCATGTTTCGACATAAACATTTCTGGGTTTTATTTGCAACATACTTTCACATAACATTGCGGAAAGGCTGCGTCTTTGTTGTATGTATGGATGACATAGTTGTGTTGCCCAATTTTTTCTTTAAAGTTAGATAAGTTAAGTTGTGAAATTTACGAGATCCGAGCCGATACGTGTAACCTACTTTTTACGCCTTTATGTAAGTAAACATTAAATTATACCATGCCAATTAAAATTGGGAACTATTGCAAATCTTAAGTTAATAATAGTTAATGAACAAACTGCTTTAGTCTGCTCGAGCTCTAAGTGCTCGACTCATGAAAATTTAACTGTTGTTCAGAGACCATGACCAAAAAGTTTTTAACATTGAGTGATCTCTTTTTAAAATTCAGTTGCGTTGCGAAAGAAAGAAATTATGAAAGAAAAAAAGATAGAAACAGCTACACTTCAAAAAATAGTTTTTATGAGTCATAAACTTTTTGTTAAATGAAACTTTTTATACGAAAAAACGAGAGCTTAAAAAAGTTTAAGGAAAGTTTCAAATACCGAAACTTTAGATTAAACAAATTTAGTCCTAAATATGGCAAAGTGGCTTAAAATCACAGTCTGTCCTTTCGACATCGCCGATAGTTTATAAGATAATGTGGGTAGGTACTGAGTTCTATTCGAAGTTACTTGCATTCATCACCAGTTTATTTTATGTAAGTATTCACTACTGGGGCAAGAGCCTACCCTATGGATGGATAGGGAGAACAAGCTATAAACTACCACGCGGGCTCAGTGCGGATTGGTAGTTGTTAACGACTGCTAATGCAGTCAGGACCAACGGCAACGGCAGCAAAAGATGATAAAATATGGTCACCCATCCGATGACCGGCCTTTGCGAAAGTTGCTTAACTTCAGCAATCGCAGACCGAGCGCGTTAACCACTGCGCCGTCGAGCTTCTCTTATTTGCATTATCAACCCTTATTGTTCCACTGCTGGGCTCACACATGAACAATATCACATGAGGAGATCGTGCCATAACCACCTGCCACCACACTGGCTTGGGGGTTCGACCCTATCCGACCTTTACAGAGTCACCGGGTTATTTGGTTCTTTTTTTGAGAATTTGGTCATTGCCACCGGGTATTTCAGCTTCACCGGGCTTTTTTGGGGGCAGCGAGAAACTAGGGTTCCTCAAGCCATGTGAAACGAATCACCGTCAGTGGTTTTCTAGAGGGACCGGCATCACGCACGAATCCGGTTTACGACAACCTGTTTATATCTAGAGGGGGTGTAAACAGGTTGCCTTAACCACTAGACCACAGAGGCGACTAAAAATGACTGATGCCATCACCGTATATCAAAATATACTAGAAATTCTGAGCTTCCAGCTTAGAATTCCGGATATATTTCGGATGTATGCATCTATCTGTCTATAGCGACTATAAAAACATGTAGGTATGTAAAAAAACGAAGCGAGCCTTAAGGCTCTTTCAAATTAGGCGTTTCGCGTCGGACCGCTCTGCCGTGCGTCTTCATTTAAACGTCAGCCGCACGACAACCGCACGACGACAACAAACGCCTAAATTAAAAAGAGCCCTTACAGTAGTCGCATATGATGTGTAACATTTGACATCTCACCTTAGTAATAAGCAATTTTAACATTATGTTATGAAAAAAATGGGTCAGGTATTACATCATTTTATTACTATAAAATAAATGCAGTAAACACTCATTAGAAAACGTTTGACATATCAAAATGACACAATATATCACATACAATAATATGTCATATTCTTATTATCGATTATTAATTTACAAAATGGCGCGCGCTTGCGCGTTTCTCCGACTTCCTGTCACACTGTTACACCTACTTCCGTCACATTTTACGAAATCACATCAAAAATCTCCATCACCAGTTTCTGCTTAAAATATATATAAGTTAGCTGGGGATATACTTAGAATCGATAACAGAACACGTTCCAACAGTTTTAAGAGTTTTTGTCTGTTTGTCTGTTTATTTGACCGCGCATCACGTGAAAATGTCTAAACGGAGAAAATGCACATTAGACAGACCATGACCCGGACTAGGACACAGGACACTTTTTATCCCGGTAACAGGTTCCTACGGGATAGTGTAGTCTTCGCGAACAAAGTCGCGGGCGACAACTATAGTAATAAATATAGAACAATACTGCAGCGGCCGGCAAAACGGGTATAAAATTTACGAACGTGACAATTTAGACGAAGCATAAAATATACGTGAATCGATCAATAACTTAGTTGAGACCAAGGCTATTTACTAGTTAGTTTGAATTTCCACGCATTATTTCGATAAAAGTACTATAAACTTTTCTCAAAATAATGCGTGCAAATTCAAAGTAACTAGTAAGTAGGTACATAAAATATGCAAGACGAACAGAATCTCGATCAACACTATTACCCTATTAGCGGTCAACCCACGCCGAAGTCCGAGCCTTTCCGCCGGGTTGTTCCGCTCTAGGTAATTGGTCGAAATTATTCTTCTACTGTAAGCACTTTGGCTTTCTCACGATTTTTTTTAAATAAAAGAAGTTTAATCTATAGCAGAAATATAAACCCGTATGTATGTATTTAGCGCCCGAACGTCGAACGTCGGGAGTCGAACCCGCCGGTTCGACTCCCGCCTGGGACAAATATTTGTGCAATGAGCATAAATATTTGTTCTCGGGTCTTGGTGTGTTTTTACCACATGAATTGCAATAAATACCTTTGACTTTGACTTTCACTTTGACTGTTTAAACAATATAATATGTATAACACGTATTAGTATCATGGTCCGGTACCCATAGTATAAGGGAAACCCTAATTTGGGGATAGATCAATTTGTGTGAATGTTTGAACATATTAACTACCCAATGGCTGTTCTAAGGATTTTCCGTTTTGGGATAGATAGCACGCAGTGGCCGTTTAAGCAGTTAATAATAATTATAAACTGACCCGGCGGACTTCGTACCACTTTGACAGTTTCTATGACAACAAAACAAACAAATCGTGAAACATTTTGTATTGGAAAATTAAATTGTCGTTTTTAGTATTTTCCGTTACTTATTATTTATGTTTCTCACCGTTGTAGAAGTTCAGGGAAGGTTTACCCTGAACTTCTACAAATATTTCAAAATCAAAATTAGCCAAATCGGTCCAGCTCCAGTCATAAGTACTTGAGTTTTAGCAAGACAAACGAACAGCAATTGATTTTTATATATATAGATTTAAACTTTTAAGGACCTGAGTGAAACTAAAGTAACTATTTTCAAACAATTAAGTCTTATGAAAAAGTATAACGTATATGTATTTATTAAAAATAAAGTAGGATACGCTATTATAAAATATGGTTTTTTGAAGTCGGTCGGTCAAACTGAGTAAAAACATGTACGCCATGCTGGGAATAAAACCGGGACCTCTGGTTCTGAGCGATAATGTATAATAATGTTTGTTCATTATGTTTTTACCGCTAATACCACAGCGAGTGCTCTGAAGAGCTCTTTGACTTCATCCCACCTTCTCCCTTCCTTCATAGGAGTACACGTGCTGCTCTTTGGAGTCACCGCTTCACTGTCTCAAATATTCCATCGCGCACTAAGAAATTTGGTGACTCGTTTCTTTGTCGCACCTCCAAAAGATGGAATAGTCTGCCAGCAAACGTTTTCCCTCCTTCCTATGATATGGGGTCCTTCAAACGAGGCGTGAAGAGGCACCTTGTGGACCGGCAGGGTGAGGGTGACTGATGCTGCGTTGTTTTCACGCTGCACCAGTTGTCGTCGCATCTGGACTCCTCACTTAACATCAGGTGAAACGGAGTCATTCGCCGTGCTATGAATTTAAAAAATCATCTGCCCCAAGACTTCTCTGAGTAGTATTACCCATCAATTGTAGTAATGACTTGATGACTTTTTTTCATATGCATAGCACGGGTTTGTGATCACCAACCCGGATTTCGCAAGCGTGCTGATTAAGCCATTACCCGTCAATTGTAGCGATGACTTGATGTTCATGATGGAGGCCTCTGCCCAGCATTGGGACAGTTATAGGCTATTTACTTCACTTTTTTAGTAACCTATGAAATACCTATGAAATTGTGTCTCAAATCAAACCTGCCCCCCGACCGCCTAACCGATTGCTTTGGCTACGTGTATAGTTTATGACGTCATCTTGTCATTTCGTACCGCCTATGAAAGCTATGTCGAAAGCTATAGGCTTAAGCTTTCGATATATGCCTATACCTATTAGCTAGATGACAAGATGACGTCATAAACTATACACGTAGCCAAAGCAATCGAGTTAGGCGGTCGGGCCCCTGATTGACTGGAACTTGACCCCAATGTGTATGAAAGCGCATGTATCAGTGTCATAGCCACATAGTGTTACATAAGATCTATTATGTATTACTATAATGACACATCCTTAATAACTGGACGACCTGCTTCACGTATTTACAGCATCAGCTTTGTATGACTCTAGCTGACCCGGCAAACGTTGTTCTGTCATATAATTTTTCTGGACAGGGACACCTTAATCACTAGCCTAATCCTAATCCTAGCGATATGAAATATCTTTACGAACCATTCTCATACCTAATGTATAAAAAAAAATTCACAAAAATCGGTTGAGCTGTTTCGTAGTAGTGCGACCACAAACACCGTGACACGAGATTTTTATATATAAGAGACTAGCGGCCCGACCCGGCTTCGCACGGGCGCACATTTCTTTTTAATATAGCTGTTTTTCAGCGCTAATGTAGCATTCTAATGGTGAAAGAATTTTTTAAATCGGTCCATTTACAAACATACAAAAATACAAAGCTCTCCCCTTTATAATATTAGTATAGGACGAGCTGTCCCCCGACCCACCGCGTCGCATCGTGTCGCCCGAATGCGCTAGTATTTCGTATTCGCTTAGTGGTTATTTTAAATTTTTTTTAAAGGTCATAGCGTGATGTGTAACATCTTTCCGCTCGCTTTCTACATAAGCTATTTTTGGGAGTGACTTCGTGAAATGAAACGGAAGTATGTGTGACAGTGTAACAGGAAGTCGGTGAAGCGCGCAAGCGCGCGCCATTTTGTAAATTTAAAATCGATATTATGAACATGACCTATTAATATTATGTGTGACATATTGTGTCATTTGACTATCAAAGGTCATTTTGATATGTCAAATGTCTTCTAACGAGTATTTACTGCATTTGTTTTATAGTTATAAAATTATGTGATACCTGACCCGTTTTTTTCAGAATATAATGATAAAATTGCTTATTACTAAGGTGAGATGTCAAATGGGACACATCATAATTATGCGACTACCATAAGGCTCGCTCGTTTTTCTTTTTCAAATCCGACTGGTAGTTCTAGAGATTAGCGCGTTCAAACAAAAAACAAACTTTTAAGTTTTATTAGGAATATAAAAAAAACACAAATGTTGAAAAAATTTCCACGAGCAGGATTTGAACCTGCACCCTTCTGACATACCGGGTCAGGTGCTCTTCCAGTTGAGCTATCGTGGTCACACTATTTACTTTTTTACTTTGAAAGCCAAAGGCGCTAATTCAATGTCAACAACATTAACCACGATAGCTCAATTGGAAGAGCACCTGACCCGGTATGTCAGAATGGTGCAGGTTCAAATCCTGCTCGTGGAAACATTTGTGTTTTTGTAATTTGTTTCGCAACAAAATTTGCGTTAAAATTAAATAAACAAAACAAAAACATTTTAGTAGGGATATTAAGTATAGATAGATTTACAGCATAAAATTGCAACTCACCTCGTTTGTCGACTTTGCAAGTTTTATTTACACTTCGATTGCGTTAACGATAACGAGAATTTGTATGGCATAGAAGCAGCACCTCTTGGTGACAAACGAGGAGAGCAAAAGTTTTGCCATACAAATTCTAATATTTTCGTTTTTGTTAAGTTTTTTTTGGAGTGAGGTCGTTTGCCTTTACACAGCGCAATGGGATTTTTGTGGGTAGCGAGAAACTTAAATGGTTCCTCAAGCCGCGTCGATCGAACATCCCGAGGCGGTTTCTAGAGGGATGGCATCATGCAAGTGTTCTACTAGATTCTTTGAGGCGTTCGAATCGGAATCGTTCTATGCCTGTCGCTCCTCATAAAATGTTACCCGGTCAACCGGAGCCGACGCCTTTAGAGGCGCCCGCCGTCGGGTTGTTCCGCTCCCAATCCGATCCGAACCTTTCGGAGAATCTAGTAGGGACGGGAACTCGCACTAGTGCGCGATGCCGTTCCCTCTAGAAAACCCTTTAAGTTTCACGCTGCCCCCAAAAAAGTCCGGTGAAGCTGAAAATGCGGTCTGAGGCAATCAGCAAACTGTCAGGTAATATTAACTATTATAAGTGTCGTTATTTTTTTCGTTATCTAATGCGTTTTAGCCAATACGCATGCATGAATGGTTAGTTAATTTACCGGTTAAAATGTCACCCAGATAACGATACCTCGTAGGACTGGGGTATTACTTAATTTTTAACGTTATTCAAACCCCTGGTGCTACCTACTATCTATAAAGATTAGTACGGCATTGCGCAACTATAGCTCAGGAAAACAACGCGGACGCCGGAAGATGTCTCATACATAACATTATTATAGTATGCTGGACGCAGATTTCTTTACTGGTGCGTACCTAGTTTTTTGTTATTTTTTTTGTTCAACACCTCTTTGGCCGTGTGGTGGACCAATGCGTTGAACCTACGTTGTTAATTTATATTTAATATTGCTTTAATATTTTATTTAATTTTTTTAATTTATATTTTGATTCAAATCTTTTTGTGAAAAAACAACGCTAAGAATACAAACAAATGCATTTTTACTTGACTGTCCCTATCCCTAATAAATTTGTTTTGGTATTCGTTTTGAAAGTGGTATTCGTTTGGAATACAAAAAAAATATGACAGTAAACTAATAGGTACTATTGGTATTAGTTTCGTGGTATTGGATTGGAATAGATCAACGATAATGGCCACATGAAAAGACTTTGGTTCGTTAGATAATTTCTAAAGTTCTCTAAAGTTTACGCGAACACTACACATTGAAATGAAACAACTTTTACGGATCTACTCGCGTTTATTTTACACATTACTTTTAATTAATGGTTATCCTGACGTTTCGAACCCTTTGCAGGGTCCGTGGTCACAGGGACACTGAGGTGTAGGTCGTCTCATAATTAGTTAGTTAAATTTAATCAGGTGCGTTCCGTTTTACGCAGAAAGAGCTTACAGTATCTTTTGGTCTGGCAGTATTGGGGCTGGGATTTAATAGTTTGTATGGTGGGATCTCGGTGGTAGATACCAACCATCTTCTCTACTGAAATTAGGATGTTTTTTAATTTCAATAGCCTCGCGTATCATAATAGGGATGATTTGTTGTTCTCTAGCGAGTATTTGTGGTTTAACAAATCTGATGTAATGATTGGGCCCCGTCTCTAGGCATACTGCATGCATGCATGCATGTTCGCATACTGCAGACTTATTTTCGCGCCTATACTTGACGTCGCGTCGGCTATATGTTCTTTAACGCGGATTCCCCTACACTTCAATACGTTTGCCCGATGTAAAAGAGCACAGTCGCAGTCCAGTTTCATTTCATATATATATAAGATCTTTAATAGCTTTGGTTATAAATAATAATTACTGATATCCGTACTGAGGTCCGTTATCTGTGTGTATGTCCTAAATTCAATTCCCAAAGTCGGGCAAAGTGTGTTTCGGATTTTTCGTGTAAAAATTGCACACGGCAGTCGCGACGTCCTAGCGTCTTCTATAGTAAAATAATTATGTTTTTCTTGTTTTTTTACTAACTATGTTAATATACTGGCTGAATATAATTTATTGATGTATTTCAGTATTTTGTTCTACATGGGTATTCACAATAATATAATAACCTAAAGTAACTAAAACTATTACGAAACTAAAATATGGCGTCAAAAAATTCCTCCGCGTCGCTGTCGACTGGTAATGTACCCAAGAGACTGGCGGCAACTTAGATTAAGTTTCAATGTAACTAACACTTATGGATTTTATATTCGAAATAAAATTTTATTTTTATATATTTCTTAAGAATTTTTTTTTACAGTATTTTATATAAAAACATATTTACAATATAAAATATTATAAAAAACTTAACCTGGGTTGCCACCGGCAGCGGGGATAGACCCAAGATATCGGTGGTTAGGGCTGCAGAGTGAGGAACCTCCTGACAATACTTGCCGTGTCAAGGAGTACTGCCTTTTGCATCTGACCCTTGACCCTTGACCAACCTTTCAGCGAGAGCCTCTCTAGGAGTTGATCGAGGCTTTTGGCTAAAAGACCGTTTGCCGAAACGACTATCGGTACAATAATGGTTGAATCTACATCCCACAAGGCGGTAACCTCGTAAGTCAAGTCAAGGTACTTACTGAGCTTGTCCTTCTCGGCTTTCACGAGGTTCTCATCATGACGTATGGTGGTATCAACCAGTTATTATTATTGGTATAGCCCGGGTTTGCGATCACCAACTCGCACAAATTGTTATCGCAAAATAAGACAACGTCTCACGGACACGGATTCTAGGCCGCATCATCACTTACCATCAGGCGAGATCGCGGTCAAATATTTGCCTATAAATAATTAAAAAATTAAAAAAAAAAGCTGCGTTCGGGCTGTTGCGAGATGCCGCGTCCGTGAGAGGTTGTCTATGTGTGCGTTACTCGAGCGCGTTTGTATGAAGCTTACCTTCTGAAGTCTCCATACTTTGTGTTGTTTTGGATGGATAGGGAGAACGATCCATAAACCACCACGCGGGCCCAGTGCGGATTGGTGGTTGTTAACGACTGCTAATGCAGCCGGGAGCAACGGCTTTACGTGCCTTCCGAAGCACGGAGAATATATTTTTGGTCACCCATCCGATAACCAGCCTTTGCGAAAGTTGCTTAACATCAGCAATCGCAGGCCGGGCGCGTTAACCAATACGCCATCGAGCTCTTAGAGTATATATAGTGTTGATATATTTCGGCATGTTGGATAGAACCATGATAACATAATTTTAGTACACCTGACCCGGTTGGTCATAATTCCATTCGTGGGAATTTTAAGGCGCTTTTATCAAATATACTATCCTTAGAGATTATGCTGAATTGGCCACCCACCACCTAATTGGCCACGCGTGGCTGGCGTGAAACAATTTCCATTGTTTTTTTTTGTAATTCCTAATTTGAAGTAGACAAAAAAGAGGTATTATATTATAACTATTTTCTGCTGTTTCCTGCTGTTCACCGACCTCCCACGTCGCATCGCGTCGTCGCCTAAATGCGCTAGTAAGTACTTCGTATAGAGACGAATAGCGTTTTTAGGGTTTCGTACCCAAAGGGTAAAACGGGTAAACCTATTACTAAGACTCCGCTGTCCGTCCGTCTGTCACCAGGTTGTATCTCATGAACCGTGATAGTTAGACAGTTGAAATTACAACAAATACTAAAACAGAATAAAATAAATTAATTTAAGGGGCTCCCAACAACAACAGACATGATTTTTTTTGCCGTTTTTATAGATAATGGTACGGAACCGTTCGTGCGCGAGTCCGACTCGCACTTGGCCGGTTTTTTCTGACTTTTTTAAGAGTCGTAGCGGAATGTTTAAAAAGCCTTCCAAAAACATTGGGCTATCAAATACAAAAATAATTAAACTCTTCAACAAATATGCAGAGAACCTCAAACGGCGAAAGTATGAGAATCTGAATGGGGAACTCATATTTGAGCCATTTGGGGTGGAAACATTAGGTCCATGGAGCCCGGCTGTTCGCAACCTTTTTATTTTCAAAAAATTTGCAGAAACCACCTGGGACCCCAGAGCTAGCAGCTACTTGGGCCAGCGACATGCATAAACTGCATCAAAAAAAAAAAAGTCAATTTTTTTTTTATTATTAACTACAAGTATAAACTGCATAAACACGCATTACTGGGCACTCTCTCGGATGAGAATGGTTTGGGGCATTTTTTTATTTATAGTAGTAGTTATGGTTTATAGTTTTTATAAGTTTAATTTTAAGTAGTTTAATTTACTTGTTATAATTTATTGTCTTTGTTTGTAAATGTTACGGCTAATAGCCGAAGTGCGGCTACACCTAGTTTTAGCCGGCTGAAACTAGGTGCAGAAAATGTATTTTTTTTTTATTAGACAACAGAAATCTAGCTCTATACGAAGATAAGTGAATAAAATACCAATATGTCTTACTCGTATAGAAATATATACACAACAAAAAGACACATAACTCAAGTGAACTTAAAAAAAAAGAGAAAAAAAAATAGAAAAAACTAAATACCTATAAATAAAAGATGTCTTCCAACTGTGGGCTCACGGGAACGGTCCCAAGAATTCTGGCAACATTGCCCCTCTGGATGGCCAAGCTAATACGCTGGCAGAGGCAGCTGCCAGATATATAAGGTATGATATTGTCCCAAAACTTAACTATATAAAAATGTGCAAAAAATTTGCTACGTCATGCGCCATCGGAATTTTCTCTGTTACGCACGCACAGTGACCCGGTGACCGCATTTCGACTGACATAATGATGCACTGTGGCCATTGCACACTTTCTTTTGCGACCTTGAAGAGTGGCGGCGGCTTGCGAAGGGGCAGCGCTCAACTTAGAGCTCCCAGGTTCGGTTCCCAGCGGGGTTCGAAGACGTTAGTAATGATAAGGCCGAAGGTTCCACCTTACACACACAACACAACGACAGTAGGGTAGAGACAAAATACTAATAGATATGCTAATTCAAATTCTGATAGCCAGATCCTCAGTAGTCTTCCTCCGAATTCTAAAAATCTTTTGACTCCGTGTGAAGTGTGATTACACGTTCGGTCTTATCATTAGTTGTTGACATTGAATGGATGCCTTTGGCTTTCAAAGTAAAAAGTAAATAGTGTTGAATAATTTCGGCGGGCTGGTTAGAACCACGATAGCTCAATTGGAAGAGCACCTGACCCGGTATGTCAGAAGGGTGCAGGTTCAAATCCTGCTCGTGGAAATTTTTTCAACATTGTGTTTTTGTAATTATTTAACAAGTAAAATGAAGGTGAAGTGCTTAGATGTCGGTTAAACGTCGGTCGGGGCAAAGTTATAAACACCTCAAAAATCAGAATTTACGTGTTATTTGAGTGGGTACCTAATTCGTGACTTCAACATGATGACATACATTCTTCAGATTTTGGTCAGAGATAATTATATGTTTGCAAGTGGTTTGAGGTTTGAACGTTTACTGTGGAAGTGGTTAGTGGTTGTACATACCAATGTTATTACTGCTGCAGCGAACAGGGTCCCGACCGCCTAACCGATTGCTTTGGCTACGTGTATAGTTTATGACGTCATCATGTCATCTAGCTAATAGGTATAGGCATATATCTATAGCTAGCCTATAGCTTTCGATATGGCTTTCATGGGCGGTACGAAATGACAAGATGACGTCATAAACTATACACGTAGCCTAAGCGATCGGTGAGGCGGTCGGGGGGCAGGTCCTTGGTTTTTAAAACGTTGAAGACCACATCTCTTCCTATTTTTTTATTTAAGGTTTATTTATTTGTTATTTATTTGTTACTTTTAGGGTTACGTACCTCAAATAGAAAAAACGGAACCCTTCTGTCTGTCTGTCTGTCTGTCTGTCTGTCTGTCTGTCTGTCTGTCTGTCTGTCAGTCTGTCTGTCTGTCAAGACCCTTTATCTCGGGAACGCGAACGGTCGGAACAAGCTTCTACGTTAACGAAAAAAAAAGGTACGGCTGTTTATGCCGCAAAAAACATATACACTCTCAAGGGAATCAAAATTCATAGGCTACTTGCCGTTGACCTAGAACTATGAAGTTTGGCAAGTAATATCGTCTTATCCTACAAATACAGGAAAAAGTCTGAAAACTATACTATTATACTATATACATATTTAAGTCAAAATGTTGAAGTAAGTTAACCGTGTCATGTGGGGTATTGTATGAAAGGGCTTCATTTGCACAAGCTTAAACAGATTCTTAATTATTTTTATGATGTATGGTTTTCGATTTATGACGAGGAATGACAAAAGAAATACCTTTTCCCTCTTTTATATGTATAGGTATCTAATAACTTTGGTGTATGTAGTACTTAACAGTCGGGAAAAGTTCGAGACTCGATTCCTGAACTATAAAATATGTACCCATAGATATGTACGGAACCCGAACGGTGGGCGAGTCCGACTCGCACTTGTCCGGGTTTTTTTTTCTCTGTTCTATTCTCTACTTCTTAATTACAGAAGTTAAAGAAAACAAAGTAAAAGAAACATACAACTTAATATAAGACAAAATAAAACCTATACATAAAAGATGTTATCTTTATTTTATTTATGGACACCCAACAGAGCATACAACGAAATACACTGGCGCTGCTTCAAATATTATTGAAGTCTGCCACGGCAGCATGTATTACTTCAAACGTGCGTTGCTCGAGCGCGTTTGAATGGAGCTTACCCTCTGCAATCTCCATATTTAGTGTAGTCACTATTATTTCATCTGTGACTTAGGTACCTCTGCTTCCCACGCGTATTGTAAATAAGTTTAACTTTATAGAAAAGTAAAAAAAGCCGCTCTTAGCACGTAGGTTGTTAAAAACGAAATATTAAGTATCAATGAACAATACCGTAACTAACTGTAACTAACATAAAGTTTCTTTGTCCACAGAACAATGTCAAGGCGGCTATAAACCGAAATGGCGGCAGAAACAATAACAACGACCAAAAACAACGAGAACACAATGAACTGTACAGTTGGTAGCAACGAGAGGACTGACGCGCGCAACGATCGGTTGAGCAACGACACTGACATAGCCGACAACAAAATGATTAGGAATAACGATCACAATGTTAGTGATAACGATAGTGTCCGAGTTAATGGAAATAATGAAACTGATAATTTGTCAGATGTACAAAGGTTTTATCATGGGAAGAATATATTAATAACGGGTGCTACAGGTTAGTAAAATTAAAAAATAATTACTTACTTACGACTCGGTAGCCGAGTGGTAAAGCTTTCGGCCTGGTCCGAGGTCCGGGTTTCAATTCCCAGGTCGGGCAGGTGTGTTTCCGACTTCTCGATGCATACCTAGCCCAGGCACAGAAGAAACAATAGTAATAGCAATGTTGCACTCTTTTGTTGTTGACTGAATATATTAACGGCTCCCGCCCACAACCGACTGTTAGTAGACTCGTAGGACCGATATATCGGATCGATTTTTTCGCCGAGGTTTTAGTAGCGATTTTGTGACCGATTTTTTGTAGGACGTGTGCGTTGCAACATAAAATTCCATACGTTTAATTTTAACTGACTAAGAAATCGATCACCAATTGTCGACCGTGGACGAGGGCTCTAATAGCCTTTGCCTTAGCTAGAGGGCCTTTGCCCCGCAGTGGGACAGTATACAGAGTGTATATTTTTTATACGGAGACAGTATGAGGAAGTTCTAAACCATAAGAGATGCTATCATCTGCATAGCATTGAATATTTCCAAGTGGAAACAAATCATTGATATGCAGAAGGAACAGCGTGGGGGACAGAACGGAACCTTGAGGGACACGAGTGTTCACTGGTACTAACTTAATCTTATTTTATGTCTGGGGCACGAGCCTTCCCTATGGATGGATAGGGAGAACGGGCCATAAACCACCATTCGGGCCCAGGGCGGATTGGTGGTTGTTAACAGCTGCTAATGCACCCGGGACCAACGGCTTTACGTTTTCGGTCACCCATCCGATGAATAGAATAGAATAGAATAGAATAGAATAGAATAGAATAGAATGATTCATTAACCATATAACTCGGAACGTTATACAAGGCAAGTCCATGATACATCATTATCAATAACACTTTATTAAAAATACATTAAAACTAATTTAAAATAAATTAATAAAATTATTAAAATTACTTAGCAGGTAACAATTGGCAAATTTAAAACATTAAAAATATAATCTTTGTACCATAAACCAAAGTGGATTATTGATTGTTAATAAAATTAAATTTATTTTTACAATACAATACTTAAAATAATAATAATAATACCGTCCTGAAGGACGGTACGGTGGACATTTGTCAGGCATGCCGCCGTCCCGGGGAATCACTCAGGCACATTATCTCCGGTTGTTCTCATCTTGCTAATGGCGAGTATTTGCACAGACATAACCTGGTAGCTAGGATTATTCACCAGCAACTTGCTCTTCTATATGGTCTTGTGGACTTCGAAGTGCCGTACTACAAGTACACACCTGCGCCGGTTCTTGAAAACGGCCGTACCACGCTCTATTGGGATCGAGCTGTCATCACGGACAGGACTATTATAGCTAATAGGCCTGATATCGTGCTGATAGATCGATCGCAACGCCGGGCAGTGCTTGTTGACGTCACCATCCCGCATGACGAGAACCTCGTAAAGGCCGAGAAGGACAAGGCTAGCAAGTTCCTTGACTTGGCTCACGAGGTAACCGCCATGTGGGATGTTGACTCGACAATCATTGTGCCGATAGTTGTGTCTGCGAACGGTCTGGTAGCGAAGAGTCTCGACCAACACCTTAAGAGACTCTCGCTTAATGGTTGGATCAAGGGCCAGATACAGAAGGCGGTACTCTTGGACACGGCGCGGATAGTCCGAAGGTTCCTGTCTCTGCAGCCCTAACCACCGGCAACTTGAGCCCTGCCCCGTTGCCGGCGGCACCCTAGGCTAGGTTTTTTATAATATTTTTATGTTTTGTATGTACTTTTGTATTTTACTTTTATATTAATATTATAACAAACCTAGGCTAAGAAAGAAAATAAATAAAGAGTATAATAATACTATAAATAATTGGTGGTATCCATTGCAATTTAAAAAATAAATAAAGTAAAATGATAATTGTATAAATCTATACTAACTTTCCTGATATAAGAACGAGGATTCGTTAAGACGCATAGCCGTGAACTCGTTAATTGAATAAAATGGGTGTGAAACAAAAAAATGCTTAATCTTATTTTTGACAGGATGACAGGCCTTTGCGAAAACACTCACAGATATCACAAAACAATCATGGATATGTACCTCATATATACTTATTGGTAATACCTATTATATAGTATTGCTAATACCCCAGGGTCGGCCATTGGCCATGCATACATAGCTATGGTATAACAATCGCCTATTAAAACGGATAAAGACTGCGATGGCCGCTTAACTGCCAAAGGGCCATTAGACGACCAAGTTATAAAAATCAGTAGGTAGGTACTGGTTCAAAACACGGTTGACGAAAAATTCTTCAACACTTCTTTGGCATTTCAAAATAAGTAAAGGTTAAGTTAATAGCCTACACACTGTTCCACTGCTGGGCAGGGACCATTATTCATTGACAACTCACAATTTATATAAGACAAGGAGAAAAATTTCAAAAAATCTAAACTCGCAGCTATGATCTGTGTATGACTTAAATATGAGACTTAGATAAAGGTTGAATCAATTTATTTTTATATTTATTTTAATTTGTTAATTTTTAGTTATTTGCTTTATATTGGCAGAGTACATGCTGATATGGTATACCTTTAAGTTTTAAATATTTTTATCACCGTCCAAACCGTCTGAGATGACTCCCGTGATACAAACGAACAACTCTTACTACTGGACCAACTCCCTAACTCGAAAATAAAATTCAGCTGTCCCATACAAAACATCAATATTCATTCGACCAAAATGTATGGAACAGCTGAATTTTATTTTCGTTAGGGAGTTGGTTCAATAGTAAGAGTTGTTCGTTTGTATCACGGGTAGAGAGGCAAAAAGAATTTAAAACGTTTTAAACCATTTGGTTTTAAACCGCTTTTTTTTAAACGTTTTAAACCGCTAAATGCGGTTTCATATTGTTTTAAAATATTTTTTCTATTAGAATTTACTGAGATTTGACACAAAATTATCTAGACCACACCTACACCTTTCTTTAGGATATATCCCGGTCAAGTAAAATAAAAAATAAAAAAATTGTTTCATAATCAACCTCTATTACAACATACGAGGGGTGTTCAATAAAAAGTAATAATGGCATATAAGTTCCTTGAACAACAAAAAAGTAAATAGTAAATATATGAAAAGTAAATAGCCCAGACATTTGAGAAATTTAAAAAAAAAATGATTTTCTTTTCTTATTTTAAAAATAGAAGTCGTTTGTTTTCGTCATGTTGGAGCGTGGTACGCAAAATGGATAAAATTAAAGTTCGCGCCGTAATAAAATATCTCTGCCTGAAAAAATTTACTGCTGAGCAAGTAAATCTAGACTTGAAAGGAACATTAGGGGTTAATGCTCCTCCGTATTCTACGGTTGTGCGGTGGTGTGCCGATTTTAAGAGAGGAAGAACTTCAACTAAAGACGACCCGCGCTCGGGACGCCCTACGACGGCAGTTACCGAACAAATGATTTAAAAAGTTGAAAAAATGGGTTTGACAGATCTTCAACTTACTGTTCGTTTTGTAGCTGAAGAACTAAAGATTTCGATAGGAAGTATCCATAGTAATTATACATGAACATTTGGGCATTAAATAAAAGCTCAGCGCGCTGGGTGCCTAGAATGCTTACAAACGAGCATACACAAACAAGACTGAGGATTTCTCAAATCAATTTGTAATCAATTTGGAGCGATCAAGATGAAGATTTTTTCAAAAAGGGAATCTTAGGATTAGAAAAACGATATACCAAGTGTAAACCTCAAAGGTGATTATGTCAAAAAATAAAATAAAAATAAATAATATATAACTGCTTCAAACTCATTATAGCTTTTTATTGAACACCCCTAGTAGACGTCTGCACATCAACCTATCTAAATCTGTAAAATTTCTTCAATACTTTTTCGGCTTTATGCCCTAAACATAAGGTTCAAAGTCTATTGAGGAAATTTGACAGTTTGTGGTAGTCTTATGTGGTGTACATAAAATCGACTAGCACCTATAATAACATTATTTATAGATATTTTTATAATTTTTCTATTATTTCAAAAATGATGTACTAAACAGTTAAATAAAATCAATTAATTAACTAATCTAGTGCGAGCGAGACAAGCACGCGTGTGCAAATAAGACAAAAACAGTGCGCTCGCTGTTCGCCTCGCGCGACTTACGTGAAAATGTATGAAAGTAATAAATGCGACGTTGCCGTTCCGCAAATACTTACAGCATATTATCAAAAGTTAAAATGTATATTTTCATAAACACGCATTACAAGATTATTTTCAGTCTATCTAATCCTAAAAACTTGTATGATTAATGATTTTTAGACTTAATTTTTAAAGTAATATTTAATCAACGTACGGCCCACGTGGTCGTGGTTTAAAACCGTTTTAAACAAATGTAAAATGAGTTTTAAACCACTGATTTTGGTATAAAACGGTTTGTTTACAACCCAAATCACGGGAGTCTACTCAGAACGTTTGGACGGTGATATAAAAGTCAACCTGTAAATATCGAGCATCCCTAGTCAAAAACACGTCTCGTTTTCACTGCAGTTTGCAATAACATCACAATAATACTATTTTAAGAAATCATTTTATGGCCCCTAGATGTTTATCCTAATATTTAAAACTAGTTGTTGCCCGCGACTTCGTTCGCGAAGACTACAGTAAAAAAGAAAAGTATCCTATATGCTGGTTTGGGTCATGGTCTGTATATGAAGAAAGGAGAACGCGTATTCGCGTACAACCCCACAATGTTTATGTTTTGGTACATATTTGCATAGTTTGTTCCTTAATTTTTTCTCATTATTTTCCAGTAAATGTTATATTTTTAGATGTCCGGGGTAAAGAAAAATCATAAAGCGAAATAATAATACTAAAACTAATAACGAAACGCATTTTAACTAGCAGAAACTATACGCAAAACGCATATCTGCTGTCAGAGTTGCCTCGCTTAAAAATATCGATGTATCGATTTTGAAATGAATTCTCAAATAGCTATTAAGTCATAATATTGTTAATCTAGTTTCGATTAAAAGCTTAATTGTGCAACTATTTTAGAGCATTATATACTCGCCATGAAGGCATTACTAGACCTGCTCTATTCTTGGATAATGTTATTTTAAGAGTGCCTTAAATTACTTTTTATTTTATTAAATATGTGACCAAACTATATGTGACTAAACTAAATTATTGTTTTATTTCCACTGAGCAAATACTAGTATGGAAAAACATTATTCGTCTGTTTGTATGTACAATCGTGAAACTTCCCTGTAGAAAGACCAGTAGTTTCTGATTTATTGAAAATGTTTTTTACATCATAGGGCATTAACAGGTACTATTTTTTTGGATTATATATTGTTTCCCTTTGATGATGATTCCCAAATAACAGTAATTTATTTATTAGTAGTATCGACCGGGAAGATCCTCGATTGTACTCTAAAAAATAAGTAAGTATGCATTCTGAGCAGTAGTAGGTAGACTAGCATTCCTGTCTCAGATATAATAATTATAACCACTAGCTTCCGCCCGCGGTTACACACGCGTAATTCGCGTTCCCATAGGAATATTGGCATAAAAAGTAGCTTATGATACTCTCCGTTCTTTCAGATATCTCTCTGCCAAAGATCAAGTTAATTGGTTGCTTAGTTAAGGCGTGAAGGAAGGACAAACAAACTAAATTCACATTTATAATATTATGTATAAATATGTAAGATAGGAGATGATTTCAAGCTCAATGTTGGTATAACTTTTTGTGTTTTAAATGACCAAGCAAACAGATCTGAATAATCACAGTCGCAGAAGTTCCTGATAGGTACCTATCAATTTTCTAGAATCTATAACTCGGGCATAACAATACATAATTAATATTAAAATGCACTAGGTACCTACCTATTTTAGTTCGATTGATTTAGCAAGACGAACGTACCTACATTTTCAGATTATTTAATTGTCACTGTCATTGTCCGTCCCTGCTGTCACTCAACTGTCAAATACAGGGAAAGCCTAACCTTAAAAAAATATCGAAATACAAGTATAACTTTTAAACCCCAACATTTAGAATTCTGTTAATTTATGTAGTAATTCTCAATAATATAATCTACCAAAAATGTGTAATCTCATTGCCAAACATGAAAATTGTAGGCCTGTACAAAATGTCCATAGTACCCTGCCATTCTCCTTTCATTAAAATCCATTCAGTAGTTTTTACGTGAAAGATTAACAAACATCCATCCATACTTACAAACATTCGCGTTTATAATATTAGTAGGATAACTCATTATCATCATTTTCATAATCTCAGCCAAAAAACGTCTACTGCTGGACAAAGGCCTCCCCCAAGGATCTCCACAACGACCGGATTGTGCTGCTCGCCTTTACCTGCTACCTTCACCAGATCGTCAGTCCACCTTGTTGGAGGCGTGCCTACACAAAACACATAGGTTACTTAAAGATATAATTTAAATCGGTATTCTTTCTTTTCAGGATTCTTAGGAAAGGTCTTGCTAGAGAAGCTGCTAAGATCATGTCCTGGCGTAGAAAATTTATATCTACTGGTGCGGCAGAAGCGCGGCAAAGACATCTACACCAGGATAGAGGAGATATTTGATGATCCCGTGAGTACATACATATTCACATATGCACGGGGCACACCGCATGGAGAACGGACCAAAAAAACCACCACGCGGGCACAGTGCGGCGCGGCTGTTGTTCACCCATCACCAGCTTATTGTATGTCCTCACTGCTTAGGCACGAGCCTTGCCTATGGATGGAAACACCACTGGGAGAACGGGCTGTAAACCACCACGCGGGCCCAATACGGTGCGGTGATTGTTAACTACCGCTAATGCAGCCGGAACCGGCGGCTTTACGTGCCTTCTGAAGCACGTAGGAGCGCGGGATTACACATTTTTGGTCACCCATCCGATGAACGGCTTAAATACACGAAAGTTGCTTAACTACAGCAATCAAGCTAAGTGTAAAATTGCAAGTAGCATTAATAGCAAACCTGGGCTGTAATTATTTATTTAATACATTTGCGGTGGAGACAATGGGTCTATGGGACCGGAGGCAGGATGGCTTGTTAAAGAGTTGAGTGCTCGCCTTGTTGAAGTCTCCGGTGACAAGAAGGCTGGCAGCTACCTCTGCCAGCGTATTATCCTGGCAATCCTGAAAGGTAATGTTGCCAGCACTCTTGAGCCCACAGATGGACATATTTTATTTAAAGCTAATATTACCGAATTAAAACAATATCAAATCAAATCTACAAAAGTATTCTTAAATTGAAAATGCTCATCATGGTCATTTATTCTATTAATGCAAAGGACATTCTTATAATAATGTTATTGATGTAGTTACTGTTTTGAGGAAGTAGGCTTACACTTTTTTTTATTGTTTAGTCTTACATTTAAAAAAATATGTTTATATTTAACGGGTAAGCACAGTGCATTGACTCAGATGTTAATTGATGACAAGGCCAATTGGTGGAAGCGCACTTCACCCGGAATCCTCAACTAGTGAGGCACTGGCTATCTTATCTCTAGCTGCCGGAACACAACAATGCTACAAACATTGATGTTATGGCGACATATTTGGATAAGATGGTAGTAGCTAGCCAGGTGGACATGCAAATCCTACCACCAACCAAACTGAGTACACAAACATGTACCCCCCGTTGGGAATCGAACCTGGGACCTCTGGATCGAAACTGGTGGTCTTAGCCACTAGACCACAGGCGGTTAAATCTAATCCATTCTCAATTACTGATACAGACCATCAATAACTATTGAGTCACTACTTTATGAATGACAAATGAATCATACTTCATAGCATTAATAGGTTAATAGGTACTTATTATTAATTGTTAAAAAAAAGTCAAAGAAAATTAGTCATTCAGGTTTGCCAAATCGTCAATATTTGTAACTCCATAAACACTCCACCGCACCTATAAATTAAATTAATTAAATTAAATTAATTTATTGTGATAAAAACGACATACATCTATTACATTTAACACACAATCAAACAAAATAAATCAAATTAAACATTCAACATTCAAAATGCAAGCTCATATGCAAAGCAAGTAAGAAAAAATAAAAAATAAGATTTAATTACCACAAATATTAGAAAATAAAATATCTTAAAAAATAAAAAATAAAATAATCATTCGGCATTCTTGCTATCCGGGATGCCAGTAAAGCTCCATTGGTCACTTAATGCTTCACAATATTTTAATAATGCCGGCCTAATTTGTGACCAGTTATCGAACGAAAAATCAAAATCAGTGTTGGCGTCACGGAGTGCATTGAGGTGCCGCAGAGGTCGAACCAAGGGTGACATCGCGCGTGCCACGGTACGGCCTCGCTCATCAAAAATGAGTTTATGTTGCCGATTACGACCGCGTCTACTTGTAGGAGGTTCTAGTTCGCGCGCGGGACAAATAGCACACACAATAAGTTATGTAGGAGAAGGCAGACAATAGATCCTTTAAGGGTTTTGAGACATATGGTAAGCTGTTCAATCATCCTTCACACTTCTAGAGAGTTAAACCAAGATATCCAAGCAAAAATTTTGTTGGGTACATAAATGGATAATAACCATGGACTTTCTTGTATAGAAACCTTAAAAAAAGCTTTTTGAACTTTTTCAAGCATACGCACATAGGTGACATGATGTGGACATACACATGCACAAAATTCAAGTTTGCTTCTGACTAAAGAGTTATACAAGGTCTTGATAACTTTGGGATTTTGAAAATTATTGGCATTTCGCAATACAAAGCCCAAACGCTGATAGGACTCTTTGGCAAGGCCGGCTAAATGATCGTGGAAGGTCAGCCCGCGGTCGAACGTTACTCTTAAATCCTTTATGTAGTTAACTCTATTAACACTTAAGTTGTTCATGTTATAATTAAAGCTAATTGGATCTCTTTTACGGTCAAAGGTCATAACATTACATTTATTATGATTAAATTGCATTTTATTTGTTAAGCTCCACTCATAAATTCTGTCTATATCATTTTGTAAATTTAGGCAGTTACTAGGTGTTTTCATTTCAAGACAGAGCTTCAGGTCGTCAGCGTATAAAAGATATTTGGCGTTAGTCAACACATCGGGTATGTCATAGATCATAATTGAGAACAGAAGTGGACCAAGAACCGAGCCCTGGCTGACGCCTGATCGAGTATGATATTCTTTGGATACATAGGTTCCGTGCTTTACATACTGGCGACGGTCACTCAAATAATTCGCAAAAAAACTTATTAAATTCGGAGCGAACCCAATGTCCGAAAGCTTTTGCAACAATATGTCGTTATCGACCCTATCGAATGCCTTTTGAAAGTGAAAGTATACAACGTCCACTTGCAATCCACGGTCTAAGGCATCAGAGATGTAGTCAAAAAAAAATCACGTAAGGATCCAACAAATGAAGTCCTAAAAATTTCTTATAGAAGATATCGCAACTTCTGTAACAAAATTATTAAAAAGTTGAAAAATCAGTACGAACGAGATCTTCTAAATAAAACGAAAGGAAATAATAAAACTTTATGGAGTTGTATAAAAAGTATAACTAATTATAATAATAAACAGAAAAACACAAATGTTGAACTTCTCAATTTAAAAAATAATGCTACAGAGTCTGCTGATTACATTAACAATTACTTTAATAACGTCGGGAAAACACTTGCTCAACAAATAAATACAAACCTGCCGCAGCAAATCCACGGTCATAATGATATTCCCTCTCAAGTTGGCTCCATTGGTGTTATTGAAATAGAACCTTCCGAAATTGATTTCATTGTAAATAATCTTAAGCCGGAGTCAGCCGCAGGATGGGACAAAATTCCAACTAGGTTTATAAAAATAATTAAGCCAGTCATTGTTCCGTTGCTGGCCTGCCTTGGCAACCTTATATTTGAACGGGGTATTTTTCCGCAAAATCTAAAACGCTCAATTATACACCCTGTTTATAAGAGTGGGGATAGATGCGACATTAATAATTATAGGCCTATCTCGGTGCTTCCTGTGATTTCTAAGATTATCGAAAAATTAATAAATAGTCGCCTGCTAGGTTTTCTCAATACTTTTAGCATCTTATCAAAAAACCAATATGGTTTTCGCACAGGTATTAGTACTGAAGACGCTATTTTGGACCTCACAAGAAACATAACAACACACCTAGACGACAAGAAAAAAGCCTTATGTATCTTTCTTGACCTTAAAAAGGCCTTCGATACCGTCTCTGTCCCCACTCTTCTCTTTAAACTTAACAGAATTGGAATAAGGGGTAGTTTTCTCGCATTACTTACTGATTATCTCCAGGGTCGTACACAAATGGTTAAACTCGATAATAATACATATAGCAATGTTAATATTACCAATAATTATGGCGTCCCACAAGGTAGTGTCCTTGGACCTACTCTTTTTCTGATTTATATCAATGACTTGACTAATATTAAACTTGTGAATGGATGTGTATTCTCGTATGCGGATGACACTGCTCTGCTTTTCCATGGAGATAACTGGCCAGAAGTATTTGCTAAGGCTGAGACTGGACTGACTAAAGTTGTAAACTGGTTGAACCTCAATTTGTTATCCCTTAATACGTCTAAAACTAATTATATTACCTTTTCGATTCGTAATTCAATGCAACCGGAAAATAATCTAAATATTTCTGCACATTCGTGTAAAAAGATAATAACTTTGGTAATTGCAATTGTTATAAAACTAAACGTATTAATCAAATAAAATACCTAGGTGTTATTTTAGATAAAAACTTATCCTGGTACCCCCAGCTTGAAATGGTTGCAAATCGAGCACGTAAACTAATTTGGCTTTTTGAACACCTGCGTAACATAGCTGACAAAGAACTTATTATATATATTTATAAGAGTCTTGTTCAATCTTTATTGTTATACTGTATAACAATATGGGGCGGTACCTACAAAACAACATTTATAAACATTGAACGTGCACAAAGACTAATTTTAAAAGTAGCTTTACGAAAGAAAAGACTCTTTAGCACTAATTTATTGTACAAAGAAGCTAATGTTCTGACAGTTAGACAATTATATATACAACAGTGCATTCTTTACGTACACAAAAATTTTTCTTTTGATCCAAAACTATTAACTAAACGTAAAAAAAACACAGTAGTTCGCGTTAAAATTAGCAAAACAACGTTTGCTCTTAAACAATTCTCGGCTCAATCGGTGTCAATATACAACAAAGTTAACAAAATATTAAACATTTTTTCACTAACTTACTTTACATGTAAAAAGAAAGTAACATCATGGTTAAAATTACAAAGTTACGAAAGTATTGAAAAACTTTTATCCAACAACTAATTTATATTATATATGTAAATTATATAATTATACATTTTACATTTTATATTATATAATTATAAAAAGAAAGTAGAAGGGAAAGCATTAAATTATTTGAACACAACACATAAACATGCAAAATATACATCAAATATACACTATTTTTCAAATCATTGAACCTCTAACATATAAGACCTACCTATGTACTTAACTACAAAACAAAAATATGATTGTACAGTAAAGAGAGGGGTCTCTTCTAAAACAGGTTTTTTCAAACTTAACAGAAGAGACCCACACATTTGTAAAAAACTACTTGTAGTTAATAATAAAAATTTTTGATTTTTTTTTTTTTTTTTTGAGTCAACTAAGCATAGGAGGTTCGTATTTACGGATCGTCCTGGTCTGAAACCATGTTGTTCATCGCCTATCAGTTGCTTTACTTGCCGATACATTCCGTGTGAAGGATAATTTCAAATGCCTTTGCAGATGCACTTAAGACTGTTATAGGACGGTGCTCATTAACAATGGTCCTATCGCTGCTCTTAGGAATTGGTGTCACCCTAGAAAGTTTCAGTAGTAGTAGGACAGTGCAGGGTACTTGCAACTCTTAAGAGAAAGGTTTGTAATATGATGAAGTGGTAATATCATGTTTTTTGCAAGTTTTAAGGACAAAACTGCTGCACGTCATCCCGTCCAGTTGAGCTTTTCAACTTCAGTTTATTAATACCGCGCTCAATATCTTGCGGTGAGATGGAAGAAAGACCAACGTGAGCGCCCAGCACGCCCCAGCCATGATGGCATACATTAGGGTTCAACGATGGCGCTTGGTCTAAGAAAACCGAGGAAAAATAATTAGCAAACGCTTCAGCAGCCTCTACGCCCGCGCATGAGAATTTCCATTGTACAAAACACAAGGCTCGAAACCACCCTTGGATTTCATTCTATGCACATGGGTCCAAAAATCCTGAGGTCGCTGCTGCAGGTTGTTTTCAATGCGAGCTAAATATGCTTTGTATGCTACAGAAATGCGTATCTTTAAGTTAGCTCGCAAATCCGAAAATGCAGTGTATGTCATAGCACACCTCGAAGACAACCAGACCCTGTGCAGTCGAGCCTTTTGCTTAACATCCTTAATGATATTTGCATCGAACCAAACAGGATACCTAATTCCTGTCGAAGCGTGTCTATTATTTAAAAAAATAAATTTAAAATACTTCAGATGGCATTAAAATTTTGTTGACAGTCATCTGTCCAATGCCTTAACAAAGATGGCCGCTTATGACGTCAGAGTCGGCTTCAGAGTCAATATTATTCTCTGGGCGTCCTTTACAAACAATCCTTGGGTTTGTTGAAAGAGCTATTGTTTATTGACAATTGACTTCTCAAAATGTCGTAAACCTGAGTTCTGAGGAAAAGATCTTGACATCGTTGGATTTAGACGATGCGTAGGCGCAGTCAACAAACCGCTTCTGTCGTCCAGTGGTGTCAGATTCAGAAATCTTAGATTAATTACCCATTAGTTTATTAGTTGAATCAGGCAACAATAGCCTTTTTTGTATAAATTACAAACTAGCATTTAAAGTTTTAAAACAATGAAATTGCTTTTTAAATATGGCAACATTAACGCCTTAAAATAAAATTAAACACAAATTGTTTGTACCGAATAAACAAATGATTAATTGTATACCGTAGGTACCTTTTATCTTCCCAAAATATTATGTTGTACTTTTTGGATTATCTATATTTTTAGTTAAAGTTCACTTTATACAGAAGGATCGCTCGCGTTGTCTGCTGCTGCCCTACTGCTGGGGTACGAGCCCTATGGATGGATAGGGAGAACGGGACATAAACCACCACGCGGGCCCAGTGCGGGTTGGTGGTTGTTAACGACTGCTAAAGCAGCCGGGACCAACGGCTTTACGTGCCTTCCGTAGCACGGAGGAGCTCGAGAAGATAAATTTTTGGTCACCCATCCGATGACCGGCCTTTGCGAAAGTTGCTTAACCTTACCAATCGCAGACCGGGCGCTATAACCACTGCGCCATCGAGCTCCTCATAGTTTATAAACAGTGTATGAGTGTGTTATTTTACCTTTAGCACATTAATAACCTTTTAAAAACGATCAAACATTATGTTAAATTATGGTATTGTTTTGTTTTCCATAATATTCATTTGTACTATTATCATTTATACTAACAACGCATGACATAACAATGTATTAGCCATAACTCTCATTTGCCATAAAATAACAACAATTTTATTTATTTCTATAAATATCATTTAACATAATTGACACTGGACATGATATACATACATACTAAATTGTTTGCATATTGCATGTTTCCCTGTTAAGAAAACCTATTAGAAGAAAAAAACACAAATGTTGTAAAAATTTCCACGAGCAGGATTTGAACCTGCACCCTTCTGACATACCGGGTCAGGTGCTTCTGACATACCAGTCCGCCGAAATTATTCAACACTATTCACTTTTTTACTTTGAAAGGCAAAGGCGCCAATTCAAAAGTAAATAGTGTTGAATAATTTCGGCGGGCTGGTTAGGACCACGATAGCTCAATTGGAAGAGCACCTGACTTGGTGAGGTTGATGTTGTAAATGAATATTATGGTATATAAATGTTATGGAAAATAATATTATTGAAAATTATATACATAATAATTATGGCAAATCAAATTATGGATTAAAAATATTAAGACACTTGTTTGGGTATTTATGACCAATGAAATTAGTAAAAATAAGTTTATGCAATTTGATAATTATTGCAAATGAAACGTTATTTCTAATGAAAATATGTCAAACCAAATTATTGCATTATAATTTCGGGAAAACAATAGTAAACCGTTAATTATATGTTTCTAATACAGGTGTTCGATCGTCTCAAAGAAGAAGTACCAAAGTTTAGGCACAAAGTGGTGGTTATACCAGCAGACTGTGAAGCGGCAGGACTCGGCTTGACCATCACTGACAGGCAACTGCTCACGGAGAAGGTAAAATATATATATTAAATATTCATAAAATTTTATAAAATACAGTGAAAAAATTAAACGCCCACCCGACCCAGCCAGGAATCGAACCTGGGTCTTCCGCAATCCGGGCGGCTGCACTGACCGCTATGCTACCGGCATGGCCATCGGTTGCAACAACCGTTTGGATAGATGGCGCTAGTGCCGCTAAAAAGCACTCAAAAACATTAAAATAGCAGTGACAAAATTCAGCGCTTACGTCAGCCTCCCCGGTAGCATAGCGGTCAGTGCAGCCGCCCGGATTGCGGAAGACCCTCGTTCGATTCCTGGCTGGGTCGGGTGGGCGTTTAATTTTTTCACTGTATTTTATAAAATTTTATGAATATTTAATTTAGCTTCAGCGCAGCAATTAGCACTTGAAAATAAAAAAGTAAAATATATATATTAATTAATAAATAGCCTGTAACTGCCCCACTGCTGGGCAAAGCCCTTCATCATTGCAATCAATAATCACTACAATTGATGGGTAATGGCTTAATCACCACGCTTACCGAATGCGGGTTATGCATTGAAAAGTGCGAAACACACTTTGCCCGACTTGGGAACTTAACCCAGGTAAGAGCCGAGCGCTTTGCCACTCCCCCGTCGAGGCGTTAACATTATATTACCGTTACATAATCATCAGCTTCATTTTATGTACGAGTACTCACTGCTGAGGCACTAGCCTTCCCTATGTACGGTAACACCTCAGGGAAACGGGCCGTAAACCACCACGCGGGTCCGATCCGATCCGAACCCTTCGGAGAATCTAGTAGGGCACGGGGACGCGCACTTGTGCGCGATGCCGTTCCCTCTAGATAACCTCTGAAGGTGATTCGTTTCACACGGCTTGAGGGACCCTTTACGTTCCTCGCCGCCCCCAAAAAAGCCCGGTGAAGCTGAAAATGCCGCAGCGGCAATCAACAATCTCTCTCAAAAAAAAAAAAAAAAAACCACGCGGGCCCAGCGCCCTCGTGACGTGACCCACCGTCCGGTGGTTGTTAACGACTGCTAATGCAGCCGGGACCAACGGCACAAAGGGGAGCTAGTTATCCGATTACCGGCCTTTGCGTAAGTTGGTCAACTTCAGCAATCTTCAGCTCAATTACTTGATACGATTTTCTCATTGTTTCCAGGTCAACGTTATATTCCATTCAGCAGCTACAGTAAAGTTTGATGAGCATCTTCGAGCAGCTCTGAACACGAACGTCCAAGCGCCATTGCAATTACTTACACTGGCGAAGGAAACCAAAAACCTTAATGTAAGTTAACTTTCTTTTACGACTGCCATCTCAGTGACTCGAAAAAAAAATACTAATACGATCCGAACCCCTCGGAGAAGCTAGTAAGGCGCGGGGACACGCACTAGTGTGTGATGCACACCATCTAGGAAACCTCTGACGGCGCTTCGTTTCACACGACTTAAGGAACCTAAGTTTCTCACCGTCCCCAAAAAAGCTCCGGTGAAGCTGAAAATGCCCAGTGGCAACCAGTGTGCTCTCTAAGAAAAGTGACTCAAAATACCACTACACATTCACTTTGATACACTATTCATGCACACTCGCTTAGGCCCAAGACACCGTACTCGTAGAACAAAGGTACCACGACCCGGTTCACACTCGCTCTATACCAGGAACAGACATGTACCTGGGCGCTTCTCCCCACCCCCACGAGCCGGACAACCCGAGCCGAGGTTCGAGCCTTTATAGGCTTCTTTATTTATTACATGTTTCAACAATTTATATACAATTACAATTTTCAAAATCATCTTTAAATATTATGATTTAGTTTAGATTTCTGAAGCGTGCGTGACTATTTGGAATAAATATTATCTATTCATCACTTGCTATCAGCATCGCTGGCTTATTTTATGTCCAAACTGTTGGGGCACGAGCCTTCCCTATGGATGTTTACACCACAGGGAGAACGGGCCGTAAAATACTACGCGGGCCCAGACTAATGTTGTAGTAGTGACCCCAACGACCCGGCCAACCCAAGCCGGGCCTCAAGAGGCGCCCTCGAGTTGTTCCGCTCTCGATTTGTTCCGCTCTCGATTCGATCTGAACCCCTCGGAGAATCTAGTTGGGAATAGAGACATGCTTGCGTGATGCATTCCTTCTAGAAACCTTCTAACGATGTTTCGATCACTCGGCTTGGGGATGCCTATAGGTTTCTATAAGTTACACGCGAGTAGTTAGCGACTGCTAATGCATCTCCATGACAAAGGCATAATGCCAAAGGCAAAGACATTCTGCCAAAGACAAAGGCAAAGACATTGTGCCAAAGGCAAATACATTCTGCCAAAGACAAAGGCAAAGACATTCTGCCAAAGGCAAAGACATTCCGCCAAAGACAAAGGCAAAGACATTCTGCCAAAGGCAAATACATTCTGCCAAAGACAAAGGCAAGGACGTTCTGCCAAAGGCAAAGACATTCCGCCAAAGACAAAGGCAAAGACATTCTGCCAAAGGCAAAGATATTCCACCAAAGGCAAAGGCATTCTGCCAAAGGTAAAGACATTCTGCCAAAGGCAAAGACATTCCGCCAAAGGCAAAGACATTCTACCAAAGGCAAAGGCAAAAGCAGAAATGCAAATGATTAACGTGCCTTCCGAAGCACGGATTTTTGTATTTTTTTATTAAGTATGTGACCATTTTAATTGTTAATAAAAAATCAATCATTCATAGTTGTTTTATTGGTGTTTTTGGGTTGCATCCCAGTTCAATATTTTGTATATCTTTATTTTTGTGATGTATTTTTGTATGTGACCTGTTAATGTGCCTAAGTAAATAAATATATAAATAAATTGGCAGGTACTAATGCACATATCGACGGCGTACTCCAACTCCCATCTAAAATACGTGGAGGAGAAGTTCTACCCGTGCGACGCGAGCTACGAGAGACTGCAACACGAGATCAACAAGATGACGGACGCTCAGATCGACAAGGCGCTACCTAGGTAAGCAATCAACTGCGCGTTATCTTGGCTTTACTTCGACACAGTTTTGGTAGACAAAAAATAACAGTTTGAAAAAAGGGTTGAAAAATTGCAACGAGCGGGATTTTTTCTACACATTTTTCATATTGTAATTTGTACACAACAAAGTTTTTGTAAATGATATAACTATAACCATTATCATATGTACATACATAACAGTTTCAATAAATATTGTTTTCTAAAGTTTACGCGGACACTACACATTGAAATGAAACAACTTTTACGGATCTACTCGCGTTTATTTTACACATTAGTTTTAATTAATTAGTCTCCCTGTGACCACGGACCCTGCAAAGGGTTCGAAACGCCAGGATAAACATTAATTAAAACTAATGTGTAAAATAAACGCGAGTAGATCCGTAAAAGTTGTTTCATTTCAGTTTCAATAAAGTTTTTTTGGATGACAGCTGCATGGGAAAAAGTAGATGATTTGTATTGAATTTTTGCTAAATGCAAAAATCTTTTGCCGTTGGAAAGGGTCACTTTATTTTAAATTATTGAAGAAAAAAGGTGACGATCACTGGGGCCTCTACCCTACATTTATTAATGCCGTTGCTGTTTGTTGCCGGTTCTCAGTTCAATGTCTCCCGCCCTGTGTAGTCTTACGAACCGATGGCATAGTGACATTCATAACAGCTACTTGTAGCCTAAACCATGGACTAATATCTAAACTGAATAACTGATTTTAAATTTTGTTTTTTTTTTATCGAAAACTTTTTAAATATAATTTTAACCAAGAGTATTCTGCAAGGAATGGTACGTTAAGAGGAAAACGGTCGAAGATAGGAGGTGGAGAATTTTGATTGGCACTTATAGATTGGTGAACGACCCATCGATAATCTCGACCCGGTCGACCTGAGCCGAGGTTCTAGCACAAATTAAGTAATTAAATAGTGGTCCTATAGCCTCCATTAAAGGCGCCCTCGAGTTGTTCTGCTCTCGTCATCTAAACGCCTTAAAGAATCTAGTAGGGAACGGGGGCATCACTCCCTCTAGAAACCTTCTTTATCCTATAAGTTCCTATAAGTGACACGCGGGTTGTTAGCGACTACTAATGCATCTCAAAGGCAAAGACATTATTTCTGCCAAAGGCTTAGGCAAAAGCAGAAATGCAAAAGATTGAAATGAGCAGAGATGCCTTCCAAACTCTCACGTCCTTCTCCCAATACAGGGTAGACATAGCATCAAAATCCCTAATTTTGAGTAAACTCGCCGTTAGTGACCTCGACGCCGCATTCAGCATAATCAAAGTAGGGCTCCGAGGTGAATAGATAACATCAGTGATGGGTTGCGGCCGATAGCCTGATGTGCGAGAGTACGGGAAGTTAGGCAGCTGATACTTTCACGTTCCAGACCATCATCGGATTGAATGATTTAATTTTTTTATTCAGGATCCTCGGGACTTGGCCTAACACGTACACGTTCACCAAAGCCTTAGCGGAAAAGGAACTTAGACAGAGTGCTGGTAACGTGCCAGTGGGCATCTTCAGGCCAGCCATAGGTAAAACATTTTTTGTATATATATTTTTTTTTAGCATGGCAAGACTGACTGTTTTAAAGGTGAATATTTTGTTCTAATTTCTAACGCAGCGGCAGCATAGATACTCATATTTAATTTTAACTTATATTATTTACTCTTCAATATATTTTCAAATTATGTAAAAGTGTTAGCGTATAGCAACTAGAACAAAAAATACCCCCGATCCGATCCGAACCCTTCGGAGAATCTAGTAGGGCACGGGGACGCGCACTAGTGCGCGATGCCGTTCCTTCTAGAAAACCTCCGAAGGTGATTCGTTGCACACGGCTTTACCCTTTACGTTCCTTGCCGCCCCAAAACAAGTCCGGTGAAGCTGAAAATGCCGTCTGAGGCAATCAGCAATCACTTTCCAAAAAAAAAAACTAAAAATACAGCTGTTGTTTGTTAGTTGGAATTTTTCCTGCGAAGATTAAATCTATATCTTCTATATATCTGTCGGAGACATGGCGCTAGCATCGCTTAAAAACGACAAGTATAGTCTATACTTAGTGTGGTCTCCGCAGCCTATGCTCTATGGTGCGCGAAACGTCAACGTCAGTTAGCTTGGCGCGACAACGGACTGGACACATTGGAACGGGAGCGGTCGGAGAGTACGTACGCGCAGAACTCACTTCGTTTCTAAGCGATGCTAGCGCCATGTCTCCGACATATCTATATATCTATATATATAAATAAAAATGAATCACTGAAATGTATGTACGCGCATAACTTCCGATCGACTGCACAAAATTGGATAATTCTTTTTTTTTTGTGTTTGTTATTGTTAGGACAAGGTTTGTAAAGAAGAGAATTAAAAGAAAAAAAAATATTTTTACTTAAAAACGACTTTGTTTGTTTTGTTGACATAGAAACTGTCAAAGCGGTACGAAGTCCGCCGCACTGAGGGACAAAAATAGGATTTTGTAACCAGTACTTTTAACTGGCACAGATTTGTCTGCCATCTTTGTGAGGCCAAAAGGCCAAAATCAAAAGGATATGGCTGCCACAAAATAAAGAGAGAAGGTAAGCTCCAAACAAACGCGGTAGCAACGCACACATAGACAACCTCTCACGGACGCGGAGACTCGCAACAACTGCGCTCAGTCAAGCTGTTCCGCGACCCGTGTCCATGCAAAGGGTATATGTGTGTGTTGCTCGAGCGCAGTATGTATGAAGCTTACTTTCTGTAGGCTACTTATTTTGTGTGGCTGGCTTCTTGTGTTCGGGACACCTTCGAGGCTAGTAGTAACGTGTATTGTCATTGTTGGAAGATGCTTTTTAGGGAATTATAAACTTTGTTATCAAGAATCAAAAGGACAGGAATTTCACTCATTGGCTTCGTTGATTAGGTATTACTATTATTAAAAAGATTGTTTTTGATCATTTTATATGTATTGTTGATTGTTTATAAAAAACCACATTGAAGACTGTTTGTATTGTGTTTACCATCAGTAACCAAGTGATAGGTAAAGTATGTTATAATAAGTATTTATTAATAATTTTGTTTGGTTCATAGCATTTTGGCTTCGTTGATTATTATTATTATTATTATAAAAATATTGTTATTATGTTCAAATTCAAAAAGATCTATAAGAAGTCTATTTCAGGTTGAGTTTTATGACACAAGTTGATATCGCGTCATTCACAATAAAAACTGATTATTGAATACAAAGCAGTTGGATTTATTCAATCCCTTTCATAGTTGCATGTAGTTAGTATTTCACAAATTACGAGGCGTGTCCTCTTTTCTCTCCTTGCCGGGGACGATGGCACTTGATTTGTGTCATCTGGCCCGGGAAATATATCACCGGGCCAAGTCACCGGGCCAGATGGATAACACTCGAATTTCAAGGTTCATAAATGTTTGATGATAAATTACTTTGTTATTTTATACTTTTTTTTATAGTTGTTTTTCTTTTTAGTGACATCGACATCTAAGGAACCCCTCAAGTGTTGGTTGGACAACATGTACGGACCCATAGGAATCACTGTTGGCAGCGGTGAGTACAATAAGCAAAAAAAATAAGTCAAATACCTATTTTATAAATAAATGCCGTCATCCTCTCTTCAAAATTGTGTCATTAATTTCAAAACATTAACAATAGGTACACACGCCTGCACATCAACCTACTACCACAAACTGTCAAATTTCCTCAATAGACTTTGAACTGAATGACATACTAATATGGTTGAAAATGTATTGAAGAAATTTGACAGTTTTGGATAGGTTGAAGTGCAGGCGTCTGTACTATGTAATATTATGGATGCAAATAAATTGAAATTAAATTAAAACGTTTTTGTTTTGTTTGTATAATTTTAACGCAAATTTTGTTGCGAAACAAATTACAAAAACACAAATGTTGTAAAAAATTTGAAAAAAATTTAAATTAAATTGATGGCATCCTAATTCCTATCCTATGCGAATGTTTGAGACAGTCAGATTTCTTAAAAAATTAAGAACAAACCAAACAGTGTCGGATTTCAATAATAAGTCTATTAGAATATCAGCTTTCTCCCCTCGCTTCAAAGTGTTTTAAAGAATATCTTGAACGACATTGCAAGGATTGTCGTATATCATAATAAGCCTTTATTCGAGACGGTCCGGTTTTTACTACCATTTATTTTAATACTATATTACAGTGACAGGGATCCTTCGCACCATTCAGTGCGATGAAGCGGTGACAGCTGACATCGTTCCCGTTGATAATGTGGTCAATTGTCTGGTGGTAGCTGCTTCTAGCGTCCATGCAGCGTATAAACAGAGGTATAGTATACTATGCTGGTATATAAGAATCATATATGTAAACCTATATTTATTTTAATAGTTTATTCATTACTCGATGGTGCCGCAGCGGTTAACGCGCCCGGTCTGCGAGTGCTGAGGATGTCCCACTATCGCAAAGCTAACAGCTTCAATATAGCAACACATAAAAAAAAACATATAATTTGACTTCTGTAACTGTTTTTTTGTTTTGTATTGTTTTTTTTTTGGAGAGTTTACTGATTGTCCTTAGGCATTTTCAGCTTCACCAGGCTTTTTTGGGGGCGGCGAGAAACTTACTCAAGCCGTGTGAAACGAGACAACGTCAGATGTTTTCTAGATAGTGCGTGTCCCCCGTTCCCTACTAGATTCTCCGAGGGGTTTGGATCGGATCCTGAGCGGAGCAACCGCAGCGCATCTGCAGCTAGGGCCTCGGCTCTTTCTTCTGTGCCTCGGCTCGGGTTGACCAGATCGTGGGGGCGGGGAGAAGTGCCCAAAAAACATGCCTGTACCTGGTATAGAGAAGCGGCAGGCTTATTACCTATCTTTAAGTGACAGTCGGACGTAGAACGCTACTAGCGCCACGAGCGAGCGCTTGACAAACTAATGACGGCGCTAAAATAAACCGATAGCAGTCGGGTTGCCATTGTGCAATTAGCAACTGGTTGCATTTTTCGTTAATAACCCTGCTGGTCGTCGTACCCTTTACACGTACGGTCGTTGTCTTGGGCCTGTGCGAGTGTACTGTTCTTTTTAGGGTTCCGTAGTCAACAAGAAACCCTTATAGTTTCGCCATGTCCGTCTGTCTGTCTGTCTGTCTGTCCCCAGCCTAGCTCATAGTATCTTTGTACTAGAAAGCTGTAATTTAACATTGTTAGGATATATATAGGAATATATAGGAAGGAAAACTATCACAGCTAAGTTGGTTTTACAAGTTTACGAGTAACAGTCGACCAACTTATAAAATGAACTTGGCGCAGTACAAATTCCTCATTGGGAACTACTCAAATAACGTTGTCAGGTGTGTAAAACCGGTAGTATCTACATTTAAGTATATGAGTCATCGTTAAATAAATGTTCATAAAAGCCCTCAGAGTCCGCATATGGCTACGAAGCCTTACACCGCGCGTGGCCCGACACGCACTTGGCCGGTTTTTTATATATATCTTACGGGTAAGCACAGTGCCTTGATCGCACCTGGTGTCAAGTGATGATAAGGCCAATGGTGGAAGCGCACTTCACCCGGAATCTTCAACTACTGAGGCACTGGCTATCTTGTCATTAGCTGCCGGAACACAGCAGTCTGGTCGCTAGTTTTCTTATACGTTTTTGCGTTTCTTTTCAGTACAATCCCTTCGGAACTTCCTATCTTCAACTTCGTGAGTTCTGTGGAGAACAGAATAACATGGGGTGACTTTTTGACTCGAAATATGGCAAGAGTGGATGAACACCCTTTCTCGAATGCTGTGTGGTATGAACGCTAATTACATAATTTTTATTAAAGAATTTAAATCAACAACTCAGTCTTGCCAATGGCGAAGCAAAGAAATAAGTAAGAAAAGTAAGGATGTAATCTAAACTATAAGTTTTCTTTTTTGTTTTTTATTTAAAATTTTTTTTTTAATTTTATTACACAAAACAGATTTACAGTAATAGCCGTTCACTTCTTACATGGTTTTAGTTTATTAGGTAGACTGCAACTCCACAGATTTGTGAAAACAACATGAATAAACATTAAATCAAATCGTTAAAAAAAAATACGTAAAATTAAATTGAATTGTTAAAATTATACAATATTACATTATAAAAAATAATTGAAATAATAAGAATGTATAGCACGTCAACCTATCCAAAGAGTTGTCCTTTTGTATCACGGGAGTAATCTCAGAAGGTTTGGACGGTGATAAAAAAGTAAATAAAAATAATTTTCTTTGTTTTATAACAATAGATGGTAGAAATGTTTTAACGTAAAAGTTTTATCTCCCTTCTAAACCCCTGAATATTGCTAAGGATTTTATCTCACGCGGACTACTTGAAATAATCTTTTAATATTTTTATTAGCAAGTAAAGCAGTAAGTATAGACTATAACCGACCCACCGCTGGGCAAAGGCCTCCAAAATTAAAATAAAGTCATCACTACAATTAATGGGTACTTAATCACCACACTTGCCAAATGCGGGTTGGTGATCACAAACCCGGGCTATGCATCAAAAAATCCGAAACACACTTTGCCCGACCTGGGAATTAAACCCGGGACCTTCGGGTATCGGGCCGAGCGCTAGGCCACTCAGCCAGTGAAGTGTTATAAGAAAGAAAAGCCGTAAAAAGCATGGGGAAAAATCTGCTAATATTCCCGAAAACAAAACACCACAAAACTTTGAAAATAAATGAAAGTTATTAAATACTTACATCTACGTTCATATCAATATTGGCCATATCCTTTAAATTCCGTAGACGTTTTTGAATTTTGATCGTGTGGTCGATCTAACAGTTTTTTGAGGTCAAGACTATTAATAGCTAACCCGGCCAATTTTTTTTATATAGCCTATGTCACTCCCACAGTCAAAACAAATCTAACGACAGCTCATATGTTAAAATCCACCATGCCGATGCCGTTTGGGCTGTAGGGCGTGCCAAAGAAACAGACATGAATCCATACATACTTACAGACCTACATACATACATACATACACTCGAAAAATACCCTCCTTCTGACGCAGTCGGGTAATTAAAGATTCTCTAATTTTCTCTTTGGTCACTCCAGTTTTTTCTTTGGTCACTGACACGGTGATGCGTTTGACTCATCCCCGGGTTGTATGTAGCTTGCAGAATACCAGTGTTTTGCCTATACAAATACCCACTAGGAGGAGCTCGATGACGCAGTGGTTAACGCGCCCGGTCTGCGAGTGCTGACTGCTGAGGTCAAGCAACTTTCGCAAAGCCCGGTCATCGGATGGGTGGCCAAAAATTTATCATCTCGAGCTCCTCCGTGCTCCGGAAGGCACGCAAAGCCGTTGTTGGTCCCGGCTGCCGTAACAGACGTTAACAACTACCAATCCGCACTGGGCCCGCGTGATGGTTTACGGCCCGTTCGCCCTATCCATCCATTGGGAAGGCCCGTGCCCCAGCAGTGGGGACATAAAATGGGCCGATCATGATCATGATACCTACCTACTATAGTAAGTATGTGTCTAGGCAAAGTTATCGCTGAGCTATGGCCATTTTGTCTGCTACAGCACACATATCCTAAACAGGATAGAACGCACATTAAAATTAATGTGGGTTCTTATTTTGTTGTGTGCAGTAGGTTTTATGGTTTTATTTTGTTTATATAAGTAGTTATATTTTGTTTTTAATTTATATGTTTGTTTTTGCTAATTTATTTTAAGATGGTGTATGTGTTATGAAGTACCAAATAATTTTTAATCTATCTATCTATCTATAATTTTAGCTGTATTATAATTTCAGGTATATATCGTTGACGATGACGAAATCTAAGTTAGTGAATAGCATCTACATGGTCTTCCTTCATCTGATACCGGCTGCTTTGGTGGACGGGCTTGCCGTATGCTTAGGAAGGAAACCGAAGTAAGATTAAATTATAAATCTATAACAGTAAGATTAAATTATATCTGTATAGGCATCATCATCATCAGCACTTTTTTATGTCCCCACTGCTGGGGCACGAGCCTTCCCTATGGATGGATAGGGAGAACGGGCCATAAACCATCACGCGGGCCCAGTGCAGGTTGGTGGTTGTTAACGACTGCTAATGCAGCCGGGACCAACGGCTTTACGTGCCTAGTTGCCGACCGAAGCACAAAATATATGTATAGGTACTTCATTAACTTAAAAACGCCGCGGTGGCCGGGTGGCAAAGCACTCGGGTCGATACCTGAAGGTCCCGGGTTCAATTCCCAGGTCGGGCAAAGTGTGTTTCGAATTTTTGGATGCATAGCCCTGGTTTGAGATCACCAACCCACATTTGACAAGCGTGGTGATTAAGGCATTATTTATCAATCGTAGCGATAGCGAGCGGTAGAGTAGCGAGCGGAACGTGAGTCCACGTTTCGGCTCCGCGATGTCAATAATAATAATATTGTATGTCGTATGTCGATAATAATAATATTAATTAATTGATTTCTCTCACCTATCCATATATCATTATTAATAATCTTCTGTCTTTACCCTCAGAATGCTGAAGGTGTACCGTAAGATTCACAAGTTCTCTTCTGTTCTGTGCTACTTCTGTACGAGGGAAATAAAATTCTGCAACAGGAGAACGAGAGCGCTTTGGGATAACACCTCCGAGGAGGCGAGAAAGGTATTCAATTCATTATAAATCAATCAAATATAATAAAATAATGTTAAATAAAATAAAATAGCTCATTTATTTATTAACAACTTACTCTCGATAATAAGTGAAGAATGCTGTGTAAGCTATTAGTAGGCAGCATATGTCATTAAAAAAAGCAATGACTTGTTACCCATTATAATATGTGTATACCCATTATAATAGTTATTATATTAGTTATAATAGTTTCCCCGTGTGGTGCCGGGGTTAAAGAATTTGACCAACCCCATCTCTTCCCGTGGGTGTCGTAAAAGCCGACTAAGGGAACATTCCAGAGGATGGGCAGAAGCATCTCTCTGAGGTCAACTCTCAACTTACTGCGATCGCCAACCCGCCAGCCAAGCGTGGCGACTATGGCAAATCCCCTCATATATCCTTGGGGGAGGCCTTTGTCCAGCAGTGGACGTCTTTTGGCTGAGATGATGATGATTATAATAGTTACCCTAAGGAAATAAATCAATAAATGTAAGAGTATAACATGAACATTTTAAGGTAGGAACATGAGCCTTGCCCGGTTGAATTTCGTCTGCTGGGCGAACAATCGTATTGTTGATCGTTGATACAGTGTCTAAGTAGTGTGTAAGTGTAAGTTTTTGTGTATACGTGTATGTAATATGTGTAAGTGTGTATTGTTGTTTTTTTTTTGAGAGAGATTGCTGATTGCCTCAGACGGCATTTTCAGCTTCACCGGGCTTGTTTGGGGGCGGCGGGGAACGTAAAGGGTCCCTCAAGCCGTGCGTGCGTACGTGTTTTGCGGCAGTCAATTGTTCTTTTGTGTCTTCTGTGGAAGTAAATTATAGCATTTTGAATTGAATTGAATTTGAATCCGGTGCCTAAAGACAAAAATATACAACATATAGGGTAGGCACCAATATTCGACACTAAGCCCAGTCATCGGCACTAAATAACATAGTTTTTTTTTTAATTACGAGAAGACAGCTAGCAAACTGGTAAAGGGACTTCTTGACGGGAAAGTGAAGAGTCAATGTCTGCGGTTTTGTTTTATTTTGTAAAATTTGTGCTAAGTCGAATATTAATGTGAAATAATGGTGGATTATTAACCGTTAAGCGTTCGTGAGTCAACACTCATGCACATGAGTGTTGGCAAACGAAACAAAACAGTGCAACGGCACTTTTCAAATTCTCTCAAGAAGTCCGCGTGAGCACTTGGTAAAGCCCCACATCTTTACTGTGATACACGAGGGGTTGGGGGGTATATACTTATGGGTAGATGTGTGTGTGTTGTGGTAATAGAAATATAGTTCAAACTCACGTACACGGGAAACAGTTTATTTGTACGACACAGAAGAAGAAAGTTTATGCAACACAGTACACAACACCAGATGTTATAGAAGGAGTGATAGATAACAGATAAGGAAATAACAGTCAATAGCGATAGATCACAGATATAGCTTAAGCAATGTAAACAAAGCTACGCGAGTACGTGCGGGCGGTAGTCGAGCGACACTGGTTTCACGTCTAACATTGATTTGCGACTGGCGGCGCGCGCGCATCCTACTGCGCAGGCAAATCGCCCCGTTAAGAACAATAGGACCGGTTTGCGGTGCGCTTCTCCAATGGTGTCAACAAGATGCGTGTCGATTACTGATTTTTAAGCTTTTGTATTTTGTGTGATTATTTAGACATTTATTGTGATTGTTATATTTATTTTAATGTTGTGTATGTATAAAATAGATTATAGGATTAAGTTTTAATGTTAATATTAAGTTAATATTAAGTTTGTTGATTTTTGTATATAAATGTAAATAATTGAAATTAGGTAAAAATGTAGATTAAAATATATTTATATAAGTGTAAATATAAATATGTAGAATATAATATATTTATATAAATGTAAATATAAATATGTAAAATCCCTACATACTTTATCATTTCTCATTTCTCATTTCTATTATCATTCATCATCATCATACAGGAAGGAAATATTGTTTATATAAGTACTTGTTACTTGTAAGAAAAAATTACTTTGACACTGGCTAAATGTGCTAATTGCACGAAGCCATCAAATAAATAGGAAAAAATAAAACTGGTAAAGATTAATATCGATTGTTGACCTTGACCTTAGATTGTTGACCCCTATTTTTTATGATTAAAGGAAATAAATGGCTATCACTGGTTCCTGTCAAACATTGGTGATACTATTCTAGAGTTGATAGCAGTCGATAGGCATATTTTGTTAAAAACAAAATGCTCGAACCGATACCCGTAGGTCGCCTTTATCATGGGGAATTCTCTGAGGGATTGTTCGGTTTGATCCCTGCCGCTGATTTCCTTCACCGCACTACACGCAATCGACTGTCTCTCCATCCTCAGTATCTTGATGGATGGCGGGCTACTACTGGGCGTATCTCACGTAGTTTTTTACCACGAACTACAGTGCTGTGGAACCAGCTCTCGGCGGCGGTATTTCCGGACCATTACGATTTGGGATCTTCAAGAATCGCATCTGCGATTCCTCTGGTTTTGCGGATGTCTATGGGCGGCGGTGATTGCTTTCTATCAGGTGACCCGCCTGCTCGTTTGCCTCCTACTGATGTAAAAAAAAAGGTCCTTGGTTCAAATCCCAAGTCGGGCATAGTGTTTCTGATTTTCCGATGCACAGCCCGGGTTTGTGATCACCAACCCGCATTTGGCAAGCGTGGTGATTAAGCCAATACCCATCAATTGTAGTGATGACTTGTTTTCAATTATGGAGGCCTTTGCCCAGCCGTGGGCAGTTATAAGCTATTTATTCACTTACTTACTAGTTGCCTGTTTTCAGGTTTTCCCTTTCAGTATGGCTGAAATGGATTGGGAGGAATATTTCGATCACTACCTCGCTGGTATCAGGAAGTATCTGTTCAAAGAGAGTGACGACACACTGCCCCAAGCCAAGATCAAGTGGAGAAGGTTGTTCTTTATTTACTTTTTTTTATACCAAAATATTTTTTATTTTATTTATTTATTTATTAGGTACTCATAATTTTAGATAACAAAGATCCAAAAATTTTTAGTGAACAGACACTTATAACTATATTACTAAACATACATCGATTATTCATAGTTTTTTTTTTTTTTTAGGTTTAAAGCCATTTATTCCCATAAAAACAATTAAGCTCATTTACAATGAGATTAACATAAAAAGCTTAATATTAACTTAACAAGTCTAGGCGCAGCGCAACTGCATTCTTAAAATTAAACGTAAACATGAATAGGCCAACAGTCACAAATCAGAGCTTATCGAGAGCTTTTCATAATTCTGAAATACTTTTATATGCAGATGCCATGAAAATTTGCAGAGTTATTAAGGTCCTCATCGGATTGTTTATTGTTACAAGATGATTTTAATGAGCTCTGTAACTACTGTAATGATAATTGTCTGTGTCTAAATGTAAAAAAAATGCTGTAGTATTTCTTTTCACGTAAACGTAAGCTTATAGAATTTAATTACACTCTTAATGGTGAAACGCTTTCAACACAGAATAAGTTTAAAGACTTGGGTCTATATCTGGATAGTAAATTGTCTTTCAATCCTCATGTAAACTATATCAGCTAAAGCTTATGAAATGTTAGGTTTTCTTTTTAGAGTCGGCAAAGATTTTAAACAATGTTCCACACTGTGTTTATTGTACAATTCCTACGTGCGTTCAATATTAGAGTATGCCTCCACGGTCTGGAATCCTCAATATAAGAAGCATCCTCGCATCACCACCCTAGCTTCTAGTTATTTTTAACCGACTTCAAAAAAAGGATGAGGTTCTCAATTCGACTGAATTGTTCTTTTTTTTTTGTATGTTAAATCAAGGGAAAAACCTTCGAAAATCGTAGTGGCGACTAGTGCGTTTGTTATTTTTTTTCATTAAGTATTTTAAAGCACTAGGTACTATTTAATGAAGGTCTGAGTCGATCTGATGATGGAGACAAAAAGACAGTCGAGGGAATTCCTCAACAATTTACAGCAATTACCTGGTGTTTGGGCTTGATTAATTTGTATTGGTGAGATCTTTACACCTAGATGGGTTGTGACTGTCATTAGGGGTCTGATGATGAAGACGAAGGACGTCAAGGGAACTCCTCAACGTATTACAGTAGCAAAAACACAAATGTTGAAAAAAATCCACGAGCAGGATTTGAACCTGCACCTTTCTGACATACCGGGTCAGGTGCTCTCCCAATTGAGCTATCGTGGCTCTAACCAGCCCGCCGAAATTATTGTTAATGACGGTAGTTGTTGACATTGAATGGGCGCCTTTGGCTTTCAAAGTAAAAATGTAAATTGTGTTGAATAATTTCGGCGGGCTGGTTAGAACCACGATAGCTCAATTGGGAGAGCACCTGACCCGGTATGTCAGAAGGGTGCATGTTTAAATCCTGCTCGTGGAATTTTTTTCAACATTTGTGTTATTGTAATTTGTTTCGCAACAAAATTTGCGTTAAAATTATATAAACAAAACAAAAACTAATTATTATTCAATCTAATTTATGGCTCTGTGTAAATATCGTTAAAGATCTTGATCAATGATCTTTTAATAGTAATATTTTAATCGCATGTTTTTGTTTCAGGTTATACTATATTCATCAGATAGTGAGGATAATATTCTACACTTTCATTGTTTACGTACTTTGGTCAATGATTACTGCAGTATTCAAGTAGAACTGGACCAAATAATAAATAAGATCTTACTTTTTTTTTGTAAGATTTTTGCAACAGAATCGAATAATATACATATATACTTGAAAATTCTTACTAAGATCAGATCACCAGATGTTCTGAGTTTCTAGCGCAAAGAAATTATTCTTGATTCATGATGGTAAATTATGTCACTCGGGCAAAAGGTTGCAGGTTCGGTTTCCGCCTGAGACAGTCTTCGTTTCTAAGTGCTGTTTTTTTTTTATGTAACTCTCTGTATGTAAAATAACATCAAATGTTTTCAATCAATACAAAATTATAATGTTTGCTACTAAGTATGACGAATTCAAAAATTAAGTTATGTAGTAGTCGGCTAGTGGCTCCATATACACAACGCTTCGCGTTTCATTTACTATTTCCACAATGTCATAAGCCCACCGCTACATTGCTTGGCTGGCTCAAACTTAAAGTACAAAACATAGATGGCGCTAACTGCCTCCTTCAATGACATACGTCATCTTCACACAGAGAATAAATGCATTTTCAAATTAAGTTTTTCTGTTTAATTTTGAAATAATTATATCTCTGTAATAATGTTAGAAAATGTGCATTTTACGATTTAAAATTGTAAGATTTAATGTTTTAAACATTAAGGTAGGTATTACTTGTTTCAAATTTTGTTACTCAGTACCGAATTCTTAGGTAAGCAGGTACTTCAGTTACAAATGCAATAGAAAACTAAATATGTAATGTATATACCTATCTATTAATATTATTTAAGCAACAAAGATATGAAACAATTTTTATACAGTCTCTTTCCCATGGATTACTGTATTCAATATTACTTGGGTTAAAAGTACATGGTGTGTGCTTAAGTAAAATTAAATGTAAAACATATATTTACCTATGTAAAGTAAAATGCAGCCGAATAGAAAAAAAACTATTCTGTCACTTCAGTTCAGCCAAAATAAATAAAATAAACATCTTATTAAGGTTATAGAATGTGTTTAAATGTAATTAAATTTACCTATTTACAACAAATACGGTTTCAGGGCATTATTATTCATATATTTCATTTTTCATAACACTAACCAAGTTACCTGGATTGATGGAATAATTTTTAAACGAAACTTTTGAAATTTTTGGACTTATACAAATATTATTTTATTAAGGCGTATGGTCTATAATATATAAAATGTTGTTAGTAAATGGATATACTTAAACAATAGATATTTTAAATAAACTATTTTGTTTTCTTACCCACTTTCTCTATCTTTAGCCCATAAACGTCCATAGCTGGGCTTCTAGCCTTTCTATATGCCCACATCACTGATCCAATATAGCTTGGTATGTAGGGTATGGTATCAGTGTCTGAAAGGAACCAATTGCTATACAGAGAACATGGCTTGATAAAGTTACAAAATTCACACTAATAGTATCGTTAAGTAACGTTATTTTTATAAATTTAAACTGGTAGCGGTAATGCCGGTAACGTTATCTTGTTTATCGTTTTCTAATGCGCTCTAACCAATCCACGTAGACCGGTACAAATTTCACCCAGATAACGATACCAAGCATAACGTTATCTTATCTAATACCGTTATATTCGTTTGATAAACGACTAGTGCTAACGTTATCCAATCTTTAACCTTTTCAATGTTATTAATAGCCATGACAGGGAGTCCAGTCGTTAGCTGAATTGGGTGTGCGTCCCACGATATTTGCAAGGAATCTGCTGTTTGCTGCTTATGGTCTTTAAGAACAAGTAAAGTTAACTTAAAACATTAGTATTATGTCTAATAAAGTTTTAAGATTGTGGGGTAAAAGAAATTACTCACTACAGATACTGAGAACGAAGCAGTGCCAGCCAGCTAGTGACGAACTTGTGCCATTTTAATGCCATAAAATTTCTAGTTAAGCGCCATCTAGCGTGCAATAGATGAACAAAGTTGCAATTCCGTGGAACTCCATGAGCGAATGACAAGAGGATTCCAAACTGTTTTACTGTTCTTGAGGTGTGGTGCTGTCAGAATCTCAGAATGAGACAATGTTGCCATAGTGTACATATTTTCCACTAAGTAATGTAAGCATTGCAAGTCAGGTTGCAGTTCACCAGTTGTTCGCTTGGCTCGACTGTACAACGATCTAACTAAAAAGTTGCCGGAACTACATATACATTTTCAGAGCCTTCCAACGTTATTAAAATGCCTTAAAGCTAGTGAAGTACTTTAGATTGCATTTGGTATTTATTTTTATTTAAAAACTGTTGTATTCATCAAAATGTTTTAATTTTATGTTTATAATTTAATTGAATTTTTGAAATTTATTTTATTATATTATTATTATTTTTTTAATGCATGCTGTGATTGCCCATAATTGTAAGAGCAGTTAGCTAAGAGAACATTGTTTTTATTCTTATTCCAATAAATAAATAAATAAATAAATCAACAGAAATGAAAATAAAGTTTTCAAGAATATTGTTTTTTATTTTATATCAGTGTTTCTTTTCTTTAAAAGCCTCGAAGAAATTGTAATTTGGTTCCCTGAATCATTAAAGCAATTTTATTTAAATTGATGGTTGATACTATCCGCGCGAGGATAACATTCTAAAACGTGTAACGGTATATGTGAAGGGTATGCAGAGACTCATGGTCTCCGGTATAACGCCAGTAAGAGCGAGCTGCTGGTGTTTAAGCCAGACCAAACACTATCCCACAATACCGCCAGTCACGTTATACGGTACTCCACTTAAGGTAGTATCAGAATTTAAATACTTAGGACACTGGGTTACTGCAAATCAGCACGATGACATGGACGTGGAGAGGGAGCGTAGGGCGCTGGCAGTTAGAAGCAATATGCTGATCCGCAGGTTTGCAAAGTGTACTAAAGACGCCAAAGTGACGTTATTCAGGGCGTTTTGCCAGTCATTTTACACATGCAGCCTGTGGATCGAATGTACTAAAAAGGCTTACAGCGTCCTGCGTATCCAGTATAATAACGCTTTCAGGGCGCTGATGGGGTTGCCGCGGTACTGCAGTGCCTCTGGTATGTTTGCGGAAGTGCGCACGGACGATTTTTATGGTGTGATGCGCAAACGTGTTTATCATCATTCATCATTCATCTTTATGGCGGCGGGTATGCGCCAGCCCCAACAGCATTCTGCAAACGGTTGCAAATAGGTTCGAGGGGGCGATTTTAAGACACTGGACTACTATCCAGGTCAAGCCCTCGAACCTGGCTGCAAAATAAATAAGTTTTTTTTTTTCGTGTATAAAACCAGATTTAACTTCATAGTTTCTAAAAATAATCATCATACATTATCAGATAATTAAACAAAATGGCAATTATCACATTTTACTTTCCTGCTTAGAAGCTATATTTTGAATTACAATCTACATAAAAAAGTATTTTAAAATGGTATCATTAATTTTACCCTGTTCATTCGCTCTCATTGTCAGCTCTTACTCATTCATTTCAAATGAATGAGTAAGAAATGAATTATTTTTCATTGCTCCCACCCATTCATTCATTAGATACAAGCCGCTCAATCAAACGTAACGTAAACGTAAAAATCAAAAGTTATTGTTTTGCGGCTTTGTGTATTTACTATGACGATAATTAATTTGATATATTTATCGTGCTTAGGTTGTTTATTGAGTAATGGTGAGTACAACATTTATTTGTAGTTTAGTTTCAAATGCAGTACTGCGTTATAATTGTGTTTGTGAAAGATAGATCGATGTTTTGTAGAGCGTAAGTTGCAAAAGACACACCCATGTCGTGTTTGAAATAACTATGAACATTCACAAACAACAGTGTTAGAGGTTGGAATGTAGAAAACGGCTAAATCACTCCATATTAGGGAGATTCTGTAGTAACGTTGGCTGTATTCCTTACATATAGAGATTGCATTTTATTTATTTTGACAACTATTGCGATAAAAGTGCCTTTCCGATGTTCCCAATTTAACAATGTTTTTATTTGGTAACTATGTATTTAGAAACACAATAAACTTAAAACAAGGTTTGATCATTGATAAGTCCTTACTTCATCTCGATAAATAACCCCCAAATTTTCATCCACCAACCGCCACTATAATAATTATTGCAAATAAATGGCCGTTAATATAGTTGGAGAGTTACTCTTTCAAGTACATCTTATAAGGTATATCAAACATTCACATTGCATTTTTAAACTAAGGTTGTCCGGAAGAGATAGCATTAAAACCACTTCCACATAAAAATATGTAACTGTGATCCTTACTTGCATGTTAACACTCATCAGGAACCCTGTTGACAGACTTAGAGAAGTTGGTAGTACCTAGCTAGCAAGTATTTTTTTTAACAAACAGAATCATAAATATAAAATAAAGCTAATTCTGTAATCATAAATGCATAAACCTTTAGAATTTCAAACTTTATACATTTTATTAATGACATCTCCAAACGGCTGGTTGACATTTCCCATGACCCAAGGGCTGGCTTTTACTTTGGCCAGACGCTAAGCATTGCCATACCACGTGGCAATGCCACCAGTCTCTTGGGTACATTACCAGACGACAGCGACGCGGAGGAATTTTTGACGCCATATTTTAGTTTCTTAATAGTTTTAGTTACTTTAGGTTATTATATTATTGTGAATACTATTATTATATATTTGTATATTTCCTAATATATTATTAATTTTATTAAATGTTATCTCTTAGCTCAGGCCTCCTCCAACTTCCTCTATTGCAGTCCATTAGAATGCCACTTTTGTTTAGAACCGTCTTCTCTTGTCATTCTCTTGTCTGCTATCTTGTTCTCCCTTGTCATCTTGCCAGCTTCTGTTTCTGGTGACACCTCTTGGGTACCAAGGAGTCACCAACAAGTACCCAACCAAATAAAAAAAAATATCTACACCCTGCTGGAGATTAAACTTGAGACCAATGACTGAGAGCTAAGTGTGTCATGTAGAACCCACCACAAAAAATATTAGAATTATACTAAATAATTAATTCAGTTTACAAAGTCCTAAAGTAAGATAGTAATTTGATCTTTGCATTTATTTACTAATCAATTTACTAATCAATGCCTAATAGGCTGATCACAGATATGCAGATGGACCTACTTACAATTATAATATTTTTTTAACACCTTGTAAGACCTGTGATGTACATTAACATTTCATTTCATTTAGTTTCAACTGAAATTGCTCATTATTATATAGTTTTTTTGTAACATTCTCTGATAGGTAAATAAGTACTAATATTAAGATTTTAACCCTAAATCTAATGCCTGCTGTTTCTATCTACATGTACAATTATGAATACATAAAAAACATCATTATTCATCATTATTATGCATTTGTACTTCAGAGTAGACTTCAGTCTCATCTCATAAAATGCATTGCTATAAGTTTAGGTAGGTACTGGCTCTCTGCTAGTAAATAATTTTATTTATCATTCTTATTTCTTTCACCAGCTTTATCTTTACTTAGCAAAGGTTAAAGGTAAGGCAATATATATAAGATATATAAGATAAGGCATATACAAACACAGTTTAATTACAATGAGATTTTGAAAACTTGTTAAAAAATAAAGTTACATTTCCTGTTGCATTGCGGTAAACAAAAACATATTATACTAGCTGCCCGTCCCGGCTTCGCACCTTCCTTCTTCTCCTCCTTCACGGCCCGGTCAACCCGAGCCGAGGTCCGTGCCTTTAGAGGCGCCCTCGGGTTGCTCCGCTCCCCGATCCGATCCGAACCCTTCGGAGAATCTAGTAAGGCACGGGGACGCGCACTTGTGCGCGATGCCGTCCCCTCTAGATAACCTCTAAAGGTGATTCGTTTCACACGGCTTGAGGGACCCTTTACGTTCCTCGCCGCCCCCAAAAAAGCCCGGTGAAGCTGAAAATGCCGCAGCGGCAATCAGCAATCTCTCACAAAAATCACATTTATTTTTTATATAGCCTATGTTACTCAGCGCTAATGTAACATTTTTATGGTGGAAGTTTAAATCCGTCTAGAAGTTTTTGAGTTTATTCATTGCAATTATACAAAAACACAAAAATACAAAGCTTTCCTATATATAATATTAGTGTAGATAATATTGATATAACTATGTTGACACTGACTTATCAACACATAGCCGATAACAGAGTTTCACATCTTAGTAAATAATATTTATGCAGCAAAGTAACAATAATTATGATACGAATTTTACAAAGCTCACAAAAGAGTATCATTTAAAGGTTTTTTATGTTAGGTTTGGATGTTTAAGACCTAAGGCAAATGATTATTATAAGCAACTGTATTTCTCAAGTTTTTCTTTATCTATGTATTTTCCTATTGCAGTAAACAGCCAAAGAACACCCACCATCTCCCACATAACGCAAGAACAGATCCGAGACATCGGCGGGCAGGTTGATCTGGACTGCTCCGTCCACTATGCCAATGAATACCCAGTCGTTTGGGTAAGTTATTTGAACATAATTAGTACTACTTCTAATAAACATAGTGGATCATATTTGGATTTGGAGAAAACTGGGTATGACCTCTTTCCCCACAAGGATATGGTGGGAAAGAGGGTATGATAAAAGTCCTATTTTTTTCTGTATTTATATATTAACAGGATTAGATTAATTATTATGCATAAATTCATATAATAATAATTAAATAAATAATAATTTTAACACAACATTAACATGCTATAGTTAATTCATATCGACAAATGCGATACAAAGTCAATATAAATGGTTATCTCTCCTTTAATATCTTTGATATATATAAAATATATATTTAAAATAAAGGGATTTACTTTTACACTTTTAGACATACAAGTCGAAAAGTAATTGTACAGTCATTCAACCGCACAATCGGCTCATCAGCATTTTTATAATTGTAGCAATAATTAAATTATTGTTTTTAGTGTGTATTCAGGTATCACCGCCGATCGCGCGCTCATTAGCATTATCATTAGCAGTTATTAATAGCATTATTGTGACATCGTAATAAACGAAGTATTTTATCTTCAAGTTTTATCATTCATACAAACAATAACATTTCTATCATCAATTATACAAGGTGTATGGGTTTGGCAAGAACTCATACAGTCACAATCTCTTACAGTAAGTCTAATACATAGTAATTATTACTTAATCTGTAAAGCTTGTATCAAAATGAAAAAGGTATTGTCAGCTTAAAAGTCCTAATTTTTTCTGTATTTATGTATTAACAGGATTAGATTAATTATTATGCATAAATTCATATAATAATAATTAAATAAATAACAATTTTAACACAACATTAACATGCTATAGTTAATTCATATCGACAAATGCGATACAAAGTCAATATAAATAGTTATCTCTCCTTTAATATCTTTGATATATATAAAATATATATTTAAAATAAAGGGATTTGCTTTTGCACTTTTACACATACGAGGGGAGGTCAATAAGTTCGCGGAATGAGAGAGAAGGAGGTTGAAATTAAACACCAAATTATTTTTCCTTTTCAATATATTCTCCTTTAACCCTAATACATTTTTCGGATCTCTCAAATAGCTTGTTTATACCATCGAAAAAAAATGATTTGTCTTTGGTGTCAAAATAGGCCGAAATTGCCGACTTGACTTCTTCATCGTCGTCAAATTTCTTTCCACGCAGCTCTTTCTTCATTTTTGGAAATAAATAATAGTCACTGGGGGCCAAGTCTGGACTGTATGGTGGGTGGTTTAATTGTTCAAAGCCGCATCGGTGAATAGCAGCCGTCGCAACATGGCACGTGTGGACGGGTGCATTGTCGTGCAAAAGGAGCACACCTTTTGACAGTTTTCCTCTTCTTTTTTCCTTAATGGCTTCTTTCAATCTTTCCAGTAAAGAAGCGTAGTACTGTCCCGTTATCTTCCAATACAAGTTTTTCTACTTTTTCGACGATTTCCGGTGTGGTGGCCTCAATTGGCCGTCCGGAGCGGGGGTCGTCTTCAATGGACTCCCTTCCTTGTTTGAAAAGACCATGCCACTTGTAAACCATGGTTTTACCAGGGTCAGAGTCGGCGTAAACCGCTAACAGCTCTTGAAAAATCGTCTGAGCGGATTTTCCTTGCTTGGTAAGGAACTTAATAACGGCACGGTGTTCAATTTTCTCCATACTGGCTGACTTCTTCCCGATTTAGTTGTTTGCAGGTCGATAACTCAAAAGTTAATGACCCGATTAGGTTCAAACTTGGTATATATACTCTTAATGAGGTGCTTAACTGGTGCCTACCTGGACGAGTAAATTTATCCCCACCAACCCCTCCATTCCGCGAACTTATTGACCTCCCCTCGTACAAGTCGAAAAGTAATTGTACGGTCATTCAACCGCACAATCGGCTCATCAGCATTTTTATAATTGTAGCAATAATTAAATTATTGTTTTTAGTGTGTATTCAGGTATCACCGCCGATCGCGCGCTCATTAGCATTATCATTAGCAGTTATTAATAGCATTATTGTGACATCGTAATAAACGAAGTATTTTATCTTCAAGTTTTATCATTCATACAAACAATAACATTTCTATCATCAATTATACAAGGTGTATGGGTTTGGCAAGAACTCATACAGTCACAATCTCTTACAGTAAGTCTAATACGTAGTAATTATTACTTAATCTGTAAAGCTTGTATCAAAATGAAAAAGGTATTGTCAGCTTAAGGTGCTTTTCGAAGCGTGCACTGTAAAAATTAAGAAAATATTTTTGTTCACTAAACTGTATACCGATCTACCTCAACATCGCTTAACTTTTATGATCATTGCACAAAGCGCAAGGACAAGCTTCCTCAATAAAGAACAGAACTTTCAATAGTGACTGCCACAAGGGTTCAATGTAAGTCCCTTCCTTTTAATCTATAACACGGTCATTGACACCAAATCTACAATACAATGGTTTATTGTTTGTGTAAATAGGGGCTATTATTATGATGATGAGTTTATAGCGGTATTTAAAGGGTGGATTAGCTATGAAAATAGATGAACAGAAAGTGTATTCGTCTATTTGAGAACGATAAAATCGCCTAGATCTTGTACGCAAATGGGGGTTGCATTTTGGATTCCTTTCTGTTCATAATTATCAATTGAATGCACAGCTTACTAGTTTTAATAGGAGGTATTAAAAGTTTATAGTTGTGATATACAAAGGCTGTTTTAACTGTGGCAATAGATGAACGGAAAGTGTACGTCTATTCGAGACCGATAAGTCGTCTAGATCTTGTACGCAAATGGGAGTTTCACAGATATGCATTTTGGGTCCCCTTCTGTTCATAATTAATTTAATAAACAGCTTACTAGTTTGATAGGATCTATTATAAGTTCATAGTAGTGTTATATGGAGGGTGTGATCTATTATAAATTCATAGTAGTGTTATATGGAGGGTGTTTTAACTATAGCATTAGGTGAACGGAAAGTGTACGTCTTGTCGTGTACGCAAATGGGAGTTTCACAGGTATGCATTTTGTATTCACATTTGTTCATAATGAATTGCTAGTTTTAATGTATGATAAATGAAATGACAATCTTTAACTCCTTTTTTTCTGACCGTTCCGTTCGTTCATTTCCGTTTATCTAGCCGTCTATTTATTTATCTATCTTATTTTGACACACATACTTTTACTCAAAAGCTTTTCGATTGTCCACAGGTGAAATACGATCGATTGAAAACCACTGAGTCTATTCCACTTTCAAGCAACGCTGGGCTCATTATAAGGGATTCCAGGTTCTCTCTGAGATTCGACGATGCCACCGCAACTTATACACTCTCGGTAAGTACTTAATACCTATACAAACAACACACTAATGTGTAGAGGAGTGAGATTGGCACCAATTAAATTAGGTTTTCGAATTGTGTTTGCATAATCGTTTTGTATTTAGTGGTGTTGAAAAAAATAATATTTTACAAATGTTAAATCAGTTAAGAATTAGTTAATTAGTTAGAATCAGTTCAGATCTTCAAGTTCAGATTTGTAAAAATATTAAGATCGGATGTTGATGACGAAGTCCTTTGGCTTACAGAGTAAGAGCAGATAGTGTTGATTAATTTCTTACTACTTTGTCTTTACTCTCTACTTTGTCTTTTTTCAAATAGTAAGCGATCGATCACAAATACGGGCTATGCATCGTGAAATCCCAAACACGTTGCCTGACCTGGGAATGGAACCTAGGAGCAGCGCTTTGCCACTAAACCACTGAGGCGATTAAAAAAATATAAAGTTTTCTTTAAATATTTTTGTCACATACACTCGATTTACTTTGCCAACTCATACAATTATAAACTACACTCATCCCCTCCTTCCACAGATAAAAGATATACAAGAGAACGACGCGGGTTGGTACCAGTGTCAAGTGCTGATCTCCATCAGTAACAAGATCACCGCTGAGGTGGAGCTCCAAGTTCGCCGGCCACCCATCATTTCTGACAACTCTACAAGGTCCATTGTCGCTAGCGAAGGGGAGAGTGAGTATTTGCATCACATCACATCACACGTTATCAGCTCAAAATGAAAGTTAATGTCGTTTTATTCGAAAAAAATTAAGAATAAGTCTTTTGACTCGTTCAAAAACTCTTTTACCTACTACCCATTTAGAACTTTGTTTTTTAGCAGTGGAGAAGAATGGGCGCAAAGAACTTTAATAAAAGTTACGACATTTACAAATAAAAAAAAAGTATGTTGTTACCAAACCATACAATCATCATCAGCTCATTTTATGTCCCCACTGCTGGGGCACGAGCCTTCCCTATGGATGGAAAGGGTGAACGGGCCATAAACCACCACGCGGGCCCAGTGCGGATTGGTGGTTGTTAACGACTGCTAAGGCAGGCGGGACCAACGGCTTTACGTGCCTTCCGAAGCTCTGAGACGAACGGCTGAAGCACGGCGGATACCTATTTGGTCACCCATCCGATGACAGGCCTTTGCGAAAGTCGCTTAACTTCAGTGATTTATTTAATTAATTTATTAAATGATTTAGGCCAATTACACTTATTTTAACCACGTTTAAACCACTGTAATTGTCTGTAATACAAAGGCGGTTAACCGGGGAGATGGTGCATATCTCCGTCTGCGATTTAGTTTCCAAGCGCACGGCTCCACACATTTCATTGCTTTGCCTCGGAACCTATGTTTATTCTATCTATGTAAGTTTCTCTATTTACTAACCAACCAACCACCCAATTGTACTGTGCCGTGTGCAGACGACCTCATTTATATAATTTTGTGTGACTAATAAATTTTACTTTTTTATTTTCAAGTGCTAATTGCTGCACTGAAGCTAAATTAAAAATTTATAAAATACAGTGAAAGAATTAAACGCCCACCCGACCCAGCCAGGAATCGAACCTGGGTCTTCTGCAATCCGGGCGGCTGCACTTACCGCTATGCTACCGGCATGGCCATCGGTTGCAACGACCGTTGGATAGATGGCGCTCGTGCCGCTAAAAAGCACTCAAAAACATTAAACTAGCAGTGACAAAATTCAGCGCTTACGTCAGCCTCCCCGGTAGCATAGCGGTCAGTGCAGCCGCCCGGATTGCGGAAGACCCAGGTTCGATTCCTGGCTGAGTCGGGTGGGCGTTAAATTTTTTTCACTGTATTTTACAAATTTTATAAATATTTAAGTTAGCTTCAGTGCAGCAATTAGCACTTAAAAATAAAAAGTAAAATTTATTAGTCACACAAAATTATATAAATTAGGTCGTCTGCACACGGCACAGTACAATTGGGTGGTTGGTTGGTTAGTAAATAGAGAAACTTATAAGTAACTGTCATGACGATTATTTTTAATAGAAATTGAAAATAGAAACTATGACGTCACTATTTTGTTTTTAATTGAGTGTTTATTAACTATTAAAGTTACAGAAATTCATGCTTAGGTCAAATAAAAAAAATGGTTAATTTAATTTAATTTAATTCGTACGTTTAATATTCTGGAATAAATTATTGTTGTTGTCGGCATTCCCGTTGCTATCACAATTTAACCACTTCGCCATCGAGTTCAAATCCTACCTCTATAGTAACAGATTTTTGTAATATGTCTCAGGTGCTCAAATGGAATGCTATGCCGGTGGGTTTCCTCCCCCGAAGCTGACTTGGCGTCGTGAGAACAACGCCATATTGCCCACAGGTGGTTCTATTTACAGGTAACACATACTGACTAACTGAATGTTATAAAATGTTATGTTATCTTATGTTAGCATGTTCACGCAGATCATAGCATTGATGGCACTGACTGAATACTGCTGATGTATGGTAGACGATATTTTTTTATTGTTATTGTAAATTTTTCGTAACTTATCATTTAGTAACTCATAGCAATTAGTGTGTGTGTAATATAATATCTTCTTCTAATATATAAAATTCTCGTGTCACGGTGTACGTTATTGAACTCCTCTGAAACGGCTCGACCGATTTTCGTGAATCTTAGCGTGCATATCGGCTAGGGTGGAGAATCGGACAACATCTATTTTTCATCCCCCTAATTGTTAAGGGTGGTCCACCCCTAAATTTTTTTTAGATTTTTGAAATTTTTCCAATACAAAATGATTTGTTTGTAGTGTTGTCATGGAAACTGTCAAAGCGGTACGAAGTCCGCCGGGTCAGCTAGTTTATGTATAGTAATGTTAATTATACAGTGAATTATTGTATCTCCCCCAGCACACCAGACAAATCTCACTGAATTTTGTTTGTTTTATATAATAAGCTTTAATTTTGTTTGTAAATTGAAAAAAAGAAATGAAAGAAATTAATATTTTTTTATTACAAAAACACAAATGTTTAAAAAGATTCCACGAGCAGGATTCGAACCTGCACCCTTCTGACATACCGGGCAGGTCAGAACCACGATAGCTCAATTGAGGGAGCACATTTGTGTTTTTGTAATTTGTTTCGCAACAAAATTTGCGTTAAAATTATATAAACAAAACAAAAACATTTTATTTTTTTATTATTTTATGAACTTAAATAAATTGCATGAGTGAATTTTATTATTGTATTGATTATTTTTTATTATGTGTAGGTAATTAATCTAATCTTGTAAGCGTCTTGGATCTAAAACTGTTAGCTGCAAAAAATTTAAAAAAAGAAATAAATGTTCTTTAAAATTTGCAAAAATATTAAGATCGGGATGTCGACGACGTAATTGTCGACATAGAATAAGGCTTCTTTGACATAAAGTAAGAGTAGATAGTGTTGATCCATTTTTAGACAGAAGCACGGTGGGGCCTGGGTTTTGAGAGGGTGCGTGTTCGAATCCCGCATGTGAAATTTTTTCAACACTTTTCTACATTGTTATTGGTCTGCAACCAACATTTATATATCCAAAATTTATATATTCTTTCGGTTGTAGCAACTAACTAGTAATATGTAACTACCTACTACACATGCATCCCGTCTAGAGTAAATTGTTTGTTTCCTTAAAAGGCATAACATTGGTTTATATATGTACAAAATTTTATGGCAATTAACATTATCTTTTATTTATCTTATCTTATCTTATCTCCAGAGGTAATATAATCAAAATAACTTCGGTACATAAAGAGGATCGCGGCACTTACTACTGTGTGGCCGAGAACGGTGTGGGAAAAGGCGCCCGCAGGAATATCAACCTTGAAGTGGAGTTTGCGCCCGTCGTCACCGTTCCACGCCCACGGTTGGGACAGGTCTGTACCAATAGCCATATTACTATTTTTTTATTTAGGGCCCAACAAGCGTAGGATCGAGGCGAATGGCATAAGCAAAGAGAGGTCTATGCCCAGCAGTGGGTTGAGAGGAGCTGATGATGAAGGCCTAGCAAACATCTACATTCAAATATTAAACAACATTTTACAATTAACGTGATCATACAAATGTAATGTAATGTGTAATTAAGGGACAATTTATCCAATTAAACAATAAACTTAAACAAATTAAGAATTAAAAAACCAAATTATTAATTTAAAAAAAAAACCCGACTGCTAAAACAACTACTTATAAAAAACAATTATATACTCGTAAAAACCGGACTAACATAAAAAATAACTGCAAACAAAAAAATTAAAAGAAAAAACAAAGAGAGTGCGGACTTAATTGAGCTAGCCACGGCCGCTTGGTTGGTGATTGTCCCCGCCTGCGAGAACTATCAATGTTCAATGTATTTATAAATACTCATTTATTATAGATTTTATTATTTAAATACAGGTATCGGACAAGGAAATATTTCACGGTGCATTCAACATTGCTCCAATTGAACTCTAGGATCGTAGAGTTCGATTTTTACGAGTATATAATTGTTTTTTATATAGTTGTTTTAGCAGTCGGGTGTTTTGTTTTATTTCAAAAATTTGGTTTATTTCAAACTTTTTAGTTTTGTAAAGTGAATAACCAAGCATTTCAATACCTACATAAAGTTCCGTAGACGTTGTAGTTCGTTTAAAGAATTTTGATCGTGTGGTCGATCTAACAGTTTTGTGGGGTCAAGACTGCTATAGCTAACCTAACGCTAAACCGGCCAATGTTTTTACTTTTTTTTTTGTTTTTATAGCCTTTGTCACTCACCACTGGCCAAATAAATCTAACGATTCTCATTTTGACGACGATCATTTCCAGCTCATACATACATACATAGGTAAGTAGGTGAGTTTAGTGGCACTAGTGTACAACAGGAACCAGTTATCGACATTATTTTCCTTTATTCAATTAGCAACAATTGAATACAGTGTACAGACCACCGTCCGCCTCCTAGCTGTCGTAACGTGAAAGGAGACGGCCTACCTTCCATAGAACCTTGGGCTTGAAGTGAAGTTGAGGTGTAACACAATGAAAGTAGTGTTATTTGAAAGATAGTATGAAATTAAAGGATTACTGAAAATTTGGCTAAAATTGGCAGTCTGAGTCTGAGAAATAGAAGATTATGAAAAAGTGAGGTTAAGAATAGCCTACGCCGAAATAGTTATTTTTTTACAAATAATAGGTAACCTATAAAAGCATTTCTTTTTAAAGTAATGGAACATTTTGTCATAATACAGATAAGCGTATATTTGTTACTAGCTATTTGTGTCCACATTGGGTTAAAATATTTAGGTAGGTAGGTACATAATCTCAACAGTCTATCTACACCAGTAGGTAGGTAGGTAAAAAGACATAACCAGGCAGCATGTAATGCATAAATACCTACCTACTCAGTTGTCATTCCTCATCATTTGATAGCTTACTATTATCACACGAGTAAAGAAACTGAATTTACTCATGTGCTATTATTCTTACCTACCATTTAACATAGCTGTTATATGCTAATAATAATAATAATACTTGGTAGGTACTTACGTAATAAATCAAATATATTTTTATATAAGACTATTAAGTAAATCATACATAGGTAGACTTATTAAAATCAAATTATTATTTAACTTAAACAATAGTTGAATTAACCTGAATTAGGATAATTAAAGTTAAAAGTACATCAATACTCAAATAATAATTGTTTTAAGTCCAAAATGAGAGATGCAAAGTCGTTGTGTGTTAGCGGGTTTTCAGTGTCCGTGGTGAAAGCAAAGGTCGATCAAGAAGAAGAAGATAACTGTTAGTCAATAATAATGAATGCCAAGGTCGAAGAAATGTCCAAAAACAGTAGGAGCACACTCAAAACGCAGCGAAGCTAACAAAGCAAACGAGTCGAGTGACATTTTTTTTCTCCTGTCAATGTCAATTTTTTTGTCACGGCCTTGGCACGAAAGGATTTTTAGAAGTATATGAATAATATCGATTATTGAAATCGTACAGTTATTATTAATAAAAAAAACAACATTGCTAACATCTATTATAAATTGATTTCTGTGTTTTATGCATGTGTTTACATGTTTTTGATATTATTTAATATAATTGACCTGCCAGTGAAACGATTAATTAATAAATCAAACAACTTGATTGTATTGTGATAAATCGATTCATTTCATTCGATAACAGTAACTTCTTTCTTACGTCGTTTTCTTTTTTCCTAGACTGTAGATAAAGCTGATTTTTTATATTTATCTTACCTATTCAATATGTGTTTAAATAAACAATATTTCATCTTGTTACATGCTTGTTAAACTTAGGCCCACGACGGGCCGTCTCCTTTCAATGAAAATCTATGTAATTATAGGCCACGAAAACTGTGTCGAAAGTGTCGAACGAGGTATATATTTGTATGAATATATATCATCATCATCAGCTCTTTTTTATGTCCCCACTGCTGGGGCACGAGCCTTCCCTATGGATGGATACGGTGAACGGGCCATAAACCACCACGCGGGCCCAGTGCGGATTGGTGGTTGTTAACGTCAGCTAATGCGGCCGGGATCAACAACGGCTTTACGTGCCTTCCGAAGCACGGAGGAGAGAGAGATGATAAATGTTTGGTCACCCACCCGATGACAGGCCTTTGCGAAAGTTCCTTAACCTCAGCGCTCGTAGACCGGGCGCGTTAACCACTGCGCCATCGAGCTCCTAGTATATATCCCTAATATTTTTTCTAAACGTCACGGGTGAGGTTGCAAAGATCGATATCAACAAAGAAAAAAATTGTAGAATTGTTTTGTTTTTATTTCATAAAATCCTGACGAAACGCAATTAGGTACAAAACCTGTTTTTGCATGGTTTGGCTGTTGAATCAGAAATTATAAATATTTAAAATTTTACGCATTATTTCGTGTGAACAAATTACAATTTTTCAAAGCTTTTTCATAAAATAACTATGAATAATGATAATAAAATATTTTTTTTTCAAGAACAACTTTTTTTTAACAAAAATGAGTAGGCTAATGATACCATCTTATGTTAAGTTGCTTCTTTAACAAAAATGAGTAGGCTAATGATACCATCTTATGTTAAGTTGCTTCTTCACACTTAGTTTTAAGTCTTTTTCTCATTTAATTATTAGTTAATCCCTTTTTTTTTTGCAGGCACTTCAATATGACATGGATTTGGAATGTCACGTGGAAGCGTACCCTCCCCCGGCCATTACCTGGCTTAAAGACGAGATACAGCTGTCTAACAATCAACACTACAGGTTAGTATTGTTCAATCGGGAATGTTAAGCTACTTACAGAATGGTGTGACATCGGATGGGTGACCGTAATTGGGTTTTATAGCGTCGCCTGTTTCTTAGGAATAGTTGTGCAGTACCATGGTCTGACCAAGACAGTACACACATGAACACATTATACATTTGAATGACTTAATTACGTATCTGGTACGTATTTGGTCATGGAATATTGACCTTTACGTGCATTTAGAAGTCCTAGGTTCGATTCCCTGGTTGGCCTGGATTTGTGATTACCCACCCGCAATTAGTGAGCGTAGTGATTAAGTATAATTTAATTTATTTTTAGGAAGACCTGTGGCCTGAATTGCCTCTGTGGTCTAGTGGTTAAGACCACCGGTTTAGACTCAGAGGTCCCGGGTTCGATTCCCAGCACACATGTTTGTGTACTCGGTTTGGTTGATGTTGGCTTGATTGTCCGCCTTGCTAGCTACCACCATACACCGCATTCTTTACTTATTTATTTTAATCGGTACATAAACAGCCAAGGCCAAAATAAATGTACACAGCTAGCTTAGGTTGATAACAAAAAAAAATATATATAAAAGTAATGACACATGGTGCTTAAACACTACAACTATACGAACAATAATCACATTATTCATAAAACGAGAGGACTAAGATGAAATAATCTGTGAACCACAAAACAGTCGATAAAAATACCATTATATATAAAAAAACTATAAAAAATAGTTACCTACTATAAAAGTAAGTAGATAACATTAACAAATAATAGTATAAATAATAATGATTTATTTTTGTTATTACTTCAAAGATACTTAAATAAATAATGTGAAATTAATTGAATTTAATGTGACATTGCGTTGACATTGTACGTCACCATTGGTCAACTTCATTAATAATGTTGTTTTGCACTTTGTTTATAAAGGACAACATTTTTTTTGGGCTTAAAATAAATGAAAACTTAACAGAGATCATTTCTATTGATTAATACTATAAACATTTAATACTTTCATTTTACACTATTTGCAGATTTTAAAAGATGCCCATTTTATTTTGTAAAAAAATGTATTAATTTAAAAAAATGCGTCGAAAGGAACTATGTCAGAGTTCTTTTATGACAGTTGATTGACATAAACTGACAGCTGAGCCAGCTGCTAATGTCATGACAAGACTTGGAGCATTTTGGTTTTTTTTTTTTTTTCATTGTTTATTACAACGTTTTTGTTGTTTTCCAATTCAGTAATTCTATTTTGATTTCATCGCTTCACTGACGTGCATATTATGGTATCTACATTAACAATCAGCAACTCTATGATACATAGGGATACATAGGGGCAGTTTTCTAAAATATGTGAATGTTAGTTGGAATTCTGAGCTTTAAGTGCCTTAAAAGTGTTTGCTTACTCCATAAGCGATCAATCTTGCGCATTTGCACAACAGATATATACATCTTACATGTAGTTTTACTTTATTTATATGTTAGGAAAAGTATAGTATAAGTATGATGATTGTAAACATGAGATGTAGATATGTAGACTTGTATTTTTTTTTTAATTTAATGAAAAACGCACTGACCGCTGTCACCTCTATGTCAATAATATTTTTTTTTATTATTGCAACATTACTTCTATTGTTGCTAGGAAAATGTATTTTTGTATATGAATTAAATTAAAATGCGCGTCTATTTATTAATATAAATACTTTGATCGTAATCCTAATATTTTTTTCTTTAATTTGATGTATCATTTGCTTATGTTAATTGAGTTTTTATTTTAAGCCCAGCTCCCATACCATAGTAAAAAAATCTTCTCCTTTAGTGTAAATTTCCAGCTGATTTTTTTTGATAAAAATAATAAATGGTTATAATTTATCAAAAGATTTGTAACAAAATAAAATATAATACTTAAAAGAGAAAAGTGTGACATGTTAAGACAAGAGCTTTTTTTTTTATTAAAATATTGTAAAAATCTAGTTTTAAGAAAGAAAATAAATAAAGAGTATAAATAATAATGATTTATTTTTGTTATTACTTCAAAGATACTTAAATAAATACTAAAAATATGCAAACAAATACGTGGAGTGTGTAAATAGTTTATGGGTAGAAAAGGCTTAATTTTAACTCTGTGGCTCCTGTGATAGGTGATACAAGTCAAAACTTAACACTTTACAGGAAAACAAAAACAAGATTTTAAAAAATCTAGTTCGTGAACTAACTGAAATAGGTTAAATCTGAGTATCTTTTTATGTAGATAAAAACACTTACTTTCACTGTGCATTTTCATTTTTATGATAAATATTATAGTTTTAAGGCTATTCATGAAAAACTTGTGAGTTGTACCTTTTTTTACTTCTAATATGTGCTAAAATTACGTGATAAATAATACATTTACAGTTAAATTACTCTGTAATTAACTATTTATTAGAAGTTGTCTTCGTGTAAACTAATACACATGAAGTAAAAAAATCTAATAACTCATTAGAATATGTTCCTAGCTCAATATTGCTCGAACAAAATATAAAGATACTGCTCCAAAGATTAGTTTTTCCTACGTATCAGTCCCCTAATTTCATAATTTACTAGAATTGTATCAATTTGCTAAAAACCTAGTTATTTGAAATAATTGTTAAATGATATAAGTCAAGTTATACCCCCTCAGTAAAATAAATATTTATTGTGTAAATAAATACAAGTTTTAGTAAAATAATCAACGTTTATTAAACTTCTTAATAATTAATAATTAACTTACGAATAAGGCACACCTTTATCAAAATTCTTAAGAGAAGTAAATTGAGATCATTTCATCCTAATTTTAAAATACGAATGTAGCTTAACTACTCTCGATACGAACTTAATAAATACACAAAAGTTGCATTAAAGGTAATTACTTTCAAACTCAAAAACTAAGAAATGGCACATTTGATATTATAGTATTTAAATCTTACGCAGGTATCACAACCATTGTATTAATAATAAAATTAATAAATCTAGAAAAATAACAAACAATAAAACTGCTAACGTGTTAGACTTACATTGCACATCTAATAGCTGTTTACCTATTCTATAGGCAGTTATTCCACTCTTTAAGGTGGGCAGTTCGTCGTAAATTTATAAAAATTACAAAATAGTAGGTACTTAGGTTCTTAAATCAAAATAAAACCTTTGAAAATACACCGTCCAGTTGGTAGACTAACGTTTTATAACAAATAAATAAAAATTACAATGTCCTTATAGATAGGGGTCAGAAGAACTAGAAATTACTCATCATCATAATCATTACCATTATCAGGAGAAGTGTCTTTGACATCATTCTTGCAGCTCAAACTTCTGTAAACCTCATGAGCACTGTCATGAATAAATCACAGCAAACTGAATAGATCATTCTTGTTTTCGGTAGAAATAGCAATCGAGGAGTGGTAGGCTTTCGGTACTGTATTTATTGTAACCATATCGTACGTTTTTCCAGTATAGAATTTTCTTCATTAGCGGATGAGGAAGATTCATCAGTAGCGGCAATATAATCATCGCTGCTAGGTAATCCAAAATCACCATCATCGGATGAATCTGTAACTTCCAAATCATTTGACAGGTTATTGGAAGAGTTTCATTTGTTTCCTTAAGATTATTATTATCAATAACCATTTCTGTTAAATTCTCTCAAGATATTGGATTCTGGTATTCGTTAATAGCAGAGGCTGGACTTTTTATAGACTTTTCTGGCAGCGATTCATTTATTGGTTCTTATACACGATAATCGTAGCCATCTTGTGAACTCATGTTCGCCATGGAATTAGTGGCTAAATTCATAATTTTAGTAATCCGAGATTTCGAAAACGATAACTGAAACAAAAATAACGTCTGTTAGACGGTTTGTAGGTACCTATTTCAATCAAGCAATGAGTGTAAGAAAACTCTTAAGAGCGTCAGCTACGTTAAGTCAGCGGGTCCCGCGCGCGGGCTCGAATCGAATAAGTAGATACCTACTTACACGAAAAAAGCGGAAACGCACTTTGAGCAGTTGAAGCAAAGTAATAGGAACAAAATTGTACAAGAAAAGATAACATATCTTTAACTGTGACTTATTTTGTGACAAGTGATTTAATTAAACAATAAAACAAAAATCAAGTACTACGGAAATCCGTGTAAAATGATACAACTCAACTTACGCGACGATCCATGGCGAATTCGAACATAACTGCATTCCTTCAAGGCCGTGGCGACACTAAACTAAATAGGGAGCGGAGAGCAGGTCCCGCGCAGCCCCGCGTACCCCCGCCGCTCTCATCATGCGCGCACTTGTATTATTTAGTACATCTTGTTCTTATTGCATTTTTTTTAGATTTGGCATACATTTTTGATACAATTCAACTTATATTCGTTAACACTTTAAAATTTATTTGTGTGAAGTGATGTAAGTCGAGATGTATTACTTATCACAAATTAAGCATAAATTTAGATTCGGATTTGTAGATACATGTTGAATTGTACCTTAATCAGTATTGAGAAAAATAGGTTCAATGTGATTTAACTTTAGATATATCAATAATCACGATAAATATACTGAAAAATAAAATGTGAAAATGAATATAATCGCACTTATACCACGAATCACGAAAAACATTGAGTGGATCAATTAAGTATAGGGGTGACAACTTGACATATACCTATATTCACTTTTTTTTTGCCAAAATGTTAGCAGTTATATCACTTTACACAAAATTAACTATGAAACTATAGCAGATTGAAGAACGTGAGTTAGACCAAAAAAATCGTTATTTTTTTCTAATAATTTCTATGTAAACATCACAAAAAGGGTACAACTCGACTTGAATCACTCACCACAGGAGGCACAGAACTTATCTTTAAAGTGTTTTTTTGTCTCAAGAAAGATATCGAAGCTAAAGAATTTCTTATTGTAAAGGCGTGGAAGACGCGTAAGAGTAGAATTAATACCGTAATTGGTCTGGTGTGGTGGTGTGTGAAAAAGTCGGGTATGTCGCGTACGAAAAGAGGGTACACAGAGGGACAGTGCCGCCAGCAGCTCAGGGCAGTCCAAACGCAGCAGTTATTATCTAAAGAAATTTAAATTACACTCAAATATTGCTAACTACTCAACAAATATTATTTGTACTTTACTTTACTAGTTATTAATAAATAAACAGATTGCATTTTACATAAAAAAGCGGATGAACCCAAGTGAAACAGCTTACTAAAAACCGAATCATCATCATCATCATCAGCTCAATTTTATATCCCCACTGCTTGGGCACGAGCCTTCCCTATGGATGGATACACCACAGGGAGAAGGCGCCGTAAACCACCACGCGGGCCCAGCGCGGAAGGTGGTTGTTATAACGACTGCTAATGCAGCCGGGACCAACGGCTTTAACGTGCCTTTCGAAGCACGGAGGAGCTCGAGATGTTATATTTTTGGTCACCCATCCGATGACCGGCCTTCGCGAAATTTTACTTAACCTCATCACTCGCAGACCGGGTGCGTTAACCATTTCGGCTTTGCTCACGTGGGCTAACACTGGCTCAAAACTGACGGACTTTCATACGAACTCACCCCCTATTTGACCCCCTTCGTGACCCCTGACGCTGACGTGATTTCCGTAAAAACCTTTCTTAGTGGCTGGTTACGTCACTCAATTAACCTACAGTCCAAATTTCATTAATTAGCTTCAACGGTTTAGGCTCGGCGATGATGAGTTAGTCAGTCAGGACAAGTCATTATATGTATATAGATTGATTATATCTATTTATATATGTTGGAATATCAATGACCGTTATCTGTTTTGTTGTCCAAATAAATAAATAAATAATACATTTATTCTCCAGGATATCTCACTTCGCTACCGCAGACGAGTTCACAGACACGACTCTTCGCGTGATCACGATCGAGAAACGACAGTACGGGATGTTTACTTGCAAAGCGCAGAACAAATTGGGCACTGACGAAGGGAAAGTAGAACTGTTTGGTAAGTTAGCGTTTTACATGAAAATGTATGAAAAATATTTTATGTGTGAGTCGCCTCGCTTTGGTGGCCGAGTGGCAAACCGCTCGGTAAGATACTCGAGAGTCCCTGGTTCAATTCCCAGGTCGGGCCAATTGTGTGTTTGGATTTTTTTCGATGCATAGCTCGGGTTTGTGAAAGGAAATGGGATAAAAATAAGCACTTTTGAATGTTGTCTTAAAATATTATGCATACTTGTGCAGAAGAACGGGCGCAAAAACTACACAGCTTTATATAGAAGTAACGATATTTACAAAATTATATGTCCGTTATGATCACCAACCCACATTTGGCAAGCGTGCTGATTAAGCCATTACCCATCATCATAGCGATGACTTGATTTCAATGATGGAGGCTTTTGCGCAGCAGTGAGACAGCCATGGGTGCAGTCCAGATGATCCACAGCCTAGTGAATCAGGATTGTGAGGATAACAATCTTAAAGTTTTTTATGTAATAGTAATTTACTGAATGTCGCTATAACAATATTTTTAGTCGTGAAGTTATATTTTATCATTTAAGCAGAACTATAGTAATGAAGAAATTATGCGTACGATCTTTGGTTAATGATAAATGTTTTCATTATTTATTAGCTTACAGTTTTATTTGCGAATGGCAATTGGCAAATTCTTCATCTTTTATAAAGACAGCATTGGATTTTTTTTCTATAATTATAATGTTGTAAATTTTGATTTTGTATGTCAGTTTTAGGGCCAGCAATAGAAGCTTTTTCTATATTTAAACATGCTAACAATAAAGAATACTGACGCGTCTGAGCTGCAATGTTGAAATCTATATGTATACAGTACCTATATATAGTGATTAATATTTACTGAATTTGAATCGCTGCTCCACTAAAAGCCAAAGAAATACATAGATCTATATATCTATGTTCTTCTAATGTAGTTTGAGCAATTATATGGCATCTATCAATTCGATGCAGACTGTTCAACGTTTCGAAACTCACACAATTTTGGTCAAAACTGCTTTTTTACGCAGCAAGCGCGCGTATATTGCTAGTTTAAGCTTTGACGCTTTAGCAAAATAAGTTTCAGCGCTCTTCCTTGCAAACATTCTTGCATGATGTCCTATTTTCGTATTATATATTGTTAACATTATCATCTTTTGTTATACTATAAGAGTATGCAATAAAAAGTTTTAATGCAATTTCAATGATTATTAACGGGATTCTTACAATGTTTGTTAATTTCGAGTATCCGATATTTCGGCGCAGTTGCATACGCCATGATCACGGATGTACAGTACAGATGCCTGTATAACAACCTATCCAAAACTGTCAAAATTCTTCAATAAATGTTCAACCATATTATGTCATTCTAGCTGACCCCGAAAACATTGTTCTGCCATATAACGTACTATTCGTGGGGGCAGGAAATGAAGTAAATTTTACAAAAATAATCCATAAAAACTTTGCCACCCTTTTTCACCCTTTCACAGTGGTGCGGCTGTCGTGTTTTATATGAAACGCAATGCAAACGTGCGGCAGCGGTCCGTCACAAAACACCTAAATTGAAAGAGCCCTTAGAGGGCGAATTTCCAAAAATCCTTTCCTAGTGCTCACCTACACTATAGAAAGCATGGTGCAAAATTTTCTAATCCTAGTAGTTTAGACTGTGCGTTGATATGTCAGTCAGTCAGTGAGTCATTAAGTCCGTTTTTCTTTTTATATATTTAGAAGATACATAAAGTTCAAAGTTTATAGAAGAAATTTGACAGTTTGTAGTAGTCTAATGTGGATGTGTGTACTGAAGATATTGCGAGTGGAGAATCCCGTTAATTATTACTCTAACGCAATTAGCCATGATAGTTTAAAAAGTTATATTATTTTAATGCAATTTCCCATCGTATTACCGAAAGTTTAGACGTAAGTGTTAATAAATTACTTATTATGTATGTACTTATTATACTATTAATTATTGCCAAAGGGTTTTAAAGACTTAAGTTCCTAAATGAGCAACCTATTCCTGGCCCCAGCATGTTTTCGCATGCATGATCTTGACGAGGCCTATGTACATGTGTATAGAGACCATCATCCCCGTGTGCCCGCCCGCCTGCGGCCAGGCTCGTTATGGAGGCGCCGCCAGTATTGCGCCTTCGGGAAGTACTCTCGTCGCGCTTGCTGCTATATACACCACATTGGTAGTAACTAGGTAAGATTTTTTTTGGTTGTGTCTACCTAGATGATTTTGTTGTGGACCACAACAAAGACGTTAAAGCAGTTACAGCAGAATATCATGCGAAAAGAAACACTATAATGTCCCCGTGTACTAGCTAGCACTCTCGCCACTCTCCACTCGCCGCTATTTATACCGCTTTGGTGGTAACCAGTCACCAGGTAGCATATCAATGAAAACTAGAAAGTCGTGACAGAAGATGCTCAAAGACTAATGGTGTGGATCGAAACCCCTTTAGAATGTCGTCAAGGTAGATCTTGAAGGACTATAGAAATAAACCAGCATCCACGCCTGCTAGCATCTTGCCAGTTCCCGCTATTTGTACCACTGAAGTGGTAACCAGCTGAGAGTAGGGACTAAAGTTGGTTTGTCTAGCTTAATGATTTTGTTATGACCCAGTTGGCCGTCAGTCAAGGTAGGTGGAACTAGGAATCCTCAACTGCTAAGGAACTAGATAAATCGTCAAGGTAAGATGATATATTCGCGGCTTTTATGATAATATATTATACTATATTAAATTGTAATTTTTACGTTTACAATTTTATAGTAGGTAACTGCTTATATTGATAACTATTTGACAATCATATATCCAAATTTAATCGTTTTAGTTGTCATGCCCTCTGTCAAAATTGCAGTTGCGTTTTCTTTTTTTAAGTCTTGTTTGGTGTTGTAACTTTTTATAAACGATTTTGATTTGGTAGTTTTTTTAGTAAGCCGTTTTTGACTTGCTTAAAGTATTCTTATTTTTTTTTAGTACAATAATTCTTAATGTTACTGGTTTTACCGGGTTTGAATTCATAGTGGTAATTTAAAAGTGTAATTAAAAATAAAATCACTTTATCTTTACTATTTTTAATTGTGAAACTAATATAATAATGTTTATTTTTTCAGAATCCTCAATACCAGACATTAACTACGCAGGTTTGAGACCAGACCCGTTGTACTATTCCAAATGTGGAACGAAACATTTATCAACCATATCAGCTGTATGCACTTTACTACCATTTTATTTGCACTGGTAACATTTTGGTACAAACTAAAACTACAAGCATTGTCAATAACAACTCGATAAATAATTCTGAGAAACTACCATCGTTTGGAAGTTATTACTTCGATGTTGCCAATTAAAATAAGAATATTGAATATTATTACTAGTTATGAATTTGAATTGGTTGAGAGAACACCGCGCACCGCTGTCAAATTAAGACTGGTAAAGTACAAACTTATCAACACAGTTCTTTCCAATTTTTTATTGATAACAGTCAAAAAAGTGTTGGAAAAGTTAATAAATTAACTTGATTTGTAAAGTTTAGCTTTTGATCAGTGCCCTCATGTAACGATATCGTAGCAACTTAGTTGGTTGAAACCATTTTCTTATTCACATCCGTCAATCGAACCGATTTTAAAGTCGTTTTAATGAAGTTCCAGTTACCAACCGTATTCAGATCTACCGTATACAGTTAGTTGGAACTTCTTTCATAAACTTTAAAATCGGATGTGAATAAGACAATGGTTTCAACGACTAAGTCGCTACGATATCGTTACAGTTTTTGTTATAGACATCGTGCACGAACTCAAGCTAGAGCTCAGGCTTATTAGCCATGTACAGTCACGAGCAACAACATGTAAACAATGTAACTCTTAATACAATGGAATAAGAGTCAATACTAGACAAAATTGTATAAAACTTAATGTACGTCATATTCAACTTCAAAAATCCAGGTAACATTAATCGAGTCGAGTAATTTAATTTTAAAACGGCACTTTATGTAATAATTGAGTTATAAAATCTCCTATTTATATAAATGTACCTACTTACATACAAAGTACCGATACCTAAAATATCTTAAACTTAAAACCTAAATGACAAGTAAGATCTGAACTCGACTGAATATTTACAGACGGTTGCACATCAACCTATACAAAACTGTCCAAAAAGGAGATGTTTAATTTTATGCCAAGACCCTGTACATTTACTAAAAATTTTAAAAAATACATGTATTTAGTTAAAATAAGTATTACTTCAAAACGCTTTATCGTTTTTATGTAAAAATGTAGAAACCGAAAGACATAAGTTGTTTTGACAGCTACTTGACATTGGCAGAATACCGCTGCCATCACGAAAGCTAATTTATTTTAGTGTTTCAGATAATTCTGACATGAAAACTACCTATTCATTTATTTGAAGAAAAACATTTCGAATAAGCTTATTTCATACATTAGCTATTTTTCGGTATTGTGTACAAGGTGTTGGCATTTTCTCCATACAAAATTAAACATCTCCTTTCTTCTATACATTGTCAACCATATACTTAAGGCATAAAGTTGAATGTCTATTGAAGAAATTTGACAGTTTGTGGTAGGTAGGTGCAGGCGTGTGTACTTTAGATTAGTTTACACAAATAAGCCTAACATAAATGCGATATAATTATTTAGTAAGGAAAAGCGAAGTGTTGTGAATTTTATGTCAAGATTTTATGGTGTATTCACATCGCAGTGACAATTTGTGAAGCAATTTTGTTGAGCAAACATCGCAATATTACATACCTATAACTAAATACAAGGGCTTTTTGTAACGTAAAACTTGCAAACATGCAATAGGGTAGTTGACTGGTTAGTCATTATAGAAACTTTTTAACAACTATCAAAACGATTATTTTTAATAGAAATTGTATGGGATTAGCAAACTATGACGTCACTATTTCTCATTATTTTTCAGAAATTCATGCTTATGTCAAATAAAAAATTGGTCAATGTTATAAAGAACTGTTACGTGATTTCATTTATACGTTTATTGTTCTGGAATTAATTGTTGTTGTTGTCAACTACCCAATTGTACCCAATTGTGATCACCAACTCGCATTTGGCAAGCGTGGTGATTAAGCGGATACCTATCAATTGTAGCGATGATTTCATTTCAATGATGGAGGTCTTTGCCCAGCAGTGGGACAGTATATAGGCTATTTACTACTAACTTACGATTAGGGTAGCGGCATCAGTGCTCGACACTTAAAGCCCAACGTTCGACAGTTTCCGTCGCCAAAAAATAGCAGATTTTCATTGAAATTTTACAAGATGGCAGCTAGGAAGGGAAGTATGTAATCTGTATTCAATGCTAAATACAAAAATCAGTTTCGCGACACCTTTTTTCAATGATAAAAAGGAAATACGGGGTTCCCCTGGTGTGGGACCGACGAGTTATGCTTTCTGTATTGTTACAATGTCACTATATTAGCTTTTGTTTTGTTGTACTTAATTTTAGTGCACACTATGAAACAAATTTTTGATAAATAAATTATTTGTATTTGTATTTAAATAATGTCGATAACTTGTGCATGTCGAATTCCGGTACCACTACCCTAAACTTGCATATCTGCGATATGGGTACACAATTACAAAAAAAAACTAGTTTTTTTCGTCACATACCAATATTGTAGTAATTAGTGTATTTGTATATTCATGTAAGCGTAGTTATAGTTGGTATATTATAAGGTATTTGAGCACATACAATTCCATATCTAAAGACTGACCGGGTGATTGTAAACATTCCAAATTTCTATACATCCAAAGAAACTTCTATCGGTATCGTAAGTAAAAATTGAGTCATGCTAATATCAAAAAAAAATCTATGAAACGACGACGTCATTTACGGCCGTTGTGGCGCTGTATCAAATTCCATCATCAGCTCATTTTGTGTCCCCACTGCTGGGGCACGAGGCCCCCTATGGATGAATAGAGAGCGGATTATAATAAAACAAATTGGGCCACCCATCCGATGACTGACTTTGAAAGTAGCTTAACCTTATCAATAGCAGACTGGGCGGGTTAACTACTGCGCCTATCCTCGATTGCCATACATATGATAGTTCTTCAAAATTAAATATTTATAAAATACAGTGAAAAATTAAATGCCTACCCGACCCAGTCAGGAACCGAACCTGAGTCTTCCGCAATCCGGGCGGCTGCACTGACCATTAATATTTAATTCAGCTTAAGTGTAGCAATTAGCGCTTAAAAATAAAATTTAAAAATTACCTTCAAAATTGTTCAAACTGTCATGGATGGAAATATCTAATAATAGTTTAAAGGTATCTTTGAAGTAACGAAGGACAGTTGGTAAGGTAAAATAAGTTATAACACGTGAGTTTTAAGTATATTTTCGCTTGATCTAAGAAATTTGGAAGTGTTTTTAAAAACGTAATTTTAACATTCCAACATGGCAACACCGTTAGTTACAATTGCCCTGGTTGGTCGTAAAATTAATGTGATATTTATATTTTTATACGGACACTTTTATTTTTTGTAAAACTGCGTATTTTTGTTAAAAATTATACTTTTTATTTGCAATTTCGTTTTTTCTGCGATATATTATGTCTAGGTACTTGTAAAAAAAACATAAGGTTTTTAAAGCAATAGTTAGAAATATCGTTCTTGAATGCATTTTTTGACGTAAAGACTCAACTAGCGATAGGCTTTGTTTTGATGTTAGTAATGTAAGTTATTTTAATAGTAAGTAACGTTTTGAAACCCATACAATTATATACCCTAATGCTATTGTTAATTTCTCAGCAAATCATGTCTTTTTTTATAAATTTTACTTAATAAATAAAATTCTTCTTTACAATTTGAGCCATATAAAATATATATATTTATCGAATATGTGACTGCTTTTATATTTTAATCTAATGACTAGTTGATCCAGTGAAATATTCAGTAAACTATTATCATCACAAATGATAGCCTAAGTAAGTGTATACTTCATTGTGACCAATAATTATTACAAATAAATTTGAACCAATAGTTTGAAGACTTGATTTTTTTACCGCTGGCATATAACACAGTTTTCTCGTTTTAAAGTAAAACATTTTTTTTCTTTTTAATTATTGCCATATAAGCACAAATTATCACGCACTCAACTGTTTCTTATTTCAATTATCAGCCATTAATTTATGATACAATTATACTATAATTTTAAATGATTAATTTACCGATAAAGATGTGTAGCGTTCGAGTATACTTTTAACAAAGAATTCAAGTTTCCTAATACCATTTCCATATTTTAGTCACTACTAACTGTAAAAGGCCTAAATCAACACGTAAAAACATTAAACTAAATAGCGATTCTAGCTGCGACAAAATAAAATTCAATTTACATCGCAGATCGCAAGGCGCGATGTGTGGCTAAGAGACTGGTGTGACAGCGACGTACCGTCTGTCTATCGCGTAGCTCTTATCTCCAGTCGGCATGTTCGCTAATGTACCTACCTCTAGCGTTATACCTAAAGTGCAGAGTGACAGACCTTAGCTATTGTCATAAAGGTCAATTATTTATATAGGTCAATTATTTATATATTAAGTACCTTTTCGACGATAATGTCATAAATGCCAATTATTTTTATATTTTGTACCCAATTTTAACATTGGTTGACGTTAACGAAAACGAGAATTTGTATGCCATCGAAGTAGTGAGTTGAAATTTGTTATAATGCCATTGCCATTCTCGTTTTTGTCAACATGTTAAATGGTGAAACTTGAATCGGCACTCTTGAGTAAATCGAAAATTAAATAAGATATAAAAACTAATACAATTTGAATCTTATTTACTAGGCATGAAAACTCACTTTTTACTTGCTTAAGAACACTTGGGAATAGATGGAAAAGTGAGTCTTAGGCTAGTAATAATAAGGTTTATTTTTGTGGTGTTTTGTACAGGTTTTTTGATGTAATGATTGGACAGGCAGCCCCTAGCAAATGCAAGCTAATTGTATGTACACACATCATACTCCAAAACTGTCAAATTTATTTAATAAATATTTAACCATATGCCATAGATATACGGTTCAAAGTCTTGCGGAAATTTGACCGTTTTTGGTAGTCTGATGTGTACAGTAGGGAACGAAATTCACTATACAAATCACTATTATATTTATTAAGGTATTTAAGATGTAGCGTTTTTACCAATTTATGTTTTTTCTGAATATGTATCACTTAAGTATATTTTGACAAGCAATAATAATAAAAGTATGTAATTGTAATTAATTGTCTTGTATTCTTGAATCTCATTTTTGCTTTTTTCTTGTAATGTGCAGTGTTTTTTTCTTGTTTTAATAAAAGTTTGTAAAAAAATTTTCTTTATTCTATAATTAAAATTACTTATAACATTCCCTCAACAATACAGTTTTAGTGTCGCCGGTTATCTGGGATGGAATGCGGTCTCTTAGGCCTGAGGTGTCATGCGATGGTCGATTTTTGTTTTCTTACTCCTGCCTGCACTTCAACCTATCCAAAACTGTCCAATTTCTTCAATAAATTTTGAACTATATGAACAAGGCAAAGTTTAAAGTCTATTGAGTAAATTTGACAGTTTGTGGTAGTCTGGCATGCAAGCGTGAATTTGAGACTGAAAACTACCCTTATAATTTTTAGTTTCATTAAATTGACAAGTTTGCATTACTTCGTAGAAAATGTAGCGCAATGGCAACATTTTCTCAATTCTGACAGGACCATGCCTCAAGGTTGGCGATAAACACTCATTCACTCCAAATTTAATTGCACGCTAGATGACGCTGTAAATGTTCGGCTCACAGATTTTCCTACTCGTCGCTAGATGTCGATACTAGTCACTTAGCAAAAATGCCGTAAGATGGCGTTAGTGTCCCTATTATTTATAGGTACGTCTTTCATTTATAGTTTTTTTTTCACTAATTATTATTTGTTTAGTCTTATTATAAAACGATAACAACATAATAAATTTAATTATTCTCTTAAACCTAGCTAAGGCCGATTGCGATTGCTATCAACAAAAGTGTGAAAGTGAAAGTGAAAAAATATTTTACGATAATAACATAACAATAACAACAATAAAGTGATATCAAGAAGTAAGCAAGTTCAATGTTAGCAAACGTGATGCATAATATTACGTAATTAATGAGGATAACAGATAATTCCACTGAGTGCAGCAGATTCATTATTTATTTTAACGCTTTACGTAACTAAGTGTGAATCTTTCCTTTGTTCTTATTTCTTATATGCGTAAGTGCTTGAGCGAAAGGTTAGTGGCATCAAGTGTTCAGAACCAGTATTCGAGATTTTTTTCCTTTAATCATTAAAAATAGGGGTCAACAACTAACTGGTTTTGTCAGCAGCTGTCATCCTGTAAAAATTCAATGAAAATCTACCAATGTTAATTTTTAAACAAATAATTCAAACGGGGATTATCGCAAACTAATTAGTAAATTTATTTATTTATTTATTTATAAACATGCGAGTCGGCTGGCTTACAGTTTGGGCCAAGACGCCAGCAGACTAATTATTAAATAATACACATAATTAAACCAATCCAAACAAACAGTTAATAATTTAAAATTTTACAAGCTAAAATTAAAATAATGATAACAATGTTAAAATTAGGTATATAAAATTAAAATAATGATACATAACAATTAATATTACAAAATAATAAAATGCTTATAATTACAAATGCGAAAATGTCAAACCTAAACAATAAAAATTAACAATAAAAATGAGCAAAAACATATCTTACAGTAACATAAAATTGAGCATACAATACAATTGAAATGAAACAACTTTGACGGATCTACTCGCATTTATTTTACACATTAGTTTTAATTAATGTTTATCCTGACGTTTCGAACCCTTTGCAGGGTCCGTGGTCACAGGGAGACTGAGGTGTTGGTCGTCTCATAATTAGTTAGTAGCTTGTATACCCTCATTTAAATTAATCAGGTGCATTCCGTTTTACGCAGAAAGAGCTTACAGTATCTTTTGGTCTGGCAGTATGGTGTTGGGGCTGGGATTTAATATTCTGTATGATGGGATCCCAGGCTGGTGGTAGATTCCAACCATCTTCTCTATTAAAATTAGGATGTTTTTTAATTTCAATAGCCTCGCGTATCATCCTAGGGATGAATCGTTGTTCTTTGGCGAGTATTTGTGGTTTATCAAATTTGATGTAATGGTTGGGCCCCTCAAGTGAATGTTCGCATACCGCAGACTTATTTTCGCGCCTATGCTTGACGTCGGCTATATGTTCTTTAACCCGGGTTCCTACACTTCTCTTCGTTTGCCCGATGTACGAGAGCCCACAGTCGCAGTCCAGTTTGTACACACCTGCATCTTAGGGGTATGTTGCACTTGACAGGTCGTAAAAATTGGTTGATCTTCTTCAGCGGCTAGAAGTAAGTATTGATTGAAGCTCGCTTTAAGATATGCCCAATCATGTCAGTGACACCTTTCATATATGGAAGTACAGCAGGTTGGCGCTCGACTGTGGTTGGTTTATTGCGCTTTCTGTGACGAAGCCGTGGTACTTTCAGATTATTATCCTGTAGTACATGCTTGACATGCTGAAGCTCAGCAGCCAGGTGTTGGGTGTCACAGATACCGCGTGCTCTCTGAAACAAAGATTTCCCTACAGTAGCCAACTGTCTAGGATGGTGGTGAGAATCACCATTGAGGTACCTATCTGTATGGGTTACTTTACGATACACAGTGTGACTCAAACTATGGTCCGGATTCCTGATGATTAAAGTGTCCAAGAAAGCTAGCTTACAGTCTGCCTCTAACTCCATTGTGAATTGTATTTTTGGATGTATGGAGTTAAGATGATCTAGAAAAGCAGATACTTTATCAGTTGGTAAGATAGTGAAGGTATCATCTACATACCGCTTGTAGAATCTAGGGGTTACCGGTGCTGTGCTCAAGGCCCTCTCCTCGAAGTCTTCCATAAAGATATCGGCGACGACGGGTGAAACAGGGGACCCCATGGCGACACCCTCTACTTGCAGGTAGTAAATGTCATTCCACAAAAGGTAGCCAGATGTTAGACAATGCTCTAATAGTACTGCATATTCATAAGACATATCTTGTTCTGCTAGTCGTTTTTTGGTAATTTCAATGCAATCCTGTACTGGTAGGCATGTAAATAAGGACTGCACATCAAAACTAACCATAGTTTCATTGTCAGCGAGATGTAGGTTTTTGATATCGTTGACAAATTGGTAGGAATCCTTCACATAAGCTGTTGTGTTACCTCTAAGTGGTGAAAGAATTTTAGCTACATGCCGGGCCAGTCGGTAAGTTGGTGAATCGATCTAGCTTACAATAGGGCGTAGCGGAGCCTCAGGTTTGTGAATTTTCGGTAACCCATACAGTTTTGGTGGTTTAGGGCAGGAAGGAATTAAATAGTTAGCGTCTAGATTTAACGTTTCAGTGTGTTGTTTGACAAGATCACTAGTTTTCTTAAGTATTTTGTTGGTTTGGTCGCACTTAACGCGTTTGTACGTTTTGTCATCCGATAAAAGTATTGTTATTTTTTCGTTATAATCAGACGTATCCATTACTACCGTAGCATTACCTTTATCAGCACGAAGGATAGTTAATTCGGGCTTAGCTCGCAGGTTCTTTAAAAGCGAAATACTGATCACGAGGAAGGTTGGATTTCGGCAATTTACTCCGGCGCAAGACAGACGATATGTCTTGACGTATTGCCTCAGCATCAGCCTTCCTAACGTTATTTTTAACTAAGCAGTCCTCGACGTTGCTAATGATGCTTTCATACGGTATCCTACGAGGGGCTACGGCGAAATTTAGCCCCTTTTTTAGTACCTCAACGCTGGGCTCGTCCAGTGTTTGTTTTGTTTTTTTTAAGTTTAGTTTGTTCCTTAAGGAACCGGCTAAGGTCATAGACCATGCTGCCATGTCATTAGTTTCTTAATTTCATTGTAATACATAAATAAACAATATTATATTGATGATGATGAATGATAATAGAAATGGGAAGTGAGAAATGATATTACCCCCCAACCCCTCGAGTATCTCAGTAAAGATGTGGGGCTTTACTAAGTCCTCACGCAGACTTCTTGTGAGAATTTGAAAAGTAACATTGCACTGTTTTGTTTCATTTGCCAACACTCATGCACACTCACGAACACTTAACGGTTAATAATCCACCATTATTTCACATTAATATTCGACATAACACAAATTTTAGAAAATAAAACAAAACCGCAGACATGACTCTTCACTTTCCCGCCAAGAAGTCCGTGTTTGTTTTGATAAATTAACAATTGTGCGATCATCTTTATGATTTTGACGTTTGTGGCTGTCTATGGTTGATGGTTTACTGTTAGTCGTGTTCCATTTCACAAACTTTTTATTTAAATTCGATACTAACGTTTGGAATTTATCTATTTGTCTATGTTTGCATTCATTATATTTAGATGTTTCGCGTTTATTAAGTATATTAATGCAATTATTAAAATCTGATACGGAAAATTGCGACTTTAGCACACTGGACAAACTCTCGATCTTATTATTAATTATACTTAGCTCAGAACGATGTTGGTAGATGAGGTGACGAAGGAATTTTTGGCTGGCCTGTTGTAAGATCTTGGCGCTCCCACGTATATCTTTCTTGGGCGATATCTTGACACACGCTGGGATGAGACCTTGGTCGCGACATCTCTTCAAGAAATTCAAAGATGTAACTTTCCTTGCGCGCTTTGTTTTCAGATCTTCTAACCTTCTTCACTTTGTTGGCTATTTCCAGTCCGTATTGGATCACATATTGTTTTCTATAGTTTACGCGAACACTACACATTGAAATGAAACAACTTTTACGGATCTACTCGCATTTATTTTACACATTAGTTTTAATTAATGTTTATCCTGACGTTTCGAACCCTTTGCAGGGTCCGTGGTCACAGGGAGACTGAGGTGTTGGTCGTCTCATAATTAGTTAGTAGCTTGTATACCCTCATTTAAATTAATCAGGTGCATTCCGTTTTACGCAGAAAGAGCTTACAGTATCTTTTGGTCTGGCAGTATGGTGTTGGGGCTGGGATTTAATATTCTGTATGATGGGATCCCAGGCTGGTGGTAGATTCCAACCATCTTCTCTATTAAAATTAGGATGTTTTTTAATTTCAATAGCCTCGCGTATCATCCTAGGGATGAATCGTTGTTCTTTGGCGAGTATTTGTGGTTTATCAAATCTGATGTAATGGTTGGGCCCCTCAAGTGAATGTTCGCATACCGCAGACTTATTTTCGCGCCTATGCTTGACTTCGGCTATATGTTCTTTAACCCGGGTTCCTACACTTCTCTTTGTTTGCCCGATGTACGAGAGCCCACAGTCGCAGTCCAGTTTGTACACGCCTGCATCTTGAAGGGGTATGTTGCACTTGACAGGTCGTAAAAATTGGTTGATCTTCTTCGGCGGCTTGAAGTAAGTATTGATTGAAGCTCGCTTTAAGATATGCCCAATCTTGTCAGTGACACCTTTCATATATGGAAGTACAGCAGGTTGGCGCTCGACTGTGGTTGGTTTATTGCGCTTTCTGTGACGAAGCCGTGGTACTTTCAGATTATTATCCTGTAGTACATGCTTGACATGCTGAAGCTCAGCAGCCAGGTGTTGGGTGTCACAGATACCGCGTGCTCTCTGAAACAAAGATTTCCCTACAGTAGCCAACTGTCTAGGATGGTGGTGAGAATCACCATTGAGGTACCTATCTGTATGGGTTACTTTACGATACACAGTGTGACTCAAACTATGGTCCGGATACCTGATGATTAAAGTGTCCAAGAAAGCTAGCTTACAGTCTGCCTCTAACTCCATTGTGAATTGTATTTTTGGATGTATGGAGTTAAGATGATCTAGAAAAGCAGATACTTTATCAGTTGGTAAGATAGTGAAGGTATCATCTACATACCGCTTGTAGAATCTAGGGGTTACCGGTGCTGTGCTCAAGGCCCTCTCCTCGAAGTCTTCCATAAAGATATCGGCGACGACGGGTGAAACAGGGGACCCCATGGCGACACCCTCTACTTGCAGGTAGTAAATGTCATTCCACAAAAGGTAGCCAGATGTTAGACAATGCTCTAATAGTACTGCATATTCATAAGACATATCTTGTTCTGCTAGTCGTTTTTTGGTAATTTCAATGCAATCCTGTACTGGTAGGCATGTAAATAATCTATCATACATCTATCATCTATCATACATATATCATATAATCTATCATACAATACAAAACAAAAGTCATTTGAAACCATAACAATAAATTTACAAACACAATGTCAATATTATAAAAAATTAATAGTAATCACCATCGTCAAGTCAAGATTCCCCAAGAGTCAATAATATAACATAAACGTTAAGATTAAATAAATTATCATGTCATATTAACTAATACTAAGATACATATAGATCTTGCTACATAAGCACGTCAAGCCATCCGCAAACAGGTCAAGATCCTCGTGCTGAGCGAGTATATCTCCTATGAGACATAGAGCGTGTGTAGTAGGAGCATGCGCGGCACTCCTGGTGCGCGTTACCGGCCGAGCAAGTAGGCGCGGGCGGCGGCGCGGCGCCACCATACCGGAACCATCACATGCCAAACGCACAGGAACCCTAAGGCTCAAACTCTGCCACACCAGTTGACCGTCAATCCTATGATTCAGCACTGACGAATAGTGCACAATAGTAGACATTATACGTCTAAAGGATAAGGTTTCTAAGTCAACCATAGCAGAAACGAAAAGCGATGGATACAGATAAGGGTAGTAGCCATAAGATCTCCTGTACAACCACCTAGCAAACTTCCGTTGCACTCTTTCTAACATAAGTCTGTACTTATCTTCATATGGATCCCAGATAATCGCTCCATATTCTAACCTACTACGAACATATGCGTTATATAAAACTTTAGCAACCTCTACATTGTCAAAGTTAGCTGCAGTTCTTAAAATAAAACCAAATAACTTATTAGCAGTCTTACAGATTGTTGTCATGTGTTTATGATAATCTAATTTACTGTCTAAAACTAACCCCAGTCACGAATGTCAAACGATCTATCCAAAGGAGTGTCAGATATAACATATTTAACAGATATAGGCAAACGTTTACGCGTAAAGGTAATTAAACTACACTTTGTTTTATTGAAAGGCAATTTATTGCGTTTACTCCAATCTACCACCGCATCAATGTCATTTTGCAAGAGCATCGCATCTTCTTCATTCTGCATACCAAGATATAATTTCAAATCATCAGCAAACAATAGACATCTGGCAGTACGAACCACTCTAGGGAGATCATTTATCATTATTAAAAATAACGTAGGCCCCAGAGTACTTCCCTGACTGACTCCGGACCTGGTGTAGTAGCAGTCAGACTCATAACCGCAAACTTTCACGAATTGCTGACGATTATCACTGACGATTATTATGACAGAAGAACTCCAATAATTTAGGTACAAATCCTATCTTAGCCAGTTTGTCCAATAGAATGTCATTGTCAACTAGATCGAATGCTTTACGGAAATCAAAATATGCAGCATCCACCTGCCTCCCAGCATCCATTTCACTGTGAATATAGTCCACCAGAGTTACCAAGTTTGTGGTAGTAGAACGAGCATAGCGAAAACCATGCTGACTATCATGCAATAAATCTCTGATCTGGTTCATAATCTGACGGTTAAGAATACTCTCAAAAATTTTTCCAAAGACCGAGAGCACACCTATGGGACGATAGTTAGTTACGTCAGTTCCAGACTCACCCTTAGGCTCCGGAGCTACCTTCGAAAGTTTCCAACACTGGGGAAATTTTGATTTCCGTAAAGACAGACAAATGGTTCTTTATACCTTCTATATACCCGACGTTTGCGTTAATCCCCGTTTAAATTCTATGTTTAACTATGGAACGCGAAAGTTTAAAAATGAAAATTTAATTTGTAGCCAAAGACAGTTTTTTTAGAGACATACCCATGTTGGGATCGTACCCGGAACCTCTGTGTCCCTCTGTGTCTGCGACCGTCGCCAGTGGTCTTAACCACTAGACGACGAAGGCGGATTGCTTTTTAATCCCACAACAATAACTAAGTATTGTACTGAGTCTATTAATCTTGTATAAGATAAAAGGGCTTTTGCAATGTCATTCATTGAATCTATTGAAGTGTGTAACCGGAAAGTCGGAAAAGCGCGAAAGCGCGCGCCATTTGATTTGACGAATGAGCGCGCGGTATTGCATAACTCTTAGTGTGAATTAAATAAAATACAATTTTCAAAAAATTATTCTTTGCTAGAAAAAATAATTTCAAATAATACCTGACCCTTCTTTTTCAGAATACAATATTAAAATGGCTTATTACTAAGGTGAGATGTCAAATGTTACACATCGTATGCGACTACTGTAAGGCTCGCTTGTTTGTTATTTATCGTCATCACCGGCTTCATTGTAGCATTGAGACATGAGCCTTCCTTATGAATGAAAACACCACAATGCGGCCGGCTTATTACCGAATAAAGCAACGAGTTAATTGTGCAATTGCAACGCGACTGGTTGCTGTTATCAAATTGGTATTACGGACACAAATCGTTCAATGATCGCTCGCTTAGTGTATATGCGATTAAAACGTATGCAATAGTTTACATACATTGAGCGATATGTGTCCGTAATACCAATTTACCAACCGCGACTAAAACAACGACTGCTAATGCAGCAGGGACCGACGGGTTTATGTGACTTCCGAAGCATGGATGTTTTTAATGTCTAACGCCTCGTAGAATCTTGTAGGGGACGGACACACGATTGCGTCATGCCATCCCTTGTCGAAACCCTCTGAGTATGTTCGATCATTACTCGTTGATGCACCTTAACCCATTCCCTGTCCCATGAATCACATATGATACATAACAATTGAAAACCAATTGTTATAATTCTTGGACAGCGAACCTGTTAAGTTTCCCACGTGCATGTCGTAAGAGCCTATTAAGGGACAAGGGTTCCAAGATGCTCGCACATCAGGCGATCGGCTAGCAATCTATCACTGATGTTATCGTAAGAGCCTACTAAATGACAAGGGTTCCAAGATGCTCGCACATCAGGCGATCGGCTAGCAACCTATCATTGATGTTATCGTAAGAGCCTACTAACGGACAAGGGTTCCAAGATGCTCGCACATCAGGCGATCGGCTAGCAACCTATCATTGATGTTATAGTAAGAGCCTACTAACGGACAAGGGTTCCAAGATGCTCGCACATCAGGCGATCGGCTAGCAACCTATCATTGATGTTATCGTAAGAGCCTACTAACGGACAAGGGTTCCAAGATGCTCGCACATCAGGCGATCGGCTGCAACCCATCACTGGTGTTATCTATTCCACCTCGGAGCCCTGCTTTGATTAAGCAATTTTTTTTTTGAGTTTTAGTGCCTTGATCTCGCCTGATGTTAAGTGATGATAAGGGTAATGATGGAAGCGCACTTCACCCGGGATCCTCAACTAGTGAGGTACTGGCTATCTTATCTCTAGCTGCCGGAACACAACAATGCTACAAACATTGATGTCATGGCGACATATTTAGATTACATGGTGGTAGCTAGCCAGGCGGACAAACAAGCCCTACCACCAACCGAACCGAGTACCTACACAAACATGTAACCCCCCGCTGGGAATCAAACCCGGGACCTCTGGGTCTAAACCGGTGGTATTAGCCACTAGACCACAGAGGCGCATAAAAAATACTGTCTAATCTTCTTGAATGAATTCTCATGAATTTTATTATTTAATATTACTTGAACACTAACAAATACACAACAAAATATTTGGAACAATGATTATGAGTTTAAGGAGAAGAAGAGGATTGCAAATTTTTAAAGACGTCCCCCATACAAACTTCTTGTATCGTGTGAAACTGGCGTTATAAATATCAATGTATTTGCTACTACGCGCCATTTCATCATGACAACGGCACATTGTTACCAAAGTGTTAATGTTCAACGATGCAAGCAGATCAGCCCCCCGACCGCCTAACTCTATCGCCATCGCTCTCGCTATCGCACTCTATAGTTTATGGCGTCATCTTGTCATTTCGAAAGCGATATGAAAGCATTAAGAAAGCAATATCGAAAGCTATAGCCTATAGCTTTCGATATTGCTTTTATATCGCTTTCGAAATGACAAGATTACGCCATAAACTATAGAGTGCGATAGCGAGAGCGATAGCAATAGAGTTAGGCGGTAGGTCCCCTGGAGCATCAATACTTGCATGGAGTACCATAAGCAAACAAAAGGAGATCGTATCTTTTGCACAGGGCTTCTAAAGAAATAACTCCCAAACTTAGACAGCCTATAGGTATAGCTGTATTTAGGTTAGATGTTCATTATAACAGTTAACTTCAAGGGCACGAATGAATTGCTGTCCTGTAGGAGGCAGGCGCCCACGTAGACTACTGTGTATATGTTTACTGACGATTTATTATAGTTCATGTTTATTCAGTTCTTCGAGAAAGCTTAGCCTAGCCTAGAAACACTGCAGGGAGAACGGGCCATAAATCACCACGCACGCCCAGTTCAGCAAATTCAGCTGGGACCAACGGCTTTACGTGCCTTTCGAAGCACGGAGGAGTGAGAGATAATAAGTTTGTGGTCACTATATACTAATATTATAAGTATTTTTGTATGTACGTATGTTTGTAACGAATAAACTCAAAAACTACTGGACCGATTTAAAAAATCCTTTACCATTAGAATGCTACATTAGCGCTGAGTAACATAGGCTATATAAAAAAAATGTTCACCCGTGCGAAGCCGGGACGGGCCGCTAGTCTTCAATAAATAAGTAATATTGTAATGTTGTAGCAATAAAATATTTTTATCTGATCTTTATCTTTATCTAACATGCTACATGAAATTTAATTATTTTTGCTTTATTTCTAACTAAGTAGTTGTCGCCCGCGACTTCGTTCGCGAAGACTACACTATCCCACAGGAACCTTAAAATTTTGCCATTCAAAATTTTCGTTTTCGGAAATGTAATCGAATGAATCCGGATAGCAAACAAAACTAACACAAGACACCCAGAGTGTGAGAATTAGTCACATACCTACCGTTCGAGAAAATAACTTAACACTAAGTAGGTAAGTAAGTAATAAATAAGAGAAAATGGAGCACCCCTAAATGACATCATACCGTGATGGTTAGTCACTGGTCACTATATACTAATATTATAAGTATTTTTGTATGTACGTATGTTTGTAACGAATAAACTCAAAAACTACTGGACCGATTTAAAAAATCCTTAACCATTAGAATGCTACATTAGCGCTGAGTAACATAGGCTATATAAAAAAATGTTCACCCGTGCGAAGCCGGGACGGGCCGCTAGTCTTCAATAAATAAGTAATATTGTAATGTTGTAGCAATAAAATATTTTTATCTGATCTTTATCTTTATCTAACATGCTACATGAAATTTAATTATTTTTGCTTTATTTCTAACTAAGTAGTTGTCGCCCGCGACTTCGTTCGCGAAGACTACACTATCCCACAGGAACCTTAAAATTTTGCCATTCAAAATTTTCGTTTTCGGAAATGTAATCGAATGAATCCGGATAGCAAACAAAACTAACACAAGACACCCAGAGTGTGAGAATTAGTCACATACCTACCGTTCGAGAAAATAACTTAACACTAAGTAGGTAAGTAAGTAATAAATAAGAGAAAATGGAGCACCCCTAAGTGACATCATACCGTGAGAGTTAGTCACTGGTCAAAAAATCCGCTTCCCTCAGGTGCTTATTTATTTATTTTAATTTATTGATTTTAATTATTATCCAATAAACTATTTTAAAACATAATTACAATTTATAATTTATTACACAGATAACATTCGAAATTAAATTAATTATTATAAAATTTACAATTAATAATAATAATAATAAAACAAAAATAAATAAATAAAAACAACCACTGCTCAATCAAATAACCCTCCCCGTGCCATTCCAGGTGCAAAGGTGCCCAACACACTTGCCGCGTTTCCACGTTGAACAGCGATAGACAAGCTTTGCATCAGGAATGACTCGGAGCGAGGGTCAAGACCCCTCTCTCGTAGACGGCGCCCCACTTCCCTGAAAAACAGTTTGGCCTCAGAACCCCAACAACCAGTTGTTTCTACCGCAAGAGGTATTTTTAATTTATTTATATATTTATGGATTTCCAACAAAGCATACACCAGGACATTCATTACATTTAAAACCCTATAACTATTACAGAGGCGCTGGTTTAATTAAAGGCTGCCACGGCATGCTTAATTTCAAACCAGGGGGCCTACCGCCTAACTCTATCTATCTCGCTATCGCGCTTTATAGTTTAAGGCGTAATCTTGTCATTTCGAAAGCGATATAAAAGCTATAGGCTATAGCTTTTGATATTGCTTTCATATTGCTTTCATATCGCTTTCAAAATGACAAGATAACGCCATAAACTATAGAGCGCGATAGCGAGAGTGATGGCGATAGAGTTAGGCGGTCGGGGGGCTGGGGGCCTACCGCCTAACTCTATTGCTATCGCTCTCGCTATCGCGCTCTATAGTTTATGTCGTAATCTTGTCATTTCGAAAGCTATATAAAAACAATATCGAAAGCTATAGGCTATAGCTTTCGATATTTCTTTCTTAATGCTTTCATATCGCTTTAGAAATTACAAGATGACGCCATAAACTATAGAGCGCGATGGCGATAGAGTTAGGCGGTCGGGGGGCGGTATACAAAAGTAACTTAAAACTAGAGATGTATGAGATATCGGATATTAAGTTAAACAAAGACCCGGGCTTAAGCTAGTGTTTCTGAATAGGATAATATGATAAAGCAAAACAACATAGCAATAACAGCTTTCAGTTGATAACAAAGTATAATCGTAGTCATTAATATAGGGTGTCTTATGATTTTTAGATTTAAGGATAAATGTTTTTGATACATCCTACCTATTTTTATTTTGTTTTAAAAATCATTTATTTTTAACAAATCACTTTAGATATGAGACGATCTTATCTATTGGCGAGAGTTTGCTGTTGGGTGTCACCCATTTTTTGTTTTGGGAAGGTTTGCTAATTGCCAGTCGGCATTTTCAGCTTCACCAGGCTTTTTTGGGAGCGGCGAGAAACTATAAAGATTCCTCAAGCCGTGTGAAACGAAACACCGTCAGAGGCTTTCTAACAGGAATGGCATCACGCACTAGTGAGTGTCCCCATGCTCTACTAGATTCTCCGAGGGGTTCGTATTCTAAAGGCGAGAGCCTCATCTCAGGTTGACTTGACCGGGCCGTGGTGGTGGGGAGAAGCGCCCAGATACCTGTTTGTACACACGCTTGCACATCAACCTACCACAAACTGTCAAAATTCTTCAATAGACTTTGAACTTTATGCTTAACTACATGGTTGAAAATGTATTGAAGAAATTTGGCAGTTTTGGATAGGTTGATGTGCAGGCGTCTGTACCTGGTATAGAGCGCGTGTTAACCGGCTCGTCGTACACTTGTCCTACGAGTACGGTGTCTTGGCAGCGCCGCCGGCCCTATTCCTTGATTGGGATAGAGCGAAAACTAAAATAAAACACGATATACTCATTCATCTCGAAAGGGAAAACAAAATATTATATTTTACGCAGATAATTTTTTTCAGAATTTGGTATAATTGCTTAATGCATAGGTACATACGGACACCAGAATCTTCGCACAGCTTAAAACATTCCGAGCTCAGTTACTGTTGTTGCGAGATGCCGTGTCCGTGAGCGGTTGTCTATGTGTGCGTTGCTCGAGCGCGTTTGTATGAAGCTTACCTTCTGCAAAATGGTAAATTTTGACTTTGACTTTGACTTTAGTCTCGTATAATTCTCCCAACATGGCCACAGTAGCTCGCCTTAATGTAAATAACACATGAACCAACTACAGCGAACAGTTATCATACTCAGTCGATACCGCGGCGCTCAGGTGATAACCGGACTTAATACGGGTGAGTCGGGTCATTAGTATTACATAATATAAATTACGTAATAAAAATATTGTTATGCATAACACAACTGCCTTCCCCTGCCACCAAAGGCAAAACGGCACTAAACCCCTTACCTACAAATAAACAAGAATAAGGTCCGAATAGTTATTCCGTGTTGTGTTCTGTCATGCAAACGTCATTACAAATTATATACTACTCAAAACAAAATAAGGGCCACGAGGTATTTTTTCATTTTGGTGTAAATTATTAAACATTTACATATTGAAAGTAGTAAAATATTGAGTATACAAACTCTTTGATACCTAAACTTTTTAATATTGTAGTATTCATCTAATGCTGGCAACAATTTAAAATAAAATTTGATTTAAAATTATTTTTGAAAATTTTGATTCCATTTTCTTTGACGTTTTGCTTTCCTTAGCTTCTTGGTTTATTAGAAATTATCAGAGTTCATTGATATCTCGAGTCAGAAACATCTTTTGCAATATGCCACAAGCACGCAGGCGTCATATGGACTCGCTGACAGCAACCAGAGCCGTTACAATGATTGAAGAAGGTCATTCGCAGCGATCTGTGGGTTTGCAATTGGGATTTTCTCGAAGAGCTATTCAAAATCTATGGAATCGTTTCCAAGAGACCGGCAGTGTTAGAAGAAGACCTGGTTCGGGCAGAGTTCGCATTACAACAGCTTAAGAGGATCGTTACATTCGATTAAGTGCGCGCCGAGATCGCACAACGACGGCCCGCAAGCTGCAAAATCGTTTACGGCTCACAACGGTTACTCGTGTCAGTGACCAAACTATTCGTAATCGATTGCATGAAGACCAGCAGGCATCAAGAAGGCGAGTTGTCCGTATTCCATTAACCAGAAATCATCGTGCAAATCGTTTAAGATTTTCCCGTCAACATTTGGACTGGGACATAAACCAATGGGGCATGGTGCTCTTCACAGACGAATGCAAAAATAAATTTTTAACGACGATCGGCGTATTAGAGTATGGAGAAGACGCGGCGAGAGATTTTCAGAAGCCTGCATCCATGAAGTCTATCGTTTTGGTGGTCCAAATGTAATGATTTGGGGCGGGATAAGCTTACACGGCAAAACTGAGCTCGCTATTTTAAATGAGGGTACTGTTACTGCTCAGCGGTATATTGAGGAAGTCGTCAGACCACATGTGATCCCATTTGCCCAGCGAGCGGGTCCTGGATTCATCTTGATGCAAGACAATGCTCGTGCACACACGGCTCAAGCGACTCGGTTTGTACTGGAAGCGTCTCAAATTCAAGTCTTGCCGTGGCCGGCGAACAGTCCGGACTTAAATCCAATAGAGCACATGTGGGATCAGTTGAAACGAAGAGTTAGAGACGGTGATCAGGAAATCCACAACCAACAGCAACTCATCAACGCTGTTAAAAGGGCCTGCGAAGAGATTCCAATGGAAAATGTCAGGCATTTGATTGAGAGCATGCACTCCAGGCTTCAGGAGTGCGTAACGAAACGAGGGGGGCATACCCGTTACTAAAAGATGAGCATAGAGTATTTTCTTTTGTTTTCAGTAACTTTACATTGTTTTTATTTTTAACCTTAAATGTGTTTTTTCTTTCAAAAGCAAATAAACTTTTTAATCATTATTAATGGAATAAATTTATTGGTCTACACGGTTAAAACAACATTAGTTTTCGTTATGGAGACAAAAAAATTAATATTGGTTTTATTATTTTCATGGTACAGACAAAATACCTCGTGGCCCTTATTTTGTTTTGAGTAGTATATATAGCTGTTTTAATATTTAAGGTAGGTAAGAATATATTGGATGGGCCATAGTTGTCTGTATTAAAGGTATTCTATTCTATTCTATTTTATATCTTCTTATATTCTATTTTTTCATGCCACTAAGGCGCTGGCAACTTTGAAATGGTTTATAAAAAGTATACACACATTACACCAAGAAAAAAGTAGACTATATTTGCAACAATGTTTTTTTTTTGCAAAATGTAGAACTACGAAGCTTCTTAGATAGAAAAAAATCTAAATTCACCTCTAAACAGTATCTGTTTACATGACTATCTCTTTAACTAACTAAAGTACGCCAATGAAATTAAGTAGATATACTGAAAAAAGCCCTTGTTTTATTATTTTGCTAAAACATCAAAATTTTAACTTGAAAAAAGTGTCGAAATGATTTCCAATTCCCCGAGTGGGATTTGAACCCGCAGCCCATGACATACTGACATTCCTTCTACTAGAAAGCCTATGACGGTGATTCGATCACACAGCTTGAGGAATCCTTTAAGGTTCTCGCCGCCCAAAGAAGTCACGTGACGCTGGAAAGGCATTTTAAAACAATCAGACTTATAGTACAAATAAAATAAAATAAATATAAATATGAAACAAAATCACATAAGTACTTACATTGTTCTGATCCCAAGGTAAGTAGCTAAAGCACTCGTTTAATGGAAATCAGAAACAACGACGGTACCACAACCACCCAGACCCGACACAATATCGTTTTCGACATTTCGAAAAGTTCGTTTTCGACATTGACCCGACCGGGAATCGAACCCGGGATCTCAGAGTTAGTGCCGCCCAAAGACCGGCGTTCAAGCCACTCGGCTACAGAGGTCGTCTGTCAACAGAACAATCAGAAAACTCACTCTCACAATAGAGCGCAATTGGCCATAATTACATGTTAAATGATTATGAATTATATTATGTACATATATATGATATTTATATTAAAATTATAAGAAAATAGGAGGTATATAATTTCCTGTAAATACTTATTATGTACCTAATTTATCTCTTATATTTAATTAAAATATGCGGCTATTATAATTAGAATATACACAACAAAAAGTAACATAACTCAACTAAACTTTAAAAAAAAACAACAACAACAAAGAGAATAATAAATAGGCGGTTGTCTTTAATAACTATGAGAAAAGACAAAAGAGTATTATGACAGAAACAAATATTTAGAGAATTAAAGTTCCTCCGTGCTTCAATGGCGTGACTGTAGGTTGAGTAAAGTCTTCTTCTTCGTCTTCTCTGTAGAGAAAACAACTTGTGATTAATCTTTGATTACAATTTATTTGGTAATACATAGTAATCCTATTAATATATATTTTTTAATGTTACAAGAAGTCACGAATGCAAACTCAGAGATAAAATGATACAGCCATGTGTTAAACTAAGATTTCTATGTATTACATACAGTCAAAGTTAACCTTTTTTTTTTGTATTTACATACATACATAGAAACCGTAGTTTAATTATATTTTTCTTTGTACACAATGAACGGTCTGATTACTTCGATGTCTTACATGGGTGAGGCCGCGAATTTTGTCACTTTTCATGTCCTCCAAAGAAACCTTCTTGGTTTTCATAGAAAATTACTTAGTGGAGGTTTCCTAGAATTTTTTATAAAACTATATTGTCCTTATCCAGCATTGCCAACTGTCCAACTTTCAATACACAACCGTATAAGTTAAATATTCACATTAATAAATTGAAAAAAATGTGTAAAACCGCCGTGCTTTTTGGTACCCTGCGTGCGCACTTTGAGGATAATTTTAAAAAAAACTTCTCTAATTACTGGTAAATTTTTATTCCTACGATAAAAGCTTATAATTCTACGCACATAAAAGAAATGCTTGTAAACTATACTATACTATTTAATATTGTCATTTTACTAATTGTATAATTTTACTTTTTTATTTAAGTGCTGAATTTTTACACTCCTTTTGAAAAATTAAAAAGCAGTGTATAAATTCAGTACTTACGTCAACCTTCCCGGTAGCATAATGGTCAGTGCAGCCGCCCGGGTTGCGGAAGACCCAGGTTCGATTCCTGACTGGGTCGGGTAGGCATTTAATTTTTTCACTGTATTTTATAAATATTTAATTGTATAATTATAAGCGATAATTTTATAATAATTTTATCACCCTTGCGCGACTTTTGTTGCGCAACCAATATTTAATTACAGTTTGTCAGTCACATTTTGTCTTAGAGCATGCTCTAAGCATTTTGTAGATTTATTTTCTTTTGAAATGGCAACACCGTTACGTCTTGTCTATGGAAGCTAACATGACAGACAGGAGCCGAGCCATCGAAGCCTCTCTTTAAAGCCTAAAATAATTCTGGACTTTGGTATCGACAATGCTCCCCTACCGCCCTCCAATTTTTTTTAATGAGACTGGCGTCATACTTCCTTGACTGGCTTACAATTTTCACCGATGCCTCCATATTGGAAGAGGGTAGCCATGTTGGAGCAGCCGTTTGAATTCCCGCTCACAGAATAGTCCTGAGCTATAAATTGTCTCCATTGTCATCCGTGTTCACGGGAAAGGCAGTTGCTATCTTTGAGGCTGTTTTATTTGCTGAGTCCCATAATATGCAGCATATCATTATTTTTACGGACTCCTTAAGCTGTTTACACGCCATCTTAGCTAATCCATTTAAAGCTAAAATTCAATTCCCAGTAATCATAAGGATTCGGGAAACATTGCTACGTTGTAAATCGAAAGCGGTAACAATTGTTCAATTGTGAAATGAAACTGCGGATTCATGTGCCAAGCAAGCTACTTCTAGCGGATAGCTTAAGCTTAAGTTACGCAAAAGCTTTTCACCACGACATTTTTCCTCTCGCACACGTTCACCTTTTAAAATCTTGGCATTCTGATTGGCGAATCACGAGATACCATGCGGGTAGATATTATATTGACATCCAACAGCACATTCTCAGTAAACCATGGGTTTTTTAAGCAGAAACTTCACAATAAGCATTTTGTTTCTACTGTCTGCCGCCTAAGAATTGGACACGCTTGCACACCAGTTCATCTTGCGAAAATCAGGGTACGGGACAGCTCCTTTTGTGATTGTGGGTTAGATAAAGGCTCAACGGACCACATACTTTAGCGAACACTTTGATTAGCCTGATTTGTATGAAGAGTCTCAAAATTTTTGACATATTTCAACCCATGTTACTATGAGGAAGTTGTTTACTTACCGATTTTGAGTCGCTCCAGAAAATTTGCACACTAGTAAAAAAAATATCCTGTATACCTACCTACATAACTTCAAGTAGGTACCTACTTACATAACTTCAAGTACCTACCTACTTTAAAAAATGCTTTAGTAAGAATGTTAAGTGTTAATTTTGCACGACTATTTTGCGATACTTTTACGCCACCGTCGCGCAAATTTTAGCGTCACTACTGCGCCATTTGTGCCAAAGTTCGCGGCATCACCCACATAGAAAACCTAGTTTTATTATATTTTTTCTATGTAGTTTGCTAACGAACTTCCAGATCCAAGATGGAAGCTGTCGTGTTTGACGGAAAGTTGCTTACGCTGTCGTACCAGAAGAAATACCCCATACCGAAGATAGTCGAGGACACAGATGTCATCGTGAAGGTTCAGTACTCCGGCGTCTGCGGCACCGACCTTCACATCATACAGGTTGGTGACGGTAGAGTGAGAGAGAATGAAACATTGTTTTTTTTTATTGATTGATTTGCGGGTGCTTGAGTTGTCCATAGTTGGTTGTTCTGCTCGGAGGTAGTCTGGATAACTATGGAGGCGCCCGCTATATACATGTGAATGTCACACCACACGCGTTGTTTCGTGTTGTTTGTTATGTTTGATATAAATTAGAGTGGTTTATTGTAAAATATGGTAAATTACAATTTTGCCTATTTCACGTAGTTTCGCGAACACTTCGATCTTAAAGCAAACATTATAAAAATTGGCACTGAAATCTTAGAACGTGTATAGGTAATGAACATTTGATCTGCCGTGTGAGTGTTTTTCAATTCAGTATTAAAAATACTTTATGTCAGATTTGAATTTATCTAAATCTGAAAAATAAAAATAAGCGAGTCATTGAAAAACAAAAATAATAAAAAGAAAATATTAAAATTTAGAGTAAGTAATTTATAAATTTTTGAAAAATAAAATAAAATTTTATCGTCATATTGTGACAACCCTACCAAAGTATGTATACATTTTGCGCGGTTTGTGGAAGCTTGGACTCTGCTCGGGTATTTAATCGAGCTCGTAGTGCAACGAGAAGTGAGCGACACTAGTCTTAAGAGTTCCGGATGAAGAATGCGCTTCGGCGCGTCCTGATCCGGCATTATGACCTGCCCCCGACCGCCTAACCGATTGCCTTGGCTACGTGTATAGTTTATGACGTCATCTTATCATTTCGTACCACCTATGAAAGCAATATCGAAAGCTATAGGCTATAGCTTTCGATATATGCCAATACCTATTAGCTAGATGGCAAGATGACGTCATAAACTATACACGTAGCCAAAGCAATCGAGTTAGGCGGTCGGGCCCCTGACGCAGATGGTCCCTTGTGCTTGCGCAAGGTTGTCTGACACCTACATTATGAAGTGACGGTTGTTGGGGGGTGTCAGTATAAACTTTAAAGTCGTGTGTAGCGGGGTTGTTGATGTCCTATCTCTTTTATGATAATCTGTCGTAACAAGTGTTTTCCAGCTGATAGTTTTCAAACTGTCATCACTGACTTTTAACACTTAAAGAACGCGTTTTCCGTGCACTATTGCAATACGTGTAGGTTTTCAGATACAACACGTCATTATAGCCCCTTAGTTTGAATGAGTCGAACTTTTAATGATTTTCTTACGCTTTGATATGGATGCAGACGTTTTTGGTAGGTTCCCTCAATATAAAAAATGGTGACTGATACGATGAAGGCCAAATGTTTCTCGACCTCCTCCTCCGTCTGTCCAATGGACGTCAATTAAGTTTTAATGACAATTAAGTCACTTGCTGTCACTTTCTTATGTATAGTGCTAAATAGAGAAGGAAAGACATTTAATTGTCATTAAACTTAATTGACGTCTCTGAGTACGGCAGAAAGACCATTAACTGCTATTATTAAGTTAACATATTCAGGTTAGATGGTTCTTACCAGAGTTGCCATAACAGCAGTGTTAAGAGCATTGTTGTATTCCGACAGTTAGAGATAAGATAGCCAGTAGCTCAGGGTGCCTAGTGCGAGTTTCATTCGCAATTCGATCATGATAACGAAATCGAGAATTTGTATGGCGCTGCTTCAATGCCGTACTATTTTCGTTTTCGTAAACGTAATCGAATGTATACGATTAGCAAACAAAAGGCACAGTCGGCACCCAGGGCTGCGTTCGTAAACCATCGCACGGCTGCGAGTGATCGCCCCAAGGCGGACGACACTCAAATTGAGGATTCCGGGTGAAGTGCGCTTCCATCATCGGCCTTATCATCATGCCACCAAGTCATCAGCTTAACGTCAGGTGAGATGCAGGCCAAGTGTTTGCCTGTAAGGAATTAAGAAAAACATTGTGAGTTTTGCACGGTTTGGATAGAGCGATGATAGCATCTTTGAAGATGGGATCGTGGCTATGTCTGGCCCGAAGGTTTGAAACCACTTCTACACCTAACTTTAATTACATATGTTTCTGTCCAGGGCGAGTTCCCCGCGTCGAAGGTGCGCCCGTTTCCCCTGGGTCACGAGTTCAGCGGGGTCGTCCACGAGGCGGGCAAGGCGGCCATCTTTAAAAAGGGGCAGAAGGTCGTTGTTGATCCCAACAGGTATGTAATACCCACTTATAATAATGTTTAATTTATTGTAGTTTTCTAATTGCATCCTCATTATTTCTGATTATGCCTCCATCTTATTTAATATAATCTTCATCTCATCTTCATCTCCATTTTATTTTACAATATGAATCCTTCCCATCCCTACGTTGACGTAAACGTAGAAGGTTGCGAGTTCTAAATAAAAATGGCGCCACTGCTGGGCACGAGCCTTATTTCCTACGGATGGAAACACTACAGGGAGAACGGGCCATAAACCACCACGCGGGACAAACGGCTGTACGTGCCTTTCGAAGCACTGAGGAAATCAGCTGAAGTTAAGCAACTATCGCAAAGGCCGTTCATCGGATGGCTGATCAAAAATGTATCGAGCTCTTCCGTGCTTCGGAAGGCACGTAAAACCGTTGGTCCCGGCTGCATTAGCAGTCGTTAACAACCACCAATTCGCACTGGACGTCCGCGTGGTGGTTTATGGCCCGTTCTCCCTATCCATCCATAGGGAAGGCTCGTGCCCCAGCAGAGGGGACATAAACATGAGCTGATGACGAGGGTTATGTGGGGATGATTAGTATTTTTATAATTTGTTACGTCTCTAAGCGTCCACATCTCTTAAAAGGTTCAAGTGAAATTTTCGGCATTTAACAAAATGGCGAAATACATTTTAATATGCCTGTGTCTCCCCAGGGCGTGCCTGCTCTGCGACTTCTGCCGCAAAGGCAACTATCAGTACTGCCTGACAGCAGCCATCAACAGCACCCTCGGAGTGTTTATGGACGGCGGCTGGGCACAGTACTGCAGAGTGCCGCATTTCCAAGTGTTTGCATTGCCTGAGGGGATCACCACTGAACAAGGTCAGTTGTTTGTGTGAATCTATTAAAGGCACCGCTGGATATAAGGTCAGTCGTTTGTGTGAATTTAATAACTGCGCCACTGAACAAGGTCGTCAGTACTGTCGTTGTCTACGTGGACGGTGGAGGGCGCAGTACTGCAGAGTGCCGCATTTCCAAGTGTTTGCGTTGCCTGAGGGGATCACCACTGAACAAGGTCAGTCGTTTGTTCAGTCGCTAAACCGTGCGTATGTATATGTGACCTTCTAGGGGTCTTATGGCACTAAAGACAGGTACAACCAAACCCAGAAAAAAAAATTTTTTCTTTGGAAATTTTACTACGTATATATTTCGAGCATACAGCATATTTTACAAATATTTAAAATCAGGGTGTTAACGCCAAAGGCCCTTTTGATTCAGGGAACCATCTATCGAACAATAAATATTCATTAATTTAATATTTTGAGTTTGAGTTTGACTTTGACGTTGGGTTTATTTGACAGGGGGACTCTGCGAGCCATACTCGTGCGTGTCCCATGGCTTTGACCGCGCCTCACCCTTGTCGGTCGGTGAGAAGATCCTCATTTTGGGGGCTGGTATCATTGGTGAGTATCATATTTATTTATTTAATCTTTATTGCACAATACAATAAAATAAAGTACAAAAGGCGGACTTAATGCCAAATGGCATTCTCTACCAGTCGACCTTAAAGGCTAGGCAGAAAAATTGCTAAGCGGTGCGACAAAAAAAAGTAAATGAAACATACTACAAACATTTTTAAGAACTTCATATTAATGTTGTCTTTAATAGATGAGACGTATATTTAACAAAAAAAACTATGGAAAGTTTCGAATTGCATTAATTAATTAATAAATAACTAATAAATTTACTATAGCGTTGTGTTATCAAATTTGTGGTATTTCATCTGCAAAGATGAATCTGCATGGCCATCGGTTGCAACGACCGTTGGATAGATGGCGCTAGTGCCGCTAAAAAGCACTCAAAGAAATTAAAAAGCAGTGTAAAAAATCAGTGCTTACGTCAGCCTTCCCGGTAGCATAATGGTCAGTGCAGCCGCCTGGATTGCGGAAGACCCAGGTTTGATTCCTGGCTGGGTCGGGTAGGCATTTAATTTTTTCACTCTATTTTATAAATATATAACTTTTTTTGCCTCTGACAAAAAAACACATCCAAGGTACCTACCTAGTGCGAGTTTCATTTGACATTCGATCACGTTAACGAAAACGAGAAATTGTATGGCAAAATGTTAACTCTTCTCGTATGTCGCCAAGAGGCGCTGCTTCAATGACACATTTCAAAATAAGTTTTGATGGTGTTGTCTATGATTTTATAACTAGAACTTTCTATTTTCCTAGTAATTTAATAATAATAAATTTTAGAACATTAGAAACTTTTAATAATAAAGGAAAGTCTGTTGTCGAACATTCAACTACAACTCTAATCTACTTATTGTAGTAATTACTAAGTCGTTTTTTTGTAGGAAACCTTTGGGTGACTACTCTTCACCATCACGGTCATCGCGATGTCACCGTTTCAGAGATGAACAAGTCACGCTTCGAAATAGTCAAGAAAATGGGTAAGACTGATTATGGCATTATTGTAACTCTCCTCGTTTGTCACTAGGGGTAAATCATGAGCTCTTATATTATGATTTGCTGCTTATTTTACGTCCCCACTGCTGGGGCACGAGCCTTCCCTATGGATGGAAACGTCACAGCGAGAACGGGCCGTAAACCACCACGCGGGCGCAGTGCGGGTTGGTGGTTGATAACGACTGCTAATGCAGCCGGGGCTTTACGTGCCTTCCGGAGCACGGAGATCTGATAAATCTTTGGTCACCCATCCGATGACCGGCCTTTGCAAAAGTTGCTTAACCTTAGCAATCGCAGACCCATCGAGCTTCTAGTTAGTCACCAGAAGTCAACCATTACAATCATCACGATTTGCTTAAAGCATTTGGGAAAAGGCGACGCGTTTTGGAGGCCAAGCGTAGAAGCGTGCTCGTCGCGGCCTCTGCCAGTCCAATTGGACAGCATTTCCACTTAGATATTTTAAAATTTAATAAAACAAAAATAAAATAAAATAATATTAAATAACAAAAGGCCATAATATCTCGTTTATAATTTTCCGGGATTCTATGCACTGTTACCAATTTGCCATATACGGGATTAGACAGGGTATTTATAATTAATTTCCTCCCTGTTGTTGTCTATGTCTTACCACCAGACTGAAAACCTTATAAAGAACATAAAATAAAATGAGTTTAATCTAGTCTAGCCTACAAATTACATGGACACACACATACACACACGCACACACCCCCCTCACACACACACCCTCACATACACACACACACACCCTCACACACGCACGCAAACCCCCACACACATGCACACACACCCCTACACACCCCCACACACGTACACACATACATACGCAGACACGCCTTCGTGTTTATATTTCTTGATCATATTTCTATCTGTCGCATAAACTTTAGTGGGTGCCCACGATACGGGGCTCTCCTGGTGTGGGACCCACGAGTTATGCTTTCTGTATTGTTACAATGTCACTATATTAGCTTTCGTTTTGTTGTACTTAATTTGTTGTACTTAATTTGTTGTACTTAATTTTGGTGCATACTATGTAACAAATTTATGAAAAATAAATTATTTGTATTTGTATTTATTTGTATTTGTATTTATTACCATACACTATGTATGTCCGATTTTATCCGAACCCCTCGGAGAATCTAGTAGGGAACGGGGGCACGCGCTAAAGCGTGATGTCATTCCCTCTAGAAAACTCTGACGGTGTTTCGTTTCACACGGCTTGAGGGACCCTATAAGTTTCTCACCGCCCCCAAAATAGGCCGGTGTCGCTGAAAATGCCACCAGAGGCAATCAGCGAACTCTCTCCAAAAAAAACACCCACATACCTAGGTATGTACATACCTAGGTATGTACATACCTAGGTATACCTGATCTAATGTACACGGCTGCGCATCAGACTACCACACACTGTCAAATTTCCTCAATTGACTTTGAACTTTATGTAAATGGCATATAGTTAAACGTTTATTGAAGAAACTTGACAGTTTAAAAAAAATGTCTGTATGTATGTATGTATGTATGTCTGTAAATAACTTTTTCTTTTAATTCAGACACTGGATTCAGGCTCGTCACCCCCGATGTGTTGGAAGCAGAGAAACAGGAGCAAGGAGTTTATGACGTCATTATCGACTGCACAGGTACTATGTAAAAAGTATAATATTTATAGTTATTAAGGCTGTATCTCGTAATACGCAAAATTTTTGATTGTTTCAGCCGATTTCACTCTTTTATAAGCTTAAAAAACAATATTTCATCATCATCAGTTATTTTATGTCCCCACTGCTGGGGCACGAGCCTTCCCTATGGATGGATAGGGAGAACGGGCCATAAACCACCACGCGGGCACAGTGCGGGTTGGTGGTTTGTAAAGTCAGCTAATACAGCCGGGAGCAACGGTCTTACGTGCCTTCCGAAGCACGGTGGAGCTCGAGGTGAAACTTATTCTGGTCACCCATCCGATGACCGACCTTTGCGAAAGTTGCTTAACCTCCGGTCGACCGGGCGCGATAAGCAGTGCGCCATCGAGCTCCTCCAATTGTTGAATAAGTATTTATATGTTTTTTTTTTCTAGGGGTCGGTAAAGTTATGGAGGTCAGCGTCAACTATTTGCAACCTGGCGGCAAATATGTGCTGTTCGGATGCTGCCCCACTCACCACCAAGCATCGTGAGTATAAAACAATTAAAAAAAAGTACTTATTTGAAAAATAAATTGTAAAAAAAATTATATATATATATATTTTTGTCTATTTTTCAAGTCAAAGAGATTTCTTTGTACAATTCATATAGCACTTTTTTCACAAAATTATAGAGCACTTGAGAAGAAAACTGATGTTCGGCATCGGTTTCTGGCAAAATACGCTGAGCTACTACAACTAAAAACATAAAAAAAAAACGACCTGGGGTTCGCCTTTAGCCTTTAAAAGGGCTGCGAAGGCTACCGGAACGCACGCCCCCCGAAGGTCGGGAGGCGCGGTTGGCGTTACCCTTTTACACCGTATTTAAGAAATAAATAAATTCATTCATACATCCATTCATTTATTCATTCATTCATTCATTCATTCGTTCATTCATTGATTGACTGGGTTACTGTGTCCAAAACTTCCCCGTCCCACTAAGAAAATATAAAAAAAAAATAAAAAAAATATGTTATTATTATATTAATGTAATAATGTATAGTATTTTGTATTCATACAAGAAATATTACTTATCTTAACTTGAAAAAAAAATAATTAGAAAATTAAAAACTAAAGACTAGACTAAAGAATATGTATGATACAGAAATCCAATATTTCTACAGTGTCAAGTGGTTTTTATAAAGTTAGTGACTGCAATCGCAATCTTCCAAGTACCATACAATATTGTTTTCTAAAGTTTACGCGAACACTACACATTGAAATGAAACTGAATGAATGAAAATGAATTGCAACTTTACGGATCTACTCGCGTTTATTTTACACATTAGTTTTAATTAATGTTTATCCTGACGTTTCGAACCCTTTGCAGGGTCCGTGGTCACAGGGAGACTGAGGTGTTGGTCGTCTCATAATTAGTTAGTAGCTTGTATACCCTCATTTAAATTTAATCAGGTGCGTTCCGTTTTACGCAGAAAGAGCTTACAGTATCTTTTGGTCTGGCAGTATGGTGTTGGGGCTGGGATTTCATATTTTGTATGATGGGATCCCAGGCTGGTGGTAGATTCCCTTAAAAACCCTGTCCGATCCGTTTAAGGTGTTATTAGGTAATGAGATTCAGTTCAATTTACGTAATCAATAATTTTAAATAATAAGTGATAATATATTTTTTTTGTTAAATGACAAAACATGGCAATACTTTTGTGGGCACTTCGGTAGTGGACTTCTTGGCGGGAAAGTGAAGAGTCATGTCTGCGGTTTTGTTTTATTTTCTAAAATTGTGTTATGTCGAATATTAATGTGAAATAATGGTGGATTATTAACCGTTAAGTGTTCGTGAGTGTGCATGAGTGTTGGCAAATGAAACAAAACAGTGCAATGTTACTTTTCAAATTCTCACAAGAAGTCTGCGTGAGGACTTAGTAAAGCCCCACATCTTTACTGAGATACTCGAGGGGTTGGGGGGGTAATATCATTTCTCATTTCTATTATCATTCATCATCATCAATATTGTTTATTTATGTATTACAATGAAATTAGGAAACTATGTAAGATTTCGGCATATGGACACGAATCCCTGCCATGTACAACTTCAAATAGAAAAAAAAAAAGTAGGTAGCACTTCGGTAGTTAGGACCCATGAAGATGTATGGTAGAACATTTGGCGTCCGCCGCCATTGATGGAAAGTGTGGTCACATTTATAATATTAGCTAGATTTGATGAGATGTTGTGTTGTGTTTTTGTGTATGGTTGATTATTTGCGCTCCCTCCCATACTAGGTGTTCGCGGAAGACCAGCGTCAGGTTCTCCTATAATCTAGGAGACCTGACAACATGCTGAGTGGGCACCTTTAAGTGCCATGTTATGTAGTAATGTTTTCTATTCTATTCTATTCTATTTTAGGGTAATTTGATCAATTTCGGTAAGAAATTTGCGATTTTAATTACGATAACTCTTTTATTTTCATTAATAATACTTGTTTATTCTTTTTTTTGTTATTTTTATTTGTATACCTACTTATATACCCCTTTGCGATCGGACATGGTTTTTTTTGATATTGTATGTCTCTCTCTCTGTGTTCCAGGATCAACCCATTTCAGATCTACAGTAAGGAGCTGACGATTATCGGAGTCAAGATCAACCCGTTCAGTTTCCCGAAAGCCATTGGTTGGCTCAAGGCCATGGGTAGCCGGTAAGTACATCATCAGCTCTTATTGTACCACAACGGTAGCTCATTGTATGTCCCCACTGCTGGGGCACGAGCCTTCCCTATGGACACCACAGGGAGAACGGGCCGTAGACCACCGCGCGAGCCCAGTGCAGAAGGTGGTTGTTAGCGACTAATGCAGCCGGGACAAACGGCTTTAAGTGCCTACCGAAGCACGGTGGAGCGAGAGATGAAGGGAGAGACAGGCACTTATATATTTTACATTCTTTAAACTTAAAACACTTATTTATAAATCACAGCTTGCTAAAAAACAAAAGTGAAATATGTAAGTGTTTTTTATATATTTTAGCGTTTTATTAACGCTTAAATATACTTAAGTAAAATTTAAACACTGAAAAAAGACGACAACCTCAGGCGGGAATCGAACCACGCACCTTCCGCATTCCGGGCGGCTGCCTTAACTGAAAAAATTTCGACGGGTGAAAGCCAGACCTCGGTAGCCAAGTGGTTAAGGCAGCCGCCCGGAATGCGGAAGGTGCGTGGTTCGATTCCCGCCTGAGGTTGTCGTCTTTTTTCAGTGTTTAAATTTTACTTAAAAATTTTACTGAAATATGTAAATTAGGTAATCCCTAGTTTCAAAATTAACTAAACCGAGAAGTAAACCAACCTTTATTAAATCGCTTATGTTCATCTTAGGTACTTACTATTTTTTTTTAATTCGACCACCACTCGGGTAAGCATTTGTTTGCCACCTCACCTGATGATATGGAACCGCCTTTGTGGTTTAGTGGTAAAGACCACCGGGGTCCCGGGTTCGATTCTCAGCGGGAGGTAAATGTTTGTGTACTCGGTTTGGTTGGTGGTAGGGCTAGTTTGACCGCCTGGCTATATACACTATCTAACCAAAATATGTCGCTGTTGTGTTCCCAAAGTTAGAGATAAGATAAGCCAGTCCCTCAGTGGTTGCGAGGATTACGGGTGAAATGCGCTTTCACCGTTGCTGGCGTTATCATGACTCAAAATCAGGTGAAATGAAGGCCATGCTTACTCGTAAAGAATTTAAAAAAACTCATTGTTGGGGACCTAATAAAGAAATAACAAATAAAAGAACAGTTAAAAATATCATTGATATTTAACACTGCGCTTAAATACTTCATGCCTGTTATACTTAAGTGACAAGATCGATTGTTATCAGATATGGTAACAATGGATGCATACGCATATGACACTTTCTAACTTGCATATCAATGGATGAGTAACGGGTGAATCAGTCTTGCTCTCGCTGTTAAGTTCATTTAATTTACGGCTATATTTAGAATGGTTCCTTACAATTTATAATTTTTAGTGAGGACAACCAATAAAAAAACTATAATTATTATTATTATAGTACAAGAAAAAAACTGTTAGAAACAAATATCATTGTTTTCGATTATCGTTAAACGGACACAATTTAACATAAGGCTGTATAATCCAGATGCCTTTGTTATGCCTTTGTCTGAGAAAACGTGAGACAAATAGAACATTTTCTATAAGGGTACTTCTTAAGACTTCTTGGCGGGAAAGTGAAGAGCTATGTCTGCAGTTTTGTTTTAATTTCTATACTTTGTGTTATGTCGAATATTAATGTGAAATAATGGTGGATTATTAACCGTTAAGTGTTCGTGAGTGTGCATAAGTGTTGGCAAATTAAACAAAACAGCGCAAGGTCACTTTTCAAATTCTTTCAAGAAATCTGCGTGAGGGCTTAGTAAAGCCCCACATCTTTACTGAGATACTCGAGGGGTTGGGGGGTATATTATTTGTCACTTCTAATTTCTATTATCATTCATCATCATCATACTGGAAGGAAATACTGTATATTTATGTATTACCTGTAAGAAAAACTACTATGACACTGGCTAAATGTGCTAATCGCACGAAGCCATCAACTTAAATCCATCCATCAAAAGAAAGAAATGGGTACTTCTTGGCGGGAGGAATAATGTTAACTATTGTTTTGTCGACTAATTATGTCAGCTAATGGTAGATTATAAAATATAACCTCAGGAGTCTTGTGAATATTAAATTATTACCTATAATTATTATCTTAGTAAAAAAAATAAGGAATGTACCTATCTTATTATTTAATAGAATAATGCAAAACCAGTTTTTATAATTAGTTCATCGTGTATTGTATTGTATCATACTCTGTATAGTGTGAATAGTATAGTGTGTGTGTCTCTACTTTAGTGTTCCGCAAACTTTTAGTGTACAAGGTGGGTACACACGCCTGCACATCAACCTACCACAAACTGTCAAATTTCCTCAATAGACTTTGAACTTTATTACTAAGTTGTATGGTTGAAAATGTATTGAAGAAATTCGTCAGTTTTGGGTAGGTTGATGGGCAGGCGTCTAGATGTATTCTAGAAGAACGGAAAGTTTTCGAGGTGCCTACACCATTAATGAGAAATATGTTTTTTAATAATATCGCGTGATTTGAAACTGTCTTAGATTTAGTATTTTTTGTATTTTTCTTCAATAGGGTATTTGATTACAATGAAATTATAGATTAAACTGTTGATAACTTAACAGTAAACATTTTTTGTAAACCAATTAAGCCAGCGCATAAACTTAAAATAAAATAATTAAATTTTTAAGATTGACCACGCGATCGAAAACGCACGGGATTTGGCTGAATCTGGAGTGTCGTCACCTGCATGTTTACAGTAAATGTCACTCGAGTTTTGTATGGTGTGATTTTTGGACTTCTTGGCGGGAAAGTAAAGTCTGTCAATTCAATTCAATTTCTTGTAAAATGGCTCTCGCTACGATTTAGCCAGTGTCTAGTTTTAGGGCAGCCCAAAGTCTGTCTGCGGTTTTGTTTTATTTTCAAAAATTTGTGTTATTTCGAAAATGGTGTGATTTGACAGCTAAAAGTTTGTTTACAAGCAGTTGACTTCTTGGCAGGAAAGTGAAGAGTCATGTCTGCGGTTTTGTTTTATTTTCTAAAATTTGTGTTATGTCGAATATTAATGTGAATTGTGGATTATTAACCGTTAAGTGTTCTTGAGTGTGCATGAGTGTTGGCAAATGAAACAAAACAGGGCAACGTTACTTTTCAAATTCTCTTAAGAAGTCTGCGTGAGGATTTAGTAAAGCTCCACATCTTTACTGAGAAACTCGAGGGGTTGGGGGGTCTAAATTTCTCACTTCTCATTTCTATTATCAATTATCATCATCATCCAAGAAACAAGACAGGAGAAGAAACAAAGAAGTAACTAATGAAATTAAGAAACTAATGATATGGCAGCATGGTCTATGACCTTAGCCGGTTCCTCAGGGAACGAACTATACTTAGAACTATATAAAAAATTACAAGCAGTTGACGTCACGACATCATGTGACCTGCGTTCATCGTTTTGGCGGCTATTTTATTCATTTGAATTTTAATGGTGATTCTCATAAATTATAAAGAAATTCACAACGAATCAATCAAATTGCAAATATATTAAGCTATATTGAACCATTAGATATATTTTTCTAAAACCTGTCAAATACCCTATTCGTCTCTATGTAACTTTATGAGATAACCTTATTTTTGCACAAATACACTTTACGGAACACTGTATAGTTGACTAGTAGAAAATGCCTCTGGCACCGTCCACCGTGTAATTTATGTAAGAAAAGCTTTAAATAAATATATAAATATTCTTTTTTAGGTACATCGACTATGAGAAGCTTGGAGTGAAGACGTATGCTTTGTCAGAGTACCAGAAAGCCCTGGATGATCTCAAGACCGGTAGCATTTCGAAGGCTCTCTTCAAGATCGAATGAACAGCTGTGATTGTTAATCTAATTTGTTGAAATACAACTGTTACCTAATGTTCGACTAGTGTACTTATTTTATAACTAAGCTTAGCGTAAAATCATTGTTACTATGAAATGGGTCCTGTCTGAATTATTTTTTTATTAATATATTTATTAATCGCGATGTACAGCGCCATCTCTTGGCAGACGAGTGGAACTAAAACCTGTTTTTTGAAAGAGAGATTGCTGATAGCCGCTGCGGCATCTTCAGCTTCACCGGGCTTTTTTGGGGGCGGCGAGGAACGTAAAGGGTCCCTCAAGCCGTGTGAAACGAATCACCTTCAGAGGTTATCTAGATTCTCCGAAGGGTTCGGATCGGATCGGGGTTCGGATCGGATCGGGATTATTTATCCGTGTCATTGAAATATACCGCTACTGAATAATAACACTTTTTAATACGGTGTCTCCGCAATCTGTACAAATGTTCAGTCTATCCTTGATTATTACACTTTATTATATTAAATTGCACACAATCTGGAGTTATTTTCTATGGGCTGATTTTTCAACCGTCAGTTAAAGTTTATTAATTGATTCAATGATGATTAAGTCAACATTATTATAAACTTATCTGAGGATTGAAAAGTCGGACATTAGTAAACTAAAACCGTTCAATAACTTCTAACAGACCCCTAAAACTCATGAACACCATAATGAATTTGCACTCCCACACACAAAATGGCGGACCATTGTGATCGAGTGACACACTGACCGATGCCAAGTGACGGATCGTCGCTGATCGCTAAACACCGAGCGATCTAGCTACATCTTTGTTCTAAGTAGTGTAGGGGCTTGTAGTTTTATTTATATTGTAGTCCACACGCCTTCACATCTGTGGGTGCCAAGTGCGAGTTTCATTCGCCATTCGATCACGTTAACGAAAACGAGAACTTGTATGGCAAAACTGTAACTCTCCTCGTATGTCGCCAGGAGGCGCTGCTTCAATGTCATACTAATTTTCGTTTTCACAAACGTATTCAAAATCGAATACGGATAGTAAACAAAACATTAGGCACCCAGAAAAAGTACAATCTGGGGTTTCACCCGAGTTCTTCCCGTAATAACACGTGTTGTGAGACTCCATTTTATTTTATATCTACCGTACAATTGTACCCTTACTACTTATAATAAAAAAAAAACTTGAAATTGGCTAAATGCTAATTAATTAAGATAATTAAATAAGTACAATCTGTCAAATTTCCTATAAAATACTATAAACTTTATGTGTATGGGCATATGGTTGAACATTTACTGAAGAAATTTGACAGTTTTGGATAGGTTGATGTGCAGGCAGCCTGTACTAGCCACTCAGTGGTCGAAATTCAATAAAAAACAGTTTTTTTTGTTACACAATGTCTTTAAATTTTGTCTTTCTGCAATCAAAATCAAAATAGAGTACTATTTTAATTTTGATTATTTACAAAAAACAAATAGCTTGCCTACTTCTTAACTGATCTTTAGTATTTGTAAAAATATTATGATCAGATGTTAATGACGGTAGTTGTTGACATTGAATCGGCGCCTTTGGCTTTCAAAGTAAAAAGTAAATAGTATTGAATAATTTCGGCGGGCTGGTTAGAACCACGATAGCTCAATTGGAAGAGCACCTGACCCGGTATGTTAGAAGGGTGCAGGTTCAAACCCTGCTCGTGGAAATTTTTCAACATTGTGTTTTTGTAATTTGTATCGCTACAAAATTTGCGTTAAAATTATATAAACAAAACAAAAACATTTTGATTATTTACATTTATAATTTTACGCAAATATTGATGCGATCAAATTACAATTTGAAAAAAGACAGCGTTGAAAAAAATCCACTAGCGGGATCAGAACCCGCACCCCTTGACATGCCGGTCAGGTGCACTGCCAACTATCAATCGTAAATATAGCTTGCCTAATTCTCAACTGACCCTTCAATATTTGTAAAAATATTAAGACCGGATGTTGATGACGTAGTTGTCAACATTGAATAAGGAGCCCTCCTTTGGCTTATAAGTAAAAGTAGATAGTGTTGATTAGTTTCGGCGAGTTGGATTGAGCAACGATAGCATAGTTGACAGTGCACCTGATCCGGCACGTCATGGGGTGCGGGTTCGAATTCCGCTTGTGGAATATTTTCAACGCTTTGCCTTTTTTCAAATTATTTCATTGATTTAAAAACGAGTATGGAGTGCATCAGTGTTAAACAGTCATCAATGATCGACACTTTTTTCCTATGACTATTTGAAATAGATTTTTCACCTTCTGATTTTGTACTTAAAGCAACACCCCCGCTACACACGACTTTAAAGTTTATACTGACACCCCCTACCAACCTAGCGGTTACAAAGTAGGTGTCAGACATCCATACGCAAGCACATGGGACCATCTACGTCAGGTCATAACGCCGGATCAGGACGCGCCGAAGCGCATTCCTCACCCGGTACTTTTAAGACTAGTGTCTCGAGCGAGTTGCTCCGTGGACACGTATAGTCCACTACCTAATATCCTGATAGGTTACCGGAGCTGTAAGCTCGCTCATTTGTCGTTGCACCAAGAGCACAACTTGCAGTTCCACTGCTCTTAAACTTAAAGCAACAATTGAAAACACTTCCTAGCTTGTCATCCCTTGAAATTTTAGTTATGTTACTTACACCCGTTTGCACTAAACTTATGAATCGCCTATGTCTTGGCTTAACTACTACCCAGCCAAGTTAACTCGGCACCGGGCTTGAAAACGTCGCTTACACTCAGGTGCCGAGTTACTTGATCGGGTAGTAGTTAGGCAAAGACTTAGGCGATTTATAAGTTTAGTGCAAACGGGTGTTAGTTACTTATTTTTTGTGTCAAACACTGTGCCGCTACCTAGATCATCATCATCATCATCATCAGCTCATTTTTTATGTCCCCACTACTGGGGCACGAGCCTTCCCTATGGATGGATAGGGAGAACGGGACATAATCCTTAAACCACCACGCGGGCCCAGTGCGGATTGGTGGTTTTTAAAGACTGCTAATGCAGCCGGGACCAACGGCTTTAAGTGGCTTCCGAAGCACGGAGGAGCTCGAGATGATAAATTTTTGGTCACCCATCCGATAACCGGCCGGCGAAAGTTGCTACTTAGTTATTTCATAATAACTATGAAAAAAATAAAATAAATATAAACTAAACGCTGCAAAAACCATCTGCGGCCAACAGCAAAAGGAAAAGAAAATAGTATTATTAGTATTCGAACAAAAATGAAAAATGAAATGAAATAAAAAAAACATTTATTGGCACACACCACAAAATTACACGATATTCGCAATAACAATACAAAACAAAAACAAAAACACAAAGTGTGGCCAACTAGGCCCCACCCAGCCTCAGCACAAAAAATGTTTTCTGAAAGTGGCCACGTTTGCCCATATTATGTTGGCTCCAGTGTTAGACATAGTAATCCAGGGTTCGAGACCAGTTTTCGTCGCAAAAAATAATAGAATTTAATGAAATTCTACTGGGTCTTGATCTTGGAAGCAGGTGGTCTGTATTAAATTGTCGCTAAAGTCACAATTAAGTTGCTAACTCCTATTTTTTGTTGATGAAAGAAAAGAGAGTCGATGATTGGTCCCTCTCGAACACTGCGGTGCCACTACCCAAAAAGCAATAGACTATTTCTACATTACATTCAAATTTTAAAATATCATCCAACCACAGATATATAAAAGTAACTTAACGCGCATCTTATCTCTTGGACTATAAATGATGAACGACGCTGAAATGGAAATTAATTAATCCGTCGTTAGCATTTTATGTAACAACATAATCCTATTGAATCACGGCGGTGATTTATCATCATATCACGTGAAATAGCGGTATGGTAACTGTGATTTCATTGGGTTCAGGTCGACTGTTATACTTGGCTATCATCTATGTAAATACGAGCCTTGGGTTGACCGCACATTGGCTGTTATTGTTTAAACAACTAGTTGCTAACGCATCCATTTCTGTAGCGATCATCCCCCGGCCGATCCTCTAAATGCCACTATAAATTTACATGATACACTAAACATACACCTCGTTTAGGTTACCGTACTCATAGAACAAGGGTACATGTACATACGTTCGTACGTACCTACGGTTCACACTCGTTCTATGACCATCTCTCATTTCCGTAGGCCGAAACACGCCCTATCGGATCCCTCAGATCAACTATCACGTGACCTGGATTGCCTACTTGCGGCACAGGACCCGCCGTCGTCGTCGCTTAGTTAAGTCAGCCGACATAGGCAGCATCATTGAAGACTAAGCGATTTCACCACGGCGCGTCGCTCCCCGGGAAGCGACCGTTACGCCTACGCAGCCCTTACAAAGCTAAAGGCAACCCCAGGGGGTGTTTAGTCAGTAGGAGTCTGACATAATCTATCTCAACCGCTTGAGTAGTATTCATACGATGCAGTGTTCACCTCTTCCCACCTCCGGGTTGCTAAAGGTGGGTTGCCCTTCAAAGGGCACGAAAATAAAGCGCTGGAGGTACCTGGGCGCTTCTCCCTAACCCTGGTCAACCTAAGCCAAGGTCCTAGCTAGCATTAAGAGGTCCTCTTGTGTAGGAGAATCTAATAGAATATAGGAACATGCTTGCGTGATTGCCACCCCCTCTAAAACCCTCGGAAACCTTTATCTTATCTTATCGTAGTGGGGCCTGCTGAGGTTTCCCTCTCCCAGTAACACTTCGACCCATCGGGATCTTTTGTGCAACCCCATCCTTTCACTCTTCTTCCTCTGCAAAGATAGATGCCATAAGTTTGGCAACGTTCTTAAGAACGAAGAGCCTGAAGTCCTCCGGTTTCGGATAGGCCGAACCCAGGAGTCCCATTCTTTTCCTAGCCAGAGAGTCGCAGTCACACAGTAGGTGCTGCATTGACTCCGTTTCCTCTCCACATGCCTTCCACAAACTATTTGTTGAAAGGTGCATTCTGTGAAGCATTTGTTTTGTGGCATAGTGGCCTGTCAAAGCACCGATGGTTAATCGGGCCTGCCTTCTACTGCCTCCGCATATGAACTTACTCCGTCCGGCGTTCTCGCCAAGGAAGTATTGTTCATACCCGGCTGCTCTTTCCATTCGATGCCGTGCCTGTTTTCGATGTAATCCTTTAAGGCCTTGTTAATGGTACTTGGTGCAAGTGCCACGAACGGCTCAGGACCAATGAGCTGGGTCTCCGAGCCCTCTCTGGCAAGTGCATCCGCCATCTCGTTGCCGTGGATTCCCATATGGCCTGAGACCCAGATCAATCGCACCTTGTTATCTACCTTGTTGTCCACCTAGTTTGTTTAGAGCTTTTGTGGTTTCTAGAACAAGGCCAGAGTCGATTCGGGGCGATATGAGTGACTTGAGCGCGGCTTGGCTGTCATTCAGGATGAATATATTGCGCTTTATCATAGCTAACACCAATAATACATTGGCTAACTCTATATTCTGCACTTTGCGCAAGGGAGAATTGCAAAAGTTCTGCTTCGTAAACAGTGGCAAATTTTCCCATGCTTTGACTATGCTTGAAGTCGTTAATATAGACGCCTGCACCGGTGCCCGACTTCATTTGGATCCGTCGGAAACCTATAGTTCCCCCCCTTCCCTTAAAATGTCCTCTAATTTTTATTTTATTTTATTTTTGTTACTCATTCCTCTACGCCTGCCCACACTGCGCCTTCCGGTGCAAGTCCTGCGAGCGATGTGTCCTGTCCACTGCCACTTGGGATTAGCTATTGGGAGAGCTAAGAGACTCATTGGTGACCCTGACCTGATAGACGCCAAGCTGCAAAGTCTAGAACATCGGCGTAAGGTGGCTCGTCTGTCGGTCTTCTACAGGATTCATTTCGGAGGAGCGAGAGGCGCGAGAGTGTAGATATGCCACCTTGTCGCACGAGCCGATTCGGTTCAGCTTTCTTAGTGCGTACAGCTAGGGAATGGAACGCGCTGCCTGCGAGTGTGTTCCCTGAAAGGTAAAATCTGGACCTCTTCAAGGCCAGAGTGAATAGGCTATTTCTAGGCAGGCATTGAGGTGTGGTCAAATGCCTGCCTACAACCAATTAAATAAATAAAATAATTTAGCAACTCATCGGGTTATGACGGTAACCTTCGTTCTTCTAAATCTCCTCATTTCGGATTTGAACACGCAGAGAAACCTTAAGCATAGCCCTCTCTATTGCTATTTGGGTAACCTTGTACCTTCTTCTGAGGCCATAGTGAGCGACCACGTCTCAGTCCCGTATGATATGCGGGTTGGTAGCTAGCCAGGTAATAAATATTAGGTATTTACTGTATAATGAATACCAACCAAGGTGTAAAGTAACCACTTGCGGGTCCGCGGCGGTGAGGGCGGCTGGTGAGGCGCGATCCTGCCCCACTAGCTGTGGAGCATCTGGACTCTGCTTCTGCTGAAGCATCAGGCAGAGTAATCATTTCAATAAAAAAACCTGACCACCTACTACAATATGTAAAAAAAAACCCTGTCCGATCGCAAAGGGGTACATAGGTATACAAATAACAATAACAGAAAAAAAAAAAATAAACAAATATAACAAAATTAAGCTATCGTAATTGATAACGCAATAAAGTTTTATGTACCGAAATTGCTCAAATTACCCCAAAATATAGCTAATATCATAAATGTACCACACTTTCCATCAGTGGCAGCGGCGCCAAAGTTCCTACCCACGAAGCAAAGTGCCGACAAACGTATTGCCATGTAAGTTTTGTCATTTTTAACAAAAATTTTTATCGGGGTAATTTTTTCACTTACTGTTCAATTATGATTACGTAAACAGAACTGTATCTTGATACCTAATAACACCTTAACGGATCGGACAGGGTTTTTTTTACATAAGTATTGTATATGTACCGAGTTGGGAATCGATCCCGGGACTCCTAGGAACGAGGCCGGTGATCTACACTACACCGTTGAAGCAGATCTCAACAATCAGCCTCTGTCCCTATTAGTTCAATTGTGACTCCCACATACAGCATTGTCATAATTTTGACATAGTGACATTTAAATATATGCCAATCGAAACGCTCTTAACATGGCGGGTTAAGGTTGATAATCCATCTTTCAATGAGGAGGAAAATGAAAGCAATTTATGAAAGTGTTGAATTCCGAAGGATTTGTAGTTACTGGGAAATGTATTCACAATCAAACACGTTTAACGATGGTTTAAAAACAATCAATAAATACCTATCATCATTGAAATCAAGTCATACTACTACAGTTGATGGATATTGGCTTAATCACCTCCCTCTTTTACCCAAGATGCTTTTCTTACCCTCCGGGCTAGAAAGGGGGACGCATGCCAGTAAGGAGGATTCACGAAGTCAAAAAAAGCTGGAATAAAACAACAGAATAAAAAAAAAAGAAAAAAATAGGAAACCAAAAAGGTTTATTGTGTTGCTAACTTTTTAAAATCGTAGTATACATAACCATATTCTTTTTTTTTTGTATTAACGTAGCCTCTTACCGAGCCCGCCTTTTCCAACCTCCGATGCGACCTACTTCCCCCATGACGAATCACTCTTTGTAAAGCCGATTAACTGTTACTCACATTGTACCTTGAAGGGCGTGCGTGATCTGTCGCGATCGGTATTCACACTCATAAGTATTTTGGACAGGACCTATTCGTCGACTGGCATGTGTGGAAGTGGCGAGTGCGCGCGAGTTGGCACCTCCCGATTTTACCTATTTTTTTTGTCGTCAACTCGCTCGATCGTGAAAATCTGACGTAGTATGTACAGTCAGATACAAAAACGTTTTAATAAATTTAATATATGCAACTTCTTTTATTGTATTAGACACTATACGACTTGAGTTTAAAATAAAACAAAATAAAAATTTGAGATAGATATGTAATAGAAATCAACATGACAAAAACTGCTTATTTCTAACAATGTCACAAATAAATAATATCACAATGACCTAAAAATTAGACCGGAAATCTGTAATATAAAGTGTCATCCTTTTATAAGCCTTTATTATTTTGAATTAATAATACTACGCGTAACTTATACACAACAAAAAAAAACATTCTTTAACTTAAAAAAACAGAGAAAAATAAATAGCAAATTAAAAACGGGAACGTCCCAAGAATGCTGGCAACATTGCCTCTTTGGATTGCCAAGCTAATATTATTATTATTTAGTACTCCATACATAATTTATTGAAACTTTAATATTCTTCTTACTATTAAATCTTCTCCAGTGTGACTTTAGAACATTATTAAATATTTAGACAACATCACAAACATTGATCTGATCCCGTGGTAAGTAGCTAAAGCACTCGTTTCATGGAAATCAGAAACAACCACGGTACCACAACCACCCAGACCCGACACAATATCGAAAAGACCGACCGGGAATCCGGGGACCGCACCCGGGACATCAGAGTTAGCGCCGCCCAAAGTCCGGCGTGCAAGCCACTCGCCTATGGAGGTCGTCAACTAACTAACTACCTAAACTAACTGGCTTTTATGTCCCGATAAAACATAAATTGCTGCCATGATAGGGCACTATACCGCAAAACAAGTGTTCCACAAAATGCAACAACAGAAAACATAGTCTTGAACTTGATAGAGTAGGTTATCCTACTGTGCTGCTGCGACTCTCTGGCTAGCAAAACAATGGGACTCCTGGGATCGGCCTATCCCTAAACGTTGCCAAACTAAGGCAATCATATTAACAGGGTCGAAGTGCACCTGTAGGAGTGTAACCTCGGCAGATAAGATAAGATAAGATAAACTGTCACACTGCTGGGCAATGGCCTCCATCATTGAAATCCAGTAATCGATAGAAACGATGGATATTGAGTTTATCACCAAGCTTGCCAAATGCGGGTTGGTGATCACCAACCCGGGCTATGCATCAAAATTTGAAAGACACTTGGTGAATGATCCAAGGACCTCCCAATATATTTATTTATTTATTTATTTATTTCTATAGGTACACAAACAGATTACAATCAATGCATGAGTACAGTAACATATTTGGTTAACCCTACTAGCTAGACGGTAATCCAAAAGGAGTGTACACAGCATGACATTTTGGGTATAATTTGAAACGCAACAATGCTGGTCCTAAATGAAGTTATAGTTAAAACAATAATAATTAATAAATAAAGAGTATAATAATAATACAAAAAAGATTAAACAATGTAAGGACATTAACACTTACAATAGTAAACGGAGTAAGGTGGGCGTCTAACTGACTGACTCCGCTCCATTGGACAAATATAGGACAAACCTCTTTGTCACACTACCACGGACGCGTATGAATTAAAAAAAAAAATATATTATATGAATTATTTTTCGCTACATTACCAAAATAAACACAAATGGCGTATTTCGCCACGTCTCGTGTAAAACAATAGCGTGTTTACAATTTCTGATGCAACGCGAGGCGACCTCGGCGCGAGTTATGTATGATCACAGAATAATTAATATAGTATCCATAACGGGGTACCATCAGCAAATGAGGTGTATAAGATAAGTTCAAGTGTTGAAAAAAATCCACAAGCGGGATTCGAACCCGCGGCACCCCATGACATGCTGGGTCAGGTGCACTACCAACTATGCTATCGTGGTTCAATCCACCTCGCCGAAATTAATCAACACTATCTTGCTCTTACTCTGCACAGCGAAATGAAATGAAATATTATTTATTTAGTGCCACACAGTACATACATGAAATAAAATAAAATTAAAATAAAATTAAAAAATGCAAACTGACACAAAAAGGCAGTGTCATACGGGCAACAAACCACGACCTCTTTATAGTCGATAAAGCTCTTCATCATCATCATCGGCCTGTCTTAGTCCACGGCTGGACATAGGCCTCCCCTAATGAGCGCCATACCCTGTCCTCAGCTTGACGCATCCAGCATCTGCCTGCAGTCTTTCGCAGGTCACCATCCCACCTGGCCGGAGGGCGTCCTACACTACGTTTACCGAGTCGTGGTCTCCACTCAAGAACACGTTTACCCCAGCTGTTGTCGGTTCTTCGCCAGATATGGCCGGCCGACTGCCACTTCAAAGCACTTGGCTTTCTTAAATTTTCTATGAGTAGTTACCAACACTACAAACCATTTTGTAACAAAGATACATAAGAAAGAAGTCGTCTAAATGAAGGTGGTACAAAAAGTAGTGTCCTCTAGCAGATTTAGGATGGACAACATAGATTGTTGACTAAAAGAGGACTTATCAATTTTGACTTTGAATTTGTCTGTGCACCAAGAATTGGGTATATGAAGTTGCAGCGTGTAGTAAAGCAGTACCGTGTTAGCATTACAATATCTGATGCGCAAGACGGCCTCGACGCGAGTAATTTGCGGTAAAGTATTTATTATGGGGGTAGCGACAGCAAAGAAGGTGAATAAGATAAGATAAATATACATTACTCTACACATTGCAATTATAAGAATGGCTGGACGACATCAAAAAGTGGACTGGACCGAGTTATCACCAGTTAAAACAAGCTTTATGGGATAACCGATTTTTTTTTATACTGATCTCCAAACTTCAGTGTAAAGATGGTCAGCTTCAATAAATGATGATGACCCTACACCATTATAAAAAATAAACGAAGACACAATAAGAAAGTTGTCATACAAATAACAGTGGCATTTGTATGACAACTTTCTCTTATAACTAAAAGTGGCATTTTCCAGATATCCTTTGGATGAACAAGTTAGATTTAAGTATATACAATCCTCCAACAAGGTGGACCGACGATCTGGTAAAGCAGCACAAAACCGGTCGTTGTGGAGATCCTTGGAGGCAGACGTCCGGCTGTGGACGACTCTTGGCTGTACATCAATGCTATAGAGCTAAGGGAGATAAGGGTTCCAAGGTGCTCGCACATCAGGAGATCGGCTAGCAACCCATAACTGATGTTATCTTAAGTGTTTTTTATATATTTTAGCGTTTTATTAACGCTTAAATATACTTAAGTAAAATTTTAAACACTGAAAAAAGACGACAACCTCAGGCGGGAATCGAACCACGCACCTTCCGCATTCCGGGCGGCTGCCTTCCGGCAGTGTGTGTCAGTGTTTAAAATTTTACTTAAGTATATTTAAGCGTTAATAAAACGCTAAAATATATAAAAAACACTTATCTATAACGCAGCTTCATCTTAACCGAATGTTCAAATATTTGTAAAAATATTTCTTTCGGATCTCAGAGGTGAAAACTTCTAAGATTGATGAAGCAATGTTGACTAAAAAACATAAGCATCAAGCACTGAAAAATTTCGACGGGTGAAAGCCAGACCTCGGTAGCCAAGTGGTAAGGCAGCCGCCCGGAATGCGGAAGGTGCGTGGTTCGATTCCCGCCTGAGGTTGTCGTCTTTTTTCAGTGTTTAAAATTTTACTGATGTTATCTTGACCATCTCGGAGCCCTACTTTGATTATGCTTATTGTGGCGTCGAGGTCACTAACGGCGAGTTTACTTACAATTGGTGACTTCGATGCTCTGTCTACCCCTTTCTTGGGAGACGTACGTAACCCGGGACCTTCGGGCATCGGGCCGAGCTCTTTACCACTCGGCCACCGAGGCATTGTATGTAATGTTGTGTGCATGTAATGTTGTATGTATATAATGTTGTATGTATGTAATGTTGTATATATGTAGTGTATGTATGTAAATAATATAAATGGTGTTTTGCCGACGCTACCTCGCCGTACAGGTGGTAAATGTCCTTTGCAGTGCTATCGACATTATGGGTCAAAGTTACGTGTATGATAACACGACAATTCCAACGAACGCGCGAAACTAGGGCAGATTTAAGGCAACGGATATCTCATGATAATTATATGTTTGTTCACTTATTGAAGTAATAATTTTATGGCACACTATTAAGAACTCAATGAATCAGGAAGTCGACAACAACAATAATCAATTCTAGAACATTAAACCCCCCTAATTCATAAAAACTTTTTACGTCATTTTGAATTTGAGAAAAAGAGACAAAATAATGATTAACTAAATAATGCTTTAATAGTTTTTTTTTAATAAAATTATATATTCATTATATAATTAAATATCAATCATTTTAATATAAGAAACATATACACAACAAAAAGAAACATAACTCAAGTGAACTTAAAAAAAAACAGAGAAAAAAAAATAGAAAATTTACAAATAAATACTTATAAATAAAGATGTCTTCCAACTGTGGGCTCACGGGAACGGTCCCAAGAATGCTGGCAACATTGCCCCTCTGGATTGCCAAGCTAATACGCTGGCAGAGGTAGATGCCAGCCTTCTTGTCACCGGGGCATAAGGCGAGCACTTAGCTCATTAACAAGCTGCCTTGCTTTAATAGTTTTTATGATTAAGGGGGTAAATGTATAAATAATATGATCTATTCCTAACGAATACCACATTATTAAAACACCAACCTATTTTTTATTTGATCCAAGCATTAATATCTATAACCTCGAGGAGCTCGATGGCGCAGTGGTTAACGCGCCCGGTCTGCGAGTGCTGAGGTTAAGCAACTTTCGCAAAGGCCGGTCATCGGATGGGTGACCAAAAATTATCGTCTTGAGCTACTCCTTGCTTCGGAATGCAGCTACTAAAAGCTGGACGAAGAGAGTGGAGGGAGTGGGAATGCCCACAAAAACCCTTTTAGTGTAATGATAGTCCATGTTGCAAGATGTGCTGTGGGGTCCTTTTCAGTTTAGTGTTCGTGCCAGAAACGCGACGGTCTCATTCATTAACTAAAAGATACGCCGCACAAGTCGACGGCGGCGCTAGTGTGTTGATTGGACCGCGCGTCCTTCATCCGACTCGAAGGACCAAAATGTATCGGCTGCCGGGAAGGCAGTTGATACAGCGACGTGGGAGTTCAGGAAAGGACTTACCGGAAGTGGATTTTTGTTCCGGGTCCTTAATTTAGTACATAATTGTACTAAGCGAGTAAGCCATCGGAGCCTTAACAGAAGAAATGCGAGCAAATCTGATTATAACTAATCAACACATTCAATAACTCTACGTTAAGGTAACGTCAATGAGACGACGTGACATTGGCGATATGGGACGGGTGCACACGGTATTACGTAGTAACGATGTTTCTTGTGGTTATCCGAAGATTTACCTTAAATAACAAAAACACTATTATCTAAAGTTGAAAAAAAAATTTCTAAATTTTTTCAACATTGTGTTTTTGTAATTTGTTTCGCAACAAAAATTTGCGTTAAAATTATATAAACAAAACAAAAAAAAACATTTTGTAAATAGCTTGCCTACTTCTTAACTGATCTTTAGTATTTGTAAAAATATTATGATCGGGTGTTAATGACGGTAGTTGTTGACATTGAATGGGTGCCTTTGGCTTTCAAAGTAAAAAGTAAATAGTGTTGATTAATTTCGGAAGAGCACCTGACCCGGTATGTCAGAAGGGTGCAGGTTCAAATCCTGCTCGTGGAAATTTTTTCAACATTGTGTTTTTGTAAATCTATAATTTTTAAATCCAACCCGCATTTGGCAAGCATGTTGATGATGATTAGGCCACGGTGATTAAGCCAGCACTGAGAATATAGATATTCCCCACGAACTCCTTTGGTTTTAGTGTAGATGTGAGTATTGACACTAACAGGAATGTATGTTTTAGAGATGGCTCCTTTTTAAAAAAACAATATTTAATATTTCGAACGTAAAAATAATTTGCGGAAGAGATATGAATATGATTTATCTAACTACCAAATATAAATAATGTCCTGTATCACAAGACAAGAGTGCTTATTTAACTGGTATCCAAATTCACTTTAAAATTTAATAAATAATGGCTTATAACTAAGACGTTCTACAGTTTGACTGAATAATTCGGTATAAAAACAATATCATAGTAGTTGTTTGTTCCCTTACTAGCATAACACCTGCTATGTATTTACACAATTGATTTATGGCAATAAAAATTTGCCTACAACCCCGCGCGGCCGCGGACTTCTTGAAAGTATAGTTTCATTTGCTAACACTCATACAATACACGTTCACGAACACTTAACAACTATACCTAGCTGCACATAAATATTCAGCAAACAGACATTACAAAGAACAAAATAGCAAACGTTACTTTTCACTTTCCCTCGTTAAAGTCTCGAAAATAGAACACAACCAAAGAGATTAGCTCTCCAAACAGTCTAAATGCATTTGTAGACAAAAATAGAAGTGATAGTAAAAAAAAACAACAAATGCAAACGATCCGCATATGTCACCTTGACCTTAACAATGGCTATTCAAAATACCATACCATTGTTGTGGGATGCATCTCGCGATCGGTCTAGTGACCTACATTGCACGTGTGTCACAAGTGTTGTACCATATACCATGGCTTTAAAAAAAAGCCAATCAAAGGTATCGGTCATACCTCATTCTGAATTCGGTTGTCGATTCGCGTGGTCGTGGTATAAGAAAAATACTTTTAAATATCAAGTGACAGTGGAACAGTGACAATGATATATACGTTGATTTTTCTTTTTAATTTTGTGAACGCCGAGTATTTTATGAATAGGATAAACCACATGGAGTTTTATAGGAACAAAACGAGGCCTTCGAAGGCGTTCTCTAGTTTTTCCACTAACTATTTCAATCAGAATTTGGTGCCTACACCGGGAAAATTGGAGAAGGTCCAATGCGGCACTAGGACCATAGACTTCAACCCTAGAAGGACTGGCAAGATAGTCGGTGGTACGGAGACTCCTTACGGAGCTTACCCTTGGCAGGTATGTACCTAACCGTTTTCTTTTTATAGTTTTATTCAACTTACGGATGGCTTCATTTCCCCTGATGTGAAGTTTACTTGGAAGTTTACTTGGAATTCTCAACTACCTACTGAGAAACTGGGTACCTAATGCGAGTTTTACGTAGATACCATTTGATCCGATCCGATCCGAACCCTTCGGAGAATCTAGTAGGGCACGGGGACGCGCACTAGTGCGCGATGCCGTTCCCTCTAGATAACCTCTGAAGGTGATTCGTTTCACACGGCTTGAGGGACCCTGTACGTTCCTCGCCGCCCCCAAAAAAGCCCGGTGAAGCTGAAAATGCCGCAGCGGCAATCAGCAATCTCTCTAAAAAAAAAAAACCATTTTATCACTTTAATGAACACGATATTTTTTATGGCGTTGAATCAGCGACTCCTGGGTGCCTAGTCTGACTTTTGTTTACTACGTATTCATTCGATAACGTTTACGAAAACGCAAATTGGTATGGCATTGAAGCAGCGCCTCCTGGCGACACACGAGAAGAGATAAAATTTTGCTATTTGCTCGTTTTCGGTAACGTGATCGAATGGCGAATGAAACTCGCACTGGGCACCCTGATATTCTAACAAACTAGATTCGATTATATTTTTTGATAAAAAATCTCATTATTGTAACGTGACGTGATCAATTTAATTGGAATGGTAACTACAATTCGCACTTGGCACTCTGATTGGTAACTGACACTCGGAATCCTTAACTACTGTGGAACTGGCTTTCTTAGCTCTAACTGTCGGAACACACACACACAACAATGCTGCTACAACATTTTAGTTACACAACAGTACAACAGATATAGCATCTAAGATAAATTACGTAGAAGAAGAAGAAGAAGAAGAAAGTAGAAAATTTCTGTTTCTTTAATTTTTTTAATTTTTGTTTAATGTTCCAATGAAGTATTACTATGAAGTGTTAAAAGCCGGCAACGCATCTGCGATCACTCTGGTTTCTGGTTCTGGGTGTCCATGGGCGGCGGTGATTGCTTCCCATCAGGTGACCCGCCTGCTCGTTTGCCTCCTTCTAATATAAGAAAAAAAAAAGTAAAAATGTAAGTTTGTTTCTTACGAATAAAAAACTGTTTAATTTTAAGTGATTCTTTATTTTATATTCTCTTCTTCTTGTACCATCAGAGGGCCTCGCGAAATGTACCTTGCCCACATTAAGTTTAGGTCTTGCGCCGCTACTTGTTGTTACAATAATAATAATAATAAGTCGAACGAGCTCGGCTGCACAGGCCCGCTTGTTTTCGCACAGCCCCGCTCAGTTCCAAACAGCTCCTCTCCAATGAAGTTTAGATGCAAATGAAGCCGCTCCGCTGAGCTCTAGGGTGTCACCCATAACCAGTGTGTCCTAGTTCCTACCCGTTTATGACCTACGGAGCCGAGATGTAGAAACTAACAGTGCGAATAGTCCACAAATTTTAATAATAATAATAACAATAATGGTTAATGGTTGGATTAAGGGTCAGATTCAGAAAACTGTAAACCTTGACACGGCACGTATTGTCAGGAGGTTCCTCACTCTGCAGCCCTGACCACCGGTAGCTTGGGCCCTGCCCCGCTGCTGGTGGTACTCTAGAATTAGTTTTTTATAATGTTTTATTGTTTTTTTATTAAAATATTGTAAAAATCTAGTTTTAAGAAAGAAAATAAATAAAGAGTATAATAATAATAAATGTATAAGTTTGACTTCGTAATTAGGTCGAGACACAGACCAAATATCTAAAGGTCGAGATGTGTTTGGTGACATACTAAGTGCCTTACAAATAAACAAAGAATAAGCTCCGAATAGTTATTCCGTTTTTTGTCTCTTACTCTAATTTGAAATGACGTTTACTTAACAGGAACAATACACGGAATATTTATTCGGACCTTATTCTTTTGTTTATTTGTAGGGGTTAGAATATAGGTCGGCATTACGTAGACAGGCAGATTTATAAATCTCTATTACTAATAAGAACGCTTACAAAATGTGTCCTCCACGGGATCGAACCTAGCACCTTACTCTGATTCCGGCGGTGCGGTGGTCTAACTACGAGACTAAAGATGTCGTTTTGTATAGAAATAAAAATTATTGTTACACTTACTTATTGGAAATCGCCGTAAAAGACCGGAATAGGCTTACGACTGAATACCACAGGGCTACGAATGGTTTGAGTCCCATCTAAGGTAATAATTTCTGAGGTTATAAATAAATAAATAAATAAATAGCATTTGTTTTCTCAAGACAGTACCATACTTGTTTTAATTTCGATTTACAATAGCAATAAGTAATTTTAAATGCAAAATAACAATGTAAATATGACTAGTGGTGGTCCAGTGGTCGAAATTCTACCGTAATTAACAAAATATACTATGTTTATAAATACTAAGTAGCAAGTAAGGTAATGTAAGACATTATTTACTTTGACGACCTCCGTAGCCGAGTGGCTTGCACGCCGGACTTTGGGCGGCGGTAACTCTGAGGTCTCAGGTTCGATTCCCATGTCGAAAACGAACTTTTCGATATTGTGTCGGCTCTGGGTGGTTGTGGTACCGTCGTTGTTTCTTATTTCCATGAATCGAGTGCTTTAGCTACTTACCTTGGGATCAGAACAATGTATGTGATATTGTCTCATATTATTTATATTTATTTATTTACACAAATTTTGCTTTTCGCAATACGCAACTCTGTATAAACTTTAACTATGCCAAATCTCACAGTCCTCCGTGCGCGCAATGTGCTTTTAAAGGGGCACACAATGTTTTCTTCACGTATTAATAGGTATATATTAGATTCTCCGTAGCAGATCACAATATGTATTGACCAATTAATGGCGATTAGAATGGGTACGCCCTAACTAAATACACAATACTTAATTATTCGTTGCATTTCATTGTAGGTAACAAGATTGTAGGTAAATAGACTTCTTATTTATGCCAACCCCAGTACTACAGATATACAAACTCTTTCATAATTCGCTTGCGTAAAAAAATAAATAAAAGGATGAATTGCCGCCAAAATCACAGAACTGTCAAGTTGACATTGACAGATTGTCACAACAATGGCCGCGCGCAACGTTTGGTTATTGCTCATTGTGTGCCGACTTTCACTTGGACTCCTTGCAAATCGATTTTCTTTTGTATCCTACCTTTTTATGTAACCTCGTGGTATAAATAGATTTAGTATGCAGATGTGTGGTCGTTTTTAGTTTAGGAGCCTCTATAGTATACAAACTTCTTTTAACAGCCTCTGTGGTCTAGTAGTGGTTAAGACCACCGGGCCTCAGAGCCAGAGGTCCCGGGTTCGATTCCCAGCGGGGCTACATGTTTGTGTACTCTGTTTGTTTGGTGGAAGAGCTTGTTTGTCTGCCATGCCTTACAAATAAACAAAGAATAAGGTTGGAATAGGTATTCCGTGTTTTATCTCTTTTAGTCTAATTTGAAATGACGTTTAGATGACAGGAACAAAACACGGAGTAACTATTCGGTGCTTATTCTTTGTTTATTTGTAAGGGGGTAATAGTTTAGTAAATTAAATTAGAGTAAAATCCTACTAATATTATAAACGCGAAAGTCTGTAAGTATGGATGGATGTCTGTTACTCTTTCACGTAAAAACTACTGAATGGATTTTAATGAAACTTTCCTCATATACAGTCCATGACCCAGACCAGCATATAGGATACTTTTTTTTTTACTGTAGTCTTCGCAAACGAAGTCGCTGGCAACAACTAGCGAAAAATATTTATAAGAACACAATGTCAAGTTCAATCACATTCAATGCATTTGTTCCTGAACAAAATAATTTGTGTTGGAAATGAGACATACATACGTACATACAATATACTTACTTACTTACTTACTTACTTACTTACTTACTCCGTTTACTATTGTAAGTGTTAATGTCCTTACATTGTTTAATCTTTTTTGTATTATTATTATTAATATTGTTTCAACTATAACTTCATTTAGGACCAGCATTGTTGCGTTTCAAATTATACCCAAAATGTCATGCTGTGTACACTCCTTTTGGATTACCGTCTAGCTAGTAAGGTTAACCAAATATGTTACTGTACTCATGCATTGATTGTAATCTGTTTGTGTACCTATAGAAATAAATAAATAAATAAATATTTTTTTTATGCATCTACGCTACGAACGCTATAGAGGGTCCTTCCCGTCTGGACAATTTCCCGTTTCGTAACCAGCATAAAATGCTCAAACAAAAGTAGCGTTTTGTAAACGTTTTATATAACTTTCATACATTTAGTCGCTTATGTACACACTCGGCTACTAAAGTTCCAAAAAATAACAATTACCATACATTTTTTTTAAACTACTCATTTTTATGTGACTAACATCCAACCCCGCAAATTATAAGAATAGTATAGCGGTTAAACCGGTCTTAGACCTGGACCTAGGTTCAATTTCTAGCGAGGGTATGTATCAAAGTATTCGTTGTATAAGGCTTGTTTTGAATCCGCTTGACTAGCTACCACCGTCTTATCTAAATATATCGTTATGACATCAATATTTGTAGCCTATTGTTGTGTTCTCCGACAGCTAGAGATAAGATAAGATAAGCCAGTGCCTCAGAAGTTGAGGATTCTGGGTGAAGTGCGCTTCCACCTGCGGCCTTATCGACACTTAGCTTCAGGTGAGATGAAGGCTACATGGCCATGGCCCATAACATATTAAAACGTCTGAGTGCCTTGCAACAGACTGACGTTTATTTCAAACAAAGAGTTATAGATGAATAATTTAAAAAAAAAATTAGGTATATGACATTGTGAAAATTGCAAGTGGTTACTGTTGTAAAATTCTTTCTTTTAGTTGATGGCTTCGTGCGATTAGCACATTTAGCCAGAGTCAATGTAATTTTTCTTACAAGTAATACATAAATATACAATATTTCCTTCCAGTCAGTATGATGATGAAGAATTATTATAAAAATGAGAAGTGAGAAATGATATACCCCCAACCCCTCGAGTATCTCAGTAAAGATGTGGGTCTTTACTAAGCCCTCACGCAGACTTCTTGAGAGAATTTGTAAAGTGACTTTGCACTGTTTTGTTTCATTTGCCAACACTCATGCACACTCACGAACACTTAACGGTTAATAATCCACCATTATTTCACATTAATATTCGACATTAACACAAATTTTAGAAAATAAAACAAAACCGCAGACATGACTCTTCACTTTCCCGCCAAGAAGTCTGTTGTAATTTTTTTGTTTTTTTTTTTTTAACATGTGATTGACCATGATATTTTGTGTTTTTATTTGTAATGGAAAGTGCCCGTTTATAATAGGGAATTTTCCAATATTATGACGCTGTAAGGGAGAAAAGAAATGCCCTTGCAGAGTTTCTTGCCGGTTCGTCTCAGTACAAGGTCACCCGCCCTGTGTAGACTTACGAACCGATGGCATAGTGACATTCATGAAAGCTATTTGTAGCTTAAACTGAATAAATTCCCGATGGATGGAGATACCACAGGGAGAATAGGCCGTAAACCAACTAGGGCGTTTTTTTTTTTGAGAAAGATTGCTGATTGCCTCAGACGGCATTTTCAGCTTTACCGGGCTTGTTTGGGGGCGGCGAGGAACGTAAAGGGTCCCTCAAGCCGTGTGAAACGAATCACCTTCGGAGGTTTTCTAGAGGGAACGGCATCGCGCACTAGTGCGCGTCCCCGTGCCCTACTAGATTCTCCGAAGGGTTCGGATCGGATCGGGGAGCGGAACAACCCGAGGGCGCCACTAAAGGCTAATTAGTGATAAAGCCGTTACATCTGAAATTTTAGTATGTTTGGTTGTCGATATCAGGTACGAATATCTGTTCTATTATTACCTATGTTAATATGGTATGGTAACATGAAGGTGAATTGTATAGATTAGCATGTTATTTTCATAATTTAGGATCATTCGGAAACTGGTTAAAACTGCTGTTTTCTAGATGAAACTAAAGAGGTGAACTAGTTTTTATGATTAATAAGTTATTTTAGTACTGTGAAGGAGCTCGATAGCGCAGTGGTAAACGCGCTCGATCTGCGATTGCTGAGGTTAAGCAGCTTTCGCAAAGGCTGGTCATCGGATGGGTGACCAAAAATGTATCGTCTCGAGCTCCTCCGTATTTAGGAAGGCACGTCTTGCCGTTGGTCCCGGCTGCATGAGCGGTCGTTAACAACCACCAATCAGCACTGGGCCCGCGTGGTAGTTCACGGCCCGTTCTCCCTGTGTTGTTATACATAAGGAAGGCTCGTGCCCCAGCAGTGGGGACGTAAAATGAGCTGGTAATTAATGTTGATCTTTTTAATAAATTAGAATACGTGTCTTAATTAAATTTAGTGGGTCATTGGCTTAACATTCCCCTATTACGCAACCTTAATCGTAAAAGCAAAAGGTTAATGTCATCGATTACAGATTACACAATCGATCGATTGCAAGTGAGAAATCAGGATTTCCAAGAACAATCGATTAATTGAGCAACAGAGAGATATTTCGGTGTGAACGCGGTTATTATGGACGATGACAAGTTAAAAATGTTAATGGATTCATACGATTTGTTTGTTTCAAAACGAAAAAGGTCTTTTTACAATGTTCTAATGAACTTATTCGTCTATAAACACAAAGCCGATTGCAGAGTTTTAATTACATCTTTTAAATGTTTATGTAGTTATTTTTTCTTATAAAAAACCAAAGAGATCTTTTAGAACTGAATTAAAAAATAAACTTAACCTTATTTTTGATTTATTATATTTTTTATGCTTAAGTAGGCAAATAACTCCACACAATGATGTGAAGTAAAAATAGAGTCCAGACATGTAGACGACTGGTGCAGCGTAAATCAACGCAGCATCAGTCACCCTCACTCTGCCGGTTCGCAGGTGCCTTCACGCCCCGTTTGAAGGACCCCATTTCATACGAAGGAGTGAAAACGTGTGCTGGTAGACTAAACAGTCCTACTGCTGGGCCAAAGTCTCCTTTAAAGAAATCAAGCCATCACAACAAAAGATTTGTATTAGCTTAATCACCACGCTTGCCTTGGTGATCACAAACCTAGAAAACCTAGAAACGAACTTTGCCCAACCTAGGAATTGAACTGAGGATCGAGATATCGAGAATTTTGCCATTTGGCCATCGAGCACCGAGGATTAAGTGTTTACCAAACTTTTTAATTAACGTAATAATTAACGCAACAAAATCTGCGTTAAAATCGTTTAAACAAAACAAAAACATTTTATAAATAGCTTGCCTACTTCTTAACTGATCTTTAGTATTTGTAAAAATATTAATATCGGATTTGAATGACGGTAGTTGTTGACAATGAATGGGCGCCTTTGGCTTCCAAAGTAAAAAAGTAAATAGAGTTGAATAATTTCGGCGGGCTGGTTAGAACCACGATAGCTCACGATTGGGAGAGCACGTGACCCGGTATGTCAGAAGGGTGCAGGTTCAAATCCTGGTAGTGGAAATTTTTTCAACATTTGTGTTTTTGTAATATACTTATTTCTCTTTTAGGTAGAAATCCAAATGTTGGATCTGGACAAGTTGACGTTCGAGCACCATTGTGGGGGCGCTGTGATCGCTGAGAAGCTGGTGCTGTCAGCTGCACACTGCTTCGACAAGGTTGGTGGAGGAGTAAAAGAAATAAGTAGTTTTAGAGCGCAGGCGCCTTTGGGAGGCATCGGCTCCAGTCGTCGGTCGTCGGCCTCCCGAAGGCACTCGTACTCCAACAGTAGTGAATAGCCTACATACTGTCCCAGAGCTAGGCAAAGGCTATATATAATTGATGGGTAGGTAAATCTGGCTTAATCCTGGTAAGTGGGGGCACAAAAAATAGGATAAAAATTTGTTCAAGGAACCGTCAATTAATGTGTAGCTCTTACTTATTAAGAATAAAACTCATTATCTTTTTTTTTTGTTGAGAGAGATTGCTGATTGCCTCTACGGCATTTTCAGCTTCACCGGGCTTTTTGGGGGCGGCGAGGAACGTAAAGGGTCCCTCAAGCCGTGTGAAACGAATCACCTTCGGAGGTTTTCTAGAGGAAACGGCATCGCGCACTAGTGCGCGTCCCCGTGCCCTTTTAGATTCTCCGAAGGGTTCGGATCGGATCGGGGAGCGGAGCAACCCGAGGGCGCCTCTAAAGGCACGGACCTCGGCTCGGGTTGACCGGGCCGTGGAGGAGGAGAGAAGCGCCCAGGTACATGTCTGTACCTGGTGTAGAGCGAGTGTGAACCGGTTCTTCGTACCCTTGTTCTACGAGTACGGTGTCTTGGGCAACTCATTATCAACATCATCAGGTCATTTTATGTCCCCACTGCTGGGGCAGGCCTTCGCTATGGATAGATAACGAGAACAGGCCATATAAACCACCACGCAGGCCCAATGCGGTTTGGTGGTTGTTACGATTGCAACTGCAGCCGGGACCGACGGCTTTACGTGCCTTCCGAAGCACGGAGGAGCTCGAAATAATACATTTTTGATCACCCATCCGATGACCGGCCTTTTCGAAAGTTGCTTAACCTCAGCACTCGCAGACCAGGCGCGTTAACCACTGCGCCATCGAGCTCCTCAAACAAGCTATACCACCAACCAATCTCAGTACAAGGGTGTAGCCCCCGCTTGAAATCTAACTCGAGATCTCTGGGTCTACGACCGGTGCCGGTGGTTGTAACCACTAACCATTAAGCGCTTACCTACCTAGCAGCTACTGAGGAACTGGCTGACGAATATAATATTTCTTTACCTTCGGAATATCATAATGACTTTGCTTTTATTGCGAAGAATGCGATTAGATAAATTTTAACTGATGGTAACAGATCGAGTACAATTAATTATTGTATTTTCAGCTGGGAAGCTAAACCAAAGCGAACCGGGTGCAAAGTGCGAGTTTCATTCGCCATTCGATCACGTTAACGGAAGTTAAGAATTTTTATGTGAAAATTAATTGGCTCTAATGCCATACCAATTTTCGTTTTCGTAAACGTAATCGAATGAATACGGATAGTTAAGAAAACTCGCCCTAGGCACCCAGGCGACAATATCTGGGAGAATCAACGTTATAGGTTCTTTTAAAAATATGGACAAAAGCGAAATTTAACTATGCCTCCTTATATACAGCAACCGCTACAGCTGGAACACCTGAGGCTGGTGGTCGGCGAGCACCAGCTTAAGCTGCAGGACCAGCACGAGAACCGGTTCCACGCGGAGAAGGTGGTCTCACACCCAGACTTCAGGAAGAGTGAGTTGTGAATAGAATAGATTTAAGTACTGGTTTTGTTCATTCTTCCTTTCACATTCAATCCATTCTCCTGTGGAACGCGCTGCCTCTCGAAATCAGGATGGCTACGAGTCGTGATGCTTTTAAAAAGAAAGTCCGTGAGCTCTTGTTTGATGGAACCATGGCAGAATCATCTCAATAACGTCCTATTAGAATTATGTATTTTGTGTATGTTTATGTATATATAATAATATTTATGTATGTATTACATAGTTACTTACAATCATATATCATAATTGCACCTACCAATGTTATCTCTGCACCACCCTATGGTTGACTGGTAGAGAATGCCTCAGGCATTAAGTCCGCCATGTAATATTTATGTTGCAAAAGTTTAAATAAATAAATAAATAAATAAAGTATAATTTGCGGTTGAGGATGCAGTACTATTGAGTTGCAACAGTGTACCCATAACGGGTATGCACTTTTAAAGTATTACAAACAATTACAAAACGTGTCTTCTACTACAAAGTCAAAGTCAAAAGTTAAAGTCAAAATTTTTATTCTAATAAACTTACGAAAAGTGCTTTTGAATCGTCCACACATTTTTTTACTTACTACCCATTCAGGACGTCTATTTTTTAGCTGTGGAGAAGAATGGGCGCAAGAAACTCCACAGCTCTAATAATATAAGTAACGACATTTATAAAAACGATCCTCTTGACGTCTAGTACTTTTGACTGACAAGTTATTTTACTTTTTTAAACACGGGAATAAAATCTGCAAATATTCCCGAAAACAAAACAACATAAAACATTACTGTAAATGAAAAATATTAACTACTTCTACGTCCATAGAAAAATTGGCCATATCCTTTAAATACTGTAGATGTTGTAGTTCGTTTAAAGAATCTTGATCGTGTGGTCGATGTAACAGTTTTGTGGGGACTACTACAGCTAACCCGGCCAATGTTTTTACTTTTTTTTTGTTTTTTTCATAGCCTATGTCACTCCCACAGGCAAAACAAATCTAACGACACCTCTTATGTTAAAATCCACCATGTCGTTTGGGCTGTAGGGCGTGCCAAAGCATACATACATACATACATACATACATACATACATACATACATACATACATACATACGTACATACACTCGAAAAACAAAGCCCTCTGTCTGATGCAGTCGGGTAAAAAAATATATGTCGTTACCTTAACATACAATATTTAATTTTACTCAATTACAATTACAGCTTAGAATATAGAACCTTTACATAAAAAACCTATCCAATTCTATATGCTTTCAACCCAAAAACCTTCGCCCCACAGATGGACCCCACAGCAACGACATAGCCCTGGTGGTGGTATCCCGGTCAGGCCACGGCGTCCAGTTCAACTCCCACGTGCGGCCCATCTGCCTCCCAGACCCTGGCTACGAGAGTGCTGGCAAATGGTGCTCGGTGAGCGGCTGGGGGTACCAGGCAGGTAGATTTACTTCGTTTTTTCTTATATTACCTACATTTATTCAAGCTCGATAACGCAGTGGTTAACGTGCCCGGTCTGCTATTGGTCAGGTTAAGCCACCTTCACAAAGAACTTCAAAAGGCTTATTATCTGGAGCTCCTCCGTGCTTCGGAAGGAAAAGCTGTTTGTCACGGTTGCATTAGCAGTCGTTGACCACCACCACACCGCACAGTGCCCACGTGGTGGTTTATGGCCCGTTCTCCCTATCCATCCATAGGGAAGGCTCGTGCCCCAGCAGTGGGGACATAAAATGAGCTGATGGTGATGATGATAGCAGTGGTTAACGCGCCCGGTCTACGATTGCTAAGGTTAAGCAACTTTCGCAAGCAATCGGATAGGCGACCAAAAACTTGTCATCTCGAGCTCCTCCGTGCTTTCCGTCTTTTATGCTTCATCATCACTCTGCTGCTTCACCGGTCCCATTACATCACCATCACCATTTTTTGTCCTCATTGCTTGGGCACTAGCCTGCCCTAAGGATGGCCAGGTAGAACGAGCCATAATAATACAGCCTTTGGGCTTTACGTGCCTTCTGAGGCACAGAGAAGCTCGAGATGAGATTTTATTTGACAGCTATCATTATTATTGATTCCCTTAAAAATCAATTTTGGTTAACGTTCCTTTTCTCATGATTAGATACTCAGTAGTTGATGATCTCGGGTGAAGTGCGCTTCCACTTTCAGCTTCATAAACTTAACATCTGGTGAGATGAAATCCAAGTGCTAACCCTTAAGAAACAAAATTTCATAAATATGATTTTTCATCTCTCATATAAAAAAATCAAACCTATCCAATATATATGACATACCTTACGTTTGCTAAAACCAGAATTTGGTTATAAAAAAACTTATAATCAAATTAAAGACGCATTGTTAAGCTGAAATAGCACCCAATCCGTTCGCAGAGAGCACAGAATCGTTCGCGCCAACCCTGAGAGCTGCTGCGGTACCAGTCCTGGATCTACCAACATGCCGAAAGAACCAAATCCTGGGAGGAAGGCAGCAAGCGATATTGGACTCTATGTTGTGTGCAGGTGAGTATTTTTACATGAGCTGATGATCTTTGGCCGAAGGCACAACAGGGTAAACAGGGTTCCAAGATGCTCGCACATCAGGCGGTCGGCTGCAACCCATCACTGATGTTATCTATACCACCTCGAAGCCCTACTTTCGTTATGCTTACTCAAAATTGGTGATTTTAATGCTCTGACTTGTCTTGTCTACCCTTTTTGGGTAAAAGACGTGAGAGTGTGTATGTGTGATCTATAAAGGAGTTATTAATTAAACAATAGAATACCTCAAGCCATTGTTTCCCCAAAATCTTGGGCTGTAGGTAATTACTGCCGAAAAAACAAAGTTAATACATAAAAGATCATCTTATCATTATTGTTTGTTGCCTAACAATAAAATGTAAAAATTAAAAAATCAATAGTGTCTTCATAGTCTCACTTGTTAGACAGATTTAGAGATGAACCACTTGGATATAGATAAAATTGGAAGGGGAATAGACCTATCTATTCTACTTCGGAAGGCACGTAAAGCCGTTGGTCCCGGCTGCGTTAGCAGTTGTTACCAACCACCGCACCGCACTGAGCCCGCGTGGTGTTATATAGCCTGTTCTCCATATCCGTCCATAGGGAAGGAGCAAAATGAGCTGATGATGATGATGATTCTACTTTTTGTATGTTACCTTCTAAACTACGAGTATAACCTCGCCTGGTGGTAAACGACCACCGCAGCCCACGGACGCGCGCGCCGACAGTGAAACTTCAGTTCTTATGCCTGTATGCCCTGGAATGTCAAATAAATCTATTTAATTAATTTATTTTTACTAATTTTTATTCATAGCACATCAAATTACTCCATTTCACCTGGTGTTAAGTGGACAACTGGTGCAGCATGAAACAACGCAGCATCATTTTACCCTCACTCCGCCGGCCCACAAGGTGCCTCTTCACGCCTCGTTCGAAGGCCCCTTTGAGGATAATTGTTAAATACGTTTGTTTTCTTCGCAGGAGTCCTATCCGGTGGTGTAGACGCATGCCGCGGTGATTCCGGTGGCCCATTAGCTTGCAAAGCGTCCAACAGATGGCAGCTTCATGGAGTGGTGTCTTGGGGCTCGGGTTGTGCGAGACGAGCAAGACCAGGGGTTTACACTAGAGTAGCTTCATACGTGCCGTGGATAAAGAATACTGCATCTGCTTTAGGGCATAAGATACCGATATAAGATGCAGTAGCGCTATTCAAAATAACTATAAGAAGTGATAGCGCCATCTATTATCGAAGTTGTTAACTGATTGTTTAAGTAGCAGACGCTAGATGACGCTGTCTACACTACAGTTAATCAGGTTATGGAATACATACAGCTGTCGCTCTTGAATACAAATTAAACTGGTTTAAGAAGATTAGGCAGCGCCATCTACTAACAAAGCTGTTAACTGACTGTTTATATAATTATTGCTAGATGGCGCTCTCAACACCAAGAGGCTTCGTCCTTCGAGCTTTTTCTAGCGTTAAAATTGGAAATAAAATGGCCATAGACATATTCACTTGCCAAATCACATTCACATTTTTAAAAAAAACAAGGTACGGTCTAAGGGTCACAAAATTCCGTTTCAAATGTTGACAGTAGCGTCATCTATTGATAAAGTTGTTACCTAACTTTGTAACTATCGCTAGATGGCGCTGTGTTCACTAGAGTGGTTTTTTGGGAGCGCCATCTATTTAAAAAATACAGTTACACTAACGCTAATGTTTTTAAAAATGGTGTTAAAATATGTTCTTAAATAGACACAGACATACATACATACCCTCACGTCCTTTTTAAAAAGGGGTAGTCATAGCATCGAAATCATCAATTTTGAGTAAACTCGCCGTTGAGAGACCTCAACGCCAAATTTAGCATAATCAAAGTGGGGCTCCGATGGAGGCCCTTGCCCAGCTGTGGGAGAGCAAACAGGCTATTTACTTAACTACTACATTACATTAGTTATAATTTAATGCCAAAGATAAATTGTTACTTACATATTTTATTTAGAAGTAATATTTATTTGAATCTTATGTACAATATAATTAGTAAACATGTATCTTTAAAACAATAAATCCCATATTAAGTATTAATATGTTTAAATAATTTTAAGTTTTGTTTTTAATAACGGTTTACATAATGCGTAAACAACCATGTAAGTAGGTACACATAAACAATTTGTTTTAATTGCAAGATTTGTATGTTGTTGATTTAGTTGTATAAAAAAAACTATGTTAGTGAAATAAACATATTTTATGGAATACTTAAATTATTTTTTAGAACAAATAAAATAGTTTTATTTTTCTAAAGGATTATTAAAAAAAGTAAATATATAAATAAAATAAAAGTCAACGTCGTCAAAATGAACGTTATTAAAGTTCAATTATATGAAATGTTAGTATATCAAGTGAGACGCACCGAAGTGAGACTGGGCAGGACACGTTGCCCGTATGTGGGGAGAATTCTGTGCAACGATTGCTACATCATGGGTCCCAACAAACGGACGACGACAACATTGAAGGCCTAGACGGAGATGGCGGGATGAGTTGGACTCCCACTTGAGAAGTTGGGATGAACTAGCTCAGGGCAGAGATAGGTGGAAGGAGGGAGGGGAGGTCTTCGCCCTGCAGTGGGAAAGTAGTGGCTGAAAATAAACAAATAATAGAACGTAGTGCCTACTCTAATAATTCAACTAATTTTTCTTCGTTACAACACCAAGAGTTTTTGCTATTAAATTTTGACAGGCGTTATATATTTTTATATTTTTATTCCACCATGGAAAAGACTAGGCTTCCATCTCAACTGATGAAGCATACGATAGGAAAGTAGTGGCTTAAAATAAACAAATAATAGAACGTAGTGCCTACTCAAATAATTCAACTCATTTTCCTTCGTTACAACACCATGAGTTTTTGCTATTAAATTTTGACAGGCGTTATGTATTATTTTTTTTAATTTCACCATAGAAAAGAGTAGGCTTCCATCTCAACTGATGAAGCATACGATATGATATTTGGATAGCAATGCTACTAACGATGTTGTTGAAGACAGATGAGATGGTGTTTGCTAGCTAGCCAGGCGCACTTAAAACCCTAGCACCAACCAAATGCGTGAATGAATAGGATTGAATTGTATTGAATTTAGCTAAGGTGGCAAGGTTAGGAGGAGCTAGAAGACGTGTGGTTAACGCGCCCGGTTTGCGATTGCTATGGTTAAGCAACGCAAATGGTCGGTCATCGGTTGGGTGACCAAACATCTACATATCAACATATAAACATATCATCTCAAGTACCTATGTGTTTCGGAAGGCACGTAAAACCGTTGGTCCCAGCTGCATTAGCAGTTGTTAGCAACCACTGTGCCGCACTGGGCACACGTGGTGTTTTATGGCCCGTCCATAGGGACGGCTCGTACCCCAGCAGTGGGGAAATAAAGAATGAACTGGTGATGATGGTGGTAAAGTTAACTATCGAGGTAAACTTAAACATAAACCAATAACATTTCCCGGTAGGTAAATGCTACACTACATCTACATCTGTCTACATGTCTGTAGAACATCAATTATAATAATAGTTATAGTTTAATTTACGGGTTAAAGGTTCTTGACCCCATGTAACTTAGATAATGAAGTAACATCCGTTTAATTGTCTGGTACGTTGAAACAATGGGTTGCATTTAAAGCATTACGAAGAACAGTTGCATTATCCTCTAGCTTATCTAGCCACGCGTTGTTGTGATATAAAAAAAAATTAATGAATGAATGAATAAAAGTTTATTTGGCACAAGTATACAACAACACACTTTTTTGAGAGAGTTGGTACAAAGAGTTGGCCGCTTATGCCTGTACCACAGATTTATTTCGGTCCAGCCTTTATGGTGACACCCCATGAACCTAAGCTCAGCCGCTCAGCCGATCCCATTGATGTAAATAAGAGATTATCGCCTGAAATTATAGGCTTTATTTAACTATAAATTCTGCATAATACAAGAGTAGAGAGAAGTATGACAAAGACTTGACAGACAATTTACTTATAAAAATATCAACTCTATGACATTCTTCCCTCCTATTAAGTTTGGTAGTCATTGAGGTAGGCAGGTTGTCGCCGTTCTCTCACTGAACGACGCGGTCCTTCAGCAACCGGACGTGGAGAAGCAGGTGGCGTAAAGTATTTCAAATCCGGCGCTTGATCCACAATCGGTTCCGAAAACTGTTCTGAGCTTACAGGTACTGCACCACCATCCTGAGTAACTATGGTGTCTTCGCCAGGAGATATAATATCTTTTACATGATCGAGACGGTGCTCTGATAATAATACATCACCTCTAGGAGCGAGATGACGATTTGATACAATCAATTCCCTGCCATTAGATAGCCGCACGGAACTATAATGCGGGTTTGGTTCTAGTAAATCAACTTCTTCTACCATGGGGTCATATTTGCTACTTCGAACAAATTTCTTTAGAAGAACCTTTCCAGGTTGCAACCACGACGGCATGGACTGTCCCCAAGACGATCGCCGTGGATGATTAAACATTCTTTCATGTGGGGTTGTATTAGTTGAAGTGCACAAAAGTGATCTTATGCAATGTAGTGCTTGAGTGAGTACAGTCTCCCACATATTTATTGATAGATTTTTGTCTTTTAAAGCAAGACGTATAGTTTGCCAAAGAGTCCCATTTAGGCGTTCCACCTGTCCATTACCTTGAGGATTGTAGGGTGAAGATCGGCTGGTAGATATGCCCTTTGTGTGTAAGAACTCCTTGACGCTTGCTGACATAAAAGTTGCTCCCTGATCAGTGTGAATTGTCGCTGGCATTCCAAAAACAGAAAAGATTTCAGTAAGATGTTTGATGACTGTTTCGGTGCTCATATCTGGACACGCAAAAGCAAATGGAAATCTTGAATATTCGTCAATCACAGTCAAAATATATTTATTCTTGGTTGATGACGGTAAGGGTCCTTTAAAATCCAAAGATAATCTCTCTAAAGGCATAGTTGCTTTGATTAATGCCCCAGTATATTTATTGAATCTTGGTTTTATTTCAGCACATGTAGGACAAGACATTGTAATTTTCTTGACATCATCACTTGAAAAAGGTAGATTCTTAGATCTTATCCAATGAGTAAGACGTGATATGCCAGGGTGACATAAAGATTGGTGCAATTCCATTAGGCTCTTATCGCAAGTTGCTCCACATACTTGTCTCGACAACGCATCTGCTACAGTATTTAAATGTCCAGGTCTATATTTTATGTCATATTTATAATTAGAGAGTTCTATACGCCATCTTTGAATTTTGTCATTCTTTATTTTACTAGCATGACCTTGGAGCATATAAGCTACTGATTTTTGATCAGTTATCAAATAAAATGAACGTCCGAGTAAATAGTGTCTCCATTTCTTTAGACTTTCTATTATAGCATATGCTTCTTTTTCTATTATAGGATACTTTCTTTCACTGTCAGTTAGAGACTTAGAAAAGAATGCTACTGGACGCCCGTTCTGCGTGAGAGACGCAGCTATAGAATAGTCAGAAGCGTCTGTTTCTACAGTAAAGATTTCTTTAGGATCTACTGCTGCTAGTGATGATTTTGAAATTATTCTTTTTATGTCTTCAATTGATTAGCGTTAAGTGGATATGTCTCTACTTTTGTCAAGGCGTGTAATTTGTTTGAAAAGTCAGGTACCCACTTTGAATAATGCGAAAATAATCCTATAGCCCGTCTAAGAGAAGCTGAATCAGTCGGTACCGGCAGATCTTTTAGTGGCCGTAACCGATCTGGATCAGGCTTAATGATTCCATTATTGATATTATACCCAAGAATGCTTATATCAGTTAGAGAAAATTCGCTTTTTTTTTTATTTATAGTAAGATTGAATTTTTCTGCAATTTCCATAAATTTTTTGAGTTTTTCGTCGTGATCTTTCTGATCGATACCGCATACGGTAATATCGTCCAAATAAGTATAAATTCCTTCAATATCCGCCTTACGAATGATAGAATCTATAGCTCGCTGAAAGCAGGCCACTCCATTGGTCACGCCAAAAGGAATACGTCGAAATTGGTATAAATTACCAGCTGCTTCAAAGGCAGTGAGCGGTTTATTTTCTGGAATAATTGGAATTTGGTGGTACGCAGATTTTAAATCGATTTTGCTGAATACTTCATAGTTCGCTACTCTCGCTACAATGTCTTCAATGTTTGGCAATGGATATGCATCAAGGTACGTAAATTTGTTTACCGTTTGTGAATAATCAATGCACATCCTCTTCTTGTGATTTGTGCTAGATGTGACTAGAACTTGAGCACGCCAAGGTGAGGTACTCTCTTCAATAATTCCATCAGCGAGTAATTTCTTGACTTCTTCTTGAATGAATTTGTTATCATCGTATGCAAACCTACGTGATTTTATGACAATCCGTCTACAATCTTTTCTCATATTGCAAAACAAATTTACAGGTTCTATGCTAGCTTCTTCTAGTGCAGATAATTTAAGTGGAGGGTTTCGTCCATCAAATTTTATTTCTAGGGCGGAATACTGTTCTAAAACATCGTGTCCTATAATGACGTTACAACAAAGATTTTTCATGACACGAAATAGTATTTCAGGTATGACTTGATTATCCAACTCTAATGTAGCTGAAAAGACTTCAGTTATTTCAGATGTGTGTGACGAGGATGCCATTGACACTTCTTGTTTCCATGGCCTAGTTTGTAAGCCATACTGTTTAATCACTTCTTCGTCTACAAAACTACCTGTACTTCCAGTGTCAATTAAAGCTTGGACTAATATACCATTTATGGTTACGTGAGTAGTGCATTTCTTTATCCCTCTATTAAATGCTGCCAATATCATACACGAAGCTGTCTCTCCGCCTTCTTCAGTCACAGGATACATGGCGGCGTTGGACACATTGCCACTTCGGCACACCTTTGCAAAGTGACCGCGTTTTCCGCACTTAAGGCAGGTAGCTTCCGAAGCTGGACATGATCGGCGTGGGTGTCGTGGGTTGCCACAAAAATAACATGTCTGCGGTTTAGAGTGGTTGTTTGTACTACTATGACTTTGTGATGTTGAAGGTTGTGTAACTGCGGCAATTTGTGGACAGTTAAAACTTTGAGATTGAATTTGAGCAGATTCTAGAGCGCGAGCTTGACTATGAGCTTCATCTAGAGTGAGTAACATATTTTCCAATAGTCTCTGTCGAATCACAGGAGAAGCCAGTCCTGTTATGAAAGAATCTCGTATATATTCGTTTTCATACTGACTTGCAGAAACCGCTGTAAAACTGCATTCCTTTGATAGGAGTTTCAGAGATTGGAGATATTGATCGATAGTCTCATTCGGTCGCTGTTTACGAGAAGCTAAGTTGTGTCGGGCGAATATTTCACTTTTTGGTTTGATAAATATACTATCTAATGTTGATATAGCTGACGTATATGATTCTGCTTGTGTTATATATTCGTATATAGTCGGTGAAATGAGATTTATTAGTAATTTATGTTTTACCTCCTCGTCCTCCGTAGCCTTTGCGGCGTCTAAGAAATTTAAGAAGGTTTTTTTCCAATGTATCCACAATGCCGCGTTTTGATTCCCCAAGGGGTCAGCTTCGAACCGTTCAGGCCTCAGATACTTTTCCATTTTATAGTTAAATAAATTGATGTAAATAAGAGATTATCGCCTGAAATTATAGGCTTTATTTAACTATAAATTCTGCATAATACAAGAGTAGAGAGAAGTATGACAAAGACTTGACAGACAATTTACTTATAAAAATATCAACTCTATGACACCCGTTATTAAAACATCTCACCCAGCTCCGTTTCAGTGGACGTGGTTAGCGGAGCAGACATGAGCGGCGTCGTATTTCTAAGGAAAACTGTCAAGTCGAACGAGCTCGGCTGCACAGGCCCGCTTGTTTTCGCACAGCCCCGCTCAGTTCCAAACAGCTCCTCTCCAATGAAGTTTAGATGCAAATGAAGCCGCTCCGCTGAGCTCTAGGGTGTCACCCATAACCAGTGTGTCCTAGTTCCTACCCGTTTATGACCTACGGAGCCGAGATGTAGAAACTAACAGTGCGAATAGTCCACAAATTTTAATAATAATAATAACAATAATGGTTAATGGTTGGATTAAGGGTCAGATTCAGAAAACTGTACTCCTTGACACGGCACGTATTGTCAGGAGGTTCCTCACTCTGCAGCCCTGACCACCGGTAGCTTGAGCCCTGCCCCGCTGCTGGCGGTACTCTAGAATTAGGTTTTTATAATGTTTTTTTTGTTTTTATATTAAAATATTGTAAAAATCTAGTTTTAAGAAAGAACATAAATAAAGGGTATAATAATAATATATCTTTGTTGCAGATACATGATTCATATTTTTACAAATAATAAACACATACAAAATATAACATACACAAACATCACAAATACAAAAGTTTTTTTTTTTTTTTTTTTTTTATTTATTAGGGTAAACATACAATTTCACAATACATATTACTTGTCGTAGACTTAGTTAAATAGGGTTAGTAATTGTGGAACCAGCTTCGTTAACCACAGATTATCTACATGTATCGGTTGATGGTAGGCGTAAGATCATTACATTACTTATTTATATATGGTGCGTATTATCTAAATAAGCTGTGTCAATGCATACATTCACTATACATTACATCTAATTAGGTTTTTTTTATTTTATATTGTGTACAATAGACTTCCTATAGGTTGAAATAGTGGCTGCAAATATATCAATGTTATTAAAATAATGATTAAAATTATCGGTCAGACGAAACATAGGTGAACGTTTGCCTGCGTTCGTACGACATTTCGCAGATGTAAAGGTTCTTGTAATGCGGCAAGTACGTATGCTTGGTCTGATCGGCACTATGTAACTTATCATATTTATTATTCGTGTACAATCATACTTATTGTGGCACAAATCGTAAAGTAACATAGCTTGCAGTTGTATTCTTCTATGTCTAAGATAAGTTAAGCTGTATTTATCCAAGAGGGCTGTGTAAGACAAACGGCTATGGTAACATTTAAAATGCATGCATCGTAGGAACTTCTTTTGAACTTTTTCTATATTGTTACAATATTTTTCGTAAAAAGGGTCCCATACAGAAACAGCATATTCTAACTGTGAGCGTATTAATTAATTATACAAATGCAAGTATGTAGTTGGACGTTTAAAATCATTGCTGGCACGCATAACAAAGCCATACATTTTGTATGCTTTATTGCATATATGCTCTCGACATGTGCATCCAGTGTCAACTTAGTGTCCAAAATCACTCCAAGGTCCCTTATTTTTTATACTCTGTCAAGATTAGATCCGCATAGTGAGTAGTTATGTTTACTGATTCTTTTTCTTTTAGTAATATTAAGTTAAGTTATATTAAAAAAGTATAAGAATAATATTATTATAGTTTTTGCGCGCGTTGTGAAGACTCATTTATAGCCCGATAGTCTCATGTCGCAATCAGTTTGCGTCAAACAAGCCACAGAGAGTGCAATCATTAAAATTATAGCTATCTCTTTCATTTGCGTGCTATTTCGTATCTTTTGTTTTACTTATCAGTGAAACTTGTCAATGTGTGCAGTTTTGGGATTGCTCGGAATAGATTTTAAACGCAAATTTATATGAACGTAACATATCTATAGTTTATAATAATAATATTGTTTTTGAGCTGATATTTCCACCCAACGTCGGAATATTGGAGTTTGAATATGGGCTGATTTTTCAATCGCCAGTTAAAGTCTATTCATTGAATAATTTTGACATAATGACAGATCCTCTTTAGAAAATATGTCACAATGACAATGTTGTTCGTTGGATAAAAGTTATCTGAGAATTGAAAAATCGGGCCTAAGGGATCTCTCAGGGTTCTATCAGAGAGAGCGGCCACGCGTTCAACGTGGTCAGAATGCCTCCTGTGTGACTATCTATGTAACGTAATACAACACAAAGAACGCAAATCTGAACGCTTGACCGCGTGAACGCTTTCTGTATGAGGGTTCTATCAGACGGAGCGGTCACGCGTTCCCTAACCCTAAGTGAGACTCCGGACAATAACATTGTCACAATAAAGTCACTCAGCGGACTATAGAAGGAGCTATGGAGGATACCACAGAAAAGAGATTACAGCTTTACCTACATACATACATGTTCACTATCGACGCCTACACGTTCGAGATAATTAAAAAAAGAAAGTCCTGGATAGCGTATCAGCAGCCGGCACTGATTCACCAACGCAGCCTGGCTTGTTATCAATTTGTACCAGAAAGCTGAAAATTCGCACAGTAGGTATTGACTGTAATTATACAATATTATTTTAGTTATATTTTTTGCCGCCTCTGCGTCCTAGTGGTTAAGATCACCGGCCTCAGGCCCAGAGGCCCTTGTCTTTTTTGACGGTGGAAATCTCGTCGGCCGAGTACCACCGCGCCCGGAGAGGCGCGGATGGTTATGTGGGGTTTTCCCGTTCAGCTCCCGCCTCTCTGCCCAGACCCCGAGTCTCGACGGGGATTCGGGGAGAGGAGGGGCCTATCCACTAAAACACAGAGATAAGATAGCCAGTGCCTCAGAAATTGAGGACTCCGGGTGAAGTGCGTATTCACATTCGGTTCTCTCATCACTTAACATCATATGAGATGAAGGCCACGTGCTTACTCATAAAATATTTCCAAAACAATAAATAATTTCTATTTATATTTCTATTTCTAAAAAAAATATTATAATAAAAAAAATCAACTACCGTTAATAATATTACTTCATTGATTGATAACTTTAAAAAATGTTAGTTACAAGACCCAAATCAACTTGTCCATATTACAATGATAAATTGCAATTGTATATTATTAGGTACTCGTTATATATCCTACCGATAGACCTATATTCGAAGATAAGCGACCTAGATAGGATAGTGAATCGAAAGAAAATTATCTGTGACAATGGTTATTATATTCGATTGAAATATAATCTCTTAACTAAAGCTAGCTTTCCACTATTATAGTAAGAGATTTTGTTATCTTCTATGCAATAAATCTGTTTTATAAAGATTATGATTTTGTTGACTGTTGGCTTTTGCAACGGGGAACTTCATGACAAATCATCATCATGACCAGCTCATTTTGTGTCCCACTGCTGGGGCACGAGCCTTCCCTATGGATGGAAACACCACAGGGAGAACGGGCCGTAAACCACCACGCGGCCCCAGTGCGGTGCGGTGGTTGTTAACGACTGCTAATGCCGAGACCAACGGCTCATGCCTTCCGAAGCACGGAGGAGCTCGAGGTGACTCATTCAATTACCAGCCTCTTGGGAAAGATACTTAACGTCAGCAATCGCAGAGCGAGAGTGTTACTTGAGGTTGTTAGCGTGATGCCATCCCTCTACTAGATTCTTCGAGGCGTTCAACGAACGCGCCAGGTTCAAACGAGCTAGAGGGCACCGGATGAAAAGTAATCACCGCCCCCCATAGACATCTGCAACACCGGAGGAATCGCAAATGCGTTTCCGGCTACGATCAATAGTGTTTATAGATAAAGGATCCGGATAAAAAATGCATCTCGAAAGTGGGACCACTTCCGCAAGACTGGTCGTCGGATGGGTGACCAAAAATTTGTCATCTCGTGCTTCGGAAGGCACGTAAAGCCATTGGTCTTCCACTTTCCATCATCACCATCTTGATGGATGGCGGTCTACTACAGAGCGTATCTCACGTATGTTTTTTACCACGAACTACCAGTGCTGTGGAACCAGCTCTCGGCGGCGGTATTTCCGGACCATTATGACTTCTGTTTGCTCATATCTATACATTTAAATTCTGAAAAAACTTTGGATAGCATCAACAGCTTCAGCTTACTGAACCTCAAATCTTAATTATAAAGATTAAATAAAATATTTTGTACATAGTATTTACTGTCATCGCCACAGACGTCATTGCGGCTCCGTGGCCCCAAAGTCGCGTACCGTTTTTCAAGCGCTCATCGGGAATCTAGTACCATAAATCCAGCCATCGAAGAAAGAGTGAGCTCGTTTCTTCGAGGTCCCTAAGTCGTAACGGTCCAGGGATACCACCGATGTAAGTTTTGACTTGACTAGAATCGGGCGCGTTCAGTTCCCCCCCATCAACTGTCGCGTGACCTGGATTGCCTACTTGCGGCACAGGACGCGCAGTCGCATAGTTGTCAGCCAACAGCGACGCTCGGCACCCGGTCTGCGAGTGCTGAGGTTAAGCAACTTTCGCAAAGGCCGTACATACAAACATACATACATACATACATACATACATACATACATATATACATAGTACATACATACATACATACATACATACATACATACATACATACATACATACATACATACATACATACATACATACATACATACATACATACATACATACTCTCACGTCCTTCTCCAAAAAAGCAAGTAACATAGCGGTCAGTGCAGCCGCCCGGATTGCGGAAGACCCAGGTTCGTATCCTGGCTTAAAAAATAAAAAGTAAATATTTACTATAGCGTTGTGTTATGTGTTATCAAATTTGTGGTATTTCATCTGCAAAGATGAATCTGCATGGCCATCAATTGCAATAACCGTTGGATAGATGGCGCATTGTGCCGCTATTAGCACTCAAATTAAATTAAAAAGCAGTGACATAATTCAGCGCTTACGTCAGCCTTCCCGGTAGCATAGCGGTCAGTGCAGCCGCCCGGATTGCGGAAGACCCAGGTTCGATTCCTGGCTGGGTCGGGTGGGCGTTAAATTTTTTCACTGTATTTTATAAAATTATATAAATACCAAATAAATAAGTAAATAATCAAAGTAGGGCTCCGAGGAGATAACATCAGACATGGGTTGCTAGCCGATCGGCTGATGTGATCTTGGAACCCTTGACCCTTAGTCGGCTCTTACGATATGCAGGGAAGTAGGCAGGTGATACATTCATTCCACGAGAGCATTCCAGAGAGACTTGTTGATTTTTTCTAGTAAAATTTTATCTTGTACGGACAACCTGTAGAGGTTTAACTATATCTCTTCTGTGGTCTTAACAGCTAAACCTAAAATGTTAACCATTCAGTTTTTTATTACATTAAAAGAACCGGAAGCCGTTTCGGCCATTTATGTATTAATAGAAAAAATTACACAGTTCAGCTCAGTAACCTTTGCGCATCGCTCTTTGGTTGACAACTATCCTAACCCCTTACATAAATTTTATTGAACGCTACGTATAGTTTCCTTACAATCAGGTCATTTTGATAAGTGCCACAGTCTTAAACACTTGCACGCTAATAATTAATTAATATATGTAAATAATAGTAAATTATTTTTAATTGAACCGTGTAGGTTTGTCAACATAATTATGTTGAGTCTACATTTTTGACAATCGAACTTTTTGGTGATTCGTTAAGAACTTTTTGTGAGGAGCTTTTAAATATTAAAAAATAATGACTGAATTAAAGTTAATAAATACTTCTTGCTAGACGTTTTCTTTTAATTAATTATTTTTAAATTAGGGAAACGACGTTTGAATAGTGGTGTGGTGTGTTTTTTTGTGGATTGTGACAGTTTGGCGTTGTAAAAGTTTTTCTTAAACTTTTTAAAAGTGTTTTCTTGTGTGTTCCAAACAATGGTACAAGGATTTTGGGAGGATACGATTTCTATTTTGAGAGAGTAAGTTACAGTTTTTCAATGCTCTAAGCGTTTATATAATACGACTTTTATTTTTTTAAATTCAATTTAATTGTTTGTTAAGTTATTAGATGGAACTTCAGAGTCATGATTAAGTATTTATTGCATATGGTACAGATCTTACAATATTACGAGTATAATAGTCCCTTCTTGGCGGAAAAGTGAAGAGTCAAGTCTGCGGTTTTGTTTTATTTTTTAAAATTTGTGTGATGTCGAATATTAATGTGAAAAAAAAACCGTTAAGTATACGTGACTGTGCGTGAGCGTTGGCAAAAGTAAAAACAGTGCAACGTCACTTTTAAAATTCTCCTAAGAAGTTTGGTTCTGGATTAATATTTCTTAATTTTTTTTTCTTTTAGTTGATGGCTTCGTGCGATTAGCACATTTAGCCAGTATCAAAGTAATTTTTCTTACAAGTAATACATAAATGTACAATATTTCCTTCTAGTATGATGATAATTAATGATAATAGAAATGAGAAGTGAGAAATGATATACCCCCCAACCCCTCGAGTATCTCAGTAAAGATGTGTGGCTTTACTAATTCCTCCGTCGGACTTCTTGAGAGAATTTGAACATTGAAGTTGCACTGTTCTGTTTCATTTGCCAACACTCATGCGCACTTACGAACACTCAACGGTTAATAATCCACCATTATTTCACATTAATATTCGACATAACACAAATTTTAGAAAATAAAACAAAACCGCAGACATGACTCTTCACTTTCCCGCCAAAAAGTCTCATTTATTAATTTTATTAAGAAATATTTCTTATTAAGATTGTTAGCAGACCAAAAAATACTTATTTAACTGTAATATACTTATTATATACTTATTTGTAGTACTTATTTTTTATGAGTAACATCTTTCCGCTCGCTTTCTATATACACCATTTGTGGCAGTGATTTCGTGAAATGGGACGGAAGTATGTGTAACAGTGTAACAGGAAGTCGGGGAAGCGCGCGCCATTTTTTAAATTTAAAATCGTTATTTATTTGACTACATGACATATTATTATTATATGTGACATATTGTGTCATATGTCTATCAAAGGTCATTTTGATATGTCAAATGTTTTCTAATGAGTATTTACTGCATTTATTTTATAGTTATAAAATGATGTAATACCTGACGCATTTTTTTTTAGAATATAATGTTAAAATTGCTTATTACTAAGGTGAGATGTCAAATGTTACAAATCATATGCGACTACTGTAAGGCTCGGTCGTTTTTTTTCTTTATTTAATTAATTCTATGGTGTTGCAATAAAAGTATTATCTGTGTATCTATCTATATACTTTGGCTTAATGTTCTAACAGCACGAAGCTACTGATACAGGGGGAAAAAAGAAAATGCTTTGTAGGGTTATGTATGTTCTTTCTTTTTTCTTTCTTTCTTTTAGTTGATGGCTTCGTGCGATTAGCACATTTAGCCAGTGTCAAAGTAATTTTTCTCACAAGTAAGACATAAATATACAATATTTCCTTCCAGTCAGTATGATGATGAATGATGATGAATGATAATAAAAATGAGAAGTGAGAAATGATATACCCCCAACCCCTCGAGTATCTCAGTAAAGATGTGGGGTTTTACTAATTCCTCGGCGGACTTCCTGAGAGAATTTGAAAAGTAGTAGTTGCACTGTTTTGTTTCATTTCCCAACACTCATGCACACTTACAAACACTTAACGGTTAATAATCCACCATTATTTCACATTAATATTCGACATAACACAAATTTTAGAAAATAAAACAATACCGCAGACATGACTCTTCACTTTCCCGCCAAGAAGTCCTTATGTATGTTTATGGCACTAGTACTGTTGTTTACTATTCGTCAAGTCACTGGGTACTTAATGTCATTCATCAGTAGGTTGCCGAATTACGAGGAGATAAATTAAACCAATTTTATGTCAACCGCAGTTATTTGCGCGGGAAAATGAGTGCACGGGTTAGCTCACTGGATGACGTACTTCATGGCGGGAAAGTGAAGAGTCATGTCTGTGGTTTTGTTGATTTCGAATATTAATGTGAAATAATGGTGGATTATTAATCATTAATTGTTAATTATTGTTACATTTAGTTAAATAATTCTGTATTTTTTTTTGTATTGTAGAATTATTGTACACAAACGCTGGTGAACCTTAATAAATAAATAAATTAATTAAGTGTTCGTGAGTGTGCATGAGTGTTAGCAAATGAAACAAAACAGTGTAACGCCACTTTTCAAATTCTCTCAAGAACTCCGCGTGAGGACTTAGTAAAGCCCCACATCTTTACTGAGATACTCGAGGGTTTGGGGGGTATATCGTTTCCCACTTCCCATTTCTAATAACATTCATCATCATCATAAAGGAAGGAAATATTGTTTAATTATGTATTACTTGTAAGAAAAAATACTTTTTCATAGGCTAAATGCTTGTGCAAAGCCATAAAAAAAACTGGATGACGCACACAGTGTTATTAAATGCTTACTTTGCTATAAGTGCTGTCGCGTTACGAAGTCCCGATCCGATCCGAACCCTTCGGAGAATCTAGTAGGGCACGGGGACGCGCACTAGTGCGCGATGCCGTTCCCTCTAGAAAACCTCCGAAGGTGATTCGTTTCACACGGCTTGAGGGATCCTTTACTTTCCTCGCTGCCCCCAAAAAAGCCCGGTGAAGCTGAAAATGCCGTTAGAGGCAATCAGCAATCTCTCTCAAAAAAAAATAAGAAAATACCCCACTTTTTTATGGAACCCTTCCCACCAGAACCCTTTTAAAAGAGAACGGCCCCTGAAAAAAGCACTTACAGCAAAGGAAGGCCCATAATTTTAAAAACAATAAAAACGTACTATTAATGATTAATGTATTTCATTAATCACTTTTGTTGTGACCCGTTAAACAAGAAATTATTATTATTGAATGAATTAACTTCGGCTAGTGATGTCAATTATACAATTGTACCTACTAATAAATTATAATGTCAAGTCAACAATAAAATTATTGTTGTAATGGTATTATTAATACATTTTAATGAGATAACAGAGACAATATTATAATAGGGGTTAAAGTATGAAATTGCCGTTTTATTGTATTAGGTACTTCGAATTGACATAGAACCTTCATGGTTTGAGATTTTTGAGTGACACTTTTTTCACATGGTACCTATGAAGTTCTTCTTTTAAAAAATGTACAACATTCGATTATCGACTTTCAGTTGTTTTTTTATTCAGCTTAGACAAGAAAGATGGATACTTCGAAAAATACGAGTTCCGACGCGGAACTAACGCGGCAGAAACAGCTCGCAATATCAATGTTGTGTTTGGAGAGGGGACTGCTAATGAACGCACCGTGCGATTTTGGTTTAAACGCTTTCGTGATGGAAACTTTGATTTGAAGAACGAACCACGTGGAAGACCACCCACACAGGTGAATAACAATGAATTGAAAGAGATGGTGGAAGCCGATCCGAGCCAAACTACCCAGGATTTAGCGGCATGGTTTAACGTTACCTTACCAACAATATTGACTCATTTGCGTCAAATCAATAAAATAAAAAATATGAGAAATGGGTGCCTCATGATTTGACTGATCTGCAGAAAGAAACGCGTGTTGAAACTTGTGTTGGCTTGTTGAATCGATACAGAAATGAAGGAATAGTGTTATTCACTATAGCTTTCTCCGATCTGGTCAAGCAATAACGGCAGATGTCTACTGTGCCGAACTTCGAACAATGATAGCAAAACTAGCAGTGAAACAGCCCCGACTCATGAATCGATCTTCACCATTATTGCTCCATGATAACGCGAGACCTCATACAGCACGAGAAACCGTTTTAACTCTACAGGAACTGCAATTAGAACCGTATTCGCCAGACCTTGCTCCAACGGACTACCATTTTTTTCGTGATTTGGACAATTTTCTACGAAATAAAAAGTTTTCTTCTCAGGAGGCAGTACAAAATGCTTTCACACAGTTTGTCGAATCTAGATCACGAGAGTTCTATCGGAAAGGGGTAAAATTAACTAACGATTAAATGCAGCAATAAGGGTAAATATTTTGATTAAATAAATATGTTAAATTAAAAAAAAACTAATTTCAATTTTTCAGTACAAATCGGCAATTTCATACTTTAACCCCTAATATAAACAAACCAAAAACATTTTATAAATAGCTTGCCTACTTCTTAACTGATCTTTAGTATTTGTAAAAATATTATGATCGGATGTTAATGACGGTAGGTAGTTGTTGACATTGAATAGGCGCCTTTGGCTTTTAAAGTAAAAAAGTAAATAGCGTTGAATAATTTCGGCGGTCTGGTTAGAACCACGATAGCTCAAATGGGAGAGCACCTGACCCGGTATGTCAGAAGGGTGCAGGTTCAAATCCTGCTCGTGGAAATTTTTTCAACATTTGTGTTTTTGTAATCTATCCGTTTGGCTGCCGACGCTTTTAAACTACCTATTTCATCATCATCATTCATCAGCTCATTCTATGTCCCCACTGGTGGGGCACGAGCCTTCCCTATGGATGGAAACACCACAGGGAGAACGGGCCGTAAACCACCACGCGGGCCCAGTGCGGTGCGGTGGTTGTTAACGACTTCTAATTCAGCCGAAACACGGCATACAATAAGGAGACCCCAAGCTTTATAGATTTATACCGTGTCCGTGCGAGGTTTTCTATGTGCGTTGCTCGAGCGCGTTTGTATGAAGCTTATCTCCGCGGTCTCTTATTTCCCCGACCCGATCCGAACCCCTCGGAGAATCTATTAGGGCACGGGGACACGCACTAGTGCGTGATGCCGCGCCTTCTAGAAAACCTCTAGAAGGTGATTCGTTTCACACGGCTAGAGGAACCTTTTAAGTTCCTCGCCGCCCCCAAAACAGCCCGGTGAAGTTGAAAATGCCGTCGGCAAACTCTCTCCAAAAAAACGGAATTTAAACTACCTTTTTAATTTAATGTCTAAACGCTTAATTTGCTGGGCTTATTATTTATTAACTGTAAAATACAATACCGTCAAGTTGTAAAAGAGAGAGAGGGAGAGAGAGAGATAGAGAGTGAGAGAGAGATAAACGAATTTAGCATTCTATCAGTGAAAGAATTTTTGGAATTGGACCAGTAGTCCCAGAGATTACCCTGCTCATACAAACAAACTTAACTCGTTATTAATAGTACACTACTCTACTCGTAGATAACAGATTATATCAGTTCGAATGCACGTGTGTGATCACATGTCGTGTTCGTTTCGACTCCACGTCTACTTTATCTTAATTGACAATAACGTTATGTCAATAAAATACTTGTAAAACTGATATGATTATTAAAAACTACGGCGAGCGCGCGGCTCGTTTACAACCAGGGTGCCAAGTGCGAGTTTCATTCGCCATTCGATCACGTTAACGGTAACGAGAGTTTGTATGGCAAAATGTTAACTCCTTTCGTATGCCGCCAGGAGGCGCTGCTTCTATGCCATACTAATTTTCGTTTTCGTTAACGTGATCGAATGAATACGGATAGTCAATAAAACTCACACTAGGCACCCAGTTCTTTGATAGTTGTAACGTAACGAGGATACCTATCTTGCTACGGAAAGCACGTCAAGACGGTCCCGGCCCAGCTGCATGAGTAGTCGTTAACAACCACCAACTGCGCTGGGCCCGCGTGGTGGTTTCGACCCGTTCTCCCTGTGGTGTTTCCATCCACACGGAAGGCTCGCGCCCCAGCAGTGGGGGCTTAAGAGCTGATGGTAGTAGTGGCTGTGAACTATTTTTCATGTAGTATAAAGGTTCCTCAACCCGTGTGAAACGAAACACCGCCAGAGGTTTTCTAAAGCAAATGGCATAACTCACTTAAAATAATACCTAATAATAATAAAATCGTTTATTTGTCTTTTAACTAAAATACAATATAAAAGATTACACATGTTTATAGAATAGAATAGAATAGAATAGAAAAGTTTTTATTAACATACACACTTAATTATAATACAACATAAATACAATAAATACAACAATAAACGAAAAAATAAAAAATAAAAAATATATATTAGAACAGGCAGTGTGAAGTTAAAGGACCCTGTCTCAGCATAAGCTACTTATAAATTAAGACAAAACGGTTTATGACTCATTGGGCGCGGTAGGGCCGCGATCTCTGTTATTCTGCCATAAGCTTACTAATATAGTCCTATATAAAGATAGTTTAGAACATCGGGACTTGTCCTCAATAATCACTTAACACAAGTGCAAATATACATCGCCGCCCAACACAATGACAATAAAATGTATCTTATCAAATTAATCAGCCCATACTCGTCTCCCCGTTCCATACTAAATTCTTTGAAGGATTCGGATCAGATCGGGCGGTTTCTCCCTGTGGTGTTTCCATCCTTATGGAAGGCTCGCGCCCCAGCAGTGGGGGATATAAAACGCGCTGGTGATGAATGGGACCGCGCCCTGGTTTCCATAGTAGGACATACGCAATTTAACGTAATCATTTTTGCTTATAGCACTTTAAGTGGCACAATTGTCACATAGTTGGTCAAATAGTTGATTATAATACGAGTGCGAGGAAGAACTCATCATAATTACACTACATTACATCATAAAAACAAAGAACGTTACTAGTAAATTGAAGTACTTAAAGCTGAACTCATAAAAACTATAACTATTACTAAATATACATAAAAAAAGTGCCCAAGATCATCTACATCAAGCAGAGTAAGCTAGCAGCATTGCCTCGTTGGATTACGAGGCTCGCTGTCCCAAGTAGCTGCAGCCCGATCCGATCCGAACCCTTCGGAGAATCTAGTCCGATCCGATCCGAACCCTTCGGAGAATCTAGTAGGGCACGGGGACGCGCACTAGTGCGCGATGCCGTTCCCTCTAGAAAACCTCCGAACGTGGTTCGTTTCACACGGCTTGACGGACCCTTTACGTTCCTCGCCGCCCCCAAACAAGCCCGGTGAAGCTGAAAATGCCGTATGAGGCAATCAGCAATCTCTCTCCAAAAAAAAAAGCTGCTAGCTCTACGTAATATCGTATAGTAGGTATTACTGCCACTCTTATAAAAATATCACGATATCAAGTGACGATGAGGCCGAAGGTGGAAGCACACTTGACCCAGACCTCGACCGCTGAGGAACTGGCTATCTTATCTCTACTGTCGGAACATTGCCGTTTTAGCGATCAACTTTGATAAGTATGATGGTAGGTAGTCAGGTAGATTAAGGATGAAGACAAACGAAAAAAAACGGAGCATAATTATTTTCTGGAAATCGAACGTGGGACTGTGTGTCTACGTATGTATTAAGCTAACATTCTGGGTCTGGCCTCAAAATAAGGAAACCCAGAAGGCAAGATTAAGGTACATACCGCGCTCGAGTAACGTACATACACATAGTTCTCAGGGACATGGATCTTGGAACAACTCGAAACAGTCTGAGCGCTGCTGTTGCGAGATTCCGAGGTTGTCTATGTGTGCGTTGCTCGAGCGTGTTTGTATGAAGCTTATTTTCTGCAGTCTTCTTTTTTTTTTCTTTAGTTGATGGCTTCGTGCGATTAGCACATTTAGCCGGTGTCAAAGTAATTTTTCTTACAAGTAATACATAAATAAACAATATTTCCTTCGTGTATGATGATGATGAAAGAACGATATACCCCCCAACCCCTCGAGTATCTCAGTAAAGATGTGGGGCTTTACTAAGTCCTCACGCGGACTTCTTGTGAGAATTTGAAAAGTGACGTTGCACTGTTCTGTTTAATTTGCCAACATTCATGCACACTCACGAACACTTAACGGTTAATAATCCACCATTATTTCACATTAATATTCGATATAACACAAATTTTAGAAAATAAAACAAAACCGCAGACATGACTCTTCACTTTCCCGCCAAGAAGTCCCTGCAGCCTCCTTAAAACGTTGTACCTACGTGTGTGAGTGGCGTTGAGCGTGTGTGGGACAACTCCGCCACCAAAGACGACATTTGGTAGTTTTTCTTTTTATTGGGGTCAACAAACAGTTTTACAATACTTTATAGTTAAAGATTGACAATAACTTAATTATTAATCGTAAAACCAACACCGTTAACCACGAATTAATCAAAAATATAGCAAAATTGAGAGTGTTAATGACGTTTGTAATTTTGATTTAACTAATTAATAGATTACAAAAACACAATGTTGAAAAAATTTCCACGAGCAGGATTTGAACCTGCACCCTTCTGACATACCGGGTCAGGTGCCTTTGGCTTTCAAAGTAAATAGTAAATAGTGTTGAATAACTTCGGCGGGCTGGTTAGAACCACGATAGCTCAATTGGAAGAGCACCTGACCCGGTATGTCAGAAGGGTGCAGGTTCAAATCCTGCTCGTGGAAATTTTTTCAACATTGTGTTTTTGTAATTTGTTTCGCAACAAAATTTGCCTTAAAATTATATAAATAAAAACAAATATAAAAAAATAATTAATAGATATTAACTTACTAATAATTAAATTTAATGTAATGCACGGTGTAAATATTAATAATTAATAATGTTAGTTGACTTTAGAGTTGACGTCCCGAGCAGTGGAAACTGCGAGTTGTACTCTTAGTCCAACGAGAAGTGAGCGAGCTTATATCTCCGGTAACCTAACTGGATATTAGGTAGTGGACTATACGTGTCCACGGGGCAACTCGCTTGAGACACTAGTCTTAAGAGTTCCGTATGAAGAATGCGCTTCGGCGCTGATCCGGCGTTATGACCTGACGCAGATGGTCCCTTGTGCTTGCGCAAGGATGTCTGACACCTAACTTTATAACCTGACGGTTATTGGGGGGTGTCAGTGTAAACTTTAAAGTCGTGTGTAGCGGGGTTGTTTTTTTGAAAGAATCGATATCCATTAGAAGACGAATCTAGTAGGAGACGGGGATAAGCTTGCGTGAAGCCAACCTCTCTAGAAACCCTCCGAGGTTATTTCGGTTACATAGCCTGAAACGTCAGGTACAGACGCCTGCACGTCAACCTACCACAAACTGTCAAATTTCCTCAATAGACTTTGAACTTTATGTTTAAGGTTTAAGATTGACAATGTATTGAAGAAATTTGACAGTTTTGGGTAGGTTGATGTGCAGGCGTGGTACACTGTAAAGGCCATTGACGGTTAATTTGTATTTTTGTATGTATGTATGTTTGTAACGAATATACTCAAAAACTGCTGGACCGATTTAAAAAAATATTTCAGTATTAGAATGCTACATTAGAGCTAAGTAACATAGGCTATATTAAAAAAAAAGTACGTACACCTGTGCGAAGCCGGGGTGGGCTGCTAGTGTTTTTATAAGCTCACCTTCTAGTCAAAGTCTAATTCAAATCATTTATTTAATATAAGCTTTCACAGGCATTTATTGACGTCAAAACTATAAATCAAAAAACTAAAACATTTGTTTAGACTAAGCTACTGAATTTACCACCAGTTCGGGGTCTTCATAGGTACTTAATTTGTGACATTTTCTGTGTACATTATTTCGAGCACAGATGTTTCAAGTAAACAATGTAACAATAAATAGTTAGTCATTATTTGGTAATAAGTATTGCATCAACTTACAGCAGTATTTTTAAAATTGTTAAGTACAATATACATTACATATACAATAGAGAAGATACTTATATACATTACATATACAATAGAGAAGATACTTATATACATTACATATACAATAGAGAAGATACTTACAAAAAAATATCTTACAATTACTTAATTATAATTACCTTTATAAGGAGATTAATAAGTGGCATTGGTTTACTCACATTGTCTTGTAATAGTTAATATTTGACTGTAAATCTTCCAACAAGCAAATAAATAAACACACCAATCCTGCATCATCTATTCTATAATTATACCTTGAAATCAGTGATTTCCTCGTTGTAGATAAGTATAGTCCATACTATTATTATCAGCAAAGTCAAAGGTTACCGCAATTATTGTAGAAATTTGCAGTTGTATTTGCAATAGTAGGTATATAACATGTACCAGCAATTTGTCGAATTTTGTCAGACTAATTTCCTATTGTATTGTATAAAATTCAATACTTTAAAAACTGAATAAAATATATATTTTTTAATAACAAAATAAAGTATAGCTTGTTACCCCGCAAGGACTGTACCATTCTATCAGTGAAAGAGTTTTTGGAATTGGACCATTTGTTAAGAGTACCGGATGAAGAATGCGCTTCGGCGCGTCCTGTTCCGGCGTTATGACCTGACGCAGATGGTCCCATGTGCTTGCGTATGGATAATCTGACACTACTTTGTAACCGCTAGGTTGGTAAGGGGTGTCAGTATAAACTTTAAAGTCGTGTGTAGCGGGGTGTCTCCCAATCCATCAATAGGGGATGCTCCAGCAGTGGGTACATAATAATGAGCTGGTGATGATGATGATGATGATGACTGCTTGACCACTGGTGCACTTATATATCGAACTGAATTATATTAAAATAATATACTTACTGTTTAATTTTCTGCTAACAAGTATGATTCGGACACGAGACACAAAAAAACTATTATCGGCCGCCCATAGTGCCCCTAATGCTATTCTGCAACAGTCCCAAAGACGACACTCTGACCCTATTTTCTTTGTAATTAGAGGACTAGAGCTCAATAAAGATAATAATAGATCAATAAATGTACCAGATAAAGGAACCGAAACAAAATGCATTTCGAAAGTGGTCATGTTTGCTCATACTATACAAAATGTTTTTAATTTGTTTATATAATTTTAACGCAAATTTTGTTGCGAAACAAATTACAAAAACACAATGTTGAAAAAATTTCCACGAGCAGGATTTGAATTTGCACCCTTCTGACATACCGGGTCAGGTGCACTTCCAATTGAGCTGTCGTGGTTCTAACCATCCCGCCGAAATTATTCAACACTATTTACTTTTTTACTTTGAAAGCCAAAGGCGCCAATTCAATGTCAACAACTACCGTCATTAATATTTTTACAAATACTAAAGAACAGTTAAGAAGTAGGCTAGCTATTTATAAAATGTTTTTGTTTTGTTTATATAATTTTAACGCAAATATTGTTGCGAAACAAATTACAAAAATTTTTTTTTTCATACTATACATTTAAATTTCGAATAACAAAATCTGAAAAAACATTAGATAGCACAACAATGCAAAATATAAGTACTTAATATTGCTGTCATCAAAACGTCATTGTGGCTTCGTGTCACCAAAGTCGCCTAGACTTCTTGGCGGGAAAGTGAAGTGTCGTGTCTGCGGTTTTGTTTTATTTTCTAAAATTTGTGTTATGTCGAATATTAATGTGAAATAATGGTGGATTATTAACCGTTAAGTGTTCGTAAGTGTGCATGGGTGTTGGCAAATGAAACAAAACAGTGCAACTTTGCTTTTCAAATTCTCTCAAGAAGTCCGCCGAGGAATTAGTAAAGCCCCACATCTTTACTGAGATACTCGAGGGGTTGAGGGCAATATCAGTTCTCACTTCTCATTTTTATTATCATTCATCATCATTCATCATCATAGTGACTGGAAGGAAATATTGTATATTTATGTATTACTTGTAAGAAAAATTACTTTGACACTGGCTAAATGTGCTAATCGCACGAAGCCATCAACTAAAAGAAAGAAAAAGTCGCCTACCGTTTTTCAAGCACTCGGGAATCTAGTATATACAGATCGAAGACATTGAGGGTAATCCTGCATTGATTGACATTTACATTTTCACATTCCGTATCTGTGGTTCAGTCGCATGATGTGGGTAAATGGAATTGGAACTTGTGTATTGTATAAAAGTATTTGTGAATAAAATTATCGAGTGATTGTTTTTAATATTAGTTTTGGAGACAAAGTGCTTTTCCAAAGGGAAAATGTAATATCAGCATTTTATCGATTAAATTAATTTTTGATAACCCAGTGATTTGTAAATAAAAGAACAATTTTAAACAAATGTAAGTTTACGAGTTCCGACGTGATGATATTATTTGGCGTAAACGTCATGAAGTATTTGCGACTAAAAAATTATTTTTGCCCCTACTAAAACTGAGATAACAGTTTTATTTTAATTGGATTGACATGACAAGAGGCCAAAGTCACTTAAAAATAAAGATTTTAAAAAATGGTCTTCAGCGCTTGCAATATTCGGATAAAGGATGGGTGACCACATCCGGAAGGCAAGTCAAGCATTGTTGCTGATGTTGGTGGTAAAGCCTTGAATTATAATTGAATTCCCTTTTTAAATCCCATCGGGTTGATATAAATTTAAATTACTTAAATATAACCAAAAATACACTATAAATATAATAAATAATTAATTCATTACAAATATGTACTTTGTTCTTTTAAGTAGAACTATGTTCAGTGTTCTTTTTTTTTAACTTCAAACCAGTAACTGTAGAAAAATAATAATTAAATGTTTTTTTTCGTTCTTCTTAATTATTGATACACTTTTCGATTTCTGTAAATAAATAGTTTACAGTGAATATGTATTCAATGTTTTTTCCTGAAATATCATCAGTTAATAATACGTAAATACTATTTATACATTATAATTAACAATTATTTTTTCTGTTTCAGGTGGCCAAATGGCGGTGGATTTCGTAACAACAAAATCAGAATAATAAAAAATATAAAAACATAACCACCAAAATATTACAATACTTATTTAACGTTTATTTTTAATTGAAATAGAATTTATGTGGACTACACTAGATGCAATAAAAATATACATATACAAATATAGATTATAACTAATAAGTGTTTGAGTGGAAGAGAAGTGAACTTCACAATGTATACATTTAATCGTGAGTATATAGTAGTATACTTATATTTTTATTAATTAATTTTTAAATAAGGCAGTGGGTTATAATTAAGAAGGAAATGGGGTGGCCGGTGCCCAGCAGTAGACATTATGGTTTATAATAAAATTGTTAGTAATATAACTATATATACTAATATTATATTGATTTTTTACCAGTATTTCAGTAAGTCAAACTGGAATCTAATGTAAGGATCTAAATGGAGATCCCCACACCGCAATTTTTTTTAAGTAACGTGGCCATTTGACGTTTATAAATACCACACGTTACTAAAAATTTTTGTTAGACACAATAATGTTTTGTTTGTATGTAGGAATCAATCAATGGAATTATTAATGTATATAATAAAAGGTTTGCTAGCCCATATCAGACGCTACCACAATGGCTTTGTCATTACTACAAACTGCACATTGTTCCAACCGGACATAAATAGGAAAGTTCCACAGAAATTGATAAAACCGTTAGTTAATTTTTACTTTTTTATTTTCAAGTGCTAATTGCTGCACTGAAGTTAAATTAAATATTCATAATTTTTTTATAAAATACAGTGAAAAAATTATTAAACGCCCACACCCGACCCAGCCAGGAATCGAACCTGGGTCTTCCGCAATCCGGGCGGCTGCACTGACCGCTATGCTACCGGGAAGGCTGACGTAAGCGCTGAATTTTGTCACTGCTATTTTAATGTTTTTGAGTGCTTTTTAGCGGCACTAGCGCCATCTATCCAAACGGTCGTTGCAACCGATGGCCATGCAGATTCATCTTTGCAGATGAAATACCACAAATTTGATAACACAACGCTATAGTAAATTTTACTTTTTTATTTTCAAGTGCTAATTGCTGCACTGAAGCTAAATTAAATATTCATAACCGTTACCGTTACCATCATACCGTTAGTTAATCATTAAAGGTAGGTTTTGAATAACGGATATACATATACGAGTATTACTTTGTATGAAGTGACGTCAGATGACTTCTTGGCGGGAAAATGAAGAGTAATTTAGATGCTGTATTGTTCCAAATTTCATAAAAAAAAGGGTTCTTGTCGAATACAAAATGTGAAGGGACTTCTTGGCGGGAAAGTGAAGAGTCATGTCTGCGGGTTTGTTTTAATTTCTAAAGTTTGTGTTATATCGAATATTAATGTGAAATAATGGTGGAGTATTAACCATTAAGTGTTCGTGAGCGTGCATGAGTGTTGGCAGATTAAACAGAACAAACAGTGCAACGTCACTTTTCAAATTCTCACAAGAAGTCTTGTGAGATTTTAGTAAAGACTCACATCTTTACTGAGATATTCAAGGGTTTAGGGGTATATCATTTCTCACTTTTCATTTCTAATATCATTTATCATCATCATACAGAAAGGAAATATTGTTTATTTATATGTATAACTTGCAAGAAAATTACTTTAACACTGGCTAAAATGTGCTAATCGCACGAAGCCATCAATTAAAGGAAAAAAAATATGTGAAATAATCTCAGAATAACAACTTTTAGTTAGTGTCTCGAGCTCCTCCGTGCTTCGGAAGGCACGTAAAGACGTTGGTCCCGGCTGCATATGCTGTCGTTAACAACCACCAATCCGCACTGGGCCCGCGTGGTGGTTTATGGCCCGTTTTCCCTATCCATCCATAGGGAAGGCTCGTGCCCCAGCAGTAAAATGAGCTGATGATGATGATGATGATGATGAGTGTTTTAAGAAAATAATGGTGGATGAGTGTTGGCAAATGAAACAAAACAGTGCAACGTCACTTTTTAAATTAGTTAGAAGTCTGCGTGAGATCTCAGTAAAGTTTGACATTTTACTAATACTCAAGGGCATTTGTTAGACCCAAATAGGTTGAAAGAGTATAAAAAAAAAACTTATTATAAACACATCAAATGGAATAACAATAATGAAATAAAAACGTAGGTAGGTAATTCAAACATTTTTAGGTAAACCCTAAAATTTCGTCTGTTTCGACTGTTTTACATAGAAGTAGTTAATTTTCTTAATTTTCATTTTATAAGGAATAATACAAGCTAGTGGAGTGGCGCCAATGTTCGACACGGTTTTCGACACGGTAAAAAATCTACATTAATGGTGCACGAATTTAGGGGTTTGGGGGTAGGGGGGGTTAGGGGGGGGGGGTAAAGGGCTACCCCCCGGTGTCATTCCCACTCGGAAGGAAGTACAGAGTTATGGTGATATATGCATTTGAAATCACACCAAAACTAACCTTACAATGTGTGAAAAAGTAATTGAAGATGGTTAGGGGGAAGGGGAAATGAGAGTGGAGAGGGGCCCCCTCAACAAGAGCTATGAAAAACTATATTTTTGTATGGAGCTACATTTCTGTTGCCTCATAAAAAAAAATTGACCTCGACATTCAAGACAATCGCTACGCAGGGCGCTGCCGATGCCGCCGCTGCGCTTCGCGATTGTCTTCAATTTCTAACCTATCACGTGACCTACAGGAGTAGGGCAGCTAGTATTTCTGTTGTCTAATAATACTAATAAAAAAAAATAAAACACCAAATAACATAAATAAAAAGTGGGTTAGATCTCTCATTTTTTTATAACAAAGTAGAATACTCGTTTTATACAAATTCGTGCACCATTATTGTAGATCCAAGCGTTCAACACTTTAAGCCCAGTTTTCGACATAATTATTGTCGCCAAAAAATAACATAGATTTTTATTAAAATTTTACGGGATGACCGCTAGGAAGTAGGTGGCCTGTATTCAATTGTTTCTAAAGACTAAAATCAGTTGCTAAACCCTGTTTTTAAGAAAACAATGTCGATCATTGGTCCCCGTCGAACACAGGTGCCATCTAAGTACCTAAGTATAAAAAAATTGTCGGGGTGCCAAGTGCGAGTTTCATTCGCTTAACGAAAACGAGAGTTTGTAAGGCAAAATGTTATCTCTTCTCGTATGTCGCCAGGAGGCTCTTTTTTTTTGAGAGAGATTGCTGATTGTCTCTTACGGCATTCTCAGCTTCACCGGGCTTTTTTGGGGGCGGCGAGGAACGTAAAGGGTCCCTCAAGCCGTGTGAAACGAATCACCTTCGGAGGTTATCTAGAGGGAACGGCATCGCGCACTAATGCGTGTCCCCGTGCCCTACTAGATTCTCCGAAGGGTTCGGATCGGATAGGGGAGCGGAGCAACCCGAGGGCGCCTCTAAAGGCTCGGATCTCGGCTCGGGTTGACCGGGCCGTGGAGGAGGAGAGAAGCGCCCGGGTACATGTCTGTACCTGGTGTAGAGCGCGTGTGAACCGGTTCTTCGTACCCTTGTTCTACGAGTACGGTGTCTTGGGCCTTAACTAGTGTGCATGTTTAGTGTATTCTGTAAATGTGTAGTGGCATTTAGAGGATCGTCGGGGTCATGTAGCACGTGTTTAGGACGCCTAGATGTGGATCGTCTTGTTGGTGGAAGGCTTCCAACATTATAGTTGGCGGCCGCCACAACAAGCGGGTTAGGGTGGTCGGGGGGTCAATGCCATACTAATTTTCGTTTTCGTAAACGTAATCGAATGAATACGGATAGTAAAAAACACACATTAGGAACCCTGAGATCGTTTCAATGAAACTACTTTCAGAATGTGTGTGCAGTAATTAAGTTACGTACCTACATCTATACGAGTATCCATTCTATACTATGAAGATAAAGACGCAACGTTTGTGGCTGTTTGTTTTTTTTTTTTTTTATATTTTACCGGTAAGCACAGTGCCTTGATCTCACCTGATGTTAAGTGATGATAAGGCCAATGATGGAAGCGCACTTCACCCGGGATCCGGACCCGGGGCTAGTGAGGTACTTACTGGCTATCTTATCTCTAGCTGCCGGAACACAACAATGCTGCAAACATTGATGTTATGGCGACATATTTAGATAAGATGGTGGTAGCTAGCCAGACGGACAAACAACCGCCACCTACCACCATCCAAACCGAGTACACAAATATGTACCCGCCGCTGGGAATCGAACCCAGGACCTCTGGGTCTAAACCGGTGGTCATAACCACTAGACCATGCAGGCGGTTATTTTTGTTGTTGTTGTTGTTGTTTGTTTGTCGTTTGTTTGTCGGGGCTAATCTCTGGAACTACGGGTACGATTCCAAAAATTATTTCACTGATAGAATGATATATACCTTGTGGGTACCTATCGTAGGTTATTATTTTATTTTGAAAAAAAAATATATTTCTTTTTAAAATCTCAAATCCACGCGGACGAAGTCGCAGGTAACGTAGTATATTTAAAGATAAACTAATCAAAATGTAAACGATGCATAAAAACTTTTGAAACGTAATAGTGCCTTCTTAGTCACCCATCCAAAGTATCGTCATCTCTCTTCAACTTATAATATCGATGTACGTGCGAAAGAGATGGCAACGTTGTTAATATCCAGGAATTCGGAATTTGCGGTTTCATCTCTATATTAGTCTGCTTTAATTTGTTTACTTGAATGTGAACGTTTGAATAGAATAATCATTCATTAACTATTTAATAGTGACGTCTGGAAAATACAATAGTTATAATAATATCGTTAGTCACGATAACGAGTGTATAAGTTAGAAGTTATAAGTTACATATTCTGAGTGGTAGAGTCACGCTGCGTTGCAGCACTTGCAGCACGAAATGGGCCGGCTCGCCAGGCGTAATACCACCCTCTCACAGAATATCGGCGTGAAACAATGGCACTCGTTGCTGTTGTGTTTCCTCCGGTGAGTGAAAGTACCGGAGGCCCACTCTCACCCCTCCCCCCTCCCGATTCCTACTCCCTCCTCAAGATCCAACTCCTTCCTCAAGGCCGGTAACGCATCTGCAATTACTTTGGTTTTGCGGGTGTCCATGGGCGGCGGTGATTACTTTCCATCAGGTGACCCGCCTGCTCGTTTGCCACCTTTTAGCTTAAAAAAAAAAACATAGATACACATAGATTTCAGATTTCAATCAATGCATGAGTACAGTAACATATTTGGTTAACCTTACTAGCTAGACGGTAATCCAAAAGGGATGTATTATTATACATCCTTATTATAAAGCTTTGTCTTACTGCATCCTTGCACTTGAGCTCGATGGCTCAGTGGTTAACGCACCCGGTCTGCGAGTGCTGAAGTTAAGCAACTTTCGCAAATGCCGTTCATTGGATGGGTAACCAAAAATGTATCATCTCGAGCTCCTCCACGCTTCGGAAAGCATGTAAAGCCGTTGGTCACGGCTGCATTAGAAGTCGTTAACAACCACCAATCCGCACTGGGCCTACGTGGTGGTTTATGGCCCTTTATCGGTTCGAAGGCTCGTGCCCCAGCAGTGGGGATATAAAATGAGCTGGTAGTGGATGATAATGATGGGTCATGTTTGCGAAAACAAAAACTTGTATGGCAATGCCAATGCACCAAATAGACGGTGGTGGTAACTAGGCATGGGGACTTATGACAAACGCTACCACCACCATAGGAATCGAACTTCTGAAATGACGGTCTTATCATCAGCTCATTTGATGTCCCCACTGCTGGGCACGAGCCTTCCCTATGGATGGATAGGAAGAACGGCCACGCGGGCCCAGTGCGGATTGGTGGCTATTAACGACTGTTAATGCAGCCGGGACCAACGGCTTTACGCGCCTTCCGAAACACGGAGGAGCTCGAGATGACACATTTTTGGTCACCCATCCAATGACCGGCCTTTGCGAAAGTTGTTTAACCTCAACACTCGCAGACCCGGAGCGTTAACCATCGAGCTCCTCAAAACATGACCGAATGATGACTAAACTTGCACTACGCACCATACGAATTGTATGTGTAAACAGTGCGAGAAAATAAACATTGAGATCGCTGTTGTGTGGTCAATTAAGCACGCTTAAGGCTTGACCTGACATTATACTCTACTTCCTAGTATAAATTAGAATAGATTATTTCCTTAGCGCGTTAAATGTAACATTGCAATGTGCTGAGATTTGTTTGTTTATCCAATGCGCCATTTTTCTCGTCCTTTTATTGCATTACAAATAATAAATAGAACTTTTAACTATTAAAATTATGTCGTCATCATCATAATATTGTCGTCATCTAAGCTGATAGACAAAGGCCTTACCCCCAAGGAACTCCAGTTATTTTTTGAAATAAATCTATTTTTAAGTATATATTATTGTTGAAAAAATTTCCACGAGCAGGATTTGAACCTGCACCCTTCTGACATACCGGGTCAGGTGCTCTCCCAATTGAGCTATCGTGGTTCTAACCAGCCCGCTGAAATTATTCAACACTATTTACTTTTTACTTTGAAATTACTACTTATTATTTACTTTTTACTTTTTACTTTGTAATTTGATTCGCAACAAATTTTTAACGCAAAAAAATTATATAAACAAAACAAAAACATTTAATATATTATTGTATTTTTTTTTTAATATTTAACTTTAACAATTTGGGAAAGACTCTTTACAATAAATTAATAAAGTTAAGTCTATATCTATACAAATTTTATAAATAAAAGCTTGTAAAGAGGAAAGCATTGTATTTTTTATTTTTGTATGTTGCAACGAATAAACTCAAAAACTACTAGACCGATTTAAATTTTCTATCACCATTAGATAGCTACATTAGCGCTGAGAAACTTAAGCTATATTAAAAAAATAAATGTCCACCCATGCGAAGCCTGGACAGGCCGCTAGTAATTTATAAAATCCGGAATCCCATACATAAACTTCATAGCTCTAATTCGGTCAAACTAATAAACCAATGTTTAAGGAAATAAAGAGATGATATCAATAATTAAACATTAACCGTGTTTTTGTTAGAGGCAAATAAATTTTAATTTTAATAATAGAATCAGTTGAAGGAACGATTTCTTTTAAATGTTTTGATTTCACTATAAAAAATAGAGTAAACTATTTTTTAAAGCAATATAATATTATTATTATGATTATAATTAGATCTCAATACTTCCTTTAAACATACAAAGTTTAATTCAAAATGGCTTTTTTTAGTAATACGCCTTATAAACAAAGATGAGTGTAAAGACTCTAGCCAACATAAACGGTCATTATAACTGAACTTATTCAGTTGAACTCTCATTATTACGTTACAACATCACTGGTTTGTTGAACTCGGTAATGAAACTTGACCTTCAACACTCATGGCTTCACATACATACATCAAAGTCGAGTAACTATGAAACAAATGAACTAATGAACCAATTCTGCAACTCCAAAGGAAACAAAAAAAATATATAAAAACTAGCTGACCCGGCAAACGTTTTTCTGTCATATCATTTTTCTGGACACCTTAATCACCCAGCGATAAAAAATATGCTTTACGACCTATCCTCATACCTACCGAATATACGTATAAAATTTCATAAAATTCGATCGGGCCGTTTCGGAGGAGTATGGCAAACATTGTGATACGAGAATTTTACACATATATATACAAGGTGGAAAGATCGAATGCCACATTGATGGCAACTACCTTAAATATTGGAAATATATTCTGTGTGACAGACACTTTCCTTTATTTAAAAAAAAAAACTGCAGTTATGGTTTTTTTTAAATCGCTTGCATTAAACGGGATCGAACCAGTCATATGCGACAAAAAATAACATGCCGTATTTTATGATGCAGATCGAAAGGGTTACTGATAAGGTGTATTTTTCTCTAAATAACAAACACAATCAAAATAACGGAAGGCCATGAAAACTAACAATTACCTTTATTTTTGTTTTCACCCGTCACGTGTTACGCACCGCAACTAGGTACTTTATTTATTGAAAATAGCAAATTGTACGCCATGGAGACTCACTATTATTTTGGAGAATAATTAATACTGCAATTATAGATTTTTTAAAAATCGTCTGTCTTAACCGGAAATCAAACCAATCAAATGTGGTAAAAATAACATGCCGTATTTTATGATGCAGATCGAAAGGGTCTTTCATATTGATCGTTTACAACACAAGTACCATGAATTAAATAAATACCGTGAGAACTAATTAAATCACACAATAAACAGTATTAATTTAATAAACTTACTAAAACCTTGCTAACTAATCAAATCAGTTGTTCAAAATGATCTCCATTTTCTCGTATGCATAAATTTATTCTTTTGAGGAATTGACTTTTTGTAGCTCTTCGCAGTGAATTGTGGTGAATATTAGTAATAGTTGCATGTTATTTTTTATTACAGACGATTGTTGATTGATTCTCTAAAAGTAAGTCTCCGTGGCGTACAATTTGCTATTTCCAATAATTAAAGTAGTGACGGGTAAAAACAAAATTAAAAGGTAATTGTTAGTTTTCATGGCCTTCCGTTATTTTGATTGTGTTTGTTATTTAGAGAAAAATTAACCTTATCAGTAACCCTTTCGATCTGCATCATAAAATACGGCATGTTATTTTTGGTCGCATTTGACTGATTCGAGTCGCGCCTGAGACAAGCAATTTTTCAAAAATACATAAATGCAGAATTTATTGTTTTTAAAAATAAAAGAAAGTCACCTTTACCTAGAATGTGCTATTAGTTGCCGTCCATGTGGCATGCGATCTTTCCACCCTGTATAGAGAAGATAGAGGAGTTGGATTTGCTTTGCCAATCTTGGGCGCCCAAAGAATATCTTTACACTTATATAATATTTTTTGAACCCTAATATAATATAATATTCAAGTAAATTGTTTTAAGTAATTTTACCGCCTCTTTTTAAATAAAAAGTCTTTGCCTTTGTCTTTGTCTTGTTTTATCTTAATTATAAATGACTAGTTGTTGCCCACGACTTCGTTCGCGAAGGCAGATCCGAGGCCTGTTATTAGCACAGTTAACACTACCTCAGGCTTCGGCGTTTCCATCTTTTAAATGTAAATAAAGATTTATTATTCTACTCTTTATTTATTTTCTTTCTTAAAACTAGATTTTTACAATATTTTAATATAAAAACAATAAAACATTGTTAAACATTATTATTATTGTTATTATACCATTTTGGTAAACTGTCCACTCCGCACTAAATGGCTGTAAATATATTTAATAAATACGTAGGTATCAATTGAGATACAAAAAAAACAGCCAACCTTTAAAACGTTCCAAAACAAGTTGCCGGATTATCTAAATGCGAAATGTTTTTATTCTGCCATTCAATTATGGAGCAATCGTTATGTAACCATTTTTTTGCTTAATGTCTATAACATGAAGACAGTAAAATAATTAATAATATTTTTTTATTTAACATAATATACATAATGGGTTTGTGATATCCAATCCGCATTTTGGAATGCGAGTGTGCTGATTCGCCCATATCCATCAATTGTAATGATGACTTGATTTCAATGTTGGAGATCTTTATCCAACAAGGGTCAGCTATAGGCTATATGTAGGGCTCGCTGGTGCTTTATAACAAAACCCCCACATTTTTTTTATATACGTTGCACGGCAAATTACACCATTTCACCTGATGTTAACTGGTGCAGCGTAAAAACAACGCAGCATCAGTCGCCCTCTACCCTGCCGGCCCACAAGGTGCCTCTTCACGCCTCGTTTGAAGGACCCCATATCATATGAAGGAGGGAAAACGTGTGCTGGCAGACTATTCCATCTTTTGGAGGTGCGACAAAGAAACGAGTCACCCAGTTTCTTAGTGCGCGATGGGATATTTGAGACAGTGAAGCGGTAACGCCGGAGAGCAACGTGTGTACTCCTATGGAGGAAGGGAGAAGGTGGGATGAGGACAAAGAGCTCTTCAGAGCACTCACCATAGTATAATATACATAATTTGTAGTAGACTGTATTTTTTTTTTACCGATCCGATCCGAACCCTTCGGAGAATCTAGTAGGGCACGGGAACGCGCACTAGTGCGCGACGCCGCTCCCTCTAGATAACCTCCGAAGGTGATTCGTTTCACACGGCTCGAGGGACCCTTTACGTTCCTCGCCGCCCCCAAAAAGCCCGGTGAAGCTGAAAATGCCGTAGAGGCAATCAGCAATCTCTCTCAAAAAAAAAAAGACTGTATTTTGATTATTTATTTGTTTAACAGTACAACGAAAGGCGTCCTAAGTCCAGTGGTGTTTGCGTGCAGCTAACTTCATAGTAACTTACTTCACACTTCCTAGCAATCAGCAAACTCTCAAACACCAAAAATATCCACCATTCTTTCACATTCGACAAACACACAAATTTATAGCAAACTATTTGTTGCCCGCGACTTCGTTCGCGAAGACTACGGTAAAAAAAAAAGAAAAAAAAAATAGTGTCCTATATGCTGAACTGGGTCATGGTCTGTTTATGAGGAAAGTTTCATTAAAATCCATTCAGTAGTTTTTACGTGAAAGAGTAACAAACATCCATCCATACTTACAAACTTTCGCGTTTATAATATTAAATAGGATGTATCAAAACTGCTAAAATTACTCTTTGCTTTCCCAGAAATGCTGCTTGGCAGCAGAATATGTATCTGTCGTATCACTTCACGAAATGCTCGAGAATTTCATGAAATGGTCGCAATTCATGAAATGTTTCACTGTCTATTGGCTAAATGATGATGTGGTTTGGGCAGATCAATGATCAGAAATCGTTTCTCGATATGGGCAACTAAACGCGCGGCTACTTCGTGAAATGGTCAATCTTTAGTGATCATATCTTAAAATATTTACATTACCCACCGTTGGAGGCGCTGATATCGTTTACTTTGTGTGCCGATACAATCGATTTGTACAATCTTAAACTGATTATAGAAAGTTAATATTTAGACAACATCACAGACATTGTTCTGATCCCAAGGTAAGTAGCTAAAGCACTCGTTTCATGGAAATCAGAAACAACGACGGTACCACAACCACCCAGACCCGACACAATATCGAAAAGTTCGTTTTCGACATGGACCCGACCGGGAATCGAACCCGGGACCTCAGAGTTAGCGCTGCCCAAAGTCCGGCGTGCAAGCCACTCGGCTACGGAGGTCGTCAAGAAAGTTAAACTACTTATATATATTTTAAACTGATTATAGAAACAATAAATCAGGGTGATTGAATCTAGCAGCTCAGTTTTGTGTAGACTTCCTCTAGAAACCTGTATTGTTTAAATATTAATTATTTAAATGTGAATAATAATGTTTAATTCTAGTCGAAACTAAATATTTTTACATATACTTAAGCCAATTTTTATTTACTAGAATTCACTTCACTACATATTATAATAGCTTATTTTTAGGGTTCCGTAGTCAACAAGATTTTTTTTAGGTTACCTCCCCTACACACGTGTACAAAAAAATACATACAAATATATTTTTTCTTGTCTACCCCATAGCGTGGGGTGTCGTTGGATAGCAATTTAAAAAAATAATAGATAATGTAAACAGTTTTTTGATTGAGGCATCCGTTTGTGAACTATTAAGTGTCGTCGTCCCCTGCTGACACCCCCCCCCCCCCCCACCCGCCAGACAAATGATGAATGATAATAGAAATGACAAATGAGAAATGATATACCCCCCAACCCCTCGAGTATCTCAGTAAAGATGTGGGGCTTTACAAAGTCCTCACGCGGACTTCTTGAGAGAATTTTGAAAAGTGCCGTTGCACTGTTTTGTTTTATTTGCTAACACTCATGCACACTCACGAACACTTAACGGTTAATAATCCACCATTGTTTCACATTAATATTGGACATAACACAAATTTTAGAAAATAAAACAAAACCGCAGGCATGACTCTCTTTCTTCACTTTCCCGCCAAGAAGCTTTAGCGACTTTATGACGAACAAATACTGGTGCCACTATACCACACCATACCATTATATAGTAATAACGAAAAGATTCGAAATCAACTTTATATAGTATAAAAAATAGATTACGACCGATTATCAGACCTACCGAATATACATATCATCATCGTCATCATCAGCTCATTTAGGTCCCCACTGCTGGGGCACGAGCCTTCCCTATGGATGGATAGGGAGAACGGGCCATAAACCACCACGCGGGCCCAGTGCGGATTGGTGGTTGTTAACGACTGCTAATACAGCCGGGACCAACGGCTTTACGTGCCTTCCGAAGCACGGAGGAGCTCGAGATGATAAATTTTTGGTCACTTATCCAATGACCGGCCTTTGCGTAAGTTGCTGAACCTCAACACTCGCAGACCGAGCGCGTTAACCACTGCGCCATCGAGCTCCTCAATATATACATAAAAATATACATACAAAATTTCATAAAAATCGATCGAGCCGTTTCGGAGGAGTATGGCCATTAACAATCACATGTACACGAGAAGAAGAATTTAAATAAATACTCGAGAGAATCCACATTTTGGTCCCCACAAATATATCGTGGGACTCTGCGGGGCTGGTGGCACCTCGCCGCCAGTTGGCAGTGCCAACAGGCGCGGACGGAGCGTGGTACACGCCCCCACTAATCGTGCGCTGCGTGCTGTCGGGGACATTCTTGCTCGGCACGATGAAATCGACCTATTTGCCGATAGATTGGGACACTTATGTAATGAGTTTCGTAAAATTTTAAATGAAATATGTATTTAATAGGTACCAAAATTGATTTTATTAAATTTTTTGTATATTTGATGTTTTACGTTTATTCTTTGGAAAAATTTTTGTTTGTATAATTTTGATAGTTTTCATTTATAATTTGACCTTTTGTAACATTTGTTTTATTGACTTTTTTGTTTATGTAATTTTGACGATATATGATTGTATTGATTGACATATTCTTATGATCTAAGAATTTCAAGTTAATAGTTAATCTTTTTAGCGCTTTGGATACAAATTCTGTTAGATTTTTGTATGAATAAATAAATAAATAAACAATAATTACATATTATAGAAGATTATACTTTGATCCCAAACGCCAACTAAAACCGGTGTGACGCAGCTAAGAGCTTAGTCCAAAACATTATAAACTAGTAAGACAAGTCCAGATATTTAGGATTAAGGCCTTTACCTATTACAACGTATACATTTATGAGATCACCAACAAGACATTAAAATTAGGTAAGTATAAAACCAGTCGTTGGGGAGACCCTTGAGGGACGCCTTTGTCCAGCGGTGACGTCTTTGGCTGAAATGATGATGATGATGATGAAGGTACAATACGCACAGTAATAAAGACTACTAGTTGCCTAGTGGTCGAAATTCGACCGTAATCTTTAGTACATATACTTACTGATTCATCTTCGCCGAGCCGAAACCGGTGAAGTTAACTAAATGAATTTTGGACTGTAGGTTTATTGAGTGACGTAACCAGCCACTAAGAAAGGATTTTACGGAAATCATACCCTAAGGGGGGGTAAAAGACGGGGTGAAAGTTTGTATGAAGGTCCGTCAGTTTGGAAGTTAAATCCTACCATGAAAATTGGTATTTAGTTTTTTGAAAACAAGTAAAGAATGACGTGTCTCAAGAATTTTGTTTATTTACCTTTAAAATAGTAAAAAAGGGAAGAAGTGTTTTAAGGGGAAATCGTTATTTTTAAAAAGTATTATCTATAAAAAAAAATAATTTGATTGATCTATAGAATTTTTAATAAAAAAATTAAGAATGACGTGTTTTTGCATTTTTCGAAAAACTTTCCCTAGAGGGGTGAAATAAGAGTGGACAGTTTGTATGGAAATCTGATATTCCTGAAATTTATGTAAAGGTATTTGGCCTGGTTAAAAATTTGTTAATTGTTTCAGGATTATCCCTACAGATGACCTTTGATAAGTTTGGCTTTTATAAAAACAATTACAAGTCGTGGTGCAAAGCGAGCAAAAGCTAGTTAATTATATTTTCAAGTTTGAAAATAAAATCTGTTTAATATTTGAGCAGAAGAGCCCAAATATTAAACATTGTACCCATTGCCATGTATATTAAAAAAATAACAACTTACCAGATTTAAATCAACCGCATTATTTTGTTTTATTTCGAGGAAAAATGTTTATTTATTTAATTTATTTACAAGTTTATGTACACACATAAAAGGGTAACAACATAAGCTCTACGGGGGAATTTAGTTCAAGGGCGATGCAAATGGAAACGTTATAAATAATAGTAGAATTAATGTGTACCTCCTGTAATAACTAAAATAAACTTACTTAAATATTTATAATACACATACATACTAATAATTGCATAAACAAAGGAAATTTAATGTACAAAACAAAGAGAAAAGGTGAAAAAATAATAATAAAAGAAATCAATATACATAGGACGCCAGAATCACCTGGACAGGTAGTGTTCCTTCAAACGCTTTTTAAAAGGCTGATGTAAGTAGAGTCCTGAATATTAGATGGCAGCGCGTTCCACAACTTGACAGCATGTAAGGAGAAGGAGCAGGAGAAAAAAATCGGTTTTATAGGATGGAGTTTTCAGTCGGTATAGGAGGTGGGACCTGCAGAGAGTACTAGGAGGATGAGAAAAGGAAAACCGTTCTTGCATATAGGATGGATAGGGTTTTTAAAGGACATTGAAGAGGAGACATAGAAGCCTATGTTTGTATATGTTTATTTTAGTTTTATACGTTAATTTTTAACTTCGCACCTACATGTTTATAATATGGAATTATGAACTTTAACTATGCCAAATCTCACACTTCTCTGTGCGCGCAATGTGTTTTTGCTTCATAAATACTAATGGAAATGTAAGTTTATTCGAACGTGATAACTGCAAGCAAAAAAAAATCAATGGTTAGGTATTTGTTATACAAGAGTGCAGTGGCTTTTTAACCACGTGCTCTATTTTGATGACCGGACAAGCGAAGGATTCTAAAATTGAATCACGAGCGCAACGAGTGATTCAAAAATTAGAATCCTGAGCGTTAGCGAGGGAATCAAAAGAGCACGAGGTGAAAAATCTTAGCACTCGAGTGCAACACGTAACTTTTCATCACACCTCAGCGAGGAAATGACTAAATGGAAAAAAAAAACATTTACAGCCTGGCGACAGACGGACAAACAGACGGACGGACAGATAGATAGACAGACAGCGGAGTCTTAGTACCTAATAGGGTCCTGTTTTACCCTTTGGGTACGGTACCCTAAAAAATATATGAACTTATTTGGGTTGTTCCCACTGTCACCAATGGCTCCGTTCCCACTGGTGACAAATGAGAAAAAATATAATAAAAAAAACTTAATTATTGTAGAAATTATTGATTAATACTGTGATTAAAAATGGTCGGAGTATATCATAACAATTACCTCGTTTGAATTTAATTCCCACTAGTACTGCAACAGACAATGGTGTTTTAGGACTGACAACAATTGGTATTTTTTTAATCCTAATTTTGACCAGTGGCAACAATTGGGATTTTAATAACCCAACTCTCGCCAGTAGCAACATCTGGGATCATGGTCAATGCGTCACCACTGGCAATAATTTTTTTTTCTTATTTGTCACCAGTGGGAACGAAGCCAGTGGTGACAACTAGGAACAACCCACTTATTTTACTTAAGTTTTTAATTGGCGCGATTAATTCGATTCTCTTTTAGATTGGTCTGCGATAGCTGAAGTTAAGCATCTTTTGCTTAGTGTCATTGGATGGATCTCCAACTTCATACTTCGAAAGGCACGTCGCAAATTGTCCCGGCTGCATTAGCAGTCGTTAACAAGCACCAATCTGCATTGGGCCCGCGTGGTGGTTTATGGCCCGTTTTTTGTGGTAGTTCAGTTATTTCTTAGATTAAATACGCGCAAACAACCGTATCCTGTAAAAAATTTGGAAAATCCTTTCTATTTTGTCTACATTATACAGGGTGTTTGGTAATATGTGTATATTCCCGAAACATAGCCATGCAACCAAGTACAAATAACGCCGTAGTGACATGCAAAAACATATTTATGAAGATTTACTTTTTCATACAAAATTTCAAATTTATTTTATTACATTATTTTTGTTCAACCCTGACATGTTTTGAGTTCTGTTTTGTTTGAATCGTAAGGTTGACGACCAAGAACAATGTATCAGCTGGGCCTAGGGTTGTCATTTTACAATTTTACTTAGTAACAAACAACCTTAATATCTCGGCTAAATGGTGCTTTTCTGGTATGTTTATAATTTTCCGGGGCTCTACGACCTGTGCCCAGAGTCATTTGCCGAGATAAAGAATATTATTACAGGTGATAATGAATATTTTTTGTACAATCACGGTATGATTCGCTGGTAGTGACCAGTGACCTTTAAATACGCTAATAGGTTGAGAATAGGATCTATGTAAATACACTTATATGCACTTAGCTTGCAGATACAGGTTCAGACTTTGGACCTTTAATGTTTTGGATTTTACCATGCGTCTACCAAATTACGGCCATTTAATTTTATCATGTTAATTACAGTTTTAACTATACTATTTAAAGTACCGCAAATGTTGTTGCGAAAAATTTACTAGGTATTTGAAAAAGTGTTGAAAATTTTTCCACGAGCGATTTTCGAACCCGCACCCCATGACATCAGGTGCACTACCAGGTACACAGCTATGGTAGTTATCGACATTAAATGAGGCACCTTTGAAAATTTGTGTGGCAAAATTTTAACTCTTCTCGTATGTCGCCAGGAGGCGCTGCTTCAATGTCAAAGTCAAAGTGAAATAATTTATTCAACACTAGCACAGCACTTCGCACGGGTGTACTTTTTTAAATATAGCCTATAAAATGTTTTTGTTTTGTTTATATAATTTTAACGCAAATTTTGTTGCGAAACAAATAATTTCGGCGGGCTGGTTAGAACCACGATAGCTCAATTGGAAGAGCACCTGACCCGGTATGTCAGAAGGGCGCAGGTTCAAATCCTGCTCGTGGAAATTTTTTCAACATTGTGTTTTTGTAATATAATTTTTGTAAATGTTTAAAATGAAACAACTTTTACGGATCTACTCGCGTTTATTTTACACATTAGTTTTAATTAATGTTTATCCTGACGTTTCGAACCCTATGCAGGGTCCGTGCTCATAGGGAGACTGAGGTGTTGGTCGTCTCATAATTAGTTAGTGGCTTGTATAACCCTCATTTAAATCACTCACTTTAAAAAACATTAGCCTATGTTACTCAGGGCTAATGTTGCATTCTAATGGTGAAAGAATTTTTTAAATCGGTCCAGTAGTTTTTGAGTTTATTCGTCACAAACATACATACATACATACATATAAAAATACAAAGGTTTCCTCTTTATAATATTAGTATAGATTAAACCTTCATAGGCATACAAATACGGCGGCATAATATTATATTGACGGCAAAACTATAAAACCGAGAAGAGCTGGCCAGAAGCTCAGGACGCTTATTTCTTTTTCTCAAATTTTGTACAATTTAGTACACATTCTTAGTTATGATGATATCTAATAATGCCATACTAATTTTAGGTTTCGTAAACGTAATCGAATGAATACATATAGTAAACAAAACACACACTAGAGAGAGAGAGAGAGAGAGAGAGAGAGAGAGAGAGAGAGAGAGAGAGAGAGAGATAAACATTTATTGACCACACACACTAATATACATAAAAATAAAAACAAACAACAACAATAGGTCAATCAGGACCCCGCCTCAGCTTGTGTTGTTGCGAACGAAGCGTGTCGCAACAACGCTGGTATTCTGGCGGAGCCTGCCGCCACCGCCACCACACTAGGCACCCTTTAACTCAGTAACGTTATTCCGTTTGGGCTACTGGGTGGTACAATCCGTAACAATAAAGTCTACAATGATTGTAAGTTAATAGCCTATAACTGTACCACTGCTGGGCAAACGCCTCCATCGTTAAAAATCAAGTCATCTACATTATTGCAAATGCGGGTTGGGTTGGTGATCAGCAAACCGGGCTAAGCATTGAACAAAATCCTAAAATTTTGCCCGACCTGGGAATTGAACCTTTGGGTATCAGGTCGAGCGCTTTGCCACTCGGCCACCGTTCGACTGCAATCATTGCAGCGATGACTTAATTTCCTTTACTATACATATGATTGCTTATCACCACGCTTGCCGAATGCGGGTTGGTGACCAAAAACCGAGCGGTTAGTCAAGGCCGCGAAGGCCTTTTTAAACTATGTTTCAATTAATTTTACACTTACATATGCACAGTATACAGGGTGTAATCGTTAAGTGAGCACAGGCGATTACTCCGAAACTATGAGAGATATCAAAAAACTTAAAACTGATAACGAAAGTACGTTATCTAATGTAATTAAAGCAATTGCACGACGTACACGATTCTGCAACTCTTCCAGACTGTGTATTCTGTGTATGATTAAGTTAAAATGAATACTAGACCACTTACAACAAGGAAATTAAAACCTTTCTACTAATCTCATACTAAATGTATGGGAGTGTTTAATGTAAAAATTTTAGATACCTCTAGTTTGATTTTTAAAAAGTTATTGATGCCATTTTACTCATTAGATAACGTACTTTCGTTATCAGTTTTAAGTTTTTTGATATCACTCATAGTTTTGAAATAATCGCCTGTGCACACTTAACGATTACACCCTGTATATCATCATCATCATTATCACTTTGTTCATCATTTTGTTTTATGTGTCACGTCTGTGGTTTTTGTACTAAATGTTTTGTCTATCTATCTATCTATCTATCTATCTATCTATCTATCACGAGTTCATTTTAAGTCCCCACGGCCTTCCCTACGGATGGATAGGGAGAACGGGCCATAAACCACCACGCGGGCCCAGTGCGGTTTGGTGTTGAATTTTTGGTCCATCCGATGACCGGCTTGTTACAAAAATTTTGCGAATCTCTGAGCATCTCAGTCTCAAACCAGTCTGAGCGCAGCTGTTTTGAGATTCTGTGCCAGTGAGAGGTTATCTGTGATGTGTGCGTTGATCGAGCTTCCTTATTTTGTGTTTCGGCTCCGTAGGTATTTCATCGTCGTCACGGGTAGGACGTCCCGCCCGATCCTCTAAATGCCACTACACATTTACAGAATACACTAAACATGCACACTAGTTTAGGCCCAAGACACCGTACTCGTAGAACAAGGGTACGACAAGCCGGTTCAAGCGCTCTATACCAGGTACAGACATGTTCCTGGGCGCTTCTCTCCTCCACCTCGGCTCGGTCAACCCGAGCCGAGGTCCGAGCCTTTAGAGGCGCCCTCGGATTGTTCCGCTCCCCGATCCGATCCGAACCCTGCCGTTCCCTCTAGAAAAAGGTGATTCGTTTCACACGGCTTGAGCAAACCTTTAAGTTTCTCGCTGCCCCCAAACAAGTGCGGTGAAGCTGAAAATGCTGAAAACGCTGAATCAGCAAACTCGCTCCAAAAAATTTCCAAACTCCAACAAACGAAAATTTGTATGGCAAAATTTTAACTCTTCTCGTATGTCGCCAGGAGGCGGTGTTTGAATGCCATACTAATTTTCGTTTTCGTAAACGTTATCTAATAAAAACGGATAGTAAGTGAAACTCACACTGGGCATCTGTGTATGCCCTTGGAAATTTCCAATAACAGCTTTATATACGTCTTTTACAGAACGGATGCATTTAAACTCTAGTCATTGAAAACTTTACGTAAAGGTTTTTACCCGTATTCACTTGATACAGTTTTACTTTCACAATAATTCAAGGACTGTACTGACGATTCAGCAGACATTGTTTTAGCGATAACGACTGATTTCTTAACCTTTTATTACGGCCTTTAATTACGATGCTTGTTGCATATTAAGACATCAATTACAGTTAATATGAAATTTAAAGAGCCCTAATTTTGTACTTTGTTGGAAAGTGAAAAATCGGTTAAAAACCTAAAAACCTTTTTCATAGTAAGCACTTGGCATTCGAGGGCTAAGTGTGAGTTATTTTTGACATTCGATCACGTTAATTAACGAGAACGAGAATTTTGTATGGCAAAATTTTAACTCTTCTCGTTTGCCGGAACACGACAATGCATGCCATTCTTGTGAAGTACTATGACTCTTTACAGGGCTTAGATAGAAAAAAGATGTGACATGTTCGGTGTCTAGATGTTTATTCAGAAAATATTACTCATTAAAAATAAACGATACAATTAACTTAGTCAACGACCTTATTCTCAATTGCTGAGAATGCTGCGCGTGTGTTCTAATTTTATGTTAATGCATGTTTGTGCAATGTTGCAATCACACTTCATCTCCCCTGAAAAAGTGGAAGGATCATCCCCTCCATGCAAAAGGAACAGACTCGTAACATTGAAAGCAAACTTAACTAACATGCAAGTAAATTAAATAGGTAAACAAAACTTAAACATTTTAACATAGTAAAATTATAATTATGTCATTTATTAAATTGTAGGTACATACACAAAACGTTTCAGAAAGCTAGCTCAAGCCTGATTTAATTTCAGCTGTTTACCCTTTACCGGTATTTTGTGCTAATACGAAATGACCGTGCTGGCGAGTGTGGAGGCGGCGTCGCTATCTACCTACGAAGTAACATTGCGTATTAGGTTCTTGAAATGTCCCCTTCCGCTTAATCGGCATCGGCTGAGTTCATTTTTCTTGAGCTCTCTATTAGGAGGGAGAAGATAGTTCTAGATATCGTCTACTGCCCACCTGGCGTTGACTATCATGCTAGCCTGGAATCTGCACTCGAGCCCTTTAGTGCTAGCTACCAACATCACCTTATTATGGGCGATTTTAACACTGATATTTTAAAACAACCCTTAAACTCTCATCCCTGATTGCTTCTCATAATTTTGTTGTCCTCCCACTTAATCATACCCATCACAACTTACATTCGCCTGACACCTGGCTCGATTTAATTATCACTTCCAACACTGACAATGTTCTCACTTATGCACAACATTTGGCTCCAGGGTTTTCTCGGCACGATCTTTTACTAACCAGTTACAGACTTCATATCACTAAACCGAAGTCAGTAGTGGTACCCATGCGTAATTTTGCCCGTATCGATCTTGATGCCCTTAAGCATGATGCGGCGCTTATCGACTGGTGCCCCATGCTTGAGTCGGCCAGTATAGATGTCATGGTTGAGCGCTTCAATGGGACTGTCATGGCGCTACTTGACAAGCACGCTCCGTTAAGACGTGTAAAGCTAAAGCGCCCTCCTGCGCCCTGGTTTACCAAAGGAGTGCGGATGGCTACAACTAGTCGCGATCATACTTTTCGCAAGTTCAAACGGGAACGTTCGGACGTGAATTGGGAGTCGTTTAGGGTTGCAAGAAACCGCTGCAATCAGACGGTGAGAGCAGCTAAACGCAGATATTTCCACAATGGTGTCACTAATTGTTCGCCGACCGATATATGGAAATTTCTTAAAAGTCTTGGTATTGGCAAAGCTTCAAGGAGTCCCTCATCACCCTCTTTTCAACAATCATTTCATCTTCTCCGACTCTTGACCACGCCACTAGATTAAAAACTCTTACTGAAATAGCCTCCATGCCCCCATCCAATTTAGAAAACTTTATTTTTTCTCTAGTGTCTACTGACGAACTTCGCAAAGTTCTTATTCTTCCAATTATTAATTACTAGTTGTTGCCCGCGACTTCGTTCGCAAAGACTACAGTAAAAAAAAAAAAAAAAAAAAAGTAAAAAAAAAGTATCCTATATGCTGGTTTGGGTCATGGTCTGTATGTGAGGAAAGTTTCATTAAAATCCATTCAGTAGTTTTTACGTGAAAGAGTAACAAACATCCATACATCCATACTTACAAACTTTCGCCTTTATAATAGTAGTAGGATGCTGATGTTTGCTATCCCGATTTAAATAAGGACCTTCTTAATAAATTAAATCGTCTTCTCAATAACTCAATACGCTTTATTTTTGGTTTACGCAAATACGACCATAAATCTTCCTATCGTCTTCAGCTTAAATGGCTGACCATCCCGCAACGTCGTAAGTCCAGAATTCTAACAACACTATTTTATGTATTAAATGATCCTAATTCTTCTTCTTACTTAGAATGTAGTTTCAGTTTCCTTAGCTCTACTCATGCCCGCCAACTGCCAACTTCGCTCATCAAATAATCACCTTCTCGCCACTCCTTTGCATCATTCAGGATTCGTTGCAAATTCCTTCACGGTTCAGGCCATCCAATTATGGAACCCTCTCCCCGAAAAAGTCAGACAAGTCATACAGTTACAAACATTGATGTTGGATGATTGGTGACATAAGATGGTGGTAGCAAGACAGGCGGACAAACAAGTCCTGCCACCAACCAAACCGAGTACACAAAAAACAATAAACATGTACCCCCACCGGGAATCGAACCAGAGACCAGGCCAGTGCCTCAGTAGTATCCCGAGGTGAGGGAGGATCCCGGGTGAAGTAAGCTTCCACCGCGTTGGCCTTATCGCCACTTAGTATCAGGTGAGATGTGGGATGTGTGTACCTACTACCCATTCAGTAGGTAGGTATATGTTTTGGCTGTGGAGAAGAGCGGAAGCAAGAAACTGCACAGCGGGATATAAATATATATTACATAACGCATTGCACAATAAATTAACAAGTTAAGTTAGGTATCAAGTAAATAGCATGACGTTTCGCTTTTCCTATGACCTTCCTGTCTGTTCACCTGTACTACCTATAAATATTCAGGCCCTATCAGAATAACAGCGCTACTGTGTCATTCTGAACATCCATGAATGACACAGCAGCTTATGCTGTGACAGGGCCCTTTAACTTCACACTGCCTGTTCTAATATTTTTTTATTTTTTTTATTTTTCGTTTATTGTTGTATTTATTGTATTTATGTTGTATTATAATTAAGTGTGTACTAAGTTAATAAAAACTTTTCTATTCTATTCTATTCTATTCTTGTACAATGATCAAAATTAAAGACTGTTTATATCGAAACGTTTAGTAGCACAAAATAAATTGTGTGCTTCTTTAAATTTCGTTTAGTTTTAAATAATTCAAACAATTGCCTTATCCCAAAATGCCAATAATGTAAAAAGAAACACGACACACTTAACAGGTTAACAGACAAAACTTGTTCAAATATTTGTTGGTAATCAATGTTAAAGTCAAAGTCAAAGCAAGGTGAACTTATTTTTTTTCAAATAAACTTTAAAAAAGTGCTTTTGATTAGTCCAAAATTTTTTTTACCTACTCACCATTCCGGACTTCTATTTTTTAGCTGTGGATAAGAAAGGGCGCGAGAAACTGCAATTTTATCTCAATCCCATAATGTTCAAAATGTGGTGGGAATATACATCCCTCTGACATTGACAGGGTTAAGCACTATCATCATCACCGTTATCATCAGCCTATATTAATCCACTGGTGGACATAGGCATCTCCTTGTGTACGCCACTGAGCGCGATCCGTGGCTACTCTCATCCAGCTCTTGCCACTGCCAGCCACTTTGCGGAGATCTTCGCGCCACTACAAAGTAAGGAGGCTGCAGAAAGTGAGCTTCATACAAACGAGCTCGAGCAACGCACACATAGACAACCTCGCAACACGGAATCTCGCAACGGCTGCGCGCGAGCTGGGGTTCTATTTTGATTCCTTCGCCTCGAGTCGAGCGCTTGGTTTCTACTGATTTTCGTTCGACATTTGACTATCCATGTTTTTGAATCGCTCGACCGCAACGAGTGCCCTCACCCACTCGTTGCAGTCGAGCGACACAAAGCGATTGATAGAATTACTGTCAAAATCAATGCGTTGTGTCAATGTCATGTCACTTGTTTGTTTGTGTCATTGAAAGTTTGAAATTGCCAAAATAAGTAAATACAAGCAAAACAGCTTTTCGTTCTGAGGAAAATAATTACTACTACTTTGAAAACAACTTGAATATGAATCTAGAGGAATAATTAGTGCACCTTAGTTATTTAAGCAGTGGAGAAGAAGATAGTATCTGCGTGAAACGGATAATCGCATGTCGCATAAGTCGCATGCGACAACGCAATGTCATACGTGCGATTTAAAAATAGATCCCCAATTCCGAGATGTCATTTAATTTCATTTCGTCCGCCGTATTTTTTTAATTTTTATTATATTATTAGAGAAACATAGGTAATACCTGATATTACACAAACAGGTGCACAAGTTTACCAGTGCACAATTTTTCTGGAGCGACTCAGAATCGGTAAGTAAACAACTTTCTCATAGAAACTTAGGTCGAAATAAAACAAACATTTTTGGACACCCATACTGTAGCGTAGGTAGGGTACACTTGATTAAAATGTTTTTGTTTTGTTTATATAATTTTAACGCAAATTTTGTTGCGAAACAAATTACAAAAACTACAAAAAAATTACAAAAAAATGTTGAAAAAATTTCCACGAGCAGGATTTGACCCTGCACCCTTCTGACATCTTCTGTATTAGTAAAAATATTATGATCAGATGTTAATGACGGTAGTTGTTGACATTGAATTGTCGCCTTTGGCTTTCAAAGTAAAAAAGTAAATAGTGTTGAATAATTTCGGCGGGCTGGTTAGAACTACGGTAGCTCAATTGGAAGAGCACCTGACCCGGGTATTTGAGAAGGGTGCAGGTTCAAATCCTGCTCGTGAAAATTTTTTCAACATTTGTGTTTTTGTAATACATTTGATTAGCCTGATTTGTATGAAGAGTCTCCACCGATTCTTAGTCGCTCCAGAAAATTTGTGCACTGGTAAAAAAAAAAATCCTGTATAAAGAATTAAAAAGAGGAGCTCGATGGCGCAGTGGTTAACGCACTCGGTCTGCGATTGCTGAAGTTAAGCAACTTTCGCAAAGGCCGGTCATCGGATGGGTGACCAAATTTTTTTCATCTTGGGCTCCTCCGTGCTTCGAAAGGCACGTTAACAAAATTTGCGTAAGATTATAAAATAAAATGTTTTTGTTTTGTTTTATCCCGGCTTCGGGTATCGGGCCGAGCGCAAAGCCACTCGGCCCACCGAGGCGTTCTCAAGTAAAATTGTTGTTTTAATATAAGGCTTCGCAGACGTTGACGTCAAAATCTATAAAAAAAAATCCAAATAAATAAGTTGTTCGCAATTTCGATGAGCCTTCGACGGAATAAAGCTGGCCAGACACTCGAAATGCTCTTTTAATTATTTTATGTATTAGGACCACCAACATAACGTACACCAGTTAAATTAAAAAAAATAATTAAAATAGAAGTGCTGTCTTGCTAACCGGTTGCCACGGCATGCAAATGTGGCTAGCAAAAAAGATATTTTTTGTTTTTTTTTATTTTTAAACTTCTTCTAATGCGGGTCCAGTACGAAAACGGTTGGAAATCTGGGTTCTCTTTTTTTATTATTATTTTCTCTGACGTTAACAGACCACACCACAGTCTACCGGTGACCACGGACCTTGCAAGGTCAGGATAAAATAATATTTAATTTTTTTTAAAGTTAGTTTCTCTTACTTTGCCAATGTAACATTATAAATTGTACAATGTTGGGGGGTAACCACGAGCTCTTATAGTAGTATCGCAGTTGTGAAAACCAGACGCGTGTAGCGGCGAATATACACGCGTCTCTTTTCCACAACTGCAATAATACTGCTATAGAGCTCATAGCCAGGGAGCAGGATGCCGGTACATAGACGATTCTTTATTGATTTATTGGGCAGCCAACAAACACATCTTACAGTACGCCTGCACATCAGACAAACACAAACTGACAAATTTTCTCAATATACTTTGAACTTTATGTATATGAAATATGGTTGTACATTTTATTGAAGAAATTTGACAGTTTTGGATAGGTTGACGTGAAGGCGTCCGTCTGTACCACCAAACGAACAGTAGGTATAGGGAGAATGCAAAACTTAATCTAAGTACAGTTTTCAATTTAATATTAGCTGACCGGCGGACTTCGTACCGCTTTTTGTTGTTGTCTAGTAAAATTTTATCTTGTAAATTTAACTAAACTTAAACCGCCTTACAAATAAACAAAGAATAAGGTCCGAATAGTTATTCCATGTTTTGTTTCTGTCATGTAAATGTAATTTCAATTAGAATAAAAGAGTAAAAAAGTAAATAGTGTTGAATAATTTCGGCGGGCTGGTTAGAACCACGATAGCTCAATTGGAAGAGCAGCTGACTCGGTATGTCAGAAGGGTGCAGGTGCAAATCCTGCTCGTGGAAATTTTTTCAACATTTGTAATTTGTTTAACAACAAAATTTGCGTTAAAATTATATAAACAAAACAAAAACATTTTTTGAGTGTGTTCAAGTGGATTCGAGAACGGTTTAGATTTACAATTGGACCCGGTAGGTGGCGCTGCTATAGAATCCATTATGGGATACGGGTGTTCTTAAGCGGACGGATGATTTCTTTGTTTTGTTGTCGTGGAAACTGTCAACGTTTTGTTTGTTTTATTGTCGTGGAAACTGTCAAAGCGGTACGAAGTCCGCCGGTCAGCTAATATTAAATTGAAAACTGTACTTAGATTAAGTTTTGCATTCTACCTATACCTACTGTTCGTTTGGTGGTACAGACGGACGCCTTCACGTCAACCTATCCAAAACTGTCAAATTTCTTCAATAAAATGTACAACCATTTTTCATATACATAAAGTTCAAAGTATATTGAGGAAATTTGTCAGTTTGTGTTTGTCTGATGTGCAGGCGTACTGTAAGATGTTTTTGTTGGCTGCCCAATAAATAAATAAAGAATCGTCTATGTACCGGCATCCTGCTCCCTGGCTATGAGCTCTATAGCAGTATTATTGCAGTTGTGGAAAAGAGACGCGTGTATATTCGCCGCTACACGCGTCTGGTTTTCACAACTGCGATAATACTACTATAAGAGCTCGTGGTTACCCCCCAACATTGTACAATTTATAATGTTACATTGGCAAAGTAAGAGAAACTAACTTTAAAAAAAATTAATATTGGCGCGCTCATTTTAAATATTATTTTATCCTGACCTTGCAAGGTCCGTGGTCACCGGTAGACTGTGGTGTGGTCTGTTAACGTCAGATAAAATAATAATAAAAAAAGAGAACCCAGATTTCCAACCGATTTCGTACTGGACCCGCATTAGAAGAAGTAAAAAATTAAAAATATTAAAAAAACAAAAAATAGCTTTTTTGCTAGCCACATTTGCATGCCGTGGCAACCGGTTAGCAAGACAGCACTTCTATTTTAATTATTTTTTTAATTTAACTGGCGTATGTTATCTTGGTGGTCCTAATACATAAAAAAATTAAAAGAGCATTCCGAGTGTCTGGCCAGCTTTATTCCGTCGAAGGCTCATCGAAATTGCGAACAACTTATTCATTTGGATTTTTTTCTATAGATTTTGACGTCAACGCCTGCGAAGCCTTATATTAAAATAACAATTTTACTTGAGAACGCCTCGGTGGGCCGAGTGGCTTTGCGCTCGGCCCGATACCCGAAGCCGGGACAAGTGGATTTTTTGTTGCACAGTCCGGGTTTGTGATCACCAACCCAAATTTGGCAATTTGGGGTCATTACTCGTCAATTCTAGTGATCACTTGATTTCAATGATAATGGCCTTTTCCCAGCAGTGGGACAGTCATAAGCTGTTTACTTTACTTACTTACGATTAATTTAATTTTGTCTATTGCATAGTTTTTGACTTATATAAGTGCCTGCGAAGGCTTATATTTAAAAAACAAACAATTTTACTTGACTAACACTTTTTTCTCGTTTTTTGCGTTTATTTGGTACCTACCACAGACCAAATATAGGTCTGTGGTACCAACGCATAAAAAAATATCTTGTACTTACGCATAACTTATAATCACATACATTAGTTACTATTAAATATAATGTACATAATTATTTACTCTATGACATCGTGCGCAAGTTTCCATAGGTAAACAAATAAACCCTTAGTCTATGATAACAACCAGATGACAGCTTCATCGGAAATATCTAGAATGCGCATTTTGAAGCCACTCGGCCGGCTCGTACGTACTCGCACGGCGAAGGTGTTCAAGTAAACTGTTGCAAAATTGATATAAGGCCCAAGGAACCCGCGGCGGCGACTCATTAGATCGTCGGTCGGCCGGAGTACACAAGGCCCGTCAGCCATTTTTTAAGTCTCGCGACGCGGTGGTTGCGACCTCATTTGTCTATACTCTGTGGTAACGAAACCCCGCCAAATGAAGCCAGATTAAAGACTGATAGTTGACAAAAGCGACACGACACTGTCCATTAACGTGTCCAAAATCACGGAATCAATGACATAATGTTAGGGCGCTATTAAAATGCAATAAAATACGTGATTAGTCGTTATTTGTAACTGGTTGTACGCACGCACATTTTCATTGTTCGTTTTGGAATTTGTGTGTGTGTTGTTGTTCCGAGTATTGAAAAGACTGTTATTTTTTTAATTGTGTTTTTTTTTTAATGAAAAAAATGAAAGACTTTGTTCAAATTTGGAACAGAGTGACGGCGCGCCGTTACTCGAATGTGAACGTTGGTGATCGAGAACTGAGTGACTTATCGAGTAATCGATTGAAACAGTCCGATATTAATACGTTTGAAGTGAACTTTGCTGAGTGCGAGGGTTTGAACTCGAAGTTTAACGATGACATCGATTTCAACGAGCGGAAGGATGCGATTATTAATCGATTGTTCGAGCAGAGGAAGAAAGGACAAGTAGCCAGACAGCCAAAATGTAAGTCATAATCGTATACATTAATCATAACAGTAAGTCAACACATAAAAGACAAATTACTTTTAAATTAACTTAAACCTCTTTTAAATTGTAGGTACTAATTAGTTATATTCTTTGTCATAGTCGAATATATTAAAATTTATTGTGTCTTGTTGTTATGGTACATATATCTTGCAATATTATAAATTATCCCTTAAAATACAACTATATGTGTAAGAATTAGAGAAAAAAAGCGGATTGCCCTCTGACGGCATTTTCAGCTTCACCGGGCTTGTTTGGGGGCGGCGAGGAGCGTAAAGGGTCCCTCAAGCCGTGTGAAACGAATCACCTTCGGAGGTTTTCTAGAGGGAACAGCATCGTGCACCAGTGCGCGTCCCCGTGCCCTACTAGATTCTCCGAAAGGTTCGGATCGGATCGGGGGTTATAAGTAAATAAGTAAAATATTTATTGATTCTCTTAAACAAAAAAAATACAAACATTATTAACAATATTCTTAAGATTATAGGGCAGTTCGACAGTTAACACACAGGGTTTGAAGTTTTCTTCGCCATAAAATATTATAGATATTCATAAAATGGTTTTGTTTTGTTTATATAATTTTAACGGAAATTTTGTTGCGAAACAAATACATAAATAGATATTCATTTAAATTTCACTGGAAGACAGCCGGGAAGGAGGTCCGTAATCAATTGAAGGGTACAGGGGAAAAGGGGTCACTGTCAAACGTGACCCATTGTGAGTCACATAATCAAAACCCTTATTTACTTTGTAACCTTATTTATTTAACACTTTCATACAGTGGCACTTAAAACTATGTTATGTAGCATAAATTACATTGGGGTTTGTATTCTTCATTATTTCTTTAGGTAAAATTACTTTTAAGATAATAAATAATGTAATCACAAAATTACTTCTAACAAAGACCATAGTCAATAATGATCGTTTTTACAATTTGAGTAGGTACTCAATTTAATTAAAATATTCCAGATATGTGTTAATAAAAATATTATAATAACCTGCCATAATACTTAAATTGGAAAAAAAAAACAAGGAAAAAAATTGTGTTAGTCAATAACTTTGACCCTTTTAACATGTTCACCGACTATGGAGGGTGACAATGATCTTTCTTTGATGGAGCCATACAATTTTCTTATAGCTGATCTTTTTTAGCGTTTTTCATTAATAAAGCCAAGAAGCTTTTTAGGGTTCCGTAGTCAACAAGGAACCCTTATAGTTTCGCCATGTCCGTCCGTCTGTCTGTCTGTCTGTCCCCAGCCTAGCTCACTAGCTCATAGACTCTTAGTACTAGGAAGCTGTAATTTTTACAGTCCAAGCCAAATCGTAAGATAATGTCCAAGTAGGTTTTTGTAGCATAAAGTTTGTTCTGTCAAGTCCACTTTTGTAGGCTCCAAACCCTAAAAGTCATCAATCCCACCTCACAAAAAAGTAAAAAAAGTGTACGGGTGAACAGCCCACATATAGTCACAGCCCATACGTGGGCCCATATGTGGTTTTAGCATTTAACAGTGAACCTGTTAAATGCTAAAACCAGTGGCTGACCCCTTTTTATATGATTTAAGAAAAAAAATCGTTTAGTGGTTCCTGAACACGCACAGGTGCCACTAACCCTATCTATCTTCAACTTTAATAAAAAACAATTTCTTCGTTGCCACAAAAATGGTAAAAAAAAATATATCAAATCTACACGTCAGAACAGCATTTTAAACAGTAGCGTATATTTTAAGCCCAGTTTGGTGGTAGGATTCGGTTTAAAGTCTGCATGGCCAGCTACCAACATCTTAGTTTACAATGCCTTAAACACAATGTTGTTAGAAGCACTGTAGTTCTGCCAGTAAGATCATAAAGCCAGTTCCTCAGTAGTTGAGGATTACTGGTTTACTAGGACTTATTACCATTAGGTGAGGTAAATGTCAAGTGCTTCCACCAAGTAAAATAAAAAAATAGGCAAAAACTAAATGATTAATAAAAAGTCTAACATAACTGGTTCGCTGGAGGATCGCTTTATATCGATAACACTACTTACAATTAGATACAACTTTACATTCAAAGTTTAATATTCAAATGAAAATAAAAATTTGTTTATCTGAAAATTTTACTTAGCATAGGCTTCGAAACGTCAGGATAAACATTAATTAAAACTAACATTTAAATTTTTCTTAATTTTTGTGGATTACTAGATAATCAGTAACTACAAAATGTTTCTGTTCTATTATTACAAATTTAAATAGTTTATTTATGTTAAAATTAATGTGTATGCTGTGACAATCAAAGTATTCTCTTTGTCACACCCAACTTAATAATACACTTCTCTATAGTTTTATTAAATAACATAAATAAGGAAACTGATTAGTAGATATGCGTGTCACGGTATTTTTCCAAGGCTCATCTATAAATAATTAACTGAAAATGTTACCTTCTGACGCTAAAATTTATGCTAATACAATTCGATTATTATAAAATTATAACTGCTTGGAAGACGCGTTATTTATAGACTATTTACGTTTAAATTTAAAAATTTGCTTGTAAACACCACAGAGTTGAAGATCTTTAAAAATAGTAAAAAATCTATTTTAATATCTACTTATCATTATTGCCATATAATATAGGTACATGTCCCACTACTGGGCTCAGATCCTCCCCCATAAAATATGATCATACTAATATTATAAAGAGGAAAGCTTTGTATCTGTGTATTTTTGTATTATTGTTTGTAATGCATAAACTCAAAAACTACTGGACCGATTCAAAAAAAAATATTTCACCATTAGAATGCTACATTAGAGCTGAGTAACATAGGTTAATTATTAAAAAAATATTTCCACCCGTGCGAAGCCGGGACGGGCCGCTAGTATAAGATAATTTATTTATTGGTCACTTCCCAAACTAATTATTAGTAAGACTTAAATATAAAAATCCAAAATTTGTGAAGAGCTAAAAGGCCTAAATATGTTTATTTTTTAAAATGTTTACTTATAAAACCGCATATCGAAAGATCGGTCAGAATCAACATAGGTTCTATATAAGTAAAATGGCGGATACGTCAGACTTTCCAAACAAAAGAAGGCGACGGTCCTTTTCTCCTCAGTCGCTGTCCAACTACAAAATCCCATTTTTAGGTTAAATTTTCGTTGGACAAATTCCAAAATACACTGGCTGTTTTTTTTCGTTCTTATTTTATTTTATTTTATTTTATTAGGGAAACAAACAGCTTTATATCACACATATAAATAATTAAAAAAATATAATACAGTAGCCTTTAAAGTTTCCACTGCTAACTTGTACAAAAATAACGGCTTGTTGAACAACAATGCGAAAGAAAAACTTACTGCATGCAAACGTACTTATTGCATTAATTCCGCTATTCCTTTGACATCATTTAGCAATGTATTAAAATATTAGTTGAAATTAAAAATGTGTATGAATGACTTATGATCTGTTGCCTTGCTGCCGTTGCGTTAAAAAAAAAAGGCTTCGGATCTTTTTGCGGTTGTTTTGAATGCATATATTATGGTATCTTCATCATATCATTGACCATAATTCAATCCAACCCAATATTGGTTTCTGGGTTATCAACATAAAGCTGACTATCAAATGTCTTTACAATAAATATATTATATATCTATTTATTTAAAATCTAGATGTTTTATGAAAAAATAAAACAATATTGGTTTTCTAATAAGTATTAGGTACGTATGAGTTATACTTAATTTCATCTGCGTACTTTAGTAATTGAAAAATATAATTATTTAAATAAACACTGTTTAGAGGTGACTCTGCATTCGTTTTCTATCGAAGAAATTCTAGAATTCTGTATTTTGGAAACAATAAAATCGTTGCAAATATAGTCTTTTATAACATACTAGTGGCCCGCTCGCAACCTCGTCCGCTTGAAAAAACACCCGTACCCCATGATGGACCCATATAGCAGCGCCACCTACCAGGTCCAATTGTAAATCTAAACCATTCTCGAATCTACTTGAACATACACAAAAAATTTCATCCAAATCGGTCCTGCCGTTTAGAAGGAGTTCAGTGACATACACACGCACAGAAGATTTATTTATACAATACTAGCGACCCGCCCCGGCTTCGCACGGGTGCAATGCTGGTACACGCAACTGACGCAACCGCTATGTCCCTGCATTTTAAATCTGTAATATCTTCGAAAATATTCATTTAAATCACATGCTGTAAAGGTCCATATTGATCTATATTAAATGCACAATGTATTTAAGGTACTTAATTGGATAAGGATTAATGCTGTATTGCTTAAAATCGCTTCGTAAATAAGCCATTATTTATTATAAAAAGTAAAAGATAACAAAAATATTACTGTGGGTTATCCCTAAGAGATAGACATAATATACTATCGCGGACTTTTTTGTAGATTTTTTAAGGTGTACAATACTGTAGTACATTATTTTGATCTATCTCGTAGGGTTCAGCCAGCGTTTGCAATGTAAGCGCAAAAAAATGTGAAACCTCTAAAATTATCAGTGTTTCTCTACCATATTATGCATGTATTTATACATATAAACCTTCCTCTTGAATCACTTTATCTATTAAAAAAACCGCATCAAAATCCGATGCGTAGTTTTAAAGATCTAAGCATTCATACGTACGTACATACATACATACATAGGGACAGCGGGAAGCGATTTTGTTTTATACTATGTAGTGATGTAACAAAAACTGTCCGATCTGTTAAAGGTGTTATTAATTAGGTATCGAGATTTACGTAATTATTTACGTATTTTAAAGTAATATGTGAAAAAAAAATACATACTGTATAAAGATATATTTTTTTGCGTTGTGTGTTGTATACTTTCATCGCCACGCCGTATAGAAGAAGATATTATGTTAGTCTACAAGGTGGTTTTCTTATGCCGGACGACTATAATTCCTCACGAGGCTTTCCAGGTATCTCGTCCTCCCGCCAACAGGCATACAACTACAACTAATAAAAATATTCCATATTAGAAAATTCTTAGGATTGATTACCTATAATAATGAGTCATAATATTTTCCCATTGTCACTGCAAAGGTATACAAATTCGCGGAACCATAACCAGCAAAGATTTACATTGTGATGAAGCGAAACGTTCGTATGCGTAGCCAGATCAGGTATTTTATTAATTCATACGTCACTAGATAATTGCAGTCCGCTCTGACGTAGGTACGCACTCGCACTGTCACGCGCTGTGTATCGTAAATTATACCGTGTTCGGGATTTAAAAACCGTCCAAAAAGTTTGCATGCCAAACTTTAAATTTTTGATTGCTTATACCAGGTTCGATATTCGAATTATTCTTGCATGCCTTTGTAGATGCTTTGTAATAGGTATTGTGTTTTTGTTTTGTTTTCAAAATGGCGCACGGGACGATTTCGTATTGGAAAATTGATAATTAGAAAAAAACAGAGTCGTTTTTCGTTGTCTACGCCAAACTTTTCTTTACGGTTTACAATACCTAAGAATTAAATATCTTTAGGTCTAACATGTTACTAATGGTGTGTTTTACCAAAGACAAACACCATAAGTACTAAAAAGGTGTGGAATAGAATGCATCATTCAATACAATACCTATGAAAGCTTATTGTCAATAAAATATTATTATCCCACATTATACTACATTCTCAAACAAACGTAAAATATCAAGTTCAGTAGTATAGTGTAAAAATAAATCAATTCAACAATGAAAACCGTTTAGATATATTCGTTCATGTTAGACATTTTTTGTTTAACTCATCTTATTTTAGATGAGGATTTTAAAACATAAAATAAAATTAATAGCCACAATTCTTTTTATTTGAAAATTAACGGTTTTTTATAGAACACAAGCTTACCAACTAATTGTCATCAATAAATCTATAAGCGGTATTCTGTTTAATACACACACGCGCTACTTTTGAATGCGGCCTAAAACATGAGATAAGTGCGAGCAACTGAGCATAGTCAAAATGTCGTCAGTATACACACGCCTGCACATCAGACTACAACAAACTGTTTAAACTTTCTTTTTAAAGGACTTCTTGGCGGGAAAGTGAAGAGACATGTCTGCGGTTTTGTTTTATTTTCTAAAATTTGTGTTATGTCGAATATTAATGTGAAATAATGGTAAATCATTAACCGTTAAGTGTTCGCAAGTGTGCATGAGTGTTGGCAAATGAAACAAAACAGTGCAACATCACTTTTCAAATTCTCTAAAGAAGTCCGCCCGAGGACTTAGTAAAGCCCCACATCTTTACCGAGATACTCGAGGGGTTGGAGGAGGGTATATCATTTCTATTATCATTCATCATCATCATACAAGAAGGAAATATTGTTTATTTATATATTTACTTGTAAGAAAAATTACTTTGACACTAATCTAATCTAATGCTAATCGCACGAAGCCATTAACTAAAGAAAAAAACGGAAAAAAACGGTTGAACTTTTATTGAAGAAATTTGACAGTTTTGGATAGATTGATGTGCTGGCGTCTGTTCATTGTCATGCATTTGTAAGTATTATACAAAGTGTAATAGAAAGGTGTGGTCATAATGAAAAGATCGAAATTGTATCCGATATACGTAGATCTTGTATTGTGTTGTTACTAAGATATAAATTATTAACAAATATTTATATTAGTGAAGTCATGCGCACCAGGCGCACATAAACAAGCATCGGTGATTATAAATGTAAGTAAACAGAGGTTTCTAAACCACTAGGGCTGTAATTGGTTTATTTTTATGTGACGTCACAATAAGAATATTTAATTTCAAAATTGCATAACAATTTAAAGTGAATACCCGTATCCTATAAAACCCTAAAGCAGCGCCACCTACCGTATCCAATTATATGCATGTATTATACGTGTAAACCTTCCTCTTGAACCCGATCCGATCCGAACCTTTCGCACAGGGCAGCACGGGGACGCGCACTAGTGCGCGATGCCGTTCCCTCTAGAAAACCTCCGAAGGTGATTCGTTTCACACGGCTTGAGGGCCCCTTTACGTTCCTCGCCGCCCCCAAACAAGACCGGTGAAGCTGAAAATGCCGTATGAGGCAATCAGCAATCTCTCTAAAAAAAAAAGCACGCTATCTACCGTTGCGTAGTTTTAATGATCTAAGCATACATAGGGACAGACAGACATACTATCTAGTGATCTTAGTGACTCTGCATACAAGATCGGGATCGGATACACTTTGGACCTTTTCATTTTGGCCACACCTTTCTGTTGCACAAGTGATACCAGTGTTCGACCTTAAATCATTAAAAATAAGGGTCAGTCGTTGAATTTTGATATACCTATACAAATGCTTTTTCTTCAGCGGTTTTAGTAATTAGTCGACGTACTGTCCCACTGCAGGGCAAAGACCTCCATCATTGAAATCAAGTCATCGCTACAATTCATGGGCAATGGCTTAATCAGCGCGCTTGCCAAATGCGGGTTGGATGTTTACAAACCGAGCTGTGCATCTAAAAATCCGAAACACTTGCCCGATCTGGGCATCGAACACAGTACATTCGGGAATCAAGCACTTTGCCACTCAGCCACCAATAAGTGTATGATCAAAGCGATTTTAAAACGTATTAGGTATATTTCGTTTGCGTGTTTCTCAAATAAAGTGACTAAAATATTTAATAATACACTATATTGATTATGTTATTGTTATTGGTTATGTCAGAATAACATCCGCTCCTGCAGCCGCTGAGTCATCGACCTTTTTGTCATAAGTAAAAAAAAATTGTTTGTCAATATTTGTATAATTTATTGTATTGTTTTTTGGATGTTTCGGACAAATAATTTTATTTGATACGCTTCGGCGGGCAAAGTTTGTTTTGGATATTTTGATGCAAAGGGTTTGTAGGACACGTTAACTACAACCCAAAACAAACCAAAACAGACAGATCAACCTTTTGCCGCCAATAAGTAAAAAAAAAGTAAAAAGTAATAACGTTAGCACAGCACCGTAAAATCAGAGAAAAAATAAACCCATAAAGGTTTTTTGAAATAAGAACGAAATTTGGAACGTCACACTTCGTGGTACCGCCAAAAAGGTTTTAACGGGAACTTCTTGGCTGTAAAGTGAAAAGTCATGTAAGTTTGCAGTTCTGTTTTATTTTCTTAAATTTTACAATCATGCCGATGACAGATTTTGAACAACTATACTATAACATTCTAATGCATCTAATATTTCCATAAAAAACATTTTTTTTGCGAAAAATTAAGATTTTTGTTTAATTTAAAATTCGTGCCAAAACGCTCTCTAGTGTCATGACAACTGTTTCGTTTCGAAATTCGTTGTTTTACTTGTTTTACCTATTTACACATTTTTACTATAAATAGTCAACAGGGTTTGGGGGAATATCATTTATGACTATTCATTTCTATTAGCAATCATTACTATCTATTAATAAAGAAAATATTGTTTTGGTATTAATATAATTTGTACGAAAAATTACTTTGACACCGGCTTAATGTGCTGACCGCACGATGCCACTAATCAACATAAAAAAATAAAAGAAAAAATCGAGGATTTTTGAAATGAGAACAAAACTTCAAAAACGTTACGCTTGTTGGTCCCGCCGAAAAGGTTTTTACCGTTTTACGCCATTTATCGCATTTATCGCAAGTTCGCATACGGACAACACGATGTGAATTATGTTACACTACAAACCATTAAGTAAATACGTGTCATAGGCTTCCTACTCTTAGGACAAAGAAAATAAACAACTAACTGTCACAAGAAAATGTATACAATTTAATGACTCGGGAGTTTTTGCTTCCTTAATTTGCCTCAACCAGATGACATAATTATAATGAGGTTTGTTACTACGAATACAATAAAACATAAGTGCTTCATCGTATAACTTAAATAACTTTATTCTAATAATTATATTGAAATATTACCTATAAAAACACAAATGTTGAAAAAATTTCCACGAGCAGGATTTGAACCTGCACCCTTCGGCGCATAATAATTTCATAATAATTTCGGCGGGCTGGTTAGAACCACGATAGTTCAACTGGAAGAGCACCTGACACGGTATATCAGAAGGGTGCAGGTTCAAATCCTGCTCGTGGAAATTTTTTCAACATTTGTGTTTTTGTAATTTGTTTCGCAACAAAATTTGCGTTAAAATTATATAAACAAAACAAAAACATTTTATAAATAGCTTGCCTATTTCTTAACTGATATTTAGTATTTGTAAAAATATTATGATCGGGTGTTAATGACGGTAGTTCTTGACATTGAATGGGTGCCTTTGGCTTTCAAAGTAAAAAAGTAAATAGTGTTGAATAATTTCGGCGGGCTGGTTAGAACCACTATAGCTCAATTGGAAGAGCACCTGACCCGGTATGTCAGAAGGGTGCAGGTTCAAATCCTGCTCGTGGAAATTTTTTCAACATTTGTGTTTTTGTAATTTGTTTCGCAACAAAATTTGCGTTAAAATTATATAAACAAAACAAAAACATTTTATATTACCTATACTTAAATGGTCAGGCAAAATATTTCGTATTTTTTCGATGAAAAGCCCGCCGAGTTTGTGATCACCAACCCGCATTTGGCAAGCATGGCGATTGAGCCAGTACCTACCCATAAGTTGTAGCGATGACTCGATTTCAATTTTTGCCCAGTAGCAGGACATTCTATACTTTAATTTTAGTTATTATTATTGAAAATACTGCTCGTTTTTGCCCAATAATGCTAATTCAGATTAAACCCTTTACTTGGCAAAGTTTTTTTTGTGAATTATATTTTTTTTATAACTCGATTTTTTTTGTAAGTTAAGTGTCTCAAATAACCCACTATGCCAAGAATAGGGTTAACATGCCTATCAGCCTTATTACTGTTATTAGGACCTCTCACTTATCATACGTGTATGTTTTTTGACAACAACTTACTTACGGAAATATTGTTCCTATAACTTGTGAACATGACAATTTTTTTTTGTATACTAAGTTTTTGAATATATAGGTAATTCATAGATTAAAGACGTTTTATAAAAAAAAGTTTGCCTACATCTTGAGTTTATGGATTTTAATCGTAATAATTCGTCATCGTAATAATTGGTATCATTAATTTATTAAATGGTATAAATGGTTTTCTTCTTTTCTTTCTTATTATAAAAGGCAAAATCAAGGACACTAATCTTGTCGTGTAGCGTGGACAACCAGCATTCTTTGTATCGGCTAACATAAACCGCACGTGCCTGAGATTCGTCTGAAATACTAATTACAAAACATTTACAATTTGCACGTTCGCACATATTTATACAGTATTCTAACGTTGACTGTACATTTTATACAACATGTAAGTAAACACTTCGTTAATTAATGAGGTGCTCGACGGTGGCGCAGTGGTTAACGCGCCCGGTCTACAAGTGCTGAGGCTAAGCAACTTTCGCAAAGGCCGGTCATCGGATGGGTGACCAAAAATGTATCATCTCGAGCTCCTCCCGCAAGCCGTTCCCGGCTGCATTAGTAGTCGTAAAAAACCACCGCACCGCACTGGGCCCGCATGCTGGTTTATGGCCCGTCCATCCATAGGGAAGGCTCGTGCCCCAGCAGTGGGGGACATAAAAAATGAGCTGATGCTTATGACGATGATGAATATCACGCGTGCCATCGCTGATAATAACGAATCTATAGAAGTATTAATTACTAACAAGAAAATGCATTTATACTGCAGAATAAACAGTACTGCATAGTATATATATCGCGTAATCCATTATCATATCATAAGCTTTGTACACATTGATTGTCAATAGGGTGAACCGGTAATGTTGTTTTAATGACTGGCGTTGTTGTTGGTACAGTCGCCGACAGAAATAAGTTAACACTTCAGTGTCGTGTTTTAAGGTAGTGACCCCAGTTGAGTGTCTGGCAAGAAACAGTGACTCTTTTTTATATCTTACGGGTAAGCACTTGGCCTTCATTTCACCTGATGTTAAGTGACGATGATAATGCCAAAGGTGGAAGCGCACTTCACCCGGATTCTCAATTACTGAGACACTGGCTATCTTATCCAGCTGCCGGAACACAACAATGCTACAAACATTGATGTTATGGCGACATATTTAGACAATATGGTCCACAAATATTTTAAAATCAAAATTAGCCAAATCGGTCCAGCCATTCTCGAGTTTTAGCGAGACAAACGGACAGCAATTGATTTTTATATACATAGAAGATGAAGATTTGGCGACGAAAATTCACATTTTTTTATTTTTCCTGTCGTTTTTTATTGTTATAATATTGTTTAACAATAATCATTTGTAGTTAGATATTGTAAAAAGAACGCCGCGTGGTGGTTTATGTAATATTCTGAGGATCATGGCCTGTTGCCCCTGTGGTGTTTCCGTCCCTATGAAAGGCTCGTGCCCTAGCAGTGGGGACATAAAATAAATCTGGTGATGATTGAACTGTCAACAAATAAGTATAGTGAAAAAATTAAATGCCTACCCGACCCAGCCAGGAATCGAAGCTGGGTCTTCCGCAATCTGGGCGGCTGCACTGACCATTATGCTACCGGGAAGGCTGACGTAAGCACTGATTTTTTTTTCATTATATTTCACTATATTTTATAAATAAGCTTTAAATGCAACAATAAGCACTTAAAATTAAAAAAATAAATTGGTCAAAAGAAAAATCAAAATTCGTTTTTATTTTTCTTTTCTGTTTTTTTACTCTTTTCTCTATTAAAGAAACCTGAATGAATTATCTACAAACGCAATAATTAAAAACATCGATCTACCAATGAACAGAATGCATGTTTTAACACATCTAGCGGAGTGGTGTTGTAAGAGATCACAGCGGGTCGGCGACCTTGGACTACATTTTTTTTTAATCTTATTTATTTATTGTTCGTATCTATTTGTTTATCATCTTTAACTTCGTTAATAAATATAATGCAACATGCCTGTATTTTTAGAGGAGTTTCTGTTTGTTTACAGCTGTTAACGTACAAAACGATTGACCGGATTTTTAAGTGTTTAGCTTTTCGGTATTTCATAAAAATTTCAAATCATTAAGTAAGTTTTAATGAAATTTACTTTGACTACGGAAAATACAGGACTCTTAATAACCAGTAGAATAGATTTCAAAAAACTTTTAAACAAATAAAGTCATTTATGCGATCTGAAGTACACTGTAGAAAGTTTCAAATGGGAGCGAAGATAATTTAATACCGCGTTTTGTGTGCGGGTGGAGAGGACAGAGCAGGTTTTTATAAAAAAAACAATATCAAACAATAGTTATTTGTGCAACAGCCGTTTTTTGGTTTGGTCTTGCTCTCGTGTAACACACATAACTATTCACTTCAGCAGCGAGAACTCTTTAGGAGATTAAATATATTACGTAACATTATTGAAACTAGAAATAAATATTTACAAGTTAAATATCAGTTTTATTTTTACTGCAAGTAAATACTTATTTTCGTTTAAATACAACAATTTTAAACAAATTATACAAATTTTTATCTAACTAGCTTCAGCGGTATAGGCTCGGCGATGTTGACTCAGTCAGTCAGGACAAGTCATTATATGTATATCTTATCATATGTATATAGATCGAAGATTTCAAAAAGCAATATTGGCTAGCATATGACGACCTCCTTGGTCGAGTGGTTTGTGCACCGGTTTTCATGGTGTCGCCATCTCTGAGGTCCCGGGTTCGATCCCCGGTCGGGTTAATTTTGAAATTATTGTTTTTCTAAATTGTCTCGGGTCTGGGTGTTTTCTATGTATAATAAGTATGTATTTAAGTATTTTAAGTATGTTTATCCGTTGTCTAGTAACCATTTAACGAGTTTCATAATGAAGCTTCTCTTGGGCTAGATAATTGGTGTGAGTGTAGGAAAGTTTATTATTATTATTATTATTATTATTTAAAAAAAAAAAAAAAAAATTGACTGCTGACACTACTGAAACACATTTTTTTCACATCTCGAGATTTTGTAAACAAACAGTTTTGAATGCGTTCACGAATTCAAAAAAAATTGTTGTCAAGTTTTGTGTACGCTAAAAATGACGATTTTTAAACATCCATAATTTATAACTGTTAAAGTGCATGTCGTAGTATCTTATATTTTTAGACGGCATCTAATTTAGAAGATGTAGTGACAAAAATTGAGAAAGGCATGCTGAGATGGTTTGGCCATGTCGAGAGAATGGATGAAGAACGATTGACGAAAAAAGTGTATGAGGCGAGTGTGAATGAAAGTGTTGGTAGGGGTACACCTAGGCGGACGTTTCGAGATCAAATCAGGGACGTCTTGAAAAAAGGCCAGGTCAAGAGTACCCTAAACCGAAGAGCATGTATGAAGGGAATAATGAAAGTGGACGAAGCGAAACAAGTATGTAAGGATCGTAGCAAGTGGAAAGAAGTGGTCTCTGCCTACCCCTACGGGAAAGAGGCGTGATTATATGTATGTATGTATGTATCTAATTTATACTATATAATGTAGGTACTAAAGTCTCGTGGCTCGTGCGTGACCGTTCTTGATCCCGTAATTTTTTTAGGTGAATGTCCATTGTCTTCCTGATAACACTATCTTAGTTAGTAAATCACCATTTATCTCTTAACTGGCTGTTTATTTATAAACCGTTTATATCAATAATTATCTTTGAAATGTGATGTTTTGATCGTAAATCTATTTTATCACTGGCATTGAGTTTCAAGTTTTCGTGTTTGCAGGTTTTAGTACAGACGGACGCCTGCACATCGACCTATCAAAAGCTGTTAAATTTCTTCAACACATTTTCAACTATATGCCTTATACATAAAGTACTAAGTCTATTGATAAAATTTGACAGTTTGTGGTAGCCTCATAGTGCAGGCGTGTGTGTGTACAAACAACAAAGAAACATATTTATAAGTACTTCTAAATTCTTAACTACCATATGAAAAATACATTAATTCATGTACAGTTTTAATAGCCCTTTTTAAAAGTCTATCCTTGATTTGATGATTTATGCTTTACTAGTTGTTGCCCGCGACTTCGTTCGCGAAGGCTACAGTAAAAAAAAAAAAAGTATCCTATATGCTGGTCTGAATCATGGTCTGTATATGAGGAAAGTTTCATTAAAATCCATTCAGTAGTTTTTACGTGAAAGAGTAACAAACATCCATCCACACTTACAAAATTTCGCGTTTATAATATTAGTAGGATCCGTTGTCTAGTAACCATTTAACGAGTTTCATAACGAAGCTTCTCTTGGGCTAGACAATTGGTGTGAGTGTAGGAAAGTTTATTTATTTATTTATTTTAATATCACTATGCCATCGGTTCGAATAGTTTATAGGGCGGGAGACCATGTACTGAGAAGAACTGGCAGGATGTGTGCGTGTCTTTTTGTCAAAAGGCAAAATTATATATACACGGTGACTTTTTATTGGTGATCAGGACCTACTGATTCCGACTAAGTAAACGATAGCCATTGCAATAATAATAAAACTTACATGTCAGCGTTCCATTTTTTATTTTTTTTGTTAAATTTAATAACTATGAATATTAAAATCATGGTCATCCTACTCCTCCTTGTTACAAATAAAACCTCTTCTTATGTACAGGTACAACGATGATAACAAACCTCATTGAAGATTTAAAGTTTTTCATGTTATTAGTAGTAAACTGTCAAATGGCAGACAACGTAAAAAAAAATCACTTCAATCTTCACTTCATAAAAATGTAGGAAGACCATACATTCTAATTCATATTGGTTACCCAATTAAAATAACAAATTTAATTTATAAAAAGACAACATGTAACTACTATTATTATTGCAATGGGCATCATTTACTTAGTCATTAGGTCCTGATCACCGATAAAAAGTCACCGTGTATATGTTATATTATTAAACTTTTTTTTATTATATAGGGTAGTAGCACCAGAGCTCAACACTTTAACCCTTTAATGGGCAGAGCATTTTGACATTTTTTATTTGTTTTCGACCTTATGTTAAGGTAATAAAGTTAAAATTATGGTGTCCAATAAATGGACAATGTAAAGGGTTAGGCCGGGTTTCCACTGACGCGGAGCGGGGCAGTGCGGTGCGGAGGGCGGGAGCGGGTGCACGACGCCGCGCCGCTTGACTCGCGCGCAGTGCATCATAGTAGTTATCATCGTTACGTCATAAGGTGTATACGTATCAAAATGGATGAGACTCCGCTCCGCTCCGCTTCACTACTCCGCTCTGCTCCGCTTCAATGAAAACACTCACCACTTTTCACCGCTCCTCTCCGTCCAGCTCCGCGTCAGTGGAAACCCGGCCTAAAACCCATTTTTCGACAAAAAATAATTATATTTAAATTTTACGGGATGACAGTTGAGAAGCAGGTTTTTTTTTCCCTTTGGTTGATGGCTTTGTGACCTTTGTGCGATTAGCACATTTAGCCAGTGTCAAAGTATTTTTTCTTACAAGTAATACATAAATAAACAATATTTCCTTCTTGAATGATGATGATGAATGATAATAGAAATGAGAAGTGAGAAATGATATACCATCCAACCCCTCGAGTATCTCAGTAAAGATGTGGGGCTTTACTAAGTCCTCGGGCGGACTTCTTGAGAGAATTTGAAAAGTGACGTTGCACTGTTTTGTTGCATGTGCCAACTGCCACCACTCATGTACACTCACGAACACTTAACGGTTATTAATCCACCATTATTTCACATTAATGTTCGACATGTCACAAATTTTTCAAAATATTTACTTCACTTTCCCGCCAAAAGTCCAAGAAGCAGGTTGTCAGTATTAAGATTAAGAATCAGTTGCTGACCCTTTTTTAAACGATTATAGGAAGTAAATGTCGATCGCTGGTTCCTTTTTTTTTTCCTTTTTTTCCTTTTTTTTTCCTTTTTTTTCCTTTTTTTCCTTTTATTATACTAGTGTGTCACTTTGTCCTAAGAATATGAATACAGTTAGCAGAAAAGGTCATTCCTGTATTCCTCTTTTGTTATTCTTCAACGGTAAAATAACATTTTAAAATCTTTCAACACCTTCTAGAATGTTCTAAACGGATTGATCAATCGTCGTCGATTGTCAACTTTTCGTCGCCATATTATAATGCAGTTAAGGAGTCGTTAAACTCGTTGCTTTCAAGTCGCAAAAAAAGTGACAAGTTCAAACCGGCTTTCATTGTTAGAAACAGTGTTGTATCGATCTAACGGTAACACCATTCACATGAAAGCTTCAAATTTTACAATTAGCCTAATTTAAAATGAGTTAACACATTTTCTATAGTAGAAAAAAGAAAAGCAACGAATAAATTTTAATTTTAATTCACCTATCGCAAGGATTGCACTGTTTATAAATCCTACTAATATTATAAACGCGAAAGTTTGTAAGTATGGATGGATGTTTGTTACTCTTTCACGTAAAAACTACTGAATGGATTTTAATGAAACTTTCCTCATATACAGACCATGACCCAGACCAGCATACATATATACCTTTTCTTTTTTTTTTTTGCTGTAGTCTTCGCGAACGAAGTCGCGGGCAACAACTAGTTTGTAATAAATGTAAGTAAGTACCTAATAAAGGAGTTAGTTAAGTGCTTTTACAACCTCATTAGGTTTTTAGTATGTAATGGTTGTGTACTGAGTTAAGTTTTTTTGAAAATACTAACAATTAAGTAATAAAAATAATGAAAACGAGAATTCGTATAGGTATTACTATTGAAACAGCGCCTCCTGGGTGCTTAATGCGAGGATTGTTTTTCATTCAGAGAATTCGTCACCAACCAACTTCCACACTGGCACAGAATAACCAGTTAATAGTACTACGGGCTTCCCCCCCCCCCCCCCCCCCGTGGTGGTTTACTTTACGGCCCGTTCTCGCTGTGGTGTAAACGTCCACAGGGAAGGCTCATGCCCCGAAGTGGGAATAAAAAATGAGCTAAGGACGCCCGACATTTTGTATGGCACTGAAGCAGTGGCTCAATAATTAATAATCTATAAAGTTCTTGTTATTATAATGCTTTTTATGAATTTCGATAGTGGATTTAAATTGCATTAAATTGTTGGATGAGGGATTTTTAAACGTTGTTGTTGTTCTTTGGCTTTCGTTTTAACATTACAGGATTATTGTAATAAAGGTCTGTCAACTGAAGGTCCTGGGTTCAATACTCAAGTCGGGCATGTGTTACGAAATATCCGATGCGTATCGCAGGCTTGTGATCACCAATCGGGGTTGTTCCGCTCCCGACCCGATCCGAACCTCTTGCAAGAATCTAGTAGATAGGGAACAGAACACGCTTGCTGATGCCATTCCCTCAAGAAAACCTTTAACGGTGTTTCGAGCACGCGGCTTCAGGAACCCTTTGAGTTTCTCACCTCCCCCGCAAAAGTTAGCGGTTAGTTAAAGGTTGCGGTAAAAAGTTTAAGGCCTTAATTATTATTATAAGGCGTATTATTCTTAATGTAAATAATTATTATTCTTAATGTTAATAATTCTTATTAAACCTAATATGGTCCGAAGCACGTTTTGCTTTCACAATTTCCGCTCAGCACAAGTTTCCTAATAAAACAAACATTACATCGAGCAGGTATCGTTTTCTTATCGATTATCTAATCGATTGTTCGTCACGTCTCATTACTGGGGATCTATTTTTGAATCGCACGTATAACATTGTGTTGTCGCATGCGACTTAAGTCACACTCGTCTCCCAAGTCGCATGACGCCGACTTTCCGTATTTTTGAATCGTTCGTTTCCGGTGCTGCCAATATAACACGAAATGTTGGATGTATCCGTTCCACTAAGAATTTAGAGAAAACCGGTAACAACCGCAATGAAAACGGAACGTAATATCCATGTTTCTATTGGCTGTTAAAAACAACCTTTGCTTTTTAATAGAAAAAACTATCAATGACACAAACAAACGAGTGACATGACATTAACACAACGCATTGATTTTGACGGTTATTCTATCAATCGCTTTGTGTCGCTCGACTGCTGCAACGAGTGGGAGAGGGCACTTGTTGCGGTCTCGAGCGATTCAAAAAAAGGTAAGTACATTTTAAGTGCTCACCAAAATAATTTTTATACCCGAATATACACACATCAGAATAATTGTACGTTTTGTATATATATTCTTTTTGGTTGCCAAAATGGATTAATGCTCACCAAATATTGTTTTACTGAAACAGTAACATTGATACCATGATGGATAATAGGTGGCGCTCGATGGCGCAATTCAGCAAGTACTTTTGGCACCGCCGCCATTGATGGAAAGTGTGGTCATATGTATAAAATTAGCTAGGCTTTGGGGTAATTTGAGCAATTTCAGCACAAACAACTTGCGTTTTAAATTATGATAACTCTTTTATTTTCATATATAATATTGTTTTATTCTTTTTTTGCTATTGTTGTTTGTATACCTATATACACCCTTTGTGATCGGACAGGGTTTTTTACATATTGTATAACCATAATCATAAAATGTCAAACACATTATTTTCATGGGTCCTTCAGCCAAAAAATTAAAAAGCTTTAAAAAAATACGGTTAAATTTGAACACTGGACGATCACTTGTCTGTGTAAATACCTCCTTTAATGCAATATTTTGCTTTTTGCCACAACATAGTGAACCTTGCACACACGAAATAAGACTGAAAAGCAATGAACAATTACAAAGTGTTACAACCGTAAGAGGCAATGCAAAAGTTGTTTCTTGACGTCATTGCAACGACATTCCTCGCGTTGTTCAAGATCTCACGATGCAGTGCATTCACCTATACCTTTTTTGATTTCGGGCATTGATGAGTGGTCTGCGTCGTCTGTCTGAATGCCCACGACCCTGTCAACCCGAGTTTCTAGCCTTTAACGGCGCTTTCGATAGTTCCCCCGCCCGTTCCTCAAAATGCTACTATACAACTACATGATACATTAAACATGCACACTAGTTTAGGCCCAAGACACCGTACTCGTAGAATAAGCGTACGACGAGCCGGTTCACACGCGCTCTGTACCAGGTACAGACATGATGGGAGATGGGTGACCACAAGTGTATCATCTCGAGCTCCTTCGTGCTTCGGAAGGCACGTAAAGCCGTTGGTCCCGGCTGTATTGGCAGTCGCTAACGATCATCGCACCACACTGGGCCCGCGTGGTGGTTTAAGCCCGTTCTCCTTATCCGTCAGGGAAGGCTCGTGCTTCAGCAGTGAGGACATAAAAAATAAGCTGATGGTGATGATGATTTTTATTATCCTCCTTGGTCGAGTGGTTTGTACACCGGTTTTCATGGTGTCACCATCTCTGAGGTCCCGGGTTCGATCCCCGGTCGGGTCAATTTAGAAATTATTGCTTTTCTAAAATTGTCTCGGGTCTGGGTGATTTCTATGTATAATAAGTATGTATTAAAGTATTTTAAATATGTTTATCCGTTGTCTAGTAACCATTTAACGAGTTTCATAACGAAGCTTCTCTTGGGCTAGATAATTGGTGTGAGTGTAGAAAAGTTTAATTTTTTTTTTTTATTATAATACACACAAATACAGTATAAAACATATTTAATAATTCTTATATAAAGTCTAGGCTAGGCTCCGATCCCAAATCGCTTGTCTCGATATGCGCATGCGCAAACCAGTGGATGAAATTAAACATCACCTTTGCCTTTGCCCATGCTAGCTTCAAGATTTTATGTATGTACCTGTTTTTGGTTTTAATTTGTGTGAGCAATAAAATATTTATCTATCTATCTATCTATCTATCATCTCGCACAAATCGTGACTAATTAATCCCGCATTCAATAATGGAAAACGCCGAGACATGAACGAATGGAAGTTTGACGCAAACAGATATAGTCAATAAGCGTATTAGACGCACGTAACATAATATCGTCAAACCAGCTCATTTAATGTCCCCACTGCCGGAGCTCTGTCACTCTGAATGTCTAACCACCTCTATGGTCTAGTGGCTAAGACCACCGGTTTAGACCCAGATGTCGCGGGTTCGATTCCCATGTTTACATGTTTGTGTACTTTGTTTGGTAGATGGTAGGGCTTGTTTGTCCGCCTGGCTATCTTATCTAAATATGTCGCTAATGTTTGTAGCATTGTTGTGTTCCGGCAGCCAGAGATACGAAAGCCAATGGCTCATTTTCACTAGTTGAGGATCCCGGGTGAAGTGCGATTCCTTCATTGGCCTTATCATCACTTAACATCAGGTGAGATCAAGGCACTGTGCTGACCGGTAAAATATAAAAAAAACCGGACAAGTGCGAGTCGGACTTGCCCACCGAGGGTTCCGTACAAATTTATGGGTACGTACGTGTGCGGATCGTGCTCGGTGGCGTGCACTTGGAGAGGCCTATGTCCAGCAGTGGACTAGTAGTACTGATGATGATGATGATGATGATGGGTATTATATAGTTCAGGAATCGAGTCTCGAACTGTTCCCGACTGTTAGGTACTACATACATATAAAAGAGGGAAAAGGTATTTCTTTTTTTCATTCCTCGTCATAAATCGAAAACTTATACATCACTAGCTGCCCCCGGCGGACTTCGTACCGCTTTGACAGTTTCCATGACAACACTACAAACAAATCATTTTGTATTGGAAAAATTTCAAAAATCAAAAAAAATTTAGGGGTGTACCACCCTTAACATTTAGGGGGATGAAAAATAGATGTTGGCCGATTCTCATAGATAAGCACAAAAAATTTCATCAAAATCGGTCAAGCCGTTTCGGAGGAGTATGGCAACGAAAACTGTGACACGAGAATTTTATATATTAGATAAAATAATCTGTTTAGGCTTTTGCAAATGAAGCCCTTTAATACGATACATGGTACGGTAACTTACTTAAAAATTTGTACCCCCGTTCCTTGTATAAAGACCCTGTTTTTTGTGATTTAATGAAATATGTATAGTTTTCAGACTTTCTCTGTATTTGTAGTATAAGACGATATTACTTGCCAAACATCATAGTTGTAGGTCAACGGCAAGTTTCTGCGACATAAACGGCCGTATCTGCAGCAGCAGACCTGAGTATATGGTTTTGATTTAAACTCGATACCTCCACGCGTTCCAGAGATAAAGGGTCAGTCAGACAGACAGACAGACAGACAGACAGACAGACAGACGGACGGACGGACGGACGGACGGACGGACGGACGGACGGACTGACGGACGGACGGACGGACGGACGGACGGACGGACGGACGGACGGACGGACGGACGGACAACAAAGTGATCCTATAAGGGTTCCGTTTTTCCATTTGAGGTACGGAACCCTAAAAACCCCTAGGGTACAAATAGGAATGAAAAGTTTTATATGTCCCCCCTTTAACAAAAAAAAACTGTTATTTTGTAGTGAAATATCAAAGATTACTAAAATGCGTAAAACACATTCCCAAACAGCAACATAGAGTATACAGTGTGTAATCGTTAAGTGTGCACAGGCGGTTATTCCGAAACTATGAGGGATATCAAAAAACTTAAAACTGATAACGAAAGTACGTTATCTAATGAGTAAAATGACATCAATAACTTTTTAAAGATCAAACGAGAGTATCCAAAATTTTTACATTAAACACTCCCATACAATTAGTATGAGATTAGTAGAAAGGTTTTAGTTTCCTTGTTGTAAGTGGTCTAGTATTCATTTTACCTTAATCATACACAGAATACACAGTCTGGAAGAGTTGCAGAATCGTGTACGTCGTGTTACGGAAAGTTCATTTAGAAACTGTAAATAGAGCTCGTCATTGTATCGCACAACAAGGACGTCATTTCGAACATCTACTTTGATTACAAAATTTTGTGCTTTCATACAAAGAAATAAATATTAAATTTGATATACATTATTTTGTTATGTTAATAAAGCTAAATTAACATTTTAAATGATTTTTTTTCAAATTCAGCTGTTTCATACATTTTGGGTGAGTAGGTTTTTTTGTATGTATGAAAAAAACAACCGATGTTTTTTTAATGATTTCAGAGTTGGTCCAGTGCAAAAAGTTGTTTACATGTCATGTCATGTTATATATTTTCAAGGTTTTCAAAGATTATCAAGATGCGCTGAATACGTGTTTTTGTTTCGAGAACCTTCGATACTATATTTATACCACAACAGGTAATCTCACCTGATGTTAAGTGGCGATAGGGCTGAAGGACGAAGCGCCCTTCAACCCCTCCCTCACGACTTTATCAACCTGAGTCGTGGTCTATTAGAAGTGTCCTCGGGTTGTTCCGGTCTCGATCCAATCCGAATGATTCAGCAAATATAATAATGATCATTAATATATATTTGCATCCTGCTGTACATATTATGGTAGTGGAAGACCACTACCGAGCTTGAGCTTAGAGCATCTAAGTGTTTGAGTATAAAGTTCAGAACATGAGCCCTTGCAGGGCATTGCAAAAATTCTTAATCTAAGTTTAAAAAAAAACACTATAACATATTATAAATTATTATAGAAAATATATTATTTTCTAAAGTTTACGCGAACACTACACATTGAAATGAAACAACTTTTACCTAGGGATGAACCTAGAGAACAACGATTCATCCCTAGGATGATACGCGAGGCTATTGAAATTAAAAAAAACATCCTTATTTAAATAGAGAAGATGGATGGAATCTACCACCAGCCTGGGAACCCATCATACAAAATATTAAATCCCAGCCCCAACACCATACTGCCAGACCAAAAGATACTGTAAGCTCTTTCTGCGTAAAACGTAACGCACCTGATTAAATTTAATGAGGGTATACAAGCTACTAACTAATTATGAGACGACCATCATCTCAATATCCCTGTAATCACGGACCATGCAAAGGGTTCGAAACGTCAGGATAAACATTAATTAAAACTAATGTGTAAAATAAACATTACTTTTAACTAATTATTAATTGTAATAGTAGATACACATACGTGGTGGCTATCCCCTCTAGAAACCCTCGCTACGGCTACGGCTTAAGGAAACTATAGTTTCCTACAGCTAAAGTGGTAATGCTCTATGGTGCTAAAAAAGATACAGTGTCCTGATTTGATTTATTATTGGTTCGTCCCGAAGTTTCGTCCCACATTCCAAAAAATTCTTAGTTTGTCCCATATCACTATTGAAGTGGTGCTTCGTCCCAAATTACAAGTAGATAGTTAAAAAAAAAGTCAACAAAAAAAGTGTTAATACGTTTTTATTTTTTTTAAAACAATATTTCGAGTTTAACAGTTTCCCTCATAGGGTCAAATGTCTAAATCAGGTCACTGAAACAGGCGTATAACGCAAGTGTATACAGCAAAATTGATCCCCTGTTCTTTATTTATTAACAAAAAGTTTCAAAAAGACGTAAAGTTAACTAAAAAGGGTAAAATTAAACAAATCAAAAAGTTACTTACTTACTAAGTTACTTACTAAATTTTAATTTATTAAGGATATTCCTTTCATTATTGCAGAATCTAAGTTCTTACTTTGTTTTCTTTCTTTCTTTTAGTTGATGGCTTCCTGCGATTAGCACATTTAGCCAGTGTCAAAGTAATTTTAGTAATAAGTAATACATAAATACCTATACAATATTTTCTTCCTGTATGATGATGATGAATGATAATAAAAATGAGAAGTGAGTTTTAAAATTATATTCCTTTGACCACAGACTTGTTGATCACCTTGTTTTGTTGAAAGAAACAAACTCACCACAAACGGTTTGGTTTTTTTCCATTGATACGTACAAAAAAAAACGCTCAGTTCAAACCTTCGAATCAATTGAACTAAACAACCAAACCACTTAATTCAAAACGATCATGTGCTATTTTTAAAAAACCTTCTTACGTCGGACATGTAAAAACATCTAAAAATAGAATAATAATAATAACCATGTTAACGAGGGACTGGTCAAAATTGAACCTTAATCGCATACCGTTACAGTTCAACACCAACCGCATTGCGTTGGGTATTTTTGGATCGACAATACAATGTACATTAATTTTGATGCCGTTACATTTTTTCTTGCCAAAATTATGACGACGATTATTTATTGCTGACAGACAGAACATGCGAATGGCGAATGGAAATTTTCGAAGAGGATATAGGAAGCAAAGCGTTGCATAGATGGCGCTACAAGCGCACTCCGTTAACAGACAAAGCAAATAGTTCTTGGCGGAAAAGATAATAGAAATTCCGTCTTTAAGAATATAATATAATAATGAAAATATTAACATGCACAGAGAAGGCTGTGCTTGGGAAGGCACTTGGTCCCGCATTTGGTCCCGCAGCTGTATTAGCAGTCGTTAACAACCACCAATCCGCACTGGGCCCGCAGCCGCGTGGTGGTTTGTGAACCTTTGGATAGTCTAACAATTATCTCTGATTACAGACAATCAAAGATTGTTTTATTTAAATGTTAAGTGGTATCGTTAAATTTTGAATAAAATGTAATGTATTTTATTGCATTTATTTGGGAGTAACATTCAGTCATACATTACAAATATTACAATGTAAATACACAAGTTACCTACAGAATAAATTACAGATTAAGTTATAGAGATAGATAATAATACTTTTATTGCAACACTATACAACAACATAAACACGAACAAAAAAAAATTACAATGTTACAATTGGGCGGTCTTATCGCTTTCAAGCGATTTCTTCCAGACAACCAGTAATATTACAGTGATAGAAAACTCAAGATGCAGCTAATGAGTCAACAAGCAAATAACAAAAAAAACATGCCTCTGGTGATGGAATATGGTCACCACTGTACACCAGTTTGAGATACATACAAATTAGGAAGAGTCTTGTCACATTAATATAAAGTAGGTACAATTGCAGTCGTGTCGCGTCTGCAATAAATTTTCCGTTACTCTACAAATTGTATGTCAAAATGATTCGCACAGATACTGTCAATGGAAAAGAAAGGAGGACCTTTATAAACTGGATTTATAGTCTATGGTGCTATTAAAAATTACCATGACGTATGGTCTAGAAGGTAAACTTGTATAGTTATTATTGTGACGTAGATTTATGCTTCCTATTAAGAGAGCATGCTTACTATAGTAAAAATTTTCCAACTTTCGCCATGCTGTGTTTTAAGTTGGGTGATAAAGTTAAAATTGGGTGGTCGAAAATAGTATTTTAATTTTTGCCTTTTTAATTGGCGACAAAAGTTTAAAAACTAATACTAAACTTATCTTATAAATAACTAGCGACCCGTCCAGGCTTCGTACTGGTGGATATATACTACTATAATACTATAAACTATTATATTATAAACGCGAAAGTTTGTAAGTATGGATGGATGTTTGTTACTCTTTCACGTAAAAACTACTGAATGGATTTTAATGAATCTTTCCTCATATACAGACCATGACCCAGACCGGCATATGGGATTATTTTTTTTACTGTGTTCTTCGCAAACGAAGTCGCGGGCAACAACTAGTTATACATTTAAACCTTCCTCTTAAATCACTCTATCTATTAAAAAATACCGCAACAAAATCCGTTGCGTAGTTTTAAAGAGCTAAGCATACATAGGGACAGACAGACAGCGGGAAGCCGACTTTGTTTTATACTATCTAGTGAAGCATCTTTCTTTAGATTATTTTATTTTGTTCTTTTTCTATAAGCACTTGGCCTTTTATCTGACCTGATGTTGTGATGATAAGGTCGAAAATGAAAGAGCACTTCACCCGGAATCCTCAATTACTGAGGATATCTTATTTCTTACTGTCGGATCACAACAATGCTACAAACATTGATGTTACTACGACATATTTAGCTAAGGTGGTAGTCTAGCCAGGCGGACAATCTAGTAGGGCACGGGGACGCGGCATCGGCAGGAACGGCATCTAGTGCGCACTAGTGCGCGATGCCGTTCCCTCCAGAAAACCTCCGAAGGTGATTCGTTTCACACGGCTTGAGGGAACCTTTACGTTCCTCGCCGCCCCCAAACGAGACCGGTGAAGCTGAAAATGCCGTCTGAGGCAATCAGCAATCTCTCTCCATAAAAAAACCAGACGGACTTTGGACTTTGGACTTTGTATCAAACAAGTCCTACCACCAACCAATCCGAATACAAACATTATGGAATACTGGAAATCAAAGCCGGAACATCAGTTTCGAAACGTCCCCATTAAATTAGTAACGTCATGTGCAAAAAACAAATGCAAAAAATGCTTCAAATATTCGTTTGAATTTCGAACGCAGCGGCAGCACAGATACACATTTTTAATTTCAAGTAACCTTTTTTTAGGGTTCCGTACCCAAAGAGTAAAACGTGACCCTATCACTAAGACTCCGCTGTCCGGCCGTCTGTCTGACCACCAGGCTGTATCTCATGAACCGTGAGTTAGACAGTTAAAATTTTCACAGATGATTTATTGATTTAATTTTTATTGCACGATACAATAAAATAAAGTACAAAAGGCGGATTTAATGCCAAATGGCATTCTCTACCAGTCGACAGGTAGGCAGTAAAACTGGTAAGCGGTGCGAGGAAAAACGTAAATGAAACAGATACTATATAAAGAAGCCTGTTCTGCGTTCATATATTGCTCGCCTTAAAAACTAACTGCAGAGGAAAACTCATTTTCTAGTAATGAATTGCCTGTATTAGCCCATGAGAACTAAGTTTCATGACGGACACTTCTGAGAAGACAGTTATTTAAATAAAAAGGACCGATTTTGAGGTTATGTTTAGTCTTAAGAAACACTTTAGTGAACGCTTATAAATATTGATACTTTTACTACTATTTGTTAGTTTTAGATTAACCTAGACCTAAAGACTAATCATTAGGGGAGTCATTTTATACGTATAGCAATTTAAGGCCTACGTCTACTCAATTGTCAAGTTCCATTGTTACAAATTATTTTGAAAGTTAATAAATCTATAAGTATTTGGCTATGCTAAACATGTTTAAAAATGTGAATAAAACTGAAATACTAAAATGCTGCGCAACAATAATGTTTTATGTGTCAATCTTATTACTCGATGTTTTCATCAAAACCAAAATCTTTCTCTTCTTTCTATCTTTTTTTGTAAATTCAAATCTCTGTTTGTCAATATGTGTCAGTTAGTGATGATTATCACTAACTGACATATTGACAAACAAAGATGGCGAGTTTAGTGGTAAAATGGAAAACAAAAATACTTTTAAAAGTCTTTTATTTATTAAACAGTGTCCGCTTAAAATTCTTACTGTCAAAATTATTTAAAATAATTTACAAAATAACGTATTTTTCAAATGTTTAAAAATTTTAAGGCGATCCAGAGCAATCTCCTTTATAAGAACTGAAATATACATATTAAGTTTATTAAATTAAATGATAATAATATAATATACATACTATAAAAAAAGATGATGTATTTCTGTTGCCGCTATAACGACAAATACTAAAAAACAGAATAAAATAAATATTTAAGGGGGCACCCATACAACAAACGTGATTTTTTTGCCGTTTTTATAGATAATGGTACGGAACCCTACGTGCGTGACTCCGACTCGCACTTAGCCGGTTTTTTCATTATATTGTCAAATGATGTAAATGTGAAGCGGTCTATGAACCAATAACAACGAAAGAGACGCATTTTTCTAAGGCTAGCCGCACACACACAATAATATTGTCAATAAAGAACATAATATTATTGTTTTGTAAAGTTTACGCGAACACTACACATTGAAATGAAACAACTTCGAAACGTCAGGATAAACATTAATTAAAACTAATGTTTAAAATAAACGCGAGTAGATCCGTAAAAGTTGTTTCATTTGAACATAATATTGTCAATAATATTGTATGTGTGCGGGCCCCGTATTGCGGTATTGTTCAATATTATTGTCGATTTCCAGAAATTCTGATCACGGGCACAACAATATCGGGAGGTGCCAGGGACGTTGACAATATTGTAGTGTGTGGGCGCGCGGCAATATTTTATTTGAATAAAAGATTTCAAGGCAGGCGGACGTTTGTTTTTTGTTCACGTATACGCGCCAAAAGGACAATGGAGGACGAAAATAGTGTGAATAATATCACTAATCTCACAGAAAAGCGATATTTGTTAATATTTATGAATACATGGGAAACTTATCCAGAGCTATGGAAAACATCCATCGATGCATATCCCGATAAAGCAAAAAAGAATTATGCGCTCGATAAGTAAATTAAAAAATAAATTAAAAAAATATGAAATTTTTAAAATCATGCTCTTCTGTAAGTCGTATTTCATTTATTAGATTCAAATGATTTAACTCGGTTTTTTTTCTCATCCAGTCTTCTTTAATCCATCGTTTCTTTCTCGATTGTTTTTTTTATTACTTAAAATAAGTGCAATAGTCAATGCAACGACTTTTTTCTTTCTGTCCAAATGGACAGAAATTAAACCGTGCGCACACGAATCAAGCTGCTGAGCGACTGAGTTACGAAAATTTACAATAACATTGCGTAGTGTGCGGTACCATATATTGATCAAGATTATTGACAATCTTGTAATGACAATATTATTGTGTGTGTGCGGCTAGCCTAACGAAAATTAAAATTAAATATGGGTTTTGTAACCGGAACCTGAGTGAACGAGAGTGCTGCAACAGTGCCGTGACCTTGAATCGGTCCGTACGTACCGAGCTGTACCTACCGGCTAGGGTTGAGTCACACATAGTTAATTTATTATTGTGTGAATTAGGGGGTCTTTTATATTGTATACTTACCTTGTTATATCTGTCGGCAAAGTAAAAAAGGACAAACTAGGATTATGGTTGTGTGTGTTGAGACATCCTCATACACAACAGGCCTTTATAGACCTATATGCAACAAAGCTCGCAATCGCGACACCCAAACCAAGAAAAATACGTGTATACTGATCGTCAGCGCTCAGTGACATACTTGTTATTCTCCGTTACTACAGCAACGTACGCTGCCCGATGCGCGTTTGCTGGGACAGCCCGCGTCATCGCGTACTCGTTTCCCGTGTTTTTTTCTGTGTGCTAATGTAGGTGAACTACGAGTTTGTGTGCGTGCGTTTCGGAGCGCTTTTATGAAGTTGCCGCATTCTCATTCACTCTGCCGGTACTGTCAACTGACTCAGTTGTCTGTCTCTTTCTTCGATAGCGTCGTCTGAGCAGCTGTGGCCAAAGACATTTTAAGCCCAATGTTCGATACAGTTTTCCTCACTAAAAAATATCATAGATTTTCAATTAAAATTCATGTGATGACTGCAAGGAAAGCAGGTGGCCTGTATCCAATTGTTTCTGTAGACTAAAATCAGTTGCTGATCTGGTTCCTGTCGAACTCCAGTACCATTACCCATCCACCCTATTTACATATATCATATCAATGATTCTATCATAATAGCATTCTAATTGTTATTATTAGTCTATTCCTACAACTTGCAAGTGGTGATTACTGATTAATCGTAGAGACAATATTAATAATATTGATTTGTACGCCAATCCAAAGAGCTTGCGTCAATCTGTATATACTCGATTCTAATGACCGCTGATCACCTATTAATCTTATGACGTTCTTTAATCAACAACAAATTATTAATACATAGACTTTTTTTTTCTTTGTATCAGTTTTTGTAGATGTCAGATTTGAGATTCGATTGTAGAAGCGGTTTTTTTTCTTTAAGTTGATAGCTTCGAGCGTGTTGGACATTTAAGGTTAATTAAATTTTATTCCTCATTAAGACGAACTGTCATTTATATGAGAAACAGTAACAAAAAATAATATAGGTATTTTATAAATGTGTTGTCCAGATGGTAGGTGGCAGATGCAGTCAGTATTTATTTGATATTTTAGTCTAAATCATCTGGTAAATTGTTTAGTTTTAATATCTTTTTAAAGATACTGATGGATTCTGCGCCCTTTACATAATCTGGTAATATTTTTTTGTTTTTTATATTTACGCGTAAGCACAGTGCCTTGATCTCACCTGATGTTAGGTGATGATAAGGCCAATGATGGAAGCGCACTTCACCCGGGATCCTCAACTAGTGAGGCACTGGCTATCTTATCTGTAGCTGCCGGAATACAACAATGCTACAAACATTGATGTTATGGCGACATATTTAGATAAGATGGTGGTGCTAGCCAGGCAGACAAACAAGCCCTACCACTAACCAAACCGTACACAAACATGTACCCCCCGCTGGGAATCGAACCCGGGACCTCTGGGTCTAAACCGGTGGTCTTAGCCACTAGACCACACAGGCGGCTAAATATTATATAGCTGTGCTCCTTCAAATGTTATAGTCTTTTTACCAAAGTTTGTTATAGATTTAGGAATAACCAACTTATTGAATCTTCTAATTGAGTATCTAGGTAATTCATTTAGCCAATGAAAAAGTAATTTTCTTACAAGTATATGAATCTTCTATCTATATATATAAAAATCAATTGCTGTCCGTTTCTCTCGCTAAAACTCGAGAATGGCTTTACCGATTTGGCTAATTTTGATTTTGAAATATTTGTGGAAGTTCAGGGAAGGTTAAAGCGGTGAGAAACAAAAATAATAAGTAACGGAAAATATTAAAAATTACAATTTAATTTTCCAATACGAAATGATTTGTTTGTTTTATTGTCATGGAAACTGTCAAAGCAAGCAGTACGAAGTCCGCCGCGTCAACTAGTAAATTATTATTTATATTTTGTTATTGTATGATGATGATGACGAATGATAATAGAAATGAGAAGCGAAAGATGATTATATTATACCACCCAACTTGAGTATCTCAGTAAAAATGTGGGGCTGTAGTTTACTAAGACCTCGCGCGGACTTCTTGAGTGAATTTGAAAAGTGACGTTGCACTGTTTGTTTCATTTGCCAACACTCATGCACGTCCACACTTACATGGTTCAATAATTCACCATTATTTCACATTAATATGAGAAAATAGAACAAAACCGCATTGATTTTTGACTTTCCCGCCAAGAAGTCATGACGTTCGGCTCGTTAATTAACAACAAATTGATATGTTGCCTTCCCGGTAGCATAATGGTCAGTGCAGCCGCCCTGATTGCGGGAGACCCAGGTTCGATTCCTGGCTGGTCGGGTAGGCATTTAATTCGTTCACTGTATTTTATAAATATTTAGTTCAGCTTAAGTGTAGCAATTAGCGCTTAAAAATAAAAACTAAAATTGATACGTAGACGTTTTTTTTCTTTTTTTGTTAGTTTTTGTATATGTCAGATTTGAGGTTCGATTATAAAAGCGGTTGGTATGTTTAGTTGTTTTTGCTTTTAATTTAGTCTACACTAAGAAGGTTCAAGATCAAAAAGGTTTTTATTAGTATATTTTTGATTTTTATTATCGCAACTGCAAAGTGATTGGCTTTTATCCCTGATGGTTATCCGACCCGATCCGAACCCCTTGGAGTGTCTAGTGGGGCACGGGGACACGCACCTGTGCGTGATGCAGTTCCCTCTAGAATACCACCGAAGGTGCTTCGTTCCACACGGCTTGAAAGACCCTTTAAGTTTCTCGCCGCCCCCAAAAAAGCCTGGTCAAATCAGCCAACTCTCCGAATCTAAAAAAACTGATGGTGATGATAAGGCCGAAGGTGGAATACCACTTCAACCGGTATATCATCATGTGTGGTATATGTTTTTGATAATAATAATGCTATGTTGTTTAAAAAGCTATAAACCTTTTATACCCGTCTGGGGTGTTATACTTTTCAGACATTTTGGGAGAAACACTATGAATAAGAAACATTATAGACCTACAAATAGATACAGATGACAAAAAAAACATTACATTTGTATATTGTAACATAGCCAGAGGCTAAGCATAGCCATACAACGTGGCAATGCCGCCAGTCTCTTGGGTACATTACCAGTCGACAGCGACGCGGAGGAATTTTTTGACGCCATATTTTAGTTTCGTAATAGTTTTAGTTACTTTAGGTTATTATATTATTGTGAATTCTACTTTAATCTTCAAAAGTTGACCCTAGATTCGTATTTACATATATGTCATTTATACTGGGTGTTTTAATACCTGTATAATCCCGAATATGCAAGATAGGGTACCGTGCATAGAACCCCTGAAAACTATAAAACCAGCTAAAAAGCACCATTTCTCTGAGATGTTTAGGTGTTTTTTTTTTACTAAGTAAAATTGTTGAGTGACACCCCTAGGTCCAGCTGTTACATTATTCGTGTACATCAACCTCATGGTCCAACAAAAACCGAAATAAAAACATGTCGGGGATGAACAAAAATAATTTGCAATGTTGACTAAAAAACATAAGCATCAAGCACTGAAAAATTTCGACGGGTGAAAGCCAGACCTCGGTAGCCAAGTGGTTAAGGCAGCCGCCCGGAGTGCGGAAGGTGCGTGGTTCGATTCCCGCCTGAGGTTGTCGTCTTTTTTCAGTGTTTAAAATTTTACTTAAGTATATTTAAGCGTTAATAAAACGCTAAAATATATAAAAAACACTTAAAAATAATTTAATAAAATTTTGAGTTATGTATGGAAAAGTCGATCTAATTAAATATGATTTTGCAAAGACCGGTCACCAGATAGGTGATCAATAATTTATCATCTCGAGCTTATCCGTGCTTCGTAAAGCCGTTGGTCCCGGCTGCATTAGCAGTCGTTAACAACTACCAATCCGCACTGGGCCCGCGTGGTGATTTATGGCCCGTTCTTCCTATCCATCCATAGGGAAGGAGAAGCTCCAGCAGTGGGGACATAAAAATGAGCTGATGATGATGACGACGCTGATGATTTTGCATATTATCACGGTGTTCTTTAAACTTGGTTACATGGCTATGTTTTTACTGAACATCCTGTATAACACGTAAATAGGTCGTCAGCCTAAAGACCTATGCTATAGTACCAACCTTGGCTGCCTATTAATTCGTGGAAAGGAAACGGAAATGCAGGTTTTTTTCCAAGTCCAACCGCATCGGACGGCGTGCACGTATCTAATGGCCTAACGACGTCCGGTCTGCGAAATGTCATTGTTGACGTCAAAACAAACTGCTGGTAAATTTGTTTGCGAGTTATTATTAGGTGAAATTTAAAATTTTCTCGTTTGTTACCAGGAGATATCATATACCTAACGCTAGAAACTAAAGGTTCCTCAAGCAGTGTTGATCGAAAACCTTCAAAGGGTTTTTAGAGGGGTGTGTTGTCATCATCACCGCCTCATTATATGTCCCTACTGCTTGGACACAAGCCTTCCCTATGGATGGAAACACCACAGGGAGAACAGGCCGTAAACCACCACGCGGGCTCAGTGGTTGTTAACAACTGCTAATGCAGTCGGGGCCAACGACTTCACATGTCATCCGAAGCACGGAGCTTGAGATGATAGGAGCTTTTTGGTCACCCAGCCGATGATAGGCCTTTGCGAAAATTGCTTAACCTCAGCAATCGCAGACCGGGCGCGTTAACTACTGCGGCATCGAGTATATGACCTATTTAGGTGATTTGCAGACTATACCTAGTAACAAAGATCGTGCGACCACGCTTCGCTAAGCATCGAATCAGGTATTCCCAACGTCCTTATATGCACTTATTGCGTTGTAATGTCAAGTTGATGTTGATACAGTCATTATACCATTGTTTAGTGGAAGATTTTGATCAATATACTGTCTGATGCGCATTCTATCCACCATTTTATTTGTGTTACGTTAACTTGCTCGTATTGTGAACAGTCGGAGAATCTATGAAGCAGGAAATGGGGACTACACATAAATGCTACTACACATTTACAGAATACACTAAACATGCACACTAGTTTAGGCCCAAGACACCGTACTCGTAGAACAAGGGTACGACATTTACCCACCAGGTGCTCGACAGACTCCGTCACTTAACCATCGGTTATTCTGGTTATTCTTTGACTTAACATAATTAGAATAATTGACTCAAAACAATTCCTATGTCAACAAGAATGTGCCGCTCCGTTGGATTACATAATACCACGTTACACAGTCTCCATTATTAGATTACAGTTCATTCCACAGATAATATAACACCATTTATAACTACGCTTATGACTATGCGTTTCCTGGAATTATACCATGTGCATTGTCATTGTTTGTTAAGTTAGTACAATTGGTTATCTTAAATATTTGGTTGATGGTTTGGCCATGTCGAGAGAATGGATGAAGAACGATTGACGAAACAAGTGTATAAGGCGAGTGTGAATGAAAGTGTTGGTAGCGGTAGACCTAGGCGGACGTTTCGAGACCAAATCAGGGACGTCTTGAAAAAAGGTCAGGTCAGGAGTACCCTAAACCGAAGAGCATGTATGAAGGGATCGTAGCAAGTGGAAAGAAGTGGTCTCTGCCTACCCCTACGGGAAAGAGGCGTGATTATATGTATGTATGTATGTAAATATTTATAAAATACATAGTGCGAAAACTAAATGCCTACCCGACCCAGCCAGGTATTGAACCTGGGTCTTCCGGAATCTGGCCGGCTGCACTGACCATTAAGCTAGCGGGAAAGCTGACATAAGCACTGATTTTTTTTTACTATAGTTTTATTTTATAAATTAGCTTAAGTGCAATAATTAGCACTTACAAATAAAACTTAGTCATTTTAATGTAAGTTGAGTTAAAAGTAAAAACAGCCTATATTCTGTCCCACTGTAGGGCAAAGGCTTTGAAATCAAGTCATCGCTACAATTGAGTGGTCATTGGCTTATTCACCGCATGCTTGCTAAACGCGGGTTGGCAATTGCAAACCCGGACTATGCACGTATCGAAAAATCCGAAACACACTGCCCGACCTGGGAATTGAACCCGGGAGCTTCGGGTATCGGACCGAGCGCTCTGCCACTCAGCCACCGAGGTGAGCTTAAGCTGACCGGCGGCGGACTTCGTACTGCTTTGACAGTTTCCATGACAACAAAACAAACAAATCATTCGTCCGCTTAGGAACACACGTACGCCATGGACCCCTATAGCAGCGCCACCTACCAGGTCCAATTGTAAATCTAAACCTCCACCGCCTCCACTTTCGGCCTTATAATCACTTTACACATGTCAGATGAATACCAAGAGCTTAGTAAACAGCCCTTAACTGTCCCACAGCTGGGCGAAGGCCTCCATCATTGAAATCAAGTCATCGCTACAATTGATGGATAATGGCTTAATAACCACGCTTGCCAAATGTGGGTTGGTGATCACAAATTGGGGCTATGCATCGAAAAATTTAACCCGGGACCTTCGGGTATCGTTCCGAGCGCTCTGCTCGATACCAAAGTGCTTACCCGTTTGTTTTTTTTTAACTGTTCTATGTAAGTCCCTATCTACTGACCCTGATAGGTAGGGTATGGCAGTTGGAACTACGGGTCCGGCTGCCTTTTCAAGGGTACCTCGGGAGTTCGGATCCTAGGCCCCTTGCCGCTTATGCCTTCGCGGGCGTCTCCGGCAGGTCCCGGACATGGGTTGGACTCGTGGTGGCTATGTGGTTAGCTGTAGAAGTGGGAATGTTCGTCTGCCTGGTTGAGGTTGGCCAGGCTTCCATTTCGTGCACAGCGAGCGGTTCCGAGTAGCGGTCTAGTGTGGGCCCTGAAGCGAAAGGATCCGCGGGGCACGTGAGTTGTCCATTGTTGGTTGTTCTGCTCGGTGCTTTTCATTGAGTAGGCTTCCAACATCTCCGGCACTAGTCTGGAGAACTATTAGAGGCACCCGCTAGATGCAATGTCTCCGGTTAAATCAGCCGCGTAGGATTTTACAACTGATGAGGTGCCTGGATGAGTACCTGGACGGGGAAGTGAGTGGGCTTACAACTCCGCCACCAATGGGGACATTTGGTAGTCGACTTTAGAGTTGACGACCCGAGCAGTGGAACTGCGAGTTGTGTTTTTGGTGCAACGAGAAGTGAGCGAGCTTACAGCTCCAATAACCTATCTGGATATTAGGTAGTGGACTATACGTGTACTCGCTCGAGACACTAGTTTTAAAAGTACGTAAGTAAGTAATGCGCTTCGGCGCGTCCTGATCCGGCGTTATGACCTGACGCAGATGGTCCCTGGTGCTTGCGCAAGGATGTCTGACACCTAACTTTATAACCGTAAGGTTGGTGGGGGGTGTCAGCGTAAACTTTAAAGTCGTGTGTGGCGGGGTGTCCTATGTTATTATAATAACCTAGTTTTCGTTAGCACGCTCGAAATCGCATTAAGAACGAACTGAAGGATATACTGCTCATAAATTAAAACGTCAGGTTTTTTGTCTCGCGATATCACTATCGCCTGACGTCACTACCGGTTTCGCCCCACCCAAGATATGACCTTACATGAACCGTTAAACAGCACCTTGATCGTGTCACTATTAATCAGAAAAAAAGAGAAAAAATTCAAACAGTCAGGCTACAATTCTGACATTTGACTCATCCTACATTTTGTTTGGTGACATTTTTTTAGTGTATACATTTAAATTAGATGTAAGACGCCATGTGGCAAAGCGCTTTTTTCAACATTGTGTTTTTGTAATTTGTTTCGCAACAAAAATTTGCGTTAAAATTATATAAACAAAACAAAAAAAAAACATTTCATAAATAGCTTGCCTACTTCTTAACTGATCTTTAGTATTTGTTAAAATATTATGATCGGGTGTTAATGACGGTAGCTGTTGACATTGAATGGGTGCCTTTGGCTTTCAAAGTAAAAAGTAAATAGTGTTGAATAATATCGGCGGGCTGGTTAGAACCACGATAGCTCAATTGGGAGAGCACCTGACCCGGTATGTCAGAAGGGTGCAGGTTCAAATCCTGCTCGTGGAAATTTTTTCAACATTGTGTTTTGTGTTTGTGAGTGCTAAGGCTAAGCAACTTTCGCAAAGGCCGGTCACTGGATGGGTGACCAAAGTTTATCATCTCGAGCACCTCCGTGCTTCAGAAGGCACGTAAAGCCGTCGCTCCCGCTTGCATTAGCAGTCGTTAATAACCAACCAGTCCGCACTGGGCCCGCGTGGTGGTTTATGGCCCGTTCTCCCTATCCATCCATAGGGAAGGCTCGTGCTCCAGCCGTGGGAACATAAAATGAGCTGATGATGATGACATTAAGCTGCAATTTAAACAAATACATTTTTGCACACAGGTTCTACTAATGATAAAGACGGCTTTACGAGACTTTGCACGGTCGTAGTCGCAGTTATAAGCAATCCAATTAATGAATATTATTAATTAATTAATGTATATTTTTCGAGGTTTCCGATTGTCAGAACTATCAAATATTATAACATATAGCTGCATAATTATTATCATAAATACGCTTAAACTTTTTTGTTTAGCAAGTCATGCAACAAAAAGTTTTGCCTTCATAATAATCTAAGTATTATTTATTAGGTGGTAATTCTTGATAAGAACTAAAGTTGTGAGAAAGGTTTTTTTGGTCTTTTTACAATCTGATCGGCCTTGCAAGCAATTTTAATCCTAATTATAAGGAAAACTTTAAATATTTAAAAAAGTAGGTGTAACATATTTAAAAGTACCTAAGTGGTACTCTTTATATTTACCATCGACTTTTGTTTTCTTTATCTAACTTAAGCTGTTAATTTCATTAAATTGTTAATTCTATATGTAAGTATTAGGTTTAATTATTTTAATATTGTATATTTTATTTATTATTAATAATTGAAATTTATATAATACAATTATTAGTAAAAAAACATAACATAACTAACTACATTAGAGAAAAAAAAAATTAGGATAACTAAAGACAAAATAAAACCTATAAATAAAAAATGTCCTCCAGCTGTGGGCTCATGGGAACGGTCCCAAGAATGCTGGCAACATTACCTCTTTGGATTGCCAAGCTAATACGTTGGCAGAGGTAGCTGCCAGCCTTCTTGTCACCGGAGGCTTCAATAAGGCGAGCACTCAACTCTTTAACAAGCTGCTTGGCCTCCGGCCCCATGGACCCAATGTCTCCACCGCAAACGGAACAAACAAATAATTTGGGCCCAGGTTTGCGTATTTGTGCGTATACTAAAAACCTTAAAAAAAAATATAATAACTGAAATATATTATTAAAATGAGTCCCTTTAGGCAAGGTTCCGAAGATACTGGCAGCCTTTGAATAGCTAGACTAATTCTTTGTCCGAGGTAGCTGCCAGCTCCTCGGTCTCCTGTGATGTCGACTAACCTTTTTGCTATTTCCTTAAAACGCCTTATAGCGCTAGGACCCCACGGACCAAGGCTCTCGACACCGAATGGGACAAAATCATATTCGGAGTCTAGACCCCTGTATTTAAATGCTTTACATCTATCTTATCTTATCTTTCTTATCTATATATATCAAATTCTCGTGTCACAATGTTAGTTGCCGTACTCCTCCGAAACGGCTCGATCGTTTTTTATGAAATTTTATATGTATATTCGGTAGGTCTGACAATCGGTCGTAATCTGTTTTTCATGTCCCTAAGGTGGTCCACCCCCATTTTTTTGTTTAATTTTCCAATACAAAATGTTCCTAGCTGTGAAACATACGATTTGTTTGTTTTGTTGTCATAGAAACGATTTGATTGTATTATTGACATAGAAACTGGCAAAGCGATTTGAAGGGACTTCTTGGCGGGAAAGTGAAGAGTCATGTCTGCGGTTTTGTTTTATTTTCTAAAATTTGTGTTATGTCGAATATTAATGTGAAATACTGGTGGATTAAAAACATTTTCGCCCCGCATTAAGGGGCGAATGGGTACCTTGGTAGGGGGCGAAAGGGTATTTTTAGGAAAAGGGGCGAAAAATCAGCGGTGTACGGGTGGGAGACCTTATTAACCGTTAAGTGTTCGTAAGTGCGCATGAGTGTTAGCAAATGAAACAAAACTGCAACTTCACTTTTCAAATTCTCTCAATAAGTCCGCCCGAGGAATTAGTAAAGCCCCACATCTTTACTGAGATACTCGAGGGGTTGAGGGGTATATCATTTCTCACTTCTCATTTCTATTATCATTCATCATCATTTTACTGGAAGGAAATATTGTTTATGTATTAAGAAAAATTACTTTGACACTGGCTAAATGTGCTAATCGCCCTAAGCCATCAACTTAACGAAAAAAAAAGAAAAAAATACAATTATTCCGCGCGATCTAGGAATAAGGAAAAAACACACATTGTCCAACCTATGGTTATACAATAAATCATAATAAACATAATTATAAAAATGCGCGGATACCGTCGCATCAGCCGTATGAGGTCAAACGCTGACATTGTGAATAAGCGGCGAATAGCTAATCTGAAAGTTGATATAACAGCCACCACCTTAAAACCACAATAAAAGCAGACCCAGAATGTAAGCTACACACACATCGCGCTCGAGCAACGCACACATAGACCGTCTCACGGACACGGATCACGGAACAGCTCGAAACAGTCCAAACGTGTAGCGAGATTCCGTACCGCGATAGGTTGTCTGTGTGCGTTGCTCGAGCGCGTTTGTATAGAGAGATAGATAGATAGATAGATAGATAACATCTTTATTCGGACACTATAGACACACACAAAATACAATAATAAAAAATACAATAATAACACTAAAAACAAACATAATTTCATAACACAACTATTATAAAATACAATAATGTGTGTGTGCCAGAGCATTTCAAAAGGGTCGTTGCTCAGCGTGGTGTTCACTCGCATAGCAAGTGAATCGCTGATTTTCAGCAACAACCAGGAGTGACCACGAGAACGGTGCCCATAACAATTATCAATAAAGTGGCCATGAGCGTAGCCTTGACCGTGTAATAAAATAATATAGAAAATTAATAAATAAAGATTTTGGTAATATCTAAGCTGTGTAGTGTATATTATGTTTATAACCGACATAAAATTAGATAAGTATTTAATAATATACACATATAAGTAAAATCCAAAGTAATCCAAAATAATAATAACTAACATAAATAACATAAAAATAATATTAACTATGTTTATTTATTATTATTTTTTTTTAAATTTATATTGCATAAACTCTGTTTTATATATATATTTCCCTTTTGTATGTAATTACTTTATTTGATATTATTATTATTATTATTATTATTTAGTTTATTTTTACTTGCACCCATTTTTATTTTATTTATTTTATTATTTTTCGCCCAAGGTTGCCTGGAAGAGATTGCTTGTTAGCAATAAGGCCGCCTATTTTGTACTCTTTATTTTTTTTATTTCTTTTTTAAATTGACTGTATTGTTTTTCTTTTGTGTGCAATTAAAGTTTATTATTATTATTATTATTAATAATAAAAAATACATATATGTATGAAGCTAACATTCTGTTTCGTATCAATCCGAACCCCTCGGAGAATCTAGCGGCACGGGGACACGCACTAGTGCGTGATGCCGTTCCCTCTAGAGAACGTCTGACGGTGCTTTGTTTCACACGGCTTGAGGAGCCCTTTATGTTTCTCGTAGCCCCAAAATAGCCCGGTGAAGCTGAAAATGCCGTCTGAGGCAATCAGCAAATTCTCTCGAAAAAGAAAAGCTCGCAACAGCCGAGCGCATCTGTTGCGAGATTCTGTGTCTGTAAGAATAGAATAGAATAGAATAGAATAGAAAAAAATATTAACATACACACTTAACTATAACAATTATACAACAATAAAGGAAAAAATAAAAAACAGATAGGCAGAAAAAAATAGAACAGAAAATAAAATAGGTACATAGGTAGTGTGTGAAGTAAGAGGTTGTATAACCCCCGTATTTATAAACGAGTAAAAGCTCATACTGAAGGAAAGTAGTTGCTTAAGTATTTTTTTTTATTCTTTAGTAAACCGATGAAGTTAGAAACGTCAAAAGTTAGAATTCTTAGCCAAGCTAGAGTCACCAATATCTTTACTCAAGCAATCTAGTTAAGATTCTCAAAGAATTCATAGTGACAAGCTAGTGACAAGCTAGAATTGAGGTTATATTCCGTGTGACGTTTGTGTTATGTCTAAAATAATATAAAATTGATGAATTTGATAATAACAATATTACTTTTATTTAATTGAATAAGAAAACTTCTATTCTAATTTAAACGTTACTTGTATATAAAATGAAAATAGATCTAAGAACAAAGTAATTGGTAAGTAATGGCTTGTTAAGTGTGCGTGCGACTTGTTGCTCGATTTTTTTTGAGAGAACTTGCCTATTGCATTTCTTTCATTATGAGCTTCACCGGGCTTTTTTGGGGGCTGCGAAAAACTTAACTCAAGACGTGTGAAACGAATCACCGTCAGAGGTTTTCTAGAGGGAACAGCATCACGCACTAGTGCGTGTCCCCGTGCCCTACTAGATTCTCCGAGGGGTTCGGATCGTAACGTAAAGTCGCGTTGCGCGTTTCTACTTTGTATGAAGCTTACATTCTGCAGTCTCATTATTTTGTGTTAAAACCGAGAAGTGTTTTGTCAGTCGCGAATCTGACCTCCCCAATGCCACGGGATGTTTAAGAAGTCTGCCTCGGTCGGGAGTCGAACTCGCGACCTCCAGCTGTCCGTGCGAGTTCACCTACCTACTTCCTGTCGAGATGCAGGTTTCAGAGTTGATTTTTTTTATAGCGTTGTTTTAACAAGTTTTTAATTTAGTTCGTATATTGTCGTCTCCAACCAATAGGGGTGTAATTGCAAAATTGTTATTTATCCAGTCGAAACTTTTAGTGCCTTGCAAATAAACAATGAATAGGCAGACTCTTTGTGTATTTGTAAGGCACCCTTATTCATAAAAACTATTTCAGCATTATTTAGTTAAATATTGTTTTGTCAACGTCACACAAACGTCATTTTGAATTTGAGAAAAAGAGACAAAACAATGATTAAATATTTTTTATGAATAAGGGGGTTAGTGTTTATGGTAAATTAAATAAAGTATCGATATTTTAAACTTTTTATTTTTTAAGCGCTCGCTGCACTGAAGCTAAATTAAATATTTATAAGTTTTAATAAGTATCGATATTTTTTCGTTTTATTAGCAATCATTGTCACTCTGTAGATCCGAAGCGTGTCCACTCTAGATCTTGTATGCAGAGTTACTAAGTCATAATTAATAACTTTATCTTGTCATGCAATTTTAATAAAATATTTCTATTGTGACGTCGCATCAAGAGAAAGATTGGATCCACTTTGAATCTTTAAATTATTACCACACCATTTTGTTACACGTTATATATGGCATTGTTATTTTGACGACCTCCTTGGTCGAGTGGTTTGTACACCGGTTTTCATGGTGTCGCCATCTCTGAGGTCCCGAGTTCGAATCCCGGTCGGGTCAATTTAGAAATTATTGTTTTCCTAAATTGTCTCGGGTCTGGGTGTTATCTATGTATAATAAGTATGTATTTAAGTATTTTAAGTATGTTTATCCGCTGTCTAGTAACCATTTTAACGAGTTTCATAACGAAGCTTCTCTTGGGCTAGACAATTGGTGTGAGTGTAAGAAAGTTTTTTTTTATAATAATTAAGATTTACGCCAACGGAGATAAAATGAAGTGGTATTTTTGTGTTACAATGGGCGCGTTGGAAATTGAAGCTGTTCTATGAACTCGAATATCTAGACAAAAAACTAATAATTATTTAAAAAAAAAATTGTTATACTAAAAGGTGTCTTATAGAACGTACAATGTAAAAATTAATAAAAAAGCCCTAAAACATTCAGGCATAACGTGGAATACGACGATATAGGCATCACATACATACCAAAATACAGACAGACAGACAGACAGACAGACAGCAAAGGCCAACGTCATAGAAATCAAGTCATCCTCAATTGATGGGTACTGGCTTAATCACCATGCATTCCAAATGCGAGTCAGTAATCATAAACCGGACTATGCATCTAAAAATCGTAATACACTGGCTTCCTAGGTATTGAGTCCAGGACCTGCACGAAACATCATTTCTTTCAGCCTGGATTGCTCTCACCTGATTATTATCAAAATCTTTTTTTTTTTCAAATATATTTACGGGTAAGCACAGTGCTTGATCTCACCTGATGTTAAGTGATGATAAGGCCAGTGATGGCAGCGCACTTCACCCGGGATCCTCAACTAGTGAGGTACTGGCTATCTTATCTCTAGCTGCCGGAGCACAACAATGCTACAAACATTGATGTTATGGCGACATATTTAGATAAGATGGTGTCGCAATCTGTCGCCTTAACAACAATTGGTAGCATTGTTATGTTCCGACAGCTAAGATAAAAGTGGAGCCAGTTCCCCATTGATTAAGCGTTCCGGGCGAAGTACGCTTCCACCATCGTCACTAACCGTCCAAAAACTTCCCCGTTAAGGGATTGTTAATTAAAATACAAACGAAAAAAAACTATTTGACATTCCATATGACATCTTGTCATTAACAGAAGAAGTTTATAAGCCGATAATAAAATAACACACGTGGACACAAAATGATTAAGTAAAACAAACGATTTATTAGCTATGATCAGTCTAGTGACAAAGGTCACCAATAACTTTGGCAGCTGACATCATTGAGCACTTTGTTGTTATTTTATATATGTTGCTTAGCAGGAAAAGAAGCATACAACCAACAAGACTCCGTCGCCGCCCATGGACGCACGACACCAAGGGTATAGGCTCGCGTTACTCTAAAACTTCAGTTATTACGTCTATATCTTCCTGGTTCTAGAACTCTTCAAATCGGAACAGTAATGCAGTACAGTGCTGCTTGACGGCATAAATAGGTGTTAGAGTGGTCGTTATCATGTCGGTTACTAGGCAGAATCTTACAAAAAGCTACTGCTTAGAGCTAACTTAAATTTTAATGAATTGTTGATACGTACAACCTGGGGGCCTACCGCCTAACTCTATTGATATCGCTCTCGCTATCGCGCTCTATAGTTTATGGCGTAATCTTGCCATTTCGAAAGCTATATAAAAGCAATACCGAAAGCTATAGGCTAAAGCTTTCGATATTGCTTTCTTAATGCTTTCATATCGCTTTAGAAATTACAAAATGACGCCATAAACTATAGAGCGCGATAGCGAGAGCGATGTCGATAGAGTTAGGCGGTTGGGGGGCTGGACATTTTCAGGGCAAGAGTGAACATGCATTATCTCCGGAAGTATGCCACATCCTAGGCTGCGTCATCAGTCATCACTTACCGTCAGATAAGATCGCGGTCATTTGATCAGTATTTACTTACCTATAAAGTTATTTTTTTAAATCACAATTTGACGAAAAGCTTCATTATAGAGCTGTGAATAAGTGTCTGATCACACAGGACACAAAACAACTTGTGCTTGAAATTCTCCAACTACTATAAGAATGTATTCTAATTTAAAAAAAAAATATCATACTTCTTGACTTATCTACCTATTTGTTTTAAAAATGTCGTTAATTTTAAAACACTGTCCTGTTACTTGTGCTCATTCACTTGTCCACAGCTAAAAAACTTGAATAGGTATTTAGTAAAAAATGTTTTAACGATTCAAAAGAGCTTAATAATTAAGTTTACAAGGTTAAATAATTTTTTACTTTTTGACTTAGGCTAGTAGGTTTTGATGTAGCCGTATCACTAACGAAACCGAATAGGTAGACAACGTATTATAAAGTAAATGAGTTTAGCATACTGTCGTAGAAAAAATAATAGCTCCACACAAAACCACTGTCCCAGTCATCGATTTATAAATCGATGGTCCCAGTGTATAATAGGATAAGTCAGAAGAAGCAAAAAATACAATCCAAAAAAAAAAGTCTTAAAAACACGTCTACAAAAAACAAAACCTAAACTATCTTGTTTTTTTATCTTTCGTTTATTAGCATCAACTTGTCAATTACATAACGACATACCGGTCACCCATCCACTGTGACGGGACGTAGTATTTTTTTTCTTTTCACTACCAATGCTTTGATGCATTGACGCACTTTGCTTACGTCAATGACAGAACCGAAAATATTTTCACACCTCCTTTTGTTATTTTACAAGTCTATAAATCATTTACAACCATTGGACACATACAAGTCTAAGAGCGGGTACACATTGGGCGCTTTGAAACGCGCGCTTGAACGCGCGTTTGACGCACGCTTAACCAGAAGCACGCGCTTGCATGTGTACACTTCCATAGAACTCCTGGTTCTTAAAACGCGCGTTAGCAAAGCGCACGTTTGAAAGCGCCCAATGTGTACCCGGTCTAAGAGCCCGTTCACTTGGCGTTTTGACGCTGCGAAAACGCGTAAATAAACGTTGCACGTGTCGCGCTGTAGACATTCATTTGTTACATTTGATTTGACTACAAGATCTCCCGCCCTGTGTAGACTTACGAACCGATGGTATAGTGACATCCACAAGAGCTAATTTGTAGCCTAAACTGAATATATGATTTTGAATTTTGACGGTTAGTTTGATGTCTGAAGTGAATATAAACAACCTCAGATGGTTTCTGGAGAGGAAGGCATCACGCCATCGCCAGCGTGTCCTCTCATATTTATTGCTGAGCTTATACCGCATTTTAGATTTCACAAATTAAAAATGCAGTTAACATAAAGATATTGGATCTTTTTAGTTAAAGACATTTATATTCTAAGATAAATTTAAAAAACAAAATATCAGTAACGCCTTCGAAGTATATAATTAGCTATTCACCAGTTTAGATTTTCACTATCTCGCGTGTTTTCACTACAGGACAATACGACAGGCTAATGATAAGTTAGTCATTATGAGATTCGCGTGAGAAAATTTTCTATATTATTTACTATCTGTCCCGATTGCTTATGGAATATTGTACGCCAAGATTGATGAGGTAATTTGAAATAAACGTATTATGTAGTCTTGAAGTAGGAATCGAAGTCACATAGTTTTACAAAAAGCTTGATTTCAAAAATTTTTTTTCTATTTTTTTCTATTTCTATTTCTGTCTAACTTTGTGCGTAGATGAAATTGCAATTTAGCTTTTTGTCAACTACAAAATAGCTTCTAGCTACAGTAAATAGCTCTTAATGGGACAGGCGCGGCGTATACATACGCCTTGTACATCAGACTACCACAAACTGTCAAATTTCCTCAATAGACTTTGAACTTTAAACATGTCACACCTGGTTGAATATTTATTGAATAAATTTTGATAGTTTTGAATAGGTTGATGTGCAGGCGTCTACCTGTAGTACTGTTGCCGTAGCTTCTGTGTTCATCGAACGTCTACGCTGTAAAAACGCTAGTGTGAACGGTCTCTAAATCAGGAATCAGATGTCACTTGCCGGAATGCATTATGACGATATAGTGTTAATTACGCTGACTTAGTCTTGGATCGAGTTTGGATGCAGCACGCAAGCGCCGCCCGCAAATATAAGCATATTGTATGGAAACATTGTCATATAACACCTTAATTGTCATGAAACATAACTTGTCACCGGAAGCTTCAATAAAGCGAGCACTCAACTCTTTTACAAGCTGCATTGCCTCCGGCAAACTAAATCTAAGAAGCTCGATTAGGGCTTCGATTGGGACTTTTTTTTTTTGAGAGAGATTGCTGATTGCCGCTGCGGCATTTTCAGCTTCACCGGGCTTTTTTGGGGGCGGCGAGGAACGTAAAGGGTCCCTCAAGCCGTGTGAAACGAATCACCTTCAGAGGTTATCTAGAGGGAACGGCATCGCGCACTAGTGCGCGTCCCCGTGCCCTACTAAATTCTCCGAAGGGTTCGGATCGGATCGGGGAGCGGAGCAACCCGAGGGCGCCTCTAAAGGCACGGACCTCGGCTCGGGTTGACCGGGCCGTGGAGGAGGAGAGAAGCGCCCAGGTACATGTCTGTACCTGGTGTAGAGCGAGTGTGAACCGGTTCTTCGTACCCTTGTTCTACGAGTACGGTGTCTTGGGCCTAAACTGGTGTGCATGTTTAGTGTATTCTGTAAATGTGTGCTGTCATTTAGAGGATCGGGCGGGTCGATTGGGACTCGACCTATAGCTAATATTTAAGACCACCATTGCTAGAGTTTAAGATCAACGGTCTCAGTGTGTGTGTACATGTTTGTGTACTCGGTTTGGTTGGTGGTAGGGCTTGTTTGTCCGCCTGCCTACCTACCACCATCTTATCTAAATATGTCGCCATAACATCAATTCTTTTACTGTCCGAGCTACTTGTCTTTGGAATAAGCTACCGTCTGAAATCCGTCACTCTAAGACCCTTTCCGCCTTTAAGTCTAAACTGCACAGTCATCTATTGTATCAGTCACGTGCTAGTAACATGTTTTAGGTTTTTATTGTTGGTGTTATATGTATGTATGTATGTATGTGTATTTATTATTTATATATTATATTTATATATTATTATTATGTATGTCTTTTTATGTACTGGTATACGAGTATGTTTCTATTGTATTCTACTGTATTTGCGCACTTCCTCTATCTCCCTCTTGGGTTCCTAAACCAAAGGTTGTCTGGAAGAGATCGCTTAAAGCGATAAGACCGCCTTTGCCCATGCTAGCTTTAAGATTTTTTGTATGTACCTGTTTTTGGTTTTGATTTGTGTGAGCAATAAAGTATTTATCTTTCTATCTATCTATCAATGTTTGTGCTTCAGCAGCTGAGATTTCCTGGTGTATTGCACTTCCACCATTGGCCTTATCACCACTTAACATCAGGTGATAGGAGACATTTATGGTCTAACATGTTCTTTCCTTTGTTTCAGGTCTATTCATCCTGTTGATGCTTGGTTTCTTCGCGTTAGCATCAGCCTTCTTTATACTGTTCCTACATCCATATGACTTCTTGTTTAGACAGGTAAGGTTCTATAGGTAATTAAAAGGTTTTTTAATGTTACAACACTTACTGTCTGTTTTTCCCTTCAGCATAGAAAGTTTCATTTAAATTTATTTGTGATGGAAAGTGTCCTTATAAGATAGGACATTTTCCAATATTAACGAATAGAAATGCCCTTGCTGAGTTTCATGTCGGTTCTTCTCAAAACAAGGTCTCCCGTCCAGAGTAGACTTACGAACCGATGGCATAGTGACATTCATAAGAGCTTATTTCTAGCCTAAACTGAATAAATGATATTGAAATTTAATTAAAACTATATAGAAAATACCAAAAATACTAAGGGTGCGTAAAAGGGGATCTGATCGGCGATCTTTTAATTAAAAATTACAAAAATAAACATACCTAGTTATAATTTGTTTTACAAATTGTGAAACATTAAAGATATTTATTCAATAGCATAGAAAACAATAGTAAGAAAGAAAGACATAAAACAATTATAACTACATAAAATATAAGAAACAAAAATTATCACTTACACTATATATAGAATATACAACGTGTAACAGACGACGTTACAACGTGTAACCACGTGTCGTTCTTAGTAAGTCTGCATACAAGATCTTGAACACGTTGTATAGGTTCAAAACCCGTTGTCCACAGAAAGTCGAGTTACGAGATGGCGGCGAGATTTTCGAGATGTGGCGGAAACCTGAAGTGGACTTATACTGCCGGGTGTTTCTCTTCAATGTCACCAACGCTGAGGAGTTCATGGCCGGCAAGGATTCCAAGCTGAAGGTCAAGGAGGTCGGCCCTTATGTTTACAAGTAAGTTTAATACATAAAGTACCTAAGCAAAGTAAAATAAATAGCCTATGACTAAATAATTATAAAATATAAAATGTTTTTGATTTTTTTATATAATTTTAACGCAAATTTGTTGCGAAATAAATTACAAAAACACAAATGTTGAAAAAATTTCCACGAGCAGGATTTGAACCTGCACCCTTCTTACATACCGGGTCAGGTGCTCTTCCAATTGAGCTATCGTGGTTCTAACCAGCCCGCCGAAATTATTCAACACTATTTACTTTTTACTTTGAAAGCCAAAGGCACCCATTCAATGTCGACAACTACCGTCATTAACACCCGATCATAATATTTTTACAAAATATAGTAAAAAAAAAATCAATGCCCACCCGAACCGTAAGTAGGTATATCAAAGTAGTGAAAAAATTCAGTGCTCACATCAGCCTTCCCGGTAGCATAATGGTCGGTGCAGCCGCCCGGATTGCGGAAGACCCAGGTTCGATTCCTGGCTGGGTCGGATTGTCATTTAATTTTTTCACTATATAATTATTTAATTCAGCTTTAGTGCAGAAATTAGCACTTAAAAATAAACAATTTGCCTATGCCTGTCACACTGCTGCAAAGTCCTCCACCATTGATATCAAGTCATCGCTACCAATGATGGGTAAAAATGCGGGAGCGAAGATCACTCAGGATCCTCCACTGCTTAGAAGCTGTCTATCTTATCTGGCCTTTACTGCTCACAACCATTACGTTTACCAATTTTACAAAAACACAATGTTGAAAAAATTTCCACGAGCAGGATTTGAACCTGCACCCTTCTGACATACCTTATTCTTTAGTATTTGTAAAAATATTATGATCGAGTGTTAATGACGGTAGTTGTTGACATTGAATGGGTGCCTTTGGCTTTCAAAGTAAGAAGTGAATAGTGTTGAATAATTTCGGCGGGCTGGTTAGAACCACGATAGCTCAATTGGAAGAGCACCTGACCCGGTATTTCAGAAGGGTGCAGGTTCAAATCCTGCTCGTGGAAATTTTTTCAACATTGTGTTTTTGTAATTTGTTTCGCAACAAAAATTTGCGTTAAAATTATATAAACAAAACAAAAACATTTTACCAATTTTATTTTTTTCGTGTAGGTAGTGTATTTTTAAAATAATAATATTTGACGAAAGATTTTTCTTCTGTTTTAGAGAAGGCTTGGAACACGAGGTAACGTCGTTCAACGAGAACGATACCCTCTCAGCGATACCCAGACACCCCCTCACGTGGGTGGAGGAGCTCTCAGAGGGTAACAGAGAGGATGATGTCCTCTTCCTCCCCCACATAGCCTTGTTGGTAAGTACCTAAACTAAAATCCCAAAAAACATATAGGGTGGTTGCACCGGTGTTCGACAGGAACCAATGATCAAAAAAAAAACAAAATTCAAAATGATTTATTCAGTTTAAGGGTCTCGGACCCGTTCGCCCCGTAAGTTTCACCCCTTATACCATAAATGGATCCGTTCGCCCCTTGAAATATTAAATGGTTCTGTTCGCCCCTTATTGATAAATAAGTAAAAGTACAGTTGTCAAGAAACTGGTAAAATTCTTAGTTCTCAAAAATAGTGGGTAACAAGAAAAATAAAGGTAACCAGGCACAATAAAACAAATTTAATTATAAATATATGTTTTAATTTTAATCAAAACAAACCTTGTAATAATAATTAAATAAACATTGTAATAATAATTAATTAATTATTTTAATTATAATTTGATTCGAATGATTCGAGTCATGACGGTTAAAACTTGACTCGAATGTGATTTTATGTTGATTCAAATCATCGCTTGATTCGAATCGGTCCGTTGATTCATTTGAATTTGAATCACTTCATCGATTCGAATCTTTATTGCGCGGAAAGCTTACCTCATACTATATGAGGCAATTTTTATAGTTTTTTTTTAAATTGTCTACTTTTTTTTACTTGTTCTCGTAAAGAAAAATATTATTTGAGAAGAAATAAATTAAATAGTTAATTAATATTTTTTTTGAACATTTTTTAGAATTGTCGAATTGACCATTTTTAAATTTCCATTTATTAAAAGCATTTAAAAAATATATACAGATATTTGATTTCCTAGTAAAAAAGAATCGTATAAGCTACTTTTAGTTCAGGTATTGTAAGACTTAGAGTTCTATAAGGTTAATTTAATTCACAATAAGTTTAGTTTTTCGCACTCACTCGTATTCCTCAACCGCTGATGCACTGGCTATCTTATCTCTAACTGTCGGAACACAACAATGCTATAATTACGTCAATGTTAGGGCGACATATTCAGATTAGACAGTGATATTATCTAGCCATGTACACAAAAAAAGCCCTACTATCAACAGCAATTTCAATAAATAAAGTTCAAATAAAGAAGTATTCTATTCTATTCAATAAAACATCGTTGAAATCGACTTCTGGGTGCCTAGAGTGAGTTTACTATCCGTATTCATTCGATTACGATTAAAAAAAACCGAAAAATTTGTATGGCATTGAAGCTGCGACTCCTGGCGACATACGAGAAGAAATAAAATTTTCCCATACAAATTCTCGTTTTGTTACCGTGATCGAATGGCGAATGATACTTGTACCTACTAAGCACCATGGTAGCGCAGATTCAAAACAAACCACTTTTACGGTGTCCGTTATGTTGTTAGGTACATTTAAACTCATGACTGCACAAAATGGCAATTGAATATCTCACTGTCCCAATATGAGCATATGCGTCCACTTGCGTCAACTTAAGTAGCTAAAGTGACTAATTTAATGAATTCATGGATTTTTGGTACAAGGAGGTTTGGTTCGCCTTATGTACCTAATACCTAAGCCTAAGCTATATACTTGCAAATAGAAATGACATGTCCTTTTTAGTAAATACTGTGGGCAAATAACCTTTTCGCTTAGTTTACTGACGCGTTCCGGTTTCATACTGAGTGTAGTGTGTAAAAGTTAGGTACGATTTTTAAATTTATAATAACCAAAATGAAATGAAATGAAATGAAATATATTTAACTTGCGCTTGAGAAAGGTAAATTTTTTGGTCTTAATCTATTTTTCTTCTCTATCTCAGCTGACCATGTAGCATCCAAACATCTTTTACCTTTTTAATTTTATAAATAACAATTACTATTCTAATTACATACATATAACAATACAAAATTAACACACCAAATTGTCAAAAACCAATTAAATTACATTACAATAAAAATATACCAAAAATGCATACGAACCACATGCTTGATATTTAAAATTATACGAGAGACTTTGACTAAATAGACTCTCATGATAAAATTTTACTAGAAAAAAAATTAACCAGGCCCAGGAAGTTCCAGTGGGAATTGAACCCACGACCTTTGGATAACCGGTCCAATACTCTGACCGCTGAGCTACCGAGACCCTAGAAGACTCGTCAGAGCACTGGACCGGTTATCCAAATGTCGTGGGTTCGATACCCACTCGAGCTATCTAAGACTGGTTTATATTTTCTAGTATTTTTTTATATATATATTACATATGTATATATGTCTGTAAGCCGGATGCCAACGCATTGACTAATGCACCGCAAAATCTCGGACACAAACCATAGTTATTCAGTTACAAAATGTCGGAACGATTGCACAAAGTCTGAACACCCACAGAAGGTAAGCTTCATACAATCGCGCTCGAGCAACGCACACATAGCCTAGGTACCTCACAGGGACACGAAATCTCGCAACAGCTGCGATCTGACTGGTCCGCTGGCTTATCTATTACCGAAAAAAACCAACCAGTTGTTTATATTTTTATTTTTTTTTTTATTTTTATGTGTTTATTTGTGATGGAAAGTGTCCTGCTAAATAGGGCATTTTCCAATATTTTTGACGCTGTAAGGGAGAAAAGAGCTGGACACTTGCTGAGTTTCTTGCCGGTTCTTCTCAGTACAAGATCTCCCGCCCAGAGTAGACTTACGAACCGATGGCATAGTGACATTCACAAGAGCTACTTGTAGCCTAAACTGAATAAATGATTTTTGAATTTTGAATTTTGAATTTTGAATTGTACAATTGCAACGCGACTGCTCCGATCCGAATCTGAACCTAGAATCTAGAATCTAGAGAAACTAGGGCACGGGGACACGCACTAGTACGTGATACCGTTCCCTCTAGAAGACCTCCGAAGTTGATTCGTTTCACACGGCTTGAGGAACCCTTTAAGTTTCTCGCCGCCCCCAAACAAGCCCGGTGAAGCTGAAAATCAGCAATTGCTCTCCAAAAAAAAACGACTGCTCTAGTTGCAGTTAATCACAAATCGCTCAATGATCGCTCGCTTAGTGCATATGCGATTAAAATGTATGCAATAGTTTACATACATTGAGCGAGTTGTGTCCGTAATACCAATTTATCAACCGCGACTAGAGCAGTCGCGTTGCAATCAACATTTGACGACCTCCGTAGCCGAGTGGCTTGCACGCCGGACATTGGGCGGCGCTAACTCTGCTGAGGGCCCGGGTTCGATTCCCGGTCGGGTCAATGTCGAAAACGAACTTTTCGATATTGTGTCGGGTCTGGGCGGTTGTGGTACCGTCGTTGTTTCTGATTTCCATGAAACGAGTGCTTTAGCTACTTACCTTGGGATCAGAACAATGTACGTGATGTTGTCTCATATATAGATAGATAGATAGATAGATAAATACTTTATTGCTCACACAAATTAAAACCAAAAACAGGTACATACAAAAAATCTTAAAGCTATCATGGGCAAAGGCGGTCTTATCGCTTTAAGCGATCTCTTCCAGACAACCTTTGGTTTAGGAACCCAAGAGGGAGATAGAGGAAGTGCGCAAATACAGTAGAATACAATAGAAACATACTCGTATACCAGTACATAAAAAGACATACATAATAATAATATATAAATATAAATATTATATATAAATAATAAATACACATACATATACACATATTTTTTGGTGACAAGCCTGCCCTGCCGAGCTATTCCGACGAGATCCGTGTCCGTGAGAGGTTGTCTATGTGTGCGTTGCTCGAGCGCAGTATGTATGAAGCTTACCTTCTCTGGTTCTCCTCATTCTGTGACGATTGCCAAAGCCTTCACAAGCACTCCGGAATTAGATGTTGCAACTGTAGGGGCCAATGCACATTAGCTTCGGATCGACCTTTAGTAAACCTTGCATTAGTAATTTTAAAACACTAACTCATTATATGCCTCAGCGAAATGCTTCTATGCATATTTCTGCACTGATCGCGAAATGAAATACAGGGTGCCAAGCGCGAGTTTCATCCGCCACTCGATCACGTTAACGAAAACGAGAATTTGCATGTATTCGATCACGTTTACGAGAACGAGAATTTGTATGGCAAAATTGTGACTCTTCTCGTATGTCGCCAGGAGGCGCTGCTTCATAGCCATACTAATTTTCAAAAAACACAATGTTGAAAAAATTTTCACGAGCAGGATTTGAACCTGCACCCTTCTGACATACCGGGTCGGGTGCTCTTCCAATTGAGCTATCGTGGTTCTAACCAGCCCGCCGAAATTATTCAACACTATTTACTTTTTCACTTTGAAAGCCAAAGGCGCCAATTCAATGTCAACAACTACCGTCTTTAACATCTGATCATAATAAAAATCATAAAAAACAAACATTGTGTTTTTTTTTGTAATTTGTATCGCAACAAATTTGCGTTAAAATTATGTAAACAAAACAAAAACATTTTATACTAATTTTCGTTTGCGTTAACGTTATCGAACGGCGAATGAAACTTGCACTAAGCACTCTGGAGGCGCTGCTTCAATGCCGTACTAATTTTCGTTTTCGTAAACGTAACCGATTGAATACGGATAGTAAACAAAACACAAATTAGGCACAACCCGTAGGCATAGGCTAATTATATTGTCTAACGGCTAGACAAAGTCCTCCATCATTTAAATCAAGTCATCGCTACAATTAATGGGTATTGGATTAATCAATTCATTTCATTTCGTGGCAGCTTTCGCTACGCGGCCACGAAATGTTGGAATAACATTCTCACACCGATTAGAAGTTCGTGTAGCGTTCCAGGGGCCCGACCGCCTAACCGATTGCTTTGGCTACGTGCATAGTTTATGACGTCATCATGTCATCTAGCTAATAGGTATAGGCATATATCGATACCTATAGCTTTCGATATTGCTTTCATAGGCGGTACGAAATGACAAGATGAAGTCATAGAGTATACACGTAGCCAAAGCAATCGGTTAGGCGGTCGGGGGGCAGTTTTCAAACGTAAATTTAAAGAATATCTTTTTTCATATCCAAAAGTCAACCCCATAGGTAAAACCCAGTGTAAGGTAATCCCATAGTGTTGATGACTTATATTGATGAATCGCTTTGAGTAAAATATTTTCATGCTTTCACATTTCCGTTTTTCTATATACTGGAGCTACTAATTTTGGGATCTTATCTTATCTTAGTGGGGCCTGCTGAGGTTTCCCTCTCCCAGTAACACTTCGACCCATCGGGATCTTTCGTGCAACGTGCTTTCTCTTCTCAAAGATAGATGCCATAAGTTTGGCAACGTCCTTAAGGGCGAAAAGCCTGAAGTCCTCCGGTTTCGGGTAGGCTGACCCTAGGAGTCCCATTCTTTTCCTAGCCAGAGAGTCGCAGTCACACAGTAGGTACTGCATTGACGCCGTTTCCTCTCCACATGCCCTACACAAACTATTTGTTGAGAGGTGCATTCTGTGAAGCATTTGATTTGTGGCATAATGCCCTGTCAAGGCACCGATGGTTAGTCGGGCCTGCCAAAAGTTTTAGGATCAGAACAACGTATCTGATTTGATGTGGTTGATGGCGCTGGCGTACAGTGATGTCACCGACCTTTTATTTATTTGTTTATTTATTTTTTTTTTTTTTTCTGGTTTCCACGGATAATCAGCGTCGGGGTGCCAACGGGGTATCTCGACATTATGCTGAGTGGAGACCGATTGAATACACCACTAGTTCTAAGTCTTTTGTCCATGCATTGTTATTAATATAAGTGGTTATGAATAAAAAAATAATAATAAGAAAACCACCACTCGTGCTAAATGAAAATAGACGGAAATAAGAGGTTGTTTTTTTGCTAAAACAATGCAAAATACTAAAAAGCAATGGCAATATTTGACGATCACAAGATACGAAGGAATGTAGCAGTTAGCCAATCGGCGCATCCGTCAATCCGTAATGGTAACATCAGCCTATCGGCGCTCGTAAAGCGATGGTCATTCGCGTATTTCCCAAGCACAGCCGAAGTTTGCAATGATCCTATAATTAGTTCGGAGTTTCGGACTATTGCGAAGTTCTGTCTCAAATAACCGGTCCTCTGCAATAGTCCTAGGATTTTCGCAACGGACCGATTTGTACGATTGTTCTACGTCATAAGTGTAGTGGCACCAGTCATCATCACCACCCGCTCATTTTATGTCCCACTGCTGGGACACGAGCTTTCCCCATGGATGGAAACACCATAGGGCGAACAGGCAGTAAACCACCACGCAGGCCCAGTGCAGATGGTGGTATCTAATGCAGCCGGGACCGGCGGCTTAACGTGCCTTCCGAAGCACGGAGGAACTCGAGATGATAAATTTTTGGTCACCCAACCGATGACCGGCCTTTGTTAAAGTTGCTTAGCCTTAGCAATCGCAGACCGGGCGCGTTAACCACTGCGCCGAGCACCTCACTATGAAATTTGACAGTTTTGAACAACCTGATGTGCAGTCTGTACCTGGCTAAGCGATGCGCGATGAAAAAATCCAACAATGAGATTGCATCCTTTTCCTAGCGGTGTAAAATGGATTAATCCTATTGGTGGGTTTACGCTGTAAGTGAAGGCCATTGGCGGCCAGCACTTACTGTGCAAAAAAAAGCCTCGCGGTAGATTAAAGAGCTTGATGTCAAAGTCAAACCAAAAACCACAAAATAAAGAGCACCCAGAATGTAAGCTTACAATTCAATTCTATTAGTATAGCATTGAAGCAGCATCTTTGGTGACATAAGAGAAGAATATTAGAATCGGATGTTAATGACAGTAGTTGTTGACATTGAATTGGCGCCTTTGGCTTTCAAAGTAAAAAAGTAAATTGTGTTGAATAATTTCGGCGGGCTGGTTAGAACCACGATAGCTCAATGGGTGAGCACCTGACCCGGTATGTCAGAAGGGTGCAGGTTCAAATCCTCCTAGTGGAAATTTTTTCAACATTTGTGTTTTTGTAACAAGAGAAGAGGATTTTGCTATACAAATTTTAGTTTTCGTAAACGTAATCGAATGAATACGGGGATAGTAAGCAAAATTCACACTAAGCATTGAGCTCGGTACAGTACACACGCCTGCACATCAACCCATCCAAAACTGTCAAATTTCTCTAATCGTTATTGATCTTTATACCCAAACAGTAAGGTTCAAAATTTATTGAAGAAATTTGACATTTTGTGGTAGGTTGATCTGCTGCCGTCTGTGCAAGCGCAGCTATTGCGCGATTCCGTGCCCGTGAGAGGTTGTCTATGTGTGCGTTGCTCGGTTGAAGGCGCCCGATCCGATCTGAACCCGAGAATCTAGTAGGGCACGGGGACACGCACTAGTGCGCGATGCCGTTCCCTCTAGAACACCTCCGAAGGTGATTCGTTTCACACGGCTTGAGGAGCCCTTTAAGTTTCTCGCCGCCCCCAAAAAAGCCCGGTGGAGCTGATAATGCCGTCTGAGGCAATCAGCGAACACTCTCCAAAAAATAGCGCTCATTAAAAAGCTTGCGTTCTGCAGTGTCCTTAAAACATAATGTTTTATGCAAAACAGTGCATAAAACATTGAAACAAGTTTTTTGGAGGCGTACTGAGCTAATTAATATCCAAATAGGTCACTAAATGTATTTAATAAAAACCTAGGTCGAGTTCCAAGTAGTTATCGTAATCGATAAACTATGTTAGACAGGATTAGGATTTTAATTTGACACGACTTCCGTTGCAATAAACGATAAGACATGTTTTTAATGATTGCTTATTATTATTATTTTCAAAGCCAAAGTAAACTTAAGAAAAGTGCTTTTGAATAGTCGAAATATTTTTGTACCTCCTAAAATCATTAACGAAAACGAGAATTTGTATGTCATTGAAGCAGAGCCCTCTAGTGACAAACGATGAGAGCTACAATTTTGCTATACAATCAAATCTATATTATATTTCTATACTAATATTCGTATAATAAAGCTGAAGAGTTTGCTTTTAGGGTTCCGTACCTCAAAGGGAAAAAACGGAACCCCTATATGATCACTTTCTATCTGTATGTCTGTCTGTCTAAAAAATCAAACTTCAATGTTAACGAAAAAAAAGATACGGCCGTTTATGTCGTAAAAAACGTATATTTCGACACTCTCGATTGAATCAAAATTCATAGGGTTCTTGCATTGCTGTAGGATACTTCAACATAGATTTTAAAACCAATCCCCAAAATGCAATTTCATTATATTTTTCTTCTATAGGCATGTTACCCCTAATAAGCACTGCCACTACAAAAACGAACGAACACTGTACTTATACAATACAGTGTTCGTTTTTACGGTTCATTTTGATTATGAGGAGCTAGAAGGCGGGGTCGGTTCGCAACTGTTATAGTTAAGCCACTTTCGCAAAAGGCCGGTCATCGAATGGGTGACCATCATTTATTTATTTTTTTATTTAATCTTTATTGCACATCATAAACGGTGGACTTAATGCAAAATGGCATTCTCTACCAGTCAATTTATCATCTCCGGCTCTTCCGTGCTTCGGAATGCACGTACTTACAATCGTTTACATTGACGTGATCAATTCTGTCAGCATTCTATTGATGATTCATAAATTCAACGAAGTCCATTGTGCATTAATGTAAAACTTGACAAATAATAAATAATTATCCATTCAAATACTATATACCTATTTGTTCAGAGTTCACATGACCCAAATATTATATGAGTGTACTGATAGTTCTACAACCTTTGTGTACATAAATAAACACGTTAAATGTATTGTAAACTCGTCTCTATTGCAAATTGTATAGGTCCTAATAAGCATATCACAACCTGTATATGTGACAACACATAAAAAGTAACAGTTACATTATAAAATCGCCTCTATTGCGAAACCTATAGGGCTTATTGTCTATGCATTATTACGAAAATATACTAAGACAAGTGCTAAACAGCGCTTAGGTAATTTAAAACTTATTGCTAACATTTTAAGGTGCAAATTAACGTTGGGATTAATAAATTTTATCTATGGATTGTTGTGTTTAATTTTGTGTTTTAAACAGTAAATTATCGTTTTATTGGAATCCTTTATTAAAGACTAATAGAACTTAAGTACATAGTAATAAATTTTGTTTTACTGATCAATAAAAATCGGGAGCGTTCCGTTACACGCAAAATGAGCTTACAGTGTCTCTTGGTAAACGTAACTTAAATTATCAAATTGAATATAGTAGTAAATAGCCTATTACTGTCCCACTGCTGGGCAAAGGTATTGGGTAAATCACCACGCTTGCCGAAAGCGGGTTAGTAATCGATCACAAACCCGCCCAACTCTATCGCCATCGCTCTCGCTATCGCGCTCTATAGTTTATGGCGTCATCTTGTAATTTCTAAAGCGATATGAAAGCATTAAGAAAGCAATATCGAAAGCTATAGCCTATAGCTTTCGATAAATAAATAAATAAATAAATATTGCTTTTATATAACTTTAGAAATTACAAGATGACGCCATAAACTATAGAGCGCGATAGCGAGAGCGATAGCAATAGAGTTAGGCGGTAGGCCCCCTGGGGCCCGACCGCCTAACCGATCGCTTTGGCTACGTGTATAGTTTATGACGTCATCTTGTCATCTAGCTAATAGGTATAGGCATATATCGAAAGCTATAGCCTATAGCTATAGATATTGCTTTCATAGGCGGTATGAAATAACAAGATGACGTCATAAACTATACACGTAGCCGAAGCAATCGGTTAGGTGGTCGGGGGGCTGGTCTATGCATCACAGCCTACCGCCTAACTTTATTGCCATCACTCTCGCGATATGAAAGCAATATCGAAAGCTATAGCCTATAGCTTTCGATATTGCTTTTATATCGCTTTAGAAATGACAAGATGACGCTATAAACTATAGAGCGCGATAGCGAGAGCGATAGCGATAGAGTTACGCGGTAGGCCCCCCTAGAATTGAACCAGGGTCCTTCGGGTATCGGGCCGAGCGCTTAGCCACTCGGCCACCGAGGCGTCATCAAACTTAATTTTAAAAAAATCCAATATATAAAAATACCCTCTATCCGTGGGCTCATCGGAACGGTCCCAAGAATGCCTGCAGCACTACCTTTCAAGCTAATACGCATGCAGATGTCAGCATGTCAGCATTCTTGTCACCTAGTTAGTTGGAAAGTCAAAGTCAAACATTTATTTGCACAGTATTGTGTACAGTAAATAAACTTTCCTACGCTCACACCAATTATCTAGCCCAAGAGAAGCTTCGTTATGAAACTCGTTAAATGGGTACTAGACAACGGATAAACATACTTAAAGTACCTACTTAAATTCATACTTATTATACATAGAAAACACCCAGACCCGAGACAATTTAGAAAAACAATAATTTCTAAATTGTCCCCGACCGGGGATCGAACCCGGGCCTCAGAAATGGCAACACCATGAAAACCGGTGTACAAACCACTCGACCAAGGAGGTCGTCAAACAGTACATTGAGATGAGCGACATTGTTGAGCAGGCTCAACAATGTTCTGCCTTATTTTTGTAGGCATGCAAATGTCAATACATTATAAAATTTTGTGAACAACATACCTACATAAATGCAAATTTTTAATTTAAACAATTATATTAGGTCCTTACCTATAAAGTTGAAGTTTTGTATGAAGGCTATTTATGTTAACACTATAAAAAATTGTGGAGTATTGTGTTTGGTTCACTAGTTAAATGTAGCAGACATTAAAAAGAAAAAAAAAACAATCAAGTCCCTTCAAATCTACAGTGAAACAAAAGGTCAATTCCGCGAACAATAAAAAAGAAGTCAATTTAAAAAAAAATTGGGCGATAAAGACACAAAAGGAATAATCATTGTTATTACTGAAGCCTAAGTAACACAGACCTAATTAAAGGTGTATAATAATATTAACAGCCGGTATTGGCTTTTACAAGTAATACATAGGTCACACTAAAAGTTTCCGGAATTGGCCACTTACATAAACAATATTTAAAAAGTTATTACTACATTTGAAATTGGAACTCTTTAGCTATGGAATACAATTTGTTTCTTAAGATTGTCAATTGTTTTCACATTGTGGCGTCATTTAAAAAATTGCGTGGTTACAATAAAATGAATTTAACTCGGGAAAATGTTTGCTTCATTCAGGGTAAGCTTCATACAAACGCGCTCGAGCAACGCACACATAGACAACCTCTCACGGACACGGCATCTTGGAACAGCTTGGAACAGTCCGAGCGCAGTTGTTGCGAGATGCCGTGTCCGTGAGAGGTTGTCTATGCGTGCGTTGCTCGAGCGCGTTTGTATGAACCCTACCTTCAGCAGTCCCCTTATTCTGTGCCGAAGGCCTCAATCATCATCATCATCAGCTCATTCCATGCCCCCACTGCTGGGGCACAAGCCTTCCCCGTGGATGAATAGGGAGAACGGGGCATAAACCACCACGCGGGCCCAGTGCGATTTGGTGGTTGTTAACGACGAGCCGGGACCAACGGCTTTACGTGCCTTCCAAAGCTCGGAGAAGCTCAAGATGATAAATTTTTGGTGACCTATCCGATGACCGGCCTTTGTGAAAGTTGCTTAACCTCAGCAATCGCAGACCGGGCGTGTTAACCACTGTGCCATCGAGCTCATTAATAAGGCCAGCGTACTCTTAAATCACAGTTCAAGTGTAACAAAATTACAATTTATCTTCCAGAGCATAGCCAACGTGGTAGCTCAGAAGGACTTCATGACCCGCTTCGGCTTGAACAACCTAATCACCATCATGGACAGTCAGCCACTCCTCAAGATGACGGCAAAGGAGTTCATGATGGGCCACAAGTCCGAGCTGATGTCCTTGGGGAACACCTTCCTGCCCGGCTGGATATACTTCGACAAGCTGGGCTTGATCGATAGGGTGAGTTCATTTCATCATCATTCTCATCGTTTCAACTGAAAGACGTCCACTGCTAGACAAAGGCCGCCCAAGGATCTCTACAACGAGCAGTTTTGTGCTGCTCACATCCAGCGGCTATCCGCGACCTTCATTCAACAGATCGTCGGTCTACCTTGATGCAGGCTTGCCCACAAAAGTAATAATAATAACAAATAGCTTACTTATCGTCTCACTGCTAGCCAAAGCCCTCCATCATTAAAATCAAGTTATTACTACAATTGATGGGTATTGACTAAATCACCACGTTTGCCGAATCCGTGTTGATGATAATTTGGAGAAATATACCACTATCTACTAAATCAAAGGCCTTTTTTAAAGTCTAATAAAAATACATGTAGTACCTACTTCCTTTCATCTATTGCCTTCCCTTCCGAAACCCATATTACTAGTCATCTGATCATATAGACATCTGCTGTCTTATATATTTTTCTATAATTAATGTTTTCCATCTCCAGATGTACGATTTCACCGGTGACTACGAGACCATCTTCACGGGCGCGGATGACGTCACCCAATCCGGTCTTATAGACACCTACAAGGGTTCAACAGACCTGCCCCAGTGGAAGGGCGAGCACTGCTCCAGAGTGCAGGGTGCTTCAGACGGCACCAAGTTCAAAGGAGCTCTTCAGAAGAACGAGAGTATACAGTTCTTTAGGAAGAGCTTGTGCAGAGCCGCGCCTTTGGTGAGTTAAACCAGCGATTTGTTTCTTTTGAGGACAAGATAACATCAAACATACTCTCACGTCCTTCTCCTAAAAAAGGGGAAAACAGAACGTCAAAATCACCAATTTTAAGTGACCTGTCGACGTCACATTTAGCATAAACAAAGTAGGGCTCCGATGTGAAATAGATAACATCAGTGATGGATTGCTAGCCGATCGCCTGATGTGCGAGTATCTTGGGACCCTTGTCCCTTAGTCGGCTCTTACGACATGCAACGCCAATTTTGAAATTTGCTAAAGAAGAGCGCGTGACTTCTCAATAAAGTCCCACCTCTTTACTAACGAATCACGAATCCCGCCCGATTCTCAAAATGCCAATGCACATTCACGTATACACTAAACATGCATAACATTTTGGGGGGTTAAAGTTACTCGCGTCCATAGGTTTACCCTTGAGACCCTACACGTGACCCCTGGGTGGTGCTAAATGAGTGACACTGTCTGAGTGGTAGAGCCACGCTGCGTTGCAACACGAAATGGGCCGGCGGCTCGCCCGGCGTTATACCACCCTCTCACAAAACATCGGCGTGAAACAATGGCACTCGTTGCTGTTGTGTTTCGTCCGGTGAGAGAAAGTACCGGAGACCCATCTCTCACTCCTCCCCTCTCGCAATTCTTACCCTCTCTCCTCAAGACCCAACTCCTTCCTCAAGGCCGGCAACGCATCTGCGATTACTTTGGTTTTGCGGGTTGTCCATGGGCGGCGGTGATTACTTTCCATCAGGTGACCCGCCTGCTCGTTTACCTCCTTTTAATATAAAAAAAATTAAAAAATAAATAATTTATTCTTTAGTCTCAACATAACACAAAATATGTCTCAATTTTGATAATAAATTTTATGTTAACGTTTTAAAACATTTGTTATAGATACCAGTGGAAGAAGGAACCAGGAGTGGTCTGAAGGCCTACAAATACGTATTCCCCGAAAATATGCTGGACAATGGGAAGTACATTAAAGAAAACAAATGCTACTGCAGAATAGGTTGGTAACTAAATAGTTAATAAAGATAATAAATGAGCAATAAATTTATTAAACATTTAAAAGACAATCAAAAAGCAAGGACCACTTGAGAGAAAAGAGAGACATTTTTAATAATCGGAATAAGTTTATTAAGTAAGGATGTTTACTAGAAACATATCATAACTTTATAGTTAGGCACATTATGTATTTTACCTATTCCTCATTATATACTTATCTTGAGATCGTGGTTATGTGATCTTCATGTTCAAAACTAAAGTTATATTCATGTGGAACGCAACGTAAGGAGGGAGTGAATGAGGCAGAATAATGCATGAACGGGATGGAACGGTAAAAGAGAATGGCGTATAACGACGGTTAAGACGAAAGACGGTGTGTAATATTATAATAGTAGTGTTAAAAATAAACGTACATCTCCAAATCCTGGTTTCTATTGAATCCCACATTTATAATTAGATTTCGTAAATAAATTCTTCGAAATGGTCTTCGAAATGATAGAATGGCATTAGAAGAGAAGAAGAGAAGATCCTCGTAAGAGTTACTCTTACTCATCATTATTTAATCAACAAACTATCTCAGTTATATGCTGGACATAGGTCGCTCCCAACTTAGTTTTACACTTAGCTCAAACAATTTCCTTTTTCCAGGTACATGTCTGCCGGAAGGACTGATAGACATGACCGAATGCTACTACGGGTTCCCGATCGTGTTGTCCTACCCCCACTTCTACAAAGGGGCGGACGTACTCTTCGATAAAGTGGAGGGTCTGCACCCAGCTCAGGAGTTACATGAGACCAGGTAAATAGCATATGATCTAGTTGTTGCTGTTGTGAGGGCAAAACATTCTGCCTATAGAACCTTCAACAATACTATGATACTTAGATCTCGATATACGGTTCAAAACGGCCCGAGAAATAAAAGCACACATATATAAAAGTGGTCTTATTTCAAATTAGTGCGTTCTATCAAGTAACCAAAGCTAACGTCAAGGCAAAAAAATGGCGCAGAGCGACGTATTCGTTGAACGCCTAGCGCTAGAGAAACGCTTTTATGAAGGGGGCTTTTGCTCTTTAACTTAGAGCCAGTTGTTCTAGTTAACTAGCTAGCTAATAGTTTTTCTTCTTCATTAGACACGACATTCGCCATCTTTTTAATTTGATCCAAAAAAGCTATTTCTAGTCGTTCATTTCCTATCTCTCCTTCTATCTTACCTTTTATGATAGTTTTAATAAAGGCATCGTGTCTTATTAAGAGGTCAATAAATAAAACTTCACTAACAAAGAAAGACTAAAGGAAAAGACAGCAATATTAAAAGTTTTTGAAAACAAATGAGGAGACATGAAGGGTACGATGGGGCTCAATAAATACTTTTTTTTATCATTTATATTATCATCAGGTTCTGGATCCAGCCGGAGTCAGGACTGCCGCTGGACGTCAGCTCCAAGTTCCAGATCAACATGGCCTTGACCGACATCACCAACATCAACAACGTCGAGAGGTTCTCCAATATGTATTTGCCTTTACTCTGGTTCGATATTGTGAGTATTAATATATATTTGCTTAATTAAAATTATTAATACATTAAATAATAGGCATTGTTACCCATCTGGAAATCTAATATGCTTGTGTTAGGTAAAGGTTTATGTCAGTAGTATAACAGAGTAATAGGGATTGAAGGACGATTTTTCCTTTCGGCTAACTCCGCTTAGCCAGCTACAACTAGGTGCAGCCGGCTAAAACTAAGTGTAGCCGCACTTCGGCTATTAGCCGTAACATATACTTCGGCTATTAGCCGTAACATATAAATTTTTATATGCAATTAAAAAAAACTCACTCGAAAAGAGATGTGGGACTTGTACATACTGAGGTATTGGTTTTCGCAACGAATTTTCACAGATATTCTTGAATCTGCTACGATGTTATATTTTAATATTATGGACAATTAGTCTGTTAAGGTATTTTCATATAGTATATTCTTCTTTACTTCACAGAGAATGTACTCGCTAACGCCATCGCTAGAAGAACGTTTCAATCTGTACCTGAACATTCTACCGATCGTCGAGCAAGCTGCGATGTACATCCTATTTCTCACTGGCATCGGTCTCATTCTGACCACAGTTTACATCCTCACCTTCAAGATAATGTTCAAGAAGTTCGACCAGAAGAAACAGAGGAACATCGTCATCGGAACCGACGTCTGGTTAGAAAGAGAAGGCAAGAGAAAGAGTAAAGACCACACGCCGTATTCACCTTGCGAGATCCCACTAACCGATACAGAATCGGACAGTTCCGATCCGCAATTCGACCCAGAGAGGAGACCTTCGCTCTTAAAGATCCATAGCGATCGCATCAAAGAGTTAAGTCTTAAGTTAAGCGATAAAATGTACGATTCAGTCGGCAATGTGCGAGAAAAAGTTATGGATGAGATAACACATGTAAAACATATATTTAACGATAGAAAAAGTTCTTTAATCAATGAGTCGAACGCAAATGATGCTTACAAAAGCGATTCTGGGGATGAAGACATCGAAAACGGATATGCAGTTGTAGGGCAGACAGATAGTGAAGACGATTGCAAATATTTAGAAGTGTTAGATGATGGTAGTGATTTTGTAGGGCACGCGCAATACAAAAGCAACAGTGATAGGTTAAAGAAATTGAAGGAGTTAGATTCTAGGCAAGAAGATGAGTTATTGCACATATCCGATTAGGATTTTAAATGACTGTTCATTAAGTTATTTGGAGAAGTTTCGGTGAAGTGAGTTATGTAAGCCATTTTTTTATTTTAAATAATTTATTTGGCCATGTATAAAAATTAATGTCTCGTATTTTCAATTTAACGGAATGAATAGTTTGGTTGGTTTCTATTCCCTTCGTCAGTACAAATACTGATGTTGTTTATACTTTCAATATATTTAATTAAAGTATGTTATCAACACCCTGAATGTAATTTACGAGATGTTTATATAGATGTATCTCACTCACCATTTTGGAATAGTATCTATTCCATAATTTTATGATGCGGCGGTACTTAAAAACTTTTTTCACTAACTATTCTTAGGACTACTTGAGTTCCTATGATTTTGACTGTTGGAGCATTAGTGATTTCTACTTTTTGTCGTGTTTTCAGACTTTCATATTGTTCTTTAACCGTGTCTTGGGTCGATTTGTTAAGTTGATTTGATTGGTTCTTACTTAGCTAGACATAGCTAGCCAGCTACCACCAGATTGTCTACGTATGTTGCCATAACAACATTGTTGTGTACTGACAGTTTGTGATAAGGTAGCCAGTCTCTGTGGTAGAGGTATCCTGGTGAAGTTCGCTTCCAGCTTTGGCTTTTTTGTCCTTACTATAAAACGAGATGCTTCTGTATTTGTGATTTCGCACGGTTAAATGCCCGAATTAAGATCTTTGTTAACGACTGCGCTCTAATATGAACTTTCAAGCTTTTGACTTTAGCAGTTTGTGTTCTTTTTTTGTTTGTAAGTCTCTAAAAATCATTAGAACGACTTAAGAATTTGATGCGTTGATTGAAAAGATTGAATGTTCGGTTTTACTTCCCCTTATTTTCAAAAGCTTTTGAATCACTTTTCACTATATCTTTGTCGCTTTCTAAACTCATAAATGATTATATACGTACATATATACATATGTCACATACACAGCATTCTGGAGATTTAAAGAGAGAAAAAGAGACGGAGCGATAGTGCGGTCAATACCGGTCTCTGCTTTCTTGTGTATGCAAACAGTAAAAGTCTGTGACGTGGACCAACCAGAAAACTAGAAAGAGACACTGCTGACTCTTTCAGTGTTTTGCACAATTTTTCTTTACAACTGATAATGGAAGCTGTTTCTATTACCCTATGTGTATGATATAATCAAATGCTTTTAAATTTGAAAGTTTTTGCAAACCAAGGGGTCAAATCGAAACTTTTTCTATCGTTTATTTTGCTACTTCAAATGAAAGATTGTGATATTGTATTTGTATGTATAAATACTTTGTACGAATAAGTATAACAAATAAATACAGGGTGAAATCTGTAATAGTTTACCGCATATACTCTCACGAATTGGTAAAAAATACCTACAAATATATTGTTGGCAATTTTCTTTAAATAATGCCTTATCGCATTTATTTATCAAAAAAGTGGTAATTGGAAAATATCTGTTTCTACTCTAGTATTTAATAACATTAATTGTGTTACATACTCGTAAAATGTGACGATTTTGATGACTGATTATTTTCGTTGCTCAAACTCTTTAGGATAAGATGTTCTAATCGGCAATATTAATTTAAGCGCCATCTATTGAAAGAATGAGGCAAACTCTATTTCTATTTGCCTCATAGTTTGAACCACCGTACAAGAGATGACGTTGTACTATTTACCTGATAAGACTTGTTGATTAAAATTGTATATACGTTGTGATATTCTTGTGCGAATGAATATTTTAATATTTAAAAAAGTGCCTGACATTTTTGTTTTGTAATTTGAATTTCGAAAATATTAGCAAAATTAAGAGTCCATAGATTATTTTTAAGAGCCATTTACAAACACATTACAAACTTTAAATATCGAATGCAGAGATCATGACAGTAAAAATAAAACTTTTTATGCGATTTTAAACTTTCTATAGCGATTTAAGCAAATGTTTTTGTTGGTTTTAATCTGTTTTGGTTTTAATGAATATCTGGTGTGTGTCACATAAACATTTTAATTTTATTATATTCGAAAGTAAACCTCATCCCATTGTATTTACCTAAAACCAAGAAACAAAACTGCAATATCAAAACCTTTTACAACAGTCGGTATGTTCCTTTCCAACTTTGCATTTATTTATTTTATCCCTCATGTTTTTTCGTGTTGGCAACTTTGACCACATATTTGAAAAACTAAACCCACTTCTCAGGTGAAAACTACATTATCCAAATAATAAAGACTACTATTTCTTTATTTTATGTAAGCTTAATGTATACTGAACTGTTTTAAAGATAAAAACCAATACTTAACTATTGTTATTACTTACGATAATAATCAAAGAATAAAAACAATAATAATAAAGACTGAAACTAAAACAGCTTCTGCAAGAGTGTATCAAAGTGAATTGTCTTACTTAACCCTTAATCACTCGCGCTAAAAAACTTGCATTGGTACTCACATGGGGTCACAAAGACCCCAAGCATAAATGGGCTGAAAATTTTAATTTTTAGCCCATTTATGTTTTTATAAAATAATCAGAAATGTAAGAAACACCTCTGTGAAATGTTTGAAATACATATATACTATTTTTTTTGCAAATAAATCAATGATTTATCGGTATTCAAGTCTATAATGTGATAATAATGCATAAACATCGAAAATGTACTAATAAAATATTAGTAAATTCAATGGTTTCGAAATAAAAAATTGTAAGAATCAACTTACATATACAGCAACTGACGTTTAAGGCGCCGGTGAATTAGGCTGGACTGATTCGTTTATAACTTCACAGCCTTAAAACTTATACGCTTGTTAATGCGCTCTGGGGTCAGATTGACCCCACGCGAATGATTAAGGGTTAAACTTACTTTTCGCTATTATCATATTTATACTATTAATATAATATAGGTTCATTTTGGAAACATATAACTTAAGTAAATGAAAAAATTATTAGCCTACCTAAATACCTACCTTTCAAATAATTTTGCTTGTTTTTGTTTGTAATTTTTTTGTCACATTTAATTATTATTTTAAACAGTTTATAATGATTAATTGTACTCTCTCTTTTGTTTATAAATTGTTTAATAACTTAATAAAGTTTTTTTAATAATTTTTTATAATTACTACATGGCAACATTGGCACACAAATTATACATTATCACTTATCACTCTTTTACAACGGTTTAGAGCCAAAGTGATAGATATTCCCAAAATGTGATATTATTGGTACTTTAAATTATATATTACAATCGTGTGATTGTAAGTATGAATGTTAATTTACTAAATTTTTTATTCAAAATCTTGCTTTTTTATTATGAATTTGAAAATGCTCTGATAGCTAAAAGCATTTTATTTTAAGACTTGAATTAGAACAATATTTTTATTGTGATATATTAATTAATTTATAATTTAGTTTAATTATCTGGGGAAAAGTAAACATAAGGAAGGGTTTTGTAAATAAATTGTATTATGTATAATATTTAATGATATTAAATTAATTATCGAGTTGTCTATTTGTACGAATTAAAAATAAGATTTTTATTATAGTAAATAAAATATTGTAAAAATGATGTTTGAACATTTCGATAATTAAATTAATAGTAAATTTCAATTACGCATTCCATAAAAAAATATTGTTTTCAATAATGATTATATAAGTGGCATTATTGAGTATAGTCTCTCCCTATGTGTCGGTACCTGGTGAACTACTTACAAAAAAAAAATATTATTGAAAATAAAGAAATTTAAATATCCAAGATGAAGTTCTTTTTTATTTTATTATTAACTGAAAATGTCCCGTAGCTTAACTTTTCCTATGCAATAGCTGTTCATAGAGAGATAAGATAATATTATTATTAAGAAAACACACTGCGGACCTTCAGTAACGGTAAGGCACAATAAGAAGAAGACGATAGGGAAATTGGTTTAAAGTAAAGTCTACCAGCTTCTACGCAAGTTGGCGAATATTTTTTTAATATACATACATACATATTGGCATCGCATACAAACTTCAATCACCAGGTACAGACATGTACCTGGGCGCTTCTCTCCTCCTCCACGGCCCGGTCAACCCGAGCCGAGGTCCGTGCCTTTAGAGGCGCCCTCGGGTTGCTCCGCTCCCCGATCCGATCCGAACCCTTCGGAGAATCTAGTAGGGCACGGGGACGCGCACTAGTGCGCGATGCCGTTCCCTCTAGATAACCTCCGAAGGTGATTCGTTTCACACGACTTGAGGGACCCCTTACTTTCCTCGCCGCCCCCAAAAAAGCCCGGTGAAAATGCCGAAATGCTGAAAATGCTGAAAAATGCTGAAAATGCCGTAGAGGCATTTTCAGCTTCTCAAGCAATCTCTCTCAAAAAAAAAAAAACAAACTACAAAGTACAAATTATTTTTTAAATCAATAAGCTACAATGAAACCGTTTATTAAAGTCCGGTGACGTTAAAAGTCTTAATCTTACCCTGCAATTGCGGAGAGATATAGCGTCACTCAGCGTCTTCTACCGCTTATACCACGGCGAGTGCTCTGAAGAACTCTTTGACCTTATCCCAGCTACGTATAAAAAAAAGCCTTACAACAAAATTTTAAAAAAAAACAAGAAACATTCTATGCTTTATACATACACAGCTTTGACGACCCCGTAGCCGAGTGGCTTGCACGCTTGCACGCCGAACTTTGGGTGGCGCTAACTTTGAGGTCAATGTCGAAAACGAATGTTTCGATATTATGTCGAGGTCCGGGTGGTTGTGGTACCGCCGTTGTTTCTGATTTCCATAAAACCGTGTTTTGTCTCTTTCACTCAAATTTGAAATGACGTTTACGTGACGAGAACAAAAGACGGTTAACTATTCCGAGCTTATTCTTTGTTTATTTGTAAGGGGCGTAGAGTTTAAGAATCCACTTTACTAAGTAGTATCAGAAATTACTGCAAATAAATATTAAAATTTTGACAAATTTATTGAACAAGACCAATAATAGCTTACATTAATATAAATAGCAACAAAATAACTTAAGTCACACATAGATCCAAGAAATCAAAGCATATATAAATCGTACAGGAAACCTAGTCCGTTCTTCATAAACTGAGTGTTTAGGAGACACCAGAACAGGTATCCGTAGAATATGATTTGTGTTGTCTTGTCCAGTATTACCATCCTGAAACAAAATACACCATTAGCATCTTTATCTTCTCAGCCAAAAGACGTCCACTGCTGAACGTCTGCCTCCAAGGATCTGATCCTGATCCCCAAGGATCAGATCGGTCAGATCCGACTAACTACCGCCCAATAGCCATTACTTCAGTTTTGTGTAAAGTCATGGAGCGGATTCTAAACAAACAGTTTATCCGCTACCTAGAAGAACACCCCTTAATTCACGATCGCCGATACGGGTTTCGGCCGAAACGGTCAACGGGTGATCTTCTAGCGTAGTTATATTACACATCTGTTGGGTGAGGCTAATGACAAGCGTGGCGAGTCGGTGGCTGTTAGCCTTGACACAGCCAAGGCTTTTGATCGGGTCTGGTACAAGGCTCTTCTCTCCAAGCTCCCGGCATGTGGTCAGCCTGCTCAGTTCTGCAACTGGGTCGCTGGCTTCCTACATGAGCGTAGGATCCGAGTACTCTCAGACGGATGCGCTTTGCGGTTCATGTTGGCGAACGCTGGTGTCCCTCAGGGGTCACGGAACACGGAACTGGCAGCTGTTGCGAGACTCCGTGTCCGTGAGAATTCAAATTCAAATTCAAATTCAAATTCAAAATTCAATTCAAATTCAAATTCAAATTCAAAAATCATTTATTCAGTTTAAGCTACAAGTAGCTCTTATGAATGTCACTATGCCATCGGTTCGTAAGTCTACTCTGGGCGGGAGATCTTGTACTGAGAAGAACCGGCAAGAAACTCAGCAAGTGTCCAGCTCTTTTCTCCCTTACAGCGTCAAAAATATTGGAAAATGCCCTATTTTAGCAGGACACTTTCCATCACAAAAAAACACATAAAAATAAAAAAAAATATAGAAGACCACATGTAAAAAAACAAAATTAAAAATCTAAATTAACAAATTTACCTCAGGTAAAAGTTCCAATTTCCACAATGTCATACAGCACCACACAGTACTCTAATTGTATCAAGAGAGGTTGTATCAAGGTTATATTAATGTAAAAAAAAAAATTACAGGTAAGTATTATATTATTAGTATTTGAGGTTATTTTAAATAAGAACTATATAAGTATATTAAATATTTATAAAATACAGTGAAAATATTAAACGCCCACCCGACCCAGCCAGGAATCGAGCCGGCCCCCCGACCGCCTAACTCTATCGCCATCGCTCTCGCTATCGCGCTCTATAGTTTATGGCCTCATCTTGTCATTTCAAAAGCGATATGAAAGCAATATGGAAAGCTATAGCCTGTAGCTTTCGATATTGCTTTTATATAGCTTTCGAAATAACAATCGCCATTGCTATGACGCCATAAAGTATAGAGCGCGATAGCGAGATCGATAGCGATAGGGTTAGGCGGTAGGCCCCCTGGGTCTTCCGCCATCCGGGCGGCTGCACTGACCGCTATGCTACCGGGAAGGATGACGTAGGCGCTGAATTTTGACACTGCTTTTTAATTTTTGAGTGATATTAGCGGCACAGTGCCATCTATCCAACGGCCATTGCAACCGATGGCCAGATTCACCTTTGCAGAAGAAATACCACAAATTTGATAACACAACACTATAATATTTTTTTTACTTTTTATTTTCAAGTGCTAATTGCTGCACTGAAGCTAAATTAAATAAATAAATAAATCTCTGTGGGTCTCTTTATTTTATGCCCGGGCTATGTATAATTGGTGTTAAAATAATCGACATTTTCACCGCCTCTGTCTGTCGGTCTGGTGGTGAAGACCACCGGTTTAGACCCAGAGGTCCCGGGTTCGATTCCCAGCGTACATGTTTGTGTACTCGTATTGGTTGGTGGTACGGCTTGTTTGTCCGCCTGACTAGCTACCACCATCTTATATAAATATGTCGCCATAACGTCAATGTTTGTAGCATTGTTGTGTTCCGGCAGCTAGAGATAAGATAGCCAGTGCCTCACTAGTTGAGGATCCCGGGTGAAGTGCGCTACCATCATTGGCTTTATCATCACTTAACATCAGGTGAGATCAAGGCACTGTGCTTACCCGTAAACAATGTTAAAAAAAACAACTGTAACTGACCTTTTGAAATGGAGCTTAGCCTTTGGCAAATCTTCATCTTTCTCTTTCAATAGATACTTCCTTCCACCGAAACAGCACTGCCTGAAGAACTCCTCCTTATCCAACTCTTCGATGGCGTAATAGAAATGCTTCTTGTCCTGCTCCTTTATACGGGATCGGAGAAGGACGAAGTTCTTGTTGTCGAATGTCCATTGCTTGGTGATGTAGTAATGGAGTGCTAAGTTGGCTATGTAAATGCGACGTTGAAGTTTTAACAGCCTGAAAAGAAGAAACAAAGTTAACCAAAAAAATTACAAAATCTTTTATTAAAATATTTCATTTGATCACACCGTATTATTATTTTTTTAAAACATAAGAGGATAGAACAATTGAAATGTGGATTAAACCACATTTTTTCAGATTCAACCAAATTATTATTTAAGACTTACATAGGTTTCTTCCCAAGTAACCAAAGTAGTGTATCAATAATTAGTGCTGGAAGACAGTGGAGCATCAAAACCTGTAAACATGCATACATTAGAAGAAAAACAGAGAGAATTAAAGAAAAAAAAGTATAACTTCACTAAACAATCATATGAAGATGAACCGCCGATCCGCGCTTGGCCCGCGTGGTGGTTATGGCCAGGTCTTCCCATCATCAACGTCCCCACTGCTGGGGCACGAGCCTTCCCTATGGATCGATAATGAGAACGAGCTTAACATAACTCACCAAGGTTTTAACAACTGCCATTGGCGAGTAGAACCGGGACCAACAGTTCAACGTCCTTGAAGCATGGTTGAGCTCGAGACACTTCATTTGTCCATCGGGTTTATTTTCAAAAATAAAAAAATATAAAAACAATTCAGAGTAGATCCTTATCTTGAAACTATATCACTTACTTGTTTAATGTAAATTATTATCAAATCTCCGAGATAACCATCGCAAATTTAAGAACTACTTCCGAATGTCCCTTCGCTCTTTTGACGAGTTTTAGGGAAGAATTGAACAAACGTTGGCTGTATCCAGTTTACGACGAATTGCAATAAGTCCTACGGAGCGTTTAGCAGTTACTCTTAATTTTATCTTCAAATTATATATAGCATTGTGAATGCAAAATTCAAATAATATTTATAAAAATAATAAATAAAAATAAAAATCAAAACCTTTCTGTTCATTCTTAATTAAGTTTTCGTAATTTGGAATTATTTCTTTGCAAATTTTCAGCCAAGCGCCCACCCTTGCATCCCGGTCTTTGTAAAGGTCGTCCTGCTTGTTCCACAACAAAGGGCGAAAATGCACTTCAAAAATAAGTCTCTCTGTATGAATTTTCATTTTTGTTTGTGATTGTATGCGTACAATGACCATACGCGTAACCAGCACGACAGTAAAAACTACATTGGCAATAGAAGAAAGAAGTGGGTGGCGCGCGTTTTGTGGTAGAAAAAGCATGTATGAAATGATAGGATGCCGGCAGCCCGCATGCGGACCAGGGGTGGTAGCCAAAGTAACATTAAGAAAACGATAGTGAAGTTCGAAAATAATAAAATGTATGGGATTGACATGATTCACCACGTGATCTACACCAGGTACAGACATGTACCTGGGCGCTTCTCTCCTCCTCCACGGCCCGGTCAACCCGAGCCGAGGTCCGTGCCTTTAGAGGCGCCCTCGGGTTGCTCCGCTCCCCGATCCGATCCGAACCCTTCGGAGAATCTAGTAGGGCACGGGGACGCGCACTTGTGCGCGATGCCGTTCCCTCTAGATAACCTCTGAAGGTGATTCGTTTCACACGGCTTGAGGGACCCTTTACGTTCCTCGCCGCCCCCAAAAAGCCCGGTGAAGCTGAAAATGCCGCAGCGGCAATCAGCAATCTCTCTCAAAAAAAAAAAAACCACGTGATTTAGCGCGGCTTATGTCAATCCCATAAATTTTGTTATTTTCGAACTTCGCTATCGTTTTCTTAATGTTACTTTGGCTAAGCTACTGATCCGCACGCGGGCGGCTATCCCCATCACAGGAAAAAGGCCTATAGATAACCTCGCGCGGACACGGAACCTCGCAACACCTGCGCTCGGAATGTACTTACTGAGATTTGACAGTTTATATGGTGGGTATATTCTGGATGGATGGAGGAGGAGCTTGATGGCGTAGTGGTTAGCGCGCCCAGTCTGCGATTGCTGAAGTTAAGAAACCTTCGCAAAGGTAGGTCATCGGGATGGGTGACCGAAAATGTACCGTCTCTCGCTTCTCCGTGTTTCGGAAGGCACGTAAAGCCCGGCCGCATTACGCAGTCGTTAACAACCACCGCACCGCACTGGGCCCGCTTGGTGGTTTACGGCCCGTTCTCCCTCTGGTGTTTCTATCCATAGGGAAGGCTCGTGCCCAGTATTGGCAACATAAACAATAATGCCTTTGCATTTATAACAGTTAATTCGTGCGAAAGAGAGGTAAATATATATCGTTCTCTCTCTCTCTCTCTTCACCGCCTACATCTTGTGTAACTAACCACGCAATATTCGTAGCTCCGTTTAAACTAAATATCGAGTTTGCGTTTATGACGAGTTGCTACTAATCCGTTATTTCATATAGGTAATACAGTGTAATCCTGTAAAAGGCATTTAAAGTCATCTAATTTCCTTGAGTGTATTATTTGGATAATAAAAACGGAGTGTGCGTTAGTGGAAGCCGTCTAGGGATGGAGTAGCAGGTTAGGCCCACCCAGTACGGACATAGAATGAGCTGACGTTGATCAGCCTTACCTTCAGGAAGTGCAGAGTCTTGCTAGTAGTGATGGACCCCCCCACGTTCCACAGCATATCATCGAGGGGTGCCACTGATGCCATACGTCTGCCGATGTCCACGAGCTCCTGCATAGTGATGTTGTTGAGTTTGCCAGCGCAACAGTTGTAGATTGGGATGTCGTCTGTCGGCTCCAATCTGAAATAGAAATAGATAATGAAATTCTTAACTGTAAAACTCTGTACAATATAGTTATTATTATAACAGTATCAACAGTTTTTCCATTTCGGGCGTACAATTGTTTTGTGAGTTACCTATTTATCAGCATCATCATCATCATCAGCTCATTTATGTCCCCACTGCTGGGGCACGAGCCTTCCTTCCCTATGGATGGATAGGGAGAACGGGCCATAAACCACCACGCGGGCCCAGTGCGGATTGGTGGTTGTTAACGACTGCTAATGCAGTCGGCACCAACGGCATAGCATTCGTTTAAATTGTAAAAGGCTTTTTGTATAAAACATACTTGCTACTAGGTACTTACTACTAAAAAAAAAATTCAAATTTCAGCTTCTACCTTTTTTAACGCCTCGGTGGCTGAGTGGCAAAGCGCTCGGCCCGATACCCGAAGGTCCCGGGTTCAATTGCCAGGTCGGGCAAAGTGTGTGTTCGGATTTTTCAATACATACCCCGGGTTTGTGATCACCAACCCGCATTTGGCAAGCGTGATGATTAAGCCATTGCCCATCAATTGCTTTGCGCAGCAATGGGACAGTTTAAGTTTTCTTTTTTTTGAGAGAGATTGCTGATTGCCGCTGCGGCATTTTCAGCTTCACCGGGCTTTTTTGGGGGCGGAGAGGAACGTAAAGGGTCCCTCAAGCCGTGTGAAACGAATCACCTTCGGAGGTTATCTAGAGGGAACGGCATCGCGCACTAGTGCGCGTCCCCGTGCCCTACTAGATTCTCCGAAGGGTTCGGATCGGATCGGCAGTTTAAGTGCTACATACTGACCTTTAATTCTACTGGCAACGTATTAAATATTTTAATGGCACTATTGTAGGCTCCCTTGTGGAACATGTCATTATTACTTTGTGGCAACATAGGTCAAACTGATATTTTGTGCGAATATTGTTACGGGAAAGAACACTTGATAGATTAGGTATGCAATTATTAGCATGATCCCATTACATACATACATACATATAATCACGCCTCTTTCCCGTAGGGGTAGGCAGAGACCACTTCTTTCCACTTGCTACGATCCTTACATACTTGTTTCGCTTCGTCCACTTTCATTATTCCCTTCATACATGCTCTTCGGTTTAGGGTACTCTTGACCTGGCCTTTTTTCAAGACGTCCCTGATTTGATCTCGAAACGTCCGCCTAGGTCTACCCCTACCAACACTTTTTTCGTCAATCGTTCTTCATCCATTCTCTCGACATGGCCAAACCATCTCAGCATGCCTTTCTCAATTTTTGTCACTACATCTTCTTTCAGACCACAACGTTTCCTTATCTCACTATTCCTTATCCTGTCACTCAGCTTAACTCCTATCATACTTCTTAACGCTCTCATCTCTACTGCATTTATTCTGCTTTCATGTTTCTTCTGCCATACCCAACTTTCACTTCCGTACATGAGTGTCGGAACCAACACCCCCCATGCACAGCCAAACGAGCCTTGTTAGACACCTTCCGACTGTTCATAAAGGAGTGCAAAGCTCCATTCACCATGTTTCCTGCATTCACTCTTCTTTCAATATCACTCTCACACTTTCCATCTCTTGTAAACTTTGAACCCAGATACACAAATCACGGAAAAACGGAACTTAAATTTCGTTTACGACTATATGTACTTAAATATTGAAAATTAAAAATGTCTTTCTACTATGACAAGGAGGGCTGTTTTAGGTAATTAATGGAATCAGGTATTACTTTGCGATAATCCGTGGCGCACAAAAATGCAAATGAAATAATATTTATGTTCATTTCGCTAAATCACTGGTCCATCAAGCTTGGACGCAATACGAAAGCCCGCAAAAATATGCAGAAAACTCAATGGATGCAAGCAATTTTTATTTTTATTTTTAGTAAATTATATGTAACTGTAATTATATGTAAATAATAAGTACCTAATTAATTTCAAAAGCATGACAGATCGATAAAACATGTATGTTGCTATCCTCCAATAATTACATCATTGTTACCATGTTTTACGCAAATAAAGATTTTATGATTTTATTTTATTTATGAACATGCTCACCAACACCGATACCGCTCCACGGGGCATCCTCGGGAGCTGTTGTCTGGTCGAGTGCGCACCGACCCGAGGGGCGAAACACGTGTCGGGTATCGGTGTTGGTGTGCATGTACGCTTGCACCTTATTATTTTTACTATTATTAACTGTAGTTTAACTTTTCTTTTCTTAGAAAGTTATTGATCTTCATTGGTACTGTATGACATTGTGAAACTGTTACCTAACTGAAGTAAATGTACAAACTTAGATATTATTATTTTATTACTTTTTCTCTTTTGTTTTTTTTTAACATATTGTGTTTAAATATTTATAAAATTTATAAAACACAGTGAAAAACAAAATTAAACGCCCGCCCGACCCATATTTAATGTTTTGTGTTTATATTTGTGATGGAAAGTGTCCTTTTATGATATCCAAATTTTTTTAACTCCGTAAGGGAGAAAAGAGACACTTGCTGAGTTTCTTGCCGGTTCTCCTCAGTGCAAGGTCTCCCGCCCAGAGTAGACTTACGAACCGATGGCATAATGACGTTCGTAAGAGCTATTTGTAGCCTAAACAGAATAAATAATTTTGAATTTTGAATTTTTGAATCCATTGATTTTGGCGATACATGCGTACTGCATCCAAGTTTGATGAACGAGTGATTTATTCATTGAAATTGCATTTATGTGGCTAATTTAGTTTTTTCTTCTGACAGCAGCTGCAACAGTAGCAGAGCTTCAACTCTTCAGCCTGTTTCTGTCTACTGATGAACTATAACCTCCATCGCTCCAAATTTAATAATATTGACCTATTCAAGGTTACAGTACTCCATCGCTTCACTCCATCACTCCAAAAATCAGATAACTACTGGGTTGCATGGCTACACTCCGAGCATTAAATTTCCAAACATTCCAAAAGTCATCACTAATTTGGAGTGAAGGATAGGCGTGAATGGAGTGCCTGTAAATAGGGGGGCCTTTAGACATGTTTACATGCCTGCTCCAAGGATCTTCTGAAACGGTGACCACAACGACAGTATTAAAAAATAATGTGGTAAGCTGACAGAACTCACTCCTTGGTGCCCCTAACCCAAGCTGCAGCGATGATACTCTTGATGGAGACGTCTACGGGTATGTAGTCGGCTATCAGGTTCGGATCAGTGTACAAACTCCGCATGATACCTGAGAACAGTGATAAAAGAGTTCAGAACCATACAAATAAAAAAAAATCGTCACGGGTCATCACTTGGCCTTCATATATTTGTTGGGAAATGTATAAAAATATACAATAAAGTGCCTTTCACTCTAACGGAATTGCCACTACACAAGTTTAAGACAGAAATAAAACAAGGTCTAATGAAAAAAGGCTACTAAAAAATTGATGATTATTTTAATGATAATAATGTGTGGTCATCTTAGTCTGCTCGCCTGCACATGTTATTTCACATTGTAAGTAGTTACACTTTTATATTATAAAAGGTTATTTATTATACAGTCAAAGAATATTAATTTATATAATTTTTAAACTGATATCATAGCCTTTATCAGCAGTGTCCTACAGTTAACAAACAGCATTGCGTTAAATAGATCATTAGGCTTTTATTTAGAGTATCTTGAGTGTGTCATGCTCTCTTTATTGTCTCTGCGGTGGTGGCGTGTGCGTCGGGTCGTTACGTTCCCTAAAATATGGTTGAGCGAAACGATGGCTGATTCATATGTCATACTCGTGAACGGGTGCCGCCTGTGGAGGCTGGTCTGCTCTTACATACTTATCTTATTTTTAATATTATTTACTATAGATTGACTTTGTTTTTCTTAAACAATTTTTGACTTTTATTAGAGTACTGTAGTGGTACTGTATGACATTGTGGAAATTGGAACTTTTACCTGAGATAAATATGTTAATTTAGATTTTAATTTTGTTTTTTACATGTGGTTGTCTTTTATATTTTTTTTATTTTTTTTTTGTTTATTTGTGATGGAAAGTGTCCTGCTAAATAGGGCATTTTCCAATATTTTTGACGCTGTAAGGGAGAAAAGAGCTGGACACTTGCTGAGTTTCTTGCCGGTTCTTCTCAGTACAAGATCTCCCGCCCAGAGTAGACTTACGAACCGATGGCATAGTGACATTCACAAGAGCTACTTGTAGCCTAAACTGAATAATTGATTTTTGAATTGAATTTGAATTGAATTTTGAATAGTTATTACCTGACGATAAGCGACAATACAATGAGGAGCTCGATGATGCAGTGAACAACGCGCCCGGTCTGCAAGTGTTGAGGTTAAGCAACTTTCGCAAAGGCCGGTCATCGGATGGATGACCAAAAATGTATCATCTCGAGCTCCACCGCTCCGGTGCTTCGGAAAGCACGTAAAGCCCGGTCCCGGCTGCATTAGCAGTCATTAACAACCGCCAATCCGCACTGGGCCAGCGTGGTTGAAATGGCCTAGCTGAGTTTCTTGACGGTTCTTCTCAGTACAAGGTTGCCCAGAGTAGACCTACGAACCGATGGCATAGTGACATTCGAGATTTAAGAGCTATTTGTAGTCAAAACTGAATAGTTTTGAATTTTTCGCTCTTTTCAAACTAGGACCTCGACATGGGTTGACCGCGTCGTCGTGAGATAACTCACCTTTACCACAAGCAACTAAGAGTCCAACAGGACCGTTGAAGTTCTCAATCCAGCCGGGGAGCGGTTCCGACACGCTGGATATCACTGAAAATAATACAGAATTGTTGTCAATGCTTAATATTTAATTGCCAATCTTGTCTTGCAAAAAGTGTGAGTGTGTGTGTGAGTGTGTGTGTGTGGGGGTGCGTGTGTGTGTGCGAGCGCGTGTGTGTGTGCGTGTGCGTGTGTGAGTGTGTGCGTGTCTGTGTGTGTCATCGTGTAAGCATCGCTACGTACCTACGAAAATGTAGATAACATATCCTGGCATGGTCGAAGGTTAAGGAAAGAACTATCAGGTAAACATTTCCATGAACTTCAATATGCAATCAATGTACGATTTTCACAAAAAGAAAACTGAAGATGAAAACCAACTGGTCCCCAAACCAGCAAAATCGGAGTTAGATTTAAATTTATAATGGTATAATATATAATATTATTGCAAAAATTACAATTTTAAAAATAAAATATGTTACCTATGGAAGGTCTGATGATGACAGCCGGCAGCTGCCCCTTGTTCTCGTACACCACGTGTTCGGCCAGCTGCTTCGTGAACGTGTAGGTGTTGGGTATTTCCCCAAGATACCTGTGGAGGCCATGTCTCTTTATTATAGGTATTTCTGTTGTCTCCCTTCAGCCTTTCACAGCGTACCTTAGCGGCAGTGAGAAATGTAAGGGTTAGTAGTTATCTTTCATCATCATCATCATAATCAGCCTACATCAGTCCACTGCTGGACATAGGCCTCTCTCAATGCATGCCACTGAGCCCGATCTTCGGCATTTTCATCCAACCGCTGCCAGCCACTTTGTAGTTATCTTTAGCGTGTCAATTTTCAAAATTACCAAAAATAATGTATCAGCTGCCTAACTTCCCGTGGATGTCGTAAGAGCCGACTAAGGGTCAAGGGTTCCAAGATGCTCGCACATCAGGCGATCGGCTAGCAACCCACCACTAATACCAGATATTTTTATGATACCGATCCGACAAAAGATCATGTAGTTTCACCAGCTCGTTTTATGTCCCAACTGCTGGGGCACGAGTGCTCCCTATTTATGGACACAGCAAAAGGAGAAGGAGTTTTGAACTCTTTTTGTTGTTTCCTGATATGTAGGGATATAAACGGAAGGTGTTGCTAACGATCGCTAATGCAGCCGGGACCAGAAACTTTAAGTGCCTTTCAAAGCACGCAGGAGCTCGACATGATACCTTCTTCATTATCCATCCGAGCAGCATGAGCAGCCTTTGGGAAAGTTGCGTAACTTAAACAATCGCAGACCCTGCGTATTTGCCACTGCGCCACCATCGAGCTCCTCAAAAGAACATACCACCAGCTTTATGCAAAGGCCAGCAGCCCATAGACACTTGCCACACCAAGATATTGGGACTTCATATTATAGAGACTCAAATTTAGTTCTTATGCCTCTATGCCCTGCAATTCCAAAGGAACCCAATTCGAAATCGAAGGTAAGGTTTTTTAGAAGGGATGGCGTCATGCAACCGTGTCCCCGTTTCCTACTAGATTCTCTGAGGCATATCGATGGCAGCTCGATGGCGCAGTACTAAAGGCGTTCGGTTTGCGATTGCTAAGGCATATTTGGCAAAGGCCGCGGTCATCGAATGGGTGAACAAAAACATTTACCATCTTGAGCTCCCACGTGCTTCGGAAGGCAAGTGAATCCGTCGATCCTGGCTGCATTAGCAGTCGTTAACTGCCCGTGTGGTGCCGGGGATAAAGAATTGCACCACCCCATCTCTTCCCGTGGGTGTCGTAGAAGGCGACTATGGGACCTTACTGCGATCGTCTACCCGCCTGCCAAGCGTGACGATTATGGCAAATTCCTCTCAAAACGAGGTTATTGATTTATTCTTGAGGGAGGCCTTTGTCCAGCAGTGGACGTCTTTTTGGCTGAGATGATGAGATGAGATGAACATCCACCAATCCGCACTGGGCCCGCGTTGTGGTTTATAGCTCGTTCTCCCTATCCATCCATAAAGAAGGCTCGTGCCCCAGCAGTGGGGATGGAGACTTTAAATGTGCTGCTGGTAATGATGATCTTTAAGGTTCTATAACTAATTTAAGGTTCCATAACTCACTTAGGCGTCAACACACGCAGCGAGTGTTCATCAATAGACTCGCAGACCTGCAACGTTTCCCTCCAGTCGGCGTGAGGGGGGTACATCACCTCCTCGATCACCTCACGGTTGGTGTTAGAGTAGGAGGTGGACACGTGGACTAGAGCCTGTGAAGGAACGTAGTGAGAAGGAAGAAGCAGCATTTATTACCACCCCCACGACCCCGACCCCGGTCAACCCGAGCCGAGGTCCTAGTGCGATAGAGGAAACGGCTAACGCCGTTCCTCTGACGGTGCTTCGTTTTATACGACTTGAGGACTCTTAAAGTTTCTCGCCACCCCCAAAATAGTCCGGTGACGCAAAAATGCCCAGTGGCTTTTAGCAAACTCTCTTTAAAAATAAAAAGACTATTATTAATTCTTGCAAAATTTAAAATCATTTTAGGCTACATACAGTTTTTATGAATGTCACTACGCCAGCGGTTCATAAGGCATGATATATTTTTTTTTTAATTATTTGTAATGTAATTTTGGCGTACAGTTTATCCGCTGTTTCCATAATACATATTTAATTCATAATTTATTTAGGTTTTTATTCAAATAAAAATACACAATAACAACATTTAATTTACAGAGACCATAACTATGTTTAAAACAACGGACGCTTACTGACTCTGAATGCAAATAAATAAAAAATATAGTTTAATTTGGTCCTTCGAGGCGGATTTGTTTTTATCGTGACAATAAATATAGTTAGTAAAAAGACAAATTGTTGAAAAAAGATTCGAACCCCGATATCGAGCCACGATAGCATAGTTGCCAGTGCCTGACCCGGCATGTCATGGGGTGCGAGTTCGAATCCCGCTCTTAATATGTTTTCAACACTTTGTCTTTTTTCAAATTGTTATTTGTTATATACATTTTTAAACTTTCATGTTCCATAGCTAAACAAAGAATTTAAATAGGAATTAGCGTAAACTAATTAGTAAATAGGTATCATTCAGTCGGCCCGTGACCACGGCCGTTGTAATCCCCGTTTCAATTCTTTGTAATTTGTTCGCAACAAAATCTGCGAGTATAACCTTAATCACAAACAATTATAGTGTAATAAATATTTACCGGTTAAGGACAATTTCAAAATTAATGCAATCACTAACTGATCTGTTCATATGGTCAATGGTTACCCATCCCACCTTTGTGAAGGTTGCTTGACATACTGCTTGCGATTGCCATACTTACGGACAAGTTCCGGACATCCTTAGCGAAGTCGACAATCTCTTTGGTGCCTCCGAGATTCAGTTTGGCAGCAAATGGCAAAGGGTCGTCGAATCTGAAAACGATTAAGGTAATTAAGATAAAGTAAGAAAGGTAAGAATAGGTAAGACAAGTACTAAAATAAGTTTTTTTTTATATCTTACGGGTAAGCACAATGCCTTCATCTCACCTGATGTTCTCTCTCTTACCTTCACCCGGGATCCTCAACTACTGAGGCACTGGCTATCTTATCTCTAGCTGCCGGAACACAACAATGCTACAAACATTGATGTTATGGCGACTTTTTTATATACTTAGCACGGCAAACTACTCCACACCACCTGATGTCGAGTGGAAATGGAGTTCAGACGCGAATACAACTGGTGCAGCGTGAAAACAACGCAGCATCAGTCAACCTCACTCTGCCGGATTTAGATAAGACGGCGGTAGCTAGCCAGGCGGACAAACAAACCCTACTACCAACCAAACTGAGTACACAAAGACAAACCCGGGGCCTTTGGGTCTGAGACCAGTGGTTTTAACCACTAGATCACAGAGGTGGTAAAAAGTAATTAGGTAAATTAATGAATGATTTAAGCTGAAGGCTAATTTTCAAAGTCTTGCAACTTTTATTAGTTTCGTGATCAATTTATAATAATTGTTGTTAGTAGGCCCGGCTAGGTAACACCATGCTAAAGATAAAATAGCCAATTCCTCAGTAGTTGAGGATTCCAGCTGAAGAGCGCTTCCACCTTCGGCCTTATCATCACTGACATCAAATGACATGAAGGCCAACGAATATTTGTAATCATATAAAAATGCAGATTTTTAGGCGTATTTAGCGTAGCGACTACCTATTTATTTGGAGAATGTGTGTATAAATATAAAATGTATGTATAGTATGTGTTTTTAAGTTTTCTTAGCCGAAATTCCGACCCCATAAAAATTATTAACGATTAGTGAAAAAAATAACAAATTTCGATCACTAATAGTTAAAATGGTCTAGATAGATGTTACGATAAGAACGTGTTGACTTAAAATAGCTTTAAGTGTACAATTTGATATCATAAATTAATGATGATTTGTGACTGACTTTTGGACCGCGTCCCCAACACAAGCAAAAGCAAGCAAATCAAGCAAGCAAATCCGCAAGCAGACCAAAGTCCAAGATACCAGCGAGCGGATATTGAGGCTCAAGTGGAGTTGGGCAGGACATTTGGCTAGACGAAGTGAAGACAGGTGGACCAGAAAGCTGACCGAGAGACGGTTAAAGAAAAAGGGGACATCTACTGGCGAGATGGGTCCACGATATAACTAAGACCGTGGGTTGCACGTGGACCAGACGAGCGCAGGATCGAGACAACTGGCATAAGCAAAGAGAGGCCTTTGCCCAGCAGTGGGTCGTGAGGGGCTGATGATGATGATGATGATGATGATGATTTGGTGATTTGCTTACCTAACACTCGCCGCCACATGAAAAATGATATGCACCCTGTTGACTAATAGAGTTCTGTCCTCTTCAGACAAATCTGCAACGAATAAAATATAATGTTTCAATTCCGTAGAGGTCAAAAAAGTAAAAGTTTTTTTTTATATATATAGTTATACTTAAAAATAAGTACTTTTGCATCGTCTATGTTTTAGCTGTGGAGAAGAATGGGCACAAGAAACTACAGTGCTCCTATTTTCATAATGTCAATCGAATATTAATGTTCATGTCCATTTCATCCGAACCCTTCGGAGAATCTAGTAGAATCGCAATCGAATCGCACTAGTGCGCGATGCCGTTCCCTCTAGAAAACCTCCGAAGGTGATTCGTTTCACACGGCTTGAGGGACCCTTTACGTTCCTCGCCGCCCCCAAACAAGCCCGGTGAAGCTGGAAATACCGTCTGAGGCAATCAGCAATCTCTCTTAAAAAAAAAACTTTCCCTTTAGGTATAATTTTTATTTCTTTTTGTTTTTAATTTTATTTCATTTCTTGAGTTTTCCAATTTGGTAGTTATTTGTATTAATTTTTTTTTTTTCTGACACTTAGCATGCTATTTTAATTTTGAAATTTTTGATAAATGTGATGGATGTAATTGTCATTTTTATCACAATAAATAAAGAAATTATTAAATTAATAGCATTAAATTTGCTGAGCTGGAATTTCGGTAGCTTATAATGTGACCTTAATACTAACTAGTAAGCCACTATTTTGCCATATTATTATCTGTCTAATCCTATTCTTGGCATAGTGGTATATTTGAGAGACATAACTTACAAAAAATTTCGAGCAGTGTAAAATCGAACACATTTTATACAAAAAATATATATAATTCTACAAAGTAAAACTCTGCCAAGTATAGGGTTAACCCAGTAAATTAAATTTCAGTTTAGCTATTCTTGAACTGCAAAATAGCTCCTAACAGTAGTAATTTAAGATTGACATTGATAAGACTTGGTCTTGAATGTTTGTTGTAGGTAATTATTTTGAGAGTGAGTGCAAAATGAGTGTGAGTCTACCTGTTTGTTATTGATTTGAATGAATGAACAAACATTCATTGTTAATACACGACACATACACATAAAAGTCACTTACAAAAGAACTAAAAATAACAAATTTTATTTTTTTGTTATTTTTATTGTTACTTTTTTTTAATTAAAGCAAACAGTGCAATATATAGTTACAACATAAAATTTTGCTAGAAAAAAAATACTCTCGAGTGGGAATCGAGCCACGACCTTTGGATAAACGGTGAGCTACCGAGGCCCCAAGTAAAAAAAAATTGTATTGTTGCTATTCGTTTTATTATACTTTTTACTATTTACTGTAATTGTGTTAACAGTTGTAATTAGAATTAATGAATTGACAAGTAGTAACGGTTTCCGATTGGACAGGGTTTTGTAAAAATTGTCTCATTACAATAGCGGCTCGGTTCATTGACTGTTCAGCATTGAATTAAAGTGCCAATGTTAATATAAGCAACCTCGCTTCCTTTATATTGTATCAGGTCATTAGTGTTAACGTAAACTAAAATATGACGCTTCGTTCTAAATACAATTTAAAATATTACGTTTTAATCTATCATAATGCATGTATCATCACCAAATAGAATTATAAGAATACTTCTATTTGGAATTATAAGAATACCTGATGTTGTTAATGTGTTGAATTGTATTCTGTAGTTGTACCAATTAAATAAATAAATAAATATTTTCCTTGATCATAATCAAGTTGTTATTATATTATTAAATTAATTTTAATTTTATGTAATTGTAATTTGTACTGAATTTTATATATATTTTTATTGTGATGTAAATTGTGTTATGTACTAACATAGCTCATAGGTTCCATTGTTACTAACATGAGTCTTTGATACATGAATAAATTAAATATTATTAAGTACCATATTTGGTTACCAATTTTAACGCATAACTATTTTTGACATAAACAGACAAACCGTAATGTTCATTGGCGTAATTATAAGTAATTTGGCATAACAGAATACTCTAAGTACCATTACAATAATTATTATTAACTTAATTGAAACTGAATTAAATATTTATAAAATACAGTGAAAGTTATGTTACCGGGAAGCCTTCACGGTAGCATAACGGTCAGTGCAGCCGCCCGGATTGCGGAACACCCAGGTTCGATTCCTGGCTGGGTCGGGTAAGCATTTAATTTTTTCACTGTATTTTATAAGTATTTAAACAATTATAAATTTTTGGACATTAACGTTATGCCTACGGATGTACTGCAAGAACGCCTACACATCAACCTATACCTAGTCTGAAGTACAGGCATGTCAGCGTGTCAGTACTTACTCATGCATGTAACTTTGCCGAAATAACACAACATACATACATACTCACAACAAAAGCATGGTAATAATTCCGTTAATAATAATTATTATTCTAAAGAGACCGTGATCGTTGCACATGTCTTTATAGCGTAACTTCATTACGCATAACGGCAATGGCCGAAATTTGGTTCTATAATGTTTCATTCAATTCATTAGCAAATTTTATTTCCACATGCAACATTTTGTCAATGTTTCATTTCACAAACTATCGCTTTAACAATGGCATCAAAACGTACACATTCATATTCATATTCATATTCATTTATTGCATCTTGTTGTAAGTATACAGGTGTTACAAAAATTTTTGACACAAACAAGAACCCTGTAAGGGCACGGCAAAATACTTATATACTATACTTACTTACTAAACTTATTCATATTATTATTGTTACACTTAATTATAACAGGTGCTGACATTTATTATTATTATATTAAGTATATTATATTTATTTATGTTTCTAAATTAACTTCTAAATATTCCTTTATAGAATAGTAAGCTTTATCAAGAAGAAGTTTTTTTAAATTATTATCAAATTTTCTTCCCTGGAGGGCTTTTAATGAGTTTGGCAAGTGGTTATATAACTTGACTGCCGTATAGAATGGCCCTTTTTTAAAAAGGTCAAGGTGTGGGGTTAATTGACATAAATTATTTGCCCGGCGAGAATTGTAGCGTCCATTCAAATGGCGAGCTGTCATTTTCAAAATCATCGTTTTATTTTATTTTAAAAGATAAATTGACATATCAACATTTTACAGAAAACAAAAGGTACGCTTAACAAATAATTAATTTGACCAACATACAATATACTAGCGGCCGTCTCGGCTTCGCACGGGTGGTAATTTATTTTTTAATATAGCCTATCTATGTTACTCAGCGCTAATGTAGCACTCTAATGGTGAAAGAATTTTTTGAATCGGTCCAGTAGTTTTTGAGTTTATTCGTTGCAAACATACAAAAATACAAAGCTTTCCTCTTTATAATATTAGTACGATATATTTTATTTTAAAATACAATAATAATCTTCAAAACTTCGTTTCTGGCGCTTCCCTCGCTCGGCTTGCGCTTAATTTTGGTCAAAATTCAAAATTCAAAATTTAAAATAATTTATTCAGTTTAGGCTACAAGTACCTCTCTGGTCTAACTTAACCTAACCCCTCCATACAAAACCAATCCTCACCTTTCTTTCGAATGGTAACCCCGAAAGTATAGCATAAACATGCGTAAATCTCCAACGCGTTAGAGAGCAATGTACTTACGGTATTGGGGAGTAAAAAATTACTGTGACATAATAATGAATGCGCCATGCATTATTCTCTGTAAAAAAAACCCCGTATAATAAGTAAACATCTTACTCATTCCTGGTTCTGAAACATCGCCGGCGACGACAAACACTTTTTCTTTAAATATTTCTGGTTTTTCCTTTCGTAGACGATCGAAACACTGAAAAGGAATATTCACATCTTCATCATCATTGTCTTCGTCGTCATCATCAGCCTGTAAGAGTCCTCTGCTGCACAAAGGCCTCTCCCAATGCATGCCACTGTCCCACAGCTGGGCAAAGGCATCATTGAAATCAAGTCATCATTACAATTGATGGGTAATGGCTTAGTCAACGGGTTATTGATCACAAACCGATGCATCGAAAGAAGCCGAAACACACTTTTCCCAACCTGGGAATTGAACCAGGGACCTACGGGTATCGACCCGAGCGCTTTGCCACTCGGCCACAGAGGCGAGGCCAGAAAATATATAAATATATATTTTAAATATTTAAACAACATCACATACATTGTTTTGATCCCAAGGTAAGTAGCTAAAGCACTCGTTTCATGGAAATCAGAAACAACGACGGTACCACAACCGCCCAGACCCGACACAATATAGAAAAGTTCGTTTTCGACATTGACCCGACCGGGAATCGAACCCGGGACCTCAGAGTTAGCGCCGCCCAAAGTCCGGCGTGCAAGCCACTCGACTACGGAGGTCGTCAAAAGAAAGGCCTTCATCATCATCATCAGCTCATTTTATGTCCCCACTGCTGGGGCACGAGCCTTGTCCCTATGGATGGATAGGGAGAAAGGGTCATAAACCTTATTTAAAGTTATTAACAAAAAGTCTTACTATTTTATCATAGATTTGGGAGAGTCTATCCTCAGACTTCACTCCTTTCTTGGCTCGCATAAGGAGGTAGATCCTGTCTAAATCCGAGCATGAATATAGCAGCTTCTCTATCAGCGCCTTGCCCAAAAACCCTGAAACAATGTCAAAGTAAAAAAAAAACATTCAAATAAACTTACGACAAGTGCTTTTGAATCGTCCATACATTTTTTCAGGACCCATTCAGGACGTCTATCTTTTAGCTGTGGAGAAGAACGAGAAATGAAAGGATGACGACCTTACTAATAAACAAAGTATAAACTTGGATCCCATGCTGGTCTGGGACGTGAATAGAATGTATAAGCTGCTCAACTTCCCGTGCAAGTCGTGAGAGCCGACTAAGGGTCAAGGGTTCCAAGACGCTCGCACATCAGGCGATCGGCGCAACCCATCACTGGTGTTATTCCACCTCGGAATCCTACTTTGATTATGCTAAATATGTAAGGTCATCAGCTAACTCTCTCAAAATTTACAAAAAAAAATTGCCTCAGCTTACCTGATCCTCCGGTAATAAAAACAGTTTTTCCCTTATAAAATTCTGGTATTACAGGAACATCATCCAGATTTCTATCTTCGAGGAATCCCATGTTGGTTGATTTCTGAAATGAGAAAACAAAGCGTTTATCCTGACTAACTAACTGTAACTACCTGGTGCGTCGTGGGAGCGGAGAAATAATAGGCTTCGTTGTCGGTGCAGAAAGAGGATTTATTTGGTCTTACATTGGTTTATAAGTTGTGGCTCAGCGCCTCTATAGTAGACAGAATGTACTAACCTACAAGATATTGCTATTTCGATCTATGCTATTTATGATATGTTGCTTATAGCATACAATTTGGTTATTAGTGTGCCTCCCTGGCGACAGAGGGCGCCGCTTGTGAAATCCGTGATGCAACACTACCACTAACTATCAATCAAAAAATTGCCCCAAATCATCCCCATCAGGCAGATTGCCCCGTAAGCTAGCAGCATTGCCACGTTGGATAGCAATGCTAATTACGATTACAAATATATTCCCACTATCAAAGATTTTATCAAGGACGTTTCCATACGTTACTTTGATAACGCCCCCCACCACCCTAACCCGCTTGTTGTGGCGGCCGCCAACTATAATGTTGGAAGCCTTCCACCAACAAAACGGTTCATGTCTAGGCGTCCTAAGCACGTCCTAGATGACCCCGACGATCCCATAACGGTTGCGAACGCCCCCCCGCCCGATCCTCTAAATGACAGCACACATTTACAGAATACACTAAACATGCACACCAGTTTAGGCCCAAGACACCGTACTCATAGAACAAGGGTACGGAGAACCGGTTCACACTCGCTCTACACCAGGTACAGACATGTACCCGGGCGGTTCTCTCCTCCTCCACGGCCCGGCCAACCCGAGCCGAGGTCCGTGCCTTTAGAGGCGCCCTCGGGTTGCTCCGCTCCCCGATCCGATCCGAACCCTTCGGAGAATCTAGTAGGGCACGGGGACGCGCACTTGTGCGCGATGCCGTTCCCTCTAGATAACCTCTGAAGGTGATTCGTTTCACACGGCTTGAGGGACCCTTTACGTTCCTCGCCGCCCCCAAAAAACCCCGGTGAAGCTGAAAATGCCGCAGCGGCAATCAGCAATCTCTCTCAAAAAAAAAAAACAAATATATTTTTAATTAAGAAATTTTATAGTCATCTTTATACACGTTGACCTTACATGACGTACCTTGTATAACATTCTACGTTAGGAGGTTAAAAAATAATAAATAAAATAATAGAATGAGTGCAAATGATAATGAAAAGCTAATGTACAAAAAAAACCCAATGGCAGTCGTTCTAACATTGTTTTTATTTAAAATCAATTATAAAAATGATGCATAGGTAAGCAGAAGTACGGAAGCTATTATGTGTATGTGTGTGTGAGTGTGTGTGCTATTATGTGTGCGTAAATAACCAATAAAATAATTTCAAAGTGACCTTAATTAGCAAGTTATTGACATTATATAATAACTAGCGGCCCGTCCCTGCATCGCATGGGTGGATATTTTTTTTAATATAGTCTATGTTACTCAGCGCTAATGTAGCATTCTAATGGTGAAAGAATTGTTTAAATCGGTCCAGTAGTTTTTGAGTTTATTCGTTGCAAACATACATACATACATAAAAAGATACAAAGGTTTCCTCTTGATAATATTAGTACTTATAGATTACTGGGGAGCTCGATGGCGCAGTGGTTAACGCGCCGGTCTGCGAGTGCTGAGGTTAAGCAACTTTCGCAAAGGCCGGGCATCGGATGGGTGACCAAACATTTATCATCTCTTGCTCCTCCGTGCTTCGGAAAGCACGTAAAGCCGTTGATCCCGGATGTATTAGCAGTCGTTAATAACCACCAATCCGCACTGGTTTGCGGCCCGTTTTCCCTATCCATCCATAAGGAAGGCTCGTGCCCCAGCAGTGGGGACACTAAAATGAGCTGGTGATGATGATGATATGTTTACTGTGCGGTAACCCGTGCATATACATACGAGAACATTCAGTGGTTTGGGCTGTGCGGTGGTTCTTTAGCACAAAATAATTGTATGTTCTTCAGTCAGACAGGACTTCTCTGTTTATAAATAATACCATAGACTATAACATTGCTCTCGAATTCAGCCGCATTCAGACGCAACATCCCGTAATACCACCGTAGGATTTAAAAAAGAAAACAGCCTTAATCTAAGTCTACGTCATAAAAAATTTAGCGGTTTTGTAGATCCAAGGGCTTCGACAGGGTCTTTGATGTTGTCATTCATTGAGAGAGTCAGTACTTTTCTTTTTAAATATTATAATAACTATGAAAGATTAGTTATGTTATGATGTGTGGCGGGGCGGCCTATGCCTTGCAGTGAGAAGAGAATAGCAAAATTATTATTTTTAATAAAAACTTACAAAACAGAAACGAGCTCCTTACCTTTGCCGAATTAAAAAGACACAAATCACTACGCCAGCACACAACCAAAAAGTTTTCAACTCAACAATGGCACCCAACAAACTGTTCCTGATTTGAATTCCAAATCAAAATGGCCGACCGCGCGCCACGAACACGGTACGACGAAGGTCGCAATTGAACTGTAGAATAAGCTACATTTAAAATGTCACGTCATCAATAACAATCGGTATGTCTTCGATTGATATTCGATAATACGCGATGACTACATGAAATGTGTAAAGGGGAAGTTATTACAACGGCATTTTATAATATTTACCTAATAGTTAGATAAGTAGGTACTTCAATATTTTATAATCTTTTTTATTTTTATTTTATTTTAAGCACAGTGCCTTGATCTCACCTGATGTTAAATTATGAAGGCCAATTGGTGGGAGCTCACTTCACCCGGAATCCTGAACTAGTGAGGCACTGGAATCTTATCTCTAGCTGCCGGAACACAACAATGCTACAAACATTGATGTTATGGCGACATATTTACATAAGATGGTGGTAGCTAGCCAGGCGGACAAACAAGTCCTGCCATCAACCAAACCGAGTACAGAAACATGTACCCCCCGCTGGGAAACAAACCCTCATAAAAAGACTCGATGACGCCGTTAGCGGTCTGCAGTAGCCGAAGTTAAGCAACTTTCGAAGCCGAAGCCGAACTAGCCGAAGGTCATCGGATGGGTGACCAAAAATTTTTCATCTCGAGCTCCTCCGTGCTTCGGAAGGACGTCGCAGCCGTTGATCCCAGCTACATAAGCAGTCACAAAAACCACCAAACCGCACTGGGCCCGCGTGGTGGTTTATAGCCCGTTCTCTCTATCCGTCCATAGGGAAGGCTCATGCCCCAGCAGTGGGGACATAAAATGAGCTAATGATGATGATTGTTGGAGTAAAACCGTCACCTTACAACGCTTAGGGGATATCTAAAATTTGGGGTTTGAATAATTAAGTAACTACAGGCATTAGTAGTGCTAACAACAAGGGAAGTGTTGCACCGAATTGCTCCGAGTGTGACTTGAGGATAGTTACTACGTTCTGATGGAGTGTGTACGGAACGAGGCTTTCAGACTGTGTCTACAAGAAAGTGGTAACGTGGCCAGGTGCCTAGTGGGAGTTTTCTTTACTATCTGTATTCATTCGATTACGTTTACGAAAACGAAAATTAGTATGGCATTTAAACAGCGCCTGCTGGCGACATATGAGAAGAGTTAACATTTTGCCATACAAATTGTCGTTACGTATTGATTATACGCTTAGGGGCTTTATGAGAGGTCAAAAAACCTACAAAAACAATAATAAAAAAAAACTAAAAAAAAATTGCGACAAAAAAAATGGTTAAAAAAAATCGATGACTCTTTATTGACTCCCCTTTTTTAGGTTCTATGGATAGAGGTTATTAATAGAAACCCTTTAGGTCATGTAAAGTTAGTTTGAAAACTACACCGTTATTAAGTTGCTAGTTGTCGCCCGCGACTTCGTTCACGAAGACTACACAATCATGGTCATGGTCTGTCTATGTGCAAAGTTTCATCTAAATCCGTTCAGCCATTTTCACGTGATGCGCGGTCAAATAAACAGACAAACAGATAAACAGACAAATAGACAAAAATTCTAAAAACTGTTGGAACGTGTTCTGTTATCGATTCTTAGTATCCCACAGCCAACTTTTTTTCCAATACTTCCTTACACCTACAGACTTTCGACCTTCTTTAGCTTTGTTATATGTATGGATAGGTACATACTAAAACTATTTTTTTATTTATCTTAATAACAGTTCAGTTTAAGAGAAATCTTTACATGACATAAATGGTTCCTATTAATAAACTCTATCCATAGAACCCAAGAAAAGGGGGTAACCAGTCATCAATTTTTGTAATGTAAGTCATAATTCATTACTAAAATTTATGATTTTTATTCCATAGTGCCCTGGTAAAGGACACTATTAGTTAACTATAAATAACTCTATTTATAACCACACAAACCTTGAGAAGCGATTAACTCAGTATTTATCTCCTTTTCACACAAATAACTATCTTGTATCACTGCTTTGTCACTTAGCTTATTTCCCAGACGTACAATAGTTGAAAGTTAATATTTTTTTTAAATATAATTTTATTCGACGCCACAGGAACCGCAAGTCCTTAGCCTTCGACTCAATAATAACATTTAAACAATAAAGCATTGAGATGACCTAAGATGCATAGTTGAAGGGCCAAAGTCCCTTTCAATTCAAATTAGAATCATTTTTGCGTAGACAAGTTTGAGTAGATACGTTATTAAAAAAATCATATCTCTTTTTTTTGGAGAGAGATTGCTGATCGCCTCAGACGGCATTTTCAGCTTCACCGGACTTGTATCGGGGCGGCGAGAAACTTAAAGGGCCTCAAGCCGTGTGAAACTAATCACCTTCGGAGGTTTTCTAGAGGGAACGGCATCACGCACTAGTGCTTGTCCTCGTGCCCTACTAGATTCTCCGAGGGGTTCGGATCGGATCGGAGGGTTCGCATCTGCTCAACTAGCTGCCCTCGCATCTGGACTCCGACTTCTGTTTAACTTATGGCAAAGCCGAGAAAATGGAAAACCTTACTAAAAAAAAGTTCTAGTCCATATTCACTACATAAAACTAAGTAGTTATATTAATTTTATCATTTAATCAGGCTACAGAGGGATAGGAGGAAAATTGATACGCTGGTCACTGCGTCTGCTGTGTATAAAAATGCAGTCTGATTGTGCTGTCACGAGAACTGAGTGCGTAGTGTGAGTTTTATTTATTCGATTACGTTTAAAAAAAAGAAAATTATTGTATCAAAATTTTAACTCTTCTCGCATGCGCTGTTCAATGTCATACTTACTAATTTTCGTTTTCGTTGCCGTGATCGAATGTCAAATAAAACTTACACACGCACCCTGTTATGTAAACACTTTTACATATCCATTTTGAAATGCCCCTTTAATAATGTAGAAGAGCGTTTTAATTTTTATTAAATGTACAGTCGCATCACAGTTATGTTAAAGTGTATTTGTATATGTTAAAATGTTGTTAAAATGGTAAATTGTTAAAATCTGAATTAAGATTTAACAACGTTTACATAACTGTGATGCGGCTCTACATTGAATAAGCGTACATTATTAATGAAAAAAAAAAATAAACTGTAAAAATGTTTTGAACATTGAAGATGAACATTGATTTCTAGGTTTGGAAAATGTCAACATTCTTTAGTATTAAAATGAAAATATAAAATTAATAAAAACATCTAAAACTTCTATATTTACCGGGTCAGGTGCTCTTCCAATTGAGCTATCGTGGTTCTAACCAGCACGCCGAAACACTAAATTCAACACTATTCACTTTTTACTTTGAAAGCCAAAGGCACCCATACAATGTCAACAACTACCGTCATTAACACCCGATCATAATATTTTTACAAATACTAAAGATCAGTTAAGAAGTAGTAGTCAGGTATGGCAGAAGGGTGCAGGTTCAAATCCTGCTCGTGAAAATTTTTTCAACATTGTGTTTTTGTAATTTGTTTCGCAACAAAATTTGCTTTAAAAATATATAAACAAAACAAAAACATTTTACTTCTATATTTACATACGAGTGTTACTATTCAACGCCTCGGTGGCCGAGTGGCAAAGCGCTCGGCCCGATACCCGATGGTCCCGGGTTCAATTCCCAGGTCAGGCAAAGTGTGTGTTCGGATTTTTCGATGCATAGCCCGGGTTTGTGATCACCAACCCGCATTTGGCAAGCGTGATGATTAAGCCATTGCCCATCAATTGTAGCGATGACTTGATTTCAATGATGGAGGCCTTTGCGCAGCAATGGGACAGTTTAAGTTTTCTTTTTTTTGAGAGAGATTGCTGATTGCCGCTGCGGCATTTTCAGTTTCACCGGGCTTTTTTGGGGGCGGCGAGGAACGTAAAGGGTCCCTCAAGCCGTGTGAAACGAATCACCTTCGGAGGTTATCTAGAGGGAACGGTGTAAACCGGTGTTCTTAGCCACTAGACCACAGAGGCGGTTATAATTGAGCTAACGTGGTTCTAACCAGCCCGCCGAAATTATTCAACACAAGTTTTTTTCAACATTTGTGTTCAAAATAATTTGCTTCGCAACAAAATTTGCGTTAAAAGTTATATAAACAAAACAAAAACATTTTATAAATAGCTTGCCTACTTCTTAACTGATCTTTAGTATTTATTATTTAGTTTAGGGCGCCTTTGGCTTTCAAAGTAAAAAGTAAATAGTGTTGAATAATTTCAGTTGCCTAGTTAAAACCACGATAGCTCAATTGGGAGAGCTCCTGACCCGGTATGTCAGAAGGGTGCAGGTTCAAATCCAGCTCGCGGATTTTTTTTCAACATTTGTGTTTAAAGTAATTTGTTTCGCAACAAAATTTGCGTTAATAATTATATAAACAAAACATAAAACATTTTAGATATTTCTATTTCATTCTGTACTAATTCATTGTTTCCTAGCTCCAAGACTATAACTGCTAATAGATTATTCATCGCGTGACTCTGATAGTAGGTAGTAGTTGGGTTTGCTAGATTATATTACATGCAGTTAAATTGAGATACAGAAACCTAATTACATAATAATTTAGGTACCTACATCGAGATTTTAACACCATTATTTATAGACAATGTTTTGTAATATGTAGTATTATTAGTTCTTATAAATTTATGTAGTACTTATTACGTTCTTTCTCGCTACGCTTACCAATTTTCTGCTTAACCCTTAGGTCGACTGGTAGAGAATGCCATTTGGCGTTAAGTCCGACTTATGTACTCATTTTTTTATTGTGCAATAAAGATTAAATAAATAAGTAGTGTTTTTTTTTGTTTTAAACCTTGACGCGACATTTAGCCATTTCAAAATTTGGGAGATGTTGTTAAATATTGTCTTTGTTTTTTTTATTATGATAGTGATTAATTGATGATAATACAGACGCCTCGGTGGCCGAGTGGCAAAGCGCTCGGCCCGATACCCGAAGGTCCCGGGTTCAATTCCCAGGTCGGGCAGTGTGTTTCAGATTTTTCAATGCATAGTTTGGGTTTGTGATCACAAAATTTGGCAAGCGTGGTGATTATGTCTATCTATACCCATCATTATAGTGATGAATTGCAGTTAAGTAACTTTCGTAAAGGCCAGTCAGCGGATGGGTGACCAAAAATTTATCGTCTTGGTACAGCTTTTTATGGCACATAACAGAAACGACTGCTAATGCAATCCCGGCTGCATTAGCAGTCGTTGACACCAACCGCCACGCACTGGGCCCGTGTGGTGGTTTATGGCCCGTTCTTCCTGTGGATTTTCCATTCATAGGGAAGGCTTGTACCCCAGCTGTGGGGACAAAAAGTGATCTAGTGTTGGCATTTGTTTGGCATTCTCTACTGACCAGTCGACCTAAGGGCTAAGCAGAAAAATTGGTAAGCAGTGCGACAAAGAACGTAGACAAAACATAACCGCCACTGTGGTCTAGTGGTTAAGACCACCGGTTTAGACCTAGTGGTCCCGGGTTCGATTCCCAGTGAGTGGTACATGTTTGTGTACTCGGTTTGGTTGGTGGTAAGGCTTGTTTGCCCGCCTGGCTAGCTACCACCATCTTATTTAAATATGTCAATAACATCAATGTTGGTAGCATTGTTCAAAACAAATCGTTAAATAGTTTACATACTAACAAACTCACAAACTAAAAAACTTTACTTTACTTTTTTTTAAATAAAAAGAATCTAATAATAATATATCCTATGTATTTGATTATACTCTTGAGAATATGTGTACAAAATTTAATGATGATCGGTTTTTTTTTTGGAGAGAGATTGCTGATTGCCTTACACGGCATTTTCAGCTTCACCGGGCTTGTTTGGGGGCGGCGAGGAACGTCAAGCCGTGTGAAACGAATCACCTTCGGAGGTATTCTAGAGGGGACGGCATCTAGTGCGCGTCTCCGTGCTGTACTAGATTCTCCGAAGGGTTCGGATCGGATCGGGGAGCGGAACAACCCGAGGGCGCCTCTAAAGGCTCGGACCTCGGCTCAGGTTGACCGGGCCGTGGTGGAGGAGAGAATATCTGTACCTGGTGCAGAGCGCGTGTGAACCGGTTCTTCGTACCCTTGTCCTACGAGTACGGTGTCTTGGGCCTAAACTAGTGTGCATGTTTAGTGTATTCTGTAAATGTGTAGTGGCATTTAGAGGATCGGTGGAATAAACTACGCGTGAAAGCGTTACAAACAAACTCACTTCCGCATTTATAATACATATAAGTTAGGATTAATATTCGACAAAATACAAGGTTTAGAAAATTAAACTGTTCTGCAAATGTGACTCTTCACTTTCCCGCCAAGAAGTCTGTTGACAATATTATGGTGTTTTTAATTACATTTGACTGACCAAAACTCGGGATAGCATGATTAAAATGTCATTTTAAATATATATTTATCATCAGCACATTTTATGTCCCCACTGCTGGGGCACGAGCCTTCCCTATGGATGGATGGGGAGAACGGGCCGTAAACCACCACGGGGGCCCCGTGCGGATTGGTGGTTGTTAAAGACTGCTAATGCAGCCGGGACCAACGGCTTTACGTGCCTTCCGAAGCATGGAGGAGCTCGAGATGATACATTCTTGGTCACCCATCCGATGACCAGCCTTTGCGAAGCAACTTACAAATAAAATAAAGTAAATATAATGTTATTTTCATAAAACTTTTATCATATTATTCACTATAGTATTAAGCATGTCGCTCGCAAGGTTTTTGTGTGAACTGATGTTTAGTTTTAAGTGTACCTACTACACCAGGAATAACTCATGTCTGTGGAATAACAAATCAAAATTTTAATTTAAAGGAGATGTTTAATTTTGTATGGAGAAAATGCCAACACCTTGTACACAATACCGAAAGATAGCTAATGTGTGAAATAAGCTTATTCGAAATGATTTTCCTCAAATAAACGAACAGTTTTCATGTCAGAATTATTATTATTTTCTTGTGAAATGGCTTCTATAGGGTTTTTCCAACACCAATAATTTCGCCAACGTCGAGGTGATTAACGATACACGTTATAATTTGGAAAATGACCAGCAGAAGTTACAAATATTGGCCGGTAGAAGATATATCTTTTTAAAAACATTGTGAATTGAGTATCTATCTACGAAGTTAGATCTGAAACACTAAAATAAATCAACTTTCGTGGTAGCAGCGGTTTTTTTTTTGTGTATTGTTTTACGGCTCCGAATGAAATCCATCAAGCCTATTCGTTCGTTCTATCTTCTTATGTAATACATAAATAAATATTATTTATGATGATGAATGATAATAGAAATTTAAGTGAGAAATGATATTACCCCCCAACCCGTCGAGTATCTCAGTAAAGATGTGGGGGCTTTACTAAGTCCTCACGCAGACTTCTTGAGAGAATTTGAAAAGTGACGTTGCACTGTTTTGTTTCATTTGCCAACACTCACGCACACTCACGAACACTTAACGGTTAATAATCCACCATTATTTCACATTAATACTCGACATAACACAAATTTTTGAAAATAAAACAAAACCGCAGACATGACTCTTCACTTTCCCGCCAAGAAGTCGATAGCAGCGGTATTCTGCCAATGACAAGTAGCTGTCAAAACAACGATGTTCGGTTTATTTTTAAATTTTTACATAAAAACGTTAAAGCGTATTGAAGTATTAATTATTTTAACCTCTGAGTACTGAAAATTTTAACTAATTATTTATTATTATTTATTATTATTTTTATAAATTTAAATATTTATTATTTTAATTTTTTAATATTTTTTTTTAGTAAATATACAGGGTATTGGCATAAAATTAAAGATCTCCTTTGCATTTGATAACAGAAAAAATACCGGAACAAGTTTAGTACAAAAATATATTTTTAATGTAAGTACGGAACAGTTGATTTCTCGTCAGTTATCAAAGTGTATTTATATATAGTTATTAGTAAGTACCTACTAAATGACGCTCATGACAAAGACATTATCATAAAAACTGTTCCTAAGAAATAACGTCATTCACATAAAATTCTATTAAAATTGAATGAATACAGTATATACGAGTTCTCGTTCACTATAATTACTCATAATGATACCTATAGAGTTTACTACGACTGACAGTACACACGCCTGCACATCAACCTACCACAAACTGTCAAATTTCCTCAATAGACTTTGAACTTTACGACCAAAGTGTATGGTTGAAAATATATTGAAGAAATTTGACAGTTTTGGATAAGATGATGCGCAGGCGTCTGTATATACATATTACATTTACCATACTATGAAATACATTAAAATGTTTTTGTTTTGTTTATATAATTTTAACGGAAATTTTGTTGCGAAACAAATTACAAAAACACAATGTTGAAAAAATTTCCACGAGCAGGATTTGAACCTGCACCCTTCTGATATACCGGGTCAGGTGCACTTCCAATTGCGCTATCGTGGTTCTAACCAGCCCACCGAAATTATTCAACACTATTTTTCAACATTGTGTTTTTGTAATAAAATACATTATTGGTTTTTATGAATTAAATCTACAACTGCTGCGCATAAGATTAAATAAGTACCTACCTATTTCTTGGACATTAAAGTTTGGAATAATACCGGATGTCAACGGCATTTTTGCACTGTTTACCCGTGGTCCGGTCGGTCCATTACCGGGTCCATGGGTAATTTTAATTACCAGTGGTTCCGTGGAATTAGGGCTTACATTTGGATGAATATTTCGACTTCTTATTATATCGATATTTAAAAATATATATATATATAAAAAATATATATAAAATATAAAAATATTAGTTGGTTACGCATTAGAAAATGTTAAGATAGTTTATCATCAGTCATTAATAATTAAGTGTACCTATCGGTTATGAATTCATCATTTTCAATATTGGTTCTAATTATGTTTTTTGTTATGTTTGGGTTCTACTTATGGTTTGTTCCTGAGAAATACATAGGCTGGATCCTAAATAGGTTGGTTAGCACGGAGCTAATTAAGACGCGTTATTTACTTAAGTCGTTTATTAACAGACTGCCGATACAACAGGACTGCCTTCACAGTTTACTTAATAATAATTTATTAATACCGACATTACAGTTCCTAGGGATGGTATTATTTTGTTTTATTGAGTAAACTTTGTGTGTAACTGATGGTTTCCATTTTGCATCGATACAGTCAGAAGTCCAGGGAACAATCCCTAGTGCCATGGAACCACGGGTAATTAAAATTACCCATGGACCCGGTAATGGGTTGACCCACCGGGACCACGGGTAAATAGGCTATTTTTGACCGTTCGATGATGTTATCTGTTCCACTTCGGCGCGCGGCCGTCGATTCGTAGTTGTACTGAGAACCGGCAAGAAACTCAGCAAGCGCAGTTCTTTTCGTCCTTTCTTTTAGAAAGAAAAAGAAAGAGAGAAAGAAATTATTTATTAACGATCACACAGACATAACAGAAAAAAACAATGAATAACAAAACATTAAAAAAAAACTAATAAAAATAATAATTATATAACAAAAAGGAAGGATGAGTGTGTGTGAAGGCCAACTAGGACCCGGCCTCAGCTTTGTGCCGTTGCGGTGCTGAGAAACAACGTTTTACAACGTCTCATATCGGAAAATACCTGAACATACAAGTTCTTCAAAAACAGCAGCTCATACAGATTTCAATACCTGCAGTCCAGTGACTGCAGGTATGGAAATCTCGGAATTGGAGGGGAAGAGCCCGAGACCCTCGTGTATGCAACCAATATATTTTTCGCAACTAAAAAAGAAAATATAATTATTTTGCAGTCGAGACCTATATTGTTTTCTTAATTTATGAATTAGGTAATTATATCACAAAATCATGCATGCTTGTATAGATTCAACTTCCAAGTCACTTCGCTTGTCAAATTCGTGTAGACATTGACGTCATTTTATTTCAATGTCAATTTTGCGAAATTATTCACGTGTTTTTATTTGATGATTTTCTATATTTTTTTGATACATTTTACTTTATAACTGTTGAGTTGTGTAGCGTTTGTGGAGTAAGCTCACTGAAATGGCAAAGAAAGATAAAAAGGGGAAGAAGGTAATGGTTATTATGAATCACAGACTTTGTTGTCGTAACTTTACATTGGAGATCGGTCTGGGACGTAAAAACAGTGTATCAGCTGCCTATCTTCCCGTGCATAGTGTAAGAGCAGACTAAGGGACAAGGGTCCAAGATGCTCGCACATCAGGCGATCGGCTACCAACCCATGTCTGATGTTATGTATTCCACCTCGGACCCTCACTCTGTTTATGCTAAATGTGGCGTCGGGTCACTAACGGCAAGTATTCAGCCAAACGTGATTTTTTTAGTATAAGATGATTTACGGTGTTTATTCTAAAACTGTGTCTTTTTTTAGTTCCAAAGACAGTCTAACACAAAAAAAGACTCATTGTTCCATCTATTCACTGTCTTTTATTTAATAGTTCTTATTAATTTCTGTATTAAACCCTATTATTGTATCGAAGTGAAAAAGTCGTTACAAATAATAAATATAATGTTAACCCAGCTTTTGATGCTGATTGTACCAAACATTCTTATGGACCCGCTGGGAATGAATTTTTTTTTGAAAACAATACAGTCGTGGGACCTTTGGGAATGAGCCAAGTATTCAATGTTGTAAATATTCGATTTTATATATGTATTGCCCTTGTAAAATCATATTCCTCTTGTGATTGGGGCTTGTGTTGCCTTCTCCACAATTGGACGGACGACTTCCATGGACGATGATTCCTTGCGAGTGGCGGCAGCGTTAGGCTTTGTTGCAACACTTGTGAACCACATCGTTGTATATGCGGAGCTCGGGTTGAAGCCAATGGGCACCATGGGTTGAGCTGCTGTAGATGCACTGGCAGGTTCCCGAGACATCACGCTCTGAACGACATCACCCGGCGGGCATTGGTAACCGCCAACATTCCGTGCGTTCTGAAGCCCCCGGGCTTGACGGCAAGAGGCCGGATGGTTTGACATTGGTTCCCCGGGAGGAGCTCTGGTCTGCTGCTGAGAGTGCCGCGAGGCAGAAACATTTGAAGTATGCTGCTTTGAAGTCACAGTACCACTTTCACCCTTTCGCTGTAGAGCTGCGCTCGCTTCTGGGGTGTGGGGCACGGAAGCGAAATCTTTTATTGCCAGACTAGGGCACCGTTTAGCGGATCGGTCCTAGCCTTTAGAGGCGGGTTCTCGATTCTCGCGATTCTGATCCGAACCCCTCGTATAATCTAGTAGGGGACGGGGTCGCGCTTGAGGATGTTCGATCACTACAGCTTTAGAAATCTTTAGTCTCTCGCCACCACACAAAAACACACACAAAGGAAAACAGTCATCTCTTTGTCTTCGATCTATATCGTGTACTAGATAAAGGATCCGGAATAAAATGCTTCTCAAAAGTGGTCCTGTTTGCTCATACCTGTACATTTAAATTACTAATAACAAAAACATTGGACAGCATCACCAACTTCAGCTTACTTTTAACCTTGAATGTTAAAAACATAAAGATTAAATTAATGATAAAAATGTTTTTAATTTGTTCATATAATTTTAACGCAAATTTTGTTGCGAAACAAATTACAAAAACACAATGTTGAAAAAATTTCCACGAGCAGGATTTGAACCTGCACCCTTCTGACATACCGGGTCAGGTGCTCTTCCAATTGAGCTATCGTGGTTCTAACCAGCCCGCCGAAATTATTCAACACTATTTACTTTTTTACTTTGAAAGCCAAAGGCGCCAATTCAATGTCAACAACTACCGTCATTAACATCTGATGTGGGTGAAGGGCACCTGAAGGGTGCAGGTTCAAATCCTGCTCGTGGAAATTTTTTCAACATTGTGTTTTTGTAATAAATTAATGAGACCAAAATATTTGTACATAGTATTTACTGTCATCGCCACAGACGTCATTGCGGCTCCGTGGCCCCAAAGTCGCGCACCGTTTTTCAAGCGCTCATCGGGAATCTAGAACATAAATTGATCGAAGCTCTTTTTAAAAAACAAAGCTATGGCAACCACAATTTCATTCATTAAACGCAAGCATCAATCCGTTCGGCAACCAATTGCCGTCAACAAGCGAAATCTTATTTAAATTTAATGCATTTTTGATCGTGGAGCTTGGACGTCGAAAGGTTAAATGGATTGTCTGGTACTAAGCGACAACCGTAAAAGTACAGTCGATACCAAAATTTTGACACGTATTCTGAATGTTTTATTTTTATTGTTATCTTTGGACTAGTGTAGGCTGGTGATGATGATGACGATGATTCTGTTTTCCTGCTCGATTAATTGTTGTTTTAAATCGTCATTTTAGACAAGCTATTGTGAACACATTGTTTTTTTACGCGAACACTACACGTTGAAATGAAACAACATTAATGGATCTACTCGCCAGATGTTATGAACATTTTACTGGGTTCGTGGTCGCAGGGAGACTTAGTTGTTGGTCTGGAAGAAGTAGAGTGGAGATGGAGTGGGAGAAATCGTGGTTAACCTCCATAGCTCCGTTACACTGCTGACATGAGCCCATGCAAAACAGGCGTATTAAATTTTATATAGTTTTTTTTTTAAGAGAGTATGCTCAAACGGCATGTCCAGCGTCACCGGACTTCTTTGGGGGGTGGCGAGAAACTTATAAGGTTCCTCAAGCCGTGCGAAATGAAGCACCGTCAGTTTTAGATGGAATGACATCACGCACTAGTGCATGTCCCCGTTCCCTACTAGATTATCCGAGGGGTTCGGATCAGATCGGTAGTGGAACAACCCGAGGGTGCCTCTAGAGGCTAAGACCTCGGCTCAGGTTGACCAGGTCGTGGGGGAGTTATTAAGTGGGTTAAACAGGACTGTTACCGAGGAGCTCGATGGCGCAGTGGTTATCGCGCCGGGTCTGCGAGTGCTGAGGTTAAGCAACTTTCGCAAAGGCCGGAATCTAAGCTCCTCTGTGCTTCGGAAGGCACGTACAGCGGTGGCTGCATTAGAAGTCGTTAACAACCACCAATCAGCACTGGGCCCGCGTGGTGGTTTATGGCCCGTTCTCCCTATCCATCCATAGAGAACGCTCGTGTCCCAGTAGTGGGGACATAATATAAGCTGATGATGGTGATAATTAAACAGGAAGTGTTACTAATGTGTTAGGGCATTCAAAATAATCCAATATAAACTAAACGTTCTCACGGCGACTGTACAAATTAACGTATTGTCAAATCACCAGTTATATACCTATTCAACGCAACCGTTCATTCTGTTTCGACAGTATTCAAATTTGAATTGCTAATGTTCACTTTTCACCTCAATTCTTAACTCGTGAAAAGGTGTGATTATTGAATTTTTTTTTCCTTCTCCCATGCTGGTCTGGGACGTGAAAATAATGTAGGTATCGGCTGATTAACTTCCCTTGCATGTCGTAAGAGCCGACTAAGGGACAAGGGTTCCAAGACGCTCGCACATCAGCCGTAATGTGGCGTTGACTCACTAATGACGAGTATATCTTAAAATTGGTGATTACGGTGCTTTGTGTACCCCTGTTTGGGACAAGGACGTGGGAGTTTGTGTATATACATACACAAACTAGTAGTTTTGTTCATAATAATTTTGAAGAAACTTTCTTTTTTGATGTCAATATATTCTTTTCTGTTTCAGGATGACTCCGAACCTCCTGGTAAGCATATTGTTTTCTAAAGTTTACGCGAACACTACACATTGGAATGAAACAACTTTTACGGATCTACTCGCGTTTTACACATTACTAATTACTTATTTAATGTTTAACCTGATGTTTCGAACCCTTTGCAGGGTCCATGGTCACAGGGTGACTGAGGTGTTGGCCGTCTCATAATTAGTTAGTAGCTTGTATACCCTCATTTAAATTTAAAATAAACGCGAGTATAGATCCGTAAAAGTTGTTTCACTCCTGGTAAGCGTTTTGTCACATTTTTTTAATTGGTGTCAATCGAGCAAGCGGGTCATATAGGAAGCCATTTTAACCGCCTCTGTCGTCTAGTGGTTAAGACAGAGGTCCTAGGTTAAATTTTCGGCGGAGGAACATGTCTGTGTACTCGGTTTGGTTGGTGGTAGGGTTTGTTGGTCCGCCTGGCTAGCTACCACCATCTTATCTAAATATGTCACCATATTATCAATGTTTGTAGCATTGTTGTGTTCCGGCGGCTAGAGATAAATAGTCAGTGCCTCAGTTAGTTGAGGAGGTCCGGGTGAAGTGCGCTTCCACCATCGGCCTTTTCGTCTCTTAACATCAAGTGAGCTGAAGGTAAAGCGCTTAACCGTATAAGAACGCCACCACAACCAAGCAAACCGAGTACATACAAATTTACCCACCACTGGTAATCGAACCCGTGACCTCTGGGTCTTAGACCGGTGGTCTTAACCATATACCACAGAGGTGGCGAAGATATGAAAATAAAAACTAACCTTATCCTGATGTTAAGTGAAAATAAATTATAATAAATCAATTAAATTGACTTTGCGTTTACACTGCAAGCCAGCGGTATTAATTAAGTCACTGTAAAGGTACCCTCACAGCCGAAAGAACACTTTTGCAAGTATTTATCAATCTATAAAGACAAATGGAATGAATGGATGAAGAACGATTGACGAAAAAAGTGTATAAGGCGAGTGTGAATGAAAGTGTTGGTAGGGGTAGACCTAGGCGGACGTTTCGAGATCAAATCAGGGACGTCTTGAAAAAAGGCCAGGTCAAGAGTACCCTAAAACGAAGAGCATGTATGAAGGGAATAATGAAAGTGGACGAAGCGAAACAAGTATGTAAGGATCGTAGCAAGTGGAAAGAAGTGGTCTCTGCCTACCCCTACGGGAAAGAGGCGTGATTATATGTATGTATGTATGTATGTATGTATGTATATATGTATATATGTATGTATGTATGTATGTATGTATGTATGTATGTATGTATGTATGTATGTATGTATGTATGTATGTATGTTTGTATGTATAAAGACGTAATCGGTAAAGCGTTAATCACAAACTGGTTTGTTTTTTTCAAGTCAAATTTTATCTTATAACTACATAGCAATGAAATTCAAAAATTAAAAATTGCACCCCTGGCCCATTGGCTGCCGACTGCATACTTTTTTTTCCTTTAGTTGTTGGCTACGTGCGGTTAGCACATTTAGCCAGTGTCGAAGTAATTTTTCTTACAAGTACATAAAGTAAATAATATTTCCTTCCTGTATGATGATGGATGATGAATGATAAATTGATAATAGAATAATGAAAAGTGAGAAATGATTTCCCCTTTAGTATCTCAGTAAAGATGTGGGGCTTTACTAAGACCTCACGCGAACTTTCCGCCCGATCCTCTAAATGACACCACACATTTACAGAATACACTAAACATGCACACCAGTTTAGGCCCAAGACACCGTACTCGTAGAACAAGGGCACGAAGAACCGGTTCAACACGCGCTCTACACCAGGTACAGACATGTACTTGGATCCGAACCCTTCGGAGAATCTAGTAAGGCACGGGGACGCGCACTAGTGCGTGATGCCGTTCCCTCTACAAACCTCCGAAGGTGATTCGTTTCACACGGCTTGAGGGACCCTTTACGTTCCTCGCCGCCCCCAAAAGAGCCCGGTGAAGCTGAAAATGCCGTTAGAGGCGAGGAAATCAGCAATCTCTCTCAAAAAAAAAAATCACGCGGACTTTTGAGAGAATTTGTGAAAGTGACGTTGCACTGTTTTGTTTCATTTGCCAACACTCATGCACGTTCCCGAACACTTAAAGGTTAATAATCTACCATTATTTTACATTAATATTGGACATAATACAAATTTTAGAAAACAAAACAAAACCGCAGACACGACTCTTCACTTTCCCGCAAAGAAGTCCCTTGCTAACTTAATGATGATGTCTCCAGAGTCCGAGATCCAGGATGAGACGCTCATGGCCACCACCGACTTGGAGCCGGAGCCTGAGGAGGTGCAGTACACTGACACCTCGTACACCAGCGCCTCTTTTGAATCCCTGCCTCCTGTCATTGAAGGTATATATACTTTTTTATTATTATTGAACCAGTGGTCTTCCAGTATTTGAAGTAAATTCAAAACGCACGTTAAGCATATTTTAATAAGGAAAGTTTATTGTAAGGTAAATGACTATATTGCAGACAAATGCGTGTGGAAATAAGTCGCCTGCACTGTACACTACAAAATTGTACAAAATTTATATACTGTATTATTTATTTATTTATTTAAAACTTTTGCAACATACAATACATGGCGGACTTAATGCCCGAGGCATTCTCTACCAGTCAACCATAGGGTGGTGCAGATATAACATGGTAGGTGCAATTGGGTGAATACAACAATTTTAGAAATAAAAATAATATATTCTAAAACGCACAATATATTATATTATATATATGTATTATATTATTACATAAACTACTTTTATAAATATACTACAAAATAAACGTTTAGTACATAATTTATAAATAGTACGTTACTGAGATGATTCTGCCAAGGATTTATCAAAAAAGAGCATACGGACTTTCTTTTTAAAAGCGTCACGACTCGTAGCCATCCTGATTTGAAGACGTAGCGCATACTACATGATTGTAATTAAGTTGAAAAGATGGAGGAAAAGAAATAAACCTCCCGAGTTCCTCGCCAGCTCTTCTCGGTCGAAGGCTCTCCCAAAATCCGAACTGGTGGTTGATTCAGTTGTTACTAAACTAGTTTTTTAGTTTTTGCTATTATTATTCGGGTTTTATAGTTTTGGCGTCAATGAAGCCTGTGAAGGCTTACGTTGAATAAATTATATGACTTTGACTTTGAAATTCGACCGTATTCAATCCATCTATCTATCTACTTACTGCCATACTCAGAGACGTCAATTAAGTTTAATGACAATTAAATGTATTTCCTTCTCTATTTAGCACTATACATAAGAAAGTGACAACAAGAGACTTAATTGTCATTAAAACTTAATTGACGTCTCTGAGTACGGCAGTTAGACATATATAAATAAAAAACAATTTCTATTCGTTAGTCTGGCTAAAACTCAAAAACGGCTAGACCGATTTGAATTGTTTTTATTTTGTTTATTTCGCTCTAATACAAGGATTGTTTAAAATAAGCTGATAAACAAAATTAAATATTGCTAATTTTGTTTGGGAATCGCCATTTTGGATTACTCTTAATAAATGGCGTTCGTGACACACATTTATTAAAACTTAGATAGAAGAATATCAATACAAAATATATTATAATACCGGTCGTTGTGGAGATCTTAGAGCAATGGTTTAATGCTCTAAGGTGGAGATCTTTGGGAGAGGCCTTTTGGACGTTTTTTGAGATGATGATGATGATGATACAATGTTTATACGATGTAATGTAATACATACTTAGTATGCATAAATTTAATCTTTCTACACTCATCTCCAAATGACACAATCATACGAGCGCGCAACATGCTTTGTGGCGTCACCTACCGCATACGCCGCACATTATTCGACACAAAGCAAACACCTTCTCAACCGTGTCAACAGATGGCGCCACAAACGCATACCAACGACGTCGCCATACTACGTCGATAAAATAGTACGGGAAGCCTGTATCGCGGTAGCGAAGATTCACCATTTTTTTTCGCTATATATATTGCACCTCCAACTAACATCCGCTGGACCTCGGTCCCCGAGCTATACCACCCAGCTCAGAGGAAGATCTTCCCTTTGGCCTTCCTCAATGTGACCCCGACGCGATATACAACTTTCGTCGCCAAATAATAACATAGATTTTTATTACAATTATGACGGGACGACCGCTACGAAGCAGGTGGTCTGGTCTGTATTCAATTGTTGCTAAAGTCTTAAATCTAATTCTTAAACCCTACATTTAATGATTTAACCCTACATATATATTCATATATATTCTTTATTGCACAAAAACATACAAACAGAAAACAATGTACAAACAATGGTGAGCAAAGGTGGACTTATCTCTAAAAGAGATCTCTTCCAGCCAACCTAAGATTAAATTGTAGCTTTATGTGTAGGTGAAAGCATCAAAAGTGCAAACAAGCATGCTAATCTATACTAATATTATCGTATTATCGTAAATAAATTGGGCAATCTGCTCACAAAGTTGTGCGAAAAAAAGTATTTTTACTTAAAAACGACAATTTAATTTTCCAATACAAAATGTTCCTAGCTGTGAAACATTTGATGTCTTTGTTTGTTTTGTTGTCATAGACACTGTCAAAGCGGTACGAAGTCCGCCGGGTCAACTAGTATATTCATAATAGTTAAATTCTAAGTCCGCACGAAGCGAGCGTAGCGAGTGGTGAGGAATCAACTTTGTGACTACTATTATTTTATATAATGCTAACAAATAAATTAAACATAAATAAATAAATTATACTTACATAAATAATTTTATAATAGTGAATAGGTATAAATATATCATACATTATATTATACATAATAAATGAAAATTAGTCTGAACATAGATAGTACTATGAATCTGATGATATGTTTGAAAGAAAGTGGGCGTTGACTTTTCTTTTAAAAGATGTAATGCCCTATTCTTGGCATAGAAGATTATTTGAGACACTTATTATACAAAAAATGTTTCGAGTAGTGAAAAAAGAACACATTTTTTACAAAAAAACAAAAAAAATATAATTCCACAAAAAAAATTTTGCTAGGTATATATAGGCTTAAATAAATAAATCATAAAATAAAAAATTTTGACGACTCCTGTTGCCGAGTGGCTCGCATGCCGGTTTCTGGTGTTGCCATCTCCGAGGCCCAGGGTTCGATTCCCGGTCGGGTCAATGTAAAAAGACGAACTTTTCCTATATTTTCTCGGGACTGGGTGGTTGTGGTACCGTCGTTGTTTCAGATTTCCATAACACAAGTGCTTCAGCTACTGTCTTTAAAGTCAGGGCAATGTATGCGATGTTGTCTAACATATTATCTATACGTGAAACAAAAACTCTGTACCCCTTTTTACGAAAATTGCGCGGACGGAGGAGTATGAAATTTCGCAAACTTATAGTTTACATAGAGCCTTCTGAAGTGAAGTGCAGAATGCTAATATTTATTTTCTTAAAAATGCATAAAAAATAAATTAAATTAAATAAAAAAATTCAAAAATGGAAGAGGTGCGGCCGAAATCTTTCAATGACAATCCAAACTTACATTCTTCTATTTTAATTTTTCATTGCTTATGATACAATCCGTGCAGCCTTAATAAAATATCGTTAAGTAAACAGCTTTTTATTAAAATTTCGACCACTGGGTGACCACACTGGTAATATTTTAATAAATGTCGATGACTGGTCCCTGTTGAACAGTGGTGCCCTATATGGCTAGTTTTTTTTTTTATATTTAAAGGGGTTTGCGCTTGATCGCTATCTCACCGGATGGAAAGTGTAGATGTGGTCTAAGATGACCACGCTCACTCAAAAATTTGTTTTTGTTGGCTTTTCGCGCAACCTATCTTCTTTCAATTTATTTCCAAAATAGAATAGAATAGAATACTTTATTGTACAAATAAAAATAAAAACACATAGGTAACAAAGAAATAAAAAATAAAAATTGAACGCGTACAAAGGTCGGCCTTATCACTAAAAGCGATATCTTCCAGGCAACCTAGGGTTGGAGAGGATTGATAATAAATAAGCTGGAGGCGTTGAAATAAAAAAAGTGTACAGTAATAATTTATTACATAAACATACATACACATATATACACATACATATATACAACCATATAAATATGTAGAACATATGTACATACCATTTAAAAGAAAAATAAGTACCTAGCATTCCAAAATAGAAAGTCATTAGAAATTCGTATTGGACTCGCTTTGTTCCGAGGCAGGCTACAGTAGTTACGACCACTCTTGAGTTATATCAATTACAAAGTTGCCATAGTAACAGCATATTCCCCTCGAATCTGTAAGAAAAACAACAGTAAAAAAAGGATCTGCATAGAAATCGTTCAGCTAATCGGTAAGATAAAGATCCACTCAGTTTGTTATTGAATATTTAAAAGTACTGACTAGTAGTGTTATTTGTCAATTTTATCAATGTTGCAGTCAGTAGCAATAGGACAGTTTTCAATAATATAATAATAATAATAATCACCATCCCGCATGACGAGAACCTTGTGAAAGCCGAGAAGGACAAGCTAAGTACCTCGAAATGACCGCTATGTGGGACGTGGATTCGGCGATCATTGTCCCCATAGTCGTATCTGCAAACAGCCTTATAGCGAAGAGTCTCGACCAACATCTCTGAAAAGTGTGGACTGAAATAATGGGGCCGTTATCGGAAAATAGTTCAAGCACGCTTTCTTACCAGTTGTTTTAAATATGCACAATATCAGGACACAGAAATGAAATAGCTACCTACGTCTTATTCTTTTTTTTTTATATTGTTTTACGGCTCCGGATGAAATCCATCAAGCCTATTCGTCCGTTCTATCTTCTTCTTAGTATGATGATGATGATGAATAATAATAGAAATGAAAAGTGAGAAATGATATACCCCCCAACCCCTCGAGTATCTCAGTAAAGATGTGGGGCTTTACTAAGTCCTCACGCGGGCTTCTTGAGAGAATTTGAAAGTTGCATCCCAGTTCAATATTTCCGATCTTAATTTTTGTGATGTATTTTTGGATGTGACCTGTTAAGGCCTACGCAGACCGGGACGGCATGGCAAAGGATTTCGCCTTGCCCCGACATGCCTCAGCATGCCGCGTCACATCGATGTACGCTTCGGCAATTGCTTTTGCCTACCGCAGTGCGCTACGGTACGGCATCGGCATCCCGCCGCGGGAGCCCGTGGCAAGTCTTTCAATGATGCCAATGATGCCACGGGATCATTTTAAAACATAGGAATTTATGTCTTATTTATATTTCGATATGTTCGAATGTCCATTGGTAAACATTTAAATCCTTTGCGATGCCGTCCCGCCCCCCGCCCGCCTAACTATATCGCCATCGCTCTCGCTATCGCGTTCTATAGTTTATGGCGTTGTCTTGTTATTTCGAAAGCAATATAAAAGCAATACGAAAGCAATATCGAAAGCTATAGCCTATAGCTTTTGATATTGCTTTAATACCGCTTTCGAAATTACAAGATGACGCCATAAACTATACAGCGCGATAGCGAGAGCGATAGCGATAGAGTTAGGCGGTCGGGGGGCCGGTCTGTGTAGGCCTTTAATGTACCTAAGTAAATAAATATGTTAATTTAATCAATGCTGCAGAGAATGGATTGAGATTGGATGTGTTTACCATACCAATGTTATGTTTTTAATAAAAGTTAATAATAACGTTAATATTTAATTAAATGTTGTGCAATTGCGATAGTTTTGCTAAAATTAGTTAGTTTTAAACAACTCTGTATTTTATATATTTATTTTGATTTAATTGTTGTACCTTATGTTGGCGATCCTAATAAATAAATAAATATTTTTATGTCAATTATCATTATTATACGTAGTGCAGATTTCAAAAGGTTTTTTTTTATATTTTCAGAACCTAAACCAAAGAAGAAGAAGGGAAAGAAGGGCAAAGCAGAGGTAACGATACTTTAAATAAAATAACGGTTTATGCATTATGTTCAAAAGAAACGGAAAAAGGAACTTTAGAACTCACTACAGTGCGAATTATAGTTATATTTCTGCTTATTTTGAATCGACTTCAAAAAAGAAGGAGGTTTCTCTATTCGACCGCATATATTTTGGCTTTATAAAATTTTACGTAATTTTTGTTTTGAACAAATTACATTTTGGAAAGTGTTGAAAAATCCCGCTTGTGAAATTTTTGTCGACACTTCACCAAATAATATATCTGCTCTCAAACGGCACTGTTATTCATGTGTTTGACTGCCACTGTGGTCTAGAATAGAATACTTTATTGTACACACAAAAAAAAAATTATGAACAAGTTAAAGTAAAATAAACAGGACAACCTTCCAAGCAACATAAGATGGAGAGAGTATACGCGAAGACTTTTTATCGGTGATCAGGACCTACTGATTCCGACTAAGTAAATGATGGCCATTGCAATAATAATAGTAGTTAGATGTTTTCTTTTTATAAATTTTATTTTGTATTTTTAATTAGGTAACCAAAATTTATTAGAATGTATGGTCGTCCTACATTTTAATGAAGTGAAGGTTAAAGTGGTTTCTTAACGTTGTCTGCCATTTAACAGTTTACTACTAATAACATGAAAATCAATGAGGTTTGTTACCATCGTTGTACCTGTACTTATGAAGAGGTTTTTATTTGTAACATGGAGGAGTAGGATGACCATGCTTTTAATATTCATAGTTATTAACTTTACTTCCCTTACAAAAAAAAAATAAAAAATGGAACGCTGACGTGTAAGTTTTATTATTATTGCAATGGCCATTGTTTGCTTAGTCGGAATCAGTAGGTCCTGATATATGGTCCTGGTTAGTATAAATAAATAATATATATATATATATATATATATATATACTAACTACTATATCACTAACTACTAACAAAGCACTAAAATATAAGCTTTTTGAACTATAAGATTAGTTATTTTGATGATGATTTGCAGTAATAAGTTAGATAGCTTGATTTAGATATTTTATGTCCACAGAGTCATATCGAGATCGCGAAGGGCACCAGCGAAATCCAATGGTCTGAAGAGTCTCTTGGTGGTACGTTTTTTATGTAAATAAAATTAAAAAACTTTAATAGCCCTTATTTAAAGATAGTTAGTTAACACAAAGTACTTATGTGTATACGTGGTGTTCACTTTATATTTCAATTGATAATTACGAAATAAATAATATACAACGACGTTGATGTTAATTTCCCGTAGACACTAATATATTACAATATTTATAGGTGTTAATTTTTACCTCGTTCTTCTTACGGATCACATTATCACATTATATCACATTATACCACAATTTGTATAATTGTATAATATGTATAAGAGCGGAAAGACGTTACACATCAAAAATCCTTTCTCTTTGTTTATGTATGTATATGTGTGGTAAATAAATTAACGTCTTATTTCGTTTGTCTTGTTGTCTTTTTCTATGTCTTATAACCAAAGATCGGAATCTACCGGTCATTCCAGGTCCGCATTCAAGAGTTGATTGCGGGACCCTCTTTTTAAATTTAGATGTGATAATTAAAGAAAACTACTGTAGATAAGTCTTTGTTTAGTGTCTCAAAATATTATAGTGAAAACTAATTAACTCCTTGCAAAATATAGATATTTTTACTTTCAGCCGACAGACAACTCAAAAAAATGTTGAACATCAAATCATGCATGTCATACATGGTTATATTTATAAAGCTTTTTTCTGAATTATCTATTTACACACAATTTAAACTTTTTTTGTTAAAAAAAGTTCAAGTATTTTGATAGTGTAAGCAAAGTCAGTCAATTTCCTTCATAGCTTAAAATATTTAAAAGGGTCCCCCAATCAACACTTGAATGCGGACCTGGGGGCCTACCGCCTAACTCTAGTGATATCGCTCTCGCTATCGCGCTCTATAGTTTATGGCGTAATCTTGCCATTTCGAAAGCTATATAAAAGCAATATCGAAAGCTATAGGCTATAGCTTTCGATATTGCTTTCTTAATGCTTTCATATCGCTTTAGAAATTACAAAATGACGCCATAAACTATAGAGCGCGATAGCGAGAGCGATGTCGATAGAGTTAGGCGGTTGGGGGGCTGGAATGACCGGCAGATTCCGACCTCTGCTTATAACATTTACACTTTAATGTACCACAGTGGAAGAACAGAAGCAAGTCATAGAGGAAGAGCAAGTTCAAGAGAAAAAAAAGAAAGGGAAAAAAGGGAAAAAGGAGAAGGAGAAAGAAGAGATTCCTGAGTTTGAAAAGGTGATAATAACTTTAAAACACAGTGTACAGGGTGTTTGGTAGTATATGTACGATCCCGAAACATAGCCATGCAGCTAAGTATAAATGGAGAAGGAAGAGATTCCTGAGTTTGAAAAGGTGATAAAGACTTCAAAACACAGTGTACAGGATGTTTGGTAATATATGTATGATCCCGAAACATAGTCATACAACTAAGTATAAATAACACCGTGATAACATGCAAAAATCATATTTATGAAGATTTACTATTCCATACAAAAACACAAATTTATTTGATTACTTACATCATTATTGTTCAACGCTGACATGTTATGACTTCTGTTCCGTTTGGACCATGAGCTTGACGAACATGAACAATGTATCACTTCCGTCCGTTACAATTTTACTTAGTAACGGACAACCCTAATATCTCGGCCATATGGTGCTTTCAAGGTATGTTTATAATTCTCCGGGGTTCTACGCCCTTGTGCCCTATCTGCCATCGGAATTATACAGATAAATATTACGAAACACCCTGTTATGTAAAATTTAAACACTGAAAAAAGACGACAACCTCAGGCGGGAATCGAACCACGCACCTTCCGCATCCGCAAAAAAAAAAAAAATTTACTTAAGTATATTTAAGCGTTAATAAAACGCTAAAATATATAAAAAACACTTATCTATAACGCAGCTTTATCTTAACCGAATGTTCAAATATTTGTAAAAATATTTCTTTCGGATCTCAGAGGTGAAAACTTCTAAGATTGATGAAGCAATGTTGACTAAAAAACATAAGCATCAAGCACTGAAAAATTTCGACGGGTGAAAGCCAGACCTCGGTAGCCAAGTGGTTAAGGCAGCCGCCCGGAATGCGGAAGGTGCGTGGTTCGATTCCCGCCTGAGGTTGTCGTCTTTTTTCAGTGTTTAAATTTTACTTAAGTATATTTAAGCGTTAATAAAACGCTAAAATATATAAAAAACACTCACCCTGTTATGGTCTAAAAAGACAATGCACCGTTAGGGATATGATACGCTGTAAGGGCATCGCAACATGTCAGAGAGCACTATCACATAATAAAGAGGCCTTTTTTTTCTTTTAGTTGATAGCTTCGTGCGATAAGCACATTTAGCCACTGTCAAAGTAATTTTTTTTACAAGTAATACATAAATATACAATATTACCTTCCAGTATGATGATGATGAATGATAATAGAAATGAGAAGTGAGAAATGATATACCCCCCAACCGCGCGAGTTACTCAGTAAAGATGTGGGGCTTTAGGTACTAATTCCTCGGGCGGACTTCTTGAGAGAATTTGCAAAGTGAAGTTGCACTGTTTTGTTTCATTCGCCAACACTCATGCGCACTTACGAACACTTAACGGTTAATAATGCACCATTATTTCACATTAATATTCGGCATAACACAAATTTTAGAAATTAAAACAAAACCGCAGACATGAACTCTTCACTTTCCCGTCAAGAAGTCCACCGCTTCTTTATTAACTTATTTATTGAAAGGACTTGCTCTTGGCCTCATTCGAATCCCCAACGGCTAAAAAAGGCCGACGATGGAACGAGCTTGCCCAGAAACAGCCTATTCATTCGGGCTTGAAAAACCTTGGCGTTATATATGCACTCGGGAACACAGACGCCGGTAGGGAATTGCACTCCTTGGCTGTACGCATTATAAATGTAGAAGCAAACACTTGGTTCGCAAAAGTAGGATATACACCAAGTAAGGATGGTAACCAGCCGTACGTCCTGATTCCCGATGGTAAAATGGGGAAGGTGGAATGAGCTCAAGCAGCTCCACAGCACACTCTCCGAAGAGCCTGTAAGACCGACAAGCAGGCAACTGTGCGGCGGCGAGCGAGTCTCTGTACTACTATACTACATTGGCTCCGATAATAAGAGCCTCCATCTGTGACTGTTTTGCACCACTTCTTGCCAGTCGTCCGCGTGGAGCGACAATTAAATTTTAGATTTTACAAAATATAACAATTTTTTCGTACAGACGCCTACACATCAACCTATCAAGAACTGTAAAATTTCTTCAATGTATGTTCAACCGTATGCAATATGTATAAAGTTCAAAGTTTATTGAGGGAATTTGACAGGTCGTGTGCTCTGATGTGCAAGCGTGTGTACAATCTTACTCTATAATATTTTACAATGATTCTTTTTACATTGGTAATGATATTGGACTGTCTATATACGTCCAGCATTTAAAGTGTACGTTTTTATGGCCTCCTCCCTTCATACTATCCATCAGATTGTATTAGGTATAATAGTTTTTGTAGTTTCTCAAAATCTAGTAGCAATGTAGTGATCACAGTAAAAACATAGTAACTATTAAGCGAATCGTAAGAAGTAGCTTAGATTACCACTATGTAACCACTATGTAATAATTTTACGTTAAAAAAATCCGCCCGGTTTTTTTATTGAGTCATGCGTCTTAAATATAAAATTAAGTATAACAAAACTATACAAAGGTTATGTATAACAAAACAAACGAAACACAAAAATGTATAGTTGTGTGTGATGTGTCAAACTTTATTTGGCACAATCTTAATGCTGCTGTCTCTGCGCGCATCTTGACTCCACTTCTGCTCAAGATCAGGTAGTGCGTAGTCATTTGCCTACTATTCTTCCGCCTAGAGTAGATTTGTAGCCTAAACTGAATAAAATTTTTTTTTTTTTATTCTATTAAAAAAAAGTTCAAGCTTAGTCACCGAAATGAAAATTGGAATTTTCTAACTTTTGTCCCGGTTTATGAACTTCAGAGACAGCTACCCTAATTACATACAGTTGTCTCTACCTACTCGTCAATTTCGGAGTTACGATTGCAATAAAAATGTTGCATGTCCCTTTGAATACTTTTACACACGAGATTTCGTTCATAATTTGCATCAACGAATCGCATGCAGTGATCCTTACAAATCGAACTGAATCGGTAGTACCTACTGTGTATATGGTGGAAAGAAAAGAAATCTGAGTTTCGCACAATATCGAATTTCATATTTGAAATGAAACCATCATCCATTTTTAACTATTCAGTAATATTAGCAAATAAATATTTTAGTGAAAAAAAAACGGTAGCAGTTGTTCTAAATACAAAATCTACTTAAATCTTATCTTGAGTTAAAATACTGTATTTGAGCTCATTATCATTAATTATGTAGTTTTCTCAAGGTTACGTAGCGAAGTATATTCTTCCAGCGTATTTTACATCGAAAACAACGTTTAAACCAGTGTCTTATAGATTTAAACAAACTCTTGTGACAGCCGAAAACTTGGAAAAAAATGACTAAGAAGGACAGAGAAGCATGGATGGCGCAGAGGATAGAAGAATGGCGCGCGGAGAAGGAAGCGGAGAAGTTAGTTCTTGTATTCTTCTGTTCTAAACTTCGAATTTCAAAATGTTTCGGTTTAGGCTGTAATAGGGAAGTTATAAATGTCATCCTTCACATAATAGTTCTTTAGAATGTTAACCTATTTTTATTTGACCTAAGCATGAACTTCTGTAAGTTCTAATTAAACACTCAATTCGCAGAGCATAATTGTGACGTCATAGTTTACTATTCGCAAACAATTTCTATTAAAAGAATCTTTATATACAAGTGGCATAACGCTAATAGAACAGAAATGGACTAAAATTATTATAGTAATGGGATTGACATAAGCCCACGGTGCGTAACTATAAATTAATGACGTTTGATTGTATTTATGTCCCGTGCAGTGGTTAACGCGCCCGGTTTGCAAGTGTTGAGGTTAGGCAACTTTCGCAAAGGCCGGTCATCGGATGGGTGACCAAAAATGTATCACCTCGAGCTCCTCATGCTACGGAAGGCACGTAAAGCCGTTGGTCCCGGCTGCATTAGCAGTCGTTAACAACCACCGCACCGCACTGGGCCCGCGTGGTGGTTTATTGCCTGGTCACCCTATCCATCCATAGGGAGGGGACATAAAATGAGTTAATGATGGTGATAATGATTATCATTCTGTTCCATTACTTTTCTACTAGCATTTATGCCACCTTATCTAGCACCTCAAATATATAAAAATTTCATATTTTTAAATTTTTACTTTTTATTTTCAAGTGCTAATTGCTGCACTGAAGCTAAATTAAATATTTATAAAATTTAAAATTTAAATTTAAAATCAGTTAAATTAACATAAGTAAAAATTTGCTTTAGCGTGGTGTTATCAAATTTGTGGTATTTCATCTGCAAAGATGAATCTGCATGGCCATCGGTTGCAACGACCGTTGGATAGATGGCGCTCCGTGCTGCTAAAAAACACGATAAAACATTAGAAAGCAGTGACTAAACTCAGCGCTTACGTCAGCCTTCCCGGTAGCATAGCGGTCAGTGCAGCCGCCCGGATTGCGGAAGACCCAGGTTCACACTGTATTTTATAAAATTTTATAAATATTTCATTTTTTTTTTTAAATACTTTTTAGTTCCACTATGTTAAGTTTTCAAAGCTTCTTTAAAAACTTTAAATTCAAGAAACATTATAGTCCAGTCATTTGGTAGTTTTCCGGGAGTTTTGAAAATTGGTGATTTTATAGATTTCGACGTGCTCTTTTCGAATTTTCATTTTGCCACCTTTCACTTTAACTTCGTATCTATGCCGCTCGCGCCGCCATTTTAAAAAAATGGCACCCAAAATCAGTTTTTTGAGAATAACCCTGTTGCGTGTCTCTGACCGTACAGCCCTACTTTTTGGTCACTTTTGCATGCACATAATTTGTACGTAGATTATTTCTGGTTGTACACGATTTAGTCATTACATTTTGACTACATTTTGATTGTAGTAGCATGTCTTTCTATGAGTACCGTAGAACGGTGTTATATTTGAATCGATTATAACATTGATCGCAGCTATAGATCTTAAAGTAACCGCAAAATGTGTATTCCCAGCGTTCTAGCGTGTGTAAAATTATGATACCGTAAAACTACATGTGGAAGACCACTTTAGAGAACAGGAACTGTGATCAATATAATTAACAAAATTAACGAAATTAACTAAAGTAACTACCTGCTGTACTCAGAGACGTCAATTAAGTTTTAATGACAATTAATATCTTTCCTTCTCTATAATAAAGTGACAGCAAAAGACTTAATTGTCATTAAAACTTTGACGTCTCAGAGTCCGTACTCTGAGACGTCAATTAAGTTTTAATGAAAAATCAGTAAATTAACGGAATTAACTAAATTAACGAAATTAATGAAATTAACGAAATTAATGATTTTAATTAAAATAACTAAAACAAAAAAAATCAATGAATAAATTAAATGAAGAGAATGATAAGTCAAACGAATTGCATGTGCATAATTAATTAAAAATACATTTGTTCAGGCAAGCTATACTAGCGGGTGCGAAAGAGAAGAGAGCCAACCTAGCGAAAGAGAGAGCAGAGCTGATGGCCAAAGATAACTCCGAGCAGGAGGTCAGGCGGGATCTGCTGCAGAAGACCTGCAACCTGTTTCAGAGTAAGTACCGACACGATACAAATACAAATACAAATAAATTTATTTGATAAATCCCTACAAACTAAAAAGTACAGAAGAAAAAAAGTGATAAATATAAGCATAATTTTCAGAGAGCCTGAGATTTCCTTTAACCCTACACTATACTGTAGCCAAACTCGATAAAGTATAAATGTACACAAACCAAACTAGGGTCATCACAAATGTGGGCAAAAATGTATTTGTGTTTTTCGTATTATTACTGCATTTTACATAAAAGATAATGACTTATTATTCTCACTACACATCTCACTTGAATCAGTCGCTCAACGTCGGTAAAAACGTTATAACACGAAGAACGTAAAAAAAAACGTTAACTATTTTTAAACCGACTTCAAAAAAGGAGGAGGTTTTTACTTGTTAACCCTATTAAACAAATGTCATTACTAAAATTGAGGTTTTCTAAACAATTCCGTTATTATAAACAAGCATTCCAAATGAAGATGACACTAGTATTCATATAAGGTCGATTATCTTAACTACCTCTGAAATCTGCAGCGTAAACAGTGCATTTGCAATGCAAAACAAACAATCATGAATGAACAAATTGAATTGACGTTAAAGAAAATTGTATTAAAATGTTTTTGTTTTGTTTACATAATTTTAACGCAAATTTTTGTTGCGAAACAAATTACAAAAACACAATGTTGAAAAAATTTCCACGAGCAGGATTTGAACCTGCACCCTTCTGACATACCGGGTCAGGTGCTCTTCCAATTGAGCTATCGTGGTTCTAACCAGCCCGCCGAAATTATTCAACACTATTTACTTTTTACTTTGAAAGCCAAAGGCACCCATTCAATGTGAACAACTACCGTCATTAACACCCGATCATAATATTTTTACAAAATTCAAATTCAAATTCAAATTCAAATTCAAATTCAAAAATCATTTATTCAGTTTAGGCTACAAGTAGCTCTTATGAATGTCACTATGCCATCGGTTCGTAAGTCTACTCTGGGCGGGAGATCTTGGACTGAGAAGAACCGGCAAGAAACTCAGCAAGTGTCCAGCTCTTTTCTCCCTTACAGCGTCAAAAATATTGGAAAATGCCCTATTTTAGCAGGACACTTTCCATCACAAATAAACACATAAAAATAAAAAAAATATAGAAGACCACATGTAAAAAAACAAAATTAAAAATCTAAATTAACAAATTTACCTCAGGTAAAAGTTCCAATTTCCACAATGTCATACAGTACCACTACAGTACTCTAATAAAAGTCAAAAATTGTTTAAGAAAAACAAAGTCAAATTATAGTAAGTATTAAAAATAAGAGAAGTATGCAAGAGCAGACCAGCCTCCACAGGCGGCACCCGTTCACGAGTATGACATATGAATCAGCCATCGCTTCGCTCAACCATATTTTAGGGAACGTAACGACCCGACGCACACGCCACCACCGCAGAGACAATAAAGAGAGCATGACACACTCAAGATACTCTAAATAAAAGCCTAATGATCTATTTAACGCAATGCTGTTTGTTAACTGTAGGACACTGCTGATAAAGGCTATGATATCAGTTTAAAAATTATATAAATTAATATTCTTTGACTGTATAATAAATAAATCTTAATAAATCTTTTATAATATAAAAGTGTAACTACTGACAATGTGAAATAACATGTGCAGGCGAGCAGACTAAGATGACCACACATTATTATCAATAAAATAATCATCAATTTTATAGTAGCCTTTTTTCATTAGACCTTGTTTTATTTCTGTCTTAAACTTGTGTAGTGGCAATTCCGTTAGAGTGAAAGGCACTTTATTGTATATTTTTATACATTTCCCAACAAATGAATTACCGACCTTATTGAGTCTAAGTTTTGGAACGGCAAGTTTGTTTTTATTTCTTGTGTTAAAATTATGGGTGTTACTTTTTTTTCGAATTTATCTAAATTTTTATAAACATAAATGATATTTTCATAAATATACTGTGAAGCTACAGTTAAAATATTTATCTGCTTAAATAACTCTCTCAGCGTATCACGGGGCTTAAGGCTATAAATAGCTCGAATGGCTCTTTTCTGTAACACAAAAATGGTTTCAATGTCAGCCGCTGAGCCCCACAATAAAATACCATATGACATGACGCTGTGAAAGTAACTAAAGTAAACCAATCTTGCCGTTTCTACATCAGTAAGTGACCTTATTTTTCTAACCGCATAGGCAGCTGAGCTAAGTCTTCCTGCCAGGGCAGAAATATGAGAACCCCATTGTAATTTGTGATCCAAGGTAACACCCAGGAAAACTGTCGAGTTAACTATTTCAACTATTTCATCGTTCATAGTGATACTGGTATTAACCTGCTTTACATTGGGCATCGTGAATTTAACACATTTAGTTTTTTTTGCATTAAGCAGCAGATTATTAGTGGTAAACCAATGTAATATTTGAGAGAGAGTATTACTTACGTCGTCAAATATTGCTCTATGTCTATCAATTTTAAAAATCAATGAGGTGTCATCAGCAAATAATACTATCTCACAAAGATCTTTGGTGTAGTAAGGTAGATCATTTACGTAAATGAGAAATAAAAGAGGTCCTAATATTGAACCCTGGGGCACCCCCATAAGTAACGGAGCGCCAGAAGAATCGGTACCGTTAATATTAACTTTTTGAACTCTGCCAGTGAGGTATGATTTCAATAAGGTAAGTGAGTTGTCTGAGACACCATAATGTTCCATTTTTAACAATAAAGTCTCGTGATCGACACAGTCGAAAGCTTTCGATAAATCACAAAAGATACCTATCGCATCCTGTTTCTGCTCCCATGCATCGAAAATATGCTTAATGAGTGCAACTCCCGCGTCGGTTGTATTTCTACCTTTAGTAAAACCGAATTGTTTGTTATGAAGTAACTGGTTATCTGTAAAATGTGACAGTAATTGATTAAAAATAACTTTTTCAAAAATTTTACTAAGAGCCGGTAGTATGGATATAGGCCGAAAATTAGATGGATCACTTTTATCGCCTGTTTTAAATAACGGTATAATTTTACTGTGCTTCATTAAGTCTGGAAATACACCTTCATCAACGCATTTATTAAATATTATTGCTAAATTAGACGCGATAGAAGATATTATAGATTTTAATATATCAGTGGAGATACCCCAAAGATCCTCAGTCTTTTTTATATTAAGTTGTCTAAAAGCTTTTATTATTATATCGGAATCAATATAGTGAAAATTAAATGGAATATTACATATTTTTACACTCGACACAAGAAGAATCTGGGCAAGATGTTTAGAAGATTTTAATTTACTTGATGTAATGAGTGGAATTTTTGAGAAAAATGTTTCAAACGCGCCTGCCACTTCCGTATCACCATTGATGTAAGCATTTTCGACTTTGAGTTCAAGTATACGATCACGAGACCTTACTTTACAAGTTTCTTTATTAATGACGTTCCAAGTGGCTTTTATTTTATTTTTTGAATTCACAATCTTTGCCCGAATGTAGTTAGCCTTTGCTATGGAACAAACTTTTTTGAACATTTTTGAATAATTTTTAACATATTCAATTACACTTGGATCCTTAGAATTTGCCTTTATATTATATAGTTGATACAACCTATTTCTACTCCTATAGATGCCAACTGTGGCCCAATCACTGAATTTAGATTTAGTCCTATCTACTTTGATCAATTTTTGAGTAAAGTTGTTATTAAACTCTTTTTTGATTAAATCAAATAGGTTGTCATATAAAATGTTCGCATTATAATTGTTACATGGTATTTGTGACACTTTATCATTAACATTCTTCTTAAATCTGTCTAATCGATTAGTGGTCACTGGCCTGTACAAAATATTCGTTGAAGGACGATCATATTGGTGCTCAAATCTAACTATCTGACCACTGTGATCAGAATTTATAAAATTTATTACTGATTTCTCAATAACATTACAACTAGAAAAAATATTATCTAAACAGGTAGCTGATGTGGCTGTAACTCTTGTAGGTTCATCAAAAAGATTTTGCAAGTTAAACGATTTGAAAAGATTAAGAAACCTTACCGAGTTTTGTGAGTCATCTAAAATATTTATATTAAAGTCACCACATACAACTATCCTCTTTTTACATTTGCAACAAATACAAATACAAACATTTACAAATACTAAAGATCAGTTAAGAAGTAGGCAAGCTATTTATAAAATGTTTTTGTTTTGTTTACATAATTTTAACGCAAATTTTTGTTGCGAATCAAATTACAAAAACACAATGTTGAAAAAATTTCCACGAGCAGGATTTGAACCTGCACCCTTCTGACATACCGGGTCAGGTGCTCTTCCAATTGAGCTATCGTGGTTCTACCCAGCCCGCCGAAATTATTCAACACTATTTACTTTTTACTTTGAAAGCCAAAGGCACCCATTCAATGTCAACAACTACCGTCATTAACACCCGATCATAATATTTTTACAAATACTAAAGATCAGTTAAGAAGTAGGCAAGCTATTTATAAAATGTTTTTGTTTTGTTTACATAATTTTAACGCAAATTTTTGTTGCGAAACAAATTACAAAAACACAATGTTGAAGAAATTTTCTGACCTGGTATGTCAGAAGGGTGCAGGTTCAAATCCTGCTCGTGGAAATTTTTTCAACATTGTGTTTTTGAAAATTGTATTGTTACAGTAGATTAATTTATGTAATAAATAAATTATTGAATCTTCAAGTGCAGTTTTTTAATAATTTCAAGGTATCTAGCTAATTTATTCACTCACATAGGTTAAAACTATGCTATGATTGGACTATGGTTTTTGGTTTTTAAATTTTTCATACAATATTTAATATAGATAACTCTATTACGTAAAATCTTTCCTGTTGACCGACTGGAAAAGGTTGTCAATACATGCCTGTCACTGGTTGCTTGGCAACGCTTTGTTGGTAAACATTCTTCATCGGATTTGGCTATAGTGTAGATACTGCCTGTCCTATGGTGGTCAAACTGCTACACTATCCCATCATCAGCTCATTTTATGTCCCCACTGTGTTGTTTTATGTCCACAAAATGTCAAACTTCAAACTCAAATACACAACCTAAGCATGGTCTTCTTGGCGGGAAAGTGAAGAGTCATGTCTGCGGTTTTGTTTTATTTTCTAAAATTTGTGTTATGTCGAATATTAATGTGAAATAATGGTGGATTATTAACCGTTAATTGTTCGTGAGTGTGCATGAGTGTTGTCAAATGAAACAAAACAGTGCAACGTCACTTTTCAAATTATCTCAAGAAGTCTGCGTGAGGACTTAGTAAAGCCCCACATCTTTACTGAGATACTCGAGGGGTTGGGGGTTTATCATTTCATCATATTGTATATTTATGTATTACTTGTAAGAAAACTTACTTTGACACTGGCTAAATGTGCTAATCGCACGAAGCCATCAACTAAAAGAAAAAAAAAGAACCTAAGCATTGCACACTAATTTAGGTAGCTATCCATCCATAGGGTAGGCTCGTGCCCCAGCAGTGGGGTCATAAACTGAGCTGCTGATGATGATGATGATGATGATCTATCACCACCAACCGCTTCTTGCCATCAGGTGAGATGAAGGTCTTATAGCTTTCCTATGGTTGAATATCAAGTATGTATTTTATGTCATTCCCAGAATTCGAAAAGCAAAAAATGGATTTTGAAAACAAGAAACAGATGAATGCAGCGGTAAGTCAATCATAGATCATAAGATCCCATCCCTCCGGCGCCAGGGGTCTACTTCTCAAACAGTCTATTTCTCATTTTGACTACTTTTCGTGGAGACAACTTCGCAAATCGCCTACTTATCAAACAGTCTATTTCGCATTCCGCCTACTCTCAAAGAGACCACTTCGCAAACTACCTACTTGTCAAAGAACGAACAAAGTACTGATAAATAGAAAATTATTCATTACGTTTTGTATTATATTATTTTTATTAACCAAACAAACTTAAAATGAAATTAAACTTAAATTGTAATGTAATAACAAAGAAAAACTTAAAAACACTAATTAAATTTTAATCGCATATAAACAGTTTTTTGTAAATATTCTATAATTGTTATTTCGTTAGCTTCTAATTGGCACACGTGTTTTTCTAATTTTTGATCAAATTGTATATCACAGTTCTTGCGGTTTTTTTTCAAAGGGTGGAACAAACATCTTTGAATTTGAAAATTGAAATGTTTTCCCTCTTTTCGCAGTTTATGAACAAATGAGAAGAAAGTTGGCTTTTTAGGTATCCTGGCATTGAGACGCCTATGCCAACCTTCTAGAACATTTGTTGTACGATGCAATTGGTGTGCACAACTCAGGATCTCCGCAGAAACTTTTCTCAGCCACTGGGATTCAAAGTAAATTTTGAACTCCATAATCGGATTAGTAAGCTCTGGGACATTATTCAAAATAACCCTCCACCCTTCTTTGATTAAATGTGACGGCAATAAAGGCAAGTGTGTGGTCCATCTTACCATTTTTCGTCCACCATGGCCTTGTATTTTTAATTGCTTATACTTTCTCCAAATGGCTTTTTGAAAATGATAGTAGCATCCTGTTACCTTACATTGTGGATAAACAGTCTGCACAGCGTTTATAACCGCACTTTCAAAATCACATTTGAAATCTGTCATCTCAACCTTTAATTTTTCTTTTAGGATCTCAAAAAAGCGTGTATATGTTATTTCACTTTTGTTAGGTAACATCGCATAAATAATTGGTTTCACGTTAACACTTTCAATCGTGGAACCCAAATCAAAATGGATAGTGTATAATTGATAGAACCGTGACGGTACACAACGGAACGTGCCATCACCATAAAATCTGCCAGGTTTTCCCTTTATCTGTTTTTTCGCCAAGGGTGTAGAGAAAACTAAATTTTTTTCTATATCACCGTCTTCACAAATTAAAAATTTCTTCGCCAAACCGCTAGGAACGTAAACTTCCTGGATGTTTGAAAATATTAAACGATCGGTATTTAGAAATTTTTTTCTGGCTCTATATAACGTATCTTTTACTGACAAAAATGATGGAACACAGCAATCAAGTTTTAAATGTTCAATGTTACCTTCATAAATTTTTTGGATTGGATCAAAATTAACACAGACATCACTTTTTGTTTTTTCTATAGCCAATAGAATTCTGTTTCTGTTTAGATCGGGAAAACACGTATGAGGGTTCTTGTCGCTTGATCTGAGGACTTTAGTTTTGGATTGGTCTAATGTAATGGTACTACTGCAGCAACTACGATTGGCACAGCGCCACAGTGTACTGCCAGACTTGTTTGTTTTTTCAAAATTGTACCTGTAGCCTTCTTGTAACAAGGAAAGACGACCGACTTGGTTCTTAGTAAATTGCAAATCCATTACGTAAACAGTAAAAAGTAGTAAAGTGCGTGGTTCGATTCCCGCCTGAGGTTGTCGTCTTTTTTCAGTGTTTAAAATTTTACTTAAGTAAAAATACTATTCCCTTTTATTAAACTAACGCACTGAATACACAATGACATTGATATGACATTATTTCATCTTATTTGTCATTAAAGGAAAATAAATGAAGGATATATCAAAAATAAAGTGGCCAGTAATTTCCTCTAGCAAGGAGGTAACGAATGTGCATTCTATTGCTATTATGTTATTAACTGTCCGAAGATGACATTAAAGAAAAAAGTAGTCAGTTTGCGAAGTAGTTCAATTGAAAAGTAGGCGGAATGCGAAACAGGCTGTTTGCTAAGTAGGCAGTTAGCGAAGTAGTCAAACAGAGAAGTGGGTAATGATGCGAAATAGACAGTTTTAGAAGTAGACCACTGGCGCCGGAGGGGATCCCATTCTCCTATTATATTATAAACACATCACACGTCTAGGGGTCAAGTACATTTTTAGCTGCTATAAAAAAGATCTAATAATATTTACTTAATCTGGTTTTCCAGACTGGCTTCTTGCTCTATTTTTTATGTTTTAGTAAACAATTTTATACCCATTATGTTGAAAAAATTAAGAAAAATGCATTTTGAAGAAGTTGGAGAAAATTAGCTTACGTTAAGGTCGTCACCTAATTGCCAAAAAATGCAAGAACAAGGTTGATTTTTTAAATTTTATTGTTAAAATAAAAAAAAAATAATTTGTATTTCTACCATTCACACGAATCACACAAGCACAGCGATTTGGCATGCTTAAAATCACTTTGATGTATAGCCGCTCTTGTTCTTTCTAACAAGTCAAAAAGTTGAAAAGTTGTCGTGGGGTGTGCTCTTTTATAGGAATTCAGATTGACAGCTTTTCCATATTTAAACATGCAAAAAAAAATTTTTCATTCATATCGAGAAATTCACTTAAAAAATCAATGACGATCCAAAAAAATTAAAATATTAATTCTATAACGCAACTATACTTTAAAACGTACTTGATCCCTAGACGTTGATGATGTGTGTATTATTGTGTATCTTAGGTACTTTTATTAATTTTATATATATTTTCTATCAAATTATAGCAGTTTAAATCAAATCGAAGGAAATCATTTAATAAGGTATGTAGGTATTAAGAGTACGTGAATCTTTGTTGGAATAACAACGAACGGAATTAAAATATGAGTTAGCTACTTAGGGCCAATTTCACCGTCCCGAATAGAAACCGAGTTTAATAAAACCTGGTTTCGACTAATCGAGTTCAAAGCTTAGTCTTGATCGCGGTTCACGTCGCACCGATTTCACCGGCTTCGTTTTGATCCCGTTTTTTAAAACTTAGTTTAGCTTTGACAAAGAATGAATGAATTAATGAATGACATGTCATCGACTAAACGTTTTTTTATTTTTTATTTTTGTTCTGGCTTGGAACTAAACGAATTGCCTTAAAAGAAATTATTCCTTCTTCTTAGATTAGGCATTTATATAGGTACCTATGTTAAGCAAATAATGCTAGTGGTGTGCTTTACAACATTTTGGTATTGTAGTACTTACCTACTGTTTAATATTACTTAGGTACTACTATTTATTTATTAGTTTGATTTTAATATGTACTGACAGACACCAAAAAAAGGGAATTTAACTAAGCGTAAGCTCTTTTTTTTAGTAAATAATACAAGTTTAATTCAGCTTCACAAAACATGAGGCCAATTTACAGATGTAACTATAAACTAGATATCATACCAAGATTTTATCAAAGAAAATGTAGTTCTAATAAACACATAACAATAGCGAAATTCACCACACAACAAAACAAAGTGTATCTTGCAATGCATCAAGAGTGTCGAAGTGTTCTTCTCTCTCGCGTATCCATCTGGAGCGACGTACAATAAACTCATCCTCATTAAAATTTTCGTCAAAAGCTAGTGCCAGGGCTCTTTTCATCTTTGTTTTATATCGCTAACAAAATGATTATTTCATTCTTTAAAAATAAATAAACAAACCAGTCTCCCGTACTCCACACAATCGTGACAATGACAGGCAAACAGCTTTAAACGCGTTTAGCTAAGCTAAACGTCGAAAATCGGCCGTTCAGAAACTGAACCAAGTTCAACTTGAACGACGTTTAGTTTATGCCGGTGAAACGCAACCTTGAGAGCGGAACTCAGTTTAGCGCGTAAACTCAGTTTAACTCGAATTGATCGCGTTTAATTTCACCGGTGAAATTGGCCCTTAATGTTACCTACATAGAATGTCAAAAATCATAATTGCTAAACTTTTTCTGTAATAATTTTAACTGTTTTTAAAATTACTTACTTTTTAACTAATTACTTACTATAGTTACTTACTTAATCTAATTCTACATAATTTGTCATAGTCTAAGTATGAGTTTACTAATTATGTTACGGAAGAGCGGGGGGTCTCCTGCAAAAGGTATTCTAGAATGCTTACTACGTAGGTCCCATGTACTGTTTGTAAATGTATTATGAATATTATGATAGACACAAATAAATATTTTTTGATTTTATTTTTATTTAAATTTTAGGTTAGACACAAAACGAATAAGTTATTACAAAACCAGCACCGTTATCCACGGCTTACATGATCTGTACACTGTCACATTTGTTTGTAAATTGTTATCTATGTACGTAACAATACCTTAGGTATAGTTTTATTATCATCAGCCTATTGTGTTTTCTTTTTCATTTTGAAGTAGTAAGTTTTCGGCAAAATAAATCCAGCTTCAAAACTGTAACCAATCTCCAAAAATCCGTTAAGTACTTAGAAACTATGAATTTTAGTTTCATTAATGAAGTGGGTAATGCTAATGTGCTCGCGAGAATGGTTGTGGACAAAATATCTCATTGTATTGAAGTTAATTCTAGAGTAGTATCGATCAGGAAGAAAGATAGAATCCTGAAACCATGGATCACTCCGGATCTTTTACGATGTATACGAAATAAATTAATAATTATAATAATAATAATAATATATATATAATAATAATTTTTATATTATAATAATAATATTTAATAATAATATAATAATAATTATAATTTATTATAATATATATTCATATGAGACCAGATAGAAACTGCTGTTGACGTGCATATGCTGAATGACATTAACACGAAAACGACGAAATTATGTTGTACATACAATATAATTTCGTCATTTACTCTTATAGGATCTGACGTCAAACGGTGTGCCTAAATGTTTTCCAACTACCAATTTAAATATGAACAGCTGTCTTATTGTCAATTTTTTTTTCGACATTTTAAATTCAATATAAGTTGTCTTCGAGAGATTAAGAGTTAGCAAGTTGGGATCAAGCCAACTGGTAACTCTAAGAAGACCCCTTTCGGCCTCAAGATATTATGCTTTCTCCCAAGTCTCTCCGTGAAAAATCAGCGCTGTATCGTCGGCATAGGCAAACATTTTACCGTTGGGTAAAGTTTGTTGACACAAGTCGTTGATATAAATCAAGAAGAGACTCAGGCCAAGGACATCTGCCCTGAGGGACTCCAAACGTAACCGGAGATTTATCGCTTACTAAGTTATCAATCTTAACTCTTTGCACCCTGTTCTGAAGAAAGCTTCTGTAAATGTCTAAAACTGGTCCACGTGTTCCTATTCGTTCTAACTTGTTAACAAGTATGGGAATCGAGACGGTGTCAAAAGTCTTGACCAAGTCGAGAAAAATTCCAAGACCTTTCCTGCTATTATTATAAACTTGTCTAGTAATAAAATTTACCAAGTCAGATACAGCATTTTCTGGATATAAATTAATTTACATGACACTAAACTTTAAACTCAACACTGTTGCGTAAGTGTACAGCTCCCCTAAAGAAGACATTTGACATATCAAAATGACCTTTGATAGTCAAATGACACAATATGTCACATATAATAATAATATGTCATATATTGTGTTGTGTATGCGTCATGGCGCGGCTGCGTCCCGCCCCTCCACCTGTCACCGAAAATGTGCAACGTCCTTGACGTCGATTAAACAGTGTGTTTAGAACTATCGGTTGTTTCACTTGTCCCGTCCGCATACCTAACAGTGGCGACGAGTTACTGTTACCCACGCTATTTAACATTGAAAGTTAAAGTTCAGTTTATACGATGTCCGGGCTATTTGGAATATTAAATAGTTTCGACCACAATATTCAAACGTGGAATACGTATAAAAATAGGTTGTTGCAATATTTTGTTGCGAACGACATTGAAGCGAAGGCAGATCCGACGGGTAGAAAACGGAAAGCTATTCTTCTTAGCGCACTCACCGAACAAACATACAAGCTAGTAGAGGGCTTAGCGCTGCCTAAAGAGATTGGAGAAGTACCCTATGATGACATTCTTTCATATTTGGACGACCATTTCACGCCGAAACGTATCGGATTTGGCGAACGACATAATTTCTACGCAGCCTCACAACAGGCCGGCGAGTCGCACAGGCAGTGGGCAGCTAGATTGCGGGGACTGACTGCTCACTGCGGATTTTTGAACCTGGAAGAGGCGCTTCGAGACAAGTTCATCATGGGCATGCGACCAGGCACAGAGAAGGAGAAACTTTATATCCAGGATCTGGGTAACCTGACGTTGGCGAAGGCCGTGGAGTTAGCTGAGAGCCTGTGCGGCGCCTGAGCGGCAGCCGCGGCGAGCGCGACCAGTCCCGCCCCGGTGGGATCATCGTTCGAGGTGTACCAAATATCGAAAAAGAGCAACGCCAAAAGGGGGCCGTAGGGAAAGTAAAGTGTAAAATCTGTGGGTACTCTAATCATAAAGAGGCCGAATGCAAGTTCGCAAATTATGTGTGTAGGCTGTGTCACGTTAAGGGCCACTTACGTAGAATGTGCACGAAAGTGAAGTACGTGGAAGTGGACGGCGGTGACAACGGCGGGGACGACGATGACGGTAACGTTTATTTTATTCGTTCAGTTCGGGGCGAACCGATGGTGGAAACAATTTTTATTAATGAAATGCCATTTAAATTCGAGATAGATAGCGGCTCCGCAGTTTCTGTTATTTCCGAGAAATACTACACAACTCATTTTATAAATGTGCCATTGTCATCACCATGTAAACGGTTGAAAACTTATAACGGCAAAGATATTTGTTGTATAGGTATGTGTCACGTGACTGTGTCTTACGCGGGTCAAACGCATGACCTCGACTGTTACGTGGTCCGCGAGGGAGGCCCGCCACTTTTAGGCAGAGATTTTATTGCTAAGTTCAAGTTACACTTTGACGGCAGTAAATGATTGTCACGAAAGTGAGTTTTCGCTCGAAACCATCCAACGAGAGTATTCTGATTTATTTTCGGACAAACTAGGAACTTTTAATAAATATAAAATTAAACTGCAGTTAAATAATAAAGCGAAACCATTTTTTTTTAAAGCGCGGCCTGTTGCTTTTGCTCTGCGAGAAAAGGTCGGGGGCGAAATTAATAGATTAGTTAGTTTAGGTATTCTTGAGCCCGTTGAGCATTCGGAGTACGCGTCGCCAATCGTCCCGGTGTTAAAACGCAACGGCTCAATTAGATTGTGTGCGGACTATTCCGTAAGTTTGAATAAACAGTTGGTTGTGGAACAGTATCCACTCCCAACCATCAAAGAGTTATTTTCAAAACTCCACGGAGGAGAACAATTTAGTAAACTGGATTTATCTATGGCATACAATCAATGCGTTCTAGATGAGGAGTCACAACGGCTCACATGCATTAACACACATCGCGGCTTGTTTAAATTTACGCGCTTAGTGTTCGGTTAGGCCTCAGCACCGGCAATTTTCCAACGAGCCATGGAAAATGTGCTATCAGGGTTAGATGGAGTTTTATGCCTGTTGGATGACATTTTGGTCACCGGTAAAGACAAATTAGATCATTTAAATAAGCTACGAGTGGTATTAAAGCGTTTACAAGATGCAGGGTTAACTGTTCAAAAAGAAAAGTGTGATTTTTTTAAAGACCAAATTAGTTATTTAGGCTATATAATTACGAAAAATGGTTTACAAAAGTACAAGGTCAAGGCCATGGTTGAAGCCCCTATTCCGGCTAATGTCAGTCAATTGCAATCGTTTTTAGGGTTTGTAAATTATTACCGTAACTTTGTACCTAACGCTTCTTCAGTCCTTAGCCCGTTATATGATATGTTAAAAAAAGGTAGCAAGTGGAATTGGACTAAAGAACGTAGTATAGCTTTTGGTCAGATAAAAAAAATATTAACTTCAGACCAAGTGTTAGCTCATTTTGATCCGAAGTCGCAACTAATTTTAACGGTGGATGCTTCACCAATGGGGTTGGGTGCCGTTTTGTCTCAGATTGATGCAAACGGCGTCGAAAGACCCATATCGTTTGCGTCACGAACTTTGAACGCGGCTGAAAAGCGATACGCCCAAATTCAAAAGGAAGCGACCGCAATCGTCTATGGGGTACGACGTTTTCATCAATATCTATACGGCAGGTCAGAACCGTTCATACTACGTACGGATCATAAGCCACTAGTGTCGATATTTGGTCCATACAAAGGTATTAATGAAGTATCCGCTAATAGGTTGCAAAGATACGCGATATTTCTTAGTGGTTACAACTTTAAAATCGAATATGTCCGCAGCGCTGATAACAGCGCGGATTATCTGTCTCGCGCGAGCCTTCCTCCCGCGGCAGACTGGGTGGGCGGGGCGTGCGGGCGCGCGCACCGAGCCCGAGCAGTGTGGCGGCGGCGCTAGCGCCGAGCCGCCTGATCGCGCAACCTATATGTGTTTCGTTGTAGACAACAGTATGCCAGTCACATTAAGTAAATTGCGCGAGGAGACAGAGAGGGATGTTACTCTCAGATGTGATATGTCTTACGTTTCTAATGGTTGGCCGGCTAAAGTTAGTGATGTTCGACTGAAACCATTTCATCTTTGTAGGTCGCAGCTGTCCATTGAGAGTGGTTGTATTATGCGAGGGCACAAAGTAGTCATACCGGAGAGGTTATATAAAGTTAAATTAAAAGAGTTACACACCTCACACTTGGGTATAGTTAAGACAAAAGCGAAAGCTCGGTCTAGATTTTGGTTTCCGGGTATTGATCAAGCTTTGGAAAGAATGATAAGTGAATGTGAAGTGTGTATCCAACTGCGGCCGTCACCTCCTAAGGCCCCTCCATCACACTGGGAATTTCCCTCGTTGCCATTCGAAAGAATACACGTAGACTTTCTGGGTCCAATTAAGGGTTGCGTATACTTAGTCATAGTTGACGCACACATTAAATGGGTGGAAGTCTACAATATGAAACACTCAACTACGACTAACGCGGTAATAGATAAATTATGCGATTTTATATCGAGATTTGGAGTTCCGAAGACTATAGTGAGTGACAATGGCACATCTTTTTGTTCAATGGTTTTCGAACATTTTTGTACAGCAAATGGTATTTCACATATGAATTCACCGGTATATCACCCGGCCAGTAATGGCCAAGCCGAGAGTTTCGTAAAAATAGTAAAAAAAGGCATTAAATCTTGTCTTATGTCAAATTATACTGGGAGAGATACCACTTTAAAGTTGCTTAAGTATCTTAAGGATTATCGCAACTCGGTTCACACCACCACCGGGTTGTCTCCTGCTGAGATGATTTTTGGGCGAAAATTAAGGTCAAGATTAGATTTAATAAATCTTAATGCGTCGTCGCCACCTTTGTCACCAGCCGCAACTAACCATATTAAAAATAAGCAGTGTTTGCAAACTAAGATACAAGGTAAAAATAAAACAAAAACATTTAGAAACAATGATATTATATTGTACAAAAAATTCATTAACAATAATAATTATAAATGGTGTAAAGGAGTAATAAAAAAGAGACTAGGCAAAGTGTTGTACTTAGTAAAAGATATTTTTAATTCCCAATGTCACGTAAGACATGTAAACCAATTAATGTTATGTAAAGGGACATATAGTGACCTCAATACTGAGAATGACTCACCTGTGGGGACATGCTCCCTGCTACCGCCACTCTCTGCGCCTCCGCTGCCGTCGCCGTCGTCGCCGCCGCCGTTGCCGCCACCGTCGTCGTTGCCGTCGTCGCCGTCGTCGCCGTCGTCGTTGCCGCCGCCGTCGCCGAGGACACTCACCGCACTGCTTCAGGAAAGCTTACCTGGTTCCGCGACACACTCGCAGGTTTCAGACCTCTTGTCGCCAGTCGAGAGCTCCCCAATTGCAACAGGTAGAGGGAGAGCCAGAGAACGCCAGAGTACGAGAGCGCGGATGAGTCTCAAGAAATTGAAGAAACGGTGAGAATTACTCAAAGACAGAAACGTCCCTGTTTTGACTCTGACTGAATCCTATAAAATGTATGTAACGTTTAATAGGGGTAGGGATTGTTGTGTATGCGTCATGGCGCGGCTGCGTCCCGCCCCTCCACCTGTCACCGAAAATGTGCAACGTCCTTTACGTCGATTAAACAGTGCGTTTAGAACTATCGGTTGTTTCACTTGTCCCGTCCGCATACCTAACATATTGTTTCCTAAAGTTTACGCGAACACTACACATTGAAATGAAAACAACTTTTACGGATCTACTCGCGTTTATTTTACACATTAGTTTTAATTAATGTCGAAACGTCAGGATAAACATTAATTAAAACGAATGTGTAAAATAAACGCGAGTAGATCCGTAAAAGTTGTTTCATTTCAATAATATGTCATGTTCATAATATCGATTTTAGGATTACACTGTTACACACTTCCGTCCCATTTCACGAAATCACTCCCACAAATTGCAAGAAAGCGATAGGAAAGATGTTACACATCTATAAAATTGTATGTTTGGGTTCCAGTGGCAACAGTACCTGCGCTGTGACGGTCTACCAGACCCTCGGGTGGTGACTCAGATGAACACGTACCTCCACATTTGGCAGAACCAGGAACAGTGTGACGCTGAGGAGCTGAACAAGAGGTGTATCGAAGCACTGCCGGTCAGTCTATAGACTAGCCGATAGCGTTAGCCGACTAACGCTGTAGCGTTAACGTTGAGGGGCGGATGCCTAGTGCTCTAAAATTCTCGGTAGATAACACTGCCTAGGTTAGACTCCAGTCTCCCACAGACAATATGTTAACTTAACTAAGTTTAAGAACAATATGTAAATAGTTGATGTTTGTGGATTTATGGACTTGTGGTCGCCCAATGGTCGAAATTCGACCGTAATTTTAGTTTCCTCTGATCTAAGCAATGAAAAATTAAAAAAGCTAGAATGTGAGTTTGGATTGGCATTGACAGATTTTGGCCACTCCTCTTCCATTTTTGAAATTTTTAAAAATAGTATGAAACAATGTTTATTTATGTATTTTTTAAGCATAATTTTAAAAAAATATTAGCACACCTTCTCTATAATAAACTATAAGTGTGCGAAATTTCATACTCCTCCGTCCGCGTAATTTTCGTAAAAATTTTGTGTGTGTTCAAGTGGATTCGAGAACCGTTTAGATTTACAATTGGACCCGGTAGGTGGCGGTCATGGGGTACAGGTGTTTTCAAGCGGACGAAGTCGCGAGCGAGCCACTAGTTTTCTATAAATTATTATTATTATTATAGCGGAGCAGCGTGTTTAATTAGAGATGTAGCTTTTTTTTGAAAGAGTTTTTTCTGATGATTACAGGCGCCCTTTACTGCGTCATCATCATCATCATCATTTCAGCATCATCAGCCCGTATCTACCCACTGCTGGACATGGCCTCCTCCATGTTACGCCAATCGCTTCTGTCGCCGTAGCCGGAAAAACCTGGATGCGAACTGTTTAAAACTGATCCCATCCAGGTTTTTCCGGCGATCAGCTTTATATCTCTGGCCCATCTAGCAGGTGGTCGGCTTGCGTCGCTTGACTTTTTTGGGGGCAGCCAGAAACTTAAAGGGTTGCTCAAGTCGTGTGATCCAAACACCATCAGAAGGTTTCTAGAAGGAATGGCATCACGCCTGTGTCCCCGTTATCTAGATTATCTAGATTATCTGGTGGGTCGAATAGAATCGGGAGCAGTACACCTTAAGGGCGCTTCTAAATGCTAAAACCTGGTCTCGGATTGACCGAGTCGTGGGGGTGATGGGAAATAGGGCCTAGGTACATGTCTGTACCTGGTATAAAGCGCGTGTGAACCGGGTCATCCTAATCTTGTTCTACGAGTACGGTGTCGTGGGCCTATCATGTGAATGTGTAGGCATTTTGAGGATCGGCCTAAGAGGTATATAGGGTGTTCGCTATCCAGTCAAATTCTAACACTAGGCTCGTGGACAGAACCCTACCATTTTTTGTAATCAAGCAGTTTTGTTTGCTTCGCTGTGTTCTGGTATGAAGGGTACTATTATCATAGTGAAGTTACAGAGCTTAGAGGAGCAAGATCTAAAGCTTCAGGTTTAGCAATGTAGGCATGAAACTCTTGGTGTCAAAAGCGTCAAAGAACTCGGTAGACGCTTTTTGCAATATAATAATGCCTTCAGGATGCTGATGGGCCTCCACAAATTCTGCAGTGTCTGCAGTTTGCTGAAGCTGGTGTTGTTGATTTTTACGGCAACATAAGGAAGCGAATATCTTCAATAAAATGCAGGGTACGGGGGAGCTCTAATGGCATCCTGGCGGTAATAGCAGAGAAGTTTGACTGTCCCATTCTTAGGCGTTGGAACCGAGTGCATAATGGTGGGACACTCAAATTTTTAAAGTAGTGTGTTCGTTTGTGTTTGTTTGTTTTTTATTTATAAATTACTAATATATCATTAAGTATGTTACTAATCAAGCATGTATGGACTAATTTGGTCTGAAATAAATGTTTTATTATTATACTCTTTTTTTATATTCTTTCTTAAAACTAGATTTTTACAATATTTTAATAAAAAAAAAACAATAAAACATTATAAAAACCTAATTATAGAGTACCACCAGCAGCGGGGCAGGCATCATTATTATTATATTATTATTAACCAGGCGTGCCGTATCAACCAAAGGGCGCCGATTCAGTTTTTTTGTCGCAACCAAGGTCACAACACTCAACACACAATGTCACAGATGATTCTTATGTTTATAGATGCTGGAAATGCTGGAGGAATTCGTGGCCAACTCACGGCAGTACACACCACTGCAGGCGCAGAGTTACAACGAGGTATAGTTGTCAAACAAATAGTTTCATTGCGTTTCTAGTTTTTAAGAAGAAGGGGCATTCACGTGGTCACGAGGAAATGTGTTATGTAAGAGTGGGCTAGGGTTAAGCCACTAAAATATTTTTTTTAAAATTGTGTTCAACACTCGCTACTCATATTTAATGATAAATTTATTCAGTACACCAGTAAGTTAAATTAGGAATTCAAAGAGACGAGAAGTGATCATCCACAAAGACTAATGGTTTTTAAGAAACGTTCCACTGGGCTCAGATCTTCCCATAAGAGTAACAGCACCTGAGGAGATTTCTTACCGAGCTCTAACCCAGGATGCTGGCCCAATGCACGTTCTTAGGTTATATCAACGATTGCTATCTTAAGACAACATCTGGACCAACGTGTGCCTTTCGAGCACGGCCGAACGCGACTTATTTCAATTTGGGCACTCATCAGGTGACCAGGCATTGCTTCATATGTTTTATCAGTGGTACTCTGTAAACACTCCTCAAAAAAAACTGTTAACAAACCTCCACCTCCAGGTTCGACTCCTTCTAAGAGAGCAGCTCTCAAAAGCCATCCAGTTCGCCTCCTACACTTTACTGCGTAACCTGGAGAAGTATTTGAAGTTCGAGTCAATAAAGCTGGCCATTTATGAACGTGAGTTCAAGGGCTTGCGGCTCAACCTGTGGGTGGCGATCAAGATGCCCACCAGGAAGCTAAAGCCTATAGAGCCTGAGCAGTAAGTAATTTGTTAACCCTTTTATCATAAGAGTTGTGCCTTATCATCGTCAGAGTAGAAATGACGCAATACATGGATTCCTCAATTGATCAAATCTATGTGGAGTGGACTGTATTTTTCGAGCTGGTCTGGTGGTGGTGGAATCGATGAGAAATGCTTTACAATGGTCTTAAACTCTGTTTACTAGCACTTTTGCCAGCGATTTCGTCTTTTATCTTTTCCCCAGGGAGCCAGTGACGCTCTCCTTTCCCTCCATGAAGGTAGGCGTGAAGCTGCCCAAGATCATCGACGGCTCCTGCGTATGTGTGCGCGCAGCCAGGTCCATGGTAGACCTGCTCAGCGAGAGCTCCAGAACCTTCCATTTGGGGGGGGAGATGCCGAACCGATACCAGGGTGAGGTTTTTCTACCTTAGTTAATAGCTTCGTGCGGTTAGCACATTTAGCCAGTGTCATCGTTATTCTTCTTACAAGTTATGTTTATGTAAATAAAGAATATTCTTTGTGTAATATTAATAGATGATAATTAATGATAATAGAAATAAGTAGTGATAAATGATATTCCCCCAACCCCTTAGGTAGATATCAGTAAAAATGTGGGGGCTTACTGAGCACTCCTGCGAACTTCTTGAGAGAATTGTAAAAGTAACGTTGCACTGTTTTGTTTAATTTGCCAACACTCATGCGCGCGTTCACGAAAACTTGACGGTTAATAATCCACCATTTTTACACATTAATATTCGACATAACACCAACAATAGTAAATAAAACAAAACCGCAGACGTGATTCTTTACATTGTGGTATATTGTTTGTCTGCAGACTTGTTTATTTTTAACGTGAAAGAACACGTCGAGACGTACAAAATAAAGAAGGAGTATGACGACATTCGGAACAAATTCTATAAAGAGATCAGGGAGAAAGTGCGGGAACTGGAGAACTTCTTGAAGGCCAATCTGTGAGTATGATGTGCGGAAACATTCACATATTAATCACTAATATGGGATCAGAACAATTTATCTGTTTGGATGTTGATGTTGATGTTGATGTTGATGTTGATGGCGCTGGCGTGCAGTGATGTCACCGATCTTTTATTTATTTGTTTATTATTATACTCTTTATTTATTTTCTTTCTTAAAACTAGATTTTTACAATATTTTAATAAAAAAACAATAAAACATTATAAAAAAACTAATTCTAGAGTACCACCAGCAGCGGGGCAGGGCCCAAGCTACCGGTGGTCAGGGCTGCAGAGTGAGGAACCTCCTGACAATACGTGCCGTGTCAAGGAGTACTGCCTTCTGAATCTGACCCTTGATCCAACCATCAAGCGAGAGCCTCTTAAGATGTTGGTCGAGGCTCTTCGCTATCAGACCGTTCGCTGAAACGACTATCGGGACAATAATGGTTGAATCAACATCCCACATGGCGGTCACCTCGTGAGCTAAGTCAAGGTACTTACTGAGCTTGTCCTTCTCGGCTTTTACGAGGTTCTCATCATGAGGTATGGTGATATCAACCAGTATTGCCCGGCGCTGGGATCGGTCAACCACCACGATATCAGGCTTATTGGCGACAATAGTCCTGTCCGTAATGATAGAGCGATCCCAGTAGAGCGTTGCATGACCATTTTCGAGTACTGGCGCAGGTGCATATTTATAGTACGGCACCTCCGATTCAACAAGGCCATATCCAAGAGCAAGTTGCTGGTGAATTATTCTGGCTACTTGGTTGTGTCTGTGCAAATACTCTCTCTCTCTCTCTCTCTCTCTCTCTCTCTCTCTCTCTTATTATTATTATTATTGTAGGAAGCCAATGGTAGGGATTATGCCATATTGAGGAAGGACAAAGGGAAGATCTTCCTCCGAGCTGGGTGGTATAGCTCGGGGACCGAGGTCCGACGGATGTTAGTCGGAGGTGCTATAATAGCGAAGGAGATGGTGAAACTTCGCTACCGCGATGCAGGCTTCCCATACTATTTATCGTCGTTGTATGGCGACGTCGTTGGTATGCTTGACACGGTTGAGAAGGTGTTTGCTTCGTGTCGATTAATGTGCGGCGAATGCGGTAGGTGACGCCGCCATGATTATTTTTCTGGTTTTCACGGAAGCTCAGCGTCGGGGTGCCAACAAGGTATCTCGAAATTATGCTGAGTGTAGATCTATGAATAAGGCTTGTGTTTAAACGCCTACCAAAAATGTATCAATTTTACTACCAATAAAATTCAAAACGCTTACCAAAATGGATAAATGATCACCAAATTGTGTTTCCTAAAATATTATAAAAAGAATACAATTTATATTTTTATTAAATGCCTTAAAAATATATGAATACCTTTTAACTGCATTTCAGACTAAATATGTTATATTTATCACAAAATAGATAATAATACCAACATTTTATGCTTCGAATTTCAATTTGGTAAATTTTGCTTCCTGTTGTCTAATAAAAAAAAAATAACCTCGAAATTCAAGACAATCGGTACGCTTAAATTTCTAACCTATCACGTGACCTACAGGAGTAGGGCGGCTAGTATACTCAATCATTTGAATAACAGTGTAAAAATTGTTGGTATCAATGTTACTGTTTCAGTAAAACAATATTTGGTGAGCAAAAAGAATATGTATACAAAACGTACAATTATTCTGATGTGTGTATATTAGGGTATAAAATTTTTTTTTGTGAGCACTTAAAATGTACCCTATGAATAATAAGTGTTTTTTTTTTGTGTTTTTTTTTTATTTATTTTAGCGTTTTATTAACGCTTAAATATACTTAAGTAAAATTTAAAAACTGAAAAAAGACGACAACCTCAGGCGGGAATCGAACCACGCACCTTCCGCATTCCGGGCGGCTGCCTTAACCACTTGGCTACCGAGGTCTGGCTTTCACCCGTCGAAATTTTTCAGTGCTTGATGCTTATATTTTTTAGTCAACATTTATTTATTAGCTAGGTTCAGTGGTTATGAATAAATATTTTCTATTTCTATTTTTTTCTATTGAAGTGGTAGTGGGCAGGATTTATCGCTTGTAGAAGCAGCACACGATTTACCTTCTTCTAACAACATGAGGTCCTTTAACCTTTTGACCGCTATAGTCGGTTATAACCGACAAGCGGTAGCGTGCCCTGTATGACACCGACGGCAATAATCGACAATACTTATGGTAGAAACAAATGAATTAAAGATATTTGGAATCCCTATTCTAAGCCATAAGGTTAAACGAGATGTAAGAATCAAATTGCGGGTTGGGAAGGTAAGGAGCTCGATGGTGCAGTGATTAATGCGCCCGGTCTGCGATTGCTGAGTTTAAGCAACTTTCACAAAGGCCGGTCATCGGATGGGTGACCAAAAATGTATCATCTCGAGCTCCTCCAAGTAAACAACCACCGTACTGCACTGGGCCCGCATAGGAAAGGCTCATGCCCCAGCAGTGGGGACAAAATAATCTGGTGATGAAGGTTAGGATGGCTAGTGAGGCACAATTCTGCCCTACTAACAGTATTCGCATCTGAACTTTTGTAAAATTTAAACACTGAAAAAAGACGACAACCTCAGGCGGGAATCGAACCACGCACCTTCCGCATTCCGGGCGGCTGCCTTAACTTTGGTCTGGCTTTCACCCGTCGAAATTTTTCAGTGCTTGATGCTTATGTTTTTTAGGCAACATTGCTTCATCAATCTCGACGGGTGAAAGCCAGACCTCGGTAGCCAAGTGGTTAAGGCAGCCGCCCGGAATGCGGAAGGTGCGTGGTTCGATTCCCGCCTGAGGTTGTCGTCTTTTTTCAGTGTTTAAATTTTACTTAAGTATATTTAAGCGTTAATAAAACGCTAAAATATATAAAAAACACTTATCTGAACTTTTGCTTAACACCAAGTATAACGAAGTCATTTTTGAACTCCACTTTAAAAGAAACTGATGGCCGCCTTTTTAATCTAATGTATTTTGATCCATCCACGTTATTCATGAGATTAGAGGCGTCTCCATACGTTTTTGGTGTCTCCGTAAAGTGTTAAATTTACAGCATTTTTATTTTATGATCCAATCAGTACTTTATTCATAACAACCTCCTTTTTATTGGTGTGTGTAGATTTAACATTTTGCATAAAATATTTTGTGAAATATGTGACTAGTTGTGATGTTTCAGATACACCAAGAATGAAAAAGAGAAGGACGATTTGGACAACTTGAATATGGCGGAACCGCCGTTCCTACCCGACCCTAGGACGTTTATAGGCGAATGTAATGGTAAGATCATACATAATATGGGGTTTTTTGTGTTAATTTATAAATAAGAGATAGCCCTTTTTTTAGCAGAATTCACATCAAACCATCACAACCGACCTCCGTAGCCGAGTGGCTTGCACGTCGCACTTTGGGCGGCGCTAACTCTGAGGTGCCGGGTTCGATTCCCGGTCGGGTCAATGTCGTAAACGAACTTTTCGATATTGTGTCGGGTCTGTGTGGTGCCGTCGTTGTTTCTGATTTCCATGAAACGAGTGCTTTAGCTATTTACCTTGGAATCAGAACAATGTATGTGATGTTGTCTCATATTTATTTTTTATTTTATTTTACAACCTGGTTGTTGCTAAGAGTCGTACAGTGTTTCGTCGCACGGCTCTTTCATAACACTGAATATAAAAAAGATTAATATCAGAATTGTGGGCTTTCCTTTTATTATTTTTTTTTTCATTTTTATACGTATCGTATCAAATGACTCCACCTGATTTTAAATTGCTGACGGATGGATGGGATGAGTGGAGGATTGGATGTGACCGAACCACAAAACTGCTCGCCACCCGTCAACTGCTGGGCGGGACCCCGAGTATTCGAAGCTCTTTCAGGACCCGCCGCGCCGCGAGTGTCCATCAGACCACTAAACTCCCCTGATGTGGAAGGGTAACTTCTACGCCTTGAAGGCATCCTCACACTCTCCACACCAGTCTTCAAAGTGTAGCACCATTGTGGTTAACCTCGTCCCCGGGTTTTGGCTTGGATGGATGCAACGGCCCAAATAGCCGTCTTCGTCAGATAAGATAGCCCTTACCTTAGTGGTTGAGGATTCATGATGAGGAAGAAGTGAGCAGATATTTCCAGACCAACTAAAAATTGCTTAAGTTACCCTCTTTTTTAATCACGTTTGCTGTTGACCTCAATCGGACTTTAGAGCGGCGTCTTAATTTTTTTGGGGGCGGGCTGCGAGAAACTTAAAGGGTTCCTCTCAAGTTCAACACACGTTTTCCCCTCCTTCCTATGACATGAGATCCTTTAAATGAGGCGTGAAGAGGCACCTTGTGCGCCGGCAGGGTGAGGGTGACTGATGCTGCATTGTTTTCACGCTGCACCAGTTGTCTTCGCGTCTGGACTCCATTTCCACTTAACATCAGGTGGAGTGGAGTCATTTGCCACCCTCTAATAAAAAACGGTTGATGACAACGGTTTCTTTCTTTCGTATTTCTTTAACGGCATTAACTTAACTTAACTTTCAGAGCAAGCATTTGCGAAATATCTCAAACTCTGCACTGTGAAGACTAGAAGTGGAGAAATAAATTTACGTAAATACCGGTGAGTTTAAGAAAACTATATTCAATTTAAGGTTTCCTTTTTTAAAGAAGGTATTTATTTGTTAGGGGTAGACGTGTTCTAGAGTGGAGACCGCGACTCGGCAGACGTAGTGTAGGATGCCCTCCGGCGCGGTGGAGCGACGATATCCGCAAATTGGCTGGATTTGGTTGGATGAGAATAGCCGGAGATCAGTGGCATGCATTGGAAGAGGCCTATCTCCAACAGTGCTCTGATGTGGGCTGATTATGATGATGAAACCGCTTTGATCCGAACCCCTTATAGAATAGGAAGAAACAGGGACACGTGTGCGTGATGGTGTCTGGTCATCATCATCATCATAATCATCAGCTCTTTTTATGTCCCCACTGCTGCTAGGGCACGAGCCTTCCCTATGGATGGATAGGGAGAAGAGAGGGAAGAGAGAGGGAGCTCCGTCTCGTGCCTACCCCTTTTTGGGAGAAGTCGTTATTGTCGAATATGTCGTTATGCTAACAGGATATGCGGTGGGGTTTTGAACCTGGATCTGCTGACAACGCCGCCGCAGCCGAAAAAAATGACTGGCGAAGTCGTACTCACTACACGTGAGTAACCATTTTACTACAATCGTGTGCCATTACATTTGACATCGTTGACAACCGACGACCGTTGGGGTAAACGAGTTCTCTAGTGGAGACCGCGTATCGGCAAACGTAGGACGCCCTCAGACCAGGTGGAGCGACGATCAACGCAAGGTGGCTGGCAAGAGCTGGTTGAGAGTAGCCGCGGATCGTGCTCGTTGGCGTGCACAAGGAGAGGCCTACGTCCAGTAGTGGACTAGTAAAGTAGATGACATTTGACATTTGTGTACATTATATAGAATTTCATCAAAAAAATATATAATTTCATTGAAATTTTACGGGATGACAGATAAAACATTAATGGTATGTCTGTATTCAATTGTTGTTAAAATAAAAAATTTGCTGATTCCTATTTTTAATGAAAAAAAGGGAAAAAAGTGTAAATATAATTATTACTTTGATTCACTTATAAAATACACATTATTCTTGTATGCATTAATAGTTTCACCTCTGATCTTAGATTTTATTAGCTCTCTCCATCCGTTGGGTTTCTGGAAGGAATCGCTTAAAAGCGATAAGACCGACAATTAGTAACTTTTAAAAATTTTTTTGGTCATTTTTATGTTTTATAGTGTTGCAATAAAAGTATTGAGTATATATCTTTCTATATAAAAAAAATTTGATTAGTGGTTCCTGTCGAACACCGGTACCACTACCCTAGTAGATTTCATAGCTCATCTCATTTCATTTAACTGCCTCTGTGGTCTAGTGGCTAAGACCACCGGTTTATACCCAGAAGTCCCGGGTTCGATTCCCAGCGGGGGGTACATGTTTGGTTTGGTTGGTGGTAGGGCTTATTTGTCCGCCTGGCTAGCTACCACCATCTTATATAAATATGTCGCCATAACATCAATGTTTGTAGCATTGTTGTGTTCCGGCAGCCAAGATAAGATAGCCAGTACCTCACTAGTTAAGGATCCCGGGTGAAGTGCGCTTCCATCACTGGCCTTATCATCACTTAACATCGGGTGAGATCAAGGCACTGAGCTTACCCGTAAATATTAAAAAAATAAAAAATTATCCATTTTAATAGTTTTTCATGTCAGTAGGTGCTTGTGAAGGCTTATATTGAATACACAATTTGACTTTGACTTTCAATAGTGATAAAAACTAACATCCTTTTGGTTGTGAAACATCATTTATGATACAACTAAGGTTGTTTTTAATATTTAAAATATACACTAGCAAATAAATTAAACAACGATTTATTGAACACTTATTTCTTATACAATATTTTTTATACAGTTCTATATTTATTTCGATAGTGAAAATCCGAACGAAAGCTAATCTCACTTTTTTGAGTTACTGAGACTGTCCTAAACAAGAAACAAACGGACTCTAATGTCGCGATAACTCAAAAGTTGCTTTAAAAATTTTTTTTACATAAAATCTCATAATTTATAAAACCTCTTTACTTATCCTAATCTTAACTTTGCTGTCAACTCGTTTGAACTTTTGTGTTCTTGTTCTTTGTATTTTCCTAGCATGAACAGTTTCTTTAGGATTGGTTGGAAAACAAGATTTTTTTATTGTATACTAAATTCTTCAAATTCAATTGCGGACTTTTAAGATCAAAAACCAGTACCAGTAGCAAAAAAACCGTCAACGTTGCTTGTCACCGTTGCATGTCATATGAGCTTTAGATCTAAGCAATTTAGGAATTTACATTTTAAGAACTGTCAACTTCATAATTATTATTGTCAATTTCACGCGAGCGACACGGTATCCTGAATCCTCTGCTTCTGGGAGACCACACTCTTCTTCAGTCGCTTCCAGAACTGCTGCTGCTCCGAAATGTTCTTTGGCCACACAATGTAGGTCTTCGTCAGCATCAGATAATGTAGGGTGTTCGGTCGGAGACGCCTTGGTATATCTTCTAGCAGAATGAGTATCAGATCTTCGCGACGGGTTTCAAGGAGTCTGTAGGAAAATCGAGAGTCTTTGAGTTTCTTATTGGGCAAAAGCTAGGCATATTTAACGTGACTTGGCAATAGTCACATGGAGACTGAGCGCATGAATCATCATTATCAGCTTATTTAAGTCCCCACTGCTGGGGCATGAGCCTTCCATATGGATGGATAGGGAGAACGGGCCATAAGCAACCACGTGAGCCCAGTGCGGATAAGTGGTTGTTAACGACTGCTAATGCAGCCGGGACCAACGGCTTTACGTGCCTTCCGAAGCACGGAGGAGCTCGAGAAGATAAATTTTTGGTCGTCCATCCGATGACCGGCCTTTGCGAAACTTGCTTAACCTCAGCACTCGCAGACGCAAAATGAGTTTAAAGCGTCTTTTAGTTTGGCAGTGTGGTGTTGAGGCTGGGAGTTATTAATTTGTAGGATCCTAAACAAGTGGTTTTTTCCAACCATATTCTCAATTGGAATTTGAACGGTTTTTTCAATAGCTTCGTATCATCTTAGGGATGAATAGTTGTTCTCTAGCGAGAATTGACGAACCTCAAAAATCGATGGGTCCCTTCAGTCTAGGGCATGTTCGCGCACTGCAGAATTGATTCTGCGCCTATGCTTGACGTCGGCTATATCTTGTTCTTTTTTACATATATATATAATCAATGAGCAATTATATATATATATATCTCATAGTCTAAAGATTCTTAAGAAAACTGTTTAAAAAAAATGCTTTATTTGTTAAGAGACAAAGATAGACTGAGGCTCCACCTTCTTTTAAATTAACATCTAGTTACTTATATTACAGTTTACGTACGTGTTAGAACTTAAACCATTCAGGGACCCACTTAAACACACACAAAAGGAATCATCAAAATCGGTCCAGTCGTTTAGGAGGAGTTCAGTGGCATACATACGTACTGAAGAATTATAAAGTAAGATAGCTTAGTGACCTGTGCTGTGCCAAATGCATCTCGAACTGGCACCACTGACTGAGCAGGAACTGCTGCGAGATGACCAGCATGATGAACCGGGAGCGGTCCATGCACGCCACTATGTTCTCCAGGATCGAGAGGCCGACCTGCGTTTAGGACATCCGATTAAGGACAAGTATCCTCATTCAATCATTCATCAATCATTTATTTGTGATATTGATTTAAATTAAATCAAATAATTTATGTTGCACACTGTTACATAGAGAAGGGTTACATAAAAAGAGCATAAAGATATCAAGGTGGACAGTGCAACAGTGGCGAAAAAGTCTCCGGCTCAGCGTGTGTCTGATTTTCAGACGGAAACCAAGTTGTGTTCTTAGATTTGTAGTATTTCGTTAGTAATTCATTTGTGTATTCATCATTAGTTATACATTCTACATTAATCATTCGTTCATCATTCATTATTCATTTAATAATAATTGAATTTTGAAAATCAAGAAACATGCTTTCTTATAATATGAATTATTATTTTGGGTTTTTTTTTCGGGTAAGCACAGTGCCTTGATCTCACCTGATGTTAAGTGATGATAAGGCCAATGATGGAAGCGCACTTCACCCGGGATCCTCAACTAGTGAGGTACTGGCTATCTTATTTCTAGCTGCCGGAACACAACAATGCTACAAACATTGATGTTATGGCGACATATTTAGATAAGATGGTGGTAACTAGCCAGGCGGACAAACAAGCCCTACCACCAACCAAACCGAGTACACAAACATGTACCCCCCGCTGGGAATCGAACCCCGGACCTCTAGTTCTAAACCGGTCTTAGCCACTAGGCCACAGAGGCGGTTAAAATTGCTATACGAATTGCTATACGATATGGCGGTTGCTATACGAATAGCTTACTTGAAAGTCCCTCTCGTGTAGGCAGAGGCTGACGCTGCAGTCGTTCTCGAGGTGACTCAGCAATTGGTCCAAGACCCAGGGTCGGTCCTCGTTGCAGTAAGACACGAACACATCGTAATTAAATATAGTATCATCTGGAAAGCGATTTGGCGGTTATTTTTACCCGACTGCGTCAGAAGGAGGGTTATGTTTTTTCGCTTTGGCACGCCCTACAGCCCAAACGGCATGGTGGATTTTAACATATGAGGTGTCGTTAGATTTGTATTGACTATGGAAGTGACATTGGCTATAAAAAAATCGGAATATACTTAATAAAAAAAAGTCTCAAACTTTTTTGAAATAAACCAAATTATTAAAATAAAGCAAAAAAACCCGACTACTAAAACAACTATATAAAAAACAATTATATACTTGTAAAAACCGGACTAACATAAAAAATAACTCCAAAGAGAAAAAACTGAAAAGAAAAAAAACAAGCTCTACGATCCCAGTATTCCAATCAACCAACCAAGCGCCCGCCTCGTAGCTAGCTCAATTAAATCCGCACTTTTATGGTTGGTTGGTGATTGTCCCCGCCTGCGACAACTATCAATATTTAATGTATTTAATAAATACTCATTTAATATAGATTTTATTATTTAAGTACAGGAATCGGAACAAGGAAATATTTCACGGTGCATTCAACATTGCTCAAATTGAATTCTGGGATCGTAGAGCTTGTTTTTTTTCTTTTCAGTTTTTTCTCTTTGCAGTTATTTTTTATGTTAGTCCGGTTTTTATTTATGATAGTAATTTATTTCATTTATATATTTTATCAAAATTACTCACAAACATTTTCTTAGTAATCGTGTGGTGAGAGCGTGGAACAAGCTGCCGGAAGAAGGGGTCTCAGCCCAAAACATGAACCAATTCAAAAACAGACTCGACAAATATATTCTCAATAAAATTGAATAAGAGATAATACCAGTACAATAAAAGAGAAGGCCAGTGGTGTATAGCAGAATACAGGCACTTATCAGTAGTAGTTTCAACTGCTTGCCTGATAATTAACAATAATAATAATAATTAATAACAATAGTTTTATTCCATAAGAGTAATAGCTTGGCCTTCATCCCACCTTATGTTAAGTGATGATAAGGTCGAAGGTGCAAGCGCACTTTAGCCAGAATCCTACGCAGAATCTTATGCACGTCAAACTACTGGACGCTACTAACGCAACCGGGACCAACTGCTGTACCTGCCTTCGGAAGCACGGACTTATTGTAATACCAAATTATAAATAGACACCACTTAAAACACTATAACATGTGAACACATAACTCACCATTGAAAACTTTGTTCTTATTCACCATACCGATCATGGCCGAGTTCCTCAACATCACGTAGAAGTACCTCAAATTCCTTCTGAACATGAATCCTAGCAGTAGTAGTGGAAGCAGCACTCCAGGCAACAACAGCAGTATCAGCTTATTCCAGCTTGAAGCCAATTCTGTAGTCAAATCACTGCCTTTCCTCTCCTCGTCACAGCCAATGACATTGACCAAAAGCACAGACTTCCTTTCAACCATTAAGAAACAAGTGTACATCGCAGAGCTATAGTCCAAAAGTAACACTTCCCCGTTAAGTGGACTGAAGTCACCACAATAAATTTGCTCGCAAACATCAGATATATTCTTCCGTAGAGATATTTTTTTGTTGATTTCTTCAAATGCAATGTGGTAGTTGAATCGACTTCTCCTCTCGTCCAAAACAATCTCAGATTCTATAATACTAGGTGTCTTTTTCAAGTCATTTTTGGCTGCCAATTTTATTAAGTCCTTTGAATAGCAATTGCACACTAACGAGTTATCAGACAAACCCAAGTAAGAGACGTTGGCGAAATCTACCATCATCTCCTCTGAAATTACATTAATATTGTTACTCGCTAAATCCAGCAGCTCCAAAGACGGCATGTAAGAGAATACTGGTGCAAACCAACTGCCTACTCTGTTGCCCTTTAAATCGAGCACTTTCAAATTGACCAATGTCTCCGCGGTCTTCTTCCTGATGTTCACTATCTCGTTTTTGTTCAGTCTCAACACTTCGAGATTTCGAAAGTTCTCAAAAATGTCGAACGTATTCAGGCCTATATCCACCGCGTATAACACCTGGAGCGTTGATTCCAGACCTAGTAGTACGTTGTACGTTGCAATAATGTCGTAATTGCCCGATATATCCAAAATCTTTAGCGACGTCGTCTTAAAGAAGTGATCACCGAATTTCAAAGGGCCAACGTGGCACAAAGACAACCTCTCCAGAGTTTTCGAGAAGTGACGGAAGGCGGCGACGTTTCGCCCACTCATTTTGGAGTGTGAGAAGTCAGCTGACACCAAACTCTGCAGGGGTGTGAACACTTCAGTACTGTCGATAAGCATAGCCTGCGCAATGCCATTGCCGTCTATAACTAAGTTCCTGCTTAGGTCCAATAGGAGGAGGTTTGTGAGCCCTTCGAAGGCATGCTCCTGTATTGCGTAGATAGCGTTCTCACCCAAATACAATGCCTCCAGTCTTGTCATGTTGACGAACAGATAGGGTTTTAAACTTTTGATGCCACACGCGCGTAAGTCTAGCTCCTTCAGTTTTTGGAAGTTGATACCGTGGAAACCGTTGAACCACATTGAAGAAGCTGCAATGAGAGAAGCAAGTACATTTGATTGGAAGCTTTAGGTTTGTCATATTACCGCCCAGTCCACATATCAGGACGACTGATTTACCGAGGGTTTTAGTGGGTCGGGCAGACCATCGTCCAACCCCACATACTCCGACAGCGGGTTGAGCCAGCACATTGCTCCCCGTGGGATGACTTGGACGCAAGTTTCCCCGGGTTACCAAAAAAAAAAAAAAGGTTTGTCATATTAGTGAGTGAGAGCTCGAATGTCGAACTCACGTGTCGTACCCACCCCTCTAAAGGTTGGAGACGCTGCCCTTGAAGTGGTGGACTATTATGCTTACCTGGGAAAAGCGGTCCAGTTGGATAGGTCCAACTTCAGTAAAGAGTCAATCGTCGAATCCAATTAGGCTGGGCAGCGTTCGGTAAGCTACGAAATACGGGACTGGGACGTGGTAGCTTACTATGGACCTCGTAAGAAGGCTTTACCCAATGAGCAATAGAGAGGGCTATGCTTCGGGTTCCTCTGGGTTATCGAATGAGTATGAGAAAAAGGAAAGAGGTTATCTGTAAAAGAACAAAGGTTACCGACATAGCCCGAAGAGTTGCTAAGCTTAAGTGGCAGTGGGCAGAGCACATCGCTCGCAGGACTGATGGCCGCTGGGGCGTAACAGTTCTCGAGTGGCGACCGCAGAAGACGCCTCCAACAAGATAGACCGACGATCTAGTGATCTGACCTACACGCTGCACATACGCGTGTTCGCGTCTGGACTACATTTCCACTTAACGTCAGGTAGCGTGGAGTCATTTGGCCAGCTAAATCTAAAAAAGAATTACCTTTCGTTTCCGAACTGGCGCCTATTGAGACCTCCTTGGCGTCAGTAGCGTTCAGCATCACGTCGTATTCGTCACCGGCCGAGCTGATCTCCACGAACGAGTTGCCGTACAGCGTGAGGTACTCCACAGTCTGGGCAAGGGTGCGACCTTGCCGGTCCATGAGGTTGTTGAAGACCTACGGAATGTGACAGTCATTGTCAGTAAGTAACAGGCTTATGGTGACACTTCTTTGAAGCGAAGCGGAGATGAGCGTAGCAGAGATGTGTGGATATCTAGCAATAGAGTCCTTTTATTTTAACGGCTCTTCTCCACTCCGCTGACGGTGCTTTTCAATTGGCACCTGGATTTTCTTGACAGATAGATGCCATAAAAGGATCTTGATAATAATAAATTATCGGATAAAATTAAAAAATAAATAAATAAACAAATTATAAAACAGAGCAGAGCGGAGCCGCCTCTGTGGTCTAGTGGCTAAAACCACCGGTTTAGACTTCCAGTGGGGGGTACATGTTTGTGTACTCGGTTTGGTTGGTGGTAGGGCTTGTTTGTCCGCCTGGCTAGCTACCACCATCTTATCTAAATATCTCGCCATAACATCAATGTTTGTAGCATTGTTGTGTTCCGGCAGCTACAGATAAGATAGCCAGTGGCCTTATCATCACTTAACATCAGGTGAGATCAAGGCACTGTGCTGGGCAAAAAAAAGCAGACATGAGCGGTGTCGTTTTGTACAACGAACTGGGCGGAGCTAATCGGCGCTGAGCGATGCGGGAAAAAGTCGTTAAAAAAAAGGGAGTATATTGATTGATTTCCACACAGCTTTGATACTAAAGCTACTCCGCCCAGCTCGGCTCAGCGCCGATCAGCTCCGCCCAGCTCAGCTCCTCTTCAATGGAGTGTCACTTAGGCTAGCTTTCATCCAGAGCTGTGCGAGGTAACAAAGCGGTGCGCGAAGAAAATCAAACAATTAGGTCTTTTTTTTCGTTTTCTTAGAAAAGCAAAAATAAATTGGAGAAATCCTATTAATGTATTTTTTCTCGCATTGCTCAGCTACCTAGCACGACACTGGTAGAAAGCCACCCATACACAGTTTTTGCAAAGCAAATACGCATCTACGGTACAGCGTATCTACGCAGAACAAATGAAAAAGTGCGTCAGGAAATACGCGAAAATCGCCGCGGCAAACTTGCTAAAGTTGTGTTGTTTCACCAAGATAACCCCCGCACACAAGTCCCGTGTTGCGGTGACTGCTATCCAAGATGCTGGATTTGAATTGATGGAACATCCTCCATGCTCACCTGACCTTGCGCCTAGTGATTTCTACCTGTTCCAATATGGCAATGATGAGGAAGTGATTGCCGCCGTACATGACTTTTTAAGCGATCAAGGTGAAGATTTTTTCAAGAAGGGAATCTTAGGATTAGAAAAACGATATACCAAGTGTACAAACCTCAAAAGTCATTATGTCGAAAAATAAAATAACAAAAAATAATATTTGTATAACTGCTTCATACTTTAATAATAAGCTTTATGTGGTTGATGCTTTACAACGTTTTTTTTTCACATTTTGCAATTCGGATTTTAAATATTGTTTTCTAAAGTTTACGCGAACACTACAAATTGAAATGAAACAACTTTTACGGATCTACTCGCGTTTGTTTTACACATTAGTTTTAATTAATTTTTATCCTGACGTTTCGAACCCTTTGCAGGGTCCGTCTCCCTGTCTCCCTGTGGCCACGGACCCTGCGAAGGGTTCGAAACGTCAGGATAAACATTAATTAAAACTAATGTGTAAAATAAACGAGAGTAGATCCGTAAAAGTTGTTTCATTTCAACGGATTTTAAATGTTTAAGTATAAGCAAACGAAGTCACTTTCTGATGCATTTTTGCCACAAACCCTTTAACTAGTAGGGTAAAGCTACCAAATAGCACACAATACTAAAGAATACCACCGTGTGCACGGTTCTCATTAAATATAAATAATATTAAATAAATAAAATTTCCTACACTCACACCCAATTATCTAGCCCAAGAGAAGCTTCGTTATGAAACTCGTTAAATGGTTACTAGACAACGGATAAACATACTTAAAATACTTAAATACATACTTATTATACATAGAAAATACCCAGATCCGAGATAATTTAGAAAAACACAACTAAATTGACCCGACCGGGGATCGAACCCGGGACCTCAGAGATGGCGACACCATGAAAACCGGTGTACAAACCACTCGACCAAGGAGGTCGTCAAATCTCAATATTAAATTTTATTAGAAAAGATCAACCAGCCTTAGGGAGCTCGAGTGGGAATCGAACCCGCGACCTTTGAATAACCGGTCCGGCTCAGCAGCTACCGAGGCCCCAGGCGACTCGTTGATCTTTTCTAGTAGTTTGTGGTGTAATCTTTGGTCTTGGTTTTTACCCTTTAGCTTAAACCCTACTTTTATTGATCGAAGTTTGTAGTTGTAGTTGTAGTTTAGTTCTTCTCACCATCGGCACCCGGCTAAGTCCACAGCTCGCCATGCTGAGGTACTTTACAAAGTACAGGTCACTCCTGGACGTTTCAAGCATGCAGGTCTGCAGTGTTGCCGTCGGGTTCATCTTGGCCGACAAATCCAGTGACAACGACCGATCTGGAATTGTTATCAAAGGCATAGTCCAAATCATTTATTCAATATAAGCCTTCACAGTGCCTTCAACTGACGACGACGAAATCGACGTCAAAATTATAAAATCCCAATAATGTTAAAAAAAAACAAAAAAGACGTTCTGACAAAACTACTGTGTCTACGTATTGGTAGATTCATGACAAAAATGGTTATTCTTATTTATTTATTTAAATCTTTAGCGAGCTGTATAATCTCAAAAATATACTTTACATTATACAGTATGACTTTGCAGTTCAAGACCCTCTAAAAACCGCCTCTGTGCTCCAGAGGTCCCGAGTTGGATTCCCAGCGTGGTCTACATGTTTGTGTACTCGGATTGGTTGGTGGTAGGGCTTGTTTGCCCGCCTGGCTAGCTACCACCATCTTATCTAAATATGTCGCCATAACATCAATGTTTATAGCTAGAGATAAGATAGCCAGTGCCTCACTAGTTGAGGACTCCGGGTGAAGTGCGCTTCTACCTTTGGCATTATCATCGTCACTTAACATCAGGTGAGATAAAGGCCAAGTGATTACCCGTAAGATATAAATACATGTACTTTAAGACCCACCTATTTTGTCTGTCAACGCCCCTCGTTCCTTGACCCATGACTGCACGTCAGTCATGTATCCTGTCAGGCATTTGCTATGGATATGAGGATACTGTTGCGCCGGCGACTGACTGAGGAATGCTCTGGAAATAGATGATGTTGTTATTTTATTTTATTCAGAAAACAAACGGCGTTTACAAATAGTGAATCTTAAATACTTATAACAAACTTAAATTAAGGCCAATTACAGGTTTTTCTAATGTAACAAAAAGTAAGTAGGTATTAAGTTGGAAACTACAGAAAAAACGAATCGTTGAAGACCCTTTGTTATTAAGCTGTAATATATTTTTTATGTTATTAAAAGAAAATCATAACGGAGGCGGCGCTCGATGGCGCATTGGTCAACGCGCTCGGTCTGCGGTTGCAGAAGTTAAGCAAACGCCGGTCATCGGATGGGTGACCAAAACATTATCATCTCGAGCTCCTCCTTGCTTCGGAAATCACTTTAAGCCGTTGGTCCCGGCTGCGATAGCAATCGTTAACAACCACCAATCCGCACTGGGCCCGCGTGGTGTTTGATAGCCCGTTATACCTATCCATCCATAGGGAAAGCTCGTGCCCCAGTAGTGGGGACATAGGATGATCTGTTGATGATGATGATGACTAGCTCATTTCATGTCCCTGCTGGGGTACAAGCCTGCCCTATAAATGGAAACACCACAGTGGGAACGGGCCGTAAACCACCATGTGGGCCCAGTGCGGATTGGTGGTTGTTAACGACTGCTAATGCAGTTGGGAGCAACAGATTTACGTGCTTTCAGAGTCACGGAGGAGCTCGAGATGATATATCTTTGGTCAGGCATCTGATGACCGGCCTTGTTGCAGGACTTAAGCAATCGCAGACCGGACGCGTTAACTTTTCTTGATATTTCATTTTAAATTTTTTTTTTCGTAATCACACTATCAAATGTCAAATGGAAGAATTAATGCAAATAAAATACACACATTCAAACACAAACCCATTGTTTAATAATTCAGGAAGGAAACAAGATAAAATTATTAAGACCGTTAATAAATATCAGAATGAGATAGTATTTTGATATGCTTATAGCTAAACAGGTGATACAATAAGATAGATTGGTGCTGTCAATAAGATAATGTTACTTTGCAAATAATACTGTTCAATGTCGCTTTATCTATAATATAGTACCTATATATCGCAATAAGATGCTTCGAGACATAATATATTTTTATTTTAGATAAAATTTTACAAGAAAAAATTAACAAGCCTCAGGAAGTTCGAGTGGGAATTGAACCTACGACCTTTGGATAACCGTTGTCCACTGCTCTGACCGCTGAGCAACCGAGGCCCCAGAAGACTCGTTGAATTTTTCTAGTAGTTTATGTTTACGCGCTGCAAGTCAGCGGTATTACGTCACTGTGAAGTTACCCTCACAGTCGAAACAACACTTTTACTCGAGTCTCTAAGTACTCGAGCAAGTACTTAACAATCGATAAAGACGTAATTTCTTTATAAATATTTTTATTAAAAAGTATTATTGATTTTTTCTAATAGTTTTAAAAGGCAATGATTTGTACCTACTTTTATGTGTTTGGCTGTTAGCTTACCTTATTTAATAAATAAATAGCTATATGAGAGCAAAATTTAAAATAATAAAAATATATTTAATTATTTATTTAGAAACAATTATAAAACCATATTATAATAATATCATATATTTATAACGTGACCGGTATCTCCGTTTGATAAAAGTATTGTTAACAAATTTTTAACGACATTTAAAGCCCTGCCTGTTGGTGACATTTGGGCGATTTTAGGTGACGTTTGTCGGAGTGAAACTGTCACCTAACATAGCAGGGGTTTGGACTTCTTGACGGGAAAGTAAAGAGTCATGTCTGCGGTTTTGTTTTGTTTTCTAAAATTTGTGTTATGTCGAATATTAATGTGAAATAATGGTGGATTATTAACCGTTAAGTGTTCGTGAGTGTGCATGAGTGTTGTCAATTAAGTTTTAATGACAATTAAGTCTCTTGCTGTCACTTTCTTATGTATAGTGCTAAATAGAGAAGGAAATACATTTAATTGTCATTAAACTTAATTAAGTCTAATTAAGTCTGTGTTGTAGGAAAACATGGGTGAAACTACATTAATACATATAAATATATTACAAAAACACAATGTTGAAAAAATTTCCACAAGCAGGATTTGAACCTGCACCCTTCTGACATACCGGGTCAGGTGCTCTTCCAATTGAGCTATCGTGGTTCTAACCAGCCCGCCGAAATTATTCAACACTATTTACTTTTTTTACTTTAAAAGCCAAAGGCGCCCATTCAATGTCAACAACTACCGTCATTAACGTTAATTTGCGTTAAAATTATATAAACAAAACAAAAACATTTCATGTTAATATATGTAAATAAAGTAAGTAAATAGCCATTATTCTATCTTTCACTGTTGTACAGACGCCTGCACATCAGCCTACCCAAAACTGTCAATTTTCTTGAATACATTTTCAACCGTACAACTCAGTAATAAAGTTCAAAGTCTATTGAGGAAATTTGATAGTTTGTGGTAGGTTGATGTGCAGGCGTGTGTACAAAGGCCTATATCATTGAAATCGAGTTATCGCTTCAATTGATAAGTCATTGGCTGATTCACCACGCTTGCCAAATGGTAAGGTGATTCAGCGTTCCGTTTGTGATCACAAACCCGGGTTATGCATTGCAATCTGAAACATACTTTGACCGACCTGGGTATCGGACCCGAGTCCTTTGGACACCGAGGCGTTATAAGGAAAAAATTATGTACCTAAATTATCTATCGGTGCCATGACAGGGCACTATGCCACAAAACGAAATACAAATGCTTCACAGAATGCACCTTTCACTGCGGCTCTCTGGCTAGGAAAAGAATGGGACTTCTGGGGTCGGCCTATCCGAAGCCGGAGGACTTCAGGCTCAAAGACGTTGCCAAACTTATGGCATCTATCTTTACAGAGGAGGAAGAGTGAAAGGATGGGGTTGCACAAAAGATCCCGAAGGGTCAAAGTGTTACTGGGAGAGGGAAACCTCAGCAGGCCCCACTAAGATAAGATAAGATAAGATGTACAGACGCCTGCACATCAACCTATCCAAAACCGTTAAATTTCTTCAAAACATTTTCAACCATATTGCTTAGTACTAAAGTTCAAAGTCTATTGATGAAATTTGACAGCTTGTGGTAGGTCGATGTGCAGGCGTGTGTACCTAAATACTTGAACGTCTTTACAGTTTAATAAAAATAGCAGATTTTTTAAAGTACCATTTAATAGTTTTGTTTTTTTTATTTTTTTTTTATTTATCATTTGAATAGTTATTACAAAAAAGATAAATGCGATTAATTGGTTCAAACTTAAGTTATCGAGAGTTTACAATAAATTTTTAAATAAATGCAACATAATACAATTTTATAGAGGTTTCAAAATAATACTAGCTGACCCAGCGGACTTCGTATCGCTTTGACCGTTTCTATGTCAACAATACAATCAAATCGTTTCTATGACAACAAAACAAACAGATCGTGGAACATTTTGCATTGGAAAATTCAATTGTAAAAAAAAAAGTTTGGATGTACCACCCTTATAAAAAATAGATTACGACCGATTGTCAAATCTAACGAATATACATATAAAATTTCATAAAAATCGATCGAGCCGTTTCGAAGGAGTATGGCAACTCAGATGTGACACAAGAATTTTATAATAGATAGATATAAATCCACAAATAGTTCTTAAGTATTTAAATGAGAATGTAATATACGCAAGGTGCGGCATTGGTAAGTGCAATGAGTAAAGAGTTACAATAAGTAAGTCTTGAAAGTATTTTTTTTTAGTTTAAATTTAATGTTTTTTCGTGTGAGACTAGTAGGTAGGTATTTCAAGTTAATAACATATAAATGATTGATGTAATTCAATTTATCTGTCAGACATCATTAGTATCATTACTTATGATTAAATAATAATTTATCATTGCATAATCTGTATTTTTTTTAAACTTGACAAGTAGCAAGAGTTGTTGGTGCCTTACGGGTTCCGTAGGTACTTTGTTGTGATCTCGAAAGTTAGGCATTCTTCGCAATGTGGAATAAGTGATAGGTTGATTATAAATAGATCATAGATTGATTATTATATTCTTTAATAGATAAAAATATTTCAATATTTTTATAAAGAATTAACTTACAAGAAACATAACATAACTAACTACATTAAAGAAAAAAAAATTAAGATAACTAAAGACAAAATAAAACCTATAAATAAAAAATGTCCTCCTGCTGTGGGCTCATGGGAACGGTCCCAAGAATGCTGGCAACATTACCTCTTTGGATTGCCAAGCTAATACGTTGGCAGAGGTAGCTGCCAGCCTTCTTGTCACCAGAGGCTTCAATAAGGCGAGCACTCAACTCTTAATAATGAGAACTAACGGCTCTGAACGTCTAGTTAATGAGATATACCAAATAATTGTTATTGTAGGCATTGATGTAATCTGTTGTGTGCCTTTATAAATAAATAAAATAAACTCGAGCTTTTGCGGGAAAAGATCCCGGTGGACGGCTTAAAGAATATTCTGAATATTCTGAAATATATTATTTTGAAATGCGCTTCATTATGCATGTTTTCTATAATGTAATAGTTTCCAACATACAACGCCAAGAAAAATATAATGATAAAAAGACTAAGACTACAGGGTGGCCAGTTGATAGGCGTCCAAAGGAAAAAAATTGATGCCGTATGCTAAGGAGTACCTGAATTACCCCCATGTATATTCCGCGATTTTTTGTAGTTTAGGAGCTAGATTTTTTTTAAGTACTTTTTTGGAAATTGCCATCTAACATTGGTTTTTATTTTTTATCTCTTTCTTCCTAACATTCCTAGATGTTTTTTGTGTGGCATTCATTAGCGATAGCAATAGCTACCAGCTAAACAAATGGTGTCTGCCTAGGCATTGTAGAATTAACCACAACTTTAGTCCAAAGTTCAAAATTACCGTTACAGTTCAGTAATCGAAAATGTTCAGAGCTTATAAAATAATAAGTTAGGGTTGCCAGAGATTTCTAAATGTTCTTAAAAACTTCTAAGTTAGTGGTAGTAAGGCTTCTGTGTTACTTCTCACAACATTTCCCGCTTCTTCAATTTTCCGTCTCACCTTTTCTTCATTGTTAGCTTCTGAAAGCTCAATTGGGAGAGCACCTGACCCAGTATGTCAGAAGCGTGCAGGTTCAATCTCCTGCTCGTGGAAATTCTTTCAACATTTTTGGTTTTTTTTAATGTTATTTTATTTTGCTCGATGTTTCTTTAATATTTTTATAGTTAAGTCTTTTTTGTTAATGAGAAATTCAGAACCAGCATAATTATTGAGGCAAAAATTTGCTGCTGTTGTAGACGTGATTTAAATTTTCGTTAATGTTTTGTTTAAATATTGCCAATTTTATTTGAAGGTAAAGGACTACGGGATAAGTTTGTTTGTAAGGTTATGTTTTGTTTAATTTAATTTGATTATTAAAAGAATAATAAGAAGAATCAACAACAACAACAACAACTTAAGACTGTTAGTTTATAAAACTAAATGTTATGTCTGTATTACCTAGAATGTGATTAAAACCAAGATAAGTAATTAAAATGTATGTCAATAATAATTATGTAGTTTATTCTATTGTTTTGAGATATATTTTGTTAGTAGTTGATTACAAGAAAAGAAAATATACGATATAAATATGTATAAGCATTATTTCATTGAAATCTTATCTTAAATCACAATTGTATAAAAGTATACTACATAAAATTATATTTATTATTGGTGCAAAGTCACAAATTAGGACCATTTTTTTTTCTTTTGCCTTTTATTTACATTTTCTCAGTAATTAAATATAATCTTTTTATATGAATCTGTAGCTAAAACAACCAAAAATATTATTTTATTGATATTTTCAATCTACTATAGATAGTAATCCAGTAACTAGGAAAATAATCCGAAAAAAAACTTAAAAGTGTTCCTGTAAAATCATGAAATGACCTGTTTAGACTTTGTTGTACCGAGGGTGCGAGTGGATCACGCACTATTTGCATCCCTTTTTCTTGTATGCAGATTGACAGAGAGCGCTGTGTCATGGTTGTCGGGTTAAGACGCGACACACTGAAAAAATGCACCAACTTTCTTCGAATAGTACCTATAGGACTTTATGAAATTGATTTAACTATATGCTTGGGAATCTTCAAATACATTGATACCATCTTTACCAATTTCTCAAATTTCACAAAAATCTTAACCAAATGTTTTGTTTATTTATAGAAATAGAAATTATTTACACTTATAACTTTTTATGTATCATCGTAATACATAAAATAAAACGTTTTTTTTATCAACATAATCAATTAAAGGGCATCTTATAATATTTCATTGCGCACTACCGCGCAACCCTAAAAACTAAAACATATAAATATTTATAAATTTTATAAAATGAAACATTTAAGTTTTTATAATAAGAGCCCTCGCCCACGTCCGATAATCGGTGACCGATTTTTTAGACGGTGTAAATGGAACTTATGGAACTATATGTTGCACGTCCTACAAATCGGTCACAAAATAGGTACTAAACCCTTCGCGAAAAAATCGCTCCGATTATCGGTCCTACAAAAAGGCGGTCGTTGGCAGGAGCCGTCAATTAAATTATTACCAGATAGACTTTTTTTCAAATTCGCTAATGCTACTTGCTAAAAAAACAACGAGACTTTTTGGCGGTCAAGGTTAAAAGTAATTAAATAATAAGTTAATAATGCGTTGTAATGTCTTAATAACAATTTGTAAGTTACATTCATGCTAAGACATGTTTTTTTACCAAATAAGGTAGAGTTTAAAATTTTTTTTGGAATTCCATACCGAGAGTAGGGAGACATTTTCTTCTGTTTTAGATTTATTTTATATGTATATTCTTCAATATAAGATTTACAAATTACAAATTAAATTATTATTATTAGTCATCATCTCAGCCAAAAGACCTTTGTCCTGCAGTGGACTGCTGGACAAAGGCCTCCCCCAAGGATCTCCACAACGACCGGTTTTGTGATGCTCGCATCCAGCGACTTCCCGCGACTTTCACCAGATCGTCGCCGCGTCGGTCCACCTGGTTGGAGGACTGCCCACACTGCGCTTTCCGGTACGCGGTCGCCACTCAAGGGCTGTTCCACTCCAGCGGCCATCAGTCCTGCGAGCAATGTGCCACCTGAGCTTAGCAACTCTTCGGGCTATGTCGGTGACCTTTTTTCGTCTGCGGATCTCCTCATTTCTAATTCGATCACGCAGAGAAACCCCGAGCATAGCCCTCTCCATTGCTCTTTGAGTGGCCTTGAGCCTTCTGATAAGGCCCATAGTGAGCGACCACGTCTCAGTACCGTATGCCATCACTGGCAACACACACTGGTCAAAGACTTTCGTCTTGAGACACACGATTGACTTCTTTGCTGAAGTTGGACCTACCTAGCTGGACCGTTTGTCCCAGGTAAACATAATTGTCCACAACTTGAAGGGCAGAGTCCCCAACCTTCAGAGGAGTGGGTACGACACATGAGTTCGACATAACTTTTGTCTTCTCCATGTTCATTTTAAGACCCACTTGTTGAGAAACTCTATTGAGGTCACCGATAATTGTGTCGAGATCTTCCAGAGTCTCTGCCATGACCACTATATCGTCAGCAAATCGAAGGTGAGTGATGTATACGCCGTTGACGTTGATGCCGAGTTCATTCCAGTCCAGAAGCTTGAAAACATCTTTCAGTGCAGCAGTGAACAGTTTCGGAAATATCACATGTCCCTGTCTCACTCCACGCTGCAGCTGGATAGATTTCGAGCTCTGGTCCTGAAGACGGACTGACATAGTGGCGCTTTCATACAAATACTTCAACACTTCGATGTACCGGTAGTCAATTTGGCACCGCTGGAGAGAATGTAGCACGGCCCATGTTTCAATCGAATCGAAGGCTTTTACATAGTCCACAAACGCTAAGTAAAGAGGCTGGTTATACTCTTCGGTCTTCTGTATAACCTGCCGCAACGTATGTGGTCTATGGTGCTAAAGCCTTTCCGGAAACCTGCTTGTTCGATAGGCTGGAAGTCATTAAACCTGCGTGCAAGACGATTCGTTGTTATTATTATAATTATTTACAAATTTCAAAGTTATGATTCTTTGAAAACAATAAATTAATTTTAACTAAACTTTCTATCATCATCTTCATCATTTCAGCCAAAAGACGTCCACTGCTGGACAAAGGCCACCCCCAAGGATCTCCACAACTATTAAACTCTCTATGCATAAGAGAAATACAGGGATGTTGACTGTTAATAGAAAAAAAATCGGTATTGTTCAACAGACTTTATGCGATTTAAAAAGTCAAACGCAGTTTTTTTCATTCAAATAAACTTTAAAATAAGTAATAATTTTAGATCATCCAAATTTTTTTTTACCTATTTGAAACTATCCATAGTGAACTTCAAATAGCATAAATTCAGTTATAAAAAGATTTTTTTAATGTTTCCTATTAAATGTCAACATCTATTTGTTTCCCTATGTGTTTATAATTTAATTTACACAACAAATAAACTTACAACACCAAAAATAGCGCCTTCATCTTGCTCTACCAAACAATTTTCTTTTCAACTCCCGCATTATTAAGGACTGTGTCCACACTTTGTTGTTTTCATTTTCTCTGGCGACACAAATGCTGAGTCACAGAAAACAACTAAAACAAAACACTGTATTTAAAAAATATATATAACACTTTAATCACTTTTGAATTCAATTGACGGCTGTTTATTTGAATTCCTTTGTTTTTAAATTCCAACAACAGTGGTAAGGAAACCTTTTTCTTGTTTCGGCTGATAGTGTTATTACGTTTGCACAGTTTTATTCACGAAAAGTTTTATCTACTTCTGTTTGCGAATTTTAGTGAGCCACTGATAGATACCACAGACACTGTATCGATAAAGTGCGTTTATCTTATCTGTTTTAGGTTAGCATGCGTACCGAAATATCGGCATGTCGTGTATGTGATTAGGTACATACCTAATCTGTACCTAATCAATATGTGATTATCATTGAGACAATCTTAATATTGGACAGTCTTTGTTGCAATTAGAGATGGGTTGGTGCTTATGCATTTTTGGGGCATATCGAAATTAAACCTGTCTTCTTTCGATAATAGTTAAATAAACTTTCGCGTTCCATTTTTTAGTGTTTTAACTTTAAAGTTAATTTTCTACGAATGCATGTTTTGTTATGTAGTTTTATTTCAGAAGTTTATTCATGTTTATTGTAGTTGTTGTATTAGTATTATATTTATTGTATTTATTATTTTTATTGTAGTTACTTTTTAAAAATTATTAATAATTTTTAAATTATTGAACATGGTAGTGTTTATAGTTTGAAGGGGAATATTATTTATTCAAAAAATGTAATTCACGTTGCATGCCGTGGCAGCCTCTAATTGACCTAGCTTTAAAGTCTCAGAGACGTCATTTAAGTTTTAATGACAATTAAGTCTCTTGCGTCACTTTCTTATGTATAGTGCTAAATAGAGAAGGAAAGACATTTAATTGTCATTAAACTTAATTGACGTCTCTGAGTGTGGCAGTTAGACTACAATATTATGTTTTACGTACTTATTGCTTGTATTTGTGTCTTATCTTGTTGGTTGTCCTTTAAATAAACAAATAAATTAATAAAACCACACCATTAAATTATTACTGCCCTTTAACTGGGTATATTTTGGCGTAAATTTGCCCAATAAATAAATATGGCCGATTTATGCCTATATTATGCCCTTGACCCGTCTCTAGTTGCAATTCAATTCGATTACGATCGCATATAATACTTACCAAGCTATGTGGTTGTATAGGTATATTGTTTGTATATGTATAGGTACTTAAATAGGTTATTTTTTATTTAAGTATATAAATATAAATAAAAAATAAAATAGCTAGAACTTATTATAATAATAAAACGAACGTATTTTTTTGGTAAATGATTTTTGAGTGGGTGAGTGGCACCGGAGTTCGACACTTCAAGCCCAGTTTTGGACTGAGTTTTCATCGCCAAAAAATAACGTAATATGTAGTTTTCGTGCCCCAGCAGTGGGGACATAAAATTGGCTGATGATGATGATGATGATGTGATGTAGTTTTCATTGAAATGTAACGAGATGACAGCTAGGAAGCAGGCGGTCTGTATTCAATCGGGATGTTGTCAACAATAATAATTAATTCCAGAACATTAAACGTTTGAATCAAATCACTTAACAGTTCTTTAAAACATTGACCTATTTCATATTTGACCTAAGCATGAACTTTTGTAGCCTAAAAATAGTAAACACTGGATTGACGGAACAATATGGTGACGTCATAGTTTGCCATTCCTATACAATTTCTATTATAGAAAATCGTTTTGACAGTCGCTAACAAGTTTCTCTATTGACTAACCCAATTGTTGGCTAAACACTGAACACTACAATCGGTTTCTGACCCCTGTTTTAATGATTAATGAAACAAAATGTCAGTCACTGGTTCCTATGTTGAAACCGACAATAAGCGGTTGAAAGTCGTTTTTTTTTATATTAACTTTTTTAAGTTCTGATAACTTTTTTATGTTCTGATAGGTTGATAATATATTTAGTTAATATATTTATTAATATAGTAAAGTATTCTTCGACCAAAGGTTGTATGGAAGAGGTCGCTCGTCGATAAGACCGCCTTTGCCCATAATAGCTTTAAGTTTATGTGTAATTGTTGTTTTCTTTCTGTTTCCATTGTGTGTGAGCAATAATGTATGATGAGCAATGATGCATGCAATATTAATTTGCAATAATATGATTATACACATTAATTTAGTTACTCCTTTAAATACCATGTTTTATGCAAATAAAGATTTATTATTATTAATATAAATATCTTAATAATCTAATAATATAATTATTAACCAGATGTTGTGCGTAGGGTCGTCGTTGAAGAGATAAATAATAACTTGCGAATATTTTAACAGCTTTACTTGCGTTCTACAATGGTACATGGAAGAATTTATAGAGAACTAGCTGCCCCCGGCGGACTTCGTACCGCTTTGACAGTTTCCATGACAACACTACAAACAAATCATTTTGTATTGGAAAAATTTCAAAAATCAAAAAAAATTTAGGGGTGGACCACCCTTAACATTTAGGGGGATGAAAAATAGATGTTGGCCGATTCTCATAGATACCGGATAAGCACAAAAAATTTCATCAAAATCGGTCAAGCCGTTTCGGAGGAGTATGGCAACGAAAACTGTGACACGAGAATTTTATATATTAGATGTATTCAAAATAGCAAAAATAGCGAATGAACGTTTTTCTATTTGAAAGTCCGCTTATATATCGGTTTTGAATTTGGTTTTGACCGCTTCTTCATCGCCAGCCAATCCCGTTGCCGCAGCCGTCGCTCGATCCGTTTCACGCAGCGGTCGCGACATGCCCCCGGCCTTGGAAGCACCAGGATGCTTTCAAATTACTGACGCAGCGTCTTCATGAAATAAAGGGCATATTTTTGAGAATGTCCGCCGTACAGTGCCACTTGCTGTACGTATGTCCGCCACACGTGATATGCCGTCTTTGCCAGGAACTGTAGCAACGATGCGCCCCAACTGCCATTTGAGAGGAGGCAGGTTATCGTCTTTGATGACGACGAGAGTTATAGTTAATAATCTGTCTTTGTATTGCTAATACAAAAAGACAAACTGTCGGTCAGCCATTCGTGTATCAACTACGCACAATGTAGCTTAATTTTTTTATCGTAACTAAAAACCTTGACCACGCCTCTACCGTCCTCCTCTATTACGTAATGTTTTATTATCTATTCTTTGAAGCGGTGACTGAATCAGCTGTTGAATAGATCGTTTAAGGAAAATAAACACAACAAATATTGACTGCTTTAAAACAAAACGCCGGCTAAAGTTAGACAATGCTTCAAACAGATGCTGTCCCTCTTTAGCTAATACTTTTAGACAGAGATATTTTAATCACGTATTTAGCCATTGTTTAACTTTAAACGCTTATTTGTAGTAAGAGGGTTATGCCTGATTTCAACATTGACCCCTAAGTTTTAGGTGACCCTAAACCATGTTAGGTGACAGTTGTAGGAGCAAAACCGTCACCTAAAATGGCTTAGAGGTCACCTAAAACTTAGGGGTCAATGGTGAAAATGGGCATTAATGCCCACTTAGTCCGACAGAGTGTTATACCACCCCTAAAAGTATTATATAAATATACCCTAATGTAATAATTTTAGAGTTTTATTTACAACTAGCGAACCGTCCCGGCTTCGCACGGGTGGACATTTCTTTTTTATATAGCCTATGTTACTCATCGCTAATGTAGCATTCTAATGGTGAAATAACATTTTGAATCGGTCCAGTAGTTTTTGAGTTTATTCGTTGCAAACATACAAAAATACAAAAATTACAAAGCTTTCCTTTTTATAATATTTGTATAGATTAGTATAGACTAGCGAACCGTCCCGGCTTCGCGCGGGTGGACATTTATTTTTTATATAGCCTATGTTACTCAGCGCTTATGTAGCATTGTGATGGTGTGAAAATTGCAGACCCTACATTTAAATTTTAATGAATAAAGGAAAAATGTCGATCGCTGGTTCCTGTCGAGCACCGGTGCCACTACACCCTAATTATTTAATTGTTAATTTGATTAAGTTTTAAGTTTATTGTTTCAGTTTTTTGTTCTGCTCTTTACTTGGATAAATTGCCCCTTAATTTGTTTCATACTTAATTAGTGCACAACGGGGTCGGCAACATTTGTTTGATCACGTTAATTTTACAATGTTGTGTTTAATATGTTAATGTAGTTGTTTGTTGTGCCTTGAATAAATTTAAAAAAAAAAGTGAATTTCGTCAAATCGGTCCTGTAGTTTTTGAGTTTATTCGTTGCAAACTTACAAGAATACAAAAAACACAAGGCTTCCCTATTTATGTTAGAATGCTACATTAGCGCTGAGTAACATAGGCTATATATATATAGGCTATATATATTTAAAAAAATGTCCACCCGTGCGAAGCCGCGGGCCGCCCAGTAGTTTCTAAAGTACGTCGATGAAATTGAGTACACTACTTAATTTCATCGACGTACTTTAGTTAATGAATCCCGATCCTTTATCTATTACATAATTGGTCCAAGGTATATAGTATATAGGGCTGTGGCACTAGTGTTCGACAGGGACCAGTGATCAACATTTTTTCCCTTAATGATTAATTAAAAGTGAAAAACCTTTTTAAAAAAGAAGCTATTATTTAAAAAGAAAAAAAAATATTTTTACTATAAAACTTTTACTATAAATATAAAACGTCATTACACAATTTTCTTCTTGGCGGGAAAGTGAAGAGTCATGTCTGCGGTTTTGTTTTATTTTCTAAAATTTGTGTTATGTCGAATATCAATGTGAAATAATGGTCCGTGAGTGTGCATGAGTGTTGGCAAATGAAACAAAACAGTGCAACGTCACTTTTCAAATTCTCTCAAGAAGTCCGCGTGAGGACTTAGTAAAGCCCCACATAGTTACTGAGATACTCGAGACGTTGGTGGTATATAATTTCTCACATCTCATTTAAAAAAATCACAGACCTATATGAACATAGATCACGCAAGTACACCTACTTCAAGTAAGGATTCTTTAAATGAGAAGTGATGATGATGATGATTACATTTTTAAAAAGAACATGAATTTTGTTTTTAATATTAAGTTTATAATCATTGCAAAAAGAAAACAACCAATCTTGGTTCCAACCACTTCGACTGTTGCTTGACTTTCGCTATCTGTTTCCGCAGTGCAGCTACCGAAACGCCTTCAACCCATGAAGTATCAAGTGCAGTACCGAGCGCCCGCACCCCCGCCCCCTGGGGTCACTCGCACCCCCGAGGAGATAGAAGAAGAGATAAAAAGAACCGAGGCTGAATACGAGAAGCTGGCGCTGGTCTTCATAGAGTGAGTTTACCATCATCAGCTCGATGGAACTCAATTTCGGAGTGGTTTTCGTATCCGGAATGCGATTGCTAAGGTTATGTAACTTTCGCAAATACCGGTTATCGGATGGGTGACCAAAAATTCATCATTCAGTACACCTTCGTGCTCCGTGCTTCCGTAAAACCGATGGCCCCGGTTGCATTAGCAGTCGGTAACAATCACCGCACCGCACTGGACCCACGTGGTAGTTTATGGCCGGTTCTCCCTATCCATCCATAGGGAAGGCTCGTGCCCCAGCAGTGGGGATATAAAATGGGCTGGTGATGTTGACCCTCATCGTCATCAGTCCTGTTAACCCACCTTTTCTAAGCCTAGAAAAATTCGTAACCGAATCATCTCGCGGGGCTTCAACTCCGCGGGATATGTGGAGTGGGATTAGCCTGATGTTATGGCCGACCCACTAAGCACCCAGGGCACCCGTCTACCACTTGGGCGGGATCCTAAGAGCTCTGAGGAGTCGTTCACGTCCCGCCAGCGTGGTCCATTCGGAGTCTCCCAAGTTTCTACCAAAGGTTTCCCAAATCTTTTACGTAACTTTTTTAAAAAGTCTTATAACTTTTATACGAAAGTCTCCTTTTCTACCAAAGGTCTCCTATACTCTACCAAAAATTGTATGTTCTAGTCTTCCCCAAGATGTGATGTGGACGGAGCCTCCTGTGGTGTGCCAGTGGCAGGAACCTCGCAAGCTGTGGACCAGCAACTACGTCAACGACTACAAGTATAATGAGGACAAGCTGACGTTGCAGTTCAGGACTGGCGTACTGTGTAAGTACAATAGGAGACTTTTCTTATACAACATTTAAAGTAATTTTTTTCTCTGTGTTATTTTTTTTGTGTTTTTTTGTTGTTACGTCACTGATTACGTCTCTCCAGGACGTTGCAGCGGCCTTATGGCTCTGTACCATGTGCTGAAGGCTGGTGCTTAGCCACACTTGTCTTTTGTTTTTTATTAATATCGTGAAAAGGTATGTACTTTTGTATTTTCATTTTATTTTTTTACTTGACACTTTGTACTGAGAAGAACCACCAACAAACTCGGCAATGGCATTTTTTTTCTCCCTTTCTTTTTCCGATGCAAAACTTTGTGGTAGTCTAATATACAGGCGTGTGTTTAAATATTAGACAGGAACCAAGGATCAACACTTTTTTCCTTTAATCATAAAGAATTAGGCGTCAGCGATTTTTAGGGTGATTTTTAGGGTTTGTACCCAAAGGGTAAAACGGGAACCCTATTACTAAGACTCCGCTGTCCGTCCGTCCGTCCGTCTATCACCAGGCTGTATCTCATGAACCGTGATACTCAGTTGAAATTTTCACAGATGATGTATTTCTGTTGCCGCTATAACAACAAATACTAAAAAACAGAATAAAATAAATATTTAAGGGGGCTCCCATACAACAGACATGATTTTTTTTGCCTTTTTTTATAGATAATGGTACGGAACCCCTGGTGCGCGAGTCCGACTCGCACTTGGCCGGTTTTTGACTTCAGCAACAATTGAACACAGACCATTTGATTCCGAACTGGAATCCAGTAAAATTTCAAATTTGTTACGTTTTGGTGTTTAAGTCACCAACGTCGATTTCTGGTCAAAGATTAACACTTGTAATTTAAAAAATTAATTTATATCCATTTCTAGGGCCCATTGGTATAGCGGCGCTCCGGTACAACAACTTGCCGTACCAAGCGTGGGACTTGAAGCCGGACCCTCAGGGGTATGTATGTATGCTGAACAAGATATACTATCTGAAACAAAATATTATGTACTGAAATGACATTCAACATGTTTAAATGATAAAAGTAATGTTCCTGTGTTTTGAATGTGTGTGTGTCATCATCATCATCATCATCATCAGCTCATTTACGTCCCCACTGCTGGGGCACGAGCAGATCCTTCCTCCCCTATGGATGGACAGGGAGAAAGGGCCATAAACCACCTAGCGGGCCCAGTGCGGATTGGTGGTTGTTAACGACTGCTAATGCAGCCGGGACCAACGGCATTACGTGCCTTCTGAAGCACGGAGGAGCTCGCTTACTTTTATGGATGAAGGACCTTCAAAAGCAACCGTCTACCGTTGGCATAACGAGTTCAAACGCGGTCGCCTTACTTTGGGGGATGTAGAAAGGAGTGGTCGCCCTACGACGGCTGTCACGGAAGAAGTGTGCTGGCAGTAAAAAATTGAATTCAAGAAAATAGGCGAATTACATACGAAGAGATTCAGCATACACTGCAGATTGGTTCGGGAAGCGTTCACAAGATTCTACACGAGCACCTTCGCGTGAGGAGGATAGTTTCGCGCTGGGTACCTCATAACCTAACCGAAGCTCAGAAGCAGGCCCGAGTGGAGTGGTGCCGTGATGTGATTCAAAAATTTTATCAATACGATCCAGAAACAAAGCGTCAGTCGACAGTTTGGCTGTTTCAAAACGAACCAACGCCTACGAAAGTGAACCGATCGAGAAGCGCAGGGAAAATTTTGATCGCTAGTTTCTTCACTTTGACGGGGTATCTGGTTTCAATTCCATTACGAGATCAAAGCAGTATCAACGCCGAATGGTATACCACAAAATGCCTGCCAGAAGTTTTGTCTGCAATGAGCAACAAGCGACCGAACACTGGGCTCCGCGGGGTACTGCTTCACCATGACAACGCGCCCGCGCACTCAGCGCTCAAAACGAGGGACTTCCTGGACACCACACCGATCAGAGTACCTATTGGGCCACCCTCCTTACAGTCCTGATCTGGCACCGTGTGAATTCTTTTTGTTCTCTAAAATAAAAAATCAGCTGATAGGGAAGTTTTCATCGCCGGAAGACGCGCTAGCAGCGTTCGAGAAGGCCGTGGAAGAGGTGTCTGCGGCGGACTGGAAAAAATGTTTCGAATATTGGTTCAGACAGGTTCAGGTGGAGAGTTCTTTGAAAGATTTAATTAACATATTTTTCACACGACCTGCTCGACAATGCCTCATTATATATCATGCAAACCTTACTCAAAGTAAATCATTATAGCCCTTGTCTTTTGCCGGGGTGTAATGTTGTACTGAATTTCATTATAACCCGCCGGGCAGTAATGTGATTCTCACTTCTCTTAGTTCTTATTGTTATGCATTTAAAGTCTAATTTCGTCAAAATCGAACTTATTCGAAAATCGAGCTGGCCACGCCACGGCAAGCCGAACGAAAAAAAATCAATACTTAAAACAAAAGCCGCGAGTATTTCAATACGGTGCAATCAGTATCAGACATAACTGCAAAAGAAGATAGAATAAAACATTAAGAAAATGTCGAGTGACGAAAGTGATTTAACTCCGAAATCCATTAAATTAGACGCCTTAGGTATTGTTAATAACCTACTACCAGAGAAGTCGAAGGAAAAATACTTGAAATTTTAATTTTTAATTTACTTTTTATTGTTATTTACTGTGCCAATTATATATAATTAGTAATGAAAATAGTATTTTAATAAATAAATTACTTTTCTAGTAGCCTTGGTTTTTATTGTCTCGCAAAAGGTGAGAAAAGTAGAGTATACTCCTCAGGGATAAAACTGATTTTGCCTTGGGCGCGCTTAAATCCTTCACTGCTCTCAGGACTCCATTTTAATTCCCTCGCTTCGCTCGGGAATCAACTCAAAACCCCCTCGCTGCGCTCGGGAGTTAAATCTGGAGTCCTTCGTTACGCTCAGGATTCAATATCGCGCCCGTGACATAATACAGTGCTTTATCCCCTTGGTGTACAATCTACTATTATCCATACAAGTTAGTTTTTTAGTTTCTCAAAACTTTCCGAGTGTCTTACGTAATATAATAAAGCTAAAGAGGGTCGAAAGTCTGTACATGGAAGATATTCGAGAAAAAGTTGGCTGGGGATATACTTAGAATCGATAGCAGAACACGTTCTAACAGTTTTTAGAATTTTTGTCTGTTTGTCTGACCGCGCATCACGTGAAAATGGCTGAACGGATTTTTATGCAAACTTTGCACATAGACCATGACCCGGACAGGACATAGGATATTTTTTATCCCGGTAACAGATTCCTACGGGATAGTGTAGTCTTCGCGAACGAAGTCGCGGGCGACAACTAGTAAAGATATATGCCCGAATTATAGGTTTATTTTTTTATTTCAGTAAAGGGGTCCTAGTGACAGTAACTGGCGTTTGCGTGACTGTAACGTGGCTCTGCTTGGGCAACTCAGTGAGGATCAAGTGGATAGCCAACGCACCTACGCCGGCACTTAAGGAGCACTTCAACAAACCCTACAGCGTCAAGCGGATGTCGCAGGTTCATACCTTGTTTTGGCTCTAGAGCCAAATGTTTCATCGTTAATATTACGAAACGCCTCGGTGGCCGGTGGCTAAGCGATCAGTCTGATGTCTTGAGGTCCAAAGTTCAATTCCCAGCTCGGTCAAAGTGTGTTACTGACTTTTCGATGCATACCCAGGTTTGTGATCACTAACCCGCATTTGGCAAGCGTGGTGATTAAGCCAATACCCATCAATTGTAGCGAAGACTTTATTTCAATGCTGAAGACCTTTGCCCAGCAGTGAAACAGTATTAAGTTCTTTTCTTTCTTTTAGTTGATGGCTTCGTGCGATTAGCACATTTAGCCAGTGTCAAAGTAATTTTTCTTACAAGTAATACATAAATATAGAATACTTCCTTCCAGTCAGTATGATGATGAATGATAATAGAAATGAGAAGTGAGAAATGATATACCCCCCAACCCCTCGAGTATCTCAGTAAAGATGTGGGGCTTTACTAATTCCTCGGGGCGGACTTCTTGAGAGAATTTGAAAAGTAGTAGTTGCACTATTTTGTTTCATTTCCCAACACTCATGCACACTTACGAACACTTAACGGTTAATAATCCACCATTATTTCACATTAATATTCGACATAACACAAATTTTTGAAAATAAAACAAAACCGCAGACATGACTCTTCACTTTCCCGCCAAGAAGTCCAGTATTAAGTTATTAACTACACAAAATAAAGTTGGCACTTTGATGTGATTGTATCATAAAGGAAATGGTTGGTGGTGGGTCATAGCCCGTTCTTCCTGTGGCGTTTCCGTCCATTGGGAAGACTCGTACCCCAGCTGTGGGACATAAAATGAGCTGGTGTTAATTCCAATTGCTTTGCACAGATAATGAGGGAGGCAGCGTGTGACTTCTTCCCGGACTTTGACGCGTACAACCACGTGGAGGGGTCCTGCCCCAAGGAGTGGGTCTCCGAGCGGCATACCTACCACGCGATGGCCTTCCTCTCCAGGGCTTACAACTTCCAGTCTAGCAGGTAACGAACATTGGGTTTCTGGTGATTGTGTCTGGTAATTACAGGTTCTATTTTCTCCACCCGATCTTCAAAATGCCACTACACATTCCAATGATACACTAAACATGCACACTCGCTTAGACCCAAGACACCGTACTCGTACAACGGTACGATGATCCAGTTCACTCCGATCCTTAAAATGCCTCTACTCATTCGACATGATACATTATAGACATGTACACACACGCGCTCTATACCAGATACAGACATATAACTGGGAGCCCCTCACGGGGCTAGTACCTCGAGGCTAGGAGTTTCGATAGGATCACGTGGCTTGTATTTATTTTATTTTGTTCTAGGTGGAACGCAGCAGCTGGCTCTCGCAACATCATAATGCAATTACGGGAAGCGGTCGACAAAAAACGGGAAGTGAGTGTTATAACCGCCTCATTGTGGTCTAGTGGTTAAGGTCACCAGACCCAGAGTTGCTGAGTTCAATTCCCCGTAAGAAACATGTTTTGTACGCGGTTTGGTTGGTGGTAGGGCTTGTTTTAAGTCCGCCTGGCTGTCGACCACCAGCATTTTTGTAATCCGACGGTTAGATATTTTATTTATTTATACATAAAGGCGCATTAACAGACATCAAACAGAAAAATTACACAAAAGCAAAAAAAATGCACACCTGGTTGTGATCTCTTCTTCGGTTGTGCCCAATTATAACTGTGCACAACATTTACTAAAATGGTTGAAAATAATAATAAAGAAAAAACCGGCCAAGCGCGAGTCGGACCACTTCCATTCCGGCCTTATCTTCACTTAACATCTGGTAAGATGAGAGCCAAATGCATGAAAAGCCTCATGAGTCTTGATACAACCATCAACAGCTCATGTCCCCACTGCTGGGGCCTTCCCTGTGAGTGGAAACACCGCAGAGAGAACGGGTCATTAACCACCACGCGGCGGGCCCAGTGCTTTCGGGGGTTGTTAACGACTGCCAATGCAGCCGGGACCAACGGCAACACGTGCCTGTGCACGGAGGATATTCCCGATCCGATCCGAACCCTTCGGAAAATCTAGTAGGACACGGGGACACGCACTATTAGTGCGTGATGCCGTTCGCTCTAGAAAACCTCCGAAGGTGATTCGTTTCACACGGCTTGAGGAACCCTTTAAGATTCTCGCCGCCCTCAAAAAAGCCCGGTGAAGCTGAAAATGCCATTTGAGGCAATCAGCAAAATCTCTCAAAAAAAAACGGAGGATGTTACAGTTTCATACATTTCTTTGCAGGGCAAGCTGCAGCTGTTACACGCGTCTCCTCAGCAGGCCACGATCCTCAAATGCAACGAAATGGTACAGGAATTCAACACGGAACCCATAATGGGGTTGCCGGTAAGACATTATTTTTCTTCTTTTTCTTTTTTTGCTATCATTTTCCAATATATTAACGCTGTAAGGGAAAAAAGAAACGCCCTTGCTGAGTTTCTTCTCAGTACAAGGTCTATGTGAATTAGAGGACTGTATATAGGTAGGTAAAGGCAAGTAGAAGACACGTTTAGGGTTTTAGAGAATATATTCAATCTTATCACACCAATAAGCAAAAACAAAGACTAGCCGCCACTGGTTTTCACGAAACAGAAAAATCTATCAAAAATACAAGACAGCGTCAAAAACTATAAATAAAAATCTCTAAAACGGTTGCCTTCGGCAACAATCCGCCCTGTGTAGACTTACGAACCGATATGGCATAGCGATATTCATAAGAGCTACTTGTAGCCCAAACTGAATAAATTATTTCGAATTGAATGTTGAATTTTGTCTTTGATGTGTAACATCTTTCCGCTCGCCTTCTATATATACAATTTGTGGGAGTGGTTTCGTAGAAATGGGACGGAAGTGTGTAACAGGAAGTCGGAGAAGCGCGCAAGCGCGCGCCATTTTGTGAATTTATTACGTAATTTAGTTCTACTGAAAAGACCCTAGGTCTCATTGTAGTAGTAACCATGTACTAATAAATTAAAACTCATCTCTCATATCTCTCTTTAGCTTTATTATATGTATTGATACCATGTGTGACGCAATAAAGTGTTTATTATTATTATTAAGCACTTAAGCCTTCCGAGGTTTTCTAGAGGGAACGGCATCACGCACTAAAGCGTGTCCCCGTGCCCTAGATTCTCCGAAGGGTTCGGATCGGATCGGGGAGCGGAACAACCCCAGGGCGCCTCTAAATGCTCGGATCTCGGCTCGGGTTGACCGGGCCGTGGTGGAGGAGAGAAGCGCCCAGGTACATGTCTGTACCTGGTGTAGAGCGCGCGTGAACCGGTTCGTCGTACCCTTGTTCTACGAGTACGGTGTCTTGGGGCTGAACTGGTGTGCATGTTTAGTGTATTCTGTAAATGTGTGGTGGCATTTAGAGGATCGGGCGGGTTATATGTAGGTACAGATTGGGCTGCTTTTAGTACCTATGCACCAAAACACTTCTATAGCGCGATTCAGAGAATAATACATCATTTGAGACAATGCGCCATCTGTTGGTAAGAATACCCAAACAATTCAAATAGTTGTGCACACGCCTGCACATCAACCTACCAAAAACTGTCAAATTTTTAATGGACTTCTAACTTTACGCCTATATGATATGGTTGAAAATGTATTGAGGAAATTTGACAGTTTTGGATAGGTTGCAGTTGATGTGCAGACGTCTGTACTTTTCTCTTCGTCCATATCGCATTATCGCCTGTAAGTACATCTACATTTTGAGATAGTTGACAAGTTCAACGACCTTTTTTCTCCGTGCCCCCAGTTCTATCCAGACCTGTTCACCCTGAACATGTCCTACGGGTCTGTGGACGCGCGGCGAGCCACCTTCAACATGAAGTACAAGCTAGTGGAGACGGTCTTCAATTTGCTCCAAGAGTTGAAGTTGTCCAGTTTCTCTTAGTGTGGAGCAGCGAAGGTTCGGCAATAAGTTACTATGTAACATTCGTTATGCCGAAGTTAAATAACCTAAGTTTCGCTGGAATATGCATTTAACGCTTTCTGGTGCGAGTTTCGTTTGACGTTTGATCGAATTAGGAAAACGAGAATCTGTGTGTCAAATATAAACTCGCATAGCTAGACCAGGAGACGCTGCTAAAACCTGTCTAGTGCTTGTTTTGTTTGACATTCGATTACATTAACGAAAACGATATATTTTATTCCATATAAAATATATCGTCCATCCATAGGAGCTCATAATGAGCTGGTGATTATGATAATGATGTTACATAACTACTTATGGTATGCAAGCAGCGCCTCCAGGTAAAAAACGAGAAGAGTAAAAAAATCGTAACACAAACAAAATCTAGTTTTTTTTTAACACGATCGATTAGTAAATAAAACTCGCAGTAGGGACCCATCAATGTGTAAACATCGCATGGTCTTTAGAAATCATTAAGCACTTTTTAATATGAATCTACATGTCACTGAAAACATTAGTATAATCGTTTAAATAATGTAACTATGAATCGAACGATGTTATTAATTGTTGTTTTTTCATTATACCTTCCTTCCTTCCTTACACGCACTATACAGGACGTTTGGTAATATGTGTATAATCCCGAATCATAGCCATGCAACCAAGTATAAAGAACCCTGTGATAACATGCAAAATCACATTTACGTAGATATACTTTTGCATATAAAAACTCAAATTTATTTTATTGCAATATTTTTGTTCATTCCAGCAATGCTTCTGTTAATGTTTGACAATGAGGTTGACGACCAAGAACAAAGTATCAGCTTGACCTACGGTTGTCACTTTACAGTTTTCCTTTGTAACAAAGAACCTCAAAATATCTCGGCCATGTGGTGCTTTTCAGTTATGTTCATAATTTCCAGGGTTCTATGAACGATACTCTATCTGCCATATTCGGTGTAGGATGGTAGTAGTAGGATGGTGCGCCACAATGTGGAAGGCCAAAGGGAAGATCTTTCTCCGAGCCGAGTGGTATAGCTCGGGGACCGAGGTCCGACGGATTTTTTTTTTTTTGGAGAGAGATTGCTGATTGCCGCTGCGGCATTTTCAGCTTCACCGGGCTTTGGTCCGACGGATGTTAGTTGGAGGTGCTATATATAGCGAAGGAGATAGTGAAACTTCGCTGTCGCGATGCAGGCTTCTCATACTATTTATCGTCTTAGTATGGCGAGGTCGTTGGTATGCGTTTGTGGCGCCATCTATTGACATGGTTGAGAAGGTGTTTGCTTTGTGTCGAATGTGCGGCGTATGCGGTAGGTGACGCCGCCACATCGGGATTCGGTGTTTTGTATACATGTATTACCAAACATCCTGTATAAACATAATGCTGCTTTTTTCGCTATTACATTGAATTAAGTTTACTCTTATTCTATCTAGTGAGGTAGGGTAAAGGCACCAGGGTGCCAAGTGCGAGTTTCATTCGCCATTCGATCACGTTAACGAAATCGAGAATTTGTACGGCAAAAACTCTTCTCGTATGCCGCCAGGAGGCTGCTTCAATGCCATACTAATTTTCGTTTTCGTAAACGTAATGTAATGAATACGGATAGTGAAGAAACTCACACTAGGCACCCTGTATTCGAAAGGACCCTGTGGTCGACACTTATTTCCTTCAATCATTAGAAATAGGAGTCAGGAATAGTTTTTTGATGTGTAACATCTTTCCGCTCGCTTTCTATATAAGCAATTTGTGGGAGTGATTTCGTGAAATGGGACGGAAGTGTGTGTGTAACAGTGTAACAGGAAGTCGGGGAAGCGCACGCCATATTGTAAATTAAAAATTTATAGAACATGATATTGATATGTCAAATGTATTGTAATGAGTATTTATTGCATTTACTTTTTAGTTTGTTATAAAATGATTTACTTAATACTTGACCCATTTTTTTTAAGAATATAATGTTAAAATTGCTTATTACTAAGGGGAGATGTCAAATGTTACACATCATATGCGCTACTGTAAGGCTCGCTCGTTTTTTTTTTACTTTAGCAACAATAGAGTACAGACCTGCTTCATAATAATTTGTAATCCAGTAAAATTTCAATAAAATTTTATTTTATTATTTTGGTGACGAAAAATGGTGTCGAATAATAGGTTTGCTGTGTCGAACTGCTTGCTGGTGCCATTACCCTGCCTCACTAGATAGAAGAGTGAACTTTAATTAGATCTAATGGTGAAAAGAAAAGACTAAGTTTTCTAGCTATCGGAACACAACAATGCCACAAACATTGATGTTATGGCGACATATTTAGATAAGATGGTGGTAGCTAACCAGATGGACAAACATGCGCTACCACCAACCAACCAAACCGAGTGTACAAACATGTACCTCCCTCTCACTGGGAAACTTAACCACTACACCAGAGGCAGATAAGATAATACTTACAACTTACTACAGTTTTATTAAAGAATCTCGAGCTTAGTGTGAGTTTTATTCACCACTAGCGGCCCACCCCGGCTTCGCACGGGTGTACTTTTTTTTTAATATACCTATGTTACTCAGCGCTAAAGTAGCATTCTAATGGTGAAAGAATTTTTTAAATCGGTCCAGTAGTTTTTGAGTTTATTCGTTGCAAACATACATACAAAGCTTTCCTCTTTATAATATAAGTATAGATTAGATCACGTAAACCAAAATGAAAATTTGTGCTCGTTGACGACCAAAGTCAAATAATCAGGCACTTAACTTATTTTTTGTTTGAACTTAACTACTAAATGTACAGATGACGACGCCTGTACTTAAACCTAGCCAAAACTGTCAAATTTCTTGAACACATGTTCAACCATATGCCATAAACATAAAGTTCAGTCTATTGAGAAAATTTGACAGTTTGTGGTAGTCCGATGTGCAGGCGTGTGTACTTACTTACCACCAGTTCCGATTTTGGGAGAACCTTTGAACAAATGTTGGCAAGATTTTTTCTTTTACTTCCGCGAACAACGGGAACATTTTGCCATACAAATTTTCGTTTTCGATAACGTGATCGAATAGCGAATGAAACTCATTCATATTGAGACCCTGATAAAATCAATAAAAGACATTTTGTACTATAAACAATTCTATTTATTTTATGGATTAAAAAAACTAAAAACTACTTATAGTAAAAAAGGAAACTATACTCCTTCAGTTACCAAACGCCAAATAAAAATGTTATTTTACAAAAAAAAGTTTTTTTTAACAAACACCTTCGCGTAACATATGATTCAGTGGCAGTTGATTTTTATTTACATTTTCAATGGTTCTCTTCTAAACTAAGTTTAAAATAATTTAGATTATGCGTTTAATACTTTTGCGCGCGATAGTAGTCATACTACAGTAAACACGCCTACACATCAGACTACCACAAACTGTCAAATATCCTCAATAGACGTTGAACATTAGTATTGAGGAATATGGTTGAAAATGTATTGAAGAAATTTGACAGATTTGGATAGGTTGATTTACAGGCGTCTGTACATACATTATCCATAATACAACATGCTATATCCAGAATGCCTAATCTGGACATAACATTAAATAACTGTATTAAGGGAGACTTAAAGCATTAAACTTTAAAAATCTAATAAATGTTACTTCTATTACTGCAGAAGGTTAACTTCATACACGCGCTCGAGCAACGCACATAATCAACCTCCCACGGACACGGGACCTCGGAACAGTTGCGCTCAAACTGTTCCGAGCCGTTGTGAGATTCCGTGTCTGTTATGCTGTCGTTGCTCGCGCTGTATGTATTAAGCTTAACTACTGGGTCTGCTTGTTTGTGCTTTTATGAACTGTGTATACAGGGTGACTGGTACACACGCCTGCTCATCAATCTACCACAAACTGTCAAATTTCCTCAATAAACTTTGAACTTCATACCTTAGTTATATGGTTGAAAATGTATTGAAGAAATTTGTCAGTTTTGCATAGGTTGATTTGCAGGCGTCTGTACATTAACCCGGCATAGCAAATTACCATATTATGGAGGCCATTTGCTAACTATTGAATCTTACTTTCGTTTTGGAGATTCCTGTACGTCCTGATGAATTTTCTATGTTTTGGTAGCACACACACATTGCTGATCAAATTACGTCGCAACTTTGCTCAATCAAGGATTTAAAAAAGATATTACGCTAGATAATAGAGAATGTGTAATAGTGTGTGGCGGTAGTTGGGAAAATAATATGACGGTGGATGAAGACTCCGCCGCGCAAACGGAGGCGCAACATCGCGACAGCACAGTCAGCCCGTGACCACGGCCGTTGTAACTCGGTCGAAACGTATGGAGCCTAATTAGTTTGCGTTAATCCCCGTTTTAATTTATTTTTTAATAAAATTTAACCATAAATTTTGTACAAGGAGCAGAGGGCCTAGTCAAGTGGCATAACACTAGTAGAATAGATAATGAAAAACGTATGGAATTGACAGGAAGCCAATCAAACGTAGTTTATACGTATGGTTGGCTCGTCGTTCGCACAACTAACTTTAAAAACTATCAGCTGGAAAACGTTTGTACCGAAAAATACCAAAAATGATATAGGACATATCATTTTTGGTATTTTTCGGTACAAACGTTTTCCAGCTGATAGTTTTTAAACTAGCACTAATGCAGTGTACTTTCTAAACAAAGTAAACATATACAACTATGTTTAGCGAGTCTACTACTAAAAGATCAGATAACGATAACGTGTGTACCGAAAAAATAACAAAAAGGAGATAAAACAGTTGGTTGAGTGAATCCCTTACGAAAATCGTTATATTCCATGAACGTTATAAAACTTGTTAAGCCTCTTTGATGCTAGCATTTCGCAAGTGTAGCCACAGAAAAGTGTAATACTTTAAATTAGTTTCGTTGGTGAATGTACAAAATAAAAACCCCTTTTAGGCAGCTGTCCCACCGCCGGCGAGTAAGCGACGAGCTATCGACTATTTTCTCGCTCAAGAAACGTACAATAGATATAGATCCCGTGTCAATAAAATATATTAATATAACATAATATTCATAGTTGATCGCCGACTTCACACATACTCGCTTGGCGGTCAGATCACTCGCCGAGCGACCAACCAGTGGTAATTTTTACATAAGAGTGCGGAACTGAGTGCTAGGGATAGCTAACATACATAATGAATTCAGAACAATTATTTTAATTATTTGACACTCTTTCCACCTAATTTTATCACCTATTTTGTGACCGACTTTTCGTAGGCCGTAGGTACGTTGCAACATAGAATTCCATACGATTCATTTTAACCAATCTGTCACCGATTATCAGACGGTGGGCTAGGGCTGTTAGCCTGATGGATGATTTTCAAAGAAATACTTGCTACAGAATTTTGTTTAATCTTAAATCTATTTAAATCAACATTTTATTTAAAAACGCGGTGTTTTTAAATCAAATGTTTAAACATGATAAAGTTAAAATTTGATTACTTATTTACATATAATTTTACGCAAATATTGTTGCGAACAAATTACAATTTTAAATATAATATATATTTATTTATAATATATTTGTTGCGGCTAATAGCTGGAAGTGCGGCTACACCTAGTTTAAGCCGGCTAAAACTAGGTGCAGAAAATGTGTTTTTATATAATAGACAACAGAACTAATAGCTGCCCTACTCCTGTAGGCCACGTGATAGGTTTGCGATTGTCTTACATTTCGAGGTTATTTTCTTTTTATTAGACAACAGAAATCTAGCTCTATACAACGAAGATAAGTGCGGCTAGAAAACTAGGTATAGCCGCATTTCGGCTATTAGCCGTAACATATAAGAGTTAACATTTGTTTTTAAATGTTGAATGCAAGCCCCCTTAATTTTACAATAAACTAAAACTAACCTAATACAAATGGATCGATTAAAGGATATTTATTTGTAATCTTAATCATTTATTCGTACTATGCGCTCAAAAGTAGAAAATACATTATTAATCTATAAAGCAGCGTTTTTTTTTTTCTAAAATATTGAACGCTTTGTGTTTACACTATCATTATTGACCATTTTAAGTACTAAATTCAAGGCATTTTGAGCCTTAAAACTATGTACATAAAGAGGTTAATAGTGTTTCGTGTATAATTTATTTTAAAAAAACACTAAATCGTCCGTCATTCCCAGTGATAATTTAAAAACTATTCCGAAAAATTGCCATTGACTTATTATCAGTATTATTCAATTAAAAAAAAGTAACTCAAATTCACATGACCTTTTAAACAAATGTTGTTATGTGATTTTGATGTGGAGAATCGATATTTCCTATCACAAACGAGATCAAATCGTTAAAAAGTTAATCGTAGACAAATTTAAAATATAACACCGATCACAGACTAAAGAATTAAAATACACAAAAAAAGAAATAAAGAGAAAAAAATACATCCGGAAAGATCGATTCTCGTTAAAAAATGTCAATCCAAGAATTTATTATGGATTCAAAAACATATCGGCTTCCATATTCATTAATTCAGTGGATTATTTTAATGTAAATCCAACATTAAACAATATTGTTTTTTTTTAAAAGCATATTTTTGTTTTTTAATTTTTTTTAAATTAAAAAGCTACTAAATTAGTATGATAATACATTTTATTGTATATTCTGTTCTTAATATTTACAAGGATAAATGAATAACTAAATAACGCGCTCATGTTGTTTCAGTGTGGTCAGACATTGAAACCCTTTGTGATGGTAGTTTTTACGGTCATTATCTGACAACCCTGGCCGGTATTGCTATGTTAAAACTTTATACACTTCCAAAGCAATTAAACTGTGTTGCCATTCTACGCAAAACTAATATCAGAATGACTTTCCACGATAAATATTTGTTATACAAATTATGGAAATGAAATCGAGCAACATGATTCCCTTTTGATTTCTTATGTATATATAGATAGATTTAACATATATATATATATATATTTATTTATTTTTAAATTGTATATCCTGGTTGACAGTCCAAGTTCCAGAATGGGAATGGCCCTGGCCCTGGCCCTGGGAATAATCCTGTCGAATTTAAGTAAAAAGTACGTATATAGAGTGGGGATAAAATAACCTATTTATAAGATGCAAAAATTTTACGTCACAAGGAGAGTGGTTATTCATTCACAGATCATACAGGTTTATTGACTCTGCGAGATGAAATTTAAATAAAATCGCATCATAACACCAATGATTAGCAGCTCGTACCCGTAACCGTTGAAACCATTTTCATAATCACATCCGTTTTAAAGTCGTTTGAGCAAAGTTCCAACTAACCGTATACGGTAGATCTGAATACGGCTGGTTGGAACTTAGTTCGAATGACTTTAAAATCGGCTTGATTGACGGATGTGAATACGAAATGGTTTCAAAGATTAAGTCGCAATGATATTGTTACGGTTTTCGTTATAGGAAACGGGGGGCAGAGCATGAGATAGTTTCATAATTATAATATAATATAATATCTCCAATACGATTCCTTGCCAGCCCGGTGATGTAATGTTTTGTCTTTGTCATAACTCTGTTTTAAAAGTAAAGAGGCGTTATGCTCGTAAAAGATAGAAACAGTCTAAAACTGAAACCTAATTTTGAAAAAATACTAACTGTATCTGTTTCTTATAATGTAATGCACCTTTAACTGTTTACTTTACTTAACAATTTGAGATGCTCCAATACAGTTATTTACACAATAACACATCAATATATTTGTGATATCTTACCTTCATACAATAATTGGAAATGATTTTTTGCAAGGACAACCAAACTTACATTTGACCTATGGACTGGTAGACCATCTGTAGTCCACAGACTACATAAATAGTCTACCCACTGTGAACCTGAAAGTTTACGTATATAACAAAAGATTTACTAACATAATTTTAAAAAAATTGTTGCTGTATAATTTAATTTTCCATTTTTAAATAACAATAAATATACAGATACGTCAAAAAAAATACATCCTATTTTTCGTAAAGTATAATTATATAGTTGCAGCGTTCAAAAGAAAAATACATCGCTCGATCACATTGTCTTACATTAAAACGTTTAACATATTACATAAGAATTATGTACCACAGACTAAAATATACATAACAGTAAAAGAATTTAAATGAGAATAATGCAATGTGTACCAAGTGACCGTCAGTCATCTTGATTTATTTATACAGAAAACAAAATGGCGAACCGAGGAAAGCGGAAGCGCCAATTGTCGAACTTTTTAAAATATAACCGTTCGAAATTGGCATTTAGAAAATAATAACTATTATAATTACATAATGGCGGTCGTCATTAGTTTTGTTGTCATTATAGCAAAACTATTACAGTTTTTATAGTACCACATTTAGCTTTATAAAATGTTAGCAAGTTGGTTGATCAGTAAAAAATACGAGACAAACATTTGTCCAAACGTTTGCACAAGTTCCCACCAAACATATAAATAAAGAAAATACAACAAATTCACAATATAGTGTCTTTATCTACAAATCGTTAGAATTTCACGCTGCCGGCTGTTTTGATATTTTTTTTATTTATTTTATATATAAAAAAACCCATAGCTCTTTATTAAACCCGATATTTTGAATCGTACAACAAATTATTGATTCGTCGTATAATTAATCTACATACATACATTCATTTTTGAGGTATTTTGAACATCCATTTGCCTACTTATAATTCAATCAACTAACACTTGGTATAAATATTGGAGCAAAAGCTTTGAGTTTTTTATATAGAGCATTTGTCATACACTCATGTCATTTGTTATCACCATAGATGTATTATATTGGGCACCGATGCGCCTATAATAGAAAAAATATTGAAAGGTATGTTCCGTTCATAATAGATGGCGGGTAATAGACGGTTTGTGTGTGGATTTACGCTTGGTCCCGATAGATGGCGCTGAAACTATATATTGATACAAAAAACTAGTTGAAATTTTTGTCTCTCTTTGTTGTGTATTGTAAGATCTATCTAAACATATCAAAAACTTATAAAACTACATTAAACGATTATTTACAGTTTAAGATTCGGAAAAAAAGACGGAAATTCTTCGTAGGTTCGAACCCAGACTCTTGAATTCGTACTAATGCGTCATCGAAGCCACTCGGCCATTGTGCTCTTAGCATGAGTGACGTGGGTGACGAAATTTGTAGTGATAAGAAAATTACAAGAAGACAACTCAGCGTCTACAAGAACCATCATAAGTTCCGCTTCTTGTTGATAGGTGGCGCTGCATTTATTTATACACTTTCTGCATGGCGCTTTTAAGATTTCTCATACTAACTTAAAAAAAATTGCAACGTGATAATTGAGCTAATTCGAGGATATAGTTGTTTATTAATTTAAAAATGCTACTTACTACCGCCATCTAGTGACGCCACGTGGATATTCATTTAAAAAGTTGATGTTCAATCCTTCTTATATAGCGTTGTCGTAAATTAAATTTTTGTTACCATCTCAATCTCAATGTATGGAAGATTCACCCCTCTGGGGTCACTTTAATATTATTTTAAAGAATAGGCTAAATTTTAATTTAACTTTTTTTGATGACGTAGTTGTTATAAATTTGCACGGGCTGGCCTGATCGTCGGAGGATGCGGGTCCGAATCCCACCCGTGGAAATAATTTCAACACTTCTTCAAATTGTAAACTCTATGTTTAAGGCAAATAATATGAAGATCTTGATAGTTAAAAAGACAATATTTAGATGAATAAATGTTCCTTTTATTATAAACATTGCCTATTAACTCATTAGAATTGCATATATATTTTCCTTACGCATTGAAAACTTCATTAGACGCGGATTATTGATTTCAAAAATGTTGAACTTTAAAATACCGAAATGTATAAACTATTATAATGCGTCTAATTATCCATTTTTTCCGATGACATTAGCTCCAATATTTATACCAACCATCCATTATTTATATAACCATCAAACCACAATTACTTTACACAAGTAGCCACTGCGCCAACAATCAGACATCAAGAACAGTGCGTATGAGCATTAATAGCTAAATAGACATCGAAGTCGCCACTTGGTCAACACTGTCACCAAATAATCAACAAATTAACCGATTGGTCAACAGATTTACCAATTGTTTAAAAAGTCACCAATTGGTAAACAAACTAACCAATTAGTCTACATAGTCACCAATTGATCAATCATGTTACCAATGGGTTAAAATAGTCACCAATTGATCGACAAAGTCACCAATGGGTCAACAAAGCCGTCCAAGGTCGGGTCGCTTATGTTAAAACTACGATATTTGATGTCGATCGCCCTCCAGTCACCGTATGCCACCTACAAACGAAAACTTTAATTATTGAAAAATTTTACAATAACACTTTATAAACAAATATGTAAGCTAGTCGTGATTGTCGCATGAAAACGTATTCAAAGTTGAAGCTTCACATAACAAATGTAACATTGGTTGAAATTAATTTCTTGTAAGAAATTTTTTAATTGGATTTGGGACAACATCACATACCTACATTGTTCTGATTCCAAAGACAGTAGCTTAAGCACTTGTGTTATGGAAATCAGGAACAACGACGGTACCACAACCACCCAGACCCGAGAAAATATGGAAAAAGTTCGTTTTCGATATTAACCCGACCGGGAATCGAACCCCGGAGATGGCAACACCAGAAACCGACATGCAAGCCACTCGACTACGGACGCCGTCAAAAGCAACCATTATAGTAAATACAACCATTTCATAATTATAAAATATAGTGAAAAAATTAAATGCCTTCCCGACCCAGCCAGGAATCGAATCTGGGTCTTCCGCAATCCGTCAATCGAGTGTTCATTAATAACTTTTTAGGTTACTGAAATTCATGATTAGGTCAAATAAAAAATTGGTCAATGTTATAAAGAACTGTTACGTGAATTCATTTATACGTTTATTGTTCTGGAATTAATTGTTGTTGTTGTCAACTACCCAATTATTATAATATGACCGCCTCTGTGGTCTAGTGGCTAAGACCACCGGTTTAGACCCAGAGGTCCCGGGGTGTACTCGGTTTGGTTGGTGGTAGGGCTTGTTTGTCCGCCTGGCTAGCTGCCACCATCTTATCTAAATATGTCGCCATAACATCAATGTTTGTAGCATTGTTGTGTTCCGGCAGCTACAGATAAGATAGCCGGTGCCTCGCTAGTTGAGGATCCCGGGTGAAGTGCGCTTCCATCATTGGCCTTATCGTCACTTAACATCAGGTGAGATCAAGGCACACCTGTAAATATAAAAAAAAAAAAACTCACCAACCGTTGGGCCAATCCCGCCAACATTTGCACCGACTCCCGCCATTCAAAGTCAACATAAATGCTTAAGCAATTGCTCGTGTACATCCGTTTTCGTCACATCCGCAAACTCCGTAGCACTTTTGCCCCGCTGCAATATTTCTATAGTCGTTCTAGATTCCAGCTGCTTTATATGGTGCATTAGTTTGTGCCCCGGTATTGGTTGTAACGGTCTTGCGACGTTCAATGTCGTATTCTTTAAAGCTCTCGCCAATGTTTTAAGGAATTTGGACCATTGTCTCTCGTTGGAAGTCGCTTCTGGTGTGTTGACGAGGTTGGAGGCGCGCTCCACTAGCGCGCATACGCAGGTCAGTGTGAACTGTTGGCCAGAATAAATTGTAAGGCACAGTATTCAGATGCATTAATGTAATTATAACTTAACATAACATAACGATGGCGTGCGTAAGAGGCTTATGCCCAGCAGTGGACTAGTTCAGGCTGATGATGATGATAACATAAAAATAAATTCTTTTGGACTACTTATGTTTGTTCTTTCTTTTTCTATCTACTTCTGTGTACTTTATCAAGGTTTAAATTTTATTTAATATGTAGAATTTCTCGATTTTATCTTTGCAATAAAGGTTATTGTAATCTTTATTAAGCACATAAAAAAATCTACATAAATATAGTCCTTTAGGTACTGGTATTGGACAAGGAAATATTTCACGGTGCATTCAACATTGCTCAAATTTAATTCTGGGATCGTAGAGCTTGTTTTTTTTCTTTGCAGTTAAGTTAGTTCTGACAGCTCTGCTCCGCTCAACTCAAGAGCTGCTTCGATGACACCACTTTAAACATCCATAGGGAAGGCTTGTGCCCCAGCAGTGGGGACATAAAATGAGCTGATGATGATGATGATGATTAGGAACCGGATTATATGCAACATAAAAAGCTTGTTATATGCATAAAGAATGCTTGAAATATGCATGAAAATACGTAAAATGTGCAAAATTAAATGATAAGTTTTAGTAGTCCAAAAAAATAAAAAAGGAATTTTATTTTTTTTTATTTCAAAATCAGCATACAGTTAGTAAATTGTCTATTGATAGACGACAATAGGTGAAGTAACATAGCATTATATTACATTACAAATTTTTCATATTTTTGTAAACATAAACAATTAAGTATTGTTCCAAATTTTCAGTAGTAAGATTGTGTCGTCGACCATTCAATGTATTATATTTATAAGTGGAAATGGATCGCTCCACATCTACTAAGGTAACTGGGCAGAATTTGAACTTTGGTGCTGTATTAGCACTTATTTACTTAGTTTACAAGTATGTAAGGATCGTAGCAAGTGGAAAGAAGTGGTCTCTGCCTACCCCTACGGGAAAGAGGCGTGATTATATGTATGTATGTATGTTTACTTAGTTTCTGGCAAAAGTTCTGCCGCGAACAAAAGACGCGTGGCTGCCGAGTGCACCGCGCTCGAAAAATATTGTGTAAAAATGTATCAATAATATGCATCAAAACTACATTTTAAGTAAAATATGCTATTACCGCTGAGGATGGCTTAATGAGGCGAGATCAAGGCACTGCGCTTGCCCGTAAATAAAAAAAAATAAAAAAAACATGCAAATGCATATAATCCGGCCCCTGGTGACGATGACGGTGACGGCGACGGTGACGGTGACGGTGACGGTGACGGTGACGGTGACGGTGACGGTGACGGTGACCGTGGCGGTGGCGGTGTCGGTGACGGTGGCGGTGGCGGTGGGTGTGGCGGAGCGGTGGCGCGTACTCACCGCGGACGTGAGCGCGTGCGGCGTGCGCGCGGGGTCGAGCGCCTCGGCCAGCATGCTGCACGACTCCAGCACCGACGACCAGCCCGTCGTGCCTTGGATGTACCTGCGTGGGAGGTGGACATACAGAACTGGGGAAACAAAACTAGTGGGACGCCCGCAAAACTACGCGTTAACAGATTTTTTTAGGAATTTGGAAAAAAGCTGTATCATATTGTGTATTCCTCATAAAGATTTAGAGCTCTGTGTGTCCTACTGCGTATGTTATAAGTACTGACCTCCTATAATGCGGCGCCAACATAACCAGCGTGCCGTCATCTCTCCTAGCGGCCGTAGTGACAGCCCTTAGCACTCGCGACCACAGCGCGCGCAAACAAGCGTGGGTTGCAGGCACGCGACGAAGGAACCGGGCCGCTAGCGTCTGTGGGAACAGACGATTAGGTTTTAGATTAATTTAAAACTAGCATAAAGCATAGAATAAAAAACTTCAATATCTTATTACTCGCTATCATCTGCACCAGAAATTTTTTTCTGTTTACGCTATTGCAGACATATTATTGTGATTATAGCATCAAAAATATGTGAGAACAAAAGTGACAATGGACAAACCTGTTTATACAAATTAATCAATTGTTGTTCGTTAGTTTTCCTAAACTTCAAAAACGGTTTGACCGATTTGAATTATTTTATTTTGTTTCGTTCGCTACGTTTTATAAAGAATAAAACTTACATTAATTGAATATTACAAAAAACCCGGGTTAAGATTAGAATTAAGAACTTTTTTTTGAAGAGACAAAGTAATACTTTTTTTAATTAATAATTCAATTCTTAATTAAAAATATGGGAATATGTAAAAAAAAATTATTGAAATCAAAAAATCCAAGTAATTGGATTTATTTGAAAAAATCATGATTTTTATCAACCCTGCAAAGAGCAATAAGTTTAAAATGGAATTTTTTCAACATTGTGTTTTTGTAATTTGTTTCGCAACAAAATTTGCGTTAAAATTATATAAACAAAACAAAAACATTTTATAAATAGCTTGCCTACTTCTTAACTGATCTTTAGTATTTGTAAAAATATTATGATCGGGTGTTAATGACGGTAGTTGTTGACATTGAATGGGTGCCTTTGGCTTTCAAAGTAAAAAGTAAATAGTGTTGAATAATTTCGGCGGGCTGGTTAGAACCACGATAGCTCAATTGGAAGATCACCTGACCCGGTATATCAGAAGGATGCAGGTTCAAATCCTGCTCGTGGAATTTTTTTCAACATTGTGTTTTTGTAATAGGTTTAAATTTAAGTGCTGTCTTACCGGTTGCCTCGGTATGCAAATATGGTCTATATATTAGTAATATTTATTTAAAGGAGCATGCCGATATTTCCAGGTTGAGCTTTATGGTAAATACATAAATAAGATGTTTTTGCTATGTATGCATACAAAGTCTTTTTTCTACAATTTAATGATGATATGTATGACTCACCCGCCCTTTCCTCACGGTAAGCATCTGCGGTAGTCTGTCCCCGTGCAATAGGCCCGAGAACATTCTACCGAGAAGATCTTCTTTGTCCTCATCTAGAAGGTTCTTGACTGGAGGTTTCTGGCACACCGCTAGATTTACCACCTAGAAAAGCACATGACATATTTGTATTAGCGTATTTGTTTGAACCCATATTGCTGATGAATAAATACTGGGTGAGATTATACATAGGTAATTAAGTAAATTATTGTAATTAAAATGATACGCGGACCCTGCAAAAGGTTCGAAACGTCAGCATAAACATTAATTAAAACTAATGTATAAAAAAAACGCGAGTAGATCCGTTAAAGTGGTTTCATTTCATGTGTAGTGCTCGCGTGAATATTTGAAAACAATATTATTGTAATTATTTATTCTTTAAATATTATAGTCTGTAAAAATGTATTTAACTAACACATTTATATAATTATCGATACTCGAGTTCGAAATAAAGTTGATATTATTATTTTTATTATGTTTTTGAATTTTGCATTCACATTAGTGCTATATACAGGGTGTAATCGTTAAGTGTGACCAGGCGATTATTCCGTAACTATTACAGATATCATAAAACTTTAAACCGATACCGAAGTCCGACTGTGAGGGTAACTTCACAGTGACGTAATACCGCTGGATTGCAGCGTAAATCACAAACTAATAGAAAAAATCAACGAGTCTTCTGGGGCCTCGGTGGCTCAGCGGTCAGAGCATTGGACGGGTTATCTAAAGGTCGTGGATTCTATTCCCACTCAAGCTCCCGAGGCTGGTAGTCTTTTTCTGCCCCAGAAGACTTGTTGAATTCTTCTAGTAGTTTGTGATTTACGCTGCAAGTCAGCGGTATTTCGTCGCTGTGACGTTGCCCTCACAGTCGCAAGAAACATTTTTGCAAGTATTTAAAAACAATAAAGACGTAATTGGTATTTAAAATAGTAAAAATATATTTAAAAAATACAAAATACTTACCTTGACTCCAAAAAAGGCGAAACTCAACTCTACCCACTTCAAATAAGATTGAAATCGCAACATATATATACCTGTCTCTTGTCAATAGTCTCGCTCTTGGGGCTATCCTGCTTTGGCCTTTGCTGCAACTCAAAACTCAACTCTACCTACTTAAAATAAAGTTGAAACCACAACAAGCATACCTGTCTCTTGTCAATAATCTCGCTCTTGGGGCTATCCTGCTTCGGCCTTCGCTGCACCGACTCTATATTCCTCAGAAAAACGTTGGAGTCGTCCTCCTGATCTTCTAGCTCCTTCTGTGCCGCTTCTAGTTGCTTCTGCTTCTCTTCTCTTTCCTGGTCGAGTAAAAAGAGGATTTAAGAGCATGAAGTGGGATTTTAAGCGGTAAAGAAGTTTAATAACAGGTAAAAAGAGGGATACTAATGGGTAAAAAGAGAGTGTTAATTGATAACTAACAGGTACAAAAAGGTTATGACTACCGATAGAAATAAGATAAGCCTGTTAATCAGTAGTTGAGGGTTCCGGGTTTGTTCTTTCTCTTTTATATCAAAAAGCCCGGTGAAGCTGAAAATGCCGCAGCGGCAATCAGCAATCTCTCTACAAAAAAAAAAATCCGTTGGACCTCGGTCCCCGAGCTATACCACCCAGCTCGGAGGAAGATCTTCCCTTTGGCCTTCCTCAGTGTGGCATACTTCCCACCATTGGCTTCCTACAATGTTATGGCAACATAATAAGATGGCGGATAAACACAGCGGTTGGGTACTACTATTTGTATGGCTGTCAATCATGGGCTCTAAGCCTCTAAGTCAAGAAACATCGAGAAAATTTGCAACTTGCCAGCATGTAATGGAATAGAGTATGCTAAATGTCAAAAAATTTGACCGAATGAAAAATCTTGCAATCAGAACAAAAACTAAAACTACAGATGCAGCCACAAAAATCAAAAGACTGAAACGGCCAGCCATATGATAAGTGGGCACGACAAATGGAGCAAACGAATCACAAGATGGTAGAGAAGGCAAAAGGATAGACCGTCGAGAAGGTGGGAAGAAGGTGGTGTCGACATCAGACAAGTGGCAGGAGTCATGTGAAACAGAGTGGACCAAGAAAGAAACCAATGGAAAAGGTAGGAAGAGGCATTTGCCGATTGGCAAACAGATCTTCAAATAATATAAAAGAAACTAATTTTTTTGGTACAGAGTTTATACTAAACTGTAATTTATTTATTTAAGACTTTTGCAACATGCATTACATGGCGGACTTAATGCCTGAGGCATTCTCTACCAGTCAACCATAGGGTGGTGCAGATATAACATAGTAGGTGCAATTGGGTGAAGACAACAATTTTAGAAATAAAAATAATATATTCTAAAACGCACAATATATACCTACATATATACAATTTATACAAACAAATATAGTGTATTATATTATTACATAAACTACTTTTAATTTTTTAATTTAGACTTTTAAACGTTAAGTAAAATTTAAACACTGAAAAAAGACGACAACCTCAGGCGGGAATCGAACCACGCACCTTCCGCATTCCGGGCGGCTGCCTTAACCACTTGGCTACCGAGGTCTGGCTTTCACCCGTCGAAATTTTTCAGTGCTTGATGCTTATGTTTTTTAGTCAACATTGCTTCATCAATCTTAGAAGTTTTCACCTCTGAGATCCGAAAGAAATATTTTTACAAATATTTGAACATTCGGTTAAGATGAAGCTGCGTTATAGATAAGTGTTTTTTATATATTTTAGCGTTTTATTAACGCTTAAATATACTTAAGTAAAATTTAAACACTGAAAAAAGACGACAACCTCAGGCGGGAATCGAACCACGCACCTTCCGCATTCCGGGCGGCTGCCTTAACCACTTGGCTACCGAGGTCTGGCTTTCACCCGTCGAAATTTTTCAGTGCTTGATGCTTATGTTTTTTAGTCAACATTGCTTCATCAATCTTAGAAGTTTTCACCTCTGAGATCCGAAAGAAATATTTTTACAAATATTTGAACATTCGGTTAAGATGAAGCTGCGTTATAGATAAGTGTTTTTTATATATTTTAGCGTTTTATTAACGCTTAAATATACTTAAGTAAAATTTAAACACTGAAAAAAGACGACAACCTCAGGCGGGAATCGAACCACGCACCTTCCGCATTCCGGGCGGCTGCCTTAACCACTTGGCTACCGAGGTCTGGCTTTCACCCGCCCGGAATGCGGAAGGTGCGTGGTTCGATTCCCGCCTGAGGTTGTCGTCTTTTTTCAGTGTTTAAATTTTACTTAAGTATATTTAAGCGTTAATAAAACGCTAAAATATATAAAAAACACTTATCTATAACGCAGCTTCATCTTAACCGAATGTTCAAATATTTGTAAAAATATTTCTTTCGGATCTCAGAGGTGAAAACTTCTAAGATTGATGAAGCAATGTTGACTAAAAAACATAAGCATCAAGCACTGAAAAATTTCGACGGGTGAAAGCCAGACCTCGGTAGCCAAGTGGTTAAGGCAGCCGCCCGGAATGCGGAAGGTGCGTGGTTCGATTCCCGCCTGAGGTTGTCGTCTTTTTTCAGTGTTTAAATTTTACTTAAGTATATTTAAGCGTTAATAAAACGCTAAAATATATAAAAAACACTTATCTATAACGCAGCTTCATCTTAACCGAATGTTCAAATATTTGTAAAAATATTTCTTTCGGATCTCAGAGGTGAAAACTTCTAAGATTGATGAAGCAATGTTGACTAAAAAACATAAGCATCAAGCACTGAAAAATTTCGACGGGTGAAAGCCAGACCTCGGTAGCCAAGTGGTTAAGGCAGCCGCCCGGAATGCGGAAGGTGCGTGGTTCGATTCCCGCCTGAGGTTGTCGTCTTTTTTCAGTGTTTAAATTTTACTTAAGTATATTTAAGCGTTAATAAAACGCTAAAATATATAAAAAACACTTTTAAACGTTGTATGAGAGTGAGCATTCTGAATAAAAGGCTTTTTTATTTGGATACCACCAACCAAGCCGAGTACACAAACATGTACCCCCGCCGGGAATCGAACCTCTGGTATGTGGTATATGGTCCGTATGTAGGTAGGTATATGTAGTATATTTATGTATTAGTATTATTTATTGTAATATATATATCACAGTCAGGTCATAAATTCTGTCACATGTTTAATATAAAATAATTAAGACAAGTTTATTCATTATGTAACCATTTATATACCAAAATGAAATTAACAAAACATAGATTCTTATGACAATGAAGTTTATTCAAAATTACCTCCGTGATTTTGAATACAGGCCTTCAATCTGCGCGGCCAGTCGTCTATCGCAGCACGAACGAGGTCCATGTCAATATCGGCGGCTGCCTTAATCAAGGATGTCTTGAGTGACTCCAAATTGGGATGAGGCTTTGAGCACGCCTCTTCCTCCAAGTGTTGCCATATCTTGTAATCTAACGGACTCAAATCTGGACTGGAGGAGGGCCACAAGGTTCCACAAGGTTCGTCAGTCAACTGCATTCGTTTTTACTCCTTTCTCACAAAAATGTACCTCAGTTAAGCCCCAATAAAAAACTCCCAACCATACCATGAGCGATGGAAAATGACCTCGTTGGACACGCGGAATACGGTTGCTCGCTTCATCACTACTGTGTGCATACACCTTATCATTTTGTTTGTTGTAGCTCTCTTCTACGGTAAAAATTTTTTCATCCTAAAAAAGAATTTCCCGATATTTTTTTCCCGCGTACCGCTTCAACAAAGCGCGGCATCTCTTCAGTCTCAGGTCCATTAGACGAGCATACAAACGATGTCCTGTTTTTCTTCAATATGCCCGAAGCAATAAGTCTTCATTTAACACCCTTTTCACTGTGGTTCTGCTTAACCCCATCTGAAGGGCCAACAGTTTCTGCTTACGTTTGAGATTTCTTTGAATTCGCGCCTTCACAGCTTTTATCACTGCTGGAGTCCTAACAGACCGAGGGCGACCACTTCTTGACCTGTCATCTACACTAGAGTCTTCATTGTATCGTTTGATGGTACGATAAACGAATCTTTTGGTTAAATTCAAATTTTTCAGTATGTCAAAAATTTGAATTGGCGCGTAACCGCAACGATGCAACGCAATAACTGCAACACGGTCTTCTTTAAGCGTCCACTCCATATTTAAAAATGAGTAAAATTCTAAAAAGTATACAATTTTATTTTCATGAACAATTCAATTTTTTGTGGCCAGCATTCTAAAAGAAAAGTTTTTACTGTGTGACAATACTTATGACCTGACTGTGTACATATATATATATACTTATATGTATACTTAAATAATTAATATTTTTATTATTTTTATCTCTATTAATTTTCTCTCATATAAATTTACATTATTATTATTATTAGCACTACTGCCTTTTATTTTCCTTTCAATTGTCCTATAACTCAAAGGTTGTCTGGAAGAGATCGCTTTAAGCGATAAGACCGCCTTTGCCAACCCCGATATAAAAAGGTTTTTACTTTTATGTGTGTGTGCAATAAAGAGTTTTATCTATCTATCTCTGGGTCTGAAATCGGTGATTGATCAACCACTGGCTAGACCACAAAAGCGGTTCATGTGCTTCGACCTTCGGCCTTAACCATCAGTTGAGATGAAGTCCAAATAAGGAGTAATAAAAACATTAGATAATTATTAACGGGATTTTTATTACTTGTGAGTATCCCATATTTCGGCACAGTTGCATGCCATCGCCATGATCACGGACGAACTGAAGTTATTGCGGGTGGGTGATTATAAGCAGACAAAACGGTCGACCGTCTTCCTTTGTCGTTTTTTGCGCTCGACGCCCGTACCACCGGTTTCTTAGTCACTGTTCACTCGAAATTGCTCACACCGCACTTTATTCACAGTATCAGAACGCGAAACGGCTTTATTTTTGTTTTTAACTAGACTAATCACTGGATTCCAGACACGCGACAGTTTAACCCAATCTTCACGATTGAAATTTTTGTATTTCGCAATTTCAATCGGCTCTCTCACCAATCTAGGCATGTAGTGGTGAGAATCCCGTTAATAATTATTTTAATGCAAGTGACCATGATAGTTTAAATAGTAAAAGACTAGCGAACTGATGGGACTCTCCGGAGAGAACATGAGGCAAGTCATAGAGATCATAACAGGACACTGTCGACTGAACAGACACCTGACAGTGATGGGAGTGAAAACCGACCGACCGAGTGCACGGAAAGTGAGGAGACCAGCCTCCACCTACTAGCTGAGTGCCCGATGTACTCGCTGATAATATGGGAGCTCTGGGGGTCGGACACACTACACATAGAAGATCTTCAAAGACAGCCTCAGAGAAGGCCTCAGTAAATTTAAGCTGTTTTAAAATTAAATTAAAGAGATGGCTTACAGATAAGGCGTTCTACAGTTTGACTGAATATTTCGGTACAAAAACAGCATAGTGGCTGTTTCTATGTAACATGTACCTACCCACTAAAAATTGCATGCCCGACTAGGGTAAATTGTTTGTTCCCAATTATGCTTAACACCTGCTATGTATTTACACAATTCTATGGCAATAAAACATTATCTTATCTTATGTTATCTTATCTTATCGTATCTTATCTTATCTTATCTTAAGGATCTGAAGGTGGAACAGATAGCAAGATTTATCAAAGAGACCAAAAGATTCGACGGGGCGCCGTGAAAGCTGGACGAACCCTAACTCCCTCAAAGGGGAGAACGGGAAAGGATGAAGTGGCCCGCAGACAGCGCGGATGGATCGTCCGTTAGGCTGGCGACGTCCCCCACAAGAAATGATAATAAAAACAATAATTAACCAACCTTCAGTATAAGTGCGTTGGAGATGGCCAAAGGGTCGCTTAACTCCTCCAGCCGCAGCAATATTAAGTATAGCGCCTCAATGTCCAGTAGCAGCTGTTTCGTCCTCTTCAACTCTCTGGGAACCTGCAGAGGAAGATTGCAGAAGCAAATTACAAAAAAAAAAAACACAAATGTTGAAAAAATTTCCACGAGCAGGATTTGAGCTATCGTGGTTCTAACAGAGACTGGTTGATTTTTTCTAGTAAAATTTTATTTTTTTAGAAGTCAGTCAATTTTTTTTTTTTCTTAAGTTTACGCGAACACTACACATTGAAATGAAACAACTTTTACGGATCTACTCGCGGTTATTTTACACATTAGTTTTAATTAATGTTTATCCTGACGTTTCGAAGGTGGTCACAGGGAGACACAGTCTGTCTCACTCACAGACACAGTATTTATTAAAAAAAAAAAGTGCTTCTGTATCCAACCACCATTGTTTTTATCTACTACTATTTTGGTACTCTTCATGTTTCTAGTGTACTGTAAAATGAGCCTTATCTCACCTCGCTAGGGTTGGTAGTGCTCGCTCTGCTGGCGGCTCTCGACGGCGGCCGCGTATCCGAAGCGACCACATCTACATCGATGATCTTGCGGGGCGCGGTTACACTGCCACACTGGGAAACAATAATCAAATCACAAATCAAACAATGGAAAATACGTTTTTATATATAGCAATGTAGAATGGTAGTAGTAGGATGGTGCGCCACAATGAGGAAAGATAAAGGGAAGATCTTCCTCCGAGCTGGGTGGTATAGCTCGGGGACCGAGGTCCAACGGATTTTTTTTTTTTTTGGAGAGAGATTGCTGATTGCCGCTGCGGCATTTTCAGCTTCACCGGGCTTTTTTGGGGGCGGCGAGGAACGTAAAGGGTCCCTCAAGCCGTGTGAAACGAATCACCTTCAGAGGTTATCTAGAGGGAACGGCATCGCGCACAAGTGCGCGTCCCCGTGCCCTACTAGATTCTCCGAAGGGTTCGGATCCGCTCGGGTTGACCGGGCCGTGGAGGAGGAGAGAACCGCCCAGGTACATGTCTGTAGCTGGTGTAGAGCGAGTGTGAACCGGTTCTTCGTACCCTTGTTCTACGAGTACGGTGTCTTGGGCCTAAACTGGTGTGCATGTTTAGTGTATTCTGTAAATGTGTGCTGTCATTTAGAAGATCGGGCGGGGGTCCAACGGATGTTAGTTGGAGGTGCTATATATAGCGAAGATGGTGAAACTTCGCTACCGCGATGCAGGCTTCCCATCCTATTTATCGTCGTAGTATGGCGACGTCGTTGGTATGCGTTTGTGGCGCCATCTGTTGACATGGTTGAGAAGGTGTTTTGCTTCGTGACGATTAATGTGCGGCGTATGCGGTAGGTGACGCCGCCACAGCAATAAGAAATATCAAGGACTTCTTAGCGGAACAGTGAAGAGTCACATGACTGCGGTTTTGTTTTATTTTCTAAAAATTTGTGTTATTAATGTGAAATAATGGTGGATTATCAACCGTTAAGTGTTGGCAAACGAAACAAAACAGTGCGACGGCACTTTGCAAATTATCTCAAGAAGTACGCCCCCGAGGACTTAGTGAACATCTTTACTGAGATACTCGAGGTGTTGGGGGGTATATCATTTCTCACTTCTCATTTCTATTATCATTCATCATCATCATATTGTATATTTACGTATTACATGTAAGAAAAATTATTGCTAAATGTGCTAATCGCACGAAGCTATCAACTAAAAGAAAGAAAGAATTAGAAAATTTTACAGAAAAATTACAAAAGTGACTGTGCTTCGAAACTGACGCGAAGTACGTATGAAACGATAGTTTAATGTTCATTCCCCTTTTTCACAATACACTACCCACATGTATAGAGCTAAGTAAAGCCGCAATGTATGACGAACACGCGACATACTCTAGATTTTCTCAAAACTGTCATAAAATCAAAATAAATGATTTTAAAATTAATAACGAATATTTGTATCATAAAATTACTTTCCGGCGGAAGGCATCGTGTACTACTTATTGCTTATTACAATTTATAAAAGAACATGTTTTTGACAAATGTCTCCCTGGGTAAATGTCGATCGCGGACTGAATATAAGCAGCGGTCAGTTGAGCACAGATGGGCTCATTCGAAACGTGTGAAGTTGGTGTACTTGCGGGATCTATGTTAATATAGGTCAAACTGTACAGCGACGATGACGTAATACCGCTGACTTTCTACCGAGTCTTCTGGGGCATCGATAGCTCAGCCGGTCAGAGCAAAGATCGTCGGTTCGATTTCCACTCGAGCTTCCTGAAGCTGGTTGATTTTTTCTAGTATTTTTTTTTAATTGTATTCCCTTTTTTTTTAGTTTATTATTAATAATAAGTTTCCAAACAAATTGTAGGAGTAAAAATAGTTTATCATTATACCTGTAGCTTTCCCAACGAGTTTTCAAACTGTGTCGGCACGTAGGTGCGCGGCGCGTCTTCACTTGTGGAGTTGTGTCGGTTCGAGTTGTGGCGTTCCCGGGTTTGAGTGTGGGTCTCCTGTTTTACACCTAGAAAAAACGAGATTAACTATATTAAAAAAACGAAACGTAAATAGCCTATACAGGGATGTTTGGCAATATGTATATATTTAAAAAAATTATAAAATAAAGTAAAATAATTAAACGCCCACCCGACCCAGCCAGGAATCGAACCTGGGTCTTCCGCAATCCGGGCGGCTGCACTGACCGCTATGCTACCGGGAATAGGTATATATTGCCGAAACATTGCCATGCGACCAAGTATAAAGAACACTGTGACAACATGCAAAATCATATTTACTTTTTCATTTTTCTTTTTACTTTTCCATAAATAAACTCAAATTTTTAATTACAACTTTATTACTAGTTCCTGCAATGTTTCAACTTCTGTTTATGTGTGACCATGACGTTGACGACCAAGAACAACGTATCAGATTGAGCTAGGGTTGTCCCTTTACAGTTTTACTAAGTGACAAAGAACCTCAATATTTCGGACAAGTGGTGTTTTTCAGTTATTTTCACAATTTTCCGGGGTTCTATGAACGGTACCCTATCTGCCATATTCGGGATTATACAGGTATTACCAAACACCCTGTATACTGTCCCACACCACAGCTAAAAGATAAGACTTCTTGAAAAAGTAAAAAAATCGTATGATTCAAAAGCACAAGTTTATTTTGAGTCAAATATCATAATAATACGTAGTTGCAAGTTTATTTTTCCTATTAAAATTGTATCCCATACTTTTCTTTTCACGCTTCGCCACGCCTCGGTGGCCGTCCCAGGTTGGGCAGTGTGTTCGGATTTTTCGGTTCGTGATCACCAACCCGCGCACTTGGCAAGAGTAGTGAGTAAGCCAATACCCATCAATTGTATTGATGACTTGATTTCAACGATTGATTTGCCCAGCAGTGGGACGGTATATAGGCTATTTACTTACTTACTTACTTTTCTTTTATAAAACTTAATTATTAATACGTTATTAAAACATTTAAAACGTTTTTAGGCATGTTGATTCACGTCAGTAGTGAAAAAAAAAATTATAGGGGATTGCAGATTACACCACGAATTCTCGCATTCAACCTGAGCTTCTATTAGTTCGGCTACCGACGGCGCTGCAACCGATTATCGACTTAATAACTCAGAAAATAAGTGTGTAATTGGTCTGAACTCACCACCGCTGTAGAAGGGATGATTCTGCTGGTTCGCTTTGTGGGCTTCCTTGACGCCCTCCTTCTCTTTACTCGCCTGCCGCTCTAAGAATACCTGCAAACAGATATGTAAAATTTTATAATTAAGTGGATTTCTATCCAATTTTGATTATACCTCCCTACCTCCGATCCCTTTTAAAATAACACAACACCCACAACTTTCAAAATAAATCTATACTACTATATAAATCTGTAGGCTCTGTCTGTATGTACATGCAATTTTTCTGACAAATTTTGGGATAAATATTCGTTTTATGACTCAATGACACAAATTCTAGGATTTTTGAAATTTTTGTGTCTGTCTGTCCTCTTATAACTCAAGAATGGCTTGACCGATCTTAATGAAAATTTGTATGTAGTAAGAACATGAGATTGTGCAAATGATAGGCTATAAAAAAATATATTCACAAATTTTCGCACAGCGAAGCAGTAAATAATAATTTCAGTTTGTTTTGAAATTAATAAATATTTATTTCATTTGACGTTTAATAAAATAAATATTAATTTAACAAAATATACATTTGAACAAGTTATTATTTTACTAAAAAAAAATTACCGAGTTCATTGAACTCAAAAATTATTGGTTCAATATTTTTAAGTTTACTACTGCTCAGTCTAACTAGAGATGGTGCCAATTCGATCTGGCACTCACCAGTCTCTGCCGCGGAACGCTTGCTTCGCTCGCTTAACTTCGAATATCTCAATTAGTATTGACTCACCTCACAGTATAATAGAATTCGTACTTGACACATTAATACCAACTCACCGTATAGTAGAAGTCGTGTATATACGGCGTTCCCGTATTCAGCTGCAGCAACTGTATGTTGATGAGCCACTGCTTCTCGCGCGGCGTCATGAGGCCGGCGTACTCGTCGCCGTCGCTGCTGCAGCTGGCGTCGTCGCCGTTCATAGTGCTATGGGAGTTTGCACAGTTAGACGCCAAAATAGGAGGTAGGTGCACACGGCTGCACATCAACCTACCGCAAACTGTCAAAAATCATATTTCCTCAACAGACTTTGAGCTGTACGCCTAAATAATTCGGTTGAAAATGTATTGAAGAAATTTGACAGTTTTATTTAGGCGTATGTACAGTCGACGTCAAATTTATCTATTCAGGAGCTTGGCCTAGTTTTGATGGTAGTGATTGGTATAAAATCTCATTGAAAAGTGTTAACATCGTTTTAAATTCTACATTTTCTTGGACAATATATTTTTTTTTTGTTATTATTATTGTTGTTGATCAAAATAAATGTAAGCTTAAAAGTAATCTAAAATGAATAAGCATTTTTTTAAACCAGCCATCAGCTCGCCCTGGAAATTCAACAGGGCACCTGATATTTAACCGAGCGATTTTCCACTCAGTTATCAAAAACCGAAATCTCTCTTTCTCTAAAGGTCAATTCAAATATAATTTATTTTCTCATCACAAGGTGTAAGTTGTACAGAGAAAATGAGACATATAAAGTAAATGAAACAAGTACCCCCTGTGAGAGACTGGTGCTTGCGATAGGTTTTAAAAAAAAAACCTGTAGGCTTCAAGGTCGCCAGTGCTCCATTAAAAAAGGTCTTAATCAATTGTTAAATACTTGTAAAAGTGTTCTTTCGACTGTGAGGGCAACCTTTTTTTTAGCGCACAATATCACCGAGGGAGTAATCAGCCAGAGTATCACAGCAGAAACGTTTATTTTACACATTAGTTTTGATTAATGTTTATCGTGACGTTTCGAACCCTTTGCAGGGTCCGTGGTCACAGGGAGACTGAGGTGTTCGTCGTCTCATAATTAGTTAGTAGCTTGTATAACCTCATTTAAAAGTGTTCTTTCGACTGTGAGGGCAACCTTTTTTTTAGCGCACAATATCACCGAGGGAGTAATCAGCCAGAGTATCACAGCAGAAACCAACCGAAGATGGAGGTCCTCGACTGGTATGAGATAGTCGAAGATCTTCATCAAGGGAATGGACAAGAAAAAGACTAGAGAACTGATGGGACTCTCCAGAGAGAACATGAGGCTAGTCATAGAGATCATAACAGGACACTGTCGACTGAACAGACATCTGACAGTGATGGGAGTGAAAACCGACCGACCGAGTGCACGGAAACTGAGGAGACCAGCCTCCACCTACTAGCTGAGTGCCCGATATACTCGCTGATAAGATGGGAGCTCTGGGGGTCGGACACACTACACATAGAAGACCTTAAGGATCTGAAGGTGGAACAGATAGCGAGATTTACCAAAGGGAACAAAAGATTTGACGGGGCGCCGTGAAAGCTGGATGAACCTTAACTCCCTCAAAGGGGAGAACGGAGAAAAGGATGAAGTGGCCCGCAGACAGCGCGGGCGGATCGTCTGTTCGGCTGGCGACGTCCCCACAAGAAATAATAGGGCAACTTTACAGTGACGTAACACCGCTAGTTTGCAGCGTAAATCACTAAGTACTAGAAAAAATCAACCGAGTCTTCTGGGGTCTCGGTAGCTCAGCGGTCACAGCACTGGACCGGTAATCCAAGGATCGTGGGTTTGATTCCCATTTCCCACTCGAGTTTCCTGCGACTAATTGATCTTTTACATTTTTTTTTTATATCTGCATTGAAATCATAAAATGTACTCACTGATCGCTAGTCATCGTCCCGTTGAGCCTCTGGTTAAACATCTGACTATTCACAAACTGGCTATTAAAAATGTTCCTATTATTCAACATCGGGTGATGACTCGCATTGTGATAACTATTATTCATTTGCAACATCGGATGTGTATTCTGGATCAGTTGTACCAAATTCTGTGAAGTCAGATTCTGTTGTGGCTGCACTTTGGAGTTGAACACTCTGCTCTTGGCTTTAGGGTCGACTTTCGGCTGCGTTTTGACCGGCGCTTTGGCGCTTTGCTTCATGTGTAGTGGGGACAGGTTTTTAGGCTGCTGATATTGGTTGATCATTGGTTGGGGTAGCTGGTCGTTTGGCTTTGATGGCATTGAGGGGCCCTGGAAAAGAGTAAATTGTTAGTTATGTGTAAAAGCTTTGTACATTGGGAGAGATAGATAAGTAACAATTTAGAAAGTTAGAGGAAAATTATAATTATCAAAGTATTTTTTAATGTCATAATTTTTGAAACTATCATGGTCACTTGCATTTCACGTTTGTTTGATACTGTTTAATACCAGGTACCCTAAACCGAAGAGCATGTATGAAGGGAATAATGAAAGTGGACGAAGCGAAACAAGTATGTAAGGATCGTAGCAAGTGGAAAGAAGTGGTCTCTGCCTACCCCTACGGGAAAGAGGCGTGATTATATGTATGTATGTATGTATGTATTGATACTGTTTTATTAATAACAGATAAGGAAACTATTTAAAAGTAAGTTAGTGTAAAAAAACTTTTATCAAAGGTATTTAAAAGTACATAATTTTTCTTATGGTAAAGTTAAAAACTTTAGGTGAGAAAAAATCTATATCATATAATTTATATCATTTTGAATTTTGCATTTCACTAGAAAAAATCAAACAGTCTCGGGAAGCTCAAATGTGAATCGAACCCACGACCTTTGGATACCCGGTCCAATGCTCTGACCGCTGCGCTACCGAGACCCCAGAAGAATCGTTGTATTTTTCTAGTACTTTGTGATTTACGCCGCAAGCCAGCGGTAGAGAAGTTCCTGACTACACTACCACTAGAGCTACTAGAGCTTCCTGACTGGTTGTATTTTTTTCTAGTAAAAAAAAATATCTTATGTATTACTTCTTATTCTTAGGGGATTTAACCCTTTTTCTGAAATAATTAAAACTAATACTCACTCGAAAGTTGGGATTGAACGGCGGTCCCATATTCTGGTTGAAACCCTGCCGGGGCATATTCATACCGGGCGGTGGCATCATCCGGGGCTGGCCCATCATATGGTTGTACTGGTTCATACTCGAGCCGAACTGGTTGCCGTTCGGGATCATTTGATTGACGTTCTGACCCATTTGATTGACGTTCTGACCCATTTGATTGACGTTCTGACCCATTTGGTTGACGTTTTGACCCATTTGGTTGACGTTTTGACCCATTTTGTGGTTCATGTTTTGACCCATTTGATTAATTGATTGGTTCATGTTTTGACCCATTTGATTCATTGGTTGGTTCATGTTTTGACCCATTTGATTCATTGGTTGGTTCATGTTTTGACCCATTTGATTCATTGGTTGGTTGTTTTGGCCCAGACCCATAGACTGATTCATCGAATTGACGTTCTGACTCATTGATTGATTTAATTGGTTCTGACTCATCTGATTGACGTTCTGGTTCATACTTTGACCCATTTTGCTGACCGTGTTCATCTGACTTTGGCTCAATTGGTTCATGTTTTGAACCAAACTTTGTCCCATCTGACTCGCGTTCTGCCCTATCTGGTTCATAGTTTGTCCCATCCCCATATGATTCTGGTTCATTTGATTCCCTTGCCCCATCTGATTCAATTGATTCTGCACCAATTGGCTGACATTTTGACTCATTTGGTTCTGCAGCAACTGGTTTGCTTGCATGTTCTGCGATAAACTCATCAAGTTACTCTGACTCATCTGGTTGTTCTGAAACTGACCCATTTGGTTAGCGGCCTGCATGAACTGGTTGACGCTTTGCCCCATTTGGTTGACGCTTTGACCCATGTGGTTCATCATTTGGTTGTTCTGCCCCATTTGGTTTAGATGTTGATTTTGTCCTATGATCTTATTGAGCGGTTGGTTCATGTCTCTCATGTTGGATGGAAGCTGTTGTGGCGCAAATGGTAGTGGTACAGGTGCTTGGAGGCCCGGTGGCCTTTGTAAAATAACAGGCGGGTATCGGGGCTGGAACAACGTATAAGTATTGATTACAAAAGAAAAAAAAATTATACAATCATCGGTCATTTACATTGGATTAATTTTAACGGGATTATTGCCATACTAGCACTTTGCCCGTGACTTTATCCGCGTTGATTTCCGTACAAAAATGAATTACTTAGGTTTTTATCGAAATAAAATTATTTTATTCTTAAATAGCCTATGTTACTCGCAAAGACTGTATCATTCTATGTGTAAAAGGTTTTTTTGAAATTGGACTAGTGGTTCCAGTTTACCTTCTTCAAACAAACAGAGTCACAAACCTAATCTAACAAAAAAGTTAATATATTTAACAGTATAGATTTGTCGTTGCTTGTTTCTGATATTTCGGCACATACAATAGGTTAACAAAACTTAACATAATGTATTGTTTTCTAAAGTTTACGCGAACACTACACATTGAAATGAAACAACTTGTACGGATCTACTCGCGTTTATTTTACACATTAGTTTTGATTAATGTTTATCCTGACGTTTCGAACCCTTTGCAGGGTCCGTGGTCACAGGGAGACTGAGGTGTTCGTCGTCTCATAATTAGTTAGTAGCTTGTATAACCTCATTTAAATTTAATCAGGTGCGTTCCGTTTTACGCAGAAAGAGCTTACAGTATCTTTTGGTCTGGCAGTATGGTGTTGAGGCTGGGATTTAAAATTTTGTATGATGGGATCCCAGGCTGGTGGTAGATTCCAACCATCTTCTCTATTAAAATTAGGATGTTTTTTTAATTTCAATAGCCTCGCGTATCATCATAGGGATGAATCGTTGTTCTCTAGCGAGTATTTGTGGTTTATCAAATCTGATGTAATGGTTGGGACCCTCAAGGGAATGTTCGCATACTGCAGACATATTTTCGCGCCTATGCTTGACGTGACCACGGACCCTGCAAAAGGTTCGAAACGTCAGGATAAACATTAATTAAAATATGTGTAAAATAAACGCGAGTAGATTCGTAAAAGTTGTTTCATTTTAACATAATGTGTTTTAGATTGTATACAATTTGGTATTCCAGACAAACTTCGAAGTTCCAAATTTAACAGACCAATTAAACATTTCTATGCTTAAAGAAAATGAGATCTAATATGTTGGTTATAAAAAAAATACTTTAACTGAATTTTAGGATAACACTTAAATTCGCAATGATGACAATCATTGAAAAAAAACTAGAAAAAAGTTTTTAGAAGCAGCATTATTTAATAAATAATTGTGAGATAACATCACATACATTGTTCAGATCCCAAGGTAAGTAGCTAAAGCACTCGTTTAATGGAAATAAGAAACAACGACGGCACCACAACCACCCAGACCCAACACAATATCGAAAAGTCGTTTTCGACATTGACCCGACCGGGAATCGAACCCGGGACTTCAGAGTTAGCGCCGCCCATAGTCCGGCGTGCAAGCCTCTCGGCTACGGATGTCGCTGTCATAGTTCAACAGTGTTATTTCTGCATTTTGTTCACAATAACCCATCCAGACTATGCAAGAAGGTTCCAGAACATGCCGCAGCTCACCTGGAAGTAGTTCTGCGTCTGCTGCTTCTGCCGCATCTGCCTCTCCAACTCCTCCACGGTGCACACATTCTTGAGGGTCTGAACGGGCTGGGGACAAACGGCATAGTTGATTTAATGTTTCTGCGGTGATAAGGGTGTTGGTGTATGTTGTATGAAAGTGTTTGTTACATGTTGTATAAAAATGGTTATGTTATTATTTTTTTATTATTGTATAAGAATAACAACAGCCAACTTAATGCTATTACAAATGATCTTAGAGCTTAAGCTAAATTAGGCCAATTATGTTATTATTATATATTTTATAAAAGTAGTTATGTTACATAGCACAAAGGTGTGTGTTAATGTTACATGTTGTATAAAGTGGTTATGTTACTAATATATTATTGTATATTTTATTGTAAAAGAATAACAACAGCCAACTTAATGCTATTACAAATGATCTTAGAGCCTAAGCTAAATTAGTCCAATTATCTTTATATATATAAATCTTCTGTACGTGGTGTGTATGTTATTGAACTCCTTCTAAACGGCTGGACCGATTTTTATTAATTTTTAAGTGTGATCAAGTGGATTCGAGAATGGTTTAGATTTACAATTGGACCCGGTAGGTGGCGCTGTTATAAGGTTAATATGAATATAAAAGTAGTTATGTTACATAATGTATCATGTTATCGTGCTCAGTGGCGTGCACTTCGAGGCCTATGTCCAGCAGGGACGTGTGTTAGGTGATGATGATGATGATGATGATGTATCGAAGAATATGCGTTTATGTTACAAGTCTTACAAAGGATGTTCGATAGTTACATGTTGTATAGTATAAAGGATGTGCGTTGATGTTATATATATATATATATATATATAATCTGAATCTCAGAAACGGTTCCAACGATTTTCATGAAATTTAGTATACAGGGGGTTTCGGGGGCGATAAATCGATCTAGCTAACTCTATCTAGATTTTAACCGCCTCTGTGGTCTAGTGGCCAAGACCACCGGTTTAGACCCAGAGGTCCCGGTTTCGATTCCCAGCGGGGGGTACATGTTTGTGTACTCGGTTTGGTTGGTGGTAGGGCTTGTTTGTCCGCCTGGCTAGCTACCACCATCTTATCTAAATATGTCGCCATAACATCAATGTTTGTAGCATTGTTGTGTTCCGGCAGCTAGAGATAAGATAGCCAGTGCCTCACTAGTTGAGGATCCCGGGTGAAGTGCGCTTCCATCATTGGCCTTATCACTTAACATCAGGTGAAATCATAGCACTGTGCTTACCCGTAAATATAATAAAAAACAAAAAAGGCTAGGTTTCAGTTTTAGAAAACATTAAAAAAAATAACGAGCTTTGCTCGGTCATCCAGGTAGTATATAAAGCGTTGTACCGTGAGGGGCGCCGTGTGCCGCCACACGCTGGAGCCGAGCGCGCGCGACACCGGCGTCGACGCCTCGTGCAGCACCAGCTGGGAGAGTGAATCCTCTGCGCGAAGGTACAAATTCAAAATTCAAAACATTTATTCAGTTTAGGCTACAAGAAATAATAATTTCAAATTGGCACTTTGCTATAACTGTTGGATAGATGTCACAAAATTCAATGGTTACGTCAGTCTTCCCGGTAGCATAATGGACAGTGCAGCCGCCCGGATTGTGGAAGACCCAGATTCGCTTCTTGACTGGGTCGGATAGGCATTAGGCGCACTGACCGCTATGCTACCGGGAAGGCTGACGTAAGCGCTGAATTTTGTCACTGCTTTTTAATAATTTTTTCACTGTATTTTATAAAATTTTATAAATATTTAATTTAGTTTCAGTGCAGCTATTAGCACTTGAAAATAAAAAGTTAAACTAAATGAATGAATATATCACCAGTTCGGATTTTGGGAGAGCCTTCAACCGAGAAGAGCTGGCAATAAACTCGGTCAGCTTTTTATTTTTCTACATCTTTTCAACCATGTTGCAATCATGTCAATATACATGCGGAAAACGGGAACTGGTAACCTACGGCAGCCGAGAAAACTCCGATGTCATCATCGGCTGCGACGCGAACGCGCATCACGTCGTTTGGGGCAGCTCAGACACCAATGAAAGGGGGGAGAAGCTTCTGGAATATCTGGTAAGTTCACCCATGCAATTACTTAACAAAGGTAGCAAGCCTACTTTTTTCAACGCCCGCAGGGCACAGGTGATCGACATAACCATTGCTAACAATAGAGCGGTAAGGAACATCACAAACTGGCATGTGTCGGATGAGATCTCCCTTTCCGATCATAACTACATATGCTTTAGGTACAGACTAGGTGAAACCATAGAAACTGTGCGTAGAAAGAACCCTAGGAACACTAACTGGGAGGGCTTCAAAAAGGACCTAAGGATGGAGCTGGATGGTCCTAGCTGTAAACTAAACTCAGTCTTGGACATAGAGTTTGAAGCTGACAGAATTACAGAAGCACTGATGACGGCCTGGCAAAATAACTGTCCAGAGACGAAATCAGTGGCAAAGAGGGTACCATGGTGGAACCCGGAGCTGGCTCGAATTAGCTATTCGAGCCAGTATCTCTGGCTCGATATGGCTATTGCACGAACAACCGGAGGATGCCCGCAAGGAGGGGTTCTCTCGCCTCTTCTGTGGAGCCTTGTGGTTAATTCAATTGTAGTAAGGCTGAATAAATGACCATTCTATACGGTTGGTTATACGGATGACCTGGTCAACTCAGTCAGTGGGAAATTTTCCTCTCCGGTATCGGGGTTAATGCAACGTGCCCTGGGTCTGCTAGAGGAGTGGTGCAATGCCCATCACCTCTCTGTAAACCCGGGGAAAACAACAGCCATCCCCTTTACAAGAATGAGAAACACTACGGGACTGGGTAACCTAACACTCTATGGCACCCGGCTCTCTTGGTCCAAAGAAGTGAAATATCTAGGTGTAACGCTGGATAGAGAACTTACATGGAAACAGCATGTGGACACAACCGTAGCCAAGGCTTACAAAGTCTTTGGCATGTGTCGGTCTACATATGGCAAGATGTGGGGGCTCAACCCCCAAATCATTACGATGGTGAGACCGATCCTCACATGGCATCATCGTCTGGTGGCCCAGAACCAGGCTGAAGATCTATAAGAATGCTCTTAGCAAACTTCAGAGAACAGCTTGTCTGGCAATCACTGGTGCCTTTCGAACCACTCCAACGGCAGCGCTGGAAGTCCTCACAGACCTTTCACCCTTGCACATTGTGATAGAAACAGAGGCAAAGAAAGCGCTACATAGACTAAAGGTGGCCGGACTATGGGACGCATCTAAACCTCTGACCAGGCACACAAAATGGGATCCAAGTGACAATCTTGACAGGGTCATGGAAATGGGGTGCAATAAAATATCCCCCATATTCATGTTCGAAAAGAAACTTTCGCAATTCTCCTATGCGCAAAGCAGAATATAGAGTTAGCTGTGAAAAAGCGAAATATATTCATCCTGAGTGACAGCAAAGCCGCGCTCAAGTCACTCATATCGTCCCTAATCGACTCTGGCCTTGTTCTAGAAACCACAAAAACTCTAAACAAGCTAGGTGAACATAACAAGGTGCGATTGATCTGGGTCTCAGGCCATATGAGACTCCACGGCAACGAGATGGCGGATGCACTCGCCAGGGAGGGCTCGGAGACCCAGCTCAATGGTCCTGAGCCGTTTGTGGCACTTGCACCAAGTACCATTAACAAGGCCTTAAAAGATTACATCGAAAATAGGCACGGCATCGAATGGAGAGAGCAGCCGGGTATGAAACATTCCAAATCCTTCCTTGGCGAAAACGCCTTAGGACGGAGTAAGATCATATGCGGAGGCGGTAGAAGGCAGGCCCAACTAACCATCGGTGCCTTGACAAGGCACTATGCCACAAAACAAATGCTTCACAGAATGCACCTTTCAACAAGTAGTTTGTGTAGGGCGTGTGGAGAGGAAACGGAGTCAATGCAGCACCTACTGTGTGACTGCGACTCTCTGGCTAGGAAAAGAATGGGACTTCTGGGGTCGGCCTATACGAAACCGGAGGACTTCATTCTCTTCGCCCTTAAGGACGTTGCCAAACTTATGGCATCTATCTTTACAGAGGAAGAAGAGGAAGGATGGGGTTGCACAAAAGATCCCGATGGGTCGAAGTGTTACTGCAAGAGGGAAACCTCGGCAGGTCCTACTAAGATAAGATAAGATAAGATACATGCGGATAACTTGATTTGGTTGGTGGTAGGGCTTATTTGTCCACCTGGCTAGCTGCTACCATCTTATCTAAATGTGTTGCCATAACATCCATGTTTTAGCATTGTTGTGTTCTGGCTGCCAGGTGTAAGATAGCCAGTGCCTCAGTAGTTGCGCGGTTTGACTTTCGGCCTTAACACAAACATTTTATCCCCTGCTGGGAATCGAACCCGGGACCTGGAATGATATACAGGCTTCTGTAACTGAATGTATGGGACACAGAACGAGCCCGGTACTGACCCAGCTGATGGTTAATATCGTCGATGCTGTGGTGCCGCCGGCTGCTCTCAAGCTGTTCGGCCAGGTGCTCATGTTCCACCTCCCAGTCGAACTCCTCGGCTGCAAGCAAATAAAAGTAAGCCAAGAGTTCAAATCAAATTATTTATTGCTGTAATGGAGGCGCAGTGGTTAACGCGCTTTAGAAGGCACGTAAAGCCGTTGGTCCCAGCTGCATTAGCAGTCGTTAACAATCCACACTGGGCCCGCATGGTGGTATATGGCTCGTACTCCCTGTGGTGTAAAAATCCATGAGGAAGGCTTGTGCACCAGCAGTGGGCACATAAAATTAGCTGGTGATGATATTGCTTTCATGTGGTTAAATAATATATTTTATGTACCATAAAGTAAAATAAATTGAAATGCTAGTTGTGAACTCCTGTTCAATGCCTTCATATTATAGTTAAGACAGTCAGTTCGACGAGTGGTTGGTACACCGGTTTTCATGGCGTCGCTATATCTGAGGTCCCGGGTTCGGTCCCCGGTCGGGTCAATTCAGAAATTATTGTTTTTCTAAATCGTCTCGGGTCTGGGTATTTTCTATGTGTAATAAGTGTGTATTTTAAGTATTTTAAGTATGTTTATCCATTGTCTAGTAACCATTTAACAAGTTTCATAACGAAGTTTCTCTTGGGCTAGATAATGGTGTGAGTGTAGGAAAGTGTATTTAGTTTAGTTTATATACAAAAACACAAATGTTGCAAAAGTTTCCACGAGCAGGATTTGAACCTGCACCCTTCTGACATACCGGGCCAGGTGCTCTTCCAATTGAGCTATCGTGGTTCTAACCAGCCCGCCGAAATTATTCAACACTATTTACTTTTTACTTTGAAAGCCAAAGGCACCCATTCAATGTCAACAACTACCGTCATTAACACCCGATCATAATATTTAAACTTTTTTTTATTACATGTAGCTCGATAAATGACTCCACTCCACCTGATGTTTAGTGGAAATGGAGTACAGGTGCAGTGTGAAAACAAGGCAGCATCAGTCACCCTGCCGGCCCACAAGGTGCCTCTTCACGCCTCGTTTGAAGGACCCCATGTCATAGAAAGGAGGGAAAACGTGTGCTGGTAGACTATTCCATCTTTTGGAAGTGCAACAAAGAAACGAGTCACCAAATTTCTTTGTGCGCGATGGAATGTTTGAGACAGTACAGGGGTGACTCCGGAGAGCAGCACACGTACTCCTATGAAGGAAGGGAGGTGAGATAAGGTCAAAGAGAAGACTTAAAATACTTACAGTCCTGACCAAACGTCTCATCGTTGAGGGCATCATACTCGTCCTCTGAAGGCTCCCCGCCCCCTTCATCGTCATTTACGTTCTGAAACCAACGCATTGCACTTTCAATTCATATACTCTTAATAAAAATCATTATTATCCCATATATTATCAACTAATATTAATGTAATGTAACATGTAATCAAATAAATAAACAAGATTACTACTACACTGTTATGGTTATTATGACCAGTAGACAAGTTCCATGATTATTTAAACTAAACACCTATAATGAACATTTTATTTTATCATGTCATTTCAAAATATTTTAGGCACCAGTAACAACATGCACAGGAAGTTATGAATTGTTTATTGACAATATTGTCACTAGGAAATAATTGAACTTGATTTTATACTACACTCAGAAATTCTCATAAATACTGTCTAAGCTATTGACACAAAGCTTAGAAAAAGGATAACTAGTTATGTATAGCATGATACAGATAGTTATTTCAATTGCCTGCCTGATAATTTATAAGGATTTGATTGTTAATTAATGTTACGTCATTAAGCTCCCAACAATTGTTTAATTCCTTCATCATCATCATCATTTTATGTCCCCACTGCTGGAACAAGAGCCTTCCCAGGGAGAACAGGCCATAAACCACAACGCAGGCTTGGTGCCGATTGGTGGTTGATAACAACTGCAAATGCACCTGGGACCAACGGCTTTATGTGCCTTCTGAAGCATGGCGGAGCTTGAGATGATACATTTTTGGTCACCTATCCAATGACCGGCCTTTGAGAAGTTACCCGTAAATATTAAAAAATAATAATAATAATAATACTGCAACATGTTTAAACAAATAAATATTTTTGTATGTATTATCAACATGGAGAAAGGTTTAAACAACACAAATGTTGAAAAAATTTCCACGAGCAGGATTTGAACCTGCACCCTTCTGACATACCGGGTCAGGTGCTTGGTGCAAACAAAATTTGCGTTAAAATTATATAAACAAAACAAAAACATTTTATGGAGAAAGGTGTTAATAGCTGCAATCAAGTCTTTTGACTAACACTATTATCAAACCTACAAAACTATTACACTATGTTACAAACAGCTACACATTCAAAAACAGCTTTTTATAATTATGAAAGTGTCATTGTCGCTTGGTTGGGGGGTGTGTGTATTGGTTATAGGAGGATATCAACATGCTGAATGCAACAAAATTCAGTCACAATAGAAACTCATATTATGTCCGTCAGTCACTTGGAGCTTTAAAGTGATAAGGGTTTGAATATAAAACAAAACAATTACGACACAATATCTTTCGAAATATACATACATACATGTTTCACAACTGTTGTTAATAGTCTAGACTCTAACCAATGTAGATTAGTGATATGTTGCTTGCATAGAAAATAACCTTACATAGCAGTGTCAACAACTGCTATATGCAACAACTGTAAATAACCTGTAACAGCTGGAGTAATTAATAAATATACAGCATCTGATGTTGTCACCAAAGAAATGATTCACAGATTAAATGTGTACCCCATAAATTTCGGAGAAATTACTTACTAGGTATCATAAGTTTTTCTCAACTAAAGACATAGAATATCTACTGTCGATGTTAATAAAACATTGGCATATTCTCGAATCGATGTAAACACGCAGATACATGCTATCTTGATACAAACAAGTGACATATACATATTACCAATTCTGTTGACCAGTTGCATGCAAACCTCATTAATATTTCACGGTATTTGTAATGTTTAGATGCGAAAATATGATGGTAGTAAGAAAAATATAATTCACTATTAGGTTAAATCATAGAAATGCATGCGTAATGTGGAGGGAAAAGCCTGTACATAGCAAACCTACATAGCAGGCTGGCACTTTGCGAATACACGATATATTACACTTCATCAGACGAAAATCATGTTCAAATGCGTCTAACTGCGCGTCAACTCACCGATGACGAAGTATCGAAGCCGAAGAATGAATCTGCCATTGGATTTTTTCATAAATCATGGACAAAATCGACATGACTTGTCACGCTACATATGTCGCAACGACGATGGCCGCCATTACTGACTTGCTTGACGTTTTCGTTTTGACAAAGAGAATAAATATTTATGAGTGTTCAAAGAGAATACAACAAGACGTCTAAAGGTTATCGGACACATATCGGAATTTTCGGAACAATGGTTGTTAATGCGTTAACATATCTTATTGCCAATAAAATATAAAAGTGGTGTCAAATTTGTACTCATCTTACACTGCTATTACTGTAGAGCATAAGAATAAGAATATTTATTAGCATTGTGAATGAAAATATGTTATCATGTTAACTGAAGCTGTGATATAGAGCCACTTTCCAGTCTTTCGTTTGTTCGTTCTCTAGATATCAGCTTTTCTTGCTAGGTATATCTACCTTAACTTAATAATGAGAAAGCTTGTCTTTAGTAGGTTTTAAGCATGTTTTAGTCACTAAGAAGCAGAGCTCGATACCGTTACCAAAATCCCACTGTAAGTATAAGGTAAGTACGGTAAGTAACAAATTACAAAAACACAATGTTGAAAAAATTTCCACGAGCAGGATTTGAACCTGCACCCTTCTGACATACTGCTCTCAAAATTGAGCTATCGAGGTTTTAACCAGCCCGCCGAAATTATTCAACACTATTTACTTTTTTACTTTGAAAGCCAAAGGCGCCCATTCGGCGGGCTGCTCAATTGGGAGAGCACCTGACCCGGTGGAAATTTTTTCAACATTTGTGTTTTTGTAATTTGTTTCGCAACAAAATTTGCGTTAAAATTATATAAAACAAAACAAAAACGGTAAGTAGCATTTGTTAAAGGTTTAAAAAATGAAAAAAAAAAACTATGTAAATATCTCTATATTTCATAGATTTCAACTATAAATAAAAACAATATTTTTACATTTAAATGTTACCAACATGACTTGCCAGTCCCCAGATAAAATATAATTATTATAAAAACATACAAAATTCACTAAATTAACAAATAAGACCGCACTGCATTTCCATATTATCACAGATTAGCTATTGGAATATTATGTCTCGAAAATTCAACAACAAACAAAACTTACCTACTAAGATATGAGTAAGTGTATTTTTGATCAACAACGCCAATGTTTTTTATTCAAGCAAAAGGATACTTTAAAACATGATTGTGATAAGTCATTGTACATTTCGGTATCCCATGCTATATTAAATACCTAGTTCAAATTCTTACAGGTAACAATAGGCCAATTTTATTGAAACTTTTTATGCTTAGGGAAAATAAAAATATTTGAATAAAAAAACGTTTGAGTAACTGAATTTTAACGTTTTAAAATCCATTATATAAAATTTCAGATCGCAATAAAACAGTTGTACAAATGGTTTTTTTAACGTTTTATATTAACTGTCAACATCTCTGTATTTCCCGTAAGCATATAAAGTTTCATTAAAATCGGGTTTTAAAAAATAGAGCTTTAAAGTTTGTGTGTGATAAATTAATAATAACATTTTAAAAGTTTGTTCTATTAATTTTATATGATTTGAAACTTTCCATAAAATCGCTCTTAATCTAATGCTGACTGTACAATGAACACACGCCTGCACATCCACCTATCCAAAACAGTCCAATATCCGCAATAGACGGCATATGGTTGAACATTTATTGAAGAAATTTGATAGTTTTGGATAGTCTGATGAGAGGCGTTTGTTTATCCCATTTGCAATTAGGTCTTATTATTTAAAGTTTAGCTTCAACTTCGCAAATATCTTCGAAAAACTTGAAGTTGGCATAATCTTCATTATGGACGAGTCTCATTTCTTCGTCTATAATTAATGTCATCTTGCCTGTGTGTGTATAAGGCTTCCATTCCAGGCTCTGTCTACTCCATGTTGGTTTACTGGGAAAGAATTACATAAATAACACTCTCACGTCCTTCTCCCAATAAGAGGAAGAGAGAGCATCGAAATGAACAATTTTAAATGTACTCGCCGTTAGTGACATCAACGCCTCATTTTGCATAAATGAAGTAGGGTTCCGAAATGGAAAAGAAATAATGTGTTTCTTATACACACGTCTGCATGGCAGACTACTGTCTTTCCTCAATAGACTGAACTATAAGGTTGAACGTTTATTGAAGAAATTTGTCAATTTTGGATAGGTCGTGCAGGCGTCCAGTTATAGCAATTGGCAATTGTAAATCCGGCTCGTAGGACCATAATTTCTATTTTTTTTAATAATAACACTTTTACATGATTCATTCAAAGATGTGGACATTGTTAACGGATTAAGGATCCTTTGGCTTACAAAGTAAGAGGCGAAAGTTTGATAATTTGGCACGGGTCGGACAGAGCTAACGTGGAAAAAATTAATTGATTCTTTTTCCGAATTAACTATAAGTATTAACCAAATAAAATAAAAATAAGTAAAAGAAAATCTATGAGAATAATAAACATGGTAAAAATCCCATTAATAATTACTCTAATGCAGGCATGATAGTTTTAATAAAAAGTTATAATTATAACTTAAGAAAACAGCCGAGAAACTTACCCATATTTGGCGAAATTACACCAAGCCTCACTGAAGAAATCAACAACTTTCATATCCCTTTCTGTGCATTTCTTTGCTTTACTTTCCTTGTAGAACTGATATTGTATAGAGTCACCATGAGTAGTGCCTTTCAAGTTTAAAGTTTTCATTACATTAATATTCATGTTACCAACAAAATGGAAATTGTAAAAAAAGGATTGATCATTATTTTTCGCAATCAACTCTGCGATTGCCACAATATCTCTATGGAAGAACGCGTCAGATATAAGCCTCACATATTCATATTTTGTAGAATCACCCACTTCTTTATCTTTGAAATAGTGGTGTTGAATCGCTTTCGCAATTTTCCCGACTTTAGGATTAGATTCTTCAAGATACAAAGAGCGTGGTACAAAATATTTAAAATCATCTAAATCATAGACAATATCGCCATTAGCATTTTTCACAACAAACACAGCACCTTCTAACATGTTCGAACCAGTTATGGTTGGTACTTTAGAAAATTTGTTTTTACGCATTTTCTCTTTCGGATGTTCTGAAGTGTAGCGTTGTACTCCTTCGAATTCCTTCTCAACCACAGGCATGAACACCGGGTTTAAAACGAACGGATGCTTCGCCATTTCCGCTGAAATGGTTGCTGTAACCAAATCCTCGATCGGTACACTGATAAAAAAGTCATACAAACATCTTTTATCTTTCGTCTCCTTCCCGAGTAGTGAAGCGACATGGCTGGCAACACTAACATGATCTTGTATAACGAAAAACACATCAGCAATATGGTTACCGGATTGAGCTATCAATTTGTCGAACAGTCCCATAGTCATTTCGGATGTCAAAAACGAGGTTGCTATAGCAGCCCCTGCACTTTCTCCAAACACTGTTATGTTATTGGCATCTCCATTAAAGTTATATATATTGTTCCTCACCCATTGTAAAGCCATAGCACAGTCTTTCATGCCAGCATTCCCTGGTGCTTCTGGTATATCCAAGCTTAAAAACCCTAATACATTTAATCGATAATTGATTGTAACTAAAATAACGTTGTGCTGTAGAAAATAATCTGGTTTGTAGTAATCTGCATAGCCTATTAGTAATCTTCCACCATGTATGAAAAATAAAACTGGTAGTTTTTCTAGTTTTTTATATGGCAAACTTGGCGTGTAAACGTTGAGGTATAGACAATCTTCGGATCCTTCGAAGCCTTTGGTAGATAATGGGTTAAGTTGTGCGCATTTGTTGCCAGGCTTTGTACAATCTCTGGTGGTAGACCAGGTGTCCGGTGGCTGTGGGTTCTGGAAAGAGTTATTGGTTGTTAGCTTAGTACACACGTCTGCACATCAACTTACCACAAACTGTCATATTTCCTTAATAGACTTTGAACTTTATGCCATAATATTATGGTTGAAAATGCTTCAATACATTTTGACAGTTTTGGGTAGGCTGATGTACAGGCGTCTGTACAAATATAGAAAGTTATTTTAGTAGATAACTTAATACATATTAATATTAAGACTCGATTTATAAGATTTTTTAGAATAAAAAAACTTTTATATATTTGGCGCATATTTTATTTTATTAAATGAATTAAATGTTTGATGTTTTCAGGGTTGTAGACTATTGATTTTAAACCTTAGACTTTATAGCCTAATGCTTTAAAGCTTAAGTCCAGCCTTAATAATTTTTTTATATGTTTTAATAAGCCTAAAACAAACCATAGAAGTCAGTAGCCATAACAACAATACTGCTGTGTTACCACAATAAAAAAAAACATTCTCAGAAGTTGACAATTCCATGTCAAATGCGCTTAACATACCATCATTTAAGATGAAGGAAAAAACTTCCCCAATGTGAAATTTAAAAACACAAAAAACAATAATATTAGGGAATAAGGGTTCTTAAGAGCTTACATAGTATCTCATATAAACTTACTCTAAACCTAAGCTCTCCAACTGGAGGTTTAGCATATGGAATGCCTTCAAAGCTATTATATTTCATGCCATTAAATGCTTTCAATACTTTCCCTCTTAAGGGACCTTGGTTGATGTTTACTTCACAAAACATAATTGTAATCTGAAACAATATAATTATTATCAGTCAAAAGGTTAAAGGGATGCAAGATAACTTTAGCGCATCATAACTTTCGTAAGGACATATGATTCTCAAAATGGAATCTTCTGGTAGACCAGTATAGCATTTCTACTGTTTACATATTTTTAATAATAATATATTTATTTGGTTTTGGTAATTCTTTTTTGTTTAGCTGTTTTTTGTGTATTATTTTATTTTGTTGTTGTTGTTGTTGTTGTTGTACAAACCGTATTAATAGAGGAACTTTATTTGTTTAAGTAATTGTATTGTATTATTATTCATATTTTATGATTCGTATCTTGTAACTGTGCCAAAGATAAATAAATTTTAAATGCCCTGATAAGTATCCAAATTAAGGTTTTATCCATCCAGGTTTATCCACCATTTAATCTTATTCACAGGATTATGATTAAAACTGCACAGGCCACAGGCACAGGTTGAACTGAGGAATTTGTTTCTTTTAAAAGTTAGTTGGAAAATAATTTTTAACAATATTGCATAAAAAAATATGAATGAATGAATGAAATTAATTAACTTAAATAATGAAATAATTCCAGCATGACACAATTTTTAATATTATTAAATGGCACTGAAACAAATTTACAATCACCTAAAACACTATCAGAAATCACATACCTCCCTACATAAAATTCTGCATTTATTTCAGTCATCATGATTTGAGGTACAGATTACAAATAACATTTTTGGTGGAAGATGGTAATCTATTGCTTACTAAAAGTTTATGCAAACACAATACATAATACAATCACCTTATGCAGATTTACTTCATGTACCTTACATTTTAATTAAACTTCATATTTGGACCTTTGAACCCTGTGTCTGTGGACCCCTTAGTGAGGCTTAGTGTGGGAGACTCGAGGACCTCAAGGTATTCCTAATTGAGTAGCATACATTTGTTTTGTTGGATTTGTTTTGTTTTAAACAAAAAAAGCTATCTGCATCTTTTTTTTTTCAGTGTTTAAACCTACATGGTTAGCTGTAAAATAGAATCCCAGACTGTAATTTTGTTTTTTTTTTTATTTAATATTTCATAGTGTAGGTTTAATGTATTCTAAGATTTCTTCAATAGGGATTTATGTTCTCTTAAAAAACTTAAAAACATAGTCTTTAGCTAGATAAGGCATCTTTATCTTCATGTTTTATCACATAATACTTTTAATAGTCCTGTAAAGATAGCAGATAGTATATCTTTTTGTTACCTAGGTAGGTAGTTTCCTGTGACTGCAATAATAGAAGAATAGGTACTTACATTATATGTATTAGTTCTGAAAACAATAATATTTGTACAGCTGTTTAGATGTTCAAACCAATTATAATTAAAACTCTAAGTATGTACATACGTAATAGCTAATTAATTACAAATAATTTTAATTCCTTCAAACTAACTTTACTATTTACGTAACTTTTTTTACTGATTTTTCTATTTTGTGAAAGCGAAAGGCTAGCCCATACAGCCTAGACCAGTCTTTCCCAACGTGGGCGATAACGCCCCCTTGTGGGCGCTGCAGGCCTAAAGGGGGGCGGTAAGAGACCCAGAAAAAAAAGGGGGCGTTGTGTAGGGCTTTGGGGTTGATTTATAATTTCATCTACCTAGCTAGGAAGACTCTTAGACACCGACTGAGCTCTCGACTCTCGACTACATCTTGTGAACATCAACTAATATTAATTAAGATATAGCTCAAACTCGGTTCGATATAATAGACCGCGGGCAATCATGTTTTAACAAGTTTTTGTTAAATAATCCGATTTGTACATTCCTGTATCAATCGGCTGGTTCTATAATACTTGTTCTTGCTTGTCGAGTACGATTGGGCGTCGAATGAGATAAACGAGTTTATGCACGTTTGTCTTATTCCTGTTGGTGCGTGCTGCTTATGCAATCCTATATAAACGACGTAAATTTATTTTATTTTCATTTGCGGTTTCGCGCTTAATAGATAAGCAGTACTTGATTTCAACACTTACGTATTTTTCAAAACAAAACAATGTCGGAAGTAAAAAAGAAGAGACGGCAATACTCTGCGAAATATATTAAATTTGGATTTATTGAAAATCCCACAAACCCGTCGTCGCCTTTGTGTCTTCTATGTCTAAAAACATTTTCAAACGAAGCAATGAAGCCTTCAAGACTGCAAGATCATTTGAATAAAATGCATCCAGATAAGAAAGACAAGAATGTAGCATATTTTCAAGACCTAGAGAAAAAGCATAATACTCAGCCAAGTGTATCAAAACTATTTTCGGCGGCTGCTAAGCAAGATGACGACGGACTTCGAGCTTCGTACAATATCTCTTTGTTAATTGCTCAAAAAGGCAAACCACACAACATCGGAGAAGAGTTAATTTTGCCAGCAATAAAGGAAGTAATAACTACTGTGCTTCATAAACCGGCTGCAAATATTATCCGAAAAATTCCTTTGAGTAATAATTCTGTGCAAAGACGAATTGATGAAATGGCTGAAAACATTGAAGAATCATTGTGCAATCATCTGAGGACTAGTCAATTCTCAATTCAGCTCGATGAGTCCACTTTACCAACTAATGAAGCGTTGTTGCTATCTTACGTGAGGTTTATTAAAGATGAGAAAATACGTGAAGAACTATTGTTTGCCAGAAATTTGGAAACAGATACAAAAGGCGAAACCATATTCAATACATTGGAAAAGTTTTGTGAAGAGAAAGAGATTCCTTTGAAAAATATTATATCAGTTGCTACGGATGGCGCTCCGGCTATGACAGGGCGCCATAAAGGCTTCATAGCGTACTTAAAGAATAAAATTCCAGATGTCCTTGCTATACATTGCGTTATTCATAGACAACATTTGGTTGCTAGAAACTTAAGTGAACGACTATTTCAATCACTGCAATATGTCATCAAAGCAGTCAATAAAATCCGTAGCAGCTCTTTGAATGGTAGATTATTTCATCAGCTTTGTGTTACTAATGACGAAGATTTCAATCGTTTGTTGCTTCATACTGAAGTTCGTTGGCTGTCAAGAGCCAATTGTCTGATTCGATTTTACAACCTGTTTGACTCTGTGATAGAGTTCTTGGAAACTAAAGATACAGAACTGCGCAACAAGCTCATAACATCAAAGAATGATATAGCTTACATGACAGACCTGTATAAATTGTTCAACGACATGAACCTCCAACTGCAAGGCGATGAACTAAATTTAATTAAAACAAAAAATGTCGTTGCTGCTTTCGCAGCCAAACTGCTTCTGCACAAAAAGAATATGGGCAGACGTGAGTTTCACAATTTTCCGAATTTATCAGTATCCTGCAGTAACGACGACTTGTTTGCCTACTGCCAACATTTGGAAAACCTCCACATTGACTTCACCGAACGATACCAGGACATTTTAAACTTGGAAATACCAGACTGGGTGTTGGATCCGTTTTCAAATGTCAACACAGCAATGTCACCTCAGCTGGAAGAAGAACTTATAGAATTGACAACAAACGAAGAAATAAAAATCAAGTTCAAAAATGGATATCATGAATTTTGGCTACAAAAACCGATCCCGCAATTGTACCCTGGATTGTGGTTAATTGTTCAACGATTCTTGATAGCATTCCCATCGTCATATTTGTGTGAACGTGGATTTAGTGCTGTGGCAACGCTGCTTACTAAAAAGAGAAATCGTTTGCGTGTTACCGAACGTGGCGACTTGCGGCTGTTTTTGAGTAAATTGGAACCTGATATCAACAAACTTATTGAACAGCATCAGATTCAACCTTCACATTAGTTTTTATATAAGAATTGATTATGTTTGTTTTATTTTCAATAAAAGATACTCTGTCCGAATACTATAAAGTTGCGTTTCAATAATCAGTTATAAGTACTTAGCGGTTTTTAAGTATGTTTAAAAAGGGGGGCGTTAAAAAATAATTTATTCTTAAAGTGGGCAGTAGACAAAAAAAGGTTGGGAACCCCTGGCCTAGACCTAAGATATTTCTTTTTTCATTTGAAAGTTTATAACGTATACCCAGTTAATATATACATAGTGGTCATCTGCCCGCTTCGCTGTGCGAATATAATGGATCAATAATTGCTAGTTTGTAAACTTAGTTTTTTTTATTTTGTGTTTTTTTTTACATGTTGTGGTTGTCTTCTATAATTTTGTGTTTATTTGAAATGGAAAGTGTCCTGCTATGATATTTTTCATTTCCAATATTTTTGACGCTGTAAGGGAGAAAAGAGCTGGATGGACACTTGCTGAGTTTTTGCCGGTTCTTCTCAGTACAAGATCTCCCGCCCAGAGTAGACTTACGAACCGATGGTATAGCGACATTCACAAGAGCTACTTGTAGCCTAAACTGAATAAATGATTGTGAAATTTGAATTTTGATTTTTTTTTATTTGCACAATCGCATGTTCAAGATCGGTCAAGTCGTTCTTGAGTTAAAAGTGGACATACAGACACAGACAAAAATTTCAAAAATCGTAGAATTGGTGTCAGTGAGTCATAAAATGAATATTTATCCCAAAATTTGTCAGATAAATTGCAAGTACACACAGTGCCTGCAGATTTATATAGTAGTATAGATATACCCGTAATTATACTAAAGTAACAGCAAGGAGAATTGAAAACTAATTAAATTAATACATAAACATTAAACTTTAGCCATAGTGTAATTTTTTTTGGTAGATTTAATTTACTTCTAATGGTAGCACCGCGTAAAGCGCGGAATTTAAATTCACAAAAAGTTATAGTGGGATTTGATAATTTTAACCGGCTTCAAAAAAAGGAGGAGGTTCTCTCAATTCGACTGTATTTTTTTTTTATGTTTGTTACCTCAGAACTCAGAACTTGTGTGTATCGATTTTGATGATTCTTTCTTTATGAAGTAAGTCAACTATTAAATTTTGCTATTTGGTAGAGAAAACTACCTTAGAGAAAAATTATCTACTTTAAAAACTTTTATAGTTATTATCCATTTATTTATTTATACAGTAAGTCCACTAAGTCGACACAAATATTATGTAGTAAATTATAGATTCGTTCAAATAGTAGCGGCAATTGAAATTTACATAGCCCTGAAAGTGGGCGTATGTCAATGAATAATATTTATTGGTAATACACACATTAAAAAAAATATAGAAAATAAAAATATCAACTAAAAATACAACCTAAGTGTAACATATAATATGTGCCGAGTCAACCAAAGGGCTCCGACTCAGTTTTTTTGTTGCATCGCGTATAAAATTTAATTATAATAACAAACTGCCTGGTACTAAAATCCTATACTTTTAAATAATAAATATTAAAAGACAAAAATTTGCATAGTGCTGGTATAGTACATAAAGGTAATTAGGTATATTTGAATAAGTACATTTAACACACACTGTATGACTGTAAATACAAACAACAAATAAATAAATTAACAATATGTATTAAAACCAGATTCAACCAGGTTCAGATTCAAGACGTACCTACCTACATACTTTTAGTTTGGTTGATTGTAAGGGTTTCTCGGTCTGGCTATTGAACTCCTAAGCGGCTGGACCGAGTTTGATGAAAATAAGTGTTTGAATGAAATGGGTTCATAAATGGTTTAGATTCACAATTGGGCTCAGTAGATGGAGCTGTAATAGGGTTCTAAAATATTTTTTAAAACCTGGATACGGGTGTACTCAAGCGGACGAAGTCGTGTGTCCCCGCCCGATCCTCTAAATGCCACTACACATATACAGAATACACTAAACATGCACACTAGTTGAGGCTCAAGACACCGTAGAACAAGGGTACCAAGAACCGGTTCTACACCAGGTACAGACATGTACCTGGGCGCTTCTCTCCTGCTCCACGGCCCGGTCAACCCGAGCCGAGGTCCGAGCCTTTGAAGGCGCCCTCGGGTTGCTCCGCTCCCCGATCCGATCCGAACCCTTCGGTAAATCTAGTAGGGCACGGGGACGCGCACTAGTGCGCGATGCCATTCCCTCTAGAAAAAAAAAGGAAGTCGTGAGCGGACTTCTAAGTACTATTTATAAAAAATAAAATAGTTAAGTGTTGTTTACATACATTTTATTTATTCATAAGTACAATTATATAAAAAATACACATCTATTTATTACCAAATAATAATTTTACAAAAACTATGTGGAATAATATTAAAATTACTAGTTTATTATTGGCACAAATATCTACAATAAAGATTTTTAGTTTACAGAATTGAAAGTTTCATGTCCAGCATTGTAGTAACTTAAATAATTTATTTAAATTCCATTACTTAAAATTTTCCAAATAAATATACATTTAATAGAATTATTTATAATTTCAACATACATGATATAATTTAAAAATTATTTGAGTATGAAAATTAAATTAACCAATTTGTAGGATCGTCGAATGATACAAATAACATGTTATATACAAATCCATATTAAAAATGGATGTTGTACGAAAAAAGAAGAGAATTAATTGCACTTACACTGCACTCTTACAAACTTTCAAATACCTACTTAAAGTATTAGGAAAAAACTACTAAGTATCAAGTAAGTACATGTAAAATGCGATTCATTTATTTACATTCAAAACAATTTAATTCGAAACTTAACTAAGACTCGTTTTTGACTAAAATCGTGTGTTAATTTACTTGATAATATCATTACTTCTAACATTAGTTTCCATTAAGTATTGATATGTAAAATAAATTTTGGTCCTCACAAGACTTCCTAATTTAAAAATGGAATGTAAAATGAATAAAAATTATTAAATAAATAGTGTAGTGTAGTGTAGACATTTTTTTACGGAAATATTACTCATTTCTTTCCGCCGAGCGATTCGAAGAAGTTGACGAACTTATTTACCCCTATATTCTTAGGGAGATCGTCTTCTGGGGGATCGTTTGCTCTAATAACGTCTTTAGGTGTACCATTCGGTTGTTGCGCCATTTTGATTTCATTTGAAGTTCTAGGCTTTATATCTCCATTGCCATTAACAATTTTCACAGATACCACTTCATTATCAACCTCTTTACTTGGCTCTTGTTCGTCCATTACTTTCTCTTCCACAATTACGTTGTTCTCAACAAAATCCACGAGAACGGTTTCTTGAACTACTTCTGGCTGGGAGACATCATCTTCAGTATCAGCTTCAGTAACTTCAGGTTCATTCGGTTCTAGCGTTTCTACGATTTCCACTAGGGGTACCACAGGTGTCGGTTCTGAGTCCTCGACTACAACGTTCGCTTTTCTTAGTGCTTCTTCGTTATTCGCCTTGGGTTGATCCCAAATTCTGAAGTATTTGCTGTAGATCTCGTCCCAGAAGTCCATTTTCTCCTTATCAGGGTTGGTGCCTATGGACAGTTCTGATCCTAGGTTTAGGTAGTAAAGGTTGTCTTGTGTCACTGGCAACCATGAGACTGTTATATAGTGATTCTCGTCAGGGGTGGGGTTTCTGTAATTGAGAAATTTGTTCATATTAATAATCTTATATTATTGTGCTGTGGAAGGCACGATAAGTCGTTGGTCCCGGCTGAATTAGCAGTCGTTACCAAACACTAATGGGCCCGCGTGGTAGTTTATGGACCGTTCTCCTTATCCATCCATAGGGAAGCCTCGTGATCCAGCAGTGGGGAGTCATAAAATGAGCTGATGATGTTGAATCTTATATAAATCGGTAAGCAAAGCTTAGATTCCAATAACTAAGGATGTTTTAAGTGTTTTATTTTTACTACTAAGCTGGATACCACCAAAGCCATTCGGGTAAATATCTCTTCAATAGTTCTAGTCTGCTTGTCTATCATTGCTAAAGTAGACAGAGGTTTTAGCTCAATTATTGATAATATCCAAAGTAATACTAACAGTGGTTTAATAAATACAAAAACAATTTAACTTCATACAATTGGGTAGTTGACTGGTTAGTCAATATAGAAACTTTTTAACAACTGTCAAAACGATTATTTTAAATAGAAATTGTATGGGATTAGCAAATTATGACGTCACTATTTTTTTCAGTCAATTGAGTGTTTATTAATAACTTTTTAGGCAACAGAAATTCATGCTTAGGTCAAATAAAAAATTGGTCAATGTTATAAAGAACTGTTACGTGATTTCATTTATACGTTTATTGTTCTGGAATTAATTGTTGTTGTTGTCAACTATCCAATTATATTTGATATTTATCATGAATGAACTACATTGAATACTAGTTTGCTGTTAGGCGAATTTTGACACTACCGTCTTATCGCGTCATGAAAATTTAATGAAGAACAAACACCATGATCCCATGCTGGTCGGGGACGTGAAATAATGTATCAGCTGATTAACTTCCCGTACATGTCGTAAGAGCCGACTAAGCGACAAAGGTTTCAAGATACTCGTACATTCCACCTTGGAACACTACTTTGTTTATGCTAAATGTCGGATCGGGTCACTAACGACGAGTTTACTCAAAATTGGTGATTTTGATGCTCCATCTACCCCTTTTTGGAGAAGGCCCTGAGACTATGTATGTATGTACAAACACAAATAAAACTTACCCAGACTTAGCGAAGTTGGTCCAGAGCCGCACCATTCTCTCTCTCATCTTCAAATCCTGCGGAGTCGGCTGCGCATCCTTCATGACCATATTGTTAAACAAGTATCCTAGCTCATCCAAATGCCCTGCATGGTTCAATCCCAAGCTAGCCAGCAGCTTTTTACTCCAATTCAATTCCCCAACATAATCAAACTTGTAATAGTACACAGGCTTGTTCGATACTTGGACTAAGTATTTGACATGTCTATGCGTGTGAGCGTTAATCATAGCGTCGGATAACAGCTCAAAGTATTCCTTAAGGCTGTCGACACCGGTGTGATTGCCCTTGAAATACAACAGTTTAATTCTGTTCGCGATATTTAGGGAGTCGTCAGAGTTCCTCTCGATATGCAATTCCTCTGGGATCAAGTCTTGCAAGTCGTCGGATTTGCGTTCTAGCGTCAACTCTAGTGTTGTCGAACCAATCATTATCGGTATATCAGCTACACGACCCGACGTCAATATGTCGTAAAAGGACTCCGTCAGAACAGGTTCCACGCCTGGAAACTCCTTTTCGATGACAACGCTGAAATCTAGACCTTCAGCCGAAAGCTTTTCTGTTGCTTCCACCAGTTCTCTTGCAGGTGTAGCGGTCAAAAACTCCATTACATCATCGACATCTTCGAACTCGCTACCAAGAAGTTTCACTAGCTTCTTAGCGTTATCAATAGGACTTTTCTGGAACACAGCATGGTTGAGTGCTGTGCCAGACTGTATAATCGCTTTGCTCAACAGATCCTTAGTAGCTGGAGAAGCAGTGAGTATCGAACACGCAACGCCACCACCACTCTCGCCGAAAAGCGTCAGATTACCGGAATTACCCCCAAAGTTATGGATGTTCTCCTTAATCCATCTTAAAGCTTGCACCATGTCTTTTAGTCCAGCGTTACCCGGTACATCAGGAGTGTTTAAGCTTAAGAAACCTAGCGCTCCCAATCTGTAGTTTATAGTTATGACAACCACATCTTTCTCTACCAAATAGTCCCCTCCGTATAAGGTGGCACTGCCTGATCCGTTTCTGAATCCTCCACCGTGCAGGTATATCATAACTGGAAGGAATTCTCCGTCTAGATTTGGGGTGTAGACGTTTAGGTAGAGACAGTTCTCGTCGCCGACAAACTCCTTGGTCAAGATTGGGTCGATTTGGGGACATACGTTGCCTTCGGATGTGGCATCTCGCACCCCATCCCATGACTCGGCGGGTAGTGGAGCCTGGAATGTGGAAATTAAAAAATATATTAAAATATACCGTCTTATGTATACATATTATGTAATTGCCTAATGTGTTGAATTGATTTTTAGCGTCCAAATGACTAACAATGTTTTTTTATAACTAATACGACAGAAGCACTTGTTAGAAGTCGACTGCCGATTCTAACCTTATTCTTCGCAAATAAATATTTGTATACCGGTTCTGATTCGGATATCACTTGGGACAGCTCGTTTTTCTCAAGTGTTATTTAATTATTTATGTATTATTTATTGCAAAATACAGCATAATTATATACGTCTAAGTTTAAATCGTTATCATCGTCAGATGCATAATGGAGGCATTTGTCGTTTGTTGTTTTTTTGACTGAGATCAGTCAAAAGGCGTCCACTGCTGGACAAAGGCCTCCCTCAAGGAGTTTAAATACACACCAGACAATAACAAAATAAATAAATTTAAAATTAAAAATTTCCTCACAATCAACCCTTATTAGTTCCAAAGTTTATTGTGCATTTTATGATTTAAAATTAAAAAGAAAAATACTTTTGTTAATTGTTTCTTCCTATTAACAATGCTACATTTACCAAAGTACATGAAGACTGAAAATAAGCATTTAAAAAGAGTCATCTTTTTACAATATCAAAAATATGACTGTTAAAAACTACTGCATAGGGCTTTATGTGGCAAGATAATAGCAATCTAGACAGTCGCTGATTGATACACACGATAAACAGATGATAACAGCATCCCATGTCAGTGGGTTATATAACAATTCGTTCACGAGAATGCCAACACTAGATACACTTAGCTAGGTAAGAATCGTCATCTGATGATTATAATAATACGAGTATGATGTGTGTAGATAAGGGCATTTTGACTTTGAATAGTTGTCATTTTTTTTGTCGTCAGCCCATTGCTGGACATAATCTCCTCTCCCTCTTTTTAAGTGGGTAGTCATTCCAAAATATAATATTAATACATTTGGGTATAGCGTATTGTAGTTCTGATATGCTAACAAATTTGCAATACTAAAAATAATTCTTGATAAATACAGTTAGTTGCCTTAGTTCGGAGTCGAACCAACGACCTTTTGCGATCTGGGTGTGCGAGCTTCATTACCATATAACGTAGGTATGGCACGGGAGCGCTTCTGGTGAAACGAGGAGAGTTGAAAGTTTTACTATACAAATTCCAGTTTTCGTTAAAGTGACCAAATAGTGAATAGGTAAACCTCACATTCAGCAATCTGATGATGGAAGAAATGGTATCGTCAAGGGTGCCCGGTGTAAGTTCATTCGCCATTCGATCACGTTACTAATGAAAACGAGAGTGACAATGCAGAAAATGTTTTAAACTCGATTCTTTTTGATCTCGATTCGTTTTATGCATGCTGTCTGCACATACTTTGGAAGTGCAGTCTACCAATGTTGAAAATGTACAAGCTGAAAATGACTGTGTAAACGTTTTGTGTAGCTTATAAAATAAATAAAAAAATTAATATATAAAAAAGTTATACAAGAGTTTGTATCAAACTTATGACAATTGTAACTCGGACTAGGCACCCTGATAATAATATTATAAGACTTACGAATACTGACCTTGAACCTGAGCGACCCTAGAGGTGGTTTCGCGTACGGTATCCCCTGGAAGCTGTAGAACGCCTTTCCAGAGGGGCTGTTGGCAACGCGCCCTTGTAGCTGGCCCTGCTCCACCGTCACTATCGGTGCTTCTGTCATTCTGCCGCCGCTGGAAAGAATAGGTATTCTTTAAGGTTTTTGGAAGCCATAAATACAGGTAGAACTTCTTGGCGAGAAAGTGAAGAGCCATGTCTGCGGCTTTGTGTTACTTTAACAAAAAAATGTGTTATGTCGAATATTAATGTTAGAAAATTAATGGAAGATCGTTAACCGTTAAGTGTTCGTAAACCTGCATGAGTGTTGGCAAATTAAAGGAAACAGTGCAACGTCGCTTTTCGAATTCTCTTCAGAAGTCCACGGGATATCTTAGTAAAGCCTATACTTTACTGAGAAATTCAAGGGGTTTGGGGGTATATCATTTCTCACTTCTCTTTTTCTACCATCATAGATCATCATTATATTAACTGTGATAACGACTTCAGCAAATTGTCCAAAAAGTTAAGTTACCGATCCAGTAAATCCAGTAATAACTAAACTAACTAACATATTGATTAATTGATTATTATTGAAAAAATTCAGAAAAAATTTACACGTTATTTGAATTGTAAATTCAGAATTCCTAAAATGTCTTATGATCAGCGCTGCGCTAAGTTTCATTTTTTTACCACTGTCTGTTAGAAGGAATATTGCAGACGTTGTATTACTGCTTAAGATAATCAGATGTACACTAGATCGCCCTGATTTGTTAAGCAAAATTACTTTTAAAATACCTACGCGAGCATCCCGAAACAATTCATACAAGCCATTTAGCATCCCCTCCACTCGCACCAACTATAGACAGAGCAGTTTTCTCGTAAGAACTTGTATGTATGTTAATAATACTAATGCTAATACAGACGTATTTTTTAACAGCATCAATAGCATAAAAAAGGCGCTTACCGTTGTTGACGACTCGTCATCGATTCAAAATTAATTTTAATATGTAAAGTTTAGTTTTACTATTACTGTAAGTAGACATCTTAGATGTGGTAGCGTTTCAATAGCTTATAGTTATCATTTTTGTTGTTATCTTTTTTCAATTGCGAGCTGTTAGCTATCCTAAAATAAATAAATAAATAAATAAAAATAAAATATAATTCTTTAACTTGATTATCATTGCAAACGGAGTATGTGTCGGACTAATGCCAGAAGTTTATTTTTTATAAATAAATATCAGTCCGATACATTTTTAGCTTAGACTACCCAGTCCAGGTAGTCGAAGATTAATGATAAGGGAAAAAATATTTGATGGATGCTGATGATGAATGGTAAGGACCCTTAAGTTTCAGTGAAGATGTGGGACTCTACTGTGCCCTCGCGCAGCTTCAAGAGGGAATTTGAAAAGTGACGTTGCACTCTTTTGTTACATTAGCCAACACGCATGCAAGTTCACGAACGCCTAACAGTTAATAAACCAATATTATTTCGCATTTATATTCGGCCAAACACATATTTTAGAAAATGAAACCATAATGCAAATTAATATGCAAATTATTTTATGTGTAACTCATAATCTGTATCTCTTTCATGGATTTATGACAAAATGTTTTTATTCTTAAGGAATTTACGACTTCTGATAAAATTGATAACAGCTTTCATTTGTTATTATCATCCTATCATTTGTTATTTATTATCTAATCCTACCAATATTATAAACGCGAAAGTTTGTAAGTATGGATGGATGTTTGTTACTCTTTCACGTAAAAACTACTGACTGGATTTTAATGAAACTTTCCTCATATACAGACCATGACCCAGACCAGCATGTAGGATACTTTTTTCTTTTTTACTGTAGTCTTCGCGAACGAAGTCGCGGGCAACAACTAGTACTCCTATATAAAAAGTGAGTTTGTTTGTTTGTCACGTCAAAACCGAACAACGGACCGACGCCATTTGCCGCACAGACTATTTAGATGGTACCAGCACAAAATAAGGAGATTGCAGAACGAAAGCTTCATACAAACGCGCTCGGGCAACGCACACAGACAACCTCTCCTCTATTGTGCTTTTACGGACACGAAATTTCGCTCCGATCCGATCCGAACCCTTCGGAGAATCTAGTAGGGCACGGGGAAGCGCATTAGTGCGCGATGCCGTTCCCTCTAGATAACCTCCGAAGGTGATTCGTTTCACACGGCTTGAGGGACCCTTTACGTTCCTCGCCGCCCCCAAAAAAGCCCGGTGAAGCTGAAAATGCCGTAGAGGCAATCAGCAATCTCTCTCAAAAAAAAAAAAACCAAATTTCGCAACAGCTGCGCTCTGCTGTTCAGGATGCCTAGTGCCAGTTTCCTTCGCCATTCGATCGAGAATATTTTGTATTGCAAAAAATTTTAACTCTTCCCGTATGTCGCCAGGAGGCGCTGCTTCAATGCCATACTAATTTTCGTTTTCGTAAACGTAATCGAATGAATACGGGCAGTAAACAAAACTCACGCTAGTGTGAGTTGCTGAGAGCGAGAGGTAATTACTGATTTTTAAGATTAAAACCGAATTGAATACAAGATTATCATTATCAATATGTCCTCGGCTTAGATTTGTATTAGGTACCACGTTATCTATAGGAATTCATAACATGATTAATATTAGAACAACCAGACGCTATAATCGGTAAAAATTAATAAAGTGGTCAATCTTGACTTTTGTAAATACAAAATGAATTAAAGTTTTATTCTAAACTTAAATACGTACCTTTTTATTTAGCTGTGCAGAAGAATGGGCACAAGAAAATGCACAGCTTTATGGCTATATATAGAAATAGCATAATGAAATGAAATGAAAAATGTTTATTAGTTATTATTACAAACATATATAAGTATAGTCATACCTAAGTAATTGGAATCCATCGTACATATAATTGTAATAACCAAATTGGTCACTACTCAGTGTACGCAGTCGCACGCTGCAACCTAATCCAAGGTCAAGGACACAGCACTGGTCTTTCGTAGGGCCAGCGTGTGTCAGTGACACCAGCAGAACACAATAGTGTTAACCTATAACTAACAACAACATCAACAACAAGTTACCCTGATGGACGTTTCGAACCCTGTGGAGGGAGGATTCCTGGTCACACCATGCAACGATCATAATCAATGATTGATTATTGATAACACTTCCGGAATACCTTCTTAATAATAAGGAAAAACACTGGCCCGAGGTTCGTTCCCTGTGGAACTCCGAATCTAAATATTGCGTAACAATATAACTACTTATATAATTAACACATTTTTGTCAATTACATTGATAAGCCGCATGTAAACAGCATCTTCAATGATAATCATGTACACACGATTTATTTTTCATATGTTCAGTATTGAAATAAAACGCTATTTACAAATCTACTCGCGTTTTATTACATTGGTATTATTTATTTATCCTGACGTTGCGAACCCTTTACAGAGTCCGAGGTCGCAGGGAGACTAGGGTTTTGGTCGTCCCATGATTAATTAATTTGCGTTTCATTTAGTGTTCGCGTCAACTTTAGAAAACAACCCGTTCCGATCCGAACCCTTCGGAGAATCTAAAAGGGCACGGGGAAACGCACTAGTGCGTGATGCCGTTCCCTCTAGAGAACCTCCGAAGGTGATTCGTTTCACACGGCTTGAGGAACGCTTTACGTTTCTCGCCGTCCCCAAAAAGCCCGGTGAAGCTAAAAATGCCGTCTGAGGCAATAAGAAAACCCTCTCCAAAAAAAAGTTGAAAACCATTTTTTTGGGCCTACGAGTGCTGAGGTTAAGCAACTTTCGCAAAGGCCGGCACCGGATGGGTGACCAAAAATTTATTCTCTCGAGCTCCTCCGTGCTTCGGAACGCACATAAAGCCGTTGGTCCCGGCTGCATTAGCAGTCCGCACTGGGCCCGCGTGGTGGTTAATGGCCCGTTGACCCTATCCATCCATCGGGAAGGCTCGTGCTCCAGCAGTGGAGACATAAAAAAAAGAGATAATGATGATTGATTTTAGAATTTAGCTACAATTGAATACAGACCACTAGGTTTTTAGATGTCATCCAGTTTCAATGAAGTTGTATAAAATTCTTTGGCGACGACATGCACGACGACGACTGATGTCGAACACTGCGTTACCACTATAATAATGAGTACAATATTGAGGGTGTAAGGGGTCCTAACCTACACCATTTGGGGCCCAAGCCAACCTCTCCTGCGCGTGGTGCACCCTGCTGACCAACAGACAAGGCTCTGGCGACCGACCGATAGCGGGATACCAAGCACAGCCCGAACGTAGCTAACAAAGTGCACAGACCGGTGTCGGGCAGCAGCGACACTGGTGCGATTAGCTACGCACTGCGAATGCTAACCCGCATGCCCAGCGTGGCATTTATGGGCAACAAATGACGTAGTCGCGGATCGTGCTCGGTGGCGTGCACTTGGAGAGGCCTATGTCCAGCAGTGGACTAGTATAGGCGGATGATGAGGATGACGATGAATAATGAGTACTACGGACGAAAACTGGTATCACTAAGATATGTATTTTGATTATTTTCACGAACCTCGAGTGGGAATCGAATCTACGTCTTTATAAAATAAAATTTCCTACACTCACACCAATTATCTAGCCCGAGAGAAGATTCGTTATGAAACTCGTTAAATGGTTACTAGCCAACGGATAAAACATACTTAAAATACTTAAAAATACTTGTTATACATAGACAACACCCAGACCCGAGACAATTTAGAAAAACAATAATTTCTAAATTGACCCTACCGGGGATCGAACCCGGGACCTCAGAGATGGCGACACCATGAAAACCGGTGTACACACGCCTGCACTTTGAACATTAGTTTAAGGCATATGGTTGTCAATGTATTGAAGAAATTTGACAGTTTTGGATAGGTTGATGTGCAGGCGTCTGTACAAACCACTCGACCAAGGAGGTCGTCTTTATCGATTGTTATTGTTAAATACTTGCGAATCTGTGCTGTGAGGGTAGTAACGTAATACCACTGTGCTGGCTTGCAGTGTAAATAACAAAGTACTGGAAGGATTCAACGAGTCTTCTGAGGTCTCGGTAGCTCAGCGGTTGGAGCATTGGACCGTTACACAAAGGTCGTGGGGTTCGATTCCCACTCGAATTTTCTGAGACTGATTGTAATTTTTTTGTCAGTAAAATGTTATCTCACTACGATATATTATGTTTAGTATCAAACAAATGGAATGAAAAACAATTTTCACTTTCATCAACGCATAAACACCTAATTATAAAATTTTAAATAAAATAGACACCGCCTTTCTACTTACATATTTTAAATATGAAATGCGAGAGAATTTCTCATCCAAATTAACATTTTACCACAGAATACATAATAGTACAATTTTACGTCTAACATATTAAATTACTAATGAGGGGTCTAGCGTTCTGGTTACGAGGATCGGGAATACTAAGCAACGTTCGTAATGTTATGTCCTCAGATGGATAACCGAATTTAATATCGGACTCACTAATCCATTATTTTTCTTGTTACTGACTTTAAATCATCATCATCATCATCTAATTTTTATGTCCCCACTGCTGGGGCACGAGCCTTCCATATGGATGAAAACACCACAGGGAGAACGGGCCTTAAACCACCACGCGGTCACTGATTGGTGGTTGCTAATGATTGCTAATGCAGCAGGGACCAACGGCTTACGTGTCTTCTGAAATACGGAGAAGTTCATCATCTCGAGCGTATTTGGTCACCCATCCGATTAGATTACTTAACTTCGGCAATCGCACACCTGCGCCATAGAGCTTATCACTCTTTTTTTGCCCAGGGTAAAATCTGCACGCAGATTCCGTGGATCCGGGGATTGCCTTGTCCTTTTTCTAAAAAAGGATTAAGACAGACCCGGTCAAAAACACTGGGGTTCGCCTTTAGCCTTAAAAAAAAGCTGCGAAGGCTGCCGAAACGCACGCCCCCCGAAGGTCGAGAGGAGCTTATCACTCCTCCTCGTTGACTTGAAATATGTTTATAAAAATACTTTAACTGAGGAATGTGAGATTTGGCCTATGCCATGTATGTACCTATGTACATTATATAGGTACAGTAGGTAAAGTTCATATTGAGATGCAATGCAATGCAGAGAGATAACACCTTTCTAATATATAAAATTCGCGTGTCTCGGTGTACGTTAATGAACTCCTCTGAAACGGCTCGACCGATTTTCGTGAATCTTAGCGTGCATATCGGCTAGGGTGGAGAATCGGACAACATCTATTTTTCATCCTAAGGGTGGTCCACCCCTGATTTTTGAAATTTTTCCAATACAAAATGATTTGTTTGTAGTGTTGTCATGGAAACTGTCAAAGCGGTACGAAGTCCGCCGGTCAGCTAGTTTTTGTATAAAATGTGTTGCAATACACTGTATAAACATTAACTGCTTTACCACAAAACAATGGCTAATATAATATTAGAAAATGATTAAAACAGTTGCTGTCACTTTTTAACTAATATTTTTAGACAGAGACACAAGATTTTACACACACGTAGGTATTTAGCCATTGTTTAACTTTAAACACTGTTTTGTAGTACAAGGGTTTTTTTTATATATTAACGGGTAAGCACAGTGCCTTGATCTCACCTGATGTTAAGTGATGATAAGGCCAATGATGGAAGCGCACTTCACCCGGGATCCTCAACTAGTGAGGTACTGGCCATCTTATCTCTAGCTGCCGGAACACAACAATGCTACAAACATTGATGTTATGGCGACATATTTAGATAAGATGGACCACCATCTTATCTAAATATCTACCAAACTAGCCAGGCGGACAAACAAGCCCTACCACCAACCAAACCGAGTACATAAACATGTACCCCATGTTCGATCGACCCCCCGGGTTCGATCGCTGGGAATCGAACCCGGGACCTCTGGGTCTAAACCGGTGGACTTAGCCACTAGACCACAGAGGCGGTTAAAAACTAAAAACATACTAGGGGCAAGTAAGTATACTAGTGAGTCTAGTAAGAGCAGGAGACCTTGTATTGAGAAGAACCGGTGTGAAACTCGGCAAGGGCATTACTTATATCCTACGTTCTTAGTTGGTACTTCTATAAGTCAGTCGTTAATTTTAACTAACTGTAAACTGCAATTTATATTTTTAGCAAGTTTTTAATTGAAAACTGTGTAGGTTACCCAATTAATTAATGACAAACATTTGGTATACCTAATCTTACCTGATAATAAAGGCAATCCAAATCACACTGTCCTACCCGTCGGCTATTGAATGACTGAAGGCCTGTACTCGTAATTCCGATACCGATTGATAAGATACTACGTGATGTGTGTATGACTTATTTATTTCGTAAGATGATGATAACTGAGATTGTTATTGGATAAATGTAAGTTTCGTTATTATGAGTCAACTAAAAATCAAGGTTCCTCCTTCACCCCCCAAAACTTCATGAACATTTCGAGGGCGGCTGTAGCGACGTACCATGTCCGTGAGAGAATGTCTATGTGTGCGTTGCTCGAGCGCGTTCGTATGAAGCGTACCTTTTGTGGGTCTTCATATTTTATGCTTCAAATGCCACTACACACTCAGATACCCTACATAGCATAGAAGTAGAATAGGCCCAACATTACTCGTAGAACAATAGTACGAAGACCCGGTTCACACTACTCCACACGCGCTTCTCCCCAATTCCACGACCCTGCCCGTGGCCGCCCGATCCTCAAAACGCCACTACACATGCACACTAGCTAATGCACACTAGCATAGGCCCAAGACACCGAACTCGTCAAACAAAAAAAGGAGGACCGGCTAACACGCGCTCTATTCCAGGTACAGACATGCACCTGGGCGCTTTTCCTTACCTCGACCTAGTCAACTCAAACGTTTGGCCACCAAACTGCCGTGCTTGACAACTGAAACTGACATGCTTAGACAGGAAATGCCTATTCACATGCCTTGAAGATGCCAGGTCATAGTGATCAGGGAACACATGAACAGGGAGCGCATTCCACCACATGGCGGTTCGCACAACGAAAGACTCGTCGCCCAAGTACCACCGCGCCCGGGGTAGGCGCGGATAGTTATGAGGGGTCCAAAAGGAAAGAGCTAGGAACCGCTTGGTACGGACAGGTGGAATGTCTACAGTGTACGGGTGGTAGGCTAATCTACGTCTAGTATATGGAAAGCGGCAAAGACAAACACTTTTTATTTCGGTTGAAATATGGTAAGTAGGTACATAAGTAGTCTTAGTTATGTAAATATCGTTCACACACCACCAGCTGAAGCTGGTACGCAAAAATGAATTAAAAAAACTATACAATAATAAAGGCAAAACCTGAGTTGCAGTAATGTTCTAAAGAGCTGAGGGGCTAATAAGTATTTTTGCAAAGAATTAAAACATTTATCAATCATTTCTTTAGTTTTGCCTAAAACACAGTTGTCGGCATCACCTTCATGTCATCATGTAGCCTATTATAAATTTCGATGGTCATTACGTAACTGTTTTTTGCACATGTCGCAGTTGTGACTAAAGGCAGTTTATTAGGGTATCGACTATTAACTTTGTATTCTTTTTAAAAAGTTCGGAATTATAACCGAACAAAACACAAATCTCATAAACGTACAAAGAGCCAGCGCAAAGGCTGGTGAAACAAGATCGTGCAGATCAATTGCGCACTGAAGAAAAAGAAACAACTTGCGGGTCGGCAAGGTGAGGATGCCTATTGAGGCATAATCACTTTTTTTTTTTTGGAGAGAGTTTGCTGATTGTCTGTGACGGCATTTTCAGCTTCACCGGGCTTGTTTTTGGAGGCGGCGAGAAACTTAAAGGGTTCCTCAAGCCGTGTGAAATGATTCCCCTTGGGAGGTTTTCTAGAGGGAGCGGCATTACGCACTAGTGCGTGTCCTACTAGATTCTCCGAAGGGTTCGGATCGGATCGGGGAGTGAAACAACCCGAGGGCGCCTCTAAAGGCTCGGGCCTTGGCTCGGGTTGACCGGGCCGTGGTGGAGAGAAGCGCCCAGGTATATGTCTGTACCTGGTATAGAGCGCGTGTGAACCGGTTCGTCGTACCCTTGTTTAACGAGTACGGTGTCTTCGGCCTAAACTAGTGTGCATGTTTAGTGTATTCTGTAAATGTGTGGTAGCATTTAGAGGATCGGGCGGGGGCATAATCGTGCTCCACTAGCTGACCTCGCGTCTGGACTCTTGCTTCTTTAACATGAGACAGAGCAGGGACATTTAGCCAACCTTACTTTGAAAAAAAAAACACTTCAAAGTGTAGTTTGTAAAATACCGATAGACAAGCAACGACAGACGGTGACTAAGACTAACGAAAATCCTCCTACTAGCGACATACGAGAAGAGTTAAAATTTTACCATACAAATTCTCGTTTTCGTCAACGTGATCGAATCGCAAATGAAACTCACATTAGGCACCCTGAAGTTCAGTTGTTCAGCCTTAACCAATATGTAGGTAGTACTACATCAAGCACATAGGCTGATCTGGTTTTTAGCACTACATTTTATTTTGGTGATATTGTTGTCATATTATTATCATGATGGGATATACTCGATCAGATATACCACTCGACTGATTATCTATCCTTGTAAATGACTTGGGTACAATGTATCGTATAAATTCTTGTGTTCATGAGTTTATTTTTTATAGGTACATACCTACCTAGGTGTGTATGATGATGATGATGAACACAATTGTTTGTTTGGGGAAACAAACTTGTAACTAAATAAATTCATATAACAAAAACACAATGTTGAAAAAATTTCCACGAGCAGGATTTGAACCTGCACCCTTCTGACATACCGGGTCAGGTGCTCTTCTAATTGAGCTATCGTGGTTCTAACCAGCCCGCCGAAATTATTCGACACTATTTACTTTTTACTTTGAAAGCCAAAGGCACCCATTCAATGTCAACAACTACTGTCATTAACACCCGATCATAATATTTTTACAAATACTAAAGATAAGTTAAGAAGTAGGGAAGCTATTTATAAAATGTTTTTGTTTTGTTTATAATTTATAAACATTTTATAAATTCATATTTTTTTTAATATTTTTTTCTTATGGCGCTTGCATTTGTGCCGAAAATATTTAATCAAGGACAAAAGAAAATCAAAGAAAAAAAAGTAATCATATGTCACAATAAATTATTACGCTAAAAATATTTTTATTAAGAATGTACTTTTAGCAGCATTTTTTGAGTGTCCGAATCTAAGTTATGGCTTCGTAAACGCTACAGTGGAGACCTTGTACCGAGAAGAAGCCGCAAAACTCAGTAAGGGCTATTTCTTTCTCCGGTTTTGTGTTACATTTCAAATACTCGATATTAAAATTTGTTACATCATTCTTATGTATAAGCACAGAATAATATGTATAAGTACACCTTTATTTATAAAGTTAAGTTATTTTGATATAAAGGTAAGTTAGTAAGGTAAGTAAGGCAGTGTAAAAATTGAGTGCTTACATCAGCCTTCCCGGTAGCATAATGGTCAGTTCGATTCCTGGCTGGGTCGGTGGTAGGTTTAATTTTTCAATATTTAATTCAGCTTCAGTGAAGCATTTAGTACTCAAAAAATAAAAAGTAAAAATACGAAATATTTTTTACGAACGATTTTTTTTTAAATAGTGTTAGGGTCAACTAAATTAAAAAAGATTTTTTTATGTATTGTATTGTAAAATAGGTAGGTTAGGTATACCTAAAGCCATCCAGAAAAATACATAAAAAATATAGATTAATGAATAATGAGCGAAGTACTGAATGCCCTGCACTGCACACACATTATTTATCTGATTTTATGGTAAGGAAAAGTTAAGATTGTCATTAATGAATGTTGATAGGAAAAGAAAAACTTACGAAAACCGCATATCGTACTGTTTCAAATATTCCCGTGAAGTAGAATCCAGCCTATACGACCTCCTCGTAACATTGGTGTTTGAATTCAAACATTTCCATTCGAAGATGTTCAAATTCCTCGTCAAATCCTCATTTAAAGAGTCGCAAAAACTTGACCAAACATTATTCTCTTGATGTGTACTAACGAAATTTGCTATTTTCTTATTGACCGGCCTCTTTCCTAACGCCAATAGCCTAGACTCCCGCGCTATCAAATACCTTAAAGCTACCCTTTTCAATATTATTAACTCCTCCAAACTTTTAGCCATAAAGTTATCTTATCACTCCCGAAATAAACTACCACAAAAGCACTATCACAATTATTTGGCAACACAGAACTCGCGACTTTTTTGAAAAAGGATAATTTCAAATTTCGAAATCACTTATTAATTTAAAAACACAGTGGAAGTGGACCACTGACACATTGGAGTAATTGTTATCTTATGCTCGTGTATGGAAATTTCAAGAGCAATTATGAACTAAAGAAAACGTGACATGATAGATAGGTGTAAATTATGCTAAATATAACTATAACGAACAACGCCAACGTAATATCTGCTAAGAAAGAGTACATTATATACCTTATGTGTAGACAATAGGGGTAACTTTACAACAGCAAAATATAAAAATAAAAAAATTAAGAATATACGAATAAGATAGAATATACTTATCTTGTATTACGTGTATACGTTGTGTATGTAATACGAAACTCATCAACCCAAATGCGCTCTTTTATTAATTTCTTTTTATTTAATATTTCTAGATATCAATGAAAGTTACCCAACTTCTTTTTAATCTCTCTACCGTTGGGTTTACTGAGACTTGTTAGATTTTGGCACTTAATATACCACCAGGAAGTGCTGCTTCAGTGCTACACAAATTGTCGTTTTCATTAACGTTAACGAAGGTTTTAATTAAAGAATTTAAACGGGGATTAACGCAAACTAATTAGTAAAGGTATCATACCTTTTTTATACCCGAGTTTTAAATGGAATGGAACGCACTTAAGGATGGAACGAGGCTGCTGCTTCAATGCCGTACAAATGCTAGTTTTCATTTACGTGATCCCGATCCGATTCGAACCCTCCTTGGAGAATTTAGTAGGGAACGGGAGCGTGTCCTAGCGCGTGATGCCAATCCCTCTAGAAAACCTGTGACGGTGTATTCGTTTCACACGGCTTGTTTTTCAAGTTTAGCTCCAAAAAAATCCGGTGACGCTAAAATGTCTCCCTAAAACACTCAACAAAATCTCTATAACGAATCTCTGATAGAATGATGAATAAAACTCGCGATAGGCGCTATATGCTATGTGCTTAATTAACATACGGTTCCACCTGCCCCTTCATGCGTACAGGCGCGTTATGCCTGATCAGTGATCAGTGACATTGGCTGCGCACAAGAACGACCTAAATTGGTGCTAGCTGAATTACGGTAACGCCACACGGTCACTATTTTGCTCAAATCGGCACGTAAAGTAATTTGTGCAACATTGAAACGATACGATTTGGGGGTTAAAGTTACTTGCGTCCGCAGGTTTACCCTTGAGACCTTACACGTGACCCCTGGGTGATGCTAAATGAGTGACACTGTCGGAGTGGTAGTACCCACCCTCTCACAGAATATCGGCGTGATACAATGGCACTCGTTGCTGTTGTGTTCCGTCCGGTGAGTGAATGTATCGGAGGCACATCCCCTCCCCCCTCCCAATTCCTACTCTCTCCTCATGATCCAACTCCTTCCTCTAGGCCGGCAACGTATCTGCGATTACTTTGGTTTTGCGTTCCATCAGGTAACCCGCCTGCTCGTTTGCCTCCTTTTATCATAAAAAAACACTTTACACGAATCTACTAGCCAACTTCATATCCCCATCGCTGGGGCAGGGGAACGAGCCAAAAACCACCACGCGGGCCCAATGCGGTTCGTTGGTTGTTAACGACGCTGATGCAGCCGAGACCAACGGCTTTACGTGCCTTCCGCAGCACGGAAGATCTCGCATTGTTGATGATTGATGCTCGCACGTTGGAGTCGTTTAAGGGTCAGGTTCGAAGTCATTTTTTAAATTTACCTTAGCTATGTTTATTTATTTATTTATTATTATTTTTTTTTTTTTTTTTAAATTTATATTGCATAAACTCTGTTTTATATATTTATTTCCTTTTTATCTGTAATTACTTTATTTGATATTATTATTATTATTATTATTTAGTTTATTTTTACTTGCACCCATTTTTATTTTGTTTATTTTATTATTTTTCGCCCAAGGTTGCCTGGAAGAGATTGCTTGTTAGCAATAAGGCCGCCTATTTTGTACTCTTTATTTATTTTTATTTTTTAAATTGACTGTATTGTTTTCTTTTGTGCGCAATAAAGTTTATTATTATTGATTTCTCTGAACGTTAGGATTAAATAATTGTAAAGAAAAATGCGAGAAAATAAACCTACCGAACAAACTACTTCATTTCTATTGCGTTAATGCTAAACAGACAAAGTCCCTTACAAATAAAAAATAATAAGGTCCGAATAGTTATTCCGTGTTTTGTTCCTGTCATGTAAACGTCATTTCAAATTACAGTGAAAGAGACAAAACACGGAATAACTATCCGGACCTTATTCTTTGTTTATTTGTAAGGCACTTAATGTATAACTATAGCGTTCACAAAACTTAGTAATAAAATTTATAAACACATCACATTTGAAACAATTTCTGCTGCCAATGCCAATTAGAAACGTTTTACTTTAGCAAACAACCATTATTTGAATTTGACTACTATGTCCTTATTTTATCAATCCGGGTAACTCTAGAAACGACGTCTACTCATCTAACACCATTTCACGTCCGACGAAGGTCGTGAGAGCAAGTCACGTCATACCAGTAAAGTATCGTGTTGTGTTTACTAATTTCAGTGTTGCGACTTTCGGAGAATCTCCTTTATACAGTCATTCATATATTGAGCTTCTTACTTAGAAATTACTCGCAATGAAGTACCATCAAACGTAATTTGAATGTTGATCATGACATGGTGGAAGTGGAACAAGCGTGGACCGTGCTCCTGGAAGAACTGGTCTCAGCCCAAAACTTTAACCAATTCAAGACGACAAATATATTCCCAATAAAATGAGTAAATGTTAATGAAATAACCAGTGGTGGTGACAGTATACAGGCGTAAGGTACTTATCAGTTGTTTCAACGGCCTGCCTGATAATTTATAATAAGTTTATTGGCTTAAATAATAAAAGTACTTTGAAGATCATTGAAGAGTCCTTTGTATAGTCTATGGTCCTAACTACGAGACTTCTCTAAGAGGTAAGGTCTTACCGCGCACCCTTAGATTAGAGCGTACTTCACAAAAGCTACTCTTAGAATATTTTTTTAAAGCTTAGAATACTTAATGTAGAATTGTTGTCATTAATTCACTGCAACAATTGCTGAGTAGAGCCGGTTTAGGACACATTTTTTTTATATTTTTCTACATAAGTATGGTACTACCTTTTTAAATGTGTTCTAATAAATATTTTTTAGTTTCATTTCATTTCAGTGTTTTGTCTCTCTTCATACGATTCAAAATTATATTTTAGTGACATGAAGCATAATACTTGTGCTTATATACTCAGATTTTTTGTAAAAAAGTTAATTATTTTTATAAGAAACGATAATTTACATCTAACATTGAAACGGGGCGCGGCGCCGCCGGAGGCGTCTCCCAATGACAGATCCCTTGTGGATAAGAATGCTATGGATCGGACTGGAATAACTCCGACAAACGAGGCGAGTTCAGAGTTGTCAGCTTTCAAATCTCTCCACGTACCTATTTGCTCGTGTGGAAAACTGGGAATCCTTAGCCCAGCATTGATATAGCAAGGTTGATGATGCTAACGGCTATTTAAAATGGAAATTTAAATTGCAAATTACACTCTGCTGCCCCACAAAGGTATTTAAAGCCTCTATATAAATAAAGATCTCGGCCCGTGCTCAACGAGCTAGAATTTTACGGTGGTTTAGATTATATCATTACGTAAGCGTTCGCGTGAGTAAGTAACCATATTTTTCAGTACAAATATTGTATGCTAATTACGAATAATAACATGACATTTCAAAGATAAAATACCTACCTACCTTAATATTTATTTGCATTATCATATCATATTGAGAACAAAATTTTAATTTTCGTAGAGCGGAGGAAAATGGAAATCAAATCTTTAGTCATCCATAATACGGTAGTGTAGCGTAGCTTAACTTTTGTTATTTATAGAAGAAAAGACCGCATATTCGCTGCGCCACCAACCCGCGACACTCGATCCGATCCGAACCCTTCGGAGAATCTACATAGTAGGGCACGGGGACGCGCACTAGTGCGCGATGCCGTTCCCTCAAGAAAACCTCCGAAGGTGTTTCGTTTCACACAGCTTGAGGGACCCTTTACGTCCCTCGCCGCCCCCAAACAAGCCCGGTAAAGCTGAAAATGCCGTCTGAGGCAATCAGCAATCTCTCTTCAAGAAAAAAACCCGCGTCTGTTTAAGTTATTAAAGCAAAGTTTTTAATAATTTGTATAAGAAATTTTTTTGGTCAAATATTTCATCTTGTTAAGCATTTTGCCGACATTGATGTTAGATTACTACTAACTTTAGATTTGATTTCACTTTAATCAAATTTAAAGTTAGCACTTGAGCACTTTGCCAACGCTGACTTGCGACATTAATGTTTGTTAGCTTTAGAGCACTTTAGAATTAAAGTTAGCATTTGTGCACTTTATCGACACAGACTTACATAAGTTAGTACTGTGGTTAATGAAAAGCACTTTTGTAACAACACATTATTGTTAGCATCAACACAAAATAAGTAGACCTAGATGTTAAGTTTCGCTCGAGCATCGCATAGGTCCCGTCTCACGGACACGGATCTCGGAACAGCTCGGAACAGACCGAGCGCAGCTGTTGCGAGATTCCGTATCCGTGAGAGGTTGTCTATGTGTGCGTTGCTCCAGCGCGTTTATATGGAGCTTAACTTCTGCAGTCTCCTTATTTTGAGGCTTCGACTCGAAAGAATAGTTAGTACAAAACTATTCGATCACGTTAACGAAAACGAAACTTTGTATGGTAAAATTGCAACTCACCTCGTTGTCGCTTCAATGCCATACAAATTCTTGTTTCTTCTCAACATGACAGAATAGTAAATTTAAAATCTCACTCTAGGCACACTGAACTTTAGTTAGTAATATTAGAGATTGATGCTGACATTTAGAATGATTATAGACACATTTACTCACCGAAGATCGTCTAAGAACTCATTTACTGCCAACATCATTGTGGCAATTTAGTACTGCAAAATAAACAAATGTCGTGTTTAGATTTAGCACAATGCTGCAGCAGCCATCAATTTACACAATAGGTTTGTGTTCGGCCATTGCCAATTAAAGAATCGAAGTAACAAATCAAAACAAATCAAAAGTATTTATTCAGTATCAAACAAAAATAAAATATAAAAGTGAAAAGGACTCCACCTTGCATATGTTGCAGCATGAACATCACCTGCAACGCTGGTATTCTTACCATTCGGAGCCCTTAGATATTCTAAGGCAGAGCCCTACTGTTTTTGCGTGTGTCTAGACTAGCAGAAGTATAAGCGGCAATAAGTGCCTTGCCTTTACCCTTTTATATAATAAATAAATAAATAAGCAACATTTCGTTGGTTCAATATTACAAAACAAATGTTCAAACTATACGTCACTTATAACAATTTAAAATATGTTAAATTGTAAATGTTGTTGTCTGAATCCAATTGACAAAGCCAAAAACAATGTGGGCAATGGGACTGCTGAATGAATTTCTAAATTTATATATATTTTTCCATTTCTTGTATATTTTTAAGAAGTGTTTTTCAGATAGGAAAAAAATAAGAAAGAACACTGTGACACCTTACCTTTGTATACATAACTTTTTAACTTTAGTAGAATTTCTAAAATTTTAATGGCAACAATGAAAAAGGCGCTAAAAACCCAGATTCCATTTAAAAATGGCCACTGCATTGGCGTGACAAACTTGAATTATGGTAATTATTGAAAGGCATAATAATGTTATCGATAGTAACGTAGCGTGTTTAATTATAAGTAAGGGCATCGCGATCGTGAGAAATGTCATCATTAATATGGGAGGAACAGTAAAAACAAATTGCTTATTGAGAAAAAAGCCTTGCATTCAGAGTCTACTAACAACTGTATCAGCTTACACACAAGATTTTTAAACTCCTTTTTAGGGTTCCGTAGTCAACAAGGAACCCTTATAGTTTCGCAATGTCCGTCTGTCTGTCCCCAGTCTAGCTCACAGACTCTTAGTACTAGAAAGCTGTAATTTGGCATGGATATACATATTAATCACGCCGGCAAAGTGGTGAAGTAAAATTTTGAAAAATATTTTTTTTTATGTTCTTCCCCTACACGTGAAATGGGGATGTAATTTTTTTTGTCCGCATTGTTGAGATGGGCTACGGAACCCTACACTGCGCGTGGCCCGACACGCACTTGGCCGGTTTTTATTAGGTACTTCCTCACTATTAAAGGACTAGCTATCTTTTCTCTTCACAGAACTGTCCACGACGTCTTTACTGTCCACTAAGCAACTGGCTATCTTATCCTTGCCTGAACACAACAATAGTACGAACATTGATCTTAAGTCTGTGGTTATGGCGACAAGCATAGCTAAGATGGTGGTAGCTAGCCGGGCGAGCTTAAAAGCTCTACCAATACCAACAACGAACCAAAAAGAGTCCAGTAATGTAAGTAGGAAGGTATAACGCTGGGCATCCAATGTGGAACCTTCGGGTCTGACATCGGTGATTTCACCACCACACCACAGTCAACAAATGCTTACAAATGGCTTGTCCAACGGCATATCAATATCATTCTGCGTTGAACCAAAAAGAAGCCGAAAAAAAAAAGTTCACCCATCCGGGTACATACCACGCCGAAGTTAGCTTAGCAATTACGATTGTTGCAAACGCTTCCTCATACGGGCTACGTAAGTACATAAACAATTGAGTGTATTCCATCTGAAGACTCGAAACAAATTAAATTGGCAGTGTATGCGGAGGACGTTGACCTCTACCGGTTTCTTAATGACCTTATGAACTTCCGAAATAAGTCGCTCTGTGTTTAACTTCACACAAGACAGCCTTGAAGCGAATAGTACATCCCTGCTTCTTCGATCAATTAAGCACTAGATTCCCGATGAGCGCTTGAAAAACGGTACGCGACTGTGGGGCCACGGAGCCGCAATGGCGTTTGTGGACAGTAAATATTTTAACGTTTATGGTTCACAGTAAGCTGAAGTTGTTGATGCTAGCTATCCAATGTTTTTTTCAGATTTTGTTATTCGAAATTTAAATGTAAGCACCACGAGGTTCCCATGAGCAATCAGAACCACTTTCGAGATGTAGTCGTGTGCGACGTAACAATCAAAATTAAAAAATGTCTACATTAATTTAACATACCTACATAAGTATCTATACTCTCACGTCCATCTACTATGTAGGGTTCCCAGGTGGTATAGATAAATTTTACTTTTTTATTTTTAAGTGCTAATTGCTGCACTGAAGCTAAATTAAATATTCATAAAATTTTATAAAATACAGTGAAAAAATTAAACGCCCACCCGTCCCAGCCAGGAATCGAACCTGGGTCTTCCGCAATCCGGGCGGCTGCACTGACCGCTATGCTACCGGGAAGGCTGACGTAACTAGCGCCATCTATCCAAACGCTAGTGCCTGCTTAAAAAGCACTCAAAAACATTAAAATAGCAGTGACAAAATTCAGCGCTTACGTCAGCCTTCCCGGTAGCATAGCGGTCAGTGCAGCCGCCCGGATTGCGGAAGACCCAGGTTCGATTCCTGGCTGGGACGGGTGGGCGTTTAATTTTTTCACTGTATTTTATAAAATTTTATGAATATGGTATAGATAACATCAGCGATTGGTTGCCGAAGTGCCTAGTGTAAGTTTTCTTTACTATCCGTATTCGTTCGACTACGTTTACGAAAACGAAAATTAGTATGCCATTGAAGCAGCGCCTCTTGACGACATATGAGAGGAGTTAAAATTTTGCCACACAAAGAATAAATGTCCATTATCGGCCCATCCTTAAACAGCACAACTAAATATAAATAAACAGTACATTAATTCTTAATTCTTAATATGCCAGTAATTACAATAATTTATTAGTATTTTTTAATGATTTTAAAAGGTTTCGGTACAAAAAAAGTTGCCAGTATTATTACAAGATTCCATAAACTACAAATCATGCAAATCAACATGATATTTTTATTTTATTCTATTATTTTCATAATACGAAACAAAACATAACTAACTACATTAAAGAAAAAAAAAAGACAAAATAAAACCTATAAATAAAAAATGTCCTCCAGCTGTGGGCTCATGGGAACGGTCCCAAGAATGCTGGCAACATTACCTCTTTGGATTGCCAAGCTAATACGTTGGCAGAGGTAGCTGCCAGCCTTCTTGTCACCGGAGGCTTCAATAATACATTATTGAATACATAAAAATATAAGTTCGCCGATGTAGGTAATGATTAATAATTATTCATGCTGAACTGTAAGAGAGTACCTACTCGACTTTGGCTGATATGTTTGGTAATAGTAATAGCTGGCGGACTTCTCATTCGATTTTTCTATCTTAGCATACATTTATATAGCTTGAACAATCAATACTTGCACAATATTTAAAAGTCCACTTTTGGGCCTGACGCTAGACGGCTAATGGGCAATGTTCTTCTCGTTATCGTTAACGAGATCGAATGTCAAAATGAAACTCACACTAGGCACCTTCGCTGATACATTCATTTACCGTCCCAGACCAGACCGAGAAGAATGGGAACCAACCATTTTAGGTTACAAAAAATTTGCTCTTGTGAATGTCATTACACCATCGGCTCGTAAGTCTACTGAACGGAAGACGTTGTACTGAGTAGAACCGGCAAGAAACTCAGCAAGGCCATTTCTTCTCTCCCTTTCTTTTACATCTTCAACATACCTACCTATTGGCTATTGGAAAGTCATATCAATTATCATAGATGGACACTTGCAGAATTACCAAATGACAAAAAATGAAACAGAAAATGCTAATTTTTCGATCCTAATCCTGATCAAGAAGACCCAGCTGGATGGAATTACTAGATAGTTAGTTGATATTTTAGTTGTTGACCCACTCAATCATTATAAACCCTGTCAGGCATAGAAACTATTAGTACTTCGAAATTATTAAATGACGTAAGGTGATCATGAAACTGTAGATAGCTTCTTGAAGATGATGGCACTAGTCACAAGAACCAGTGATCGACATTTATTTTCTCTAATCATTCTTCTGATTTTAGTCTTTAGTAACAATAGGAATGTTGACAACAAAAACAAATAATATCAGAACAATAAACAAATAAATGAAATCACGTAACAGCTCTTTAAAACATTGATCTATTTTTTATTTGACCTAAGCATGAATTTCTGTAACCTAAAAAGTCATTAATAAACACCGAGTTGACGGAACAAAATAGTGACGTCATAGTTCACTATTCCCATACAAATCCTATTAAAAAAATCGTTTTGACAGTTGCTAAGAAGTTTCACTATTGACTAAGCAGTCAACTACCCAATTCAATACAGGCACCTGCTTAGTCATTCCGTAAAATTTCAATTGAAATCAATTTTTGGCGACGAAAATTGAGTTGAACGCTGATGCCACACCCTAATCACCTAACCACAGATGACAAAGTATTACACAATGTAGGTATCTACTTACATACAGTTTATATTGTAAAATTGGTGAAAATAAAAAGTTAAGTTTCACACGATACACCAACTGTTATCTTTATTATCATAGCATGATATATCTGAGAGTATGTTTGTTCAGACATATCTTGTAGGATTGCCTAGGCAGATAGCAGATACAGTCCGAAAATAGGCATTTGTAACTAACTAAAGAAAAGTAAAAAATATTTTTAAATTAGGATGTTCGCTCTTCGTAGAATTTCTAAACAGACGTGATACTCTTGAAGCTCAATAGCGCATTGGTGATGCTGAAGTTAAGTAACTAACTTTCTTAGAGGCTGGTCATCGGATGGTTGACCAAAATGTTATCATCTCGAGCTCCTCCGTTCTTCGGAAGGGACGTAAAGCCGTAGGTCCCGGCTACATTAGCAGTCATTAACAACCACCTTACGCACTGGGCCCGCTTGGTGGTATATGGCCCGTTCTCCCTGGTGGTGTTTCCATCCATAGGGAAGGCTCGTCCTACAGCATTGGGGGACATAAAAATGAGCTGAAGATGATGATGTTTATAAATACTTAATACTCAAACTTAATAAGAAATAGAGTATTCTATTTGCGGCAGGACGAGGACATAATATTATAATGATAACAGTAAACAAAACAAAAAACCCACAAAACACATAACACAATGATTACGAGGCAATATACATATATAATTATCTGATTTTGTCAAGTGAAAGTGAGTATTGGCGTTTACGACAGGAGACTGCGTTCGGCGAAAGTTCTTTAAATCGATTAAAATTGAACAAGTATGACATTGCATGCACTGTGTCTCGAGCAACTGGAAATTTCTCATTATGTTATTATATAAGTAAGTAACTACTTAAATATATTTTTGTGATACGCTTTTTTGAATTTGCCGATAGCGTCAGACGCCCTTTTGGCCTTTTCGAGAGCTTGAAACTTAAAGGGTTCCTCGAGCCGTGTAATCGAAACACCGTCAGAGGTTTTCTACAGGTAATAGCGTCACACAAGTTCCCAACAACCTGTTCCCTACTAGATTCTCCGAGGGGTTCGGATCGGACCGGGAGCGGAACAACTCGTGGGGGTGGGGAGTGTAGAAAGCCTGTGGTAGTGGTAGGATGGATGCCACATTGAGGAAAGATAAAGGGAAGATCTTCCTCCGAGCTGGGTGGTATAGCTCGGGGACCGAGGTCCAACGGATTTTTTTTTTTTTTTGGAGAGAGATTGCTGATTGCCGCTGCGGCATTTTCAGCTTCACCGGGCTTTTTGGGGGCGGCGAGGAACGTAAAGGGTCCCTCAAGCCGTGTGAAACGAATCACCTTCAGAGGTTATCTAGAGGGAACGGCATCGCGCACAAGTGCGCGTCCCCGTGCCCTACTAGATTCTCCGAAGGGTTCGGATCGGATCGGAGTCCAACGGATGTTAGTTGGAGGTGCTATATATAGCGAAGGAGATGGTGAAACTTCGCTATCGCGATGCAGGCTTCCCATACTATTCATCGTCTTAGTATGGCGACGTCGTTGGTATGCGTTTGTGGCGCCATCTGTTGACACGGTTGAGAAGGTGTTTTGCTTCGTGTCGAATAATGTGCGGCGTATGAGGTAGGTGACGCCGCCACAGGGAGTAGCGCTTTAGCGCTTTTTTTTAGCGCTCAGGTTCAGACTACAAGTCTTGGGCCGAATGCGAGAGTGTATCTTCAACACAGAATAACTAATATCTTCGATCAATAATTTAATATGTAGAAAGGATCCGAAACAAAAATGCATCTCAGAAGTGGTCCTGTTTGCTCCATACTACACATTTAAATTTCGAACAACAATATCTGAAAAAACATTGGATAGCATCAACAACCTCAGCTTAATGTGAACCATAACTCTAAAACATAGAGATTAAATTAAGCTTGCAAAATATTTGTACCTTATATTTATTGTCATCGCCACAAACGTCATTGCGGCTCCGTGGCCCCAAAGTCGCGTAGGTACCGTTTTTCAAGCGCTCATCGGGAATCTAATACATATACATAAATAAATAAATAAATATGAGACAACATCACATACATTGTTCCGATTCCAAGGTAAGTAGATAAAACACTCGTTTCATGGAAATCAGAAACAACGACGGTGCCACAACCACCCAGACCCGACACAATATCGAAAAGTTCGTTTTCGACATTGACCCGACCGGTAATCGGACCCGGGAGCTCAGAGTTAGCGCCGCCCAAAGTCCGGCGTGCAAGCCACTCGGCTGCGGAGGTCGTCGTACATATTGATCGAAGGTCTATGTTTATTGTATTGTTGTATTTATGTGTAAATGTTAAGTAAACATTTGACGATTAACCATCGGTGCCTTGACAGAGCACAATGCCACAAAAAAAATGGTTCACAAAATGCATCTATCAGCGAAGCAGCTTGTGTACAAGTAATTAACTACATACAAATTTTTTACTAGTTGTTGCAACTTCGTTCGCGAAGACTACAGTAAAAAAAAAAAGTATCCTATATAAAATGTTTTTGTTTTGTTTATATAATTTTAACGCAAATTTTGTTGCGACACAAATTACAAATTGTTAATGACGGTAGTTGTTGACATTAAATTGGCGACTTTGGCTTTCAAAGTATAAAAGTAAATAGTGTTGAATAATTTCGGCGGGCTGGTTAGAACCACGATAGCTCAATTGGAAGAGCACCTGACCCGGTATGTCAGTAGGGTGCAGGTTCAAATCCTACTCGTGGAAATTTTGTCAACATTGTGTTTTTGTGATTTGTATCGCAACAAAATTTGCGTTAAAATTATATAAACAAATTAAAAACATTTTATAAATAGCTAGCCTACTTCTTAACTGATCTTTAGTATTTGTAAAAATATTATGATCAGATGTTAATGACGGTAGTTGTTGACATTGAATTGGCGCCTTTGGCTTTTAAAGTAAAAAAGGTAAATAGTGTTGAATAATTTCGGCGGGCTGGTTAGAACCACGATAGCTCAATTGGAAGAGCACCTGACCCGGTATGTCAGTAGGGTGCAGGTTCAAATCCTGCTCGTGGAAATTTTTTCAACATTGTGTTTTTGTAATTAGTATCCTATATGCTGGTCTGGGTCATGGTCTGTATATGAGGAAAGTTTCATTAAAATCAGTGTTGTTCGGCGAGTTGGATTGGGCCACGACAGCATATTTGGCAGTGCACCTGACCCGGCATGTCATGGGGTGCGGGGTTCGAATCCCGCTCGTGGATTTTTTTCACTTTACTCCTTTTTAACTTCATACAACATTTTAGATAGCACACTTAATTTATTTAATTTAAGTTAAGTTATTTAATTTAATAATGTAAACTAATTTCTAGTAATTTTCACTCTTATTATCCTGAATGTTAGGTACTTACGTAATATCTTTTTTTAATAAGTAATTGGTGTAAAAATGTTGGCAAACCTTGTAATAAAAAAAAAATCATTTTGTCTTTTTTTAAAATCACAAAGAATTTCGTTGAAATTTTACTGGATGACAGCTACGAAGCAGGTGGTCGGTATTCCATCATCATCATCAGCTCATTTTATGTTCCCACTGAGGCCTTCCCTATGTATGGATAGGGAATAAACAATCACGCGGGCTCAGTGCGGATTGGTGGTTGACTGCTAATGTGCCTTCCGAAGCACAGAGGAGCTCATATGATGATAAGTTTTTGGTCAACCATCCGATGACCGACCTTTGCGAAAGTTCGCAGATTGGGTGCGTTAACCACTGCGCCATCGTTAGTGCCATGACAATGTGGCAGTAATTTGCAAGATCGGGCACAAAGTACAGTCAGTCAGTTAAAACACGGATTGAAAACCAAATGCAACGCCCGGCGCCCCATCCATCACGGACCATTATAGCCCTAAACTGATTTTGGGTAGAATAACACACACAGGCTATGCTTTTTCAATCGTTTTTTATAACGATTACCAAACTGATCTGTTATTTATTCTTCATGTTTGTTTGTTATCAAGTTTTTATGGGTAATTCGCTGAGAATCCCATTCTCTGAGGATCTTGTCCCGGAGGATCCCGAATGTGATAAATATTGTGGGTACATTTTAAGTGCTCACCAAAATAATTTTTATACTCTAATATATACACACATCTGAATATTTAATAATTAATAATTACAAAAACACAAATGTTGAAAAAAAATTCCACGAGCAGGATTTGAACCTGCACTCTTCTGACATACCGGGTCAGGTGCTCATCCAATTGAGCTATCGTGGTTCTATGATGCTTAATAATTATTAATTGTGCTATGATGCAAAAGTATTGTATGTTTTAGTGTAAATAAATTAAAAAAAAAATTATTTTATAAGTTTTATATGTATATTCTTTTTGCTTGCCAAAATGGGTTAAAACTCACCAAATATTGTTTAACTGAAATAGTAACATTGATACCAAAAATTTTTACATTATTGTTCAAATGATTAAGTATACTAGCTGCCCTACTCCTGTAGGTCACGTGATAGGTTAGAAATTTAAGACTCGAATTTCGAGGTTATTTTTTTTTATTAGACAACAGGAAGCAAAATTTACCAAATTGAAACTCGAGGCATAAAATATTGGTATTATCTATTTGGTGACAATATAACATATTTGGTCTGAAATGCAGTTAAAAGGTATTCATATATTTTTAAGGCATTTAATAAAAATATAAATTGTATTCTTTTTATAATATTTTAGGAAACACAACATGGTGATCATTTATCCATTTTAGTAAGCGTTTCGAATTTTATTTGTAGTAAAATTGACACATTTTTGTTAGGCGTTTAAACACAAGCCAAATGTTGTTGTCTGCTTATAATAAATCAGTTTTGTTTTGTTTTTAAATAATGATATCGTTTTTCACTTGTCTCTCATTTAATGTAACATTTAACGCTTTACCATCTCTCATCGACATTAGATTGATCCTACCGTAATATTGTTTCAAATACTTTAAATCAGAAAATTCTTAATTAAAATTAAATTTTTAAGTTTTATAAATAAACTTTAAACATTTTTTATTTAAAACTTTGATACAAAAAAAGTATTGAACATAACTTTTTTAACACTTTCTCTTTACTTATAATAAGAAAGAGCTAATAAACTCGGGTCTCGTGGGAAGAAGTTAATTTAGTTTAAACAACTTCCATCTGTTACTAAACAATGAATACGTCTAACAATAGCACTTAACTCATTGTATTAAAATATTCAGTGAGATAGCTTAGCATTTGGTTTGTACTGTAGGTAGAACTGCGAACGTAGGCAAGGTTAGAAATAAAAAATGGTTGTAAATTAAATTAAAATCAATCAAGACAACATTCAAATATTGCTACAAGCGAAGTACTTATTGACTCTTATGTGTATTTAACTTAGTACCTATCCAAATTTTACTTTTTTATTTTCAAGTGCTAATTGCTGCACTGAAGCTAAATCAAATATTCATAAAATTTTATAAAATACAGTGAAAAAATATATATATAAAAAAAATATAACAAAAACAATAACAATAATAATAATAACACTAAAATAGCAGTGACAATATTGAGCGCTTACGTCAGCCTTCCCGGTAGCATAGCGGTCAGTGCAGCCGCCCGGATTGCGGAAGACCCAGGTTCGATTCCAGGCTGGGTCGGGTGGGCGTTTAATTTTTTCACTGTATTTTATAAAATTTTATGAATATTTAGTACCTTTCCGTCGCTAAAAATAATATAGAATTTAACTGAAATTTAACTGGACGATTGCTAGGAAGCGGGTGGTCTTATTTAAGTGTTGCTAGTGCGAGTCGGACTCGCCCACCGAGGGTTCCGTACAAATTTATGGGTACAAGACGGAAAAAGTATTACTTTTTTCATTCTTCGTCGTAAATCGAAAACTATACATCATAAAAATAATTAAAAATCTGTTAAAGCTTGTGCAAATGAAGCCCTTTCATACGATATTTCACATGACACGGTTAACTCACTTCAAAATTTAGACCGCCGTTCCCTTGCATAAAGACCCTGTTTTTTTTTGTGATTTATTTACAAATGTATAGTTTTCAGACTTGTCCCTGTACTTTTAGTATAAGACGATATTACTTGCCAAATTTCATAGTTCTAGGTCAACGGCAAGTACCCTTTGAATTTTGATTCCCTTGAGAGTGTCGAAATATACGTTTTTTGCGACATAAACGGCCGTATCTTTTTTTCCGTTAGATAACTTAGAAGTTTGATGTTTTCACAGCTTCAAGGGACCGCAGAGTTGAGTATATGGTTTTGATTTCAACTTGGTACCTCCACGAGTTCCCGAGATAAAGGGTCTTGACAGACAGACAGACGGTCAACAAAGTGATCCTATAAGGGATCTGTTTTTTCCTTTTAAGGTACGGAACCCTAAAAATCAGTTGCTGACATCTATTTTAAATTAATAAGTGAAAAAAATTTCAATCACTGGGTCCTGTTGAACTCTGGTGCTACTAAGATTATTATTATTATGTACATTTTGCAGCTTGCAGGTGATAAAACTTATGAACAGGCACAAATTTTTAACTGTATCATGTAAATCTTTTAAAAACTCAGAGGTATTCTAAACATTTTGGTTAAGTAATTATTATAGTGATTTCTTTTATGTGATGTAGGAGCTCGATGGCGCAGTGGTCTGCGAGTGCTGAGGTTAAGCAACTTTCGAAAAGGCCGGTCATCGGATGGGTGACCAATAATGTATCATCTCGAGCTCCTCCGTGCTTCGGAAGGCATGTGAAACCGTTGGTCCCGGCTGCATTATCCGCACAGAGCCCGCGTGGTGGTTTATGGGAATCACGTTGACCCATACAAACTTTGCCCCCCTTTTTCACCCCCTTAGGGGTAGAATTTCGGAAAATCCTTCCTTATCGGATGCCTACGTCATACAAAGAACACACCCTCCAAATTTTCAAGGTCTCTGCGATCAGCGGTTTAGGCTGTGCGTTGATCCGTCAGTCATTCAGGCCAAAGCATTTTATATGTATAGATTATTAATATATTTATCATTCATAACTTTATCGCATGACAGTTGTAGTTTTATGCACTCGGATATTTTTATATTGGCGCGATTCATTGACCGTTCTCCAAAGATAAGTAAGTAAATGATCCTAGTAACACAAAGAAAGGTACAGTGGTCGACATAACTGTTTTGACAGTTCAGTTGGTTGTGTTCAGATCAGAATGTGTGTGACTTCATTATTTATTTACGGTGTCAACAGTCGGAACGAACGATAATGAAAATGAAAATGAAAAAATGAACAAATTATTTATTTTCTCTCACATGTAGGTTACATAAGTAGGTATATATTATTTCATGGGTATAACAATTGGTAATATTAAAACGTAGAACATGTTAATCCAGTCCAGTCCAATCAGTAATGTAAGTCCAGTCTTGATCTTCATTTTACCGATGAGGCCGAAGGTGAGAGCTCATTACATCATCATCACCAGCTATAAAATAAGCTGTTAGGGCACGAGCCTTCCCTATGGTTAGATAGGGAGAACGGGCCGTAAACCACCACGGGGACCCAGTGCGGATTGGTGGTTGTTGTTAACGACTGCTAATGCAGCCGCCGGGACCGACGGCTATACGAGCCTGCCTACTTGCCTGGTACAACTTACTTCACTCGGAATCTCACGAATAACTGCCGGAACAATAAAATAGCAAAAATAGCTCGGAACATTCCGGGCGCAGCTGTTGCGAGATTCCGTGTCCGTGTGAGGTTGTCTATGTGTGCGTTGCTCGAGCGCGTTGGTATGAAGCTTACCTTCTGTGGGTCTACTTATTTTGTGTTTTAAGTTTGAAGTTTGTTTGCCCCCCAGACTACCACAAACTGTCCTCAAAGAACTTTGAACTTTGTTAACTATATAGCTAGGTATAATATGGTTGAAAGTTTATTAAAAAAACTTAGTATTTTTGGCTAGTTTGATGTGCAGCCTTCTGTACCGTATGCATGATATTCATTGCATTATAACGATGACGTCACATAACGCTTATTTATCATACAATACGTCTTCCTCCGATTGTTTGTCAATAAGGGTAAGCTATGCTTTTGTTCGGGTAGCCGCTGGATGCGAGCAGCGCAAAACCGGTCGTTGTGGAGATCCATGGGGGAGGCATTTGTCCAGCAATAGACGTCTTTTGGATGAGATGATGATGATGACCATACACCCTAAAACTAATGGAAGAGCGGCGCGCAATGGTTCTGCTTTCCTCAGGTGATGCGTCTCAGTTTCAGCAGCTAAATAGGCAGATCTCGAAGTCTATGACTCGCGACACGCGACGATTTAATACTAACCGTATTAAAGAGGCAATTGAGCTGCGGCAGGTTATACAGAAGACCGAAGAGTATAACAAGCCTCTTTGCTTAGCGTTTGTGAACTATGAAAAAGCCTTCGATTCGATTGAAACATGGGCCGTGCTACAGTCTCTCCAGCGGTGCCAAATTGACTACCGGTACATCGAAGTGTTGAAGTATTTGTATGAAAGTGCCACTATGTCAGTCCGTCTTCAGGAACAGCCCCCCGACCGCCTAACCGATCGCTTTGGCTACTTGTATAGTTTATGACATCATCTTGTCATTTCGTACCGCCTATGAAAGCAATCTATAGATTGCTTTCATAGGCTGTACGAAAGCTGTAGCCAAAGCTGAAGCCAAAGCGATCGGTTAGGCGGTCGGGCCCCAGAGCTCGAAACCTATCCAGTTGCAGCGAGGAGTGAGACAGGGAGATGTGATATCTCCGAAAATGTTCACTGCTGCACTGGACGATGTTTTCAAGCTTCTGGACTGGAAAGGACTCGGCATCAACGTCAACGGCGTATACATCACTCACCTTCGATTTTCTGACGATAGAGTGGTCATGGCTGAGACCCTGGAAGACCTCGGCACAATGCTCGGTGATCTCAACAGTCTCTTAACAAGTGGGTCTTAAAATGAACATGGAGAAGACGAAAGTTATGTCGAACTCACGTGTCGTACCCACTCCTCTGAAGGTTGGGGACTCTGCCCTTGAAGTTGTGGACGATTATGTTTACCTGGGACAAACGGTTCAGCTAGGTAGGTCTAACTTCAGCAAAGAGGTCAATCGTCGAATCCAATTAGGCTGGGCAGCGTTCGGTAGGCTACGAAATATATTTTCGTCCGATAAACCGCAGTGTCGAAAGTCTTTGACCAGTGTGTGTTGCCAGTGATGACATACGGGACTGAGACGTGGTCGCTCACTATGGGCCTTATCAGAAGGCTCAAGGTCATCAAAGAGCAATTTAGAGGGCTATGCTCGGGGTTTCGAATCAGAAATAAGGAGATACGCAGAAGAACAAAGGTAACCGATATAGCCCGAAGAGTTGCTAAGCTCAAGTGGGCAGGGTACATTGCTCGCAGGACTGATGGCCGCTGTGGCGGAATAGTCTTTTCGGTACTTGAGTGGCGACCGAGTACCGAAAAGCGCAGTGTGGGCAGGCCTCCAACAAGGTGGACCGACGATCTGGTGAAGGTCGCGGGAAGCCGCTGGATGCGAGCAGCACAAAACCGGTCGTTGTGAAAATCCTTGGGGGAGGTCTTTGTCCAGATAATCAAGTATCAACGAACGAGTAACGTATGTAATCTTAAAGCCTCGTTGTCGGTACCAGAGCGATTAGAGGTAGGTTGAATGTTATAAATCGTGGTATAAGTCCTTATAGTTCTGTTCGACAACTCACTTGAACCTATTCGTTGTTTAACTAGTTGAAATGCTGTGTTACGCCCCTAACCGATCCGAATCCTTCGGAGAATCTAGTAGAGAACGGAGACACGCATTGCCTGATTCCAGCCTCTCTAGAAAACGTCTGACGGTGTTTCGATTGCACAGCTTGTTGAAACCCTTTAAATTTTTCACCACCTGCACCCCCAAAAAAGTCCTTCAAAATGTCTTCAAAAGATAATTTATTTATAGAGCATTATAAATCGAACGAATTTAGTTTATTTATTTAATTGGCACAATTACAGAATACAATTCAATACATTCACAACAGCAGTTAAAAGAAGCAATGATAACACGCCATTGCAAAAGTGGATTAACTTGCAAGATTGCAAACCCTTAGATCTACGTCTAATTAGTTATACAAACACACACACTTATTTCGCAGTAATCATATCATTTCCGAAACCTGTCGAAGGAAACGATAATAGTGAGTGACTCATAAACACAAGAAATCGATTCAGCCATACAGACTGTGAATCATGCTTTATGGCGCGAAACGGGCAAAGAAAATATGTTAAACGAGAGTTATTGAAACGTACCTACTATAGAATCGATTATAAAACAAAGCACCATAGACATTAAAAATAGTCATACTCTTTGGTAGGCTAATGGCTTACAGTATTTGTGTATTGTGAAGAGTTGTTCGTCGAATCGACCGAATGAAACTGAGTTGATTTAAATTTGACATAAAAAAATGTTAGTCATAATTTTGACCTACCTCGAAAACTGGTGGTTAATAGTAAATTATCACCAGTGTTTGAGACAGTAACCCAATCTTCGACATCAGTTTTAGTCAACAAAAAATAACATTAACGTCATTGAATTTTAATGGATGACCACTAAGTAGCAGGTGGTCTATATTCAAAGACCAAGACTTTTATTGCTATACTCAAAAATCTGTAGCTGACCGTTATTTCTTATAATTAAAGAGAAAGTTATCGATCAATGGTTCCTGTCGAATACTAGTGCTACTAACCTAGGTAACTTAAGGATCCTTGAGGCGTAGTGGCCGAACTAATCTCGGAGATATTCTAAGAGCTAGCGTAACGCAATCGTGAACCCCTCGGAGAATCTAGTTGGGAACGGGGACACGCACTAGTCCGTGAGACCTCTGGGTGCATAGTGCGAGTTTCATTCGCCAATCGGTCACGTTAACGAAAACGAGAATTTGTGTAACTAAATTTTAACTCTTGTCGTATGTCGTCAGGAGGCGCTGCTTCAATGCCAAACTAATTTTCGTTTTCGTAAACGTAATCGGATGAATACGGATAGTAAAAAAAACTCACACTAGGCACCCTGACGGTGTTTCTATCATACGGCTTGAGGAACCCTTTAAGTTTCTTGCCGCCTCCAAAAAGTTGGGTGACACTGAAAATGCCGCCTGAGGCAATCAACAACAAAAAAAACCATACTAGATTCTCAAAGGCGTTCGAGTCAATGTTGAGATCGGAAAACCTGGACAAGGCTAAGACCTCAGCTCGGGTCGACGCGAACTTAACATTATACGGCATTGAGGAAGTGAATTGAGAACTACTTCTATAGCATCAAAGTCGTAAAATCAAGAGTATGGACATGTACCTATTTGCATACACGCCTGCACATCAACCTACCACAAACTGTCAAATTTCCCCAATAGACTTTGAAGCTTATGCCAGATATGGTTGAAAACAATGTTATTATAAGCTATCATTGGTTGAAAATGTATTGAAGAAATTTGACAGTTCTGGATAGGTTGATGTGAAGCGTCTGTACACTTAAAATTAATAATAATAATAATGCAATATGCATTATTTGTAATTCCGGGCTTTTGAATGTTTTTAATTGTAAATGTATTAAATTAAATATTGAATGATTTTGTATCGACATACTTACTTTTTTTGTAAATGTCGTTACTTCTATATAAGCTGTGGAGTTACTTGCGCCCATTCTTTACCACAGCTAAAAAATAGACGTCCTGAATGGGTAGTAAATAAAAATGTATGGACGATTCAAAAGCATTTTTCTTAAGTTTATTTGAATACAAAATTTTGACTTTGACTTTGACGGGAGGCTAAAATACCTGAAGTTGCCACAAGACATGACAAAGAGTGGTTAGACATGTCATGGCGAGCAGGGGATGGATGAGGATGGCGCAGGACCTTAAAGAGTGGCGTGCGAGGGAAGAGGCTTATGCCCTGCAGTGGGCTGATGATGATGATGATGATGAACATAATGGTGGTTTTAACCACTCCTTCTTGAAGAGCTCGATGGCGCAGTGGTAAACGCGCTGGGTCTGCGATTGCTAAGATTGACCAACTTTCGTAAGCCGTTGGTCCCTGCTGCATTAGCAGTCGTGCATTAGCAGTCAACCACCAATCTGCACCGGGCTCGCGTGGTGGTTTATGACCCGTTCTCCCTATCCATCCATAGGGAAGGCTCGTGCCCCAGCAGTGGGGATATAAAATGAGCTAATTATGATGATGATGAACCACTCCTAGTCATATCTTGTCGGCAACTTTAGGTTTTCATCCCCCATCATCACTGCTTTTAACTGATTAGGACTTTATGTGAAAACGCTACGTAACGCCCAAAGCTGGACATTCCCACATGACGAATAAAAGGTACATGAGGATATTAATGGGTTTTAATGACTGACATTTTACGACAACAATCGCGAAAGTGCCTTTCAAAGCACGAAGGTGCTCGAGATATTTGAATACGGTCACTTATTCGATGACCCGACATTACGAAAAAGTTTCTGAGGCCTAAATAATTAATTAAGTATCGCTTCTTTATGCGACTGTACATACAGTAATGGTTTTTTTTATCTTGTTGGTTCTTTTCTTTGATGTAAATAGGTACCTATGTAATTAACACTCAAACCAGAAACAAATGACTGAAATAAAGATAAGATAGGTACATAACAGGGAATCAAACTGTATAGGTACTTAAAGGTATTCAATGCCCCTGAGCGGCGGCGGGCGGCCGGCGCATAAGTAAGTACGAAGGTAGGTAGGTATCATAACATTCGTAACATTTATTTTTAGCGTTAAGTTTGTTAATTACTAAATGCTACATTACATAGTTAAAGGCTTAAAATAATTTCAAAAATAATTTTGCTACATTTTTTAAAGAATATTTTGAGGGTAGACCCTAAAGTTAAGTTTGAAAATAAACAAAATAACAATCCTAAATAAATAAGGTCATAATACGAACTTTCACAAACTCTTCTAAAATTTAAACCACAGTTTTATTAGTCTGAAACGCAAAGCATGGTGCACTTCATATAAAAAAGTAAAAAGAAATAAAACCTGTTTGCAAAAATCTTAAGACTGGCAGCAGCGCAGCGGCCGGCGAAGTTGTTTTATTCCTTTTCACATGCATTTGTTTAGAAGAAAAAATTCAAAACAGACAATAGAGGAAGACGTATGAGAAATAAATAAAAAAAAAACTCACCTATAATGTAGCGCCACACAAACAATCCGTAAAACGTTTCAGAAAACAGGTGTTTTAAATTCGTCTACCGCACTCGTGACCAAGCGGGCATTAGCACTGGCAGTGCCGGCAACATACGGAACTGAAGCATGACGTCACACACCAAATCGTTGTCAAGTTGGACACAGTGCTGCCATCTTTTACTTACATGTCTTACATGGTAGTAAATACGCACTGTAAGTGCCTTAAGTTATTATCTGTACTTAGAGTATTCATAATAGAATTAATAGCTCATTTCTATGTTATGCATCAATTAATATTTTAACAATAACGTTACAAAAACGATATCTCCAAAAAACTAACTTTTCGAAGCTGCTTTACAATTATTTTTAACAAGCAAAATGTGTTTTTTTTGTTATCAGTATTATTTATCAATAGCATTCTCTTGGTCAGAATAGAACAATAAGAATAATTATCGTCTTCCATCATCTGTTATAATTTTAAAACAAAGAATATTTTACTAACGACTAAACTGTATGGGCTTGGTTTCATTGCCTTATCCCAAAGGGAAGTGAAACAAAAAAGATATCATTACGTCGTATGTACGTCAATCAACGTCAATACTCAATTGAGTTTTAAAAACTAGCGGTTTTCCAACCGCTATTTAGCTGATCAGAAAAGGGTTCTCAAGTAGCGTCGTTTATTCAATTTTATTTGTTTGTTACTGCTGTGCCTTGTTGTGTTCGGTTCTTGACCTCTATTCACAATACAATAACCGTGTGACATATTGGCTTGCAGTTATTTGACAATAAAATAGTGTTCCTGGTGTTTGGCGTCAAACAAAAACATCTACATTTGTTTGTATGTAAGTAAGTATACCAGACTGCCATTAGGTATTTAATAATTTATTAGTATTGTCAAATAGCAATAATGTGGTACTAACCTGTATATGTAAGCTTTATCTTCTTATTTTCTGTATATTTCTAATCACTCTGTCATGTTAAATCTATGAATCCATTTAATAATAAATATGGCATCATGCTTACATCCATAAGCTATCCACACTTACAGGCTTTCAACCAAAGCGTAGCTAAACTCCCCAGAATTAAGATAAAAAGAGTTTGATCAAGTAGTAATCAATTCTCTAAGCATTCAAACTGTCAATGATTCTCATGTCTACATAGCTAAGTACTTTCAGTTATTTTCATTGTTCCTGTAAACATAATGTTATTCATCATTTTAACCAGCTTTTGTCAGACTTCTGGACATATGCCTCTCCCAATGATGCCAATGTCCCTAATTTAATCTTTAAAGTATAAGGCAGTGGAAATAAAAAAGAATAAATTAATAATATTTCACTAAAACAATTTAAAAAATTGATGTTAATAAGGTAATACAGGCTTAAGGTGACACTCTGACCGCTTAACCAGTTCTCCAAGTCTGTTGGGGAGGTATACAAAGAAAACTGGCTTATACCTTGAGAAATGAAAACATACTTACAAAATAAAAATAATAGTAAGAAAAAGACTTTTTTGAGTCTGTTGGGGAGAATTACAAAGAAAACCGGCTTATAGCTTGACAAATGAAAACATACTTACAAAATAATAGTAAGAAAAAGACTTTTTTTCCCTATAGTTGATGGCTTTGTGCGATTAGCACATTTAGCCAGTTTCAAAGTAATTTTTCTTACAAGTATTATATAAATATACAATATTTCCTTCCAGTATGATGATGATGAATGATAATAGAAATGAAAAGTGAGAAATGATATACATCCCAACCCCTTGAGTATCTCGGTAAAGATGTGGGGCTTTTCTAATTCCTCGGTCGGACTTCTTGAGAAAATTTGAAAAGTGAAGTTGCACTATTTTGTTTCATTTGCCAACACTCATGCACACTCACAAACACTTAACGGTTAATAATCCACCATTATTTCACATTAATATTCGACATAACACAAATTTTAGAAAATAAAACAAAACCTCAGACATGACTCTTCACTTTCCCGCCAAGAAGTTCGAAAAAGACTTTTAAGAACTATGTTTTTTTTTTTTTTCAATAAAATATCATCATCATGTTCCTTTAATATTCTTCTGATATGCAACAGCACCTAGGGAGTTCAGGCCATAGAATTAAGAAGAATATCATCATCAGCTCATTTTACGTCCCCACTGCTGAGGCACGAGCCTTCCCTATGGATGGATATGGAGAACAGGCCATAATAAATAAATAAATAAAATGAAGCTCCATCCAGGCCCATTGCTGTGCGGTGGATGTTAGCGACTGCTAATGCAGCTGGGACCAACGGCTTTACGTGCCTTTCGTAGCATAGAGGAGCTCAGATGATATATTTTTAGTCACCTAATATATGTTTGGCCTTTGCCAAAATTGCTTAACCTTAGCAATCACAGCCAAGGCGCATTGACCACTGCACCACTGAGCTCTTCAAATAGAATAGAAACTATATATTTATACGTGAAGCAAAAACTTACCCCTTTTGACGAAAATTGCACAGACAGAGGAGTATGAAATTTCGCACACTTATAGTTTATATAGAAAAGGAGTGCAGAATGCTAATATTTTTTTTAAATTATGCATAAAAAATACATTAAATGAAATAAACATTGTTTCGTACATTTTTCAAAAATTTCAAAAATGGAAGAGGAGCAGGCGCAATCTGTCAATGACAATCCATTCTATCTTTATTTATTTTTCATTGCTTATGATACAATCTGTGCAGCCTTAATAAAATTACAGTCGAATTTGGACCACTGGGCGACCACTAGTATAATTTATTGCATAACCTGTGTACATTGTACACACGCCTGCACATCAACCTACCACAAACTGTCAAATTCCTTCAATAGACTGAACTTTATGCCTTATATGTAAGGTTGAAAATGTATTGAAGAAATTTGACAGTTTTGGATAGGTAGATGTGCAGGCGTCTGTACATTGCTGGCTGGAACTAAATGAGAGTAGCTGCTGATTATAATTATAATGATGGTGATAATGTTGGTGACTGTATATTTTGCTGGTTATCAATCCAACACCAGACTACTGTTAATTTTATTAACTAACTAACTAGAGTGGCGCAACGACCCAAAGTGAGTCTTGGCCTTCAAAATAAAAGTCTCCATCTGGGTCAAAGTAAAAATTGATTGATTTTATTTAGAACTTGTTGTCGCCCGCGACTTCGTTCGCGAAGTAGTCTTCGCGACTTCGTTCGCGTAACACGCGTAACGCGTAACTAGTAACAGGTTCCTGTGGGATAGTGTAGTCACTATCCCACAGGAACCTGTTACCGGGATGAAAAGTATCCTAAATCCTAGTCCAGGTCATGGTCTGTCTATGTGCAAAGTTTGCATAAAAATCCGTTCAGCCATTTTCACGTGATGCACGGTCAAATAAACAGACAAAAATTCTAAAAAACTGTTGGAACGTGTTCTGTTGTCGATTTATTAAGTATCCCCAGCCAACTTTTTTTCAAATATCTTCCATGTATAGACTTTCGACCCTCTTTAGCTATAGTATAAGTATAGAAATTCTAAAAACTGTTGGAATGTTTTCTGTTATAGATTCTAAGTATCCCCAGCCAACTTTTTTTCGAATATCTTCCATGTATAGACCCTCTTTAGCTTTATTATAAGTATAGATGACATAGTAGGGTGGCTGGGAGAACACGGACAAGACTGGCCAGAGATAGAAAAAAATGTAGAGGGTTGGAGGAGGCCTATGCCAGAGCGCACACAGAAAACAAAGAGAATTGTTGAACATCACAAATCTTTTTATTGTTAACAATGTTACATGTTTTCTGAATCATCATCATCATCATCATCTCAGCCAAAAGACGCCCACTACTGGAAAAAGGCCTCCGCCAAGAATCGCCACAACAACCGGTTTTCTGAATAAATGGCTATTAGGTATTATTATAATATTAACAATTAATTTATTACTAAGAAAATTTACAGACAAATAAAATCTATAGCTAATGCTAATAAGTAAACATACACTATTAACAAATCTTTACAATTATATGTCATTCGTTCACATTTCAGATTGTCACAGAATCCCACAATGTCATCTGTGGCAGATCATTTGTTGAAGCTGAGAGAAGATCGTCTTGCCAGAGAAAAAGCCAGAATTGAAAAGGTAAATTTTATAGGAAATCTTTCTTCTTCAGCCTATAGTCATTTACTGCTGAGTATAGGCCTCCTTATATGCACACCATCCTGTCCGATTAGAAATCTTAACTCATTTTAAATTTGATGTGGAATGTTTGTATACATTGTATTCACAGTTTTCTTTGTAAAACTCTAGTAAGTATCAGTCACGTTTTTAATGTTTCTTTAAGTTACGTCTTTATCGATTGTTGACACTTGCAAAATTGATCTTTCGACTGTGGGGGTAGTAACTTCAGAGTGACGTTATACCGCTCGAAATTTGAATTTAACTTCTAGTGTTGTTAATATCAGAAATAATGAATTTATTACAAGATAAAATTTTACTAGAAAAAAATCAGCCAGTCCCAAGAAGTTCGAATGGGAATCGAACCAAGGTAATCCAAGGGTTGTGGTGTCAATTCTCACTCGAGCTTCCTGAGACTGCTTGATTTGCTCTAGTAATATTTTATCTTGTAACTACAGAGCATTGTGAAATATTATAACTACTTATTATAATAAAAAAAAATATAATTTTGTAATTAACTTGTAATTATGTTTTACAGTTACGCGAGCTTAATCGGAAGAAATACAACAAAAATGAACTACAACAGAAGAAACATACAGTATCAAACATACCTATCGCTAATAAACCAGTGAAATCTGACAGTATTATCAATAGAAACATTTCCAATGCTGGCAACACTAAGAACGATGTTGCCAATTCAGTAAAAAACAATTTTCAAGTTAACAACACCACTAAAAGGACTATTTCTGTTCCTACATTAAACAAGAAAGTACCTTCCAAAGCTCCTAATCTGAAAACAAAAGCCTTAGTCGCTAAAAAGGACAGTACAATTCCTATTTCTAAAGAAACCAAACCTATCAACACAACAAAACCTGATGTTATCCCCAAAATTGCTGATAAGAAACCAAACGCCGGCAATGGAGATAAAAGCGCCAAAAAACAAATCACTATATCCAATTACAGTAATATGTCGCGAAAAAGTTTTGTACCAATCACTAAAAACTCTTCAAGCACTAGTGTAGCTACAACTATATCATCCAGAAAGAGCCTTGCTGTGCCCTTAGTACGAACTACGAGACCAAACAGCAAAGAATCTGTATTCGACAGGCTTTATAAACCGAAAGTCGTGGCTAGAAAAACCGAAGACGACGTGAGTAAACTCCAAAGTGATCCAAATTATTTGAACAAAGTTATAAAAGCATCTGGTTTAATCCTCAACAAGAGACTTACAGTTTTCGATGTGAAGCCTAAAGTTAATGTGCCTGTGCGCCGCTCGATTTCCGCTGTACACTTCAAGAGGATCAATAAAAATGAAATAAACAACTGCATTCACAAATGGTCTTCCATTGGTGAGAAATTAGACAGAGTTCACTTAAATGATATTCACGAAGACGAATCTGTCAAGCAAGACAAAGTGATTTCAGCTGTCAAGAGTGAAAGAAAGCGGGTCAAATTCCAAACGCCCGTACCATTTAACTTTAACACGCCAAGACCTGAAGAGCTACAATCCAGATTGAAGAGTTGGCTGCAAAAGAGAGGGAAGTCGTTAGACTCCTACCATCACTTGCAATGTTTCGGTATTCATCATATTAATCAAAAGGAAATCAGACCTATTATTGACCCACCCAAATTTGAGCTTTACGACGATGAGGACAAAGAAAATATTGCCTTGGAACATGATAGTGATAACGACTCTTTTACGGATAATATGAATGATGAATGTGAGAAAGAAAGGTGGAGAAGAGCCAGTTATGTTAGTGACAGTGTTGATTTGAATGATACTCGGAATTCGACCTTAACTGGCAGTGATACGATGGAGCAAGTCGACGAAGTGCTTATTGGCGCTTTAAATGATTTAACTGAGCTGTTACGAGAGGTAAGTAAATTACAAAACTGCAGCCAGATAGAGTTCCCACTGTAAGATTCCTGGTTTATTTTAATTAAAAACAAAAAAAATGTCAATAAGTTAGTAATTCTTGTTTCGCAAAACAAATATATTTATCGGTAATATCGGTTATCGGTTTGTGATCTGGCAGAAAAGGGGGGCCCTATCGATTACGGGGCCCTGGGCACTTTCCCAGAGTGGCCAATGGTAAAGAAGGGCCTGTAGCCAATACACGAAGTGATTGTTGATATAGAAAACATCATCATTTTGCGTTATCATTGTGTCTCTAAGCTGATTTACCACAAATTGTATCTCTCTCTCTCTCTCTCTTTCTCATCTCTCATCTCTCCTTTAACGCCAAGTTTTTGCTCAGGGTTTCGACTGGGAACAATGCGCTCGTTGGCTGCGCGCAATACGAGAGAGGTTTCCGTACGCGCCCGAGACTGCTGCTTACTGGGAGTGCCGCGCCGCTCTAGAGGAGACGCGGGGGGATTTGCCCGCTTCCGTCCAGTGCTGGGAAGAGGCCATCGCTAAGGGGACTGAGGTATTATTATGTTTTTTTTTGTTATTTTTAATTTAATAACTTGAGCGTACAACCAAATACATCAAAAGCTAGTTACGACAACATTGGCAATTTTAAAAGAGATGTTAATAATTTCACCATTAGCTTGTTTTTATGTCCCACCTGCTGGAGCACGAGCCTTCCATCCGATCCGATCCGAGCCCCTCGGAAAATTTAGTAGGCAGGGGGACACGCACTGGGTGATTCGTATCCCACGGCTTAGTTTGTTCTCGTCGCTTCCTCGGCGGTCGCCGTTTTCGTACCCGCAGACTGAGGCAATCAGCAAACTCCAAAAAAAAGCAACCTTATGGATGGACACAGAGAACGGGCTATAAGTGACAATAATTAAATTGTTGTATAAATTAATAATTAAGTATTTAATTATAATACTATGACATTTTCCAATATTGAGGAAGGGAAAAAAGAAATGCCCTTGCTGAGTTTCTTGTCGGTTCTTCTCAGTACAAGGTCTCCCGCACTGTGTAGACTAACGAACCGATGGCATTGTACCATTCATAACTTGTACCCAAAGCAATCTCTCCTTCTACCAATCTTGGATTATGCTGATGTCTGCCTTGTGGACTTAAATGAGGACTTACTTGATAAACTACAATGTCTCCAAAATCTCTGCATCAGGTTCAGGTTCGACCATGTGTCTGAATACAGGAACAGGCTTGAATGGCTTCCCATTAGGTTGCGTCGCGAGGAACATATTCTCATCCTTGTTTTTAACGTGCTGTATGATCCTCGTACTCCTTAAGGTAAGAACCTTAAGGAGTGTTTCCGATTTCTTGGGGCGGAACACAACCGTGATCTAAGGTCAAATTCGGATAGCATCCTTAAGCCTCCCTTTACCCGGTCGGGATATTTTAAGGATTCTTTTACTGTCCGAGCTACTTGTCTTTGGAATAAGATACCGTTTGAAATCCGTCACTCTAAGACCCTTTCCGCCTTTAATTCTAAACTGCACAGTCATCTATTGCATCAGTCACGTGCTAGTAACATGTTTTAGGTTTTTATTGTTGGTGTTATATGTATGTATGTATGTGTATTTATTATTTATATTTTGTTATTATGTATGTCTTTATATGTACTGGTATACGAGTATATTTCTATTGTATTCTACTGTATTTGCGCACTTCCTCTATCTCCCTCTTGGGTACCTAAGCCAAAGGTTGTCTGTAAGAGATCGCTTAAAGCGATAAGACCGCCTTTGCCCATGCTAGCTTTAAGATTTTATGTACCTGTTTTTTGTTTTAATTTGTGTGAGCAATAAAGTATTTATCTATCTATCCATCTTATCTAACTAAATTTTGAATTTTTGAATTTCAATATAATGTAAGTGTGTAATAATAAGTGAGAAAAATATCTGAATTGTCTTAACCTTACAGCGGTCCATCGTGGAATCGAATCTCGACCAACTGCTAGACAAGTTCATGCAGCTCAAGATCAGTCCCAACAGTGGGAAACGGAAGGTGGCCGATTCCAAAATGGTGGATGTCAAAAATGTGTTTAAAAGCACTATAATTAGGTTCGCAGTGCAACAGGCTAAGCTGTAAGTATATTTGTTATTATATAATATAAGGGTAAGTAAGCGTTAGACCTTCCTCTACCTGTAGAACCTAAATCAATAGAACTGAAACTGCCTCTCCAGACGGGCTCAAGGTCGCGATATGAGAGTAACTGTTAAACGGAATGCTCAGTCGGGCTGTCACGGCCGGCGTCATCGCACGCGCGTTTGCCTGTTTGTGCGTTCCGTACTTTATATTATATTTCCGATTTCCGTATTATATATTTGTAGGTAAGTAAGTAATACTTACTTGAATTGCTTCATTTGGCATGGTGCTTACTATAACTTATTATTTATGAGTATCTATTCAGGTACGTACGTAACATAATAATTTATAAATCTCATATTTTGTAAAACTAAAATAAAACAATGATTTCAAAGTAAGGAAAAACTTATAATATTTTAGTAATATTATTTTTAGACGTAGGCAATATTCAACAGTAAGCAACCCTGGCAACGCGCCCGGACGACAGAGGGGCGTAACGACCGACGTGAAGGGGGAAGTAGATATATAAATGGCGGCGTTTGGGACTCTGTCAAAGGAGATTCCGTTCTACTGTATTATTGTTTATTCATCAGGCATTAGAAGCCAGAGGCAGAGGCAGAGGCATTAGAGGCCAGAGGTATCTTATCTCAGTAGGACCCGCTGAGGTTTCCCTCTCGCAGTAACACTTCGACCCATCGGGATATTTTGTGCGAAAGGCCAGAGGTAGGAACTGGCTTTTTTGAAATTATTTATTTAAACAAAAATACGTCATGTTTAACTTAATCTAAACAGACACCAGAAAGGTTTATTCGTACACTACATTCATCATAATACATGTTATTGTATGCGACATTATTTAACAAGTACCTATAGAAATATAAAGAAGAATATAGCCTCGGTTGTAACTTAAAAGTGGGTATGTATAAAATTAAATAATACTTTTCGCATGCCCCATCGCACTTCTTGAAACGGCACACAGGTAGCATTTTCTTTTTGTTAGATTATATAGAACAATCGAGCCCGCAATCCTTACTGTGGAAGGTCGATGTCGTTTGGCCAGTTCTAAAAACCACTCAAATTTAAGTAAACCTAGTCTTTGGAAACTTTCTTTTTTTTTTGAGAGAGATTGCTGATTGCCTCTACGGCATTTTCAGCTTCACCGGGCTTTTTTGGGGGCTGCGAGGAACGTAAAGGGTCCCTCAAGCCGTGTGAAACGAATCACCTTCGGAGGTTATCTAGAGGGCACGGGGACGCGCACTAGTGCGCGATGCTACTAGGTTCTCCGAAGGGTTCGGATCGGATCGGGGCTCTTTGGAAACACTACTACAAAGTCTTAAACATGTAATGGCGACAGGTTTACGTCAAGATGGCTGTGGCTAGCCATACTATGTGTACACACACCTTCCCCCCCCCCCCCCCCATTCTCTATCCCCCGCTAGGAATTGAAACGGGTAGTATAAGGTGCTCAAAAATAATTAAAAATATAGTTGGCACACATTTTTTTATTTCACCGAGTTCACACAAGGTACGTTGCCAAGACTAACTTAGCACGGAGGAACTCGAGATATTGAAGTTTTGGCTAGAAAGTTTCGAAAGTTGTTTGACACATTAATCTTAGCCAAGCCTACAACAATTAAAACATCAAAATAGTTATAATAAATAATCTGTTTTATCAACAGAGATTTGCCTTGTTGACGCAATTCGGATATACAAGAGTCTCTTCACACGTGAAGTTTCCACCTCGTAATTACGTTGGCATGTATCCAAAAGAATATTGTTATTAATAGCGTAGTATTGAGTAAGTTTTAAAAAAAATAACTTCATCGCTTTGAACGTAGGTGATAGCCCTTTACCTTATCTTCTATTTATATATAGGCTATCTTATCTCTAACTGTAGGGACACTACAATGCTATTAACTTTGATGTTATGGCGACATATGCAGATATGAATTAGAATTTATAACAAGTCCTACCACTGACCAAAGCAATACAATAATAAGAAGGGAGCGGCATAAGACTGCTGTTCAAAATGATATAAGTTGCTGACTATAAGTTGCTGCCCAACTAGCATTTTTTTGCTAACAAAAATACGAATACTTTGCTAACCGTTTAAATAACACCCTTTCTACGGTCGAATTTCGACCACTGGGCGACCACTAGTACAAATAAATAACCAAAATACCGTCTACTACAAATTATGTCTGTGGTTTTTATTATAAAGCACCGGCGACCCCGACAAACCCATGCTTAACAAGCATATTAGCTTTGTAGGTGGGTTAATAGAACTGTTATTTATGTGTTGATAGGATATTAATAATAGTCTTTAAAAAACATCCTCAGCCACCATCTTGACACTGACGTTGATGATGATCTTCGCTTTCAGCCGCCGATCCAGTCAACAAGACGCACCGAAGTACACAGTGACCCCAGTACGTAGAAGCTCAAGAATCAGTTGCCACTGGAGTGCGAAGCAACCGCTGCAGGAGTGTTTGAGCGTGAAGCATGCGAAGCAGTTGGCCCCTGTGCAGTTTGTGCCCAACCCTTCACTGTGTAGGACCCCTTGAAAGAATACCCTGTATAAGTTTGTACCCCAATCCCAAAACAGTTAATATTCTGATCTGTTTAAGGAATGTCTGAGCAAGAGGCAAGCCAAACAGTTAGCTCATGTCTAGTTTGTACCCAACCCTTCACTGTGTAGGACCCCTTGAACGAATACCCTATAAGTTTCTACCACATCTTCAAAAGAGTTAACATTCTGATCTGTTTAAGGAATGTCCGAGCGAGAGGCAAGCCAGTTAGCACCTGTGCAATTTGTACCCAACTTTTCTCCGTGAAAGACCGCTTGAACCCTTTATAAGTGCGTAACCATTCCCATAAGTCTGAAAATATAACTCGTATTTCAAAACTATCTGAGCTTCTAAAAGAATATCTGAGCGAGAAACAAGCTAAGCTAGTTTGTACCTAACCCTTCACTGTGTATAACCTTTGAACTCTAACTTATATAAGTTTGTACCCTTTCCTAAAGTATTTGAAAAATCTGTCGGCTGCCGGAAATACAGACACAATAGAATTTCAATTGTTACATCTACGTTCACGTTCGACTTCAAAATATTCCAAAATACGATTCCAAGTTCCAAATTCCTTAGTTAAATACATCCATTCACAATAAATTCAACTCTAATCGATTGCCTGCCCCCCTTTTGTTCTTTTCCTTTGTTATGTATTGTCTGTATGTTTTGTACTGTTTTATGATGTCTAAATGTCTTGTGTCCGTTTATTTCAACATCAAAACCACACTGTACGCCGGACCATGTTTTGGACCCATTTTTATAACCGGACAACCACGCCATACAATGTGATGTTTTCAGGAGTCATTGGCAGTAATAACAGGGGGGTGTCACTTAGTTTAGGTACGTTCGGCCGGCGCGCCTCCCACACCCTCGGGTTGCTCCGCTCCCCGATCCGATCCGAACCCTTCGGAGAATCTAGTAGGGCACGGGGACGCGCACTTGTGCGCGATGCCGTTCCCTCTAGATAACCTCTGAAGGTGATTCGTTTCACACGGCTTGAGGGACCCTTTACGTTCCTCGCCGCCCCCAAAAAGCCCGGTGAAGCTGAAAATGCCGCAGCGGCAATCAGCAAACTCTCTCCAAAAAAAAAAAAAAAAAGGCGCGCCTCCCGGGAGGGCGCATGGCAGTAGGTTGCCGCTCGGCTCGCACACTCCACGTCGCGTAAACGAACGATAATTTCTGTGATTTTTGTTCACCGAACAATGACTACTAAACGATCTTATAATCCGTATAACAGATACTGTTGTGTTTACGGGTGTCTAAATAAAAGAAGGAACAATGAATCGAAATTTAACTTAAATATATCCATGAGTGAGAACCCTGCGCTCCTGACGTCAAATCGATATCGAGTCAGCGTTGCCTAACGGAATATGAACGCTCGGGTCACACGATAAGTTTCAATTTCGCGTGAAAGTCGTAAGAGTAGGCAATTTTTTATACCTAAACTTGGCTAGAGAGTGAGTCTTCTGTACGGTAGTACTATTAGTTATTTTGTGGTAGTGGTTGCTAACCCAAAAGTGACCCGGTTGCCATAAACAAAAGTTGAAGTTGAAAATATTTTAATCTTCCAATAAAATATCTGAGCAAGGTCCAGTTCCCTGTGTACTTACCCCATTTGAGTTTGTAACTTTAACTTTACTCTGTTAGTTAGATAATTTAATCCGGTAACAAAAGGTCTGAGCTTTTTAAACATGCAAAGCAGTCGCCGTGTACCCAACCTCTTGAACGCGTACCCTGTATAAGTTTGTACCCTCCCCAAAAAGTTTAATATTCCAAACCGTTTAAGGAGTGTTTGAGCGAGAGGCAAGCTAGTTTGCTGTTTATTTCAAATTTGTTGTTTTATAATATAAGTTTGTGCCTTTTTTTTCCCCAAATTGTTTTTTGTAAATTAAAATCAGATTTCAAAATGTTCTAAGCTTCTAAAAGGAAACTAGGGTATTTGTTATAAAATTTTGGAAATATTAACATTTCTTTAGTTACTATGACTAGCTAGCAACTAGCTGGCAATATATATACGAATATAAAAAAAAACCACTTTGTTATTTTCTAATGTTTATGCGAACACTACACATTGAAAAGAAATGCTTTACGGATCTACTGATGTTTCATTTTACATTTTATATTATGATTTAGTCAAGACGTTTGGAACCATTTTCAGGGTCCGTAGTCACAAAGGACAGTCCATGCAGAAGATTCACAAAGGGTTTAATTTCAAACAGGTACAATTTTGTTTAATAAGAAGTATTTTTCTTGTTTCACTTTTACAAGCTTTTTTTTTTTTAACTTAATAATACTGTTTTCTTGCTTGGCATTAAGTTGTATATATTTATTAAGGCAGGCCCTTTATTTAAAAATGGTCGTGGGTTTGAATCTCGCCTGAAGCAAGTTGTCTTTATACGAGTGCTATTTTGAGTTTCGATATATATAGCATTGTTGATGCAAGGTTAATATTAAAAAAATAATGTATTAAGCTATGTTTATTATTAAAATAGCTAAAGTTTATGTTTTAGTATTTGTTTTGTCTACACGCTATAGTTTATTGGTCTGATATCGTATACTCATGTCCTTTTGTTTTCGTCATCATCATCCGAATCTAGAGATAGGAGAATCTAGTAGGGACATGCTCGCGTGATGCCATCTCCTCTAAATGATCGATGGGTCGTTATCAGATAGATAGCTATATCGGATGATTGAAAGATCGACATTAAGACAGTGCGCAATTGCGCTATGCTTGATGTACAATACGCTTTTAACTTTTTTGTAAGTAAAATAAAATTATGTTTTATCTAATGTATCATTTCTTCACCTTTATCTTTTAATAAATATGTTATAAATTATTATCGAAGTTTCTTTTCGTTTTTTTATGAAGTATAGGCGTTTCAGCTATGAATTGCAGATGTCCTACCATCCAGGCTGTCATCGACTATCAACTTACTTTGAAAGCCCCTTATCATGCATTTATTTATTTATAATGAACGTTTACAGCAAACAATTTTGACATAGCAGAACACTTAATTAACTTACATATTTTAGCCAATTAAAAGCATACCACAGTATTCTCAGTAATAACAAAAAACAGGGTAAATAAGGTTATTAAATACAATACCTATATGAACATAATTACAATTTAAAAATCTAAAAGATTATTTATGTCGAATGAGTTTAAGATCTTTACACTTGAAAATTATGGTATTCTGTTCGTGTAGGTACTTAAATTAAATATATAAATGCGAAGGGTCATTCATTGCCTTGTTTATACATTGCTTTGTTATACCATGCAATAATAAGCGGGGCTTGACACCACAGTTATGTAAGTATTTAAGTAACGTTATTTTATATTTATGGCTATATTGGTAGTAATGCTCTAAGATTGGTAGCGGTAAATCTTATCTAGAAAGGTATCGTTACTCTTGTCGCTACATACTTAGTGCGTTTTGAGATGTGCCAACATATCCGTCTTATATTATCATTCACCATCATCAATATTGTTTATTTATGTATTACATAATAATATGAAGAGATATCTTTACTATTATTAATATTATTATATACAAACGATTGATAAAGCAGTAAGTGTTGAGTTATTTTGCAAAGTTTCTTAGATTAAAGTTTGAAGTAATCGAGATTATGCATCCGGTGTGGACAAAATGGAGAAATAAATGACGACAAAATCCGCGAAGTGAGTGAGACTACAACTTTTACAAACAAACCTTTAACATTCGAAAACGCGCGCGTTGATTTGACGGAAACGAAGTTTTTCATTCGTTCACTAATTTTTCTCATTCTCATAGTGTTGCTGCGAGAAAAATTTTATTATTTATGTATTTATACGTCAAAGTGTTGCAAAACATAAATTGAAACTATAGAAAATTATACTTATGAGTAGCTTAAAAATAAGCTTTTTAAAAAGGTCACCGTATAAAATATCACTTTTGTTTGTCATACTTACTTATTACTACTTATAAAGCCGCCACGTTTTCGTTGAGTGTCACATCACCTTTAATTAATCATTTATTATCTGTAGGCCTGTTCTGGTGCAATCATTCGATCACTTCAATTTTGACGTTTAGAACCTGAAACCTGAGCGAGAGACACATTTCAAAAATTTTGTCTTTGTGGTTAGATGTCTTCAATTTTTTCACTTTGTTCTTGAATTTATTCTAGCGAATTTACGTAGATTTTAATTTATCAATTGTTATATTTTGTTGTTCTTGTGTGAGTGTGCTTTTCTGTGTATCATTGATTTGTTGGCAGTGAACTGCTGTAAGATCAAGTCTGAGAAATAGATTCCGGTAAGTGAATTTTTAAAAGAAAGTTTTGCGACATCGTTAAAGTTTTTTTCTTGGAACCTACCTAAGAAGCTTATGATTATGAATTACAAATAGTACTTAGCGTTGTCTCTTTAATTTATTTACTTACTTTTATTGGCCTCTCACTAACCTTCGAAAGTTGTGCAATAATAACACTTGAGATGATTACTTCTTCGGCTCAATGTAGGAATACAAAAGGTATCTCTGCTATTATTTAAAAAGAAACAACATAAATAAATAATTTTGCAAAATGACTTGATGATCGCCTGCGCAGCTTCAGCTTACCAGCCTCGACGGCTATGGCTCGGTGCTTACAATTATCTACGGCGGGCTAGGGCTGCTCCCTCCACGCCTCCGGCTTCTGAATTGCACTCTAGCGTAGGGCAGACTAATATCAGGTGGATATTAGGGTAGGCTGATTCGGTTAACTGTCAAATCATTTAATTCGCCTACGCAGCTTCGGTTTTTTAGCCCTTTTGACCAGCCTCTGCCGCTACGGCTCTTAAGGTTCCTATGATTACCTAAATACATAGTTACAATATAAAAAAAATCTGACCAAAATTAAGTGTAATTAATTAGTGTGTCTAAGTGTTTGAAAGCCTTTAAAAACGTCTATCATTTTCTTCCCCTGACGGGATGAGGGAGGGATTTTTTTTAGAGACAAAAATACGGGGAAAAAGTTGATCCATGGGGTGCCCCCCACACAACTAAATCATAGAATTAAGAGATTATCAAGAGAAAAAAAAGGTCAGCTTTGATCAAGTCTTCCATAGCAGGTAATTTATTTATTTATAGGCCATCAACAGAGTTAAATATGATTAAATGCAAACTATTAGTACAAAGTTTTGGTCAGAGAAACTAGATACATATAGCTCCAATTATAAACGGCCTCACTGTGCCCCAAATCCATATTAACATAACAAACCATTTATACCTACACATCTAAATAAGACAGCTGTTACTACGCTTTGTATTGAATCTAAATTACTAAATACTAGCAGTTATCCCGCGACTTTGTCCATGTTGATTGCCAAAAATCGTCTACTTATTTGAATATTGCAATATTTTTTTTACTGAAATAAAATATAGCCTATGTCACCCTTATAGAGTATAGCATTCTATCAGTGAACAAATTTTTGAAATTAGACCAGTACTTTCAGAGATTAACCTGTCCTCTGCTGTGAATACAGACACAATAGAACTTTAATTGTTTAGGGCGCTGATCAGTGTTTGCGACAGATGATAGGAACCCCGACATACAAACAAACAAAGTCACAAACATTATCACTGTATAAATAGTAGAAAATTCAATTTAGTCAATTGAATAGTCGTTGGTCCTGACTGCATTAGCAGTCGCCCCCGCCCGATCCTCTAAATGACAGCACACATTTACAGAATACACTAAACATGCACACCAGTTTAGGCCCAAGACACCGTACTCGTAGAACAAGGGTACGAAGAACCGGTTCACACTCGCTCTACACCAGGTACAGACATGTACCTGTGCGGTTCTCTCCTCCACGGCCCGGTCAACCCGAGCCGAGGTCCGTGCCTTTAGAGGCGCCCTCGGGTTGCCCCGCTCCCCGATCCGATCCGAACCCTTCGGAGGATCTAGTAGGGCACGGGGACGCGCACTAGTGCGCGATGCCGTTCCCTTTAGATAACCTCTGAAGGTGATTCGTTTCACACGGCTTGAGGGACCCTTTACGTTCCTCGCCGCCCCCAAAAAAGCCCGGTGAAGCTGAAAATGCCAAAGCGGCAATCAGCAATCTCTCTCAAAAAAAAAAAAAATTAGCAGTCGCTATAAACCACCAATTGGCACTGGGCCCCCATGGTGGTTTACGGCCATTTATCCATCCACAGGGAAGGCTCGTGTGATGTGATGAGCTGATTATGACATGTATGTATGTATGTATGTATCACGAATTTACGACTGTTTTGTCATGTCGGTAAAAAATAAATACACTCGTTTTCCTGTTGCCGTCAATTCATAAGGTAGTTTCCCTGACACTCTATAGTGTTGTCATAGCAACTATACAGTTAACATATATCTAGTGGCATTGAAGCTGCAGCCTCGGTGTGTAGTGCTAGTTTCACTTGACGGGGTAACGGCGGGCGGTGGGAACAGCTTCGGACCCCTGGCCCGCCGCACACCGCGACACTTAGCTTTGCGACAGCTAAGGCACCGGCCGATTTTACCTTTGTACAGACACACGAATTGCTTGTACCAAATAATATTATATCTATTCAAATACTGATCGCTGCCAAAACACATATTTTGTGTTAAGGAACGTAGAACGCTACGATAGCGCCACAGGCGAGCGATTGACGAACTAAAAGTGCATGACGGCGCGGCGCGCACTCTGGAATATTAAGGTCTGTTTCAAATTCAAATCCAAATTCAAATTATTTATTCGTGATTCACAGGTAAGTCATTAGGTCTAATTGTTTTAATTTTGGATCAAAAATCTATAACTCCTCAGTTTTGAAGTCCTGTCACACGTCATGCACAAATATAGAGTAGTACTAGCTGCCCCCGGCGGACTTCGTACCGCTTTGACAGTTTCCATGACAACACTACAAACAAATCATTTTGTATTGGAAAAATTTCAAAAATCAAAAAAAATTTAGGGGTGGACCACCCTTAACATTTAGGGGGATGAAAAATAGATGTTGGCCGATTCTCATAGATACCGGATAAGCACAAAAAATTTCATCAAAATCGGTCAAGCCGTTTCGGAGGAGTATGGCAACGAAAACTGTGACACGAGAATTTTATATATTAGATATACCTAGGCTTTATATAACTAACATAGCTAGCTCGATTTGTCGAAAACATCAAATTATATATACAGGGTGTAATCGTTAAGTGTGCACAACTGTGCTAAAACTGATAACGAAAGTACGTTATCTAATGAGTAAAATGGGCATCAATAACTTTTTAAAAATCAAAACATCAAAATGTTTTAAGTGGTCTAGTATTCATTTTACCTTAATCATACACAGAATACACAGTCTGGAAGAGTTGCAGAATCGTGTACGTCGTGCAATTGCTTTAATTACTCCGCAAATGTTACGGAAAGTTAATTTAGAAACTTTAAATAGAGCTCGTCATTGTATCGCACAACATCTACTTTGATTGCAAAATTTTGTGCTTTTATACAAAGAAATAAATATTCAATTCAAAGATAATATTATTATTTTTGATATACATTATTTTGTTATGTTAATAAAGCTAAATTAACCTTTTAAAACAAGGAAACTAAAACCTTTCTACTAATCTCATACTAAATGTATGGGAATGCTTAATGTCAAAAATTTGGAAACTTCTCGTTTGATTTTTAAAAAGTTATTGATGCCATTTTACTCATTGGATAACGTACTTTCGTTATCAGTTTTAAGTTTTTTGATATCACTCATAGTTTCGGAATGATCGCCTGTGCACACTTAACGATTACACCCTGTATACATATATATACAAGAACTGCTCGTCAAAGGTATTAGATTAGTGGGCTAATAGAAGTACAGTTTTTTTTTCAGTAATAATAATCCTGCGGGCGCCTAAATTGAGCGACCGCTCGAGCGAGCCAGCTACCCGCTTACCATACATACATACCATTGTTTCTTTAACCGGTGGCCTCGAAGTTAAAAGTGACGTGGAATGCACTAGAGTATAATAATATTCAATTATTAAGATACATACCGTTTGAGAAATTACCTTCAAAAACACCGTCAAAAATATGTTACTTCAAATAAGAGAAAAAAAGCACACTTAATTGATATAGCATGATATTTAATCACCAGTTGAAAAATCGCCCTACGATCGTAGTTGCTTAAATGTCACAAAAATTTCAATTTCGTTTACGTGATTAAATGGCGAATGAATCTCGCACTAGGCACCCTGAGTGCGAGTTTTATTTACCATTCGATCACGATAACGAAAACGACAATTTCTATGGTAAATTTGGCAACTCACCTTTTGTGTCTTTTAATATTTTACATACATACCGTACATGCATACATAGGGGTGTTAGACAGCGGATACATTATTTTCACGTCCCAAAACAGTATGGGTTATAATTATTTTGCCTTCTGAAAAACAAAATTGAGGTGCACTCACTAAACTATTATAATAATTTGTGTTCACATAGCGAAACACTTATATTATTTAACATAATATGACATCATAGACGAGACCATTCATTTGCTCCAGTTAAAAACAGTATGAATTATATAAGGAAAAATTATTGTTTTTTCTAAAGGTGTTTAAGTGTGTGGTCGTTGTTGCACTTTAAAAAAGTAGACTAACGTCTTTTCGCGGTCATTTGAAAATAAAAAAAACGTCAAACGGGGCTTACGGCAAAGTCCTTAGCTAAAATACCTTTTAAAAAACCAGCCTTTTTTGGAAAGAGGTGGCTATTGGAAATTGATAGCCAGCGTTAACGGACTAAACGGTAGGAGTTCAATTGGCGCAGTGGCTAAAGGGCCCCACACACTAACAGTTCGCCGGCAGCTATCAGCCTGTCAGTTAGTCGCGTTAGATCACACACTCACAGTTCCCTTTAAGGTTTAGGTATGACGGCTAATGCGCAGGCCAAGTGTGTGGCCTGCGTCGACAGGTATCGGCCGGACACCCCGCTACACACGACTTTAAAGTTTATACTGACAACCCCCCACCAAGCTTACGGTTATAACGCCGGATCAGGACGCGCCGAAGTGCATTCGTCATCCGGTACTTTTAAGACTAGTGTCTCGAGCGAGTTGCTCCGTGGACACTGTATCCACTACCTAATATCCAGATAGGTTACCGGAGCTGTAAGCTCGCTCACTGTATCGGCCGGACAGTCCGTGATCTCAAGACCAAATCAAAACCAAAACTGGTGACTACCACTTCCTAGTGTATGGCCTCAAAGCCGGTGTTTGATTGCCGGCAGACAATAATCGTATAGTGTGTGGGCAACTGGGGCACGAGCCATCCCTATGGATGTATAGTATAGAATAGAGAGAACGGGCCAAACCACCACGCGGGTCCAATGAGTATTGGTGGTTGTTAACGACTGCTAATGCTAATGCAGCCGGAATCAACAGCTTTACATGCCTACCGAGGCATGGAGGAGCTCGAAATGACAAATATTTGACAAATTTTTCACTTAGCGGATGACCGGTGTAAGGTACTTAAAATCTTAATCTCGCAGACCGGGCGCGTTAACCACTGCGCCATCGCCATCGAGCTCCTCAGTGAATTCATATACTATAAATAAACTTGCTATACCTAGCCTATGTTTTTATGTAACCAACTGTCCTTGAACAAACAATACCCGTCAACGAAACATAAAGATATAACATCATTATTGTATGAAGGTCAATATACTGCTATAGAATGAAGTTTGTTGAACTTCATGGCAATTAAATATGCATGTATGTATATGGCACGTAATTTGATATTTATCAGTCACTAGTTGTCGCCCGCGACTTCGTTCGCGAAGACTACACTATCCCACAGGAACCTGTTACCGGGATAAAAAGAATCCTATACCCTAGTCCGGGTCATGGTCTGTCTATGTGCAAAGTTTCATCCAAATCCGTTCAGCCATTTTCACGTGATGCGCGGTCAAATAAACAGACAAACATACCAAAATTCTAAAAACTGTTGGAACGTGTTCTGTTATCGATTCTAAGTATCCCCAGCCAACTTTTTTTCGAATATCTTCCATTTTCAGACTTTCGACCCTCTTTAGCTTTATTATATGTATATAGATTTAGATTAATATTTGCCTATTAAGATGGCTTTCCCGCCAGAGCTGTACGAGGCCTGTGAGCGAAGAGCTTGAAGTACCCTGGCTTCATATAGTGCGATCCCAGGGTGCCTAGTGTGAATTTTGTTTACTATCCGTATTCTATCGATAACGTTTACGAAAACGAAAATGTAAATGGCATTGGAGCAGCGCCTCCTGGCGACATACGAGAAGAGTTAAAATTTTGCCATGCATATTGTCGAGCGTGATCAAATGGCGAAGAAACTCGCACTAGGCACCCAGGAGACTCATTCTTTTGCTAGCCAGATAGTCAGTCGCACAGTAGGTGTTAGACGTATCCTATAAGTTTAGCAACGCCTTTGTGAGAAAAAGCTTGAAGTCTTCTAGTTTCGTATAGGCCGATCCCAGGAGTCCCATTCTTTTCCTAGCCAGAGAGTCTCAGTCGCACAGTTGGCGTTAGAAGAATGCCATTAATAAATAAACTTGCGTACACTTACACCAATTATCTAGCCCAAGAGAAGCTTCGTTATGAAACTCGTTAAATGGTTACCAGACAACGGATAAACATACTTAAAATACTTAAATACGTACTTGTTATACATAGAAAACACCCAGACCCGAGACCATTTAGAAAAACAATAATTTCTAAATTGACCCGACCGGGGATCGAACCCGGGACCTCAGAGATGGCGACACCATGAAAACCGGTGTACAAACCACTCGACCAAGGAGGTCGCCATTGCCAAGGCTTTGCCAAACACGGAAGTTAAACCTAACTTATTCCAAAAATCTATGTCAATAATTATAGGAGAAGAAGTTACTAAAAAATCGTGGGAAAAAGAAACAGTGTTAAAAGTAACAGGTTAAGAAGCGATGCCTTTAATAAGTTTAGTGGAACCATCAGCTGAAAAGACAGGTGGGAGATTACTCATTCACTTCAAAATAAACGGTGCTAAGAAAATCAGAAGATAATAAAGAAACTTGAGCACCAGAATCAAGCAAGGCTTTGCCAGCGATAGAGTTTTCAACAAATAAACGATTATCAGGCGAGTCTGCGAGAAAAACCGGAGAAATAGTGTTCGAACTAGAAGACCGACCAAAATCTCTCTGATCTTTTAGAGAACAACTAGGACTTACACGGGTAACATAGCCAGGGAGCTAGCACCTAAAGCAGATCACTCCGGAAATATTCGGGCAAGAACGGTAATCGTGTCCGGGCTTATTGAATTTTGGACATATAGTTGAGGTAGAAGCGACAGCAATTGAGGTGGTAGGTAGCCTAGGGCGAGAGTTATCTAGCGATAGAGCTCTAATGGCGTTTTGATCAAAACATTCGAAGTTGGACGCTATCTCAACCAAAATATCTAGGTCAGTTATCCTATTGGTGGATAAACAAAGGGAATATTTGGTGGTGTGAAGATTAAATTTAACTATAGAAAGTAACGCAGCATCCGAAATAGGAACTGACAACTTACTATTAAGATCCCTAAACTCAATGAGAAATTCTCTAATGGATTGGTCGGACTTCATTGCTCCTCACGCGGAAATAAAACGGTCGAATGTGGCGAACGCTACAGTACGCTACAGTAATAGACATTATTCGTTTTTTGGTTTGACCGTACAAAGCTAGGGTTTTCCTTTATAATTTCGACGTGGGTTGAGTAAGGGATACTTATGGGATGAATAAGAAATAAAAAATCAAAATATTGATGTGGGTTGAGTAAGAAATAGAAATGGGATGACAAGGAAAACAATATTTGTGGGATGTATACGGAACAACCCTCTACGAGTACGGTGTCTTGGGCCTAAGCGAGTGGGCATATTTAGTGTATCATGTGAATGCGTAGTGGCATTTAGAGGATCGGGCGGGGGTAATGTCTCATGTTTATTAACCCCTTTCATAAGCTATCTAGTAAACGGGAACCATTTGTAACAAAGGCAGTTGTAACGAACTTTAATTAAATAGTGTTCGGTGATTCACAAAACTGTTATTTTGGACTTTGCCTTGCCTCGTGTATTTATCTCGGCCAGATGTTTCAGCTTGTTTTTGTAGTGACAGTGACCCTGTTTTGTAGGTACTGGCAATGGCCCCGGGTTCGATGCCATTTTTTTCTGTAGTACAAAGGGGTGATTGATAGTTTTTGGTAGCCCATTCTGCATAATAATATAACACAAGTTGTTGCCTGCGACTTCGTTCGCCAAAACTACAGTAAAAAAAAAATATCCTAAGTATATACTGGCCTAGGTCATGGTCTGTTTATGAGGAAAGTTTAATTAAAATCCATTCAGTAGTTTTTACGTGAAAGAACACCATCCATACTTACAAACTTTCACGTTTATAATATTAGTAGGATGTTGTAACATGATCACGCCTCGGAGAATCAAGTTGGGTCGGGGATACGCTCGCGTGATGCCATCCCCTCAAGGAACCTCATGAAGATGTTTGATCACTACAGCTTGAGGAACCCTTGGTGTCCCCCCTTCGCCCCCCTAAAAGTTCGGTAAAAAATTTAGTAATTTACAGTTACTCGGTTCGTTGATTGAACAGCTGTTGAAACAAACGGACTTAAAACGTATATTACAATAAGCATTTGGCTTGAAAATCAACAACTGTAATTTTCATATTTTTTATGTGTAACATCTTTCCGGTTGCTTTCTAAATATACAATTTGTGGGAGTGATTTCGTGAAATGTGACGGAAGTAGGTGTGACAGTGTGACAGGAAGTCGAGGAAGCGCGCAAGCGCGCGCGCGCCATTTTGTAAATTTAAAGTCGATATTATGAACATGACATTATTATTATATGTGACATATTGTGTCATTTGACTATCTTTCTTTCTTTTAGTTGATGGCTTCGTGCGATTAGCACATTTAGCCAGTGTCAAAGTAATTTTTCTTACAAGTATTACATAAATATACAATATGATGATGATGAATGATACTAGAAATGAAGTGAGAAATGATATACCCCCCAACCCCTCGAGTATCTCAGTAAAGATGTGGGGCTTTACTAAGTCCTCACGCAGACTTCTTGAGAGAATTTAAAAAGTGACGTTGCACTGTTTTGTTTCATTTCACCAACACTTATGCACACTCACGAACACTTAACGGTTAATAATCCACCATTATTTCACATTAATATTCGACATAACACAAATTTTAGAAAATAAAACAAAACCGCAGACATGACTCTTCACTTTCCCGCCAAGAAGTCCATTTGACTATCAAAGGTAATTTTGATTAGATAATTATCTTAATTAATGGCTTCGCGTTTAGCATTTAGCCAATTTCAAGTATTTTTTTATTATAAGTAGTAAGGGTACAATTGTACGGTAGATAGAAAATAAAATGGAGTCTCACAACACGTGTTATTACGGGAAGAACTCGGGTGAAACTCAGGTCATTTTGATATGTCCGATGTATTCGGTGTCAAATGTGTCTTAATGAGTATTTACTGCATTTATTTTATAGTTATAAAATGATGTAATGTAATACCTGACCCATTTTTTTCAGAATATACATAACATATAATCACGCCTCTTTCCCGTAGGGGTAGGCAGAGACCACTTCTTTCCACTTGCTACGATCCTTACATACTTGTTTCGCTTCGTCCACTTTCATTATTCCCTTCATACATGCTCATCGGTTTAGGTTACTCTTGACCTGGCCTTTTTTCAAAGACGTCCCTGATTTGATCTCGAAACTTTTTTCAGAATATAATGTTAAAATTGCTTATTACTAAGGTGAAATGTCAAATGTTACACTACTTACTACTGTAAGGCTCGCTCGTTTTTTATTTATTAACATCCAATAATCTAGTGAGGGACGGGGAATACGCTTACGTATAGCCATTCCCTATAGAAACCCTCTCAATGTGTTGCGAATAGCTTGACTTAAGGAATACTTTAAGTTTCTCACCAACCGACCCAAAAACCCCCAGTGACGCTGTTAAGGCTGTCTGATGCCAATCATATATATGTATTTGCAAATACATCATCATCATCACCAGCTCATTTTTATGTCCCCACTGCTGGGGCACGAGCCTTCCCTATGGATGGATAGGGAGAACAGGCCATGAACCACCACGCGGGCCCAGTGCAGCTGCTAATGCAGTCGGGACCAACGGCCGAAGGTGGAAGCGCACTTCACCCGGAATCCTCAACTGCTGAGGCACTTGACTGGCGATCTCACAAAAATGCTGCAAACTGATGTTACGGCCACATAGATAAGATGGTGGTAGCTAGCCAGGCGACCAACGGCTTTGCGTGCCTTCCGAAGCATGGAGGAGCTCGAGATGATAAATTTTTGGTCACCCATCCGATGACCGGCCTCTGCGAAAGTACCCGTGCCTCCTCCTCCTCCTCCTAATAGTAACCTCTGCGCATCTAGCTCCTCCAAATACATATGATTTTATTTTAATTACTGCGAATATCTCTATATCGCTTAGTTTTATCTATCATTTGTCGGATGACCTCTATTGTTGTTCGCTTTTGTTGTTGTTCGATTCCTAGTATCGAACAGCTGACTACTACATACTATAAAGCTATTGACCTAGCAAATAATAAACCGGTTTGTGCGATTCATATTATCTTATTATAAATGCTGAGGTGGATATGATTTGATTTTATTATTGCTAATATTTCTATATCGCGTAGTTTTATCATTTGTCGGCTGACCTTGTGTTTGCTATCGCTGTTAGCTTCCTCTACTTTCCTAGTATCGAACAGCTGACTACCAGTTACTATGAAGCTATTGACCTGGCAAATAATAAACCGGTTTGTGCGATTTCTTATTACCTTATTATAAATGCTTAGGTGAATCTGTTTAACTGAAATGTGACAATAAAGGATTTACTTGCGTGAGCTGTACGTATTATTTTATATAAATAAGAAATAAATAAATAAATAAACTTTCCTACATTCACACCAATAATCTAACCCAAAAGAAGCTTCGTTATGAAACTCGTTAAATGGTTACTAGACAACGGATAAACATACTTAAAATACTTAAATACATACTTATTATACATGGAAAACACCCAGACCCGAGACAGTTTAGAAAAACAATAATTTCTTAAATGACCCGACCGGGGATCGAACCCGGGACCTCAGGGATGGCGACACCATGATAACCGGTGTACAATCCACTCGACCAAGGAGGTCGTCAAGTCTTTATAAAAAATCCTAACAAATCATTAATCTTCTGAAGCACAGAAGAGCTGGAGAAGTTAAACTTTTGGTCACCTGTCCGATGACTAGCCTTTGTGAAGGTTGCTTAACTTCAGCAATCGAAGAAATAGCTCATTTTATCACTGCGCCATTGAGCTCCTCTATTGAAACACATGAGGCAACACTCTTAGGAACTCTTAACAGTCGGTCATGATAAATGGAAAGCCCATGTTGATGTGTTGATATAATGTCTGCGCAAATATAAACAGTTCTATCTACCTGCGAAGAATAATAACACATTATATGATATAACCTGCATGCAGCATACTAATTTTGATTTATTATTGATTAGTTTGCTGTAATATAAAATGAAATTCCGTGTTCGTGAGAGGTTGTCCCGCCCGATCCCCTAAATCTCGCCCGATTCTTAAATCCCACCCGATTCTCTAAATCCCGCCCGATCCTCTAAATCCCGCCCGACCCTTTAAATCCGGCCCGATTTTCTAAATCCCGCCCGATCCTCTAAATGACACTACGCATTTACAGAATACACTAAACATGCACACTAGTTTAGGCCCAAGACACCGTACTCGTAGAACAAGGGTACGAAGAACCGGTTCACACGCGCTCTACACCAGGTACAGACATGTACCTGGGCGCTTCTCTTCTCCACCACGACCCGGTCAACCCAAGCCGAGGTCCGAACCTTTAGTGGCGCCCTCGAGTTGTTCCGCTCCCCGATGCGATCCGAACCCTTCGGAGAATCTAATAGGGCACGGGGACGCGCACTAGTGCGCGATGCCGTTCCCTCTAGAAAACCTCCGAAGGTGATGCGTTTCACTCGGATTGAGGGACCCTTTACGTTCCTCGCCGCCCCCAAACAAGCCCGGTGAAGCTGAAAATGCCGACTGAGGCAATCAGCAATCACTCTCCAAAAAAAAAATGAGAGGTTGCCTATGTGTGCGTTGCTCGAGCCCATTTGTTTGAAGCTTACCTTCAGTTGTCTCCTTATTTTGTAAGGAATTTAAAAAAAAGCTAAAGGGTCGCGTGGCCTTTTCGCAAGCGTCCATGGGCTGTGGTGGCCGCTTTCCATCAGGCGGGCTGTACGCTCATTTGACGGCGCTGGCGCAGGGTCGCACAAAAAAAGCATTAAGGCGCTGACAACTGTAAAATGCGCTTCACTTGTTTAATTATTTAATAATAGTTTAAAAGATCACAATCCGGGCTGTTACCTACTTAAGCATTGTTTATATAAAAAACTATACAATATACAACGCCAACAAAATAATATGTTATTAAAGATTATATTTGCAACAATGTAATTGTTACTAAAGACGAAGAATTATGAAAATTCTTCAATAAAAAAAAATCCAAAATCACCTATATTTACATGATTATCTTTTTTATTGACTAATGTACATCGATGAAATTAGGTATACTTATTCGTAAAACTTATTAAAAAAAAACGGTACCTATTGATTTATTTCTTTATTAAAAATTTATTTTTATTAAGAGCTCGATGGTGCAGTGGTTAACGCGCCCGGTCTGCGAGTGCTGTGGTTAAGCAACTTTCGCAAAGGCCGGTCATCGGATGGGTGACCAAAAATTTATAATCTCGAGTTTCTCCGCGCTTCGGAAGGAACGTTAAGCCGTTGGTCCCGGCTGCATTAGCAGTCGTTAACCACCAATCCGCACTGGGCCCGCGTAGTGGTTTATGGCCCGTTCTCTCTATCTGTCCATAGGGAAGGTTCTTGCCCCAGCAGTGGGGACATAAAATGAGCTGATGATGATGATGAATTTTTATTTAAAAAAATATAGTAAAATAAAAAAAAAAAATCCTGACTTGAATACGGGGTTACGCACTATTCGCATCCCTTTTTCAACAGAGAGCTCTGTTTCACAGTTGTCAGCAAGGTTTGGTACCGTTACCAAATTCCAACGTTATTAAGGAAAAGTATCGTTTCTTTTTTCGTTACCTAACGCTCTATAAAACTATCAGCGTAGCGTGGTAAAATGTTACCCAGGTAACGATCAAGCCTAATAACGTTACCTTTGCTTTTAACGGTATCTTCGTTTGACAGAAAGAAAGAAAGAAAGAAAAAACATTTATTGATTCTCACATACACAGACACAAAGACATGAAATACAAGACAAAAAAAATAATATAAATAATATTTTAACAAATAAGTAACAAATAAAAAGAATACAAGTGTGAGGAGCCAATCAGGACCCCATTTCAGCATATTATGTCGCTACGGTGTGGCAAAGTCACATCGCAACGGCGCTGGTATTCTGGCAGGGCCTGTGCGTGGTGACGTTTCCATCCTATTTATTTTTTTTATTTATTTATTAGTCTAATTGAGACAGAAGTATCGTTACTCAATTATTAATGGTATGCCCTTGTTTTATTTATTTATTTATGTATTTGTAAAACCAACACGATCAAACATTAAACATGCTAGTAACTTACATTTACATTTCTTAAGCTAGGTGTTTCCTTAAGGTTGCCACCGCCTGCATAAGAATACTATTATAAAGAATACTATATTAAAGTTATTGGAAGCCGATGACCAAAAAGAAAAAAATACAGTAAAAACTAAATCTAGTAGGTAATTTGGACTCAATCAATATTCGTTACATGCTACTGCTTATATGGATGACATAAACAATAAAAGCAACGATAGACCATGGAATAGAGATTGCATTTATGGAAAGGCATCGGTAAGTTTATTTCTTAAAATTTGATTTTTTTTTTCGAAATAATTTTTAGTTAAAGTTTTCAGCGCCTTAACCCCGTTTCTCAGAATTTTGTTTGTCCGATGTTGGCGCGTCAAAATTTTCCATGAGCGGACCGACCGGGCCAATTGATTCGCTTTGGTTACCAATGCAATAACAAGCCTGTTACCTGTTATTGTGGGCATCAGATTCCACTGAACTGTTCGGTGGACATGCTTAAGTCAAAACATTCGATGTGAGACATTAGGTGTACGCGTTTATGCTTCTTGTGAGGTTTTAAGAGATGATTGGTGTTTTTTGTTTTAATTACTTACGGGTAAACACTTAGCCTTCATCTCATCCGATGTTAAGATGATGAGGATGATGATGAGGTCGTAGTGGAAGCGCACATGGAATCCTCAAGTACTGAGGCACTGGCTGGAACACAACAACAATGCTATTAAATTGCTTTTTTTTTGTTGTGAGAGTTTACTGATTGCCACTGCTTTTTTGGGTGACGGTAAGATACTTAAAGGGCTTCGTCCCCACTCTACCCGATCCGATCCGATCCGAACCCTTCGGAGAATCTAGTAGGGCACGGGGACGCGCACTAGTGCGCGATGCCGTTCCCTCTAGATAACCTCCGAAGGTGATTCGTTTCACACGGCTTGAGGGACCCTTTTCGTTCCTCGCCGTCCCCAAAAAAGCCCAGTGAAGCTAAAAATGCCGTAGAGGCAATCAGCAATCTCTCTCAAAAAAAAAACTACCCGATCCCATCTCTACCCGATTTAAAATTACCTAACAAAATATCCCAACCAACTCCACCCGATATGATAAAAAGTACAGCCAGAATGAGAAACATTTGAACGATATAAAACTGCTTTAATCACCAACATTTTTATTACCAATTACAACAATCGACATTTAAAATAATATAATAAAAATAATCTTTTCAATCAAAACCCTTAAGTAATAAATAACACTATTATCACAAAAAAAAAGAAATTGTAAAAATTTACTTATCATGCAAAATCACAGATTGTGTTAGGAACATAAATGTAATTTTATGAAATTTTTCGTTTCAACTGTACATTTACTTTTTTCTATAAGCAAGAATGAAATCGGGTAGAGTTGGGATTTTTGTTAGGTAATTTTAAATCGGGTAGTGTGGGGCCGAAGCCGAAATCGGGCTGGTAGAGTTGGGATTTTTTGTTAGGTAATTTTAAATTGGGTAGAGATGGGATCGGGTAGAGTGGGGACGAAGCCACTTAAAGGGTTCCTCAAGTCGTGTGAAACGAAGCACCGTCAGAGTTTCCAGAGGGAACTGCACCACGCACTAGTGCGTTGCCCCGTGCCCTAAAGGCTAGGACCATTTAATAAGATGGTGGTAGCTAGCAAGGCGGACTAACAAACCCCCCACTTCTACTGCATACAATATTTTTTTATGAAACGTCGTCGTCGGTATTCGCACGCTTATAAGTTTCGGTTGAATGCGAGAAACTGTGGTTCAATTCCCTATAGCAAAGACAAAGTCATTTAAATTTTACTTTTTTATTTTCAAGTGCTAATTGCTGGACTGAATTTTATATGGCCATCGGTTGCAACGACCGTTGGATAGATGGCGCTAGTGCCGCTAAAAAGCACTCAAACACATTGCACGCAGTGACAAAATTCAGCGCTTACGTCAGCCTTCCCGGTAGCATAGCGGTCAGTGCAGCCGCCCGGATTGCGGAAGACCCAGGTTCGATTCCTGGCTGGATCGGGTGGGCGTTTAATTTTTTCACTGTATTTTATAAAATTTTATGAATACAAAGTCATTTATTCAACATAAACCTTCACACGAGGAGCTCAGCTCGATGGCGCAGTGGTTAACGCGCCCAGTCTGCGAGTGCTGAGGTTAAGCAACTTTCGCAAAGGCCGGTCATCGGATAGGTGACCAAACATTTATCTCTCGCTTCTCCGTGCTTCGGGAGGCACGCCAAGTCGTTGATCCCGGCTGCGTTAGCAGTCGTTAACAACCACTAATCCGCACTGGGCCCCCGTAGTGGTTTATGGCCCGTTCTCCCTACCCATCCATAGGGAAGGCTCGTGCCCTAAGGGGCCATAAAATGAGCTGATGGTGAAGCCTTTACTTGTTGACGTCAAAACAAGAAAAAACGTATTTTTTTAAATCTAAATTAAACTAGTGTATCTACAACCAGTAAAATTTAAATACTGAAAAAAGACGACAACCTCAGGCGGGAATCGAACCACGCACCTTCCGCATTCCGGGCGGCTGCCTTAACCACTTGGCTACCGAGGTCTTAAATTTAATTTTAGGTGTTTAAATTTTACTTAAGTATATTTAAGCGTTAATAAAACGCTAAAATATATAAAAAACACTTATCGGATTTTGGGAGAGCTTTCGACCGAGAAGAGCTGGCAAGAATTTAGGAGGCTTTTATCTTTTCTTCTTAGCTCCGTTAGAGTACTGATGTGAACCTATTAAAAAGCGCATTAGCTATTCTGGATTGGTTAACAGGGCTATTATTCATCTATCTATAGTATACATAGTATAAAGGAAAGTTCCCGGAACGCGTCTGTTTGTTAGGACGGCCTAATCTCATTAACCACAGCACGGATTCGGTTGCAGTTTTTTTTCTAATAGATAGAGCGTCTTTCAAGGGTGGTTTACGTACACAAAACAACACGAGCGAAGCCGGGCCGGGTCGCTAGTGTGTAAACAAAATTTATATAAAAAAAAGAAAAGAAAAACAGTTATAGTTTTTTCATTAAAATTTTTATTAGCAACCAGGGCACATAAATCTATTTCAGCCTCCACTCTTGTCATATCGCAAGACAAATAGCGGACGGCTCAATGATTTTCAGTACAAAGGCATCCTTAATTACATATTTGCCGTCTTGTTTTGTTGATTTTGCAATTGGAGCCACTGAAAAATATAATGATAAGACAGACGTCTTGAGGAAACAACAAAGTTTATATGTATAGTGACTGTAATAACACATTTTACGCGAAGTTAGGCAAGCTTACCATTTTTTCAGTTATGTGCAAATAGAAAAAAAATCAATAAAATTATTATCTGTCTATCTATATAAATTAAAATCAATTGCTGTTCGTTTGTCTCGGTAAATCTTAAAAACGGCTTGACAGATTTGAATAATTTTTATTTTGTTTGGTTCGCTCTAATACAAGGATGGCTTAGAAAAAAGAACAAACGAACGACGAGTTTGTAACAATAAATAATAATAATAATAATTATGATGGGGACATAAAACAGTCATTACGGGAGCGATTCTTTTGCCGCCTCAGAAAAGTACTTAACAGTCTTTTATCAGGTGGCAATGGGGCGCGTGCCTTTAATGGCTGGGTTATGCCTCTGCTTACATACTCCTTTGGCATACTAAGATGGACTCAGACCGAATTGGACGCCTTGGATAGGAGAGTCCGTCAAATGCTCACGACATCCAGAATGCTACACCCGCGCTCATCTGTTATGAGGCTGTACATCTCGCGGAGATATGGGGGTCGCGGCTTTTTTAATGTCAAGGACCTACATAACCGTGAGGTGTGCAGTCTCAGGGATTATTTACTTAACAGTGAGTGCGGGATGCATTTGGATGTCGTGGCAGTTGATAGACACTTTACGCCGCTCTCCTTGGCAACAGAAAACTGGCGCAAACCAGTGGTGCTAAGCACTCTCGATCGCAAGGACATATGGAAGAGCAAGGTGCTACACGCGCGCTACTATCGGGCTCTAACTGGGCCTGATGTAGATTTGACTGCCTCGGTAAACTGGCTACGTTTCGGTGACCTCTTTGGGGAAACCGAAGGTTTTGTCTGTGCCATTGAAGATGAAGTTATCAAGACGAATAACTACCGGAAATAAATTATGAGGGACGGTACGGTCGACATCTGTCGGGCATGCCGCCGTCCAGGAGAATCTTTCCGACATATTATTTTTGGTTGTTCTCATCTTGCTAACGGAGAGTATTTTCACAGACACAACCAAGTAGCCAGAATAATTCACCAGCAACTTGCTCTTGGATATGGCCTTGTTGAATCGGAGGTGCCGTACTATAAATACGCACCTGCGCCAGTACTCGAAAATGATCTTGCAACGCTCTACTGGGATCGCTCTATCATTACGGACAGGACTATTGTCGCCAATAAGCCTGATATCGTGGTGGTCGACCGGTCCCAGCGCCGGGCAATATTGGTTGATATCACCATTCCTCATGACGAGAAGGACAAGCTCATTAAATACCTTGAATTAGCTCACGAGGTGACCGCCATGTGGAATGTTGATTCAACCATTATTGTCCCGATAGTCGTTTCAGCGAACGGATCTGATAGCGAAGAGCCTCGACGAACATCTTAAGAGGCTCTCGCTTGATGATTCGATCAAGGGTCAGATTCTCTGTGGGTATTCTGCTGTACACAGTAGTGACGTCATGGTACGAAACAGGAAAAAAAATCCAAATCGATATTAATATTAAGTAGTTACAACAAAAATATACAAAAATCTATACAATAAACTAACTTCACACTAGGCACACTATTACCTCAAGCCTGTGGTTGACTGTACCAGCCAGAAAACAGAATAATTATAATTCCGTATCTATTGCAACATATAGGTCGACTCAAAGTATTGTGGGCCAGCGGCCCAACCAATTGGGGCAGACCTCCGGCACAAATTAATTTTGCACAGCTGATCATTTGTAGTAAAATAAGTTTTCTATTATTTATTTATTTATTTGTTAAGGAACAAAGAGATACATAAGTAAATAAATATTTAATAACTTGAAATACTTATGAACGGCACATTTCATATTTCAATATCACAATTTAAAGAGATTCTTGACCATTGATTGTGAAACATCATCAGTATCTGTCTAAGACGTCCCACAGTTGGGTTCAAGGGTCCTACTTAGAGCAGTATTACTGCAATGTTATTGCAATTATTACAGTTGCAACCCACATGAACAATAATAGATTTTCATCTGTGTGTGAGCATTAAAGCACAGAAGAAAGACACTATTAAAGTTTTTATCTTTCTATCTACTCGTATCTGAACCGCCTCTGTGGTCTAGTGGCTAAGCCCACCGGTTTAGACCCAGAGGTCCCGGGTTCGATTCCCAGCGGGGGGTACATGTTTGTGTACTCGGTTTGGTTGGTGGTAGGGCTTGTTTGTCCGCCTGGCTAGCTACCACCATCTTATCTAAATATGTCGCCATAACATCAATGTTTGTAGCATTGTTGTGTTCCGGCAGTTAGAGATAAGATAGCCAGTACCTCACTAGTTGAGGATCCCGGGTGAAGTGCGCTTCCATCATTGGCCTTATCATCACTTAACATCAGGTGAGATCAAGGCACTGTGCTTACCCGTAAATATATATTAAAAAAAAATCTACTCGTATCTGTCTATTTAACTATCTTTATACCAGTCTATCTTTCCTTTCTATCTGTCTGTCTGCCTATCTGTCTGTCTATCTTTCTATATATCTATCTATCTATCTTTATATTATCGTAGCAAACTCAACCGCGCCCTTTATTCTAACATTGCACTGATCACGCGATATTAGCGTACCAAAGGTTGTGCCGCCGGTCCATTAACTTAAATGTTGACCTTCGCAGACCCTACGATACTATTTTAGTGAACTTACAAGAAATATCGACCGAGTGAATGGGTGGAACGAATGCGTCATAAGTGTAATTGAGTTTGTTGGTACGTAGCTCCTCCAAATTAAACACCTAGGTAGGTTTTAAATTTGTAGGAGCTCGATGGCGCAGTCTGCGATTGCTAAGGTTATACAACTTTCGCAAAGGCCGGTCATCGGATGGGTGATCAAACATTTATTATCTAGAGCCCCTCCGTGTTTCGGAAGACGCGTAAAACTGCTGGTCCCGGCTGCATTAGCAGTCGTTAACAACCACCGCACCGCACTGCTGGGCCCGTGGTGGTTTTCAGGTTGTTCTCCCTGTGGATGGAAACATCAAGGCTCGACCCTCGGAAGCATTATAGTAAAATAAGCTGATGTCATGTAATGTAACGTAAAGGTGCTCCTTCACCGGGAGCATTCACGTGTAATGTAACATTATAGATTCGACTTTCAGCATTAAATTACAATATTACCTCCCTGATTGACAAGCATTCGCGTGTAATGTAACATTATAGATTTGACTTTGCGAGCACTCACGTGTGATTTAGTTGATTCCATAATGTCAGACGGAGCGGTCATTGTGCTGAGTGCGGCAATATTAATTGGACATTGTTATTTACGTAAAAAAGAAACAAGAAACAAGCGGGCGGGGGATCCGCGGCCGGCCAGACACATTATTACAAGTGAAGCGTACAAGTTGTATCAAGATATTACACATTGTAGCATTCCTTCTTATTAAGATAAATGAATTCTTAATGAATGAATGATATTCTTAATGAAGTAAGCTTCATTGATGTATACTCGTTTTGTATCATTACAAGGTGCGCGCTGCTGTAATGGGCATTACAGCAGCGCGCATTCACACGGCTTGAGGATCCCTTTAAGTTTCTCGCCGCCTCCAAAAAAACCCGGTGAAACTGAAAATGCCATATAAGGAAATCAGCAATCTCTCAAAAAAAAAAAGTTGGCGTTTCAGCGACTAATATGGCCGGCCCACTGCCGCTTCAGCTTGTTGATCCGATGGGCTATGTCGATTACTTTCGTTCTCTGTCGAATTACCTCATACCGAAGTCGATCACTCGATAGCTCGCTAAGCTACTTTAAATTTGTAAACCAGCCCTACCTTGAGTGTTCACGTTTTGCCTCAGTATGTCATGACGGGTAGGACGCACTGATTGAAGACTTTCGCCTTTAGACTTTGTGGAATTGGACTGACCATTACATTTGATCAAGATCATACATAGTACATACGGCTGTGATTACGAATCTGTTCTTGCATGCAATATTGCAGAACGAACTATCCATATTGATATGTTGATTGTTACAGATAAAACTAATATATACTCTTACAATTGAAGTGTGCAAATAATAGATTGTATTTTAAATATCAGAGTGGCATAAGTGAGTTCAATGGCACCTTTGAGTGGTTGTCATTGAACCAAGTCTTGACTGGTTTTGTTTCAAACTTTTATTGTAAGGAAAAATATTGGTTACACTTTCGATCTGTTAGATTATTGAAATGAAAAAACTTTTACGGATCTACTCGCGTTTATTTTACACATTAGTTTTAAGTAATGTTTATCCTGACGTTTCGAACCCTTTGCAGGGTCCGTGGTCACAGGGAGACTGAGGTCGTCTCATAATTAGTTAGTAAGATTAGTTAGTAGATATAAGATTTATGTATATTCAGTTAGCTAGCATATTCTTAGATGCGATTATTATATTCGACAAATTATTACAATAATAATAATAATAAAAATGTTTATTGGAGAAAAATAACAAAAAAGACACGGATCTCAGAGCATTCTGATCCGATCCGAACCCCTCGGAGAATCTAGTAGGGCACTCGAACACGCACTAGTGCGTGATACTGTTCCTTCTAGAAAACCTCTTGACGGTGATTCGTTTCACACGGCTCGAAGAACCCTTTCAGTTTCTCGCCGCCCCCAAAAAGGGCCGGTGAAGCTGAAAATGCCCATTCAGCAATCTCTTTAAAAAAAAAAGGATCTCGGATCAGCTCGGCGCGCAGCTGTCGCGAGATGCCGTGTCCGCGAGAGGTTGTCTATGTGTGCGTTGCTTGAGCGCGTTTGTATGACCAAGCCCGGTGAAGCTGAAAATGCCGCAGCGGCAATCAGCAATCTCTCTCCAAAAAAAAAAAAAAGCGTTTGTATGAAGCTCACCGTCTGCAGTCTCCTTATTTAGTAAAACCAATCATAGTCTTCATTACTTAGTCTAGAGGTTTAGATCGGATCGGGGATTTTAAAGTCGACTACCAAATGTCCGGTGTTGGTGGCGGAGTTGTAAGCCCACAAGGTGAGGAAGGATAGTGTGGCACAGTCTTGCTTCATCACAAGCTGTCTTCGTATCTGGACTCCGCTTCCAGATTGAGAGGAGACGTTTGCCTAAATTTTTCATAAAAATTAACCTCTATTTTTTTTTTTGTTACAGATCGGAGTACAAGACTGAACATGTCAATCACGTGAAAACGAAACCTAGTACTTAATACCAGTGATAATTTATGATACCGTGCCAAACTACTAGTATTTATAAGTGTAAAATATGGATCCCAAGTATTTTGAGATAGAGAGGGATCCGAATCCAAAGGAGAAGGCGAATTTTATATCGAAATTAAGTTTTTGGTGAGTTTTTACACTTTTTTTCTCACTTGATATAGGGATTATTTGAGCTGTCGACAACGTCCTAGACCGACATCGAACCTGCTTCCTACCTATGAATGTTCGGTTTAATTTGTTTGTATAGACATAAATTAGGAGCTCGATGATGCAGTGGTAAACGCGCTTGGTCTGGTTATGATGATAAATAAGATAAGATAAAATTTTATGACCATAAAATCGTGTAAATACATAGCAGGTGTTAAGCATATAATAATGGGAACAAACAATTAACCCTAGTCGGGCATGCAATTTTTAGTAGGTAGGTACATGTTACATAGAAACAGATCCTATGCTGTTTTTGTACCGAAATATTCAGACAAACTGTGGAACATCTATAAGCCATCTTTTTAATTTAATTACAAGCTTTTATTTTTTTAAACAGCTTCAATTTAACTAGGCTTTTTGAATTTGATTTTTGATTTGGCTTTTTTTTTTGAATACTTGGATACCAGTTACATAGGCACTCTTGTGATACGGGGCATTATTAATATTAGGTCCTTACCTATGAAATTGACGTTTTGTATGAAGATTTTCATACTAATGTTTTTTTTTAATTTTCTTAGCATCTTTTTATGTTAACACTATAAAAATTGTGGAGTAGTGTGTTTGTTCACTAGCTAGATATAGCAGACATTAGAAACAAAAAAATCAAGTCCCTTCAAAGCTACAGAAACAAAAGGTCAATTCCGCGAACAAAAAAGAAGTCAATTTAAAAAAAATTGGGCGATAAAGACACAAAAGGAATAATCATTGTTATTACTGAAGCCTAAGCAACATAGTCCTAATTAAAGGTGTATAATAATATTAACAACCGGTATTGACTTTTAGAAGTAATACACCTATTAATAATTGAGAAAAAAACGTCAATTACATAGAATGTTTTTAATTTGTTTATATAATTTTAACGCAAATTTTGTTGCGAAACAAATTACAAAAACACAATGTTGAAAAAATTTCCACAAGCAGCATGCATTTGCATTTGCATTTTTCAATTACATAGGTAAGGAAGGTCCCAATATTTGGTAAAGACAAGAAGATGATTATGATTGGCATAACTTGACAAGTGCCAAAACCAGTTCTGACTAAAATTATGTCTTGACAGTGATCAATGTTCGGTGCAAAGCTTATTAATTATTTTGTCTGTTTAATCTCATCGATCTACCATAGTATAATCCAGAACTGGCAGGACCGATCGTCGTGGCGATCCTTGGGTGGAGGCGTATGCCCAGCAGTGGGTGTCATATGGCTGACGATGATGATGATGATAATGATTGATTGTTTATTTTTTTTAGGTACACTCGACCTTTGTTTGCGAAAGGAAGAAAAGGACAACTCAGCATATCAGATGTATATAGGTAAACTACATTTTTATGTATACTTTTTCGAAATCCTCAATACCCCGATATCTGCAGGTCCTGGGTTCAATTCCCGGGTTGGGCAAAGTGATTTGTACTGCGTTTGTGCATTACATAGTAGTGATTATACAAATACTTATCAATTGTAGCGATGTCTTTCAATGATAGAGGCCTTTGCAGCAGGGACTGTATAATACGGGACGTCAATAAATATATAGGCATTACTTATTTTTTTTACGTAAATAGTGAATAAAACTCCCTCTATCCAGTATAATAGAACGTGTTCGACAGGAACCAATAATCGACACCTTTTTCTAATAAATAAATAATAGGGATATAATGAGGAGTTCTATGGTGGTTCAGTGGTTAACGCGCCCGGTCTGCGAGTGCTGAGGTTAAGCAACTTTCGCAAAGGCCGGTCATCGGATGGGTGACCAAAAATGTATCATCTCGAGCTCCTCCGTGCTTCGTGAGGCACGCAAAGCCGTTGGTCCCGGCTGCGTTAACAGTCGTTAACAACCACCAATCCGCAATGGGCCCGCGTGATGGTTTACGGCCCGTTCTCCCTATCCATCCATAGGGAAGGCTCGTGCCCCAGCAGCGGGGACATCAATTGAGCTGATGATAATGATGATGATGATGAAATAATAGGGGTCAGCAACTGATTTTTTATTTGGCAACAATTATAAACGCAGTCTAGCTGCTTCTTAACTGTCCAGTAAAATTTCAATGAAATTCTATAATTATTATTTTTTGGCGGGAAACCTGGTGTTGAACACTGGGCTTCCTGTGTCGAAAATTAGTGCCGTTACGATTATTGTCGTCGACAGCTACTATGATTTGTTTGTGTATCATTAAGGGTGCGCCGACCAAGTTGATATAATTGAAAATACTGTAGTATTAAATAAACAAAATATATATTTAGTATCAAAGGGAACGTGTTTACAATTAGTCCGATCCATAAATTCATAACAGACTATAGTTTTTTCTACAATATCATTAAAAGTTGGACAAAAATTATGAAAACGAGTGGCGGGGCGTTTAGTTGATATCTTATAGTTTATCTAAATTATTGTACCTCTGATTTTGTCTAAACAATCACCAATGGTCTAAACTACAAATCGTCTGTCTCACATTTTCGATTTATCGAGCGGTTTTTTATTATCCTTCTCTTCTTTTGTCCCTTTCTCCCTGAGTACTGGGACATTTCCTAACATCTGGCGTAAAGCCTATGTTTTACCTCTACCAAAAACCTCCAATCCTAGTACTTAAAACAATTTTAGACCTATCTCCATTTTACCCTTCCTCTCTAAGGTCCTTGAAGCAGTAATTCATAAACAATTATCCCAGCACGTGCATAAGAACTCTCTTCTCTCTGAATTGCATTCCGGTTTTCGCCCTGCTCACAGTACCAGTACAGCTCTGCTTAAAGTGACTGAGGATGCCAGAGAGAGTCTGGAGCGACAGGGTCACCTTATTCACTTCTCCAACGCTTTCAACACGTTTGACCATGACTTGTTACTCGCCATGCTATCCCAACTTAGTATTTCATCGACGGCTCTGGATTGGTTCTCGCCTTATCTTCGCAATCGTGAGCAAGCCGTTAGAGTTGATCGCAAATTCTCGAATTCTCGAGTACTCTCTTAACTGGTGTACCACAAGGAGGTATCCTGTCCCCGCTTCTTTTTTCCCTTTATATTAACTCCTTTACTCCTCTTATTCGCTGTTCTCACCATTTGTTTGCGGACGACCTGCAATTGTATCGCGATAGTCATGTTACGGACATTGACGCCGCTGTAGCTGCTTTGACGGATGATCTGCGGAGTATAAATGATTGGTCGAGGCAGTATGGAGTAACGGTGAATCCTATGAAGTGCCAGGCCATAATTATTGGTAGTCAACGTCAGCTGTGTAAACTTAATAATGTCTCTGCTGTCTCACCTGTCACTTATAACGGTGTTGACATTTCTTTCTGCTCCTGCGTCAAAGACCTTGGTTTGCAAATTGACAGCACACTCAGTTGGTCTTCTCAAGTCACCGAAGTAAGCCGGAAAGTCACCGCTGCGCTACGTTCTCTCTACAGTCTTAAGAACTTCCTGCCTCACAAAACCAAAGTTTCGCTCGTACGAGCCCTTATTCTCCCAATTATTGATTATGCTGATGTTTGCTATCCCGATTTAAATAAGGACCTTCTTAATAAACTGGATCCTTTTCTCAATAACTCAATACGCTTTATTTTTGGTTTACGCAAATACGACCATATATCTTCCTATCGTCTTCAGCTGACCTGGCTGACCATCCCGCAACGTCGTAAGTCCAGAATTCTGACAACTCCATTTTCTATTCTAAATGATCCTAATTCACCTTCTTACTTAAAATGTAGTTTCAGTTTCCTTAGCTCTACTCATGCCCGCCAACTTCGCTCATCAAATAATCACCTTCTCGCCACTCCTTTGCATCATTCAGGATTCGTTGCAAATTCTTTCACGGTTCAGGCCATTCAATTATGGAACGCTCTCCCCGAAAAAGTCAGACAAGCTCCGAGTAAAATGGTCTTTAAAACTATGGTGTATAAACTGTTTCTACAGGAATCAACACTCACGTAAGAGATTCCCATCATCTTTTCTTCTGTTATGTTTAAGTATGTTCATGTAGTCTATTTTTATTTAAGTTTTTTTATAATATGTATTTTTAATAAACATAATATGTAGTTCTTATAAATTTATGTAGTGTAGGTCGACTGCTAGAGAATGCCATTTGGCATTAAGGCCGCCTTTTATACTTTATTTTATTGTATTGTGCAATAAAGATTTAAAAAAAAAACTTTCAACACGTGTTAGTTACCTTTTGTAATGGTTTCTTTGCATGTAAATACATGACATACTATAATGTATGTATGTATGTGATAATTAAATGTAAAACGAAATTCCTGAGACATTCTTAATTCTCATTCTTAATTCTCATTCTTAATTTCTTTTCGTAAAGACAAATACAAATTTTGACATTAAACACTCCCATATATTTAGTATGAGATTAGTAGAAAGGTTTTAGTTTCCTTATTTTAAGTGGTCTAGTACTCATTTTAACTTAATCATATTTTATGATTACGTAAGATATGATAATAATTACTCCGCAAATGTTAAGGAAAGTTTATTTAGAAACTGTAAATAGAGCTTGTCATTGTATCGCACAACAAGGACGTCACTTCGAACATCTGCTTTGAATACAACATTTTGTACTTACTAAGAAATAAATATTATTCAATTAAAATATATTTTTGTTACTTTGTTAGGTAAATAAACAGTTTCCTTTAATATCAGTACTAAGCTAAAATAACCTTTTAAAAATAAGGAAATTCAAACCTTTCTAACTACTAATCTCATACTAAATGTATGGGAGTGTTTAATGTCAAAATTTTGGATACTTCTCGTTTGATTTTTAAAAAGTTATTGATGTCATTTTACTCATTAGGTAACGTACTTTCGATATAAGTATAATAATAATAATAATACTTTATTGACTAAGAAAATACATATATAAGACATAAAAAAATTATAACGATTTTTATAGGACTAAATACAAGATCACTAGCATCAAAACTAGGCCGAGCCTGTGTCATAAATGCTAGTCACATCCTATGACATTTTTCTTATAATGTAGGTAACACACGAATTACTTAATTAAACAAAGAAGTCACGTCAACACTATGGGAAAAACATTAAAACATTACTTTCAACATAAATTTAATTATCAAATAAATTACGGGTAGCTTTATATTTTACGTTACAATTTGTGCGCTATACAAATACATATCAGCTTAAAGTTTTTTGATATCTGTAATAGTTACGGAATAATCGCCTGGTCATCACATAACGATCACACCTGTATAGACTAGGCACTACCACGCAGTAAATACTGTTTTTTAACTATAACTCTAAACATATTCTAAATATCTTACGGGTAAGCACAGTGCTTTCATCTCACCTGGTGTTAAGTGATGATAAGGCCAATGCTATTGGTGGAAGCGCACTTCACCCGGAATCCTCAACTACTGAGGCACTGGCTATCTTATCTCTATCTGCCGGAACACAACAATGTTTCAAAGATGTTATGGCGACATAATTAGACGAGGTGATGGTAGCTAGCCAGGCGGGCAAACAAGCCCTACCACCTACCAAACCGAGTACACAAACATGTACAAATCCCCCGCTGGGAATCGAACCCGGGACTTCTGGGTATAAACCGATGATGATGATGATGATGATGATGATGATGATGATGATGATGATGATGATGATGATGATGATGATGATGATGATGATGATGATGATGATGATGATGATGATGATGATGATGATGATGATAAAAATTATTATTTTTTCGACAAAAATTGGATAATACAGGATTATACAGTGTACCTTATAGCAACATTATATCCTTCTTTGTTTTAAAGATATTTTTATTGGTTTTTATTATAAGATGATGTGTTTGTTAATCCAGGTGTACTCCGGGTCACAGAGCCGCCCCTCGTGGCGATGAGATTGGCCAGAAATGGAAGCAAGAGCTGAAAAAAGAAGGTAATACGATACGGTAACGATAGCATAGCTGGTAGCGCACCTGACCCGGCATGTCATGGAGGGTTTGAATCCCGCTCGTGGATTTTTATCAAGACTTTATTTTTCAAAGAGAAGGTAATATTAAAATTAAGATTACAAAAACACAAATAGTGAAAAAACTTCCACGAGCTGGATTTGAACCGGCACCCCTCTGACATACCGGGTCAGGTGCTCTCCCAATTGAGCTATCGTGGTTCTAACCAGCCCGCCGAAATGATGGTTGGAACCACGATAGCTCGAACCACGATAGCTCAATTGGAATGTTTGTAGCATTGTTGTGTTCCGGCAGCTACAGATAAGATAGCCAGTGCCTCACTAGTTGAGGATCCCGGGTGAAGTGCGCTTCCATCATTGGCCTTACTTAACATCAGGTGAGATCAAGGCACTGTGCTTACCTGTAAAAAAAAATGTGGTATAGATAACATCAGTGATGGTGATCACAAACCTGCTACGCATAGAAGTATCCAAAACACACTAGGTTTACTTTTTTTTTGAGGGAATTTGCTGATTGCCACTTGGTATTTTCAGTTTCACTGGGCTTTTTGGGGGCGGCAAGAAATTTAAAGGGTTCCTCAAGCCGTGTGAAAAGAAGCACCGTTAGAGGTTTTCTAGAGGAACGCACTATTGCATGTCTCCGTGCCCTCCTAGATTCTCCGGTTCTCATCGAATCGGGGAGCGGAACAGCCCTAGGGTGCCTCTAAAGGCTCGAGCCTCGGCTCGGGTTGACTGGGCCGTGGTGGTGGAGAGAAGCGCCTAGGTATACATGTCTGTACCTGGTGTAGAGCGCGTGTGAACTGGCTCGTCGTACCCTTGTCCTACGAGTGCGGTGTCTTGGCCCTAAATTAGTGTGCATGTTTAGTGTATTCTGTAAATGTGTAGCGGCATTTAGAGGATCGGGCGGGGACGTTCATAAGTGCACTATTGTGCTTTAATTATTTTCCATTTCATTTAAATACTCATAAATTGTAGCAATGACTTGATTATAATGATCGATGCATTTGCCCAGCTGTGGGGCAATTATCCGTATATAGGAATGATAAGATACTCTTAGAAGAAGCCATATAAAGCCGTAGGTCCCGGCTGTATGTCGCTGTCGTTAATATCCACCAATACGTGCTGGGCCCGCGTGGTGGTTTACGGCCTGTTCTCCCCCTGCTGTAAACATCCATAGGGAAGGCTCTTGCCCCCAGAAGTGAGGACACAAAATCATCGGATGATGATGAAGCGTCCTCCTATGAAAAGGAGGATATTCTGCTAGTATTCTATAATTTGAACTTTAATAGTTTATAATGTTTATAAAATATTTCAGGGAAAGGCAAAAAGCCGTCTCTTCTCCGAGCCATCCTGAGAATTCATGGCTTGAGGTTCCTGCTCTCCAACTGTGTGTTTGCACTCTGCGAAACTAGTGCTAAGTAAGTTTTGTGTGTTAACCTATGTACAGTCACAAGCATTTACATGTAAACAATTTAACTCTTAATACAATGTAATAAGAGTCAAATGTGTATACAAGCTAATGTACTTAAATACCGTATAATTTTATTAAGAAATTACATGTAAACAATTAAAGTCTTAATACAAAGTATATAAATGCTTAAGTACTTAATTATTGTATAATTTTATAAAGAAAGAGAACTACAGTATGCTACTGGCTACATCGATATATAGCCCACCGCATAGCAAGTTGAAGTGGCAGGGAGCGGCCATGTTAGTCGCAGAACCGATAACTGATGGGGTAAACAAGTTCTCGATTGGAGACCGCGTATCGGCAAACGTAGTGTAACGACGAGCGACCATCTTCTTGGCTAGCAAGAGCTGGGTAAAGGGCCCACACACTAACAGTTCGCCTGCAGTCCTTGATCGAACAAGCAGCCTGCTGTCCATGGCCTCCATTGCCCACACACTAATACGATTATTGTCTGCTGGCAATGGTCAAACACCGGCTTTGAGGCCATACACTAGGAAGTGGTACTCGTCAGTTTCACACCGCAGCGGCGCGGCGCCGGCCGGCAATAGAAAAAATACTTGCGATGTTGAAAAAGGCAGAACTGACGGCGGTCAACTGACACGTGATAACGGCCGAAAGGCCGCCGGCCGGATTACTAATGTTTGGCCAAAAAACGGTTCCCAAAGTATCATTTCCCAAATTTTCATTTGGCAAAAAAACATTTGTCAAAATAACTTTTCGCAAATTTACAGTTACCAAAAACATTTTTGGCAAATTTTTGTTTGGCAAATAATTACATGGCAATATTTTCATTTTACCAATTATTATTTGGTCAAAAGTATTGAGCATAACAAGATTTACTAAACACTCCAAATTCACGGCTCTGTTAAGGTCACAGTTCTAACCAAACTTGGGAAATGAAACTTTGCTATTAGTTTTTTGGGAAGTGAAATTTGACAAAGAGTGTTTTGCGAATCGGCAGGACACAAGTGTGTGTTCGATTTGGTCTTGAGATCACGGACTGTCTGACCTGTCGACGCAGGCCCGCGCCACATACTCGGCTTGCGCATTAGCCGTCAGTCCTAAACCTTAAAGGGAACTGTGAGTGTGTGATCTGATGCGACTAACTGACAAGCTGTTATCTGCCGGCGAACTGTTAGTGTGTGGGGCCCTTTAGAGTAGCCGCGGATCGTTCTCGGTGGCGTGCACAAAGAGAGGCCTATGTCTAACAGCCTATAGGCGGATGGTGATGACGATGCTGTGTAGTTTTATGCAAAACATAGGATGAGAAACCAAGAGGTTATTCGTGAAAAGATTTAAGAGAACAAATTTAGTAAGATTTTTAGTCGAAATCATCTTGCGTAGAGATGCTATTCGTGAACATGCATAAAACATTTATAATATATTTATTGCCATGCCTTAAAAATTTAAACGGTACTAAAAATTCAGTTGTTTTGTCAAATTTAATATTGATCGGCTTTTTGATACTTTTAGTTTTTTTATTTTATTTATAACAGACGAATAAAAAAATTAGACAACATCACATACATCGTTCTGATCTCAAGGCTAAAGCACTCATTTTCGAAATGTTAGTTTTTCGACATTGACCCGACTGGGAATCGAACCCGAGACCTCAGAGTTAGCGCCGCCCAAAGTCCAGCGTGCAAGCCACTCGGCTACGGAGGTCGTTATTAAATGATTAAGAACCTTTTTTTTAAAATTAATTTAAAATAGTTGAACGTTTCGTTTCAGATTAGCAATACCGCTGTGCCTTGAAGGTCTGATCAGTTACTTCTCGCCGTCCCACGCGGGCATACCCGCGACACACGCGTACTTATACGCGTTCGGAGTTGTCGGGTGAGTGTATGTTTTGGTCCTATGAGCCGGCGATTCTGACGCTGCAAAGACGAGATTTCCCTCAGTAAAAGGTAGTGTTGCCGATCGATAGTTGTCTATCGAACAAAAAATATCGATAGGCTTTTCGATAATATCGATAACGTGGTAATCGGCGAAACTATCTTCATACATACATACATATAATCACGCCTCTTTCCCGTAGGGGTGGGCAGAGACCACTTCTTTCCACTTGCTACGATCCTTACATACTTGTTTCGCTTCGTCCACTTTCATTATTCCCTTCATACAAGCTCTTCGGTTTAGGGTACTCTTGACCTGGCCTTTTTTCTATCTTATATATTTTTTCTATTTTTTAGCCTTTTTTCTATCTTTTAACTATCTTCATATAGCAAGCAATACTATCGTTTGGGTGTTGAGAGTAACACTTTTTTTAAATATGTATTTTTTAGGCTTATGATGCTGCAAGCGACTATGCTGCACCCGATGCTGCTGTGGCTATTCAACATGGCCATGAAAATCCGTGTATCCTGTTGCTCCCTCATTTATAGAAAGGTAACTATCAAATTAGAGGAATGTAATGTAGTGAATGCTTCGATCAATTTGTATTAGATTCCTGGGGGCCGACCGCGTAACTCGATTGCTATCGATCGCTTTGAAAACGAGGAGGAGGCGTCATCTTGTTATTTTGAAAGCAATATGAAAGCAATATCGGAAGCTAAAGCCTATGGCTATCGATATTGCTTTCATATTGCTTTCGAAATGACAAGATGACGCCCCCTCCTCGCCTCGCCTTCAAAGCGATCGAGTTAGGCGGTCGGGAGGCTGATGAGCGCTAGAAAAACGGTACGCGACTTTGGGGCCACGGAGCCGCAATGACGTTAGTGGCGGTGACTGTAAATATTAACTACAAATATTTTGCAACCTTAATTTAATCTTTATTTTTTAAGATTTAAGGTTCACAGTAAGCTGAAGTTGTTGATGCCGTCCAATATTTTTATATTGTTATTCGAAATTTAAATGTATAAGTATGAGCAAACAGGACCACTTTCGAGGTGCTTTTTTGTTCCGGATTTTTTTTTTTTATATTTACTTATAAGCACAGTGCCTTGATCTCACCTGATGTTAAGTGATGATAAGGCCAATGATGGAAGCGCACTTCACCCGGGATCCTCAACTAGTGAGGCACTGGCTATCTTATCTCTAGCTGCCGGAACACAACCATTATCCTTTATCCTCCTTTATCCTTCTCCTTTATCTAGTACATTATTGAATGAAGATTTCAACGCATACGTTCAGTTAACTAAATTAATACATATCATTCCTTCTTATAAAGCTGTGTAGTTTCTTGCGCACATTCAACTTCACGGTAAAAAGACTATATAATATTTTTATGATAATTTAATATTGCACATTTGTAAAGTTTATTAGAATGAAAATTTTTTTGGCCAGGTCGGGCAAAGGGTGTTTCGGATTTTTCGATGCATAGCCCGGGTTTGTGATCACCAACCCGCACTTGGCAAGCGTGGTGATTAAGCAAATACCCATCAGTTGTAGCGATGACTTGATTTCAATGATTGGAGGCCTTTGCCCAGCAGTGGGACAGTATATATATGTATATATATATACTATATGTATGTATATGTATGTATATATTATCAGTATATATATATATATATATATATATAGAGAGAGAGAGAGAGAGAAATATTTATTATATATATTATTAATTTATATATAATTAATTAATTATATTATATAATTTATATTATTTTATTATTATATATTATTTTATTATATTCAGGACCCCGCCTCAGCTTGTGTTGTTGCGAACGAATCGTGTCGCAACAACGCTGGTGTTCTGGCGGAGTCTGCCGCCGCCGGCGCGCGGTGCAGAACATAATAATAAAAAACATACAAACATTTACTTACATGAAATTTATATAGGCTATTTACTTACTAATATGTTTGTTTTTTCGTTGCCAGCTCCTTCGTCTCGACCTGAACGCCGGCGGCAAAGCCTCCGAAGGCCTCGCGGGTCACGTGATCAACCTACTGACCACCGACGCGCAAAGATTCGATATGGCAGCTCTGTTTATAATGGATCTCGTACGCGCGCCCATAGAGAGTGCGATTATAGTGTACCTCATGTACCGGCAGATCGGGATCGCTACTTTGGTGGGAGTTGCGTTTCTACTGCTCTTTATACCGTTGCAAGGTGGGTTTAAAAAATATATTTTCATAAAAATAATTGTTATCATCTTTACGTAAGCACTTGGCCTTCAGCTCACCTAAAGTTAAGTGATGATAAGGCCGAAGGTGGTAGCGCATGAACCCGGAATCCTAAACTATGAATGCACTGGCTATCTTATATCTAGCTGCCGGAACACAACAATCCTACAAACATTAATGTTATGGCGACATATTTAGATAAGATGGTGGTAGCTAACCAAGCGGGCAAACAAGACCTACCACCAACCAAACCGATTACACAAACATGTAAGAAAAAAAAAAATGTGATGAAAATCCTGTAAGCCGTCCTAAAAAAAGCTTAAATGCGCTTGTAGTAGGAACGTTGTAGTGTACTGTGTCTATCACATCTGGGTCTGAAACCGATGGTCTTAACCACTAGACCACAGATGCGGTTAAAATAGTTAGTATCCTCGACGATACAAAGATCATGAAAAAATTTAAAAAAAAAAATTTTCTTCTAGAAAAAGGGAAAATAGAAATAGAAATATGTAATAGAAATAGAAAATGGCAATCTTTTTTCTAACTGATAGAACACAACAATGCTACAAACATTGGTGTTATGGCGACACATTTAGATATGGCGGTAGCTAGCCTAAACAATAAGTCTAGAACGGTATAGTTTCATGTTGAATTTATTCATTGTCGCTCTTTTGAACGGAAGAGTGTGATATTTGGTTTAGTTACAGTTCATATGGTGGATTAGCACAAGATTAAAGGCTGTGTTCCCATTTAAATAATAATGAATACAATAAAATTTTATTTAAATTTTTAAGTAATTTGATATACCTATAATTTATCAAAGTATTAATTAATGTTGTTTTATTATTAATAGTGTTGAATAATTTCGGCGGGCTGGTTAGAACCACGATAGCTCAATTGGAAGAGCACCTGACCCGGTATGTCAGAAGGGTGCAGGTTCAAATCCTGCTCGTGGAAATTTTTCAACATTTGTGTTTTTTTAATATTGTTTTCTTAAGTTTACGCGAACACTATACATTGAAATGCAACTTTTACGGATCTAATTGCGTTTATTTTATACATTAGGTTTAATTAATCACCTATACCGGTTCCGACGGAAGATCAGCGCTAACCTCAAGGCTAGCATTTTGCTGAGACGGAACCGTTTTGGGACTCCTATGTTTTTTTTTAATTTTCTTTTTATCTGCATGTTTGAACTGTCCCAAATAAATTTATTTTCATTTCATTTCAATTAATGTTCGAAACATCAGGATAAACATTAATTATACCTAATGTCTAAAATAAACGCGAGTAGATCCGTAAAAGTAGTTTCATTTAAGTTAACATCTCTGTATTGTTGTATATTAAGTTGGTTGTCCTTAAATAATATAAATTAAAATGCATTATTTAATTTAAGGTTATCTCGGCAAAATATCGAGCAAGTTACGACGCAAAACTGCCCTCAGGACCGACAATAGAATTCGTATGATGAACGAAGTCATACAGAGCATAGAGGCCATCAAAATGTATGCGTGGGAGAATGCGTTCGCCAAGATCATTGGGCAGGCCAGGAGGTAGGTTTGCTAGTTTAAAAGTGTATTTTTTTTATAAAAACTTTGCTAACAATAGTAATACAGAGAATACTACTAAAACTGCTTGTACCACTATTTTTTTTACAAACTTTAAACACGAAATGTTTTTTTATTGCATTATGTCAAGCTATTTTATTTTTATTTCGGAAACAAACAATATTTTATATAATCGACAAAAACTCGTAAGGCATCTGATCGAGATGTGTATCTAATTTGCTTATACCCATAATATCCTATACTTAAACAAAGAATTAGAATTGATAGAAAATATATTTATTCACCAAGCATTTATAAAACTAAAATTTATTTAATTGCAGACAATAAGAAAAAAAAACAATTTATAAAAACTTCGTACCGCTTTGACAGTTTCTATGACAACAAAACAAACAAAGACATCAAATGTTTCACAGCTAGGAACATTTTGTATTGGAAAATTAAATTGTCGTTTTTAAGTAAATATATCTTTTGTTTCTTTTAATTTTCTTCTTTACAAACCTTGTCCTGACAATAACAAACACAAAAAAAAAAGAATTATCCAATTTTAGGCAGTCGATCGGAAGTTATGCGCGTACATACATTTCAGTGATTCATTTTTATTTATATATAAATAATAAAATAATATATAGATTATCATATTTTTAAGGGCGTCACATATTTGATAACTGACCATCACATCCATCGTATTTGACTACATTAAGGAAATAAACAACATTTAACAACTGCCTTCTCTCTCCGCAGAAAAGAAATGAACGTTATCAAGAAAATGTCGTGGCTCCGAGCCGTCATGATATCGTGCGTCAAACTGAACACCAAAGTAGCGATATTCCTCAGCATAATCTCCTTTATATCCTTCAAGAACGAGTTGACAGCCGCCAAAGTCTACGTCATATTCACCTATTACGAAATGCTGAAATACAACCTTGTAGACTTTCTCCCTCTAGCGATTACTTTCACTTTGGAAGCGTATGTCAGTGTGAAAAGGATGCAAGAGTTTCTGTTGCTACCCGAAGTGGATAATCATGATGGTGTGGATTTAGTAACTATTGATGAGAAGCAGACTGTGTCTAATGGTGTCTTCGAGAAAATTGGGAATGGGTAAGTTCTGTTGTATATATATTTATTTATTTATTTAAAAGGTAAAAATAATAAATTACAGGCAAAAAGTATCTATAATATTCAATCTGTTGAGGAACATACATATATACACATTTATTAAGTAGATTATATAAGTACTTACACTATAAATAACCTTATTGAGTAAACATGTTTTACAATATCATAACTTAGTCATAACTAAACACATTAATATAGAAGAACTACATACATACATACAAGACCAAACCAGGAATTGTTTCCTGTGTTGTATATTCTTAAATAACCAAAACTATTAAAATTACAATAATTATTTTAGCAGCACACGTTTTCGTCGTTTGCAGTCTTTCAAAATCGTTATACGTCTCCTGTCATTCGCACGAGAGATCTCTTCGTACGAACTTTTTCTTTACGTCCGTTCTTACATGCTCGGATACACATCACAACCAAAGATAAACCTTTTATGCATTCGGATTCATACCATTCCCACATAAACACATATTCTACACAAACATACATACTACATAATTACTTTGTAACTACCTAAACATACTTAAACACCGGATCTAGTCGTGTTTATATAACATATTATTTACCCTGTGAGTTACCACTAAAAGCTTTAAATATATCCGTATAAAATGTTTAATATCAATTGTTCATAAATTATAACATCATCGAAATAAACATGTCGTGTCAAGTGTTGTCAGTGTAAATGTTATATCATTCTTATATAAAAAAAAACAACTTGCGCGCCCTTTTCCAGCCAACAGACGTACATCAAATCGGAAACGAATCTGGAACAGATAAAGCCACCCGTCTTAGTGTCGATACAGAACTATACCGCACACTGGCGGAACACAGATGACGAGTCGTTGGATAGGAAAGTCGCTGCCCTCAAGGATATTAATCTCACGGTAATTATAAATCAAATCTTTGAGGTACCGTTAGAAGATTAATCTTTTTTGACGTTTGATAAAATGTGGATATTTTTTTTAATAAGTCTTTAAATATTTTTAAGTTTATTATTTCTTAACTAGTATTATCACATAAAGTATACATCTTTCTAGTCTTTTTAACCAAGTCTATTGTGTTACAAAGTGGTTAAGTGAGTTTTTTTTAAATTTTGAATCGAGTAAAGTTACCTATAGTTTGAAAAAAGACAGTGTTGAAAAAAATCCACGAGCGGGATTCGAACCCGCACCCCCATAACATGCCGGGTCAGGTGCACTACCAACTATAACATAGTTAGTTAATTGTAATTTGTTCGCAACAATATTTGCTTAACATTTTATGTGAATAATCATAACTATAGTTTAGCACAGGACAGTGCTACTTAGTGATGAAGTTCTTATGAAATTAAGTACATTCAAACATTTTTAGAACTATTTTAATAAATTAGCTATAACTTAGTTATCCCTACGGAGGAAACCTTCTACCGAGACGAGGCAAGCTTATCGTTTCCAAATTACTGAAAAGTTTGTAGAAAAGCAGTTTATTTTTAAAGTGAATTTTTTTTTCTTATTATTTACAGATTAAACCGGAAACGTTAACTGTAATAGTGGGTACGGTGGGCTCTGGGAAGTCCACGCTCCTTCAAGCTATTTTGGGCGAACTTAGTGCCACTAGTGGGAAGCTTGTTGCTAGTGGACGAGTCGCGTACTCAGCTCAAGACCCTTGGCTTTTTGAGGCTTCGGTGAGTAACTTCTCCATCCTAAAACAGTATTCACTTTTAAACATTTGCGTTTAAATGCATTTATGAATTATCAATCATCATCATCAGCTTATTTTATGTCCTCGCTGGGGCACGAACCTATCCCTATGGACGGTTAGGGAGAACAGGCTCTGTTCTAATTGGTGGTTATTAACGACTGCTAATGCAGCTGGGATCAACCGCTTTACGTGCCTTCCGAAGCACGGAGGAGCTCGAGATGATAAATTGTTGTTTACCCATCGGATGACCGGCCTTTGTGAAGTTGCTTAACCTTAGCAATCGCAGACCCACCGCGTTAACCACTGTGCCAACGAGCTCCTCGAATTATTTTTTTATTTCTAGTAATATCATCCTACTAATATTATAAACGCGAAAGATTGTAAGTATGGATGGATGTTTGTTACTCTTTCACGTCAAAACTACTGAATGGATTTTAATGAAACTTTTACAGACCGTGACCCAGACCAGCTTATAGGATACTTTTTTTTTACTGTAGTCTTCGCGAACGAAGTCGCGGGCAACAACTAGTAATGTATAATGGAGACGCGAGGGAGGGGCCTACTTCGCACTGGACTAGCCGAAAAATAGGATCCGATCTATTCAACTCAACTTAATAAACCGCTTACTATTTAACTCACTTTTGCCGTTCAAACGACAATAACAACTTAACTCGCCGATGTCGTAAGTTAACTCGCTACTGTTCTTATTGATGTGTAAATCGGGCTTGAGGCTATTTACTTTAACTTACTTGACTACTTCACAAACATTACACAGGTGCGCCAAAACATATTGTTCGGTCAAGAAATGGATCTACGCCGATACAAACAGGTGATCAAGTGTTGCCAGCTTAGTACGGACTTGGAAATACTGACGCACGGGGACAAGACTATAGTTGGAGAGAGGGGTGAGTGATTATATATGTACCTGTTTATGTCATGGGTAATATAGATAATAGGAATGGCTGTCAACAATTTTGGATGGGATCTAACAAAGAGTTGATACCACCACCCTTTCGTAAATATTATTAATAATAAGCGGTCGCCCCGTGGTCGAAATTCTACCATAGTTTACAAAATACACTATGTTCATACTATGAAATTTCACACAAATAATATATAAATTTTATATTTTGGGATTCCTTCACCATATAAACTTTAGCTATACCAAATGTAACTTTTCCGTGCGCGCAATGTGCTTAAAAGATGCAAGAAGTTGTCTCTTTACGTATTAATATATGAGTGAGAAACCTCTATCTATACAAATAAATAAAATTGAAGTGTCTGTTTGTTATATTAAAATAACCGCTTTTTACTACATGCATATAGATGTTTAGTGGGTTGCCCTATAGTTCATCAGAAGGAAATAATAAGAAAGACGTTCAGTTCATTCACTTGTGTAATTCTCGTTTGCACATAGATATAACACAATATATAAAATGACTATAAAATATCTAAACAATAACTAATTAAATGACCTAGCGAGGCGGTGCTCTGTAGACGACTGCCGGGCCCCACTGCTACGCTGCCGCCGGCCGGGGTGCAGATTGCTGATCCGACATATTACAACATTGTATGCCGCTACAGATGTATACATCTACCAAAATATTTTTTTTTATTATTTTTGTCTGTCTGTCTGTTTGTTCCGGCTAATCTCTGAATCAGCTGGACCGATTTTGACGGAACTTTAGCAGATAGCTGATGTAATAAGGAGCAACTTAGGCTATTTTATTTTAGATTTTTTTTATTCTTTATTATTATAATATAAATTTGACGACCTCCTTGGTCGAGTGGTTTGTACACCGGTTTTCATGGTGTCCCCATCTCTGAGGTCCCGGGTTCGATTCCCGGTCGGGTCAATTTAGAAATTATTGTTTTTCTAAATTGTATCGGGTCTGGGTGTTTTCTATGTATAATAAGTATGTATTTAAGTATTTTAAGTATGTTTATCCGTTGTCTAGTAACCATTTAACGAGTTTCATAACGAAGCTTCTCTTGGGCTAGATAATTGGTGTGAGTGTAGGAAAGTTTATTTATTTATTTATTTATTTAAATTAATAATAAAAAAATAACTATTCCACGCGGACGAAAACGCGGGCACAGCTAGTTTTTAATTATGAAAGGAAAAAATGTCGTCAATAATTGGTGCCATTACTTTACTGTGTTCGCAAATTAATATATCTTATCTTATTAATAAAAAAACCCTTTCCTTTTGTAGGTGCATCTTTGTCCGGTGGTCAGAGAGCCAGAATCTCGTTGGCCCGTTGCGTGTATCAGGACGCTGACGTTTACTTGTTAGATGACCCGTTGGCAGCAGTGGATGCTAAGGTTAGTTATCATTGATACATTATTATCTGAGTTCCTATATAAATTTCGAGAGAGAGTTTATTGATTGCCTCTAACGACATTTTCAACGTCATTGGACCTTTGTGTGTGTGGGGGGGGGGGAGGGGGGCAAGAAACATAATTGGTCAGATTTTCTAGAGGGAATGGCATCACGCACCATTCCATCCCGGTGCATGTAGCGGAACGACCCGAGGGAGGGCGCCTCGAGGGCGAAAAGCTTGGACCTCGAACTCGGGGTCGGGAAATTAAAACTACAATCGGTGAAATGTTATGTTATGTTTGTTGTCGCTGTAATTAAGAGTCGGTGAATGGTTTTTCGATGAATCGTTACATCGAGTATGTGTCGTTGTCGTTCCTGATTTCCGTAGCACAAGTGTTTAAAAAGCTACTGTCTTTGGAGTCAGAGCAATGCTTTTTATTATAATGTATGTGATGTTGTCTAATATCGTTGAATAGAGCTATCGATCATTAGTGCTCGTTGAAATTTAAAAAAAAATATGACATGACTTTCGAAACAATTGTAGCGATGACTTGATTTCAATAAAGGAGGTCTTTGATGAGCACTACAGCAGAACATAGGCTTTATACTTTAAGAAGAAGAAGACGAAAAACATATAAAAAGTTGTTAAAATTAATATCTAAACAATCTGAATGCCAAAAATGAAATGATTTGGTTATGGTTCGTTTTATTTACATTAATAATAGATTTTAAAAATTATTAACACTCACACACGCATAGGATAAATAAAATACAGCACAAAACAAATTGATTACATAGAAAAAAAAATAACAGAAAAAAGTAAACAAAACTATGAACAAAAAATATGTGAGGCCAACAAGGACCCTGTCTCAGCCTGATACCCCCACGACACTCAAAGAAGGGCTGATTGCAGTCGGTTTTCAAAGTGTTTCTTTCGACTGTGAAGGTAGTAACTTCACAGTCAAACTTTATTCAACACTAGTTGACCCGGCGGACTTCGTGCCGCTTTGACAGTTTCCATGACAACGCAACAAACGAATAATTTTGTATTGGAAAATTAAATTGTCGTTTTTAGTATTTTCTCCGTTATTTATTATTTATGTTTCTCACCGCTTAAACCTTCCCTGAACTTCCACAAATATTTCAAAATCAAAATTAGCCAGCCAGCCATTTTCGAGTTTTAGCAAGACAAACGGACAGCAATTGATTTTTATATATTGACTAGCTGACCCGGCGGACTTCGTACCGCTTTGACAGTTTCTATGACAACACTACAAACAAATCATTTTGTATTGGAAAAATTTCAAAAATCTAAAAAAAATTTAGGGGTGGACCACCCCTATCACTTAGGGGGATGAAAAATAGATGTTGTCCGATTCTCCACCCTAGCCGATATGCACGCTAAGATTCACGTAAATCGGTCGAGCCGTTTCAGAGGAGTTCAATAACGTACACTGTGACACGAGAATTTTATATATTAGAAGATAAGCCATCACAGGCACTTATTAACGTCAAAACTATAAAATCCAAATAATAATAAAAACTAAAAAATAGTTCAGACTACTGAATCTACCAGTTCGGATTTTGGGAGAGCCTTCGACCGAGAAGAGCTGGCAAGAAACTCAGGAGGCTCATTTCTTTTTCCCCATCTTTTCAACCAAATTACAATCATATAATATATATATATATATATAATTTTGTGACGTAACACCGCTGACATGCAGCGTAAATCACAAAATACTAGAAGAGCTCAACGCGTCTTCTGTGGCCACGGTAGCTCAGCGGTCAGAGCATTTAACCGGTTATCCAAAGGCGGTGGGTTCGATTCCCACTCGAGCTTCCTGATGCTGGTTGATTTTTTCTAGTTTTTTTTAATCTTGTAAATTTTCTCATTTCTATTGTCCCAGGTGGCCCAAGCCATATACACTGATTGCTTGCGCGGTTTCCTTCGTTCGCGCGCGGTGTTACTGGTCACCCATCACGTTCATTACGCGACACACGCTGACCACGTAGCTGTTATGAGGAATGGCCAGGTACGTACTACTGGTCGTAGAATGTTTCACTATACACTAGGTATAAGGCCGGCCGCACTTTGGATGCGCTTTCATACCAATTTTAGTCGTACATCCGATTTTAAAAGTCGTTTGAACGAAATCTCATTTTAGTGAAATTATTTTAAGACCTAAGTTGACGAAACGATATCGCCATTTAGCAGCTCGATTAAGCAGCTCTATCTAGTTACAACATTTGGAAGTTAAGTTATAGTAATAAATAGATGATATTTATTTTGTTAATATACGAGTACGATGATGATGAATGATAGTGGTAATGAGAAGTGAGAAATGATGGACCCCTCAATCCCTTGAGTGTCTCAATAAAGATGTGGAGCTTTACTGAGCCTCACGCGGACTTCATGAGAGAATTTGTAAAGTGCAGTTGCACCGTTTTGTTTCATTTGCCAACACTCATGCAATAATCCACCAATATTTCACATTAATATTCGACATGACACAAATTTTTAGAAAATAAAACACACCCGCATACATGGCTCTTCACTTTCCCGCCATGAAGTCCCTTCTTGGCGGGAAAGTGGAACTAATGTTTATCTTGAAATGTATTAAGTTTCTTTTTCTGTGTTACAATGCGTATAATAACGATATGTTATCAACAGATAGTCGTACAAGGCACCTACAACGAGCTCAAGAATGGTGCGATCGAGTTCGAGAAGCTTATAGAAGTGTCTGAAAAGGATGAAGAAGCTAAACAGAAGCAGAAAGCGGTCAACTACGAAAACCAAGAGAATGTGGTAAGTTAACAACTAATTCTGTTGTTGTTCAAATGAAAATAAATAAATAAATGTTTCCCACACACCGCACCAATAATCTAGCCCCAAGAAAAGCTACCTTAAGAAACTCGATAAATGGTTAACTAGACAACGGATTTATAAACATACTTAATATACTCAAATACATAGGAAACACCCAGACCCGAGACAATTTATAAAAACAGGTATTTCTAAATTGATCCGACCGGGAATCGAACCTGGGACCTCAGAGATGGCGACACCATGAAAACCGGTGTGCAAACCGCTCGACCAAGGAGGTCGTCAAAAATGAACCTTATTGCTACTAAACTCAGAGCCAAATTACAAAATATAGTTTTTATTTTGTTACAATACACAATCTCTCGAATTTCTTAATTTGTTATAAATAATACGACTAACACTCTTGATAATTATTCGATAGTTACCATCATCATCAGCTCATTTTATGTCCCCACTGTTGGGGCATGAGCCTTTCCTATGGATGGATAGGGTGAACGGGCCATAAACCACCACGCGGGCCCAGTGCGGATTGGTGGTTGTTAACGACTGCTAATGCAGCCGGGACCAACGGCTTCACGTGCCTTCCGAAGCATGGAGGAGCTCGAGATGATAAATTTTTGGTCGCCCATCCGATGACCGGCCTTTGCGAAAGTTGCTTAACTTCAGCAATCGCAAACCGAACGCGTTAGCCACTGCGCCAACGAGCTCCTCATTCGATAATTAACACACTGTGCTATTATCTTGATAATTTCGAACCCCTAATGTTTGGAAACATAATATTTTCAGTACCAATCTCTGCTGTCAAACAGATAATTATAACAGTTATTTCTTTTAAAGGAATACAACCTTATTGTGAAGACAGAACAGCCTAAAATGGATGACAAACGGAGCGTTAGTTACACATATTATTGTTATTAAGTAGATAGATGGGTCTTATATTTACTATATTTATAACTTTCATAGTAAAAAATAGACAATTTTTACTGTATTTAGATAGTAAAAACCGTTACCGCCTTATTATATATTTTAATTGCACTATTAAAGGCTTTGCGGTACACATAGATTATTAGATTGTAAAAGGTGTTAAATTGATTTTTTTACATTATATTAATTATATGTTTATTACAGGAACACAATTACAAACTGAGATCGCAGAGATCCATGTCGGAAGCTTCCCAAATATCGTTTAATCTGGATTTGGACAACAATTTGGACCCCAAGTACGAAGGTTTGTGCTTTTAACGTTTACTAACGAAACGCAGCTATAGGTATGTCATCGTACTTATAAAAAAGAGACGATCCGCGCTTAAAAAAAAATATTAATTTAGGACATAGAAATAGACTGGCTCAACCTTTCACTAAATTACATAATATGGTAAGCTCAGGTACCCACATGTCAATAAAGGTATAGGTACACACCGGCGACAGATAAACCTACCCAAAACTATAAAATTTCTACAATCAATTTTGAACTTTATTGTTTGGTTATAAGGATCAATATTCATTGGAGAAATTTTACAGGTTTGGGTAGGTTGATCTGCCGCCGTGTGTACAATAGAATACCAAAAGAAATCCAGGTTTTAGTAAAGAAACAAGAGTTTAATAAAAAATTAAAGGAGAAGCAATTATTTAAATGCCATACTAATCATGTCTATTGTTGTTTAATTTTTTGTTATTTCTGCCTTTGTCTAGAATTAATTTGTATAAAAAAAATATAAAAAGCCACCCCAAATTGTTGCATTACCCTTACAGGGTCATGTTAAGGGACTATTTATAATATTGTAAGATCATTACCATATCAACATGATCTATACATGTATACATATAATAAAGCTAAAGAGGGGCGAAAGTCTGTACATGGAAGATATTCGAAAATAAGTTGGCTGGGGATATACTTAGGATCGATAACACGTTCCAACAGTTTTTAGAATTTTTGTCTGTTGTAGACCGCGCATAACGTGAAAATGACTGAACGGATTTTTATGCAAACTTTGCACATAGACAGACCATAACCCGGACTAGGACATAGGATACTTTTTATCCCGGTAACGGGTTCCTGTGGGATAGTGTAGTCTTCGCGAACGAAGTCGCGGGTGACAACTAGTACAATAAATAATTATGACTACGACTAATTTAATCTATTTTTATGTACAACTAAGAAATAAATAAATAAAATAAATATATAATTAAAAATTGTATAACAAATTAAAAATGTTAATTATGTCCTGGTAAACAGCACATTAAAGATCAAGATCAAGATACACTTTGGGTCATTTTATTTTTACCACACCTTTCTGTTATATTTCCCGCAAAAGTTTGCTGTATGATGAGATGAGAGCGTTAAGAAGTATGATAGGAGTTAAGCTGAGTGACAGGATAAGGAATAGTGAGATAAGGAAACGTTGTGGTCTGAAAGAAGATGTAGTGACAAAAATTGAGAAAGGCATGCTGAGATGGTTTGGCCATGTCGAGAGAATGGATGAAGAACGATTGACGAAAAAAGTGTATAAGGCGAGTGTGAATGAAAGTGTTGGTAGGGGTAGACCTAGGCGGACGTTTCGAGATCAAATCAGGGACGTCTTGAAAAAAGGCCAGGTCAAGAGTACCCTAAACCGAAGAGCATGTATGAAGGGAATAATGAAAGTGGACGAAGCGAAACAAGTATGTAAGGATCGTAGCAAGTGGAAAGAAGTGGTCTCTGCCTACCCCTACGGGAAAGAGGCGTGATTATATGTATGTATGTAGTTTGCTGTATCTTCTATTGGTTAGGACTTCCTCATACTGTTCCAGTTAAAAAAAAACACTGTATACCAAACAAATATATTGTTTTTCTCAGGTGAAAGCCAGAACAAAGGGTCGGTTGACCGCGGCGTCTACATGACCTATATCAAGAGTGGTGGAAGCAAGTGGACTATGCTTCTGCTCGTCACACTGTTTCTCATAGCGCAAGTGTTCTACTCGGCTACGGATATATGGCTCAAGGAGTGGTGAGTGAGAGAAATAGCTGTTAGGCTCCGATCTGGCCATATTCCACTAAACAGGTTTGCATTTTTTAAAGAGAAAATTAGAGTCGCCTCATTGTAATAATTGCGGTGTCATTGAAGATGTTCATCACCTGCTGGTGGTATGCGTCCGGAACGAGAGCAAGAGACGAGAATTAATGGCGTCGTCAAACCTTAATATTATAAATATAAGCATGTTTCATGGAATTGTTTTTAACCGCCTCTGTGGTTTAGTGGTTAAGACCACCGGTTTAGACCCAGAGGTCCTGGGTTCGATTCTCAGCGGGGGTACATGTTTGTGTACTCGGTTTGGTTGGTGGTAGGGCTTGTTTGTCCGCCTGGCTAGCTACCACCATCTTATCTAAATATGTCGCCATAACATCAATGTTTGTAGCATTGTTGTGTTCCGGCAGCTAGAGATAAGGATAGCCAGTGCCTCACTAGTTGAGGGTCCCGGGTGAAGTGCGCTTCCATCATTTGCCTTATCATCACTTAACATCAGGTGAGATCAAGGCACTGTGCTTACCCGTTAATATTTAAAAAAAAATCTGTCCTCCCCACATGTGAGAAAGCCAGAATTCTTTATTATTTTGTTCTAGATAGTCTAGTTAGTGGAACGCACATCTAATGATATTGTAAATAAGGTTATGATGGGGCTGGCCTTATCGTTTTAAAAGCCCCTAAATAAAGAGAAAAAAAAGAGTGGCGAGTATTTTAGTGTCTTAGAACATTTCATCAGCTAAAGACCTGGGCCTTTAGCTGATGAAAAGAGGGTAGATCGTTGTGTCTGCTCATAAAAAACAAACCCGCATTCACTTCCGTAATTCCGTGATCATGGCGCATGCAACTGTGCCAAAATATCGGATACTCACAAATAATAAAGATGGTAAGAATACCGTTAATAATTACTCTATTGTAAGTGACCATGATAGTTTAAATAGTTATAATGATAGTACACATTAAGTTTTTTTTTAAAATCAAAAGTTAACTACCTAAGAAGAAAGTCAAGCGTTGTAGTGCAAATAAAAACAATATTTTGGGCATTAACATCTGATCTGCAGCGAAATTTTTTATTGTGTCGGTGTTCAAAACGACGACAGGTTAACAAAATTAACAAATTGTTCTAGGGTTAACATAGAAGAACAACATAGCGCTGCGCTCAAGAAGCACACTAACAGCTCAGCTGATGTGCCACCTCCAGGTAAATATCACTGTTATTTCAAAAATCAACTCTATTTACAGAATAATAGATGCCATTTTCATTTCCATTGACATCATTTTTCATTTGCATGAGATCAGCACCACCTAGTGATGAACTTAAATACACGGTACACACTTACTACATATTTAAACTGCCTCTATGGTCTAGTGGTTAGGTATAGAGACTTAGAGGTCACGGGTTTGATTCCCAGCGAGGTATATGTCACGGTTTGGGTGTGGTTAGGGCTTGTTTTAAGTCCGCCAGGTACATAACATTCATATTTGTATCATTGTTTTGTTCTGATGGTTAGAAATGAGATAGCCCAAGCCTCAGTGCTTGAGGATTCCGGCTGAAGTGAGCATTCCACCTTCGGCCTTATCATCACTTAACATCGGTTACGATAAAGGCCAAGTAAGGAATTTAGAAATATATCTATTTCAAAGTGTGTAATGTATATGTATCTTATCTTATCTTATCTTATCTTATCTTGTGTCAAGGTGTTGTCTACGAGACCCTCACCCTCAATCGCTTCGGTCTCTCCCGCGAACAATGCATCTACGTATACGGTGGTCTTATAGCCATCTGCGTACTGTTCACCTGGAACAAGCTGGTGGTGTTTTATAATACCTGCATAAGGGCTTCTGTGTCGCTGCACGATACTATGTTCAGGTAATTATGGCTTAGCCCTTAGATCGACTGATACTGAATGCCATTTGGCATTAAGTCCGCCTTTTGTACTTATTTTTATTGTGCAATAGATAATTTTTTTATATTATACAGTGAAAAAATTAAACGCCCACCCGACCCAGCCAGGAATCGTTCCTGGGTTTTCCGCAATCCGGGCAAAATTTATGAATATTTAATTTAGCTTCAGTGCAGCAATTAGCACTTGAAAATAAAAAAGTAAAATTTACTATAGCGTTGTGTTATCAAATTTGTGGTATTTCATCTACAAAGGTGAATCTGCATGGCCATCGGTTGCAACGATCGTTTGGATAGATGGCGCTAGTAATGCCGCTAAAAAGCACTCAAAAACATTAAAATAGCAGTGACAAAATTCAGCGCTTACGTCAGCCTTTCCAGTAGCATAGCGGTCAGTGCAGCCGCCCGGATTGCGGAAGACCCAGGTTCGATTCCTGGCTGGGTCGGGTGGGCGTTTAATTTTTTCACTGTGTTTTATAAAAAAAAATATGAATATTTAATTTAGCTTCAGTGCAGCAATTAGCACTTGAAAATAAAAAAGTAAAAAATGTGCAATAGATATAAAATCAATTAATAATTATACATGGCGTACCGAGCCTCTGGACATTTTTTTTGTAGAAAGCTCGAGTGGGAATCGAGCCCACGGCCTTTGGATAACCGGTCCAATACTCTGACACCACAGAAGACTCGTTCAATTATTCTAGTAGTTTGTGATTTACGCTGTAAGTCAGCGGTATTAGGGAAAGAAGTTTATAAGTAAATGATGATCCGGGAATCTTTAGTAGATGAGGATTCCGAGTGAAGTGGGTTTCCACGTTATCATCCCTTTTCATCATGTGCGACGAAGACCAAGTGTTAGCAATTTAAAAAAAAAGGTTTGGATAGTAAACAAGACTTACATTAGGCACCCTAGCCACGCGATCGCTTGTCGATAATAGCCGACTGTGGCAGTCGAAAGGTACAAATACCCATAAAGCGAAACGAAAACCGAAGACCTTAACGTACTTTCTCGTAACATCTATTTTCCATCAACACATCCAGGGGTGTTACCAACGCGCCGATGTGGTTCTTCCACCACAACCCTTCGGGGCGTATCCTCAACCGATTCTCCAAGGACATGGGACAAACGGACACTCTGTTACCAGTGGCGTTGGTGGATTGTGCCGGGGTGAGTTATGTGTTTTTTTTTTATTCATTAAGAGCAAGAAACAGTTCCGCGTGGTGTCGGATCCAAAGAATAGCACCAACCCATCTCTTCCCGTGGGTGTCGTAAAAGGTGACTAAGAGAGTATAAGGCCTCGTACATATCGAAAGGCACCTTGGGTCACCCGCGCGGTGGCGGGTAAACCACCGCTAGGACTCCCAAGGAGGGTTAGGGTCTGAGCAGGCGGCCGACCGTAAATACATTGCCAAAACCTTACCTTAAATAATGATCGTGGAAGGAACGGACATTTTGCGCCGACCCCAAGTAACATAGGACCAGGGGGCCGACCGCCTAACTCGATCGCTTTCGAGCGAGACGAGGAGGAGGCGTCATCTTGTTATTTTGAAAGCAATATGAAAGCAATATCGGAAGCTAAAGCCTATGGCTATCGATATTGCTTTCATATTGCTTTCGAAATGACAAGATGACGTCTCCTCCTCGCCTCGCCTTCAAATCGATAAAAAACGAGCGAGTTAGGCGGTCGGGGGGCAGGGCAGGAAGAAGAAAAAGACGAGAAAGAAACATTTATTGACCTGCACGGCAACGTAACAATATCAAATACTAAAGGATACACAGATGAATTTGAAACAAGTTACAGAAAAAATATTATGTCAATGTCAATAACTACGTCATCGATATACGATCTGAACATTTGTACAGATTAATATCTAGTCTCACTACAATATAATATAAATAGTTTCTCACTTTATACCACTTAAATAATACTGGGAATGGCAGGGTTTTCGATTTAAGGAAAGGACATTTACGAAAAAGGTTAATTTTTATGTCTGGTATCACTGCCTACTCGCCGGCGGCGGCGGCGCGGCGCGGCGCAGCGCGGCGTTGCCAACTTCATTGACAAGCTGGCTTTCGCTCAGATTGTAAATGTTTAATAGAATTTACACAGTCAGTTCATAAGTATTGTCACACAGTAAAAACTTTTCTTTTACAATGCTGGCCACAAAATAGTTTATTGAATTCGAATTTAGAATTGTTCATTTAAATAAAAATGTGACAGAATTTATGACCTGACTGTGTATAGATACGGACTTCAGTGTCATGTTTATTAGTAGCACTTGTTGATGTTAGTCGAGACGGATATATAAAGTTCGCGAAGCCCCGCTTGCAAGCCTAGAGGTGCGAGTGAGACGTAAAGACTCGCACGGTTTCTACCTCTAAGTTATTGTTCTAGCTTTGTACGCAGTTTAGCGACTTATTTATCGTTTTTTATTTTAAATTTAAAATTGATTATTGATTAGGAAAGTTAACATTCGTAAAAAATATTACAAAATGTTACGTGTTTGTTATTGAGTGCGATTTACCAGTTGTAGAGTTTTTGCTAGGTCAAGCCGGGCTTTACGGCTTATATGAAGGTACCGTCACTACATACGATCCACTAACGATTGCATACTCAATTTTACATGTACTGTAGTCTAACTTATCTGAATTAAAAACCTTTTCAATTATGAATATTTTTTCTTCAACAGTTCTTCCTGGAAGTGGTGTTCATCCTGATAGTGGTTTGCATGGTGAACTGGTGGCTGGTCCTCCCCACCGGCATACTGATCATATTTCTCGTGCTGCTACGGGGACTTTACGTGTGCACCAGTCGCGAGCTGAAGAGGATCGAGGCTATTGGTGAGGCTATAATTTACTAAACTTACTTACCACAACCTGTCGATTTTTAACCGCCTCTGTGGTCTAGTGGCTAAGACCACCGGTTTAGACCCAGAGGTCCCGGGTTCGATTCCCAGCGGGGGGTACATGTTTGTGTACTCGGTTTGGTTGGTGGTAGGGCTTGTTTGTCCGCCTGGCTAGCTACCACCATCTTATCTAAATATGTCGCCATAACATCAATGTTTGTAGCATTGTTGTGTTTCGGCAGCTACAGATAAGATAGCCAGTGCCTCACTAGTTGAGGATCCCGGGTGAAGTGCGCTTCCATCATTGGCCTTATCATCACTTAACATCAGGTGAGATCAAGGCACTGTGCTTACCCGTACATATAAAAAAAAAAAAAAAAAATCTTCCTCAATACGCTTTGGACTTTATGTCTATGGCATATGGTTGAACATTTAGTGAAGAAATTTTACAGTGTTAGGTGGTCTGATGTGGCTGGAAACGTTAAACTATTTTTAATTTAACTTTTGAATTATTTTATGAACTACATACAGGTGAGTGTTTATTAGAACATCAACAGCGAAATGAACCTAACATTCTTACTAAAATTATAAATGCGAAACTGTCATCATCATGAAATTTTGCACACATATGCTCAAGAGTGTACTCATGCGAGATGCTTGCTAGATTTCTTTATATTATCATCATCATCATCGTCGTCGTCATCATCAGCTAAATTTATGTCCCCGCTGCTGGGGCACGGGCCTTCCCTATAGATGGATAGGGAGAGCGGGCCATAAACCACCACTCGGGCCCAGTGCGAATTGGTGGTTGGTAACGACTGCTAATGCGGCCGGGACCAACCGCTTTACGTGCCTTCCGAAGCACGGAGGAGCTCGAGACATTTCTGGTCAACCATCCGATGACCGGGCCCTTGCGAAAGTTGCTTAACCTCAGCACCGCGCCATCTAGCTTCTCTCCATCGAGTTTTTATTGCGTCCAGTCAAATATGAGTTACACATAACAGTTCGTCCTTCCAGCACGCAGCCAGTCTTTAAACCACGCAGCGGCCACCGTATCCGGCCTAACCACACCGGTCGTGCGTTACATGTATACTATCTCCCTCTTTTCATAGTCATAGTCGCCGATCTTTATCGATACGCTTGCTTGTACAAGATCTCAATCAATGCTAGGTATAATGTCCTCAATTAAGCCCTGCAAGACCATTGTAATAATAATACATTCATAATTTTAGCATTAACTATATAAATCTGTAGTTTTATACATGCCTAGCTTTTGTGTGACTTTACATGACTAGTTTTTTATACATGACATGGTATTACATGGATCTCACAACTTTTTACGGTCAAAGAACTGAGTTGCGAGACTTAGGTTTTTTTTACAAGTTCTGTTTTTGATGGCATGTATTTCACTTCAAAACTGACGGACTTTCATACAAACTTTCACCCCCTATTTGACCCCATAAGGGTGTGATTTTCTTAAAATCCTTTCTTAGAGGCCGGTTACGTTACTCAATTAACCTGGAGTCTAAATTTCATATCATTAGCTCCAGCGGGTTAGGCTCGGCGATGATGAATCAGTCAATCAGGTCAAGTCATATGTATATAGATGGATGATGGTTGAGGAAACCACAAGATAAGGAGTGCAGCAGTTAAGCTTCATACAAAAGTGCTCGAGGAACGCACACAGACAACCTCTCGCGGATACGGAATCTCGCATCAGCTGAAGCTCGGGATGTTCCGAGATTCGTGTCCGCGAGACGGTCTACGTGTGCGTCGCTCGAGCGCGGTATGTCAAAATTCAAAATTCAAAATCATTTATTCAGTTTAGGCTACAAGTAGCTCTTGTGAATGTCACTATGGCATCAGTTCGTAAGTCTACTGAGAAGAACCGGCAAGAAACTCAGCAAGTGTCCAGCTCTTTTCTCCCTTACAGCGTCAAATAATGCCCTATCATCGTATATGATTTGCACATAACAGTTCTTCCTTCTAGCACGCAGCCAGTCTTTAAACCATGCAGCGGCCACAGTCTCCGGCCTAACCACCATCAGATCGTGTCGGGAACAACAGCGCACCTTAGCCCAGGAGTTCGATCAGCTGCAGGACTTACACTCGGCATCCTGGGCGCTGGTACTGCAGACCACGCGCGCCTTCGCTTGGTGGATGGATATGTTGTGCTGCGGCTTCTTGGCTTCTGTTACTGGCAGTTTCTTCCTCATGACGGATGAACGTGAGTTTAGATATAACTAGATAGATTTCTGTAACAAAATATGTAGCAGAGAAGACTTTAGGAGTCCAGAAGTTCCTTTGGATTTGTGTGAGACTAGCTTCTTTCTTATGACGGATGAGCGTTAGTTTATGTCTTACCAACATCATATCCCTGAGGCGCTAGACGTGTGTCTTACGTCTTTTGTGTGTCAAAAGACGTAAGACGCGGACGGGGCGCGGACAGTGAGCAGACGGGGCGCGGTCGCGACTTTTCAAAACATATAGAAAAGACGAGGCACGGACGTGACGCAGTTCGACTAGCCCAAGACTCCCTTCCTTTGGTGTCCTTGCTATGCCGACTGACAGCTTCTTTCTTATGACGGATTAACGTGAGTTAAGGTATACTATACACAGGTTCTGTAGTGGCAAAGTACTTTAGAGTCTTTTGTTGTCATGGTAACTGTCAGCTTATTTCTTAAAATGCATAAGCATGGATTTCGTTAACAGCTAATGACCATATTTCAACAGTTCTCTTGATTTCCTCGTTGTGATGAATGGCATAATGATGAATGAGCGTAAGTTTATAAACCTATTTACCAATAAAAACTCTAAACGTCGTTTCCGTTTTGCTCATTATACTTTTATTATTTCATTCAATTATAGTATGTGACTATCTTTGCAGAGACCATCGGCGGCAATGTGGGTCTGGCCATCACCCAAGTGCTCGGTTTAGTCGGCATGTGCCAGTACGGAATACGGCAGACGGCTGAAGTGGAGAACCAAATGACGTCTGTGAGTATTCAGCATTGTTACATTGCAATTATAAATTCTGTTAGCGTTTATATAATCCCATTGTTAGGCAAATACCTTTCCCCATTCCCGCCACTTCCCACTATTTAGAGCCACCGTTTGCTAGTTCTTCTTAAAGGCGTCCAATTCGTCCCGTCTAATAAAAATTATAAAGTTGAAGAAAAACAAAAACAAACTAAGTAAACTATTATTAATGATTATTTTTGTGTGGCGTGCTCACTTAAATTAAAACAATAAAATTATCGTTTAAAGAATTCAAAATAAAAGAAAAGCGAACTAAATTCAACTGTAGGGTACCATTAAACATATTTTTTTTAAACGTACAGCCGACAGCAAATCTATCAATGTAACGTCAGTGGTCGTAAATATATTGGCAATATTAAGGAAAACAAACCTGACAGTTATGTTATCTCTATAAAAAATTTACTAATTTAAATGAGACTTAAAATTTATTTATTTGATAAGATACACCATCCGCAATATAATTTTACACAATAATAAATATATGTATTATGTTTTAAAATGTATTTAACTAAAATTGTATTAGATCTTTTTGACCATTTAGTATGTTTCAGTCAGTCACAGGGTGACTGTATACTATAAATTATATTTCATTTCAGGTAGAGAGAATTCTGGAGTACAAAAATCTACCAGCAGAGAGCCCAACCGAGCCTGATGAGAACGCATTGAAGAACAAACACCACGGATTCGACCTAAAGAAATGGCCTACTGTCGGTATGTCTAAACTCTTTAAATCCAAGCACTTTGCCTCATGAAGATGAGTCATGGTAGTGATGATAATGCCAGAATCTTCAAATACTGAGAATCCGGCTATCTTATTTTGCCGTCAAACGAGTTTTTACTATCTGTCACTCTGCTTTTCTGCCAAGCAAGGGGGAAAACAAATGGGAATAAAGAGTTTCATTTGTCTTCATTTCAGCGGGGGTTAGTGGGGGGGGGAGGACATTATGCTAGTAGGATAGGATACATCATCCACAGGAAACGTTCCCAACTATTCCCGAAGAGTTTGGATAGGATCTGTAAAATTGGCTTGCTTGCATTAACTTGTCATGTCAACATGTCTTTAAATCGCATAAATTCAGTAGAACAATTTTTTTAAATGTTTTGTATTTACTGTTTCGATCACTGTTTGTTTGTAGCTTACAAATTAGCGGCATAAAAATTGTCCTTTTTGGCTTCACAGAATCAGATATATAAAGTTTCTTTAAGTTTGAAATATATTTCCTCGAAATGTTAAATCACCCTTAACGTTTGATGTCGATTCAATGCTTCGTTTCAATGATAAAACTCTTGCAGGTGAAATAGTTTTCGAAGATGTATCTCTAGAATACGAGACACCGCCTAAAAATGAGCCAGTTAAAGCGGAGCTCAGCAAAGAGGAGCCTGCCTTAGCCATAAAAGGCGTCAGCTTCTCCATCAAGGGTGCGGAGAAAGTGGCTGTGGTCGGCAGAACGGGTGCCGGCAAGAGTTCGCTGGTTAGCGCACTGTTTAGGTAAGATGTGAAAAACGTGTGTTAACATTTCAAACACTTTGCAGGTTCAAAAATTTTTTTTACAGTTTAATTTTCCATTACAAAATGTTCCACGGTTTGTTTGTTTTGCTGACATAGAAACTGTCAAAGTGGTACAAAGTTCTCCGGAACAGCTAGTTTATTTGTAAAAACATGTGTAGGTTGTACATTACATGGCATTTTTCCCTTAATCATTAAAAATAGGGGCCAGCAACTAATTTTATTTTTTGGCAACTAAAGGTTAGTGGAACACTGGCAGGCCTGTGTCAATACGTAATTCGGTCGACTCATTCACCTACACGCTCGGTCGAGTCGAGTGTCACGCACGCCTATTCAAAACTGTCAAATTTCTTCAATACATTTTCAACCATATGACTTACACATAAAGTACATTACACAAAAGTCTATTGAGGAAATTTGACAGTTTGTGGTAGGTTGATGTGAAGGCGTGTGTACTTAAATGTATGAATGAATGAATGAATTAATGAATAAATAAAATAAAATAAATAGTAAAACATAGTAACATAAGTAGATACAACAGAGCATTTATACGTAGGTACGCATAACCACCTACTTCAATTTTTGGTGGTTAAGTATTACTTACTTAATAATATTGCATTTTATTGATCATTAACAAACAAACCACGAAAAAGCGTATGTGTTTACAGTATTTATAGGTACCTACGTGGCGCAAGCGCTTCATATTGCAGTATTTGCGACACGCAGCCGGGTTACGTCAAGGTCGCCAAGCAGGATTTTGTGAAAGCAGCGACGCGCGCTCGTAGCGCCTTAGATATAAGATTTACTTTCGATTGTCCCGGCCGTTGAAAGAGTTAGGTACTAGTATGGTGCAGAGTTATTTTGGACCGTATTGGCGCGCGCCGAAGGTTGATATTGTATTGCAATAGTGTCGAAAGTGCGTCTTCTGTTTGTATATTATTCTGTGGCACTGGGCTTTGAGCGTCGAACTCTGCTGCCACTACCCTAAATGCAAATAAATGCTATTCTATTTACTGAAAGTTATTCCCTCCGTTCAGACTGAACCGCATAACGGGCAGCATCCGAGTAGACGGCGTCTCAGCCGAAGAGACCGGTCTACCGCAGTGGCGGTCAAAGCTGTGTGCGCTACCACAGCGGCCGGCGTTGTTCGCCGCCACGCTACGGGACAACTTGGACCCGGGCGGCCTTTACAGCGACGCGCAGATACACCACGCTCTGGACCAGGTATGGACATTATACAAATACAAATACAAATATTTATTGCTAACCAAAAATTGTACAGACGAGTGCACATCAACCTATCCAAAACTGTCACTTGACATCACGAAAGTTGATTTATTTTAGTGTTTCAGATAATTCTTACTTGAAAACTATTCATTTATTTGAAGAAAATCATTTCGAACAAGCTTATTTCATACATTAGCTATCTTTCGGCATTGTGTACAAAGTGTTGGCATTTTCTCCATACAAAACTAAACATCTTCTTTGACAGTTTGTTGTAGTCACAAACTACAAACCACAAACTGTCAAATTTCTTCAATAGACTTTGAACTTTATGGCTTAAGAAATTTGACAGTTTTGGATAGGTTGATGTGCAGGCGTCTGTACTATATTCTTCATTCATTCACTCATTCATTCATTCATTCATTCATTCCTTTATTCGTTCACTCATTCATTCCTATACTTACCCACTTACTCATTACTTCCTATGTGAATAGCTCGCTATATAGGAACGCACATTTTACAAACTATAGACTAAGTATGCAAGTGTAATATTCTTAATTGCGATGCACCGGCCTTTACAACGACTCACAGATGTTGCACACTCTAGAGCGGATATAGATAGATATATAAAATCTTTATTTGGACTCTATAGACACATACACACAATGTTGTAAAATAACAACAATTACACTAAAAACAACAATGAAAATATTCAAATGGAACGAAATATTATGTGTACTCTTTTCAGCACCTACCCGCATTTGGCAAGCGTGGTGATTAAGCCCTCAATTGTAGTGATAACTTGATTCAAATGATGGATGCTTTTACCCAGCAGTGGGATAGTATAAAGCTATTTACTGATTTACAAATAATAAAAAAATAACTTTGTATTGAATTCTTCATATTAAAAAAACCTGGAAATATATAGAAAAGCTATAAGGGTGCGCCGACCAAAAAAAGCCAAAAGTGCAGTCACGTTTAAGTTGATCATGAGAAACTATCGTATTACATAAACAAAATATGTATTTAGTATCAAAGGGAACGTGTTTACAATTAGTCCGACCCATAAATTAATTACACACTAAAGTTGGGCAAAATCATGAAAACGAGTGGTGGCGTTTAGTTGATATCTTATATTTATAAAATGTATAAAATACAGTGAAAAAATTAAACGCCCACCCCGACCCAGCCAGGAATCGAATTTGGATCTTCTGTGAGTTTTTTCACTGTATTTAATAAATTTTATAAATATTTAATTTAGCTTCAGTGCAGCAATTAGCACTTGAAAATAAAAAGTAAAATTTGATATCTTATATTTTATCTAAATTATTGTACCTCTAATTATGTCTACACAATCACCAATGTCTTAACTACAAATCGTTCGTCCCACATTTTCGATTTATCAAGTGGTAATTTAAAATATTATTTTTTATTAAGCACCTTAAATTCCCCATACAAAATTCGAATCGAAATGGGTAACAGAGAGTTCTGAAGAGAGGGAGGGAAGATAGATGAGAGTAGCCGCAGATCGTGCTCGATGGCGTGCACTTGGAGAGGCCTATGTCCAGCTGTGGACTAGTATAGGCTGATGATGATGGAGAACTGAAACTTTAAATCATTAGGATCTTCCTTACCAACAGGTGGAGCTCCAGCAAATGGTGTCGAACCTGCCCGCGGGTCTGAACACCAAAGTAGGCGATGGCGGCGGCAACCTGTCCTCCGGCCAGCGGCAGCTCGTGTGCATGGCGCGCGCGGCGTTAGCGCAGTGCCGGGTTCTAGTGCTGGATGAGGCCACCGCCAATGTTGACGCCACGTAAGTGTAATTTTTTGTTTTTTTTTCTTCTTTCCTTCTTCAATTTTTTTGTTATCTTCTGTCATTTCTTCTTCCGTGATTTTATATTTATCTTCTTTATTTTTTCTTCCGTGATTTTTTTTTTACCTTTTTCCTTGTTTTCTTCTTATATGATTTCTCATTTGTCTTCTTCCATTTCTTCCTTAAATTGTTACTTGCGCGCGCGGCGTTGTGCTGGGTTCTAATGCTGGATGAGGCCATCGCCAACGTCGATGTCACGTGAGTGTTAATTTAGTTTTTTTTTCTTCTTCCATTTCTACCTTCTTCTTTTCTTCTTCATGATTTCTTATTTTTCTTTTTCCACTTGTTTCTTGTTTTCATCTTCCATGATTTCTTTGTCCTTTATTTCTTCTTTCTTTATTTTTTTACATGTCTTCTTCTTTTCTTGCTTTTTAACCTCCATTCTTCTTTAATATCTTCTTCCTTGTTTTTTTTTCTCCAATAATTTCTTTCTTTACTTGTTTTAATCATTCATCAAGTATTTAACTTTCCCGCGTGTCCCAACACAGAAGATAGGTGGGTAAGGCAGAAGAGAGAGAGAGAGAGAGAGAGAGAGAGAGAGAGAGAGAGAGAGAGAGAGAGAGAGAAAGATTGATTGACCACACACACTAATATACATAAAAATAAAAATAAAAAACAAACAATAGGTCATATAGGACCCCGCCTCAGCTTGTATTGTTGCGAACGAAGGCAACATCGACGCCACGTGAGTGCTTTGCTTTTTGGTATTTTTTTTTGTCTTATTTTTGTTCTGTTTTTCTTCGCCTTTTCCGACGTCTTCTTTTTTTCCTTTTCCATTTGTTTGTCCTTTTCTTTTTTATATTTACCTTCTTCTTTGTTTTCTTCTCCTTTGTCATCTTGAACTTTTATCCTTTTTCTTATTTTGTCTTCTTATTTATTCTTTGTTTTCTTCTTTTTCTTTGTTTACTTTATAAATAGCTTCATAATAATAATCATCATCATCACCATCATCATCATCATCATCATCATCATTACCATCATCATCATCATCATCATCATCATCATCAGCTCATTTGTCCCCACTGCTGGGGCACGAGCCTTTCCTATGGATGAAAACACAACAGGAAGAACGGGCCGTAAAACACCACGCGGGCCCCGAAAGGTGATTCTCATATCAGTATTGATGAACAAATTAATAATGTTATCCTCTCTATATACCACAGGACTGACAAACATATCCAGAGCACCATAAGGTCTAAATTCGCAGACTCCACGGTGCTCACGATAGCGCATCGCCTCAACACCGTCATGGATTACGACAGAGTCATCGTCATGGACAAGTGAGTGCCTGAATTATCAAAGTTAAAGCACAAAATAAGACCCAAAAGTATGTGTTAAACACACCGCGCTCGAGCAGCGCGCACACAGACTCTCTCTCTCACGGACAGTGATCTCGGAACAGCTCGACAGGCTTATAAACAAAAAAGCAACCAGTTATTAGTTGTGGAATTGCAACGCGACTGCTCTGATTGCGGTTGATAAATTGCTATATTACGGACACAAATCGCTCAATGTATGTAAAATTAAAAAAAAATCATTCATTCATTTATTCAGTTTAGGCTTCAAGTAGCTCTTGTGAATGTCACTATGCCATCGGTTCGTAAGTCTACACTGGGCGGGAGATCTTGTACTGAGAAGAACCGGCAAGAAACTCGGCAAGTGTCCAGCTCTTTTCTCCCTTACAGCGTCAAAAATATTGGAAAATGCCCTATCATAGCAGGACACTTTCAAAAAAAAACATTTTATACTTAAAATACTTAAATACATACTTATTATACATAGGAAACACCCAGACCCCAAACAATTTAGAAAAACAGGTATTTCTATATTGATCCGACCGGGGATCGAACCCGTTACCTCAGAGATGGCGACACCATGAAAACTGGTGTGCATGCCACTCTACCAAGGAGGTTGTCTTAGTTAATAAACACTGAACTGACGGAACAAAATGGTGATGTTATAGTTTGCCATTCCCATACAATTTCTATTATAGAGAATCGTTTTGACAGTCGCTAAAAAGTTTATCTGTTGTAAAAAGTGCCCTTAGTAAGCTTGGAATCGAACCTGGGACCTCTGGGTCAATGATTCAACCATAAGCCTCGGAAGGCATTGCAATAATAGCGATGTAGGTTGACAACAACAATAATTAATTCCAGATCATTAAACGTATATGAAATCACGTGACAGTTATTTAAAATTTTAACCCATTTTTATTTGACCTAAGCATAAATTTTTGTAACCTAAAAAGTTATTAATAAACACTCGACTGACGAAACAACATAGTGACGTCATACTTTGCCATTCCTATACAATTTCTATAGATAAAAAAGAAACTCTATTGACTTACCAGTCAACTATTCAATTGTATTTGTTACAGAGGTCGCGTGGTCGAATCGGGCCATCCTTTCGAGTTGCTAACTCAGAGCAACGCTCCCAAAACAGATACGCAGCAGAAGAGATCGCTGCTGTCCAAGAGTCAGGTATGTTGTATTTTCGTCTGCGATTCCTAAAGTTAAGCAACTTTCGAAAAGGCCGGTCATTGGATGGGTGACCGAAAATTAAACATCTCGCTGGAGAATTTGAAAATACTTACGTAATCAATCCACCATTATTTTTTATTATTTTAAATTTTAAGCGTATGCACAGTGCCTTGATTACGCCTGATGTTAAGTGATGATAAGGATCACACCAATGATGGAAGCGCACTTCACCCGGATCCTCAACTAGTGAGGCACTGGCTTTCTTATCTCTAGCTGCCGGAACACAACAATGCTGCAAACATTGATGGTATGGCGACATATTTAGATAAGATGGTGGCAGCTAGCCAGTCGGACAAACAAGCCCTACCACTAAACCGAGTACACAAATAATAGGGGTTAAAGTATGAAATTGCCGTTTTATTGTATTAGGAACTTCGAATTGACATAGAACCTTCACGGTTTGAGATTTTTGAGTGAAACTTTTTTCACATGGTACCTATGAAGTTCTTCTTTTAAAAAATGTGCAACATTCGATTATCGACTTTCAGTTGTTTTTTTATTCAGCTTAGACAAGAAAGATGGATACTTCTAAAATTAGAGTTATTTTTGAATACGAGTTCCGACGCGGAACTAACGCGGCAGAAACAGCTCGCAATATCAATGTTGCGTTTGGAGAGGGGACTGCTAATGAACGCACCGTGCGATTTTGGTTTAAACGCTTTCGTGATGGAAACTTTGATTTGAAGAACGAACCATGTGGAAGACCACCCACACAGGTGAATAACAATGAATTGAAAGAGATAGTGGAAGCCGATCCGAGCCAAACTACCCAGGAATTAGCGGCATGGTTTAACGTTACCTTACCAACAATATTGACTCATTTGCGTCAAATCAATAAAATAAAAAAAAATATGAGAAATGGGTGCCTCATGATTTGACTGATCTGCAGAAAGAAACGCGTGTTGAAACTTGTGTTGCCTTGTTGAATCGATACAGAAATGAAGGAATATTGGATCGAATTATGACATGTGATGAAAAGTGGATTCTTTACGATAACCGTAAGCGAAAAATGCAATGGCTGGCAATCCTAAAGCAAAGCTTACCAATAAAAAGGTAATGGTAACTATTTGGTGGTCTCAGCATGGTGTTATTCACTATAGCTTTCTCCGATCTGGTCAAGCAATAACGGCAGATGTCTACTGTGCCGAACTTCGAACAATGATAGCAAAACTAGCAGTGAAACAGCCCCGACTCATGAATCAATCTTCACCATTATTGCTCCATGATAACGCGAGACCTCATACAGCACGAGAAACTGTTTTAACTCTACAGGAACTGCAATTAGAAACCATTCGTCACCCTCCGTATTCGCCAGACCTTGCTCCAACGGACTACCATTTTTTTCGTGATTTTGGACAATTTTCTACGAAATAAAAAGTTTTCTTCTCAGGAGGCAGTACAAAATGCTTTCACACAGTTTATCGAATCTAGATCACGAGAGTTCTATCGCAAAGGCATAAATGACCTTCCTATTAGATGGCAGCAATATATCGATAATAATGGTCATTATTTTGATTCAATAAATATTTTAAATTAAAAAAAAACGAATTTCAATTTTTGTACAAATCGGCAATTTCATACTTTAACCCCTAATATGTACCCCCCCGCTGGGAATCTTACCCGGGACCTCTGGGTCTAAACCGGTGGTCTTAACCACTAGACCACAGATGCGATTTAAAATTATTTCACACTAGCACCCTGCCCGCCCGGATAACATCTGCGTGAACACCCGTATCCCATGATGGTTTTACCAGCTCGAAATACCTTTTTTGGAATTGTTTATTACATAAACTTTGTCTTAACAATTATGAACACAACATAAACTAAAAAATCGGTCGATCCGTTCCTAAGTGATACTCTGACATACATGTTGCAATTTTTTTTTTTTTTTTTTTTAAATATTGTTATTCAAAGTAGGGATCTGTAACGCAATAGCTTAGTTTATAAAGTGTGTAGATTCCATGTTCATAAATGTATACAAATAATAAAGGTAAAGAGGGTCGAAAGTCTATACATGGAAGATATTCGAAAAAAAGTTGGCTGGGGATATACTTAATCGATAACAGATAACGTTCCAACAATTTTTAGAATTTTGTCTTGTTTGTCTGTTTATTTGACAGCGCATCACGTAAAAATGACTGAACTGATTTTTATGCACTCTTTGCACATAGACAGACCGTGGCCCGGACTAGGACATAGGATACTTTTATCCCGGTAACAGGTTTCTGTGGGATAGTGTAGTCTTCGCGAACGAAGTCGCAGGCGACAACTAGTAAAAAATAAAATAGAATATTATATCTATTAATTTAGATTTTAGAAATTTAAATTAAACTGCAGACGTTACTCTTTACCAGCCAAAAAGTAAGCTTATGAATTTTTAAATTTTTTTGAAAATTAATTATCATAACAAATTGTTGTTAATCTTTCAGCCATTACAACGACCTCTTTGGTCGAGTGGTTTGTACACCGGTTTTCATGGTGTCGCCATCCCTGAGGTCCCGGGTTCGATCCCCGGTCGGGTCAATTTAGAAATTATTATTTTTCTAAATTGTCTCGGGTCTGGGTGTTTTCTATGTATAATAAACAGAGATAGGATAATCGGATGCATATTTGCCTAAAGTTGAGGTGTTGTCATAACATGGAAAGCACTTTCGTATCGAAAAAATCCCAGGATTCCGGGATCGACAAATTTAGTTTTTTATTTTAGAATCAAATCGAGTGTAGCTATATTTACTTATTTTAAGGTGCTAATATGGAGTGCACTTTTGTATCAAAATAATTTGGGGGTTTTGGATTCGATAAATTCAATGTTTTTATAACAGAAATAACGATTGCCTCATATTTTTTCTTCAATTTTCAAAAGATTTTTATCAAACTAATAATAACACGAATTACAAAGAAAAACTAATTAAATCTCTAAAAACTAATAACTTACTCACATTATCGCATGTGACGAATAAGTTGAAAGTTTAGGATACAAAATATCTATGTAATTTCACTGCCTCCTACAACGGTGGCGGGTGTTAAACAACTTAACTAATTTCAGTGGTTGTCCGCTGTCAATAAGGCTATCTCTTGTTTTTCTGTTTGTGGTATAGCCATTGGCACTATAAAAAGAAATAGACGGCTCATGCAAAACGTTGTTAGATGTCCACAGCACGGCTTGTACAGACCAACACAAACTTACAGAACAAGCGCGCGTAACTCTATCTTTTTCTTGTTTGTTGTTGTTGAGAAAAAAATACTTGAGTCAAGTTTATGAAGACAAATTAAAAAGAATTCGTAGTGACGTACAAAACAATAAACTGTGGGTATCACTAGACGAAACCACTGATTTTCTGGGCCGATATGTGGTACATTTTTTAGTAAAACCGTTAAGGGAAAACATATCTGGGCTAATTTACATACTATGTTGAAAAACGTTAGATGTGGTTAACGGTCATTCTGTGTCTGAATTTGTAATTTAATGTTTAAAAGACTTATGGGGAGATGAATTCGACAGTAAAGTGCAGGATGTCTCAATGTTATGTACCGATAGCGTAGCGTGTATGTTACTGGCTGGAAGAATACTAAAAAATATATTTCCCAATTTGAAACATTTTACGTGTTTAGCGCACGCCCTTCACAGATTAGCCGAGACTATACGTTTAAGCTACGATGATGTAGACACTTTAATTAAAAATGTAAAGAAAATATTTTAAAATCTCCAGAGTACGAATTTTTAAGGAGTTATAACCAAATTTACACTTACCTCGACACTCGACCTCGCCTTACACTTATTTCGACTTACACTTATTTCGAATATATATAGAATTTTACAAATCGGTCCACAAATGACGGAGAAATCGCCGGACATACATAAAAAAAAATACATCCAATCGGATATATTACCTCCTTTTTTTTGAAGTCGGTAAAAAAAATGCCACATGCTAATAACGTTATTTGTCACCATAATATCGACTAGATTCGCATTCACCAATTTTCCAGAATCTCGGGATTCATATTTTAAAATTTATTTTGTAAGAAGCCGCTTCCATAATATTGTAGCCAAAAATGAACTTTAGGTGAATATGCATCCGAATAACCGATCTCTAATAATAAATAAGTATATATTTAATTATTATTAAGTATTTTAAGTATATTTATCCGTTGTCTAGTTTAACGAGTTTCATAGCGAAGCTTCTCTTGGGCTAGATAATTGGAGTGAGTGTAGGAAAGTTTAAGTTATAAGTTATTAATCATCAATTGTAGTGTTGACTTGATTTCAATGATGGAGGACAGTTATAGGCTATTTACTTTTCTTACTTTCAGCATGCGCCGCTCGCTATGCCGGAAAACTTCACCTTCGAACCAGCGGACAAGATGGAGGAGCAACGCGACTCTGTGATACTGATAGACCGCTCGCGCACCTACTCTAATAAGTGAGTTTGTACTCCGTGTTTTGTCTCTTTTACTCTAATATGAAACGAAGTTTACATGACGGGAACAAAACACGGAGTAACTACTCCAAGTTTACACTTTGTTTATTAATACGGAGGGTTAAAGTTTATAACTTTATAATTTATTATATTAATTTTAATGTCATTTAGGTATTTTTTTTTAATTTTATTGAATTTGTTAATTTTACTATACTGTAGCCAAATTCGATAAAGAATAAATGTAAACAAACCAAATTAGGGCCATCACAAATGTGGGCAAAAATATTTTTGTGTTTTTTGTTTTATTACTCGATTACTGCATTTTACATAAAATATATTGTAAGTTTTATTATTCTCATTACACATCTCACTTAAATCAGTCGCTCAACATCGGTAAAAACTTTATAATGCGAAGTACGAAAAAAAACGTTAGCTATTTTCACTTGTTAACCCTATTAAAAAAATGTCATTACTAAAATTGAGGTATTCTAAACAATACCGTTATTATTAACGAGCATTCCAAATGAAGATGACACTAGTATCCATATGGGGTCGATAAGGTTGATTATCTGAACTACCTCTGAAATCTGCAGCGTAAACAGTGCATTTGCAATGCAAAACAAACATTCATGAACAAATTGAATTGACGTAAAGAAAATTCGTTTGTAACAGCAGTTGATTAATTTATGTAATAAATAAATTATTGAATCTTCAAGTGCAGTTTTTAAATTGTTTCAATGTAGCTAATTTATTCACTCACATAGGTTAAAACTAAGCTATGATTGTACTATGGTTTTTGGTTTTTAAATTTTTCATACAATATTTAATATAGATAAATCTATTACGTAATATCTTTCCTGTTGACCAACTGGAAAAGGTTGTCAATACATGCCTGTCACTGGTTGCTTGGCAACGCTTTGTTGGTATACATACTTTATCGAATTTGACTATAGTTTAACATAGGCTAAGGTAATTGCTGGAACAAACCCAAATGAGCCAAGATGCTTCAATAAAATAAATGAATGAATGATTAAAGATCAGAAAAATGTGATAAGGCTATTTTGTATTATAAATATAACAGCTGTAATATATATTATTTTTTTTAGATTTGAATCGGAACCGGAAACCACGGGCATATTCAAAACGCTTGTGGAGCAGACTGGCAAGGAAACCGCCGCTATGTTGTACAAAATGGCTGAAGAGGTAATTTTATATCATCACTAGCTGGCGTGACGGTGAAAATCTGTACAGATTCGGTGCAGAAACGGTACCGAAACGAAAACGTATCGATCCGATGAGGAGAAGGCTTAGGTGCAACAATTAGCAATTAAAAATAAAAAGTAAAATTTGCTATAGCGGTGTGTTGTCAAATTTGTGGTATCTGCATAGCCAGCGGTTGCAATAACCGTTGGATAGATGGCACTGTGCCGCTAAAAAGCATTCAAAAATCAAAGCAGTGTAAAAATTCAGTGCTTACGTCATCCTTCCCGGTAGCATAGCGGTTAGTGCAGCCGCCCGGATTGCGGAAGACCCAGGTTCGATTCCTGGCTGGGTCGGGTAGGCATTTAATTTTTCACTGTATTTTATAAATATTTAATTCAGCTTAAGTGTAGCAATTATCATTTAAAATTATCACGAAGTCAAAGAAGTCGGTTTATAGGATGACTATGTTGATGGTGTATTTAACAATTTTATTTTTGTTTTCAGAGTTACAAGAAAATCCACGAAAAGAAAAACTCCTAATTATTATGATTATTATTTCACTCAAATACAATCAAATTCTTAATGCAATAATTGTATGTTAGTCTTAAAAAAATTATATGTCAACATATAATTAAAGTTGATTGTACTCACGCATGCACATCTCACTACCACAAACTGACAAATTTCTTCAATAGACTTTGAACTTTATTCTTTATGGCATATGGTCGAACATTTATTGAAGAAATTTGACAGTTTTGCAGGCGTTTGTACTTATTCATGCAGGAGATACACATATTTAGACCAAGTATGGTCATACCGTAATTTAAATTACAATTATTTATAGAGATATACAGGTATATTAATACAAATTAACTTAAATATTGTATAAATAATGACCATAGATCGAAATAGTTAGTTTTCACATAGTTATGTCATAGTTATGTCATAATTACGTTATTATCAATGGTATGGATAAGCCCATATATATTACTAGCGGCCCGTCCCGGCTACGCACGGGTGGACATTTCTTTTTTAATATAGCCTATGTCACTCGGCGCTAACGTAGCATTCTAATGGTGAAGTAATTTTTTAAATCGGTCCAGTAGTTTTTGAGTTTATTCGATACAAACAAAAATACAAAGCTTTCCTCTTTATAATTTTAGTATTGATATAGAAAAGAGAAATTATACTACACACACTACACTACACCAACACTAAGTAGTTAAAACGGTTAAAGTAGCGTTAAAACCCGTTAATATTTATTTATTTATTACAAACACATGCAGGTTTACAGAAAAAGTTACCAACATTCCAGCAAATTATAAAAAACATGAAGTTAAAGTCCTAATAAATAGCCTACACACAAAAATATGAATCCATAATAAATTAAAATTATTCCTATCTATCTATCCAACATTAATTACATTCTAATATCAATACTAGATATAAATCAAATTTAAATAAACAATGGCAGAAAAACGCAATATTTGACACATTCATATTCATTAAAAAATACAAATTAATGTAATTTAATTATATAATGTTTATCATGAATCGCGATAGTTCAAATCTGTAATAGGGATACATAATTTCCCAAAAATATTTTTTTTTTATTTTACCAAATTCAAGAAACGTATGTCTAGGCGTATCCATGTTATGTCAACGATATAAAAGTATTAAAGAAAACTACCAATTTCGATTTATGATAAAGATATTTGAAATATTTCGTATTCAATAATACTGTGCTTACAAATGTATGTGCTTTACGCAGGAGCTTAAAATATTATTATATTATGTAATGTAACTTACCTCATTGTCTGGTAGCGATTTGAACTTTTTCCAATGCTATTATTTATCGATGAATATTACATATAAAGGTGCATTCACGCAACAATTAAGACTAGGTAGGTATGTAGACATATACGTACAGAAAAAATGTAAAATTTGCTTTACCACCTTAAATATAAATGTGTTTTGCTTACCAGACCAAATGTCAGATACCAATTGTCATCATCAGTGATCGAACTCGAGGAAGCTAATATACGTAAAGTTGCCGGCTATACAACACTAAGAGCGGTTAAAAACACCAAATTTCCCGTAAATAGTTTTACTTCTGCGTATAGTCTCAGTAAACGTGTAACTAATCGTGTTGTTGTATTTTAAAGCAATTCCAACGTCCATTTCATAAAGAAATATGATTTTGAACTGATTAAAAATATTTTATGTTCATAGGTATATACTTTTTCAATTCAAAATCATATTTTATTATTATAAAATAAAACAATACGAGTAATTACATGTTAGCTCTAAGAAGTCAAAGATTTTTTATTCAAATAAACTTAAGAAAAGTGCTTTTGAATCGTCCATACATTTTTTTACATACTACCCATTCAGGACGTCTATTTTTTAGCCACAGCTTTAATAGAAGTAACGACATTTACAAATAGAAAAAAAAACGTACTTATGTCGTTACCAAATCATACAATATTTAATATTATACAATTAAAGTTAAGTGATACTATTTCCGAGATCCGAGATTCAATAAAAATAAATTAACAACATTTTGGTGGTTTTAACCACTCTTAGTTTTGCCCTGTCGGCCATTTCAGGCCCCATCAATTCTGATCACTGATTATCATTGACAATGCTTTGGCGAAATTTTATTAGAAAGTCTTTGAAGTCTTTGTCAACATAGAGCAATTTCAAGGTCGACTATACATTAAAGCGCGAATATTAAATTATCCAAATGAAAAGCTTATTAGAATAGTATTACTAATACTACTTTTTATAAGAATAAATTATTAAATAACAATAATGTAGACGCCTACACATCAACTTATCCAAAACAGTCAAATTTCTTCTTTATTCAAACAAAACTTTCAATATTCAACCATATGCCATTAACATAAAGTTCAAAATCTATTGAGAAAAGACAGTTTGTGTTAGTCTGATGAGGGTGTGTACAGTCTGCTAGAAAAGTTTCGGAACGGTTGAAATAATTTGTAACATTCACCAGAAATATATTTCTATAAGAATACTTTAAAAGTATAAGTGAAGGTACTTATGAGATTAAGTCCAATTTAGGCCCCAATTATTAGATCTAGATCTTACTTAAACTAGAATTTTCATATTTAATCGTGTATGTTTTAAACAAAGTATTTATGCCTATTTTACTTAGAAGTTTTACCAGAAGTGATTTCTTGCCTTGTGGGTGCTATTTTTCACCGAATTATCTCTTTAAGCTGTTAAAACGCTATATAAAGGTTAAATATTTTATTAGTATTTAGTTAAGCACCAGTTTTTACTTAACTTAAGGTCGGTTACCCCTGATGTTACATGGTAACCTATTAGACAGTTCGTTCTCACTTATGTACTAATAAGTAGTTAAATAAATAGATTAATCATTGAAATGGATCACTACTAATCATCATCATCAGCCTATATTAGTCCATTGTTGGACTTAGGCCCTACCAAAAAGTTTAATTCAATTGTAAATTCAAAATCATTTATTCAGTTTAGGCTACAAGTAGCTCTTATGAATGTCACTATGCCATCGGTTCGTAAGTCTACATGCAGGGCGGGAGATCTTGTACTGAGAAGAACCGGCAAGAAACTCAGTCAGGGCGTTTCTTTCTCCCTTACAACGTTAATTAATTGGAAAATGCCCTATCATAGCAGGACACTTTCCATTTTCCACACACTACTATTAAATGATATGAACGCGAGTAGAGCTTTTCATTTCAATGTGTAGTGATCGAATAAACTTTTGGTAAAGAAACAATATGTGATGAATTACGTAGGTAACTTAAAATCGTACTTAGAATTGTGTTAAGCTGTTTAGTATTCAATTTTAAAATAACCTGTGAATTTAGTACTTAAATATCCATTTGACAAGCGTGGTGATTAAGTCACTACAGATCAATTGTAGCGATGACTTGATTTCAATGATGCAAGCTTTTGCCCAGCAGTGGGACAGTTAAAGGCTGTTTGCTTACCTACTATATGTGATAAAAAGCAACGCAGAAACCGATCAGTATTGCGTATTTTCCACTAATATAAATTATTAGCAAAATTTTAATATTATTATTCTCTTTATTAAATATATTATCTTAAGAATTTCTTTTTACAATATTTTATGTAAAAACATATTTACAATATAAAATATTATAAAAAACTTAATCTAGGTTGCCACCGGCAGCGGGGATAGAACCAAGCTATCGTTGGTTAGGGCTGCAGAGTAAGGAACCTCCTGACAATAGGTGCCGTGTCAAGGAGTACTGCCTTTTGCATCTGACCCTTGACCCAACCTTTCAGCGAATTCCTCTAGGTGTTATTATTATTATATTATATATTAAAAATTCGCAAATTTTTATGTTTGTCAAATATTGTTAAATGCATTTCGTGGAATCTGTATTTAAAGTTTTTATTGTAATTGTACAGTCATCGACAGTAAACAGTAAAATTTTTTCTTCTTCTTTGACACATTAACACATTAATTCCTGGTAACTTACAAAGAAAGCTAATATTATATTGCGTAAGGTTGGGGCCTCGTCAGTAGTACAAAGGAAACGGAGCTATAAAGATTGAAACATAATTTCTCGCATTCAACCCGACCGAATAAGGCAGTAAGGATTTTTGGAATTATATTTATAACCAAGTAATCATAAACTTTAATTGACGTCTGTGACACAACTTGTGAGTAGAGTTAAGAGTTCTAATGATAATCCTTAGTTACAGCCGTCAGAGAGGTATTAACATAGTTATGTTATTTTTATCTCATACAAAAATAAACAAAACTTGTCATATTATGTTATATCACCAGAAACTAATATCTGTTACTTATAAGTTATTTTTGTCGGTGACTGTACTAACAATTTTCATCATCACACTGTTTTAAATAACATTCTTTAATCAGTATACTCGCAAAGAAAAGCATTATTAAAGTGGATGTGGGCACTTAATATTACCTATTTAATATTACTGCACACTACATATATACATTAAAATAAATATCATTGGCAACATTACTTACTTACTTATGTATGTAAAACAAAGGTATATACTTATCACATTTACTTATTCTAGTTATATATATATTTATTTAAGTTAACTTAAATAAATATATATATGTATGTAATGTGTATGTAATGTGTGTGTGTATATGTATATGTATGTATGTAAAAAAAAGAAAAAAAAAAAAAAAAAAAAGGAGGGGAGTGATGTGGGCACTTATTACCTATTTAATATTACTGCACACTACATATATACATTAAAATAAATATCATTGGCAACATTACTTACTTACTTATGTATGTAAAACAAAGGTATATACTTATCACATTTACTTATTCTAGTTATATATATATTTATTTAAGTTAACTTAAATAAATATATATATAACTAGAATAAGCCACTGCCCCACACTGCCCACATCACTCCCCTCCTTTTTTTTTTTTTTTTTTTTTTTTTTTTTTAAACAATTGTATACTAGATAATCATCTTATGTTTATAAACTATAAGTAGATACAGATCTGTACAATCATAGAAACAATAGACTTATTCTATTTAACAGCATAATAGTACTGAGAATGATTATCTTATTCTATTATAAAACATTGATCTTTGTTACTTAAATCTCCCTACTAATTTACTGATTACATTTTGATGATTAGAGTCAGAGTAGTTACGAGGTTCTGTTGTATGTAGATTAGTTAGAGGCACATTATTCATATCGTAATGTTGGTCAAGGTTGGGATATATACTTGGAGGTATATTTGTCTTTGAGTCGTCATTAGTGAGAGTTTCTTCTCCTTTGTTTCCACGACTCTTGGACATATGCTCCTGAACTTTGATTGGTGTGTGATTACTGTGTCAAATGTCCACTTAACGAGCTTGAATATTAACATCACACCGAAAATTCCAGAGAACAAGTTACCGAACGTCAAAAATCCGCTCCATGTATCACTCACGAATGTCTTGAATGATGATTCGATGTTCTCTTTTATTATCAGTCTGTCAAAAAAGGACTTATCCGAGATATATGTGTCTTGATTTATCACAGCTGACACTGTCTGTGTTATAGCTCTACGTTCTGATGGATACATAAGCTGACTTCTTAATTTATCCAAGTCTTCTGTTGTATAAATACCCTCAGTTGCAAGCTCCCCGGCGTCAGTGTAGGTCCAAGTCACTTTTGATGTTGGTGAAAGAATAGATGGTTCAACAGTCTTAGAAAGTCCATTGCTAGACACAAACCAGGTACCCGAGAGTTGGAAGACAGGTTGCATTAAGATGGAGCAAGCGACAGGAGTCCCCGTACGTTGTATAATATGTGACCTCGGTGACATAAACATAGGCTGATTTGTATAGTTCACTGGTAGTTCATTGAAGCATTCTTCTGTCTTCCTAGAACTAACAATCCAACCCGATAATAGTGCGCGGCCTACCGTTTCCGCTGTCATATCCATGATTGGAATCACCTCTGGCCATCGGGTGAAACGATCTACAGCAGTAAGGCAGTAGCGGTAGCCTTGTGATTGTGGTGAGGGACCTATTAGGTCGATATGTACCACTGCAAATCTAGCGCGAGGCAAATTGAACGTGCCCAATGGGGCAGACACATGGCGATTTATCTTGGCGCGTTGGCACGCTAGGCAGCATTTTGACCATTCCCGACAGTCCTTGCGGATGCCGGGCCAAACATATCGCTCTGCTACCAATTGAGCAGTTGCGTTTGGGCCTGGGTGACTTAAACTATGCAGACAGTCAAAAACCTGTTTTCGCAAGGGTTTGGTCACAAAAGGTCTTGAAGGTGATCTACTTATGTCGCAATATATTTCATGACGGGTGCCCTCTAGTATCATCTTTTTCAGCCGTATTGAAGTCTCTTCTTTAAGAAGGTTGGCAAGTTCAGAGTCCGATGATTGAGACTTTGCCAAAACTTCGTAGTCAATGGCTGGGTGGATTTCCTCTATACGTGATAACGTATCAGCAACCACGTTGTCTCGACCGGATATGTGTCGTATGTCGGTTGTAAATTGCGACACGTAGTCGAGGTGTCGGTACTGGCGTGGAGAGCAGTTGCTTTTGCGGTCACTAAATGCGAAGCTAAGCGGCTTGTGGTCGGTAAACACTGTAAAATGCCTAGCCTCTAGCATATGGCGAAAGTACTTTATGCCTTCATAAATGGCCAGAAGTTCGCGGTCGTAAGGCGAGTACTTACGCTGAGCTGGACTAAGCTTGCGTGAAAAGAACGCCAAAGGTTGCCAGACGTCGTCTTCTGCGTCTTCTTCGTCGTCAACTGCTGTAAAACGGCTCCTAATGCCACGTCAGATGCATCCGTGACTAACGCCAGCTTAGCGTCGCAGTCGGGATGAGACAGCAAAGCAGCGTTGCAGAGATCTTGCTTGCACTGCTCAAATGCTGCAAGTGCTGAACCGGTAATATCCACTGGATGTTTAGCTTTTACCGAGCCAGTAAGAAGAGCGTTAAGAGGAGCTTGATTCTGCGCAGCGTTAGGCAAAAACCGCCGGTAAAAATTGAGCATCCCCAAAAATCTCCTCAGCTCCCTAACAGTTTTAGGGGGTGGACAGTCTTTTATGGCCTGGACCTTGGTCTCCTGAGGTTTGGTGCCTTCTGCTGAGATGTGGTATCCCAGAAAGGTAACTTGTTTTGCACCGAACACGCACTTTGAGGTGTTTACCAGGATACCGTACTGTGTCATTCTCTCGAACAGCTGTCGCAGGTGGTCCTCATGCTGGGCCTGATCCCTGGAGAACACCAAAAAATCGTCGAGGTAGGAATAGCAGAAGTCCAGCCCCCTAGTCATCTCATCCACGAACCTTTGGAAGGTTTGGCCTGCGTTTCTTAGACCAAAGGTCATGAATGGAAACTCGAACAGGCCAAAGGGGGTGGTGATGGCGGTCTTCTGAATATCCTCCTCGAAAACTGGGATCTGATTATAGGCCTTCACCAGGTCGATTGTGGAGAACACCTTGCAGCCCGCGATGCTGTGAGCAAAGTCGTGGATATGACGTATAGGGTACCTGTCGGGTATGGTACGTGCGTTCAGTGCACGGTAATCTCCGCAGGGTCGCCAGCTGTTGTCCTTCTTAGGCGCTAAATGCAACGCTGATGCCCAAGGACTCTCCGACGGACGCGCGGTGCCGTTGTTTAACATCAGCTGGAACTCGTTACGCGCGATCTTTAACTTGTCGGGAGCTAACCTGCGAGGGGTACAAAAGACAGTGGGACCTGGAGTGGTGCGAATATGATGCACTGTATTGTGTCGTGTGATGCGCGGTGTACCAGACGGGCGAGTGATATCTGGGTATTCCCTTAAAATAGAATGATACCGCGAATCTCCAGTCAAAACCTTAACGGACAACACAGATTTTAATGCACAATTTACATTAGCCACAGTACATAACGAAGTTGTATCATCTATTAAGCGGTGGTTACGGACATCAACAATTAAATTATAAAATCTAAGAAAATCTACGCCAATTATGGCTTTGGTTACGTTAGCGACTACAAAATTCCAAACGAAGCTTCGTCTAAGGCCTAAATCTAGATTTAACTGTAGAAAACCATACGTGTCGATGACACTTCCGTTGGCTGCTGACAGTTGGTACGTAGTTTTTGAACGTCGCTCGCGTAGTGCAGATCGTGGGAATACGCAGAGGTCGCTTCCGGTGTCCACTAAAAATTGGGTCTTCGTTGTGCGGTCCGTGACGAAAAGGCGACCGCCGGAGGAAGGGCAATCGTTTGTCGCCATCACCGACTGCCTTGAGCGTTTCCCGATTTCGCGTGGTCACAAGGCTTCACACATTTGGTCGCGTTCGATCCAAATTTAAAATGGTACCAGCATAAGGGAAATTTTCGGTAATTAGAGCTGGAGCGAGTTGTTGAACGGCTTCGCTGGTTGTCCCTTGAACGGCGGCGTGGTCTAGCTTCACGATCTCGACGATTAAGGTGAAGGGTAAGGTTCTTCACCGCTTCTTTTAGTTCCGCAATCTCTAGTGCCATGGTCTCCATAGAGCTCGACGATGCTACAGGTGCGGCTGTGGCGGCGACTTGACGCGTAGGTGTCACAATGTCCTGCACTCTGTCGGCCAGGTCTGCTAGCGCTTCCAAAGAAGTAGTCGGCTGCGATGCCAACAGCGTTTGGATGTTGCTGGGTAGACGGCTGCTCCATATAGTGCGGATGAAATCCGTCGGCACTTCTGAACCGGCCAAACTCTGCAAGTGCCTTAAAAACTGTGACGGCTTCCTGTCACCCAGTTCCTCATGCATGAGGAGTTGATGCACCTTCTTTTCCTTGGACGCCGTCAGACGCTTAATGAGCTCAAACTTAAGCTTCTCATATTTGTTCTCTGCAGGTGGGTGTACGATAATATCTTTTACTTCCTTTGAGAACTGCGGATCCAAGTGCCCGATCACGTAGTTGAATTTCGTGGCGTCTGATGTGATTCCAGATATAGCGAATTGGCCTTCAACCTGGGCAAACCATATCTCTGGTTCTTCAGGCCAAAACGGCGGCACTCGTACACCGACACGGCAAATGTCGGATGGTGCAGTGGAAACGCGCTCTCGTGTGTGACGTCGTTGGCTGGCGTGCGATGCCGCAGATTTTGCCGAATCACTGGTGTCACTCATTATTGCAAATTCGCTGTCTTCAAAAAGTGTTCGTTCGGGGTCACCAGTGTGGTGTAGGTGTATGGGCTGGGTGTTGATGCACAAATGATAGCCTGGCTTACTTACGTAATATGGTATAATATTCGTCCATAAAACATACACGGAACACACTCACACAATAATATAGAAGGAGAATAGCGAACATACACAGCACAGTTTAGAAAGCGGAAGAAGATACAACTACAAACAAAAGCGGAAAGCGATGAAGCGTAAGCTTTGTGTTGTCGCGACAAGGTTACAGCGGGCAGGTGAGAGACAAGCGCTTCGCGTCGTGTTAGGGTCTCGACTGGCGTACGTGCGCAGGCGCACCACAGCGGGCAGGCGGGGCCCGAAACTCATTAGTGCCGAACAATAGGCCTGCTTTGGTGATGCGCGTTTCCAAAGCATGGCGCCTCGCTGTCTGGTAGATAACATTGTCGCGTGTTATCATGATTGTAAATATTGTGTGTGATTATTAGAATTACTAATAAATATGTTATTATTATTGTTTAGTGTAAATAGATATTTTAGTGTAAGTGTAATATGATAAAAATAGTTTTAAGTTAACTTAAATAAATATATATATAACTAGAATAAGTAAATGTGATAAGTATATACCTTTGTTTTACATACATAAGTAAGTAAGTAATGTTGCCAATGATATTTATTTTAATGTATATATGTAGTGTGCAGTAATATTAAATAGGTAATATTAAGTGCCCACATGTATTTGTGATTTATTTAGTTATTAGAAATGAAAAAGCAATATTTTTTGTAGAATAATTTATTTAATCTATTATTTTATATATATTTAAGCGATTATGTTAGCTAATTATATTAATTATACTTTTAATTTAGGTCCCATGTATTTTTATGTATCAGGTATATAACAGAATGTAATAAAAACTCTGAGGGATACGCAAATAAGATCAAACGGGATTGGTCAGTCTCGAATATGTATAAAAAAATTACATCGCCTTTTTAAAATATGCAAGTTGCACATACATTTTTTGTCTATGATTATTTACATATAATTTTACGCAAATATTGTTGCGAACAAATTACAATTTCAAAAAGACAGTGTTGAAAAAATTATGCGGAATTTTTTCAACACTCGCTTTTTAAAATTTTTTGTCTATATTAAAAAAAAATTAGACATTAATAATGTTGTTTCGACCTTCGATCAATAATGTACTAAATAAAGGATCAAGAACAAAACTCGAAAGTGGTCCTGTTTGCTCATACCTATACTCACCTTCAGTTTACTGTGAACCTCAAATCTTAAATATAAAGATTAAATTGAGGTTGCACAATATTTGTTTTTTTTAAAGTGTAGTTCGTTCCTTGAGGAACCGGCTAAGGTCATAGACCATGCTGCCATGTCATTAGTTTCTTAATTCTATTCGTTCGTTCTATCTTCTTAGGTAATACATAAATAAAGAATATTGATGATGATGAATGATAATGGAAATGGGAAGTGAGAAATAATATACCCCCCCAACCCCTCGAGTATCTCAGTAAAGATGTGGGGCATTACTAATTCCTCGGCGGACTTCTTGAGAGAATTTGAAAAGTGACGTTGCACTGTTTTGTTTCATTTGCCAACACTCATGCACACTCACGAACACTTAACGGTTAATATTCCACCATTATTTCACATTAATATTCGACATAACACAAATTTTAGAAAATAAAACAAAACCGCAAACATGACTCTTCACTTTCCCGCCAAGAAGTCTCGCACAATATTTGTACTTCATATTTGCTGTCATCGCCACAAACGTCATTATGGCTCAAAGTCGCGTACTGTTGTTCAAGCGTTGTTTCTCATCGGGAATCTAGTACACTATTGATCGAAGCCTCTGACAAAAGTCTTTACCAGTGCCGACACACAGTATATACTGGGGCTTTAAACATTTTTGTGTCACACATAACATAACATAATTTTATTGTTATTACTCTTTGCAATGCTGCTTGGTTTGGCAATATATTTTTTTTCTTAATGTTTTTTCGACTTACTATTATAAGATATTCATACTTAACCAATCCATCAGGGTTTTTTTTCATACTGTAAAAAGCCTTCATTTTATATCTCAAGATGATACAAAGAAGCGATTATTTATGGTCTTGCCCTTTGTGATCTGTTACTCCAGCTACTTTAGCTAACAATAGTAATACCAATTTGATCCAATACTTTATGTAACAACTATTTTATAATAGCTATCTAATTTTACACTATGAAAAGAATATTATTGATTCCTTCTTCGTGCTAATCTCGAAAAAAAGGTCCAATGTCGCAATTAATTTATCTAATAGTGAAATGTAGGTAAATGAAACGCTTTTAATTAAAAAAATAAACCGATTTTTAACTATGGAACCACTATTACTGTGAAAATACTATTATTGTAATCTTCTATAATTCCTTCTAATAATAAAAATGTGCTATTGTAGGTTGTAGCAAGAAATTCAATGACTTGATTAATGACTTTTTTAATGAGATTTCTAGTTTATTGCGTTCTTTCTATTACCGTTAACTTCGACTGCCTTAGTAGACGCTTTGCAGACAGAGCAACTCTAATTGCAGAAACTATCGACTTAGTTGCAGATATTATCAACTTAGCTGCAGAAACTATCAACTTAGTTGCAGAAACTATCAACTTAGTTGCAGAAACAATTAACTTAGTTGAAGAAACTATCAACTTAGTTGCAGAAACTATCAACTTAGTCGCAAAAACTATCAACTTAGTTGCAGCAACAGTTTACGGTTGTCGCAGTTCTAAATAAACTTTTCAAATCCTTAGTCATTACGGTAATTGCCAGTTGGGGAAACCAGCAACTTGACACAACTAATACAAATATTGAATGCTTTTAAGTTGCTAATTGCGGCAATTTAAAACAGATTAAAACACTGCAATCGATGATGACTGAAAGTGGTCGATTATCAAAACTCGCAACTAAAGTTGCTATGTCTGCGCAGTTACTTTAGTTTATATGGAAACAGCGAGTGCGAGTTGCCTGTTGCCAAAATCGGAAACTAAACTTGTTATGTCTGGTGAAACGCCTAACGCGCAATGAACTAGAAATCCGCTCGACGCGTCCCAAGACGCTTGTGCTTGTAGCTAAGGCCTTTTAGCGAAACGCGACAATTTGTATAGAAAACTGCGTACAAAAGAGTTTTCACTATATACCATTGTATCCTTAAAACGATTATTATTAATTATCAATTATTGTAAACATGTGCATATAATGTAATATAAATATTTAAAGTTTGTTATCGACGCGACCTGCTGGGTTGTCATATATTCGGTCGGAAAGTTAATATTAAATGTTACCATAGACATAAAAGCATAGACTGTCGCAAAATTTACCAATCTCTAGAAAGAGATAGAGCGACTGGTCGGCCAGTTGTATACGGATTTTTTTTTAATTCTATTTTATTAGGGACAAAGAGCGGTTACAATATAAAAACTAAAGCTTACTGTACTATTTATCATGTGCAATATACACAGATTTGTCCACATATTGGTAAAAAACAACACTAACACTAACTAACACTAAACAAAACACGCTATACACGGTGACTTTTTATCGGTGATCAGGACCTACTGATTCCGACTAAGTAAATGATGCCCATTGCAATAATAATAAAACCTTTGGCCTTCAAACTAAAAGTAAATAGTGTTGAATAATTTCGGCGGGCTGGTTAGAACCACGATAGCTCAATTGGGAGAGCACCTGACCCGGTATGTCGGAAGGGTGCAAGTTCAAATCCTGCTAGTGGAAATTTTTTCAACATTTTCTGTTTTTGTAATTTTCGATAATATTTTTATATTTTTGATAATATGGCTTCCAAACAGGGTATTCCAATTGTGACCTGACCAGTGACCTGATAATGATAAGATTTGTATTTGGCAAAATCCTTAGTTGAACGCATCATAAAACAAAACATTTGAAAGGCTTTATTCTAGGTTCTACTCTAGGTTTAGCACCTTGTGGGCCGGCAGAGTGAAGTCGACTGATGCTGCGTTGTTTTCACGCTGCACCAGTTGTCTTCGCGTCTGTACTCCATTTCCACTTAGCATCAGGTGGTGTGGAGTCATTTGCTGTGCTAAGTATAAAAGAATTCAATCGCTCTCACAAACATTTGACTTGGGCCCTTCGATCATTTATGTAAGTAGATAAACGATCCGGAACAAAAATGCACCTCGAAAGTGGTCCTGTTTGCTCATACCTATACATTTAAATTTGGAATAACAATCTAAAAAAACATTGTATAGCATCAACAATTCCAGCTTACTATGAACCTTAAGTCCTAAATATAACGATTAAATTATAGTTGCAAGATATTTGTACTTAATATTTACTGTCATCGCCACAAACGTCATTGCGGCTCCGTGGCACCAAAGTCGCGTACCGTTTCAAGCGCTCATCGGGAATCTAGTAGACACGCCTGCACGTCAACCTGCCACGAACTGTCAAATTTCTTCAATACACTTTGAACCTTATGTCTAAGCTATATGGTTGAAAATTAATTGAAAAATTTGACAGTTTTAGATAGGTTGATGTGCAGGCGTCTGTACATAATTAATTGAAGCCAATCAGAATGCAAGAAAGAGACAACAACTGGCCGCATAATAGCTTTGTCTCATTCACCCCCCTAATGTATAGAACGCTCAGTCTATATCTGTATGTCTATGATTGTTACTTAATTGTATAATATACAAGTTTGATACATAACAAAAGTGTACTTATTTCCGGTTTGCTATGTAACATAATTATGTATACGATTTGTCAGATATATAGTTCACTTTACGACCGTGTATGTACATTTTCGGCAGCATAGTGTTATGTGATATAGTAAATAAATATTTTTTAATTGAATATTATTGGTTTTATTTACATAAGGTGTACCCTTGTGTAACCCTAGTATATTTTTCATTGGTTTTGATCATTGGTCTTATTGAACTTGTTTAAGGTTTAAATTTCAGTGGCATCTATATTGCATTTACAGCTTAGGTTAAAAACCATTTCATTAACGTACAACCAAAAAAGTAATGTTTCCCCTCGTTACAACATACGGGTTTTTAACCGATTCATGGCCTCGTCCTTCAAATAAAAGTTCCACTAGGGGCCTCATACTAACTATGTATATTTGTTGAAATGAAACAACTTTTACGGGTCTACTCGTTATGGAGTGAAGTCTGTATACCACCTTTCTTTTTAAGAAGGTTATAATTAACATATAAATACTGCGTTATATGTAATTTTCAGAAAACATACTGTAAAACATTAGAATGAACTTTGTCAATATAGATAGATAGATAGATAGATAAATACTTTATTGCTCACACAAATTAAAACAAAAAACAGGTACATACATAAAATCTTAAAGCTAGCATGGGCAAAGGCGGTCTTATCGCTTTCAGCAATCTCTTCCAGACAACCTTTGGTTTAGGAACCCAAGAGGGAGATAGAGGAAGTGCGCAAATACAGTAGAATACAATAGAAACATACTCGTATACCAGTACATAATAATAATATATAAATAATAAATACACATACATATAACACCAACAATAAAAACCTAAAACATGTTACTAGCATGTGACTGATGCAATAGATGACTGTGCAGTTTAGACTTAAAGGTGATATGTATTGGCAGGGGGTTAAAAGAAACCACTACTCTGGACTGTGTATAATGAATGAGTGTAAAAATATTATCAAAACTCAAATCCGATGGAAATGGGGTAAACAACATGCAAATAAAAAAAAATATAAATACTGAATTGGATTGCATAAAGGGGCCAAAAAATAGTCTCAGAAATATTAAATCCTACTAATACTATATATATCCTATCCTATAATACTAAACGAACTTTTAGGGGGGGCGGAGGGGGGACACCAAGGGTTCCTCAAGCTGTAGTGATCAAACATCTTCATGAGGTTCCTTGAGGGGATGGCATCTAGCAAACGTATCCACGACCCAACTAGATTCTCCGAGGCGTGATCATGTTACAACATCCTACTAATATTATAAACGCGAAAGTTTGTAAGTATGGATGAAAGTTTGTAAGTATGGATGGATGTGTTAAAATAAGTATTCTTAAATCTTTATTTTTATGACAACAAATGTATATCGAACTGTCAAAGTCAATTTTGACGTATGTCTTCTTCTTGTAACCCCGTTCAACACGCAATACACGCTGCTGCATTTTTAGTACAATTCTGCTGTTTTATTTGATCTCCACTGGAAGAATATCCTTGCAGACTAACGCTGACCACCTGCGCTTCAATCTGCGCTACAGGTTAGGACCCAGATTTTCATACATAAATAAATTCAAGGATCGCATATGCACGTGCCGGCCGGCTAGCTGCCATCGCCACCGCCATTTGCCCATTTGCCAGCCAGATAACCTAAAGTTGTAAATCATGCCAAATAATCTTGATATAGATTTATCTAATGCACAACTGCTTAACGCAACAAACGAGAGGTTGGTTTCCAACAATGTTCAAATAGAAAAATTAGAGGGCGTGGCTAATTATTCGACATGGAAATTTGCAATGCGCATGGCGCTAACTATGGACGGTTTGTGGCAAGCCATTTTAGGTACTGAAACTGATACCAATAAGGATCAGAGGGCTCTTGCACGGCTATGCTTGACAATAAAGCCAGCTTTATATCAACACGTGTATAGTGTTAAAACAGCTAAAGAAGCGTGGGATAAATTAAGTGCAATATTTGAGGATAAAGGATTGCACCGTCGTGTTGTATTACTCAGACAACTACACAGGATGGATTTCTTGGAATTCAGGAGTATGACTGAATACATAAACACCATCATGACAACTGTTCAACAGTTAGCAGACATCGGCAGAAACATTGATGATGCCGAGGTAGCCGAGATTATGCTTGTGGGATTGCCACAGGAGTATGATGCTCTTGTGTCGGGATTGGGAACCCTATGTCTTTCAAGCTCACTCTCAAGTGAAGTGGTACGCACCAGACTACTACAGGAGGAGTACCGTAGAAGTTCATCGCACACAAATGACTCAAATACAGCTTTAGCTGTGAATTCTAAGAAGAATATCATTTGTCATTTTTGTAAGAAGCCTGGTCACATAAAGTCACAGTGTTATAAACTGAAGAACAAAAAGAACTCATTCAAAAAGAAGAATGAAGATCAAGAACAAACATTGCTTGCTTCAGGTTTTGTGGCAACAGAAGACTGGATTGTGGATTCCGGATGCTCTTCGCATATGACCAACTTCAAGGATAAGTTGTGTAATTTAAGGGAAAATTACAGTAAGATTGCAATAGCAAATAATGAGAAACTTGTAAGTGAAAGTATTGGTGATATTAATTTAAAAATCTCAAATAGTGACTGGTTAGTCAAAAATGTAATGTATGTACCACAATTGTCTGCGAACTTGTTGTCTGTGAGTAAAGTTGTTGAGCGAGGGATGACTGTTGTATTTAAGGAGGATGGTTGTTTCTTTTATAAAAAGTGTGAAATTAAGGGGGAACCAGTGTTGTTTGCTAAGTGTCACAAAGGCATATATAAATTAGAGAATCTAGCTAAGGTGTACTCTTCAGCACTCCTACATGAAGTGCAGGAGGCAGAGAGTGCAACGTCTGCTGCATGCGTGTCTGAGGATGTGTGGCATTGTAGATTGGGGCACCTAAGTTTGAAAGGGCTGCAAACCTTAAATAAATGTGCTAATCGTGGTGTTATTTTTCAGAATACTAATCAAATTTCTCCATGTATAGCATGCATTGAGGGGAAGCAGGCTGCCAAGGCGTACCCAAAAGGTGTGGCTCGTCGAGCAACCCAGGTTTTGGAAATCGTGCACTCAGATGTGTGCGGGCCAATGCAGGACAGCAGCTGGAGTGGAGCTAGATATTTACTAATGTTTACTGATGATTTTTCCAGAAAATCTTTTGGATATTTATTAAAGACTAAAAATCAGGTAATGTCTTGTTTTATAAATTTTAAAAGTCTTGTTGAGAAGCAAACTGGTTTCCATGTTAAATGTCTCAGAACAGATAATGGAGGTGAGTTCTGCGGTATCCAATTTAAGGAGTACTTAGCTCGTGAGGGGATTGTTCATCAAACGACAGTGCCATACTGTCCAGCTCAAAATGGAGTATCTGAACGTATGAATAGGGTAGTAATGGAAAAAATAAGGTGCATGCTTAGGCAAGCAGGGCTTTGCAACCGTTTTTGGGGAGAGGCTGCAATGACAGCAATATATTTGAAAAATAGAAGCCCCACTGCAGCGTTAGCAGGCCAGCTACCTGAGGAAGTGTGGACAGGACGCAGTGTCAGTCTCAAGCATCTTAGAGTATTTGGGTGTGTTGCCTATTACTTATTACCCAAGCCCGCTCGGTCAAAGTTAGATGCCAAGTCAAGGTTATCTATCTTTGTAGGATACTGCGAAACATCTAAAGGTTACAGATTGATCGAACCATCTAATCCTAGGAAAATTATAATTGCAAGAAGTGTTGAGTTTTTAGAAAATAAATTTTATTTGGATTTCAGAAAAGTTTTATCTTATGATGATATTAATAATAATGAATTTAATTCTGAAATTGTATGCATTGACATGAATTATAATAATGAATTAAATGGCAATGAACTTAGTATAAGCAATGATGTTCATTCAGAAAGCAATGTCTTGGATTCTAGTCACAATGAAAATAGTAATGAATCTGATAGTTCAGTGAGGTCTATGCCTAATAATGTGTGTAGTAGAAATCTGAGTTCTCATAATGATTTGAACCCAGATCAGTCACATAGTGACGTTGATGAGTTTTTCTCTCCAATTTCAGTTAACTCGATGTCTGGCGAGTCCGGCTCCAGCAGTGACACCAGTGTAGAATCTGCGCCTGACGCTGAAATCAGTCCAGGGTATGAGCCTTCATCTGGAGAGGCGTCAACAGATGAGGATGCGACTCGTCCGGAGGCTTCCGTGACCGTCCGCAGCAACCCTGTTCGCAGTACGCGAGGTATTCCGCCGTTACGGTATGTGTGTGACTATGACACGTCTTTGTTGTCGTCAGAACATTTTGAATTATGTTCTGATTTTTGTGAGCCACAGACATATCGTGATGCAATGTCTTCGATGGATTGTTCTAAGTGGCAAATGGCCATGGATAAAGAGTATAACTCTATGTTAAATAATAATGTTTGGAGACTGGTAGACCGTCCATCAAATGCAAACATAGTTAAATGTAAATGGATCTATAAAATAAAAAGCGATGAGTCAGGTAAACCAGATAAATATAAGGCTAGGTTAGTAGCTCGTGGTTTTAGCCAACAGGAGGGTGTTGACTACAATGAAACATTCTCGCCCGTGGTTAGACACTCTACCTTGAGAATATTATTCGCCTTAGCCAACCAACATAACCTTGATATTGAACATATAGATGTAAGTACAGCCTTTTTTGAACGGTGACCTCAATGAATGTATATATATGGAGCAGCCAGAGGGTTACATAAGAGATGAAAGTAAAGTATGCATTTTGAATAAAAGTATTTATGGATTAAAGCAAGCGGGACGCATGTGGAATGAAAAGGTAAATGAGTTTCTGGAATTGCATGATTTTAAAAGGAGTAAGTGTGAGCCATGTGTTTACATTAAAATAAATGAAAGTGAGTATACAATTTTGGCACTATATGTAGATGATTTCTATGTTTTTACTAATCGTAAAGATAGGTCATTTTATAAATTACTGAAAAAGGAATTTGATGTACAGCATTTAGGTTTGTTAAAATGTTGTTTAGGTATGAATGTGACAAGAACTAAAGATACCTTAATTTTAGATCAGTCTAACTATATAAAGAAAATTTTAAATCGTTTTGGATTGTCACATTGTAAACCCGTGTCCACACCAATGGTTCTCAATAGTAAATTAAATTGTGATTCTGATGTTTGTATTGATGATGATATCTATCAGTATAGACAACTCATAGGTTCACTAATGTATCTCGCAGTTTGCACAAGGCCAGACATAGCTTATACCTGCAGTCAGTTAAGTCAGTTTGTGACCAAGTTTGACAAAAGCCATTGGATAGCGGCGAAACGCGTTCTTCGTTATCTTGCTGGTACTGTAAATCATGGATTGCATTTCAGTAAAAGTGATACTTTAAATGTCGTGGCCTATGCAGACGCTGATTGGGCGAACGATCCTTCAGATCGTAAGTCATATACAGGTTTCCTGGTTAAGTTAGGAAACAATACTGTTAGCTGGGAGGCTAGGAAGCAGCGCAGCGTCGCACTGTCGAGCACCGAGGCCGAATATATGGCAGTGACAGACGCTTGCAAAGAATTATGTTTTATTAAAAATTTTATGTGGGAAATAAATGAGACGCAAGTTGATATGATTGTGTATAACGATAATCAGAGCGCACAGAAATTGTTACAATCAAGGGAATTTTCTCATAAGAGAACCAAACATATCGATTTGCGATATCACTTTATTAAAGATCTAATTCAGAAACATTACTTAAGTGTAAGATACCTGCCTACCCAGAATATGCCTGCAGATATACTTACTAAACCTCTGCCATTGGAAAAACATTGTAATTTTGTCAATGATATGAATGTTAAAGATTTTAAAAAATGTTTGAGAATTGCATTGTAAATTTTTTTTCAATGTGTTGCATTTTGTTTTTTTTTTGATATGTTGTTTGATATGTCTATGTTTTTGTATAGGTACCTGTTGCATTTTGGATTGTTTGTATTGTAACTGAATTGATGTGCATTTTTGGTATGTAGTTGGTATTAAAAGATTATTAAGAATAAGGGGAAGTGTTAAAATAAGTATTCTTAAATCTTTATTTTTATGACAACAAATGTATATCGAACTGTCAAAGTCAATTTTGACGTATGTCTTCTTCTTGTAACCCCGTTCAACACGCAATACACGCTGCTGCATTTTTAGTACAATTCTGCTGTTTTATTTGATCTCCACTGGAAGAATATCCTTGCAGACTAACGCTGACCACCTGCGCTTCAATCTGCGCTACAGGATGTTTGTTACTCTTTCACGTAATAGCTACTGAATGGATTTTAATGAAACTTTCCTCATATACGTCTCTGAGTACGGCAGTAAGACCCAGACCAGAATATAGGATACTTTTTTTTTTACTGTAGTCTTCGCGAACGCCCGCCCGCGACTTGGGCAACAACTAGTTCGAAATAATCAGGGAATTAAATGTTTTATACCCGACTGGACAATGTGTTTACTGATGGTTCAAAAACTAATGTCGGGCTTGGAGCAGCTTATTATGATCAGACTAGAAATATATCTGCCATGTATAAAGTTGAAGCAAAACTATCTGATATGACTTATGACGGTGGGACTCATTGCAATCTCAAATGCTCTAAATATATCGATGGTCAAGATATCACAAATGCAGTCATTCTTACTGACAGCAAAAGTGCATTACAACACTTGGCTCGGTGTGCCTCTGGTTTAGCAGAGGTGTACCGATAGCCTATGACGTGTTAAAAGTTGTACATGAATAACACGCAAAGTAAAAATCCGAGGTTGCAATGGATTCCATCCCACACAGGTTTAAAAGGTAACGAGGCTGACAGACTTTCAAAATTAGCCTCTACTTCAGGATCCACTGTTTCTATTCTAGTGCTTAATAATTTCAAAATAAAATGCTATGAACAGTTTAAAGAATATTTTGACAAAAGAAGTACAGAAAAACGCATTTGGTTCAAAACAATCCAATGTCAGCCTCATCGAATACCATAGAAATAGAAAATATATTGTCTTGCTACACAGATTGCGTTCCGGACACTATCCTGCTAATAAATTTGCCTACCTAATGAGAAAGGTTAATTCACCTAATTGTGATCTCTGTGGATATCTAAAGAAAACGGTGCTTGTTTACAATAAAAATATTTTAAGGTGATTATTACATTTAAAATCATGTTATTGGGTCCATACACATACACGTACACGTTCATATTTATAAAATACAGTGAAAAAATTAAATGCCTATCCGACCTAGCCTGGAATCGAACCTGGGTCTTCCGCAATTCGGGCGGCTGCACTGACCATTATGCTACCTACCGGAAAGGCTGACTGACGTAAGCACTGAATTTTTTCACTCCTTTTTTATGTTTTGAGTGCTTTTTAGCGGCAGAGTGCCATCTATCCAACGGTTATTGCAACCGACGATGGTTAAGCAGATTTATCTTTACAGATGAAATACACAAATTTGATAACACAACGCTATAGTAAATTAATAAACGCTATAGCTATAGTAAATGTCAAATGTTTAATTAAAAGCGGCATTTCCTGAGATTTCGAAGGCGTTGTCCGACTGTAAGTCTTTACTTACGCTGTGATTTTACGGTATAACTATTTTTTTTTTCTTTTAGTTGATGGCTTCGTGCGATTAGCACATTTAGCCAGTGTCAAAGTAATTTTTCTTGCAAGTAATACATAAATATACAATATGATGATGATGAATGAAATGAAGTGAGAAATGATATACCCCCAACCCCTCGAGTATCTCAGTAAAGATTTTACTAAGGCTTTACTAAGTCCTCACGCAGACTTCTTGGGAGAATTTGAAAAGTGACGTTGCACTGTTTTGTTTCATTTGCCAACACTTATGCACACTCACGAACAATTAACGGTTAATAATCCACCATTATTTCACATTAATATTCGACATAACACAAATTTTAGAAAATAAAACAAAACCGCAGACATGACTCTTCACTTTCCCGCCAAGAACCCGGTATAACTATGTTACGTAGTACTTTATTAAACAAATAAAGCATTTTTTAATTTTCATTATTTAAAAGGAAGTAATATTTGTTAAAATTCATAATAATAATTATTAACTGGATATTACTGGCAATACAGCTTGGTAAAATTTAGTAGGAGACTAACTTTAGTAGGAGAGTAATGTGAAATAATGGTGGATTATTAACCGTTAAGTGTTCGTGAGTGTGCATGAGTGTTGGCAAATGAAACAAAACAGTGCAACGTCACTTTTCAAATTCTCTCAAGAAGTTCGCGTGAGGACTTAGTAAAGCCCCACATCTTTACTGAAACACTCGACGGGTTGGGGGGTTTATCATTTATCACTTCTCATTTTTATTATCATTCATCGTCATCATACTGGAAGGAAATATTGTTAATTTATATATTACTTGCAAGAAAAATTACTTTGACACTGGCTAAATGTGCTAATCGTACAAAGCCATCAACTAAAAGAAAAAAAATAATTTAGTAGACGCGTTGACGTAAGTGACAACCTGTATGACATTCTCTCGGCTTGCGATTGCGACAAATAAAAAAGTAAACGAAAGTAAGTGATACATGCGTGTAGTACCTATGTTGTTCGTATTTTAATCCTGTGGAATAATACGTTCGACCTTTTAATTGCGTTAAATAATAAGAGAAATCTATGCTGTTAATAGATCATTGCCTTTAGAAGTACATCATACAGATAGGCAAAGATGATTATTGAAAATCCAGACGCTTTCAAGTCTTGGTTGACGTCCATATTGGAACCACTGTGAGTACTTTCGCAGCCATTTTTTTTAGCTTTATTATTTACATTTCATTAAAAAAAGTAGTTTTGTAACTTGTAATTCGCTTAACCTAACATTTAGACAAATTTTATTGCTAGCAGTGATGTGATTTTAATCGATTTGATGAAAGTGGTATCGCATTTCAATTTTGTGTTCGTAATGTCAATGTCAGTCACTAATTTCACATGGTGACTAATTTCTATACCCTTTAATAGTTTAACTTATTCATTGACTCTTGTTGATTAGTATAAAGTGATCTAATCAATAAAACAAAATACTTGAATGCATGAAATCAATTAGAGATATTGAGAACTTATAAATTCTCTTGCATTCTCTAACCATCTGGTAACGCTAGAATACGTGCTGCGAACAGCATAAACTGCAAAATAAATACTCTTGACGATTTTAATTAACCTCTAATATTAATTTATTCCAATGAATAGAACACTTAACAATTAGTACTTCAACTATTATAAATCACACCCTAGTCTGCCCAGTAGTGATATGTTTTAAGCTTAAGATATGTAGATACTGGCAACTTGGATACAAAATTGCGTTTTTTGTTAATTGAATTTACTAACTGCATTGATTTTGCCCAAACTTTGGATGTTGAACTAACCTATTTCTTTCTTATTATTTTTAACAATATTCCATTGCTTTTCATATCAACAATGAGTCATGTCTGATTACTATTAGTGTTTATACACTAATAGTAATAAAAAATTGTTATCAATTTTGTGAGTACACATAAAATATAAAATAAAGAGCCGTTTACAAGTAGGTAGGTACCTATATCTGATGATCTCATTAGCAGATTTATTTTTAAATGTCTCTGTGTGGCAACAAGGTTATTTTATAAGTGGATTAATTATGTCCTCTGGGGATACCCCACACAGAATTGTGCGTTACACTTACAACTGTCTATTTATAATTGCCACCTCCATTGCAATCTGTTTACATGCAAACTATTAATAGTTTGTGTCCTGGGGAGTTTCTGTTACATAATTCCATGTTTTTTTTATCACTACTGACTAGGAATGCCGTAGTACGACGCGCAATGAAGTAGAAACCGTTTACCGCGACGTAAAACGCTTGTACTCGTGGCAGAGGCCCTACGTACCTACCGCAGGCGAGAACTCAGTTAAGCGGTCTAGCTATAATAGCAACCCTAAACCTATTTCTTCATAACATGATAACAGATATATCGTACTTTATCATTTAAAGATAAAGAATGTTGAAATAAAATGCAGACCTCGTAACTCTTTTACATAATCAAGATAACAAATTAAAATTGTGTAAGCATGAACAAATGTTATCAATAGCAAGTATTATAGCAAGTATTAAATTAATCAGCAGATATCAACACAATATTTTAACCACATCTGCAGTTTATTCTTCAACACAGATTATCTATTCAAAAATGTTATCTATTCCGACTCAGTTTGATCATGCTAGATGTGGTGTTGAAGTCACTAACGGCGAGTTTACTCAAAATTGGGAATTATTAAATACAGGCAAATTTTTTTACCAGTGCACAAATTTTCTGGAGCAACTCAGAATCAGTAAGTAAACATCTTTCTCATAGTAACATGGGTTGAAAAATTTTTGAACTTTCCATACTTTAGCGAACACTTTATTAACTTGATTTGTATGAAGAGTCTCAAAATTTTTGACATATTTCAAACCCATGTTACTATGAGAAAGTTGTTTACTTACCGATTCTGAGACGCTCTAGAAACTTGTGCACTGTTAAAAAAATTATCCTGTAGAATTTCTATTTCTACAGGATAATTACAAAAAAAAATACTTTATTTGGTACAATACATCATTAACATTTGTCTTTTGTTTTTCATCATTTGTATTTTATGCTATGTCTACTCCTTTTTAGGAGAAGGATGTGAAAATATGTAAATGTATGTATTAAATCAAGCAATCGGATTTCTGAGTAGCGTGACTAGAGTGTCGGTTTGATTGGAGCTGGGGCTTGTTCAAATCCTTGAACTGGCCTACTTGACTAGCTACCTCAGTCATACCTAAGTCAGTTGCCACAATAACAAAGTTGGTAGCATTGTTGTTCTGATAGTTGGACATAAGACAGGCAGTTAAGTTGGAAAGCTTTGGAAGATTCTGAAATTTAAATGGCTCTATGATACAGTTTTGTTTAGGATCTTTGCTCTCAATACATACTTAAATAAAAAATAAAAAAAACTATAAAAATAGATATTAGTAAAAAATATTTGTGCAGGTTACTCCACGGTTTCCTAATGCCCCGCGTTAGGAACGGTCGACAGATTATGAAGCAACCAGTTTATTGTTATTCTTTGACTCGCACACAGCTACGCGCCGTTTCTAAGCCAAGTGACGGTAGAAGTGTTTAGTGCTTGTTATGCTCATGATGCTAGATTCTTAAATTCCAAATAGTTTGTCATTGAGTCGAAAAAGTACCTAGTTAACTAATTGCAACTTGTTAATAGTAATAAATAAGTGAGTAATTACTTAAAGTGAAAATCATTGTTAACAAAATTAGCTGCGCTGCGCCCACAGGTAAATTTATAGTGTATAATGTTATCTCATTTTAAGTGAACTGTATGTAAGTTCTTATGGGAAATAAATGTCTTTAAACCTAAAGACGTTGCCAAACTTATAGGATCTATCTTTACAGAGGACGAACTACTACTAGGAGAGAGAAACCTCAGGAAGCCCCACTAAGATAGATTCCGTTTTGTTCCAGATGCGATGCAGACCCCGCAGCGTTGGCGAAGTATGTGTATGCTCTGGTGAAGAAAGACAAGCCTCTCGATGAGCTGCGGGAGGGCATGCTTGATCAGCTAGATGTGTTCCTGCAGCATGGTGAGTACGGAGGTCTCGATATTATGTGGTATTTAGTAAAATACGTATTTGAACATTGTTTGACTTACGTACATACAATAAATAAATAAAATAAAATAAAATTCATTTATTTCGACCAGCTTAGGATCATAGTAGACAACATAACAATTTATACAATTCAAATAAAATATGAATGAAAATGATTAAGTACAGAAACAAAATTGAAATTAAAAAAATAAAATCAAAACATTTAAAATACAAAATTAAAATTAAAAATTAAATTCATTAAATAAAATAAAATTTGAAATTTGAAATATAAAATAAAATAAATTAAAGTATTAAATTAAATTAAAATAATTAATTATCCAGATTGAAAAGAAGTCTAGGCCAGTCGCGTCGCTTTGAACCGCCCAAAGACAGCAGAGTCACCTCTCTCATGTATCATTCTCAGGACTCCATTGGTGCCCCCCCGCAGTCGCAGCATCAACGAGGCAGTTTTTTTGCGCATGATTGTATAAAAATCGTCTATGTTGGCGTCAGCGAACATGCCTGACACGCTACAAAAACGGAAGAAGCAATAGATACAATAATAAAAAAAGGATGTTAAACACAATAACATATATTTTACTAAACAACATTACTTATTCATTCTCTATAAAATGGAACTTCAATTCTGTATGATATTTTTTTTTTATTCTGCTCAACAGCAAATTGTTTAAACATTTAGCTGCTTCCTTGTCTGACCTATGTCTGTGTTTGGTAATATTGATAATATTGACAAAAGTATTGAAGAGCAGTGGCGGTAAAGTAACGTTACGAAAAGCGAAGTTCGAAAAGAACAAAATTGACATTGACATTGACAGATTGACATAAGATTGACCACGTGATTTAGCGCGGCTTATGTCAATCCCATACGTTTTATTCTTTTCGAACTTCGCTATCGTTTTCTTAATGTTACTTTGGCTAATACTACAGGTCAGAAGTTGCCTAAAATAAAATATTTATGTCCGTTTTTTGGCTTAAAGATACTGTGTGACGGGACGACAAAACTATGTACAAAAACACTTTTTTATCTAAAATATATTTAGTCCTGTCTGGAAGAGATCACTTTCAGAAATAAGGACAACCCGAAAAGTTTTCTTTTCTAAATAATATTGTTGTGGCGTAAAATAAAGTCTTCGATCAATAATGTGCTAGATAAAGAGTCCGGAACAAAAATTCAGCAACTTCAGCTTACTGTGAACCTTAAATCTTACAAATAAAGATTAAATTAAGGTTGCAATATATTTGTACTTAATATTTACAGTCATAACCACAAACGTCATTGTGCGTCGTGCGTGGCCCCTAAGTCACGTACCGTTTTTCAAGCACTCATCGGGTATCTAGTATATAATAGATCGATGAATAAAGTTAAAGTATATGATAGTATCATATAATGATAGTTGTCTTCACACTTTTTTTTTATTTTCTCGTAGAAACCAAGCCGTTTGTGGACATGCTGTTCAAGTCGTTAGAGAGCAACGAATACCTTCTGCTCGCCGATAAGAAGGACCCTTCTCCCCCGTCGGAGCCGGCGCCCGAGGAGAAGGAGACAGAAAACCACCATAACCATGGTATGTCACTCATTGTTTTGCTACTGGTTTAGTTTTATGTTGGTATAGTTATACAGGGTTCCATGATGGTCTTGGACGTGAAAATAATGTATCACGCCAAAATAAGGAGACTGCAGACAATGAGTTCATACAAACGCGCTGGAGCAACGCACACATAGACCACCTGTCACGGGCACGGAACCTCGCAACCGCTTTTCTCTCATCATCATTCAGTGCCATCCTCATACTGAAGTTTGGATCAAGTTTGGACAAAATTGCGATCGCATATAGCTTGTTTTAACTTACATATATTGAGGGTCTTACAAATAATCCAAGAATAAGCTGCGTTTTGGCTCTTTCACTCTTTCATTCGGAGCTTATTCTCTGTTTATTTGTAAGGCACTATCCCCCGTAATAATAAACAAAGTGTAAGCTTGGAGTAGTTACTCCGTGTTTTGTTCACGTCATGTAAACTTCATTTCATATTAGAGTAAAATAGACAAAACACGGAGTAACTACTCCAAGCTTACACTTTGTTTATTAATAAGCCCCTATGAGTCTTGCAAATAAGCAAAGAATAACCTCCCAATAGTTATTCCGTGTTTTGTTTCTTTTACTGTAATTTGAAATCACGTTTACCTGTCAGGTACAAAACACGCAATAACTATTCGGAGCTTATTGTTTGTTTACTAGCACTATGAGTTTATTTATTTTTTATTATTTTACAGTGGTACCACCGCCCCTGCCCCCCCTAGAGATCACGAACGGCGACGATACGCGCCCCCCCCGCCACCGCGTGGTTATGTCGCGCGCCCCCCGGCCTCTGCCCCCCGGCATGCCGCTGCCCCCCCTGCTGCCGAATAGAGCGCCACCCCTCAACGAGCAGACGCTTGTTAAGGTTAGTTGGTTTTTGTTTTAAGTTTTTTTCTACAGGTTTTGACTCCTAACCCCCCCGCTGCCGAATAGGACGCCACCCCCCAACGAGCAGCCGCTTGTTAAGGTTAGTTGGTTTTTGTTTCAAGTTTTCTTTTACAGGTTTTGACTCCTAACCCCCCCGCTGCCGAATAGGACGCCACCCCCATTTTTTCTTAATACACTCATAACAGCATATTTTTGTAACCTACACTTAATAAATCATTTTGAAAAGAATGAAAATCAATTCAATGCGTTTATTTGTCAAAACTTTTACTTTAACACAGTCATTTTGTTTTCTAACTGTACGCAAACACTAAATGGAACAACTTTTCTCAAAGGATCTCATTCTCTAGACTTTTAAAATTATTGCACATAAAATAACTATAAAATATAGTGAAAAAATTAAATGCACACCCGACCCAGCCAAGAATCGAGCCTGGGTCTTCCGCAATCCGGGCGGCTGCACTGACCATTATGCTACCGGGGATCCTTTCCGGTAGCATAAGCACTGAATTTTTTCACTACATGGATTTTTTTACTATACTTTATAATTATTTAATTCAGCTTAAGTGCAGCAATTAGCACTTAAAAATAAAAAAATAAAATTATTGCACATTAAGCTTCAATATAAAATTAAAAAAATTGTTGCAGTTGTTCCCTACAGAGCTGCTAGAAGAACAAGTAGACCAACCACCCAGAAGAAGGGATAGACGAGCAGACTCTGTAAGTATTTGAAACATGCATCAATTCCGTTACATATTTTAACATAATATTTATATGTTGCTGATATATATATATATATATATATATATATATATATATATATATATATATATATATATATATATATATATTTATATATATATATTTATTTATATTATATATTTACATATATATATTTAACAAGATCTTCATTTCATTTTATAAGAATTAGCCTTTTGAGTTTGAATATAAATGGTTCAAGATACCGTGAGGTATGAAGTCTCTTAATAAAAAGAATTGATCAATAAATTTCCACAATCAGGTTATTCTTATTTTTTTTATTTTTTCCACAACTTTTTGTTTTGTTTTTTTTTTATTATCTTCGTCTCTCTTCTGACCAAATCTCTCCATACATCCCGTACTTTTACTACTTATTTGCCCATAAAAACAATTTTAATATTCCCCATTTTACCCTAGCTACGAGACAAGGAAGAACGCCGCCGCCGCCGCTCTCGCTCTTGGGAGAGAAGGGCGCGCGCCCGCCGCCACCCCCACCCCCACCACCACGCCGACGACGCACGGAGGTATGCCGCCAGGTACTAACTGCACACCCATCACTAACCTGTACTAACCTATGTCATTCTGCTCATATCATTCTGCATTAAATTACTTATGGAGCTGTGAAAGAATCGTCCAAATCCGTCTGATGTTTCGAAGTTATTCGAGCACAAACACACCACCACGACGCACGGAGGTATGCCGCTAGGTACTAACTGCACAGCCATTACTAACCTGTACTAACCTGTGTCATTCTGCATATGTCATAAATATCATTCTGCATTAAATTACCTATGTAGCTGTGACAAAATCTCCCAAATACGTCCAGTTATTTTGAAGTTATCCGAGCACAAACATCCTCTTTTTAAAAATCTCATGAAATAAAAATCTTTGTTTTTAATTACATGTAGTTTTAACAATGTGTGTTTAGGGGGGGGGGGGGGGTATCTTTTTTTATTTTTATTTTTAAAATACCTGGGGGGTAACTACCAAGCTCTTATTGCAGTATTATTGCAGTTGTGAAAACGAGACGCGTGTAGCGGCGAATATACTCGCGTCTCTTTTCCACAACTGCAATAATTGCTATAAAAGCTTATAGTCAGAGGGCTGTATCATAAGATACCCCTTTCTATATATGATTCTAAAAAATATTTTTTTTCTTCTTTCTTAACTGTACAATTAGGGCTTACAGAGTTGATGTTGATGACGTAGTTGTCGACATTGAATAGGGCTCTTTTGGCTTACAGAATACGAGTAGATAGTGTTGATTTTGGGTGAGTCGGATAGACGATAGCATAGTTGGTAGTGCACCTGACCCGGCACGTGATGGGGTGCGGGTTCGAATCCGGCTCGTGGTTATTTTTCTAAAACTTTGTCTTTTTTTCCAATTGTAATTTGTTCGCAACATAATTTGCGCAAAGTTTTATGTAAATAATCATAACTTTGTTATAGTACTTTTTTTTGTATGTTTTCTATCTGCTTTCTAAATAATTAACCCGGTGTAACCCGGAATAAGGGTATAATTCCCATTTGTATTGTTATATTCACAGACGCCCGCTGTCCCGCTCTCCGTCGCCGCGCGGAAAATATAGAAACAGAAGTCCCCCGCTCGCCGCCATCGACCGACCCAACAGCAAATCCAGGTACTGCACCGTGCACTAGTAATTGAATTATACAAAATGTACCACATACAACATATTAAGTAAATTTTATTAAAGAGTATGATCACTATGTCACTTTTAAACAATAATATGCTAATTATTTTCTAATTTTCGTATGACGACAAGGCAGAATGCAGTGATACCTTTTAATCAATACAATCAAACCTAAGACTTCCTTGTGAAACACGAATAAATAATTTGAATTTGAATTTGCATATTATAACATAACGCTGTCCGCCGACCGGACCGACAATCGACCCGAAGTTTTATCACCCATTTTGGGAATAGAACGTGCGCAACGCAACGTAACATAGAATTTCACACGTTTCATTTTCACAGACTAAAAATCGGTTACCTTTCAGTGGGGATGTTGATATCAGCAGTAATTAATTCCAGAACATTAAACGTATAAATGACGTCACGTAAAAGTTCTTTAAAACATTCACCTATTTTTTTATTTGACCTAAACCGAGTTTACTCGCATATGGACCAAAAACGCATTATGACCACAACGCATGTCTACACCAATACGCATAACGACGAATACGTACAAAGACCTATTCGCATTTCATTAACTAAGGGCTGATTTTACAATCGTTATTCATTCAATTAATTTGACATAATGACGAAGAACGTAAAAATAACGTTAACTATTTTCACTTGTTAACCCTATTAAACAAATAGCATTACTGAAATTGAGGTATTCTAAACAATTCCGTTATTATAAACGAGCATTCCAAATGAAGATGACACTAGTATCCATATGGGGTCGATAAGGTCGATTATCTGAACTACCTCTGAAATCTGCAGCGTAAACAGTGCGTTTGCAATGTAAAAAAAAACATTCATGAACAAATTGAATTGACGTTAAAGAAAATTGGATTGTAACAGCAGTCGATTAATTTATGTACTAAATAAATTATTGAATCTTCATTGCAGTTTTTAAATTGTTTCAATGTAGCTAATTTATTCACTCACATAGGTTAAAACAAAGCTATGATTGTACTATGGTTTTTGGTTTTTAAAATGTTCATACAATATTTAATATATATAAATCTTTTACGTAAAATCTTTCCTGTTGACCAACTGGAAAAGGTTGTCAATACACGCCTGTCACTGGTTGCTTGGCAACGCTTTGTTAGTAAAACATTCTTTATCGAATTTAGCTATAGTATAATAGATGACGTTTTATTCGACATCATCATTTCGATGATGCAGTACCAAATAAGCTTTTTATCTATCTATTTCACAAAAATAAACATTTTAAGATACTTATATGCCATTCGTTGAATAGTTATTGTTTTACATGATATTACTGCAATAAGAGAGTGGTTCTGAGCTTACAAAATATAGAATAAAGTCCAACAATTTTGTCAACAGGTCAAGATCACCAGTGCCGATGAGGGAAAGAGACCACGATCGCGAGAGAGACCACGATCGCGAGAGGGACCGACTGCGCATCCCCAGGGAGCTGGAGAGAGACAGGATGTCGCGGGACAGGGAGCACAGGGACAGGCTGTCTCGCTCTAAGGACAGGGATAGGTGAGGACTTCGTGTTATGCTCAATAATACTAGAATTCAACAGGACAAGGTTGGAATATGTCGAATGTAAATGATTGATGCAATAAAACCTATTCTACGTTTTATTATAAGAAAAATAAATTTATAAGTTTGAGCAGACGTGGCCACTTTTGCGATGCATTATTCCACTGCTATTATTGATTGAAGGTTGTATGATATTATATTTATTGAAGATTATATTATTTCGATACTTAAAATGTCAAAGGCCTTAAAGGACATTGACTAAAACGTCCTTTAACCCTAGATAGCTAACGTTCCTAAACTACTATGATAAGCTAACCATTCGACTTTTTGACGATCATTTTTTAAAATAAATATTTTATTAAGAAAACAATATATTTTAATCAGTTTCTTTATTATAATTATAGGAAATATGGGTTATGAATTATGAAGTTAAGATATTTATTACGAAAAATAGTATATTTTGAAATCTTAAGTACCAAATCACAATTCTTAAATGGCACCTATGTTTTTAGGATAATTAAGACACTTAAACTTTCAATGACTAAATTAGGAACTCTTATACAAAATAAAACCGTAAAAATCAACATTAACTTCAAATTACTTAGTTTTTATTGGCACAAGTTGGACAAGCACACTCTTTTCGGCGGTAGTTTTGAAACCACATCTGTTGCACCTTACAAATTAAAAATCTTTCAAATTAGATAATTAATACAATTTCAAGTAATTACCTTATAATATTATAGTACTCGGTGTAATTAACAACTGAGAATATTTTTGTAACTTTGTCAATGCACTAGTACTCTAAATAAGTGCACCGACCCGCCGGCCACATAATCTACACTGTTACATAACTGCACTGATATCACTTGAGATGGCTACTGTCTCGTCCGAGATCCAGTATATGCACACGTCATTAGCTTTCGTAATGATGAAGAGGATGACGGCATTTGAAGAAAAACTGAAGACATCCCGCGAACCGGCATCCATTGATCGACTTGCTATGGAGTTTGGTGAATTTAAGAAGTATGTGTGCAAGATGCTGACACTTCTTCAAAAGGATCAATCTAGACTGGCTAGGATCACAGATGACATTGACATGCATTACCGCAGAATAACATGGAGTCCCTAAAGATCCTAAAGAAGTGCCTAGTGATGTTGTTCACACACTATTTAAGGACAAGTTGAAGATGGACAGCCTCTCAGCGTCGATACTTAAGACCTGTCACAGACTGGATGAAATCCTGGATGGTAGGATACGGCCCATTTTAATTCGATTCACTGATCGTTCTTTTGATTCCGCAGTCTGGAAGAAGAAAACCCTTCTAAAAGATACCCATATTGTTATGTCTGAGTTTCTCACTCGCAGTAGACAGACTCTGTTTATGATGGCACGTCATCGCCACGGATTAACTAACTGCTGGACCCTTGACGGCAACATCTATGTCAAGGACCCCACTGAAAAGTGTCATAAAGTAGTCTCCTAAGAAGAGCTTGCCCTTATCGATGGACCCACAGCTCAGGCCCCCGCCGGCACTGCAAGAATTGTATGTGATGGCCCTTCAGGCCTTCCTGTTACTGGGCCCTCTAAGAGACCCAAGCGTGTTGTCAAACAGAAATAACTTTTGGTTCCCAGTTTCTCACTACCTACCTCTTTTTTTTTAACTTAGTGATGTTATATATAGCGGTTGTGTAATTCTGTAATAAGTCTAATTTTTTTGTCATATTTTTACTCATTCACAATGAATGACATCTCAATCAAGTACAAGCTGTCACTTTGACTGACGTTTTATACAACGTTCAGAAACATAGTTTCGGATTGTTACTCTTTTTTTTTTTTATAAATCTGCGTTTACTTTGAGATGTGTCCAAGTGAAACAATAAAAAAAGAGAGGGCGATATTTATTGGATGCTCGTCGTTTTGACGAACGTTAGCTTTTTAGGATTATGCCCTTTGACATTTTAAGAATCGATATGATAAATTGAAATCACCGGTAACCGGTCATTGCTTACTTATTTTTGTCCAGTTTATCACGTGGTTGGATAAAGAAATTGCTTTTTAGCGGTAAGGCATCCCTACTTACATATTGTATTGTCTTCTGTATGGTTTATACACGCCTGCACATCAACCTACCACAATCTGTCAAATTTCCTCAATGGACTTTGAACTTTACGGCTAGAATATAGGGTTGAAAATGTATTGTAAGAAATTTGACAGTTTTGAATAGGTTGATTGATGTGCAGGCGTCTACATTAAAGAATATTTTCATTAATTTTTAATTATATTGGAACCTCTATATCAGGGTCTCTAAAATTTTTTTCACTTTCACATATTCAACAACCCCGCAGACCCCTGTCGATGATTATTTTAGGAACAGAAAACGAGTCTTATTTATATTAAAAAAACACTTTATTGGTAGTTTCACTTATTACTAAGTTAATGAGAAGGATGCTGCTTGTGACGTGCGTGACGACGATGATGCGTCATCGCCACTGCGAGTTCGTGGCTGAGCCGAGAAATGCTGAGTTTAATGCTCAAATTTTTTTCACTTTCACAAATTCAACAACCCCGCAGACCCCTGTCGATGATTATTTTAGGAACAGAAAACGAGTCTTATTTATATTAAAAAAACACTATTGGTAGTTTCACTTATTACTAAGTTAATGAGAAGGATGCTGCTTGTGACGTGCGTGACGACAATGATGCGTCATCGCCGCTGCGAGTTCGTGGCTGAGCCGAGAAATGCCGAGTTCAATGCTCAATTCAATGTGTTAAGAGTTTACTCAGCTACTGCGGACCCTTGATACACATGCTACGTCCGTGGTCCCCACTTTAAGAAACCCAGCTCTATATAAATGTATGTCGTTGTTCCACAGATCCCGCGAGCGTTCGCACGATCGCTCGCGCGGCTCCATTTCGCCTCGCGATATGAGGCCCGAGCATGACGCGTTTAAGCGACGGTGCCGAGACTTTGACGGTGAGTTCGTTTAAACTATTAAAATGGTGTTTGTAACCCTATTTTATACCCTTCGACCGCCACAGTATTAATGCGTCGCCGTGGCCTGTTCGCCAAGCATTCAATTCAGAGAAAAACTTGCAACAGTTAATTATAGGGATTTCAAAAATTCCAAAAAAAAATATTTTGTGTTTTTGTAAATTATAGATCGATGTCGATTGTATCCGATTGTGGCGGTCAAATTGTTTATTACTATTAAAACAAGGGTTGTCTCCGCTCATCATTTTGCTAAACATTTTCTAAGGGATCGACTCTTTAATCATGAATAATAAATATCATCTGTTCCATACAGTTAGGTATTTTGCTTTACGATTTGAACGCCATTGGTGGCCATGTGGCAAAGCGCTCGGCTCGATACGGTCAAGGTCTCGGGTTTAATTACCCGGTCAAAGTGTCCCGGGTTTGTGATCAGCAACCCGCATTTGGCAAGCGTTGTGATTACGCCGATACCCATCAATTTGTAGTGATGACTTGATTTCAATGATGGAGGCCTTTGCCCAACTGTGGGACAGCTATAAGCTGTTAATTACTTTACGATTTGAGAGTAAAAGTTTTGCAAAGTGATGAGCAGAGACTATTCTTAAAGTTTTTGTTGTAATTAATAAATAGCTGTGTATATAGATATACTCACTGAATGTTAGAAAAAGTACTTTAGAGTCTTAAACCACATAATATTATGGTGTAGATACGTACATTTCGTTAAATCCATTAATAATCGTATGTTCAAGTAACCTCTACATACATACATACATACATATAATCACGCCTCTTTCCCGTAGGGGTAGGCAGAGACCACTTCTTTCCACTTGCTACGATCCTTACATACTTGTTTCGCTTCGTCCACTTTCATTATTCCCTTCATACATGCTCCTCTACATACAGTTTGTAAATTAAGCTCTTTTCTTAACATTCTCTATTTCACGCAACTTTATTTTGCAACAAAATTTGGCAAAGTGTTGAATTTTTTTAATATGCTATGTCATTGTTAAGGTATCATATTATTAGACATTTGAGGCAATGGCACTGATTAACTGACTACTTTATCTCTGGATGCCGGAACACAACAATGCTACAAACATTGATGTTATGGCGACGACGTATTTAAATAAAATGGTGGTAGCTAGCCAATCGGACAACAAGCACTACCACCAACCAAACCGAGTACACAAACTCCCCGCTAGGAATCGAATCCTGGATGTCTTGGTTTGAGACCGGTGGTGGTCTTAACCACTAAACCACAGGCGGTGATTTTGAAAGATTCAAACTCACTTTTCTTAACAACTTACGAACCGATTGCATAGTGATATTCATAAGAGCTATTAGTCTAAGGGTCGATTTTTCAATTGACTGATAAAACTTATTCGTTTGATAAAGTATTAGATAACCATTTTAAAAATGTATTGTCATAACGTGACTTTTCTTTTTAAATAGGTGACATTTTAGATTGTGTAATACTTTATCAGAAGGATACATTTTATCCGATGATTTAAAAATCAGCCCTTAACTGAATAAATTATTTGAATTTTTTTTTTTAACAAAAGATAGTTTGAATTTTTTTAACATTATATATTGTTTTTTTATACAGAGAAAGGCTACTGCATGCGCGGCGATCTCTGCCAGTGGGACCACGGCACCGATCCGCTGGTTTTAGAAGATGCTGCCCTCACCAGGGTGCTGACGGTTCCACCAGCTGTGCCAGGTGAGTCGACGGCACATTGAAGAGAATAAAAAGGTAATACTGTTGATAGTATTAAATATACAAGAAATATATTGTATCAAAGCTGCGCAGCTCTGGAACGGGCTTCCAACGGACATCCAAGATAGTACGTTTATTACATCTTTTAAAAGAAAAGTCAACGCCCACTTTCTTTCAGTCATCTCATCAGAACATAGTACTATGTTTAGACTAATTTTCATTTATTATGTATTTGCGCGCTTTTGATGCTTTCACCTACACATAAAGCTCCAATTCCATCTTAGGTTGGCTGGAAGAGATCTCTTTTAGAGATAAGTCTACCTTTGCTCACCATTGTTTGTACATTGTTTTCTGTTTGTATGTTTTTGTGCAGTTAGTAATATATATATATATATATACAATACAATACAATACAACAATACAATAAATAATGTCTATATCTATTTTGTTTTTAGGAGCGCTTGGACTTAATATCATTGGCACCTTGACAGCATTTTGGTATTAAGTCAAAGTCCAATCATTTATTTAATATCAGCCTAGTAAGGCACCTATCGGACGTCAAAACGTCGTAATAAAGTATAATTTTGTATAACTAAACTACTGAATATTTATAACATTTATAAAATACAGTGAAAAAATTAAACGCCCACCCAAACCAGCCAGGAATCGAACCTGGGTCTTCCGCAATCCGGGCCGCTGCACTGACCGCTATGCTACCGGGAAGGCTGACTTTTGTCACTGCTTTTTAATTTTTTGAGTGCTAATAGCGGCACAGTGCCATATATCCAACGGTTATTGAAACCGATGGCACTTTCTTCACTGTATTTTATAAATGTTATAAATATTTAATTTAGCTTCAGTGCAGCAAGCACTTAAAAATAAAAAGTAATAATTTAAACTACTGAATGTACCATCAGTTCAGTTTTTGGTTTATTTTGAAGTCCAGTATGGATAGTTTTGAGTGACATAAATTCTATCTAAAAATATACTATAAAAATTAAACCAGTCTTAGTAAGCTCGAGTGGGAATCGAACCCACGACCCTTGCATTACCAGTCCAATCTCCAGTACCTTCTAGTAGAATTTTATCCTGTAACCACATATCGCATTGCAAATGCATAAATTAAAATAATAAAAATACCTGTGTAGTAGGCTTTCATTTCGCCATCTGAATTTATGTAATTTAAAGTCTACACTCGAATAAATTCTGTTTCCATTAATTGCCATTAAAAAAACCCTTTGTTTTAAAACGTACCGTAACTCCTATGTAGAGTACAACCCCCTGACTCCGGACATCTGGTGCGGAGCGCCGGGCTTCGCCCCCTACCCGCACCCGAGACCCATGCCGCCCCGCGAGCTGATACCAATACCTAGGTAAGTGAAACATATCATTAGAATAATTATTCTAAACGGTGTGGCGGCGTCACCTACCGCATACACCGCACATTATTCGACACGAAGCAAACACCTTCTCAACTGTGTCAACAGATGGCGCCACTAACGCATACCAACGACGTCGCCATACTACGTCGATAAAACAGTATGGGAAGCCTGCATCGCGATAGCGAAATTTCACCATCTCCTTCGCTATATATAGCACCTCCAACTAACATCCGTTGGACCCCGCCCGATCCTCTAAATGACACCACACATTTACAGAATACACTAAACATGCACACCAGTTTAGGCCCAAGACACCGTACTCGTAGAACAAGGGTACGAAGAACCGGTTCACATTCGCTCTACACCAGGTACAGACATGTACCTGGGCGCTTCTCTCCTCCTCCACGGCCCGGTCAACCCGAGCCGAGGTCCGTGCCTTTAGAGGCGCCCTCGGGTTGCTCGGCTCCCCGATCCGATCCGAACCCTTCGGAGAATCTAGTAGGGCACGGGGACGCGCACTAGTGCGCGATGCTGTTCCCTCTAGAAAGTGATTTGTTACACATGGCTTGAGGGACCCTTTACGTGAAGCTGAAAATTCCGTAGAGGCAATCAGCATTCTCTCTCAAAAAAAAAAAAAACCGTTGCTCCCCGAGCTATATCACCCAGCTCGGAGGAAGATCTTCCCTTTGGCCTTCCTCAATGTGGCATTCTCCCTACCATTGGTTTCCTACAACGGTATTATTATCATGTTTTTGTTGTGGTGAAACATATTATGTTGTAATAAATATCACAAATTCAAATGAGAAACTCAACAAGCCTTTTTTATTTATTTCCCTTTTTTTTCTATTAAAATATAGTTATATATTTGTCTTCGATTTTTATAAAGAGTTTGCTGCGGACTTGATGTCTTCAATTGGTTCACAAACGTGTTTATTTATATACAGGGTGCGGCACGAAGCGGTGGGTGTTCCCCCCCCGCCGCGCCACCCTCCCCCCCACAAGAAGAATTTCGACTACAACCGCCTAGGTGAGTAGTAGTGATACAAAATAAACAAATGATGCGTTATATGAAAAAAGCAAAAATATTAAATTCAAATAAAATTATCATCATCAGTCTATACACATCCAATGCTGAACATAGGCCTCTCGAAGTGCACGCCACTTAGCACGATCCGTGGCTACTAATAATATTACTAATATATACTAATGTACTATATATATTTAAAGTAATCAAGAATATTATATATTCCATTGCACCATATCTTGCTGAAATTTTTAATAACTGTGTGAACAAAGGTATCTTTCCCGATCTTATGAAGTTTAGTAAGGTCATAATCTTTGTTCAAATCAGGAAACAAAGAAGACCCCAGTAATTATCGACCCATTTCAATACTACCAGCTCTATGTAAAATTTATGAAAAAGTTATTTTGGAACAGATGATATCGTATTTTAACATAAACAACCTTTTACATAGTAAACAATTTGGATTTAGAAAGGGATGTTCTACTACTCATGCAGGTGTTGCTCTAATAAAACATATATTTGATGCCTGGGAGAAACGGAAAAACGCCCTTGGAGTTTTTTGCGACTTGCCGAAGGCCTTCGATTGCGTTGAGCACAAGACTCTGGTGATGAAGCTACATTACTACAGTCTTAAAGATTTCGCACTAAATTTAATCTAGTCGTATCTCTCTACACACAGACTCTAGAACACAGACTGTCGATATCAATGGAACTAAATCATCTGGTTCTCATGTAAAAATGGGAGTTCCTCAAGGGTCCATTCTTGGTCCTTTTCTGTTTTTGATTTATATTAATGATTTGCCATTCTTTGTAGAGAACTTCTGTGAAATCGTATTATTTGCAGATGACACTTCACGTATTTTTATTATTAATAACTATAGTTTAACTTTGTTTTTTTTTGACAGGTTTTGACTTTTACTAGTACTGTATGACATTGTTAAAAGTTAAACTGGTAAATGATGATTTTGCAAACTTAAATAATTTATTTTTTTATTTTTTTTTCTCTTCTTTGTGTTATTTTACATGTTGTGCTTGATTTGCTTGAAACTCCGTATTATAAAGTTTGGTACAAAAGTGGTTAATTGCATATGTTACTTATGTGTTATTATTTTGTTTTTCTGCATGTCCCAGGCGCCCCCCGGCCGCCGCTTCCCGCCAATTCGGCGAACTGTTCCCTCGAAGTGAAGAAGGTGCCTCGCGGCCTCAACGACATTACCCATCTCAACAACCACTTCTGCAAGTTCGGCAAAATCGTCAATATACAGGTGAGGCACAAAATCGGCAATATACAGGTGAATAATCGGCAAAACCGGCAAGATCAAGTGACACTTCGGCAAAGTAGTAAAATTCTGGTGATTCATTGGCAAAGTCAGCACCAAACAGGTGATTTATCGGCAAAATCGGCCACTTATAGGCGACTCATTGGCAAAGTCGGCAACATACAGATGACTAAATCAGTAAAATTGCAACATACAGGTTTACGTCTGCAATATCGGCATTAATTGGTAAAATAAGCTCTAAAAAGTAAAAAAATTGTGCTTTGAAGTGAAGACGTTGCCCCTCGGCCTCAACAATAGTCTCCAATTAGTCTCCTCAACAACCACTTTTCCATGTTCGGCAAAATCGTCAATATGCAGGCGAATTATTGACAAACCGTTAATATACATGTATATAATCGGTAAAATCGTCAATACACAGGTGAATAATCGGCAACATACCGGTCAATCGTCAACACACTAGTTGGATTAATCGGCAAAATTGGCAATATAGAGGTGCCAGACAAAATCGTCAATATTCAGGTGACTCATTGCCAAAATGGCCGACATACATTAAGAAGCTATTTGGATTTTATGTAGAAATACTTGTCACTTCAAAGTGTATTAGGGATGGCTCAAATGGCTCTTAAGTTTTATAAATTTAATTCTATTATTGTCTCCAGGTATGCTTCGAGGGTGACCTAGAAGCTGCATTGATAACCTTCTCGAACCCGACTGAAGCGAATGTCGCTTACAAGAGCACTGAGGCCGTTCTCAACAACAGATTCATCAAAGTTTTCTGGCACAACCCAGAGGTGAGAGAAAAAAAATATCAAAATATAATATTAGGAAATAAATTATCAGTTGTTGTAATATATTCTAGACAAAATTTTACTAGAAAAATAAACCAGTCTTAGAAAGCTCGAGTGGATATCCACATAATATAACCAAATTCGATAAAGAATGTTTACCAACATAGCGTTGCCAAGCAACCAGTGACAGGCATGTATTGACAACCTTTTCCAGTTGGTCAACAGGAAAGGTTTTACGTAAAAGATTTATTTATATTAAATATTGTATGAAAAATTTAAAAACCAAAAACCACAGTACAATCATAGCTTAGTTTTAACTAAGTTTTAGTTTAGTTTTAGTAGTTTTAGTTTTAGTTTTAGTTTTAGCTTAGTTTTAACTCACATAGGTGTGAGTGAATAAATTAGCTACCTTGAAATAATTAAAAAACCGCACTTGAGGATTCAATAATTTATTTAGTACATAAATTAATCAACTGCTGTTACAATCCAATTTTCTTTAACGTCAATTCAATTTGTTCATGAATGTTTTTTTTTACATTGCAAACGCACTGTTTACGCTGCAGATTTCAGAGGTAGTTCAGATAATCGACCTTATCGACCCCATATGGATACTAGTGTCATCTTCATTTGGAATGCTAGTTTATAATAACGGAATTGTTTAGAATACCTCAGTTTTAGTAATGACATTTGTGTAATAGAGTTAACAAGTGAAAATAGTCAACTTTTTTTTTTACGTTCTTCGTATTATAACGTTTTTACCGATGTTGAGCGACTGATTTAAGTGAGATGTGTAGTGAGAATAATAAGTCTTACAATATCTTTTATGCAAAATGCAGTAATCGAGTAATAATACGAAAAACACGAAAACATTTTTGCCCACATTTGTGATGACCCTAATTTGGTTTGTTTAAATTTATTCTTTATCTAGTTTGGCTAGAGTATAGACTACATAGATCATTGTGAATGAAAAACACATTAAAATAATAAAAATAAACAATGTCACTAAATTGTTTTCTGAAGTTTACGCGAATTTTACACATTGAAATAAAACTACTTTTGCGGATCTTCTCGCGTTTATATTATACATTAGGTTTAATTAATGTTTATACTGACGTTTCGAACCTTGCAAAGGGCTCATGTTTCAGGATTATTGTTTATCCTGACGTTACGGACCCTGCAAAGGGTTAATATATATATTAATAGCGTAAGCCGATTTTTGTCCCAGTGATTATGGGACGAAAGCTGCACATAAAAAATGCGGTTATAATCTTATTTTGAACAGCTCCAGCGGTAGATGTGCAGAAAAATAAAGAAACTAGTCCTAAGTTTCGAAATTCCTAAAAATATCTGTTGAATAAACGCGAAGTTTTGCGGGCGACCCCCCCATTATGTGGAAATATTGTATTAAATAAACGCGAGTAGATCCGTAAAGGTAGTTGCTTTTCAACATGTCACTAAAGCTCTCTTCAAAGTATTTGTTGACCGACAATGATTTTTGGCACTCACTGTGATATTTTCAGTTGTAGTGATCTTTATTTCAAGAGATCACTCATATACATTCAGTCAAGAAAGTATTGGGAATGGATGATTTGTTTATGGTTCCAAATTCAAATTTTTGTTTTTTTTTTGTTGTTGTTTGATTGGCACAACTGTTTTCCATTTTGGCGCGGAGTTTGAATTGCATCTGTTATTTATATTAAATACAGTGCTGTTTTTAGTTATATCATATCTAGTGTGTATTGCGAATTTCATAATGGACAAAAACATCGAACGAAGAGTTTGTCTTAAATTTTGCATCGCCAATGGAATTTCGTGTTCGGAGTCACTGAAAATGTTACAGAAGGCTTACGGTGAATCGACTTTATCAGAAACACGTGCTTATGAGTGGTACAAAGCGTTCAAAAGCGGTCGAGATGTGATGGAAGATTTGCCTCGCTCTGGTAGGCCATCAACGTATGCAACTAAAGTTAACATTGCAAAAGTGAAGGAAATAGTGACTGAAAATCCTCATTCAACTTTGAGAGAGATAGCCGCCGAACTTTCTGTGTCTCACGAGTCGATCCGTACCAATTTAAATAATCACTTGGGTATGAAACATGTTTCCGCTCGGCTAGTCCCAAAAGACCTGAATTTTCTCCAAAAACTCAGTCGCATGAGAGTCGCTGAGGACATGCTAGAACGAGTCAATTCCGACCCAACATTAATGAAACGCATTGTTACTGGTGACGAGACGTGGGTTTACGAGTTTGACTTGCAAACTAGTCAACAAGCTTCGGAGTGGCGCCTTCCAACTGAACCGAAATCGAAAAAACCACGCCAAAGTCGATCAAAAGTCAAAGTCATGTTGACTGTTTTCTTTGACTATCGCGGTGTTGTGCACTCGGAATTCTTGCCGGAAGGTCAAACGGTGAATAAAGAATATTATTTGAACGTTATGCGGCGTTTAAGAGAGCAAATTCGACGAAAAAGGCCAGATTTGTGGAAAGAAAATTCTTGGATTTTGCACCACGATAATGCGCCTTCGCACAAGGCCATCATTGTGAACGAATTTTTGTCCAAACACTGTACAGATACCATCGAGCAACCACCATATTCACCAGATATGGCTCCAGCCGACTTCTTTCTTTTTCCTAAATTCAAATTACCACTTCGTGGCACCCGCTTTCAGTCGGTAGAAGACATAATAGAGAATTCGCGGAGAACTGAACTCAATTCCGGAAACAGCGTTTAAAAAATGTTTTGATTGGATTATTCGTTGGCGTAAGTCTATCGTTTCTAAAGGAGCATACTTTGAAGGTGATAAAATAAATTTGGATGAATAACAAACATTTTGTGTATTATTGATCTTTTCCCGGTACTTTCTTGACAGAGTATTGTATCTACCTTTTAATTTAAGCTTAACGAAATGTTATTGTTTTGTTTATATAATTGTAACGCAAACTTTGTTGCGAAACAAATTACAAAAAAACACAAATGTTGAAAAAAAAATCCACCTTGGATTTGAACCTGCACCCTTCTGACGTACCGGGTCAGGTGCTCTCCCAATTGATGGAAGAGCACCCGACCCGGGTGGATTGAATGGGTGCCTTTGGCTTTCAAAGTAAAAAAGTAAATAGTGTTAAGTTTAACGCTTTTAATAAGAATTTGATTTTTGATATAACTATCAATCATTTTGTGTTTAAATGTTATTGTTGTAAATTTTCTGTCTGATGTCCGTTATTGTGCCCTTTTTAAAATATATATATATATGTAAACGATTCGCCAATCCACAGAACAAGCAAGAGAACGTGCCTCCCAGCCAGCAACAGAAGCCTCAGAACGATCGTCCGAGCGGCCACCCGATGTCCCACAACAAGGTGCTCATCAACCGGGACAACATCAAGGCCACCAGCGACAAGCAGCTCGAGAAGGTAACATCGTCGTCATCATCAACAACACTATCATCATTTTAACCGCCTCTGTGGTCTAGTGGTTAAGACCAACGGTTTAGACCCAGAGGTCCCGGGTTCGATTCCCAGCGGGTGCTACATTTGTGTACTCTGTGTTTTAAAAATCGTGTTTGGAGTGATTCAAGCTTTTGTATATTAGTTTTGAATGTAAGTCCATAGGAGTCAAGTGCGTAACCCAGAATAGAATCTACCATAGACATGTAAAGATATTTTAAAGTGTTTAAAGGGACTTTGTAACTCAAATGATTGCCAAAACTTTGCCAATATTATTCTTAGTTTAGAGCAAACATAATCTACATGAAATGTTTTTGTTTTGTTTATATAATTTTAACGCAAATTTTGTTGCGGTTGACCCGGTATGTCAGAAGGGTGCAGGTTCAAATCCTGCTTGTGGAAATTTTGTCAACATTTGTGTTTTTGTAATAATCTACATGGTTTGACCATGAAAACTTTTCATCAACCTCCTTGGTAATGAAGGTGAAATTTAAATGACTATGATAACAATTAAAGCCATGGGTTATTATTCATCATCAGCTTATTTATGTCCCCACTGCTAGGGCACGAGCCTTCTCTATGGATAGATAGGGAGAACGGGCCATAAACCACCACGCGGGCCCAGTGCGCATTGGTTGTTGTTAACGACTGCTAATACAGTTGGGACCAACGGCTTTACGTGCCTTCCGAAGTACGGAGGAGTACGAGATGATACATTTTTGGTCACCCATCCGATGACCGGCCTTTGCGAAAGGGTTGCAATTGAATGAGGTATATCAGGGAGGACATAAATAAGGGGGGTGGATGACTAGAAGCTTGGTTTTGTCGGCGTTTAACACAATTCCATTATCGTGAGACCATTTGACAATAGCGTCTACATCGAGCTGTACAAGACGACAGGTTTCAGCAAAATCAGTCGCCGCACGGAGCACACATAGATCGTCCGCGCACGTGCGCGCCGAGCAGTGCCGCAGCACCCGCACGCAGCCCCACGGCCGCCCGAACCCTTCGGAGAATCTAGTAGCGCACAGGGACGCGCACCAGTGCGCGCTGCCGTTCCCTCTAGAAAACCTCCGAAGGTGATTCGTTTCACACTGTGTGAGGAACCGTTTAAGTTTCTCGCCGCCCCCAAAAAAGTCCGGTGAAGCTGAAAATGTCGTTTGAGACAATCAGCAAAGCCTCCCCAAAAAAAAAAAATTCCCCACACTTCACCGGTTCCCGTTAATTAACTATAATGATTAAATTAATCTTTTCATGAAATGTATTCAAATCGGTAAATCGGTCTTTTCTTCTTACTAAAATAAAAAAATCTCACGCGTACTTTTTGAGAAATGTGACGTAATAATCTAATATAAGTATAATCTAACACTATTTTACATTAATATTCGACAAAACACAAATTTTAGAAATTTTTAAATATAATTTTCATTACATACATTCTGTACCCGTAGAAAGAATATAATTATTAGGCTTATTGTAATTTGTCAACAGGCGAAAGAGCTAGCCAAAGAGAAAGAGATCGCGACCAACGGCATAGAGCCAAAGAAGGAAACCCCCAAGCCCATAGACAAGAGCAAACAGGTGATGGAGATGATGAAGCGAGCGCAAGCTTTACTGGAGACGCAGCTGCAACAGCAGATGCTGCTGATCGAGAAGCTGGAGACGGGTGAGTGTGTTTTTCATCATAATCATCAGCCCACTTTCACCCTTGCGGCAGAAGCCTCGAAGCCGTCTCTTCCATAGCGCGTAGATAGGAGAATGCCCATTCTTGGTATCGTCCTTGTTCGAATTGTACCTCCACCTAATTTATATCAAAAATCAAGTTTTTTTATTTTTATAAAAACCCTGTTAAACTGCCTTAACTTCTCCGACGAGAAATCCCCATATTAATTATTAATTAAATTCACTTCCATTTAATGATTGATTTTTTTTGACGTGACAAGTTGTCGTTGTCTCTTCGGTGTTGCCATTTTGTAACAAGCAAATCGATTTATCAAAATAAAACCGATTCACTTGTAGTTATTTCATTAAAATAACGAGTTGGATTATGTTTGTGTCAATAATTCAATATGATATAGAAAATATATTAAATCACACACAGTTGTCGCGAAAAAAGTTGTCGGTTCTGTATGGAATTATGTATGTTACGTTTGGACTCGAAAGTCTACAATACAAGTTTATACCTCTTGGTACCCGTTTTTTACCGGATACCGGGCCGGTACCATACGGCTGTCTTTACTATCGAGGGGTTCAGAAAAAGATAAACATATCGCACCGGCTCGGTGTCCAGTAAAAAAACAGCCGTTAACAAGCGGCCTTACGGTCGTACATGATACATGTAGGTACGGCCCTAAACGGTAATGCTGCGTCACATGCATTTACGTCAACGTGCATGACATGACAGGCGATCATGCATACGTGTCATTCATAGCTCATCATCAAAAGGGACTCATCAATCAACTGCCAGTACCTAGATTGAATGCTGTTCGTTCGTATTGATATGATAAAATATACGGATTGTAGCTTTATCAAGCATTACCTGCTGCATTACCGTCTAGGGACCACAGATTTAACAAACACATTATGATGTCAGAACTGTCAGATGTTACGTATACTTTACGTATACGTATATTGTTATGTATACGTGCAAATATGACTACCATATATGACCTGCACAATAGAGCACAAGGCCTCTGGAAACCAATAATTATAAATAATAATAACAACTCATAAACTATTGTGCCTCATGCTAATCGCGCCATTGGTGAATAGCTCAAGTTGGCGAAACGCGCTTGTTAGCGACCGCTCATAGACCCACTTAACATCAGGTGAGACCAAGGCACTGTGCTTACCCATAAATATAAAAAAAATCTAACGTAAAGGATTTTTGAAATTGGATTAGCAGTTCCAGAGATTACCCTCCGCAAACAAACAAACAAAGTTTACCTTTTTATTAATAGTATAGATTATTTAATATGTTTTCATTCTATACAGGCAATGTAACGGGACCACAGAAGGCGGCGTTGATGGAAGCCATTAACTCTGCGCAGGAAGGCATAGAGAAGCTGAGGAAAGAACTGTTCGCGTACAACGGCACGCTAAGGCAGATGCAGGTACGTTTATAAACTATTTACCATAGAATGATACGGAAAATGAGTTTAAAAAATATCCTTACAAACGGCATTCGTTTGCAACAGTATTTAAATGAAATGTAACATTATAAACGTACATCCCGAAAATTTCTACATTTAGTCAGTGTCAAAGTATTTTTCTTACAAGTTATGTATAAATAAAAAATATTTTCTTTGTTTTAAGATGATAATGAATGAGAAAAATGAGTAGTTATAAATGATATTCCCCCCAACCTCTTAAGTATCAGTAGAGGTGGGCTTTGCCGAGATCTTGAGAGAACTGACTTCGACTTCTGGAGGGCATTTGATAAGTGACTTTGCACTGTTTTGTTTAATTCGCCAACACTCATGCGCGTTCACATAATCCACCATTATTTTACATTAAAATAAATAAATAAATAAAATTTCCTACACTCACACCAATTATCTAGCTCAAGAGAAGCTTCGTTATGAAACTCGTTAAATGGTTACTAGACAATGGATAAACATACTTAAGTCTTTAATCGCCGTGGTGGTCACCGGTGACCGAAAAACAATAAATTTTCTATTGTGTCTGGTTTTGCGGCAGTCAACGTGTTAAAATACTTAAATACATACATATATAAACATAGAAAACACGACAATTTAGAAAAAAACAATTATTTCTAAAGTGTGACCGGGGATCGAACCTGGGACCTCAGAGATGACACCACGAAAACCAGTGTACAAACAAAGTCCGGCGTGCAAGCCACTCGGCTGCGGAGGTCGTCAATACAAATAATAAATTGTTTGATAGATGTTTGTTTTGTGATAGATATCTGTTTCGTGCTAAAATATATGTCACGTAATGTATATTTCAAATCTTACAAGTCTTTAAAAGTCATCTTTTTGTTATTTTATGTTCCAAATCCGTCCAATAATAATAATAATAATTACTTGGGAACCTTTATCCAGCAGTTGGACATAATTGGTTAAATACAAAATAAAAATTAGAAAATTACATTATCATCACCTGCTCATTGTATGTCCCCACTGCTGGGCACGAGCCTTCCCTATAGATGGAAACACCACAGGGAGAACGGGCTTAAATATCATATAATTATAGTTTAAGCGTGTTAAGCTTGTGATTCTGCCACAGGACGAGATGGTATCGCGTTCGATGTCGCGCCTACAACTGCAGGTATACACGGTTGACGCGTGTGCGCATGTTTTGTGAAGTGAACTATGTTATACATACCAAACTCATATGAAGCATTTGTGTTTTGAGATGACTAAATTCATTTAAAACATTTGTGTTTTGAGATGACTGAATGCATCTATACCGAATTCATTTAAAGCATTTTGTGTTTTGAGTTGACTAAATTCACATAATACCGAATTAATTTAAACCATTTGTGTTTTGAGATGACTAAATTCATTTATACCGAATTCATTTTAAGCATTTGTGTTTTAAGATTACTAAATTCACTTATACCGAATTCATTTTAAGCATTTGTGTTTTGAGATTACTAAATTCACATATACCGAATTCATTTAAAGTACCTATTTGTGTTTTGAGATGACTAAATTCACTAATATCAAATTCAATTTAAGCATTTGTGTTTTGAGATGAATAAATTCACCTATGCCAAACTCTTATTATAAAGCATTTGTTTTGAGATGACTAAATCCACCCATACCATACGTATAGCATTTTTGTTTGAGATGACTTAATTTCACCAATACCAAACTCATATTTATTTTGATATTACTTATGTAGAATAAAGATGGTTCATTATAAATACTTCAAGAACTTAAATGTGAACTCTATTAGGGCTACTGCATTTACCTATAACAAACTCACATAAAGCATTTGTTTTTTAATGATAGGAAGGTATAATTGAATTCCAACTATACCTACATAAGACACTATTATGGGCGTTTAAAATTCGATATTTCTAGTTAATATATCTGAACCTAATTTAATACGACCTTATGTAACTAATATCGCGCATTTATGTAAATAATTATTATAAAAAGTTTTCATTTCCATCCCATAAAAAAAAATTACCTTAATATCTATAGGTATACAACGAAAATTACGAAAAATATAATTATAAATAATTTGTTTTTCATTTTATGTTTTTATTAGAGTAAAACCTTTTGTTTGCGATTGTTTTTTGTAGTAGTAGGTAATTCAAATTAGATTTCTTTCTAGATTTTTTTCTTCTGCATGGCTTCCTTATGCGTTGGTAGTTAGTTAGTGTTAACTATTTGTTTTTATTTAATTTTAAACTTTTCTACGCAATTTGTAAACGAACACCTGAATCTAACTTTAAAGTACAAGTTTCTACAAAATAAATATCAGAGTAAAGCGGAGGGTTTTCGAGCATATTCGATAAAAAAAATGTTTTAGTTGTTTATACACATAGAAATCACTTCACGCATGCGTATATCGTGTCAGTCGTGCTCTCTCACTCTTTCACGTAAATCATATTACTGTTGATAAATCCATATCATTCACGTATATGTATAATTAGTTTGTAAAATACACGAGTATATAAAACATAACTATGTAGTGTTGTAAATAATTGTGTTGGACATAAAACACTCCATTTGTTTGTTCGGTGTTTGAAGCGTTAGCATTGCAAGTGACGCGTAATGCCGGCTACAGGATTTTATGCATCGTTTACGCAAAGGGGAAAAAAATGAAAAATGAAAAATCTTTGAAAAATGCTTACATCTAAGCGATTTAATTTAATAACGAGATCATCAACGGCTGCCGCTGTCTTTCCTTCCGACCACACTCCGACAACAAGTGTCAACAAGTGTATCTTCAATTGTTCTACAAACATCACAATCCAGGGGAGTTAGTTTTTTTTCCATTAGAAAGCCAAACTTGTTTGTCGGATTTTTATACTTGTAATGGTTTGATTCCCCCTTTGCTCCCAAACAAAACTTTATTTTATTTTATAGTTTGATTCTTTTCGTACAGAATCCATAAAGATTAATAAATAACGTAATTATGAAAATATATATATTTTAAATGAAAAGGAATATGTTTTAATAAATTTATATTATAGTTTGAAAATAACAATCATAATTTTATTAACTTAATATATATTACGAATATAAGGCAACCAAAAGGGATTTTTCATTATGGGATAATCACATTAAAACATTGCATATTCATAATAAATAAAATTGCTATGTTAAAATTATGTGTTTGTGCATTCAATCAAGGTTTTTGTTGTAATATGGCTTGGTGGTTTGAAACGTGTAGTGTTAAATGCTTACTATTTGTATGTAACAAGTTGGTTATCACCAGTTAAAGGTTATTCCATGAATAATTTTGATGTAATGACAGATTCTCTTAGAAAATGTGTCACAATGTTATTCGTTGGATAAAACTTATATGAGGTTTGAAAAATCGGGCCTTAAGTAAATAACTATAAGTATGCTAGTTTCTATATAATATACTGTAGGTAGTTAAAATTTTTGTAAGTATTGGAGTTGAGAATGTACTTATAGTGAATATTGTGGATTTTTGTAAAATCAATTTTTAAGCTTAGTTGGACGAACTATCGCTCGGATTGCCAAACGTCGTGGGTTCGATACCCAACTGACGCAAGTCGTCTTTTTACTATTTTCATTTTTGATATAAATATTGCATTGTGACTTTACAATTAAAATTTGATTTTGATTGCTATTTTTAGACAAGTTTTTACATTTAGGCCTCTTGCTCACCGTTCGGACCGTTTGGATCGGTGCGTTTTCGTTTCGGTACCGCCTCTGCACCGAATCTGTACAGATTTTCTGCTGAAAAACATTTCCTGACAGGCTCTGGATGTTTTCGGTACGGTATATTATTGTACTAGTTATTGTATTGTATATTGTGCTTGTACTTGTGTATTGTGGCGTTGTGAGCGAGGCGCGCGGCGAAGCTGGCGGGGGTGAGACGGGGGAGGCCGGCCGCTCTGTACAGATTCTCTGCAAAAAAATGTGTACCGAAACGACTCTGTCTGAAAACTCATTTGAAAGAAAGAAAGAAAGAAAAAACATTTGATTACATGCGTTCGGTAAACAATCTGTACAGATTCGGTGCACCGGTACCGAAACGAGAACATACCGATCCGGTGAGGAAGAGGTCTTAATGTAATAAATACAGTTAGTGGTTACGCTCTTTAAACTCTAGTTTAGGATTCCTATACTAAAGTATAGGCATCTTAAACTTAGCAGGTACCTACCTATGGGTATTAAATTAAATTTTAATCTATTACGGGTAAATAAGTAAACAGCCTATAACTGTCCCACTGCTGGGCAAAAGCCTCCATCATTGAAATAGTCATCACTAAGATTGATGAGGAATAGCGTTTATTATATGAACTTTTGCGAAAGCTTTTTTTTTTATGAGGAAAGCGATATTAACATTTCCGTTTATCACCGAAATAAGCAACCAGTTGTTAATTGTGCAATTGCAAGTTGCAACGCGACCGCTCTAAATGCGCTTGATAAATTGGTATTACGGACACAAATCGCTCAATGATCGCTCGCTTAGTGCATTATGTATGTAATAGTTTACGTACACCGACTTGTGTCCGTAATACCAATTTATCAACCGCAACTAGAGCAGATAAGATAAGATAAGATAATATAAATTTTTATTGCCATAAAATTGTGTAAATACATAGCAGGTGTTAAGCATAATTGGGAACAAACAATTTACTCTAGTCGGGCATGCAATTTTTAGTGGGTAGGTATATGTTACATAGAAACAGCCACTATGCTGTTTTTGTACCGAAATATTCAGTCAAACTGTAGAACGCCTTATCTATAAGCCATCTGTCGCGTTGCAATTGTACAATTAACAACTGGTTGCTGTTTTCGCTAATAGGTTAGCCACTGCCGGTCATTATCGGACATGCTATTTGGCACACACTGTACAAAAGGTAAATATGCCTTATATACCTGTACTGAAAAGCGTTGTTTTGTTCGCAGGTCAACGCGAAAAAACCGAAGACACGCCAGGAAGCAGAAAAAGAAATTCTTGACGCTGAGCTAGACATGTTCACGAAGCAACAGGTGCGTGCGTTTGTTTGTATTTTATTTTATTAAAAAAATCAAGTGTTTCAAAACAAATTACTCATTTTTATATAATTTAAGGTCTAATATAGGTTAATTAAACCCTGTTTAAATTAATACAAACTATACTGAATGAACAGAACCCCTTGTGATTAACATAATGAGATATTATTCATAAGTTTAATCTATAGTTTGAAAAGTGTTGAAAAAATTTCCACAAGCGGTATTTAAACCCGCACCCCATGACATGCCTGGTCACGTGCACTAACAACTATGCTATCATGGCTTTGTCGTTGGCGGGTAGCAGCCGAAATAAATCAACACTGTCTTTTTTTAAATTTTAATTTGTTCGCAAGAAAAAATTGCGTTAAATTATCATCATCATTCACTCATCCGATGACCGGATATGCGAAAGTTGCTTACACTCAGCAGTCGCAGACCGGGTGCGTTAACCACTGCGCCATCGAGCTCCTCCAGCGTAAAATTATATAGAACATTAATTAATAGTGGTATGATACAAAAGCCAATACTTTAAGAGCATTTCTACAAATAGATGGAAGGAGGTGGAAACAATGAGAGCTTTGAAGAATGAAGAAATAGCTCATAAGATTTTTTTTTTTCATAGGAGGGACAGGACGTGACAGATCTGATGAAGCGAGTGGTGGAACTGAGGAGACAGATGACGATCCAGTTCCCGCCGCACCCCGTCATGAGGAGACCGCATCCCAGGTTGGTCATATTTATTTTGTTTGAAAAAAAAAAAAAGTTTTTTATACACAAAAATAAACTCATAAGATAAATAATATGCATAGATATGGTCATTTTCTTCTTGGCCTATTTGTCTAGATGTTTTAAGACGTAATTATAATTAACTAGTTGACCCGGCGGACTTCGTACCGCTTTGACAGTTTCTATGGAATATCGGGATAAAAACTATCCTATGCGTTAATCCAGGTTATAAACTATCTGTATGCCGAATTTCATCCAAATCCATCCATCCGTTGCAGCGTGAAGAAGCAACAAATATACACACATACACACAAACTTTCGCATTTATAATATTAGTGTGATAAAAAAATAATAACAAATTAAATTCTATTTATGGTGCAAAATACAAGTTTTCAAAATATTCTAACCTAAATAACTAAATAATAATAAGGTAGGAAATAAGGAATGCGGGAAGGAGTGAAATTATGTGAATAGGATCACGGGAAAAAGGGGTAGGGTATTGGCCCGCCGTGCGGGATATCACTGGCGGGTTTGCCCTCCACTCTTCGCTACTGAAGTCGCAAGGTAGATTAGTGAGTGTACGATGCTTGCTTAGTGACCACAGCATTGCCCGGGGCGGACGACCCACCGCTGGGTGGGTTCGCCGCCTGCCTGTACAGATGGTCGACAGGACAAGCGGCGACGAGGACGTTCGTGATAGGACTTGACGGTAGACACATATAGCTCAACATCGCACACCTGAGCATACATCAAACCGCCCAACCTCCCCTAGTCGAGGGCTAATAATAATAAAGCTAAAATTTTATTAATCAATTACATTAATCTGGAAGAAATCGCTTTAAAGCCATGTAACTGCCATATTGTAACCTTTTCATGGAATTTTATAGTGTTTTTTTATTTGTGATTTTGCGATATTGAATCCAATAATTGTGAAAAAAGCCAGTAAACAACTTGCAACTGCGTCTGTGGTCTATTAGTATGACTACAGACTCAGAGGGGAGGTCCCGAGTTCTATTCGCAGCGGGAGTGCATTGTTGTAATCGGCATCTCTTATTATAGTACAATGTAATTATATTTAGCTACAAATTTAGCTACCTATATAAAGAAATATTAGACGACATCACATACAACCTAAGGTAAGTAGCTAAAGCACTCGTTTCATGGAAATCAGAAACAACGACGGTACCACAACCGCCCAGACCCGACACAATATCGAAAAGTTCGTTTTCGACATTGACCCGATATAGCATGTTTAAACATGTCTACTAACTTTCCAATTTTACTTTTGCAAGCTATCGCATTGTGAAGAAAAAGATTAGGTGAGCTTTTCATTGGAATGAATAGAGTAGAATAGAATAAATGCATGCATTGATGTAACAGAAATATTTATTTTATACTGTGCGTCGAGCAGCACAAAACCGGTCGTTGTGGAGATCCTTGGGGTCCTTGGATCCTGTGGAGGCCTTTGTCCAGCAGTGGACGTCTTTTGGCTGAGATGTTGATGACGATGATTGTGCGTCTTTTTCTAGTTTGGTCTTCTAGCTTACCTTTGTGGTCTAGTGGTTAACCCACGGCTTTCAGAGTCAAAGGTCCAGGGTTCGATTCCCAGCGCTACTGGTATTATATTGTTTTTAAGTGTTGAAAACTGTCTTTTGTGTTTTTCATTTAGTTTTTTATTTATTATTTTGTTTTATATTATAGGCGTTCACGCTCAATATAAAATATATATCAGCAAAGTTTATCAGCATATAAAAAAACTATTATAATGTATCAATAACATAAATGACAAATTAAACATAATAAAATAAGTTAGATCACACAAAATATCATTGAATTTTAATGTTAAATGATCTAAATATGCCGCCATAACTCAATGTTTGTAGCATTGTTGTGTTCCGGCAGCTAGAGATAAGATAGCCAGTGCATCAGTAGTTGAGGATTCCGGGTTCATGCGCTTCCACCTTCGGCCTTATCATCACTTAACAACAGGTGCGATGAAGGCCAAGTGCTTACACGTACGAACGAGAAAAGAAGAGAAAAAAATATTTATGTCAATTAATTGTTTTTAGCTACAGTCTTCGTGTCTGTGTTAAATTAAACGGTTTTTCTTTCTTTCTATTTTCATTTTGTTTAAGGATTTTTTTTTATTTTGATTTTATGATTTTCTTTTCTTTTAATATTAACCACGTTCCCGCTCAATCTAGTTATCCCCATAGGGGCGGTCGGTTCAACACCGCCAGCCGGTTCGTGCGCGGCGCCCCACAGAAACCGTTCACCGGCAACCAGTCGGTCGACCACCGGCCGCGGTCGCTGCTTATATCCGGATTTGAAGCTGATGAGCTGACGCCACTGTTACAGCATTTCTCGGTAAGCCATGTTTTATTTTAATAGCCTATGGCGTTGGCAACACTTTTAGGTATATCTGTGCGAAAAATCACGGCGATACGTTGAAACGGAGCGACGTGAGAGCTGCACAAACATACACAACAACAATAATATCAGGCCTATGAATTGATGCATCAATTTCTTCTTCTTACAGTTATTTCTGCGATATATATAACGCGGGTGCCTTTTAACATTTATTAAAATGGAGAGAGAGTTAATTTAAATCTAAAACATACACTTTGCTTTGAATTATAAATTTTAATAAAAAAATGCATATCTATAAACATTAAAAAAAAAACTTTGTACCCCTTTAAAGTGTGAGATTTGGCATAGTTAAACATAACATTGTATTAGTGGCCCGCTCGCGACTTCGTCCGCTTTTGCTGTTGCTGCGCCACTGGGTCCAATTGTGTTTTCAAACCTCCCAGGAACCCATTGAAATATACACACAAAATTTCATCAAAATCGGTCCAGCCGTTTAGAAGGAGTTCAATTACAAACACACGCATAGAAGATTTATACAGATTGACTTTCTTATCACCGTCCAAACCTTCTGAGATGACTCCCGTCCGTGATACAAACAAACAACTCTTAGTATTGGGACCAACTCTCTAACTCGAAAATAAAATTCAGCTGTTCCATATAAAACATCAATATTCATTCGACCAAAATGTATGGAACAGCTGAAACTTATTTTCAAGTTAGGGAGTTGGTCCAATGGTAAGAGTTGTTCGTTTTTAGGGAGTCGATCTCAGAAGGTTTGTGACGGTGATAAAAAAGTCAACCTGTATATATAAAGATAAACATTGTACATTTTGTAAATTACCGTCAAACTTCGTCCACTGGGCGAGTGGGTGTTAATCTGGGTGACTGGGTGACTTCTTCTATCGCTTATATCACGGCGAGTGCTCTGAAGAACTCTTTGACCTTATCCCACCTTTTCCCTTCCTCCATAGGAGTACACGTGCTGCTCTCCGGAGTCATCGCTTCACTGTCACACATATCCCATCGCGCACATAGAAATTTGGTGACTCGTTTCTTTGTCGCACCTCCAAAAGATGGAATAGTCTACCAGCACACGTTTTCCCTCTTTCCTATGATATGGGGTCCTTCAAACGAGGCGTAAAGAAACACCTTGTGGGCCGGCAGAGTGAAGTTGACTGATACTGCGTTGTTTTAACGCTGCACCAGTTGTCTTCGCGTCTGGACTCCATTTCCACTCAACATCAGGTGGTGTGGAGTCATTTGCCATGCTAAGTATAAAAAAATAAATAATAACAATAATAAGCTCATCGTGACAGCTTATAAATCTTGAAGTGTTTCAAAAGTATAGCGTTATGTGTATTTTTATGTTTTTTATTATTTACATACAATTTTTTTCAACACTTTGACGTTTTTTTACAATTTTTTATGTTCTTAGTAGCTGTCCTTTAATAAATCTAAAGTCGAAGGGCTTTGTGTATTGTTTACCAATTGCGTGACGAACCCCTCGTTTGTTGCAGCAATTCGGCGAAGTCACCAACAAGGAAGTGAACCTGGCTGTGCCAGAGCTAGTGCTCCAATACAAGTTGCGCGCGCACGCTGAACTAGCCGCCGCCAACGGCCGACACTACAACGACCGGACGCTATCGGTGAGTTCCCCCCCACCCCCCTTAGTTAATGGCGTCGTGGCGCATATCATCATCATCATTCTATACTAGTCCACTGCTGGACATAGGCACTAGGCCTCTCCAAGTGCACGCCACCGAGCACGAATAGAACATTTAGCCAGTGTCGAAGTATTTTTTCTTAATGTTGGAAATAAAACAGTGTAAATTAGTAAAATATAGATTTTACTATTTTTTAACAGACTTTAAAACGTTTTTGTTTTGTTTATATAATTTTTACGCAAATTTTATTGCGAAACAAATTATAAAAACACAAACGCTGAAAAAATTTCCACGAGCAGGATAGGATAGGAGGTAGCTGTTGATATTGAATGGGCGCCTTTGGCTTTGAAAGTAAAAAAGTAAATAGTGTTGAATAATTTCGGCGGGCTGGTTAGAACCACGATAGCTCAATTGGAAAAGCACCTGACCCGGTATGTCAGAAGGGTGCAGGTTCAAACCCTGCTCGTGGAAATATTTTCAACATTTGTGTTTTTGTAATTTGTTTTGCAACAATATTTGCGTTAAAATTATATAAACAAAACAAAAATGATCAATTGATCAAATATGATCAGATGTTAATGACGGTAGTTGTTGACATTGAATGGGCGCCTTTGGCTTTCAAAGTTAAAAAGTAAATAGTATTTAATAATTTCGGCGGGCTGGTTAGAACCACGATAGCTCAATTGCGAGAGCACCTGACCCGGTATGTCAGAAGGGTGCAGTTTCAAATCCTGCTCGTGGAAATGTTTTCAACATTTGTGTTTTTGTTAGACTTTTAAATGTGTTAGTAGCTAAGTGTTAAGGTCAAGAAGGGAAAAAAAACTTCGTGTATTAAAAATAATAAAATACACATTTATGTTCATATTGTACTGAAAACAATATTTTCTTTATTAATACATTATAATTAATGATAATAGAAATGAGTAGAGATAAATGATATTCCTCTCAACCCATTAACAATCAGTAAATCTTTACATCTATCATCTGATGGCTTTAAGTATTTCTTCAATCGTGTGTAAACGACATCAAAAATCAGGATAATATAATTATGTAAGATGGAAAGAGATACAAAATAAAGTTATTTATTTTAAGGCAACGAAGTTTGCAAACAGGCTTGTATTTTTGAGAGAGATTGCTGATTGCCTCAGACGGCATTTTCAGCTTCACCGGGCTTGTTTGGGGGCGGCGAGGAACGTAAAGGGTCCCTCAAGCCGTGCGAAACGAATCATCTTCGGAGGTTTTCTAGAGGGAATGGCATCGCGCACTAGTGCGCGTCCCCGTGCCCTACTAGATTCTCCGAAGGGTTCGGATCGGATCGGGGAGCGGAACAACCCGAGGGCGCCTCTAAAGGCTCGGACTTCGGCTCGGGTTGACTGGGCCGTGGAGGAGGAGAGAAGCGCCCAGGTACATGTTTGTACCTGGTGTAGAGCGAGTGTGAACCGGTTCTTCGTACCCTTGTTCTACGAGTACGGTGTCTCGGGCCTAAACTAGTGTGCATGTTTAGTGTATTCTATAAATGTGTAGTGGCATTTAGAGGATCGGGCGGGGAAACAGGCTTGTAGATATATCTTATAAACTAACATATTTATTTTTTGGAAAGAATGCTGATTGCCTCATACGGCATTTTCAGCTTAACCGGGCTTTTTTGGGGGCGGCGAGAAACTTAGGGGTTTTCTAGGGGAGACGGCATCACGCACTAGTGCGTGTCCCCGTGCCCTACTAGATTCTCCGAGGGGTTTTGAATGGGATTGGGGTAACTAACATATACATACCAATATAATAAATATAGATCCGTATTTATATAATGGCGGCCTGTCCCGGTTTCGCACGGGTGTACATTTCTTTTTTAATATAGCCTATGTTACTCGGCGCTAATGTAGCATTCTAATGGTAAAAGAATTTTTTAAATCGGTCCAGTAGTTTTCTAGTTTATTCGTTGCAAACATACAAAAATACAATACTTTCCTCTTTATAATATTAGTATAGAATCTATACTCTATAGTTCTATACTATAGATAGATGATGATGCGGTTTTTAATTTTTTTGAATTTATGTTTTGTGATAAGTCGAATGTAAAAATATAATGGTGGATTTTTAACCGTTAAGTTTCTTGTATGTGCAAGTTTCTTGTAAATGAAAAAAAAAATGCAACGTCACTTTTCAAATTCTCTCAAGAAGTCCGCGTGGGATCACATTAACCAAAAGTCGTGGGTTCGAGTCCCATTCGAGCTTCCTAACCTGAGAATGGTGGATTTATTTTAGTAAATTTTTTATCTTGCAATTTTTTTAAAACTCCAATAACATCATTGTGTTTATTCCACGTACAGATCACGTGGGTCGCCAATACGAAGCCGGTAGGTGCGACGGCCGCGCCGGAGGCGAGGCCCCCGCCCTCACTCAACGGGGAGTCGAACGAGGAAAACAAGGAGCCGCAGGTAGGTCGACTGTTACTAGTCACATTGTGTGCGGCAAGAGTGTTTTTGTATAATTACATTATTTGAGTGCAGTTGGACATATCATTTGGAATTGATTTCATTTTATTTTATTGAGTGTATTTTAATTTAATTGATTTTAATATTTTTGTATTTTTATAATAGGTAATTTGTGTTAATGACCCAAGTTGGTTGAAAAAAATTATTCATTCATAGCAATTGAAAAAAAAATTGTACTTATTACAAAACTAACACTTTTTATAAAAAAATCATAGTAATTATCTATAGTAAGTTAATTGTTAAGATTTTATTACATTAGCCAGTCTCGAACTTTCTCACAAACCAGCCCCCCGACCGCCTAACTTTGCTTTGGCTACGTGTATAGTTTATGACGTCATCTTGTCATCTAGCTAATAGGTATAGGCATATATCGAAAGTTATAGCCTATAGCTTTCGATATTGCTTTCATAGGCGGTACGAAATGACAAGATGACGTCATAAACGATACACGTAGCCAAAGCAATCGGTTAGGCGGTCGGGGGGCAGGTCAGGTCAAAGACTCTTTAGCCTGAGAGCCAAAATAATTCACTATATGGAAACTACAATATTTTTATTTCAGTAATTGTAACATAAAAAATTAGATTATCTAGTTTATTACATAATTTATTAATAATCCAACAATATTTGTGACAGCGAAATTAAAAAAAAATAAATAAATACAAAGCTATAAAAAATGGGAAAAAATGGTATAAATAATATTTACTTTACATTTGAATACCATTATTAATTATCTTTCGTAAAAGTATATAATCCTCCTATATATGTAAATGAAAAACAAATAAACTTAAAAAAAAACTAGGTAAACTCAAAGTGGCATTACAGGTGTAGCATAGGTATGAGTATTATAGCATTTTTAACATAGGTATGTTAAAAATGCTATCAGATCAGTTTTTAATTACTCCTACTTACTTAATTACTTAGGAAGTCTGTGTGAGGACTTAGTAAAGCCCCACATCTTTACTGAGATACTCGAGGGGTTGGGGGGTATACAATTTCTCACTTCCCATTTCTATTATCATTCATCATCATCAATATTGTTTATTTATGTATTACATATGAAGATAGAACGAATGAATAGGCTTGATGGATTTCATCCGGAGCCGTAAAACAATACACAAAAAAAAAAAGAGTAAAAGATGTTTTTGATTTGTTTATATAATTTTAACGCAAATTTTGTTGTGAAACAAATTACAAAAACACAAACGTCATCACATCCTGCTCGTGGAAATTTTTTCAATATTTGTGTTTTTGTAATAAGAGTAAAAGAGACAAAACACGGAATAACTATTCGGACCTTATTCGTTGTTTATTTGTAAGGGGGTATTTGTTGTAGAAAATAACCTTAAAAAAATCTGCTATTATTATTATTTTCTTAGAGTACATTGTGCCGTTATTGAAACAACCGACTTCTTCCTAAAGTATTAGTTTCCCGTTATATATCTTTATGGATTTCGACTTTCGTGCTTAGATAAGGTGAACATATGGTGAACGGTGATAGTATATTTGCTGTAAGATTGCACCATTTGCGGGCTGTAACTTCTTTTTTATACCTTCCAATTCGAGATTTTGTTGGATTCAAAAATATAGCCTTTTAAAATTATATTTAATGACCGTTTATAATTTATTTTTTACAAAATATCGGAAAGATACGAGTGAAAATTATCAAACAACATTTTCTCTTCGCAGCCGTCTCAAGAGCTATCCGAAGACGCGCTCCTTCGCTTCGACGAGGAAGAGGAAGAGGACGCGGAAGAGGACCGCTCGTGGCGCCGTTGACGTTGCGCCGGCCGCTGACGCGCGCCTTCTTCCCGCCGCGTCGCGTCGACTTCGCGTCGGCGTCGTGTCGGCGTCGTGGCGCAGTCGTGTCGGCGTCGTGTCGCAGTCGTGGAGGATTTGTCGCGGTTGGCGTTATCACCTTCCCCTGTATATACCGAAAGGATGAGACTGTTGTGTTTGAAAATTTTAAAATGTTTTTTAAGTAAATTTTGGCTTGCATTTTAATTTGTTTCTGTTTAATATTGGGGTTTTTAATCACTATCTTGTTTTTTTGTGACTAGTTATCTATAGTCATATGTTATATAAACGCGTCTATCAATTCAAAAGCGGATTTTTTTTTCATTAATATATAAGAAAGAACGAGTTAAACTTTAATTGCAAAAAAACATAGTTACCGGTTTTGCTAATACTAACTTATAATATTATGATCAGATGTTAATGACGGTAGTTGTTGACATTGAATTGGCGCCTTTGGCTTTCAAAGTAAAAAAGTAAATAGTGTTGAATAATTTCGGCGGGCTGGTTAGAACCACGATAGCTCAATTGGAAGAGCACCTGACCCGCCCCCCGACCGCCTAACCGAACGCTTTGGCTACGTGTATAGTTTATGACGTCATCTTGTCATCTAAACTATACACGTAGCCAAAGCGATCGGTTAGGCGGTCGGGGGGCCGGTATGTCAGAAGGGTGCAGGTTCAAACCCAGCTCGTGGAAATTTTTTCAACATTGTGTTTTTGTAATTTGTAACTTACAATATCAAAAAATCTTGTATCTGTTTAGTCTCCCTATTTACCAATATTATATAATTTATTTCTTAGATTTGTAGTTATGAATAGATTTCGTTGTTTGTTGTATGCTAGCATTATAAATAAATTAAAATGCATGCCAACATTTATCTAAAACTACAAATTAAAATTTAAGAACACAATAGTTGATCCAACATCGTTGTTAACGTAAATTACACTGGAGAATCGATTTAGTACAAATATTAATTAACATTAATTATCATTATTATTCCTAATAAGATATTTTTTAATACAATCAACCACACATTTAATACGTGAATCTTAGTAATAAGTTTGTTGCTGCTTGTATTAAAAAATATTTAATTAAACATATGAATCAAAGTATTATAAAATAATGTCGAAACATTAAATACAGGTTTAAGCTGTTATCTGAAAACAGTGTTTACACAGTAGCCTTTCTTATTCGAATGCGTCAATAAAGATAAGCTGGTTCCCTGCTCTGAAATGCTATATGCACATTTTACAAAGAAAATACGCGCTCGGACACACTACACGTATTACGTTTCACGTACGCATTTACGTTAGTATAGAAATGATTGATCCAAAAAAGTTTTCCTCTGAGAATCTAATAAGTTCTCAGGAGTAATGCTTACGTGATGCTAGTAGGTTTCCCTTCTGCTAGGAAACCTGAAGTTTCAGAGTACTGTTACTCTGTAAAAGTTATAAGCGGCCAATAGCAAATTAAAGAGAGAATAATATCACGAAACATTATTTAAACACATAAATGTTAGTAAACTCTTTTAAGAAATATATTTCAAGGTACAATAACTGCTACAATGTTATTCTGTAAAGTATTCTAATGATATCGGTGATAATTATTCTTATGAAAACTCAATTAATGTTTGTTCTAGATCGATTCTTTATTTATATCGTACTGTTCAAACTTGTTGAATTATTGGAGGTATATACTTATTATAGACATAGGTTTAAGTAAATCTTGGTTGTTATACCGAAACCTCGCTTAGTTTAGCGTATTCGTCTAGTGATATTGGATAATATTGGATAAAAATTGGATAAAAGACAACATAATTTTATTATCGTATTCGTCAATATTTCATGCGTACTTTTCTCATAAAATTACAAAGATATGTCATAATATCTGTCGTACATTTTATATTCTCACGTCCTTCTCCCAACAAGGGGTAGACAAAGCATCGAAATCACCAATTTTGAGTAAACTCGTCGTTAGTCAGGGCTCCGAAGTGTAATAGATAACACCAATAGTGGGTTGCGCCGATCACCTGATGTGCGAGCATCTTGGAACCCTTGTCCCTTAGTCGGTTCTTACGACATGCAAGGGAAGTTATGTAGCTGGCCCTAGACCGGCATAGATCTGTCAGAATATCTGTCTAATTCATTAAACTTCTTTTTGAGGGATTGAATTAACTATAACAATTCTTTTGAGTATGTAGATACAGTATGGAAGTTATTAAAAACATTATAAATAGTGAGTAAGTTTTGACAATTAGGTGAAATAGGTCGTGAAACGTTAGCTTAGAGACAATTTTTGACTTAATCCCAGATGTTGAGTGTGTTTGTCAATAACATACTTTAACCGTTTAACAAGAAATTTAGTTTTTCCTTAAATGCAAAGATATTTTCACATCTTATCACAACGCGTTACCGTTTCGTCATCAAACAATCACAAGTTACCTGGTTACGAAACGCCAATGAAATATTAGTGCTGTCACATTCTAGATGTCTCATTGGCTATAATAAATTGTAACTAGTTTTGTTTACTGTTATGTAAGAAAAGCCAACGCAAATAAGGATGCCAATATATATTTATATAAGCATTTTAACCAATTGATTGTATTTTCCTTTTTGTGCAAAAATAAGCACAAAAAAACCAGTGAACCTCCAAATGTTGCCTTGTACCTAAATAATTAATAAGACGAACGAATACGCTAAAACAAGCGAGGTGACGACACCACAGTGTTGCGATTTAGAATTCGACAGTGATGCGACTTGCGACAAAATCGTTAAAGACAAACGTATCTCATGTTTAACGTTTCTGTCGTAAGCTTGTGGCGGAAACACTATCTTTGTCGTAAGAAATGTTTTAATTACTTAATAAAAGTAACTTATTTATACTTACGTCGTATAAAAATAAGTTTTAGAAGTACAATAGAATTTAGTTGCAAGTATTTTAGGTTCTCGTCAGATTGCTTGCGACAATTTTTTTGGTGTTTCTCTCAAAAGTCGTTTTTTATTCGCATCTCTGTGGCGTCCACTTTATTGGAACATCGCCTATGAATCGGATTCAACAATAATATTAACCAATAAACTTAACCAGTAGCATAGTGCCATTTCGCTTCGTTAGCTAGATGTGTTAGATCAACGTTATTTTGCGGAGATTTTTCAGTTATTACGTTCGCCATAGCGTTGCGATTTGTCTGTCGCAATTTGAAAACGGTGACACCAATAGGTCTATTATTAGGACATTGGTAATAATAATATAAAAACTCGCTTGGATGTAAAAATTATTTGGTGAGAAGGAAAATTAAAGCATGCACCATGCAAATGAAAGTACCAATGCAAGCAAGGTTTATTTGTGAATTGTACTCGATAGCATATGGCAAATACATTTTCGTAGTTGTAGAAGTAATAGAATTTGTATGCACAGTACTTAAAAGAAAGAAAAATTGTCAAGTACTCTGAGAAAAGATGCCGGTTATCAAAACAATAAACTTATTTACAACTTTTGGCTATAACAGTATACGTTAACTTAACTTACAAAAAAATGTCATGACTCATGAGATAGTCCCATGGCGGTGGTTTTGTGTGGATAGAAATCTACCACTAGCCACTAGATAGCAATTATGCTCATTCAATGCCCAAGTTTAATGTCGCCCCTAAAGCTTTCATGCTATAAAATTTTGAAGTAGTTGATAATGGAGTAGATACCATCATCTTATCCTAGTCTGTTGCCATAACAACGATGTTTGTAGCATTGTTGTGTTCCAACAGTGACAGAAAATATAGCCAGAGCGTCATTAGTCAAGGATCCCGGGTGAAGTGCGCTTCCATCTACAGCGTTATCGCTTTACGTTGCGGAATAGAAAGACAATTATAAAGAAATTGATATTTCTACATATTGTCGATGCAATTCACAAATTAATTACAACAAAGAATAAATAAAATGCTATATATAATCATATAACGATATTTTCATAATTTAACAACAGGAACGTTCGTATTTGTAAATAATAAAAAGAAAAATATAAAGGATTTATATTTGTAAATATTTCGTAACACTTACTCGCGAATCAGTCATTTTGTTTTTTCGTTTTTAAATTAATAAAATTTAATCTAGTTTTAAGGGGGGTTGATTGGGTTTGTTCGCCACAGGGCTGCAATCGCCGACGCCGCAATAAAATTTGTCGCAAATGCATTTTTATTCTAATTGGTTTTCAATTACGATAGAAAGATATACTAAAAATATTTTTTCTAATCGTTCAGTTTATCATATTTTGAAATAGATAAATTTGAGACTTATTATTAATTTTGTTGTGTCTATGGTTTATTGTTTTCTAAAGTTTAACGCAAACACTATATACATTGAAATGAAACAACTTTTTGCACCCTTTGCAGGGTCCGTGGTCACAGGTACTACCGACTACAGTCTCCTTGTGACGAATGTCAGGATAAACATTAATGAAAAGTAATGTGTAACATAAACGCGAGTAGATCCGTAAAAGTTGTTTCATATCAATGTGGTTATGGATGTTTGTAAATTTAAATTTTAAATTTTAAAAATTATATGATAAAATTCCAAAAGCAACATAATACTTTTTCATTATTTGAAAAAGTCATGTTTTAATAGTCTTAAACTACAGTATAGTGCCTTTTTCACTGGAGCTAGCTAATACGCTATACAGCTACTTTATCTAGTCGTACTAAAACAGTGTGTAACTACAAAAGTTCCAGATAGACTGTCTAGACATGTCTTTATCTATCCAAAAGTAACGATACCGGCTATAGTTCTTGCGACGCATCACTGTGGCGAAATTGTCAACGTCTCGGAGTCTCACTTCACAATGGAATATATAGTTCAGTTAATATCTATTGATTTGTTTAAATCGATATTGCTAAGCAACTTTGGTCACCAGTTGGCCGAAAAGATGACTTACTATTAGTCACTATACTCTTAAGACATGCTCTGGCTGCAGATTACCTTTACAGGTTAATAAATGTTTATAGAAAAGAGAAGCCTTGTTTGTCTTAAAAAAATAGGCCTTGTACACTTAGGTCCAACAAATGGACTAAATTAATAATAGATGGATTGAATTTTCAAAATCAGTAATCTACTAAAAGAAATTCAAGGGAATATTTATGATCCACACTGCTTCTGTTACCTAAATAGTTGGTAATAAAACACTCAATTGATAGAACACAGTAGTGACGTCATTGTTTGCCATACAATTTCTATTAAAAAAAAAAGTTTTGACAGTCGCTAAAAAGTTTATCTATTGACCACCACTGGGTAGTACCGATACCAAACAATGTTTTAACCAGTTTAAAACATAATGTTTTCTAAAGTTAACGCGAACACTGCACATTGAAATGAAACGACTTACGGATCTACTCGCGTTTATTTTACACATTAGTTTTAATTAATGTTTATCCTGACGTTTCGAACCCTTTGCAGGGTCGGACAGGGAGACCCTCCTCGTGTCACAGGGAGGTTCCCTACGACCACGGACCCTGCAAACGGTAAAAAAAGTCAGAACAAACATTAATTAAAATTAATGTGTAAAATAAACGCGAGTAGATTTGTAAAAGTCGTTTCATTTAAGTTTAAAACATCTCAGTATTGGGTCTACTCTTCCCATATTAAAAATTGCAGCAATAACTCAATGATAATTTTGTGAACTAGTATTCTATTGAGAAATGAGATATTAGTGTGTATAGTGACATTATTATAAATTAGCAATGCGATTTATGCATTTAGTTATATTATATTTTTCGTTGTTTTCTTGTGATAAGAGGCTTGCGTTAAACAGTTATATATTAAAAACGTTTTGTTTTCGGGGTAAATAGTTCTTATAGGGGCAATGCTATTTATAGAAATTGTTAAGTCTATGGCGCAGTGTTGCCAGTTTAGTTGCTAAAAAAATATCGATATTCTAAATATTATATTCTTCCTTATTTTATAATAATATGGTTGTGTAATAAAACCCAGTTTTGAATACCGGATAGCGTAGGCACTACGTTTTAAATAAACTCGTTTTGGAAGGTATTTTTACTAATTCTTAAAAAGAAATAGCATCGGTAACCATATAAATAGACTTCCAGGTTGAATGCTTGTAATCGCGGTTCAATCCACATAGCTCCGTTACACTACTGACGTGAGCCCATGCCTCACACAAGCGTATTAGCTTTCTAAAAAGGTTATAGATTAGGTACACACGCCTGCACATCGCAGACTACCACAACTACCTTTCTTCCTATGACATGGGGTCCTTCAAACGAGGCGTGAAGAGGCACCTTGTGGGCCGGCAGAGTGAGGGTAACTGATGCTGCGTTGTTTTCACGCTGCACCAGTTGTCGTCGCATCTGAACTCCATATTCACTTAACATCAGGTAAAATGGAGTAATTTGCCGTGCTACGTATATTAGAAAAACTAATAGGTCGCCATGTTTGTAAGCATTTTTGTGTTCCGGCAACTAGAGATAAGATAGCCAGTGCCTCACTAGTTGAGGATCCCGGGTGAAGTGCGCTTCCATCATTGGCCTTATCATCACTCAACATCAGGCGAGATACAGGCACTGTGCTTACCCGTTAATATAAAAAAAACTGTCAAATGTCCTCAATAGACTCTTACTAGAATATAAACTTTATGCCCACCGTTTAAAGTTGAACATTTATTGAAGACATTTGACAGTTTTCAATAGTCTGATGTGCAGGCGTCTATACTATTAGTAATAGCTTTGAATACCGATAAAAAATTGATAACGATAATTCTGTCAAGCAAAGATACCGTTGAAAAAGGTAACGTTATGCTTGGTCGTCATGTCAAAGTGACGACATTTTTGTTCAGGTTAAAAATTTCCCTTTCCCAAAATGTCCCTTTTCTACAAAAGATAGAATAATCAATTGGATACATTTGAAATTTGGGTTTATTACAATATGACTTCACATTGCATACTTTTCATACAAAATCTATTGATGGGACGCGTTTTGACATTTAACAAAAAGTACGTCGACGATTGGTGTCAAATACCCAATTTTAATTTCAAAACTAAAACATGTTTTTCAAAATACATCCATTTATGTATGTTTACAAAAATCAACGCAACCATGAAACCCTAACTCTGCATTATGTTTCCAGCCTAGCATATAGTTAAATTCGACTTGTCTATGATTATTATCACTATTTGTTTATGATTAATGACCGTTCATGCACACTCGCCTATCCTTATGGGAAAGAGGCGTGAATATATCTATGTATGTGCACTTTTCTGAATATTCTTGCTATAATTAATTATTGTTTCATGACATAGTTTGTAACAGAATTATCTTAGCGTAAACGAAACAACATTGTACAAAATGCGGGTAGGTAGTTAAAAAAAGTTGTAGTAAAAAACCGTTCTCTTATATTATCTCCAAAATATTGAGGTTTAAGAGGCGACATACATTGTGTTCTAAAGATACAGTAAGGTTTCTATACCATAATATGATTTAATTTATTTAATCCATATTTCAAATGTATCCAATCGATTATTCTATCTTTTGTAGAAAAGGGATTTTGGGAAAGGGACGATGCGGGAGAAGGACCTTTTGGAACCGAGGGACATTTTGAACCTGAACTGACATTTTTGTAGATAACTCTACCTACATTTCCGCTACTATATTTAACTACATAGAAATAACGTTACTTACCGATACTTTTAGTGGGAATTTGGTAACGGTATCAAGTCCTGTTCAATAGTACGGACGCCTGCAACTAAACAACCTATCCAAAACTGACAAATTTCTTCAATGAATAATCAACTTTAAGACGTCTATATAGAGTTCAAAGTAAATAATAGAGTTAATAAAACGCTAAAATATATAAAAAACACTTATGAGTTCAAAGTATATTGAAGAAATTTGACAGGTTGTGGTATGTAGATGTATAGGCGTGTGTACATCAGTAATAATATTGAAAAAAAAACATAAGTACTATTTTTTACTTACCTTCGTTACTAGATGTTTAGTTGCAAGTTTGTGCTTAAATTAACTTTTTTGAAACTATTGATTATTATTTCTCTCTTTAGATTACCAATGAGTGAGAGAGATATACTTATGAAGAGCAATAAATGATTGAATTGAATTATTGAGATAACTGTAGCGAAGATATATGTCAGATGAAGTTTTGACGGATTTTTAAATCTTAGCGTACATCATACTATTTACAAACGATAAATTGTCGTGTTCATATAGATCGAGAGATCATAATATTTTAACGTAATTTTAATTTGTAATATTGTAATTATAATAGAGTCGCCCGTATAAGATTTTATATACCCACTAAGGTTGGTTGTTTAAACAGAATGCGGTGCATTGCGTGTAAGTGTCAGACGATAATCAACTCTATACGTATTATGATTAATACTAGAATTAGTGGACGCGGACAATCAACTTTTGATCTTATTTGATACAGTTTAGAGTTGTTTATCGTTTGGCAATATTCAACGCCGACTCTTAGTTTATTTGTCATAATGTTGAGTGTTAACACTTTATAGGTAATAAGTTAGTGTAAAGGTTTTTTGTGTCGAACGAATGGGCTAGTGTTTTATGCGTAGGGTACGATTGGCAACCGAGTAGTTAATTTTTAATAAAAAAACAATTAGCAACCGTTTATTGTTTTTTTATTAAAAATTACTATTAGGAACTCCTAACAACGGTTTCTGTTGCATTTTGCCGGTTGTACTCTAGTGTGGTGCGAGGTTGTCGATGTTTCGAATTTATCGATGTCGATAGAAAGTATCGATACTTTGTGTTTAGGTTTTTTGCTGTTGTCGTTTCGTACTATTGATGTTCAACATTGTAATGGTTGAAACTTAAAAAACCAATGTTATTGTGAAGCAGAAAGTATCGATACTTTTTTTTTGTACACAATTTGATTTATTAATATCCAAGGTAAGGTATCCACTTTCGCTATTGAAACACGTCCACTTCGTATATACAAGCTTGTTTTAATATTTGTACATTATATTTTTTAGTATAGTCTTGCTTGGAATGTATCTGACTTAGGTGTGTAAATCTTGTAAAGAAAAAAAGATTGATGAAAAGAAAGAGACGTCGCTATGCCGGCAAAAGTAAAAAAAAAAAGAGTTAGCGAATCCGGCAAAAAATATTTTTTTGAAGTCAGTGCATATTTTTATGGCGGTTGCTAGAGTATTGGAACATACAGCATTTGTAACACATGAAAAAAGAGACTTGTGCCCATAAAATTTGTTTTTGTATGAAAAAAATATGATGTTAAAAAAAGATTGCAACCGCCAAAATAAAAAAAAAAAAAAGTTTCCCTGTTTCACAACGACAAGGCTTCTTTTCGGCCTCGGGGTTGATTTTTTTTTCAGCGCAATTGAATTTTTAAATGGCGGTAACTTTTGTCTCTTTCTCTCATTCTTGAGAGAAATTGGTAACTCTAATTACTGCCTTTTAGAGTTCAATTGAAAACAGCTTATGCGAAAGGAAGAAATGCAAGATATTTTGCTGAAGACATTATGATCTTTATGTGTGATAGCCTGATGAGTTACTTTCGTTTGAACAGTCAGCTTCAATTGTAACGTACTAGATGGTCAAACGATCTTTACGTGGCACTAATTGGCATTTTAATTAGTTAATTTAATTTTGTTATTGTGGTTTTTGTTAAGAGGAAAGGCTCGTGCCCCAGCAGTGGGACATAAAATGAGATGGTGTTGATAATGATGATAATGAACTTTCAACTACAATAGCCACTTAAATCAGAATAATTAGTAACTAAGTAAAGTAAAGTAAGTTTTGAGGTTTTAAAATCTATTTTACATTAATAAAGTAAAAAAAAAATATTATGTAAAAAGTTAAAATAAAATGCTCAAAACACGAGCAGTAAGATTGTTTTTTTTTTTAAATATTTGCATAAATAAATTATACTTCTAATGCATAAATATGCACTGGATTAATTAACATTAAAAAGAAACAGAAAAAAAATATAGAGTTACAGCTTATGGCCACGTATACAACTTTCAATTTAAAGCTGACAAATGGTTTGAACGAGATTTACTTTACTGGCTATCGCTACATAATAAAGTTCATTTAAAAATGTAAATACCTACCACGCGATCTTCGACAGAAGACTTCAAGAGCACGAAGAGGAAGAAAGAAGATAATAAATATATTTGTGTTTTCTTTATTTATTTGCTCCATGAGTAGTTTAACACGTTGACTGCCGCAAAACCAGACACAATAGAAAATTTATTGTTTGTCGGTCACCGGTGACCACCACGGCGATTAAAGACAACCGATTTTGAAGATTAAGCAACTTTTGCAATGCCGGTAACTCAGATGGGTAACCAAATTGAAATATCACTGGTTTACCGTGTTAAAGGCAATATCAGTCTAGCGAAGTATCGCAGGGGCACCAGTCGAGACAGTAATCCAGATTTCGACTCCAGTTTTAATAGCCAAAAATTACAGAATTTCATTAAAATTTTACTGGATGACTGCTAAGAAGTAGATGGTCTGTATTTATAATGTTGCCAAAGTAAAAAAATCAGTAGCCGACTCGTATTTTTAAAATGTACGCCAATCATTCAATTCAGAGTAAAAACTTGCAACGGATTCCAGAATTTCCAAGTATATAAATTTTATTTTTTATAGTCCATTTCAACTAGGATGATCCCGGTGACAGATGTCATCAATAACGAAGACGTGACTTTGTAAAATCGTATGAACTTATTTGACTACATCAAAATAACATATTTTTATATAATCCATCACTAAATATACTACAATTACTTTTTATAATTCTATTTTTTACTTTAGATTAGGTTTGTCTCAATAAACTCTCGCATAACACACATTAATCACAACTTTAAAACAATATAATAAAAAAACGTACCCCTTCACAAGGTCATTTCATTACAAAGAAATACTAGTGTTGGGATAGTAATCCAATTGAAGTTCAATTGACATTCAATAACTAATCAATTAAATTTAACTTTATATTTTTCATTCTAGCTGTATTAATTAATTTGTTAGTCTATTTTTATGTGAACATGTAGATTAGTTTACATTTTTTCATTTTATTGCAGCGTCATTACGAAAAATATTAAAATGAAACATCTTAAACTTATAAAACAAAAACAGTATATATATATACAGCCAACACGTCACTGGTAAAAATTGGGCGAAAGTAGTCGATAAGACAAAAAATACTATATTAGAGGACTGGGAGAGGTACGTCAGAATAGATCGGTGGAAAGACCAACTTATAATAAATATCGGCGATAGCGACTCTTCAAGCGATTCTGACAGTGATTTTTCAGATACTTACTGAATAAAAAATTTACTCTTTTCAAATTCTGTTTCATTTTACCGAATAACACTGTGTAAAACATACATTTAATGCATTTATGAACAATAAACTTTCAATATAATACATAAACACAAATCATATTTAAAGTATTGTTAGTAAAGTAAAATCGATTTCATTTCCATATATAGTATTATCGATTACCAGAAACAATCGAAATTATTTTATTGTAGGACATCTCTACAATTGTCGAAATCGAACTGTCACAGGGATCATCCCAGTTGAAATGGACTATAGTAAACTTTATGTAGGTGTTGTCGATCATTGCCGTCGCTATCGCTTGTCGATTATAGCCGACAGTGGCGGTCAAACGGTTAAATAGTTTTTTTTATATTTTATTTAGAATTTAAATCTCAGTATGGAAAATTTTGAATCGCATATAAAATTTGAAAGGTTTTTTTTTAATGTTTTTTAATTGGGTTTAAATCAGAACAATTTAAGGTGCATTGATAGTAAAACGGCTTTTAAGGCGTTCTCGCCTTTTGTAATTTGAATTGAAAGTTGTTATGAACGTCTCCCCTTTCATTTTCCAACAATTTCGTTTTACAAAGTGGCAAGGCAGCATTGAATTTAATATTCTGTCAGGGCTTTGAAGTCGGACGGAAATAGATCACACACAGCTTTGAAAAGCGACCACCGACTGATTTTCGCATACATAATTATAACGAAAACTCTGTAATTGACAAGATTACAGAGAAATCTCTTTCGTGGTTGGGAAAAATTGCACACCGCGAAAAGTTAGAGGGTGATTGATTTAAACTTTTGCTTCTAAATGTTTTTTTATATCCCTCGACAGTGCCTCTAAAGCAGTTTGGGATACTTAATATCAACAAGCAAAATATCAACAATTAAAATGTCAACACCGTTTATCTGTTAATACATTTTTTAAACATTTAATGGCGCCTTTTTTATCGATACAGAATCAAACATACGTACACACATATCAAAGTTTCGTCGTTCATTAACAATTTAATTAATTCAAGTAATAATTAAATGCTTATGTGCGCGACTGCACATGTTGTTTTTGTATAGACAAAAAAAGTTGCTATAACTTTTGAACCATGGCCCCACTAATTCAGAGATTATCCACTAATTCCCACTAATTATCCACTAATTATTGGTGTAATCAGATCTCCGCTACGACCCGTGGTTTCAGAGATACAAGGTGGCCGTGCCAAAATGAGCCTCATTTTGGCTCGACCACCTTGTATTCCTTATAACTTTTGAATCATGGCCCCACTAATTCTGAGATTTATCCACTAATTATCTGTAAACTCAGATTTCGGGTTGGTGATGGTGGCCGTGCCAAAATGAGCCACACGTCTATTTATTTAAGTACCCTGAGTGTCACTAATTATATGACGCTGACTGTACCTCCGACAAAGTGGCTCTAACTGCCGTACTCAGAGACGTCAATTAAGTTTTAATGACAATTAAGTCTCTTGCTGTCACTTTCTTATGTATAGTGCTAAATAGAGAAGGAAAGACATTTAATTGTCATTAAACTTAATTGACGTCTCTTGAGTACGGCAGTAAGTAGCACAAAATAAGGAGACTAGAAGGTTGCTTCATACAAACGCGCTCGAGCAACGGACACGAGACCTCGTAACAGCTGCGCTCTGAATGTTCCGAGATGTTCCAAGATTCCGTGTTCATGAGAGGAAAGCAAGTATTGGATATTAACTTATTTCGTTCAACGTTTATTTAACGACTACTTGTTATGATTTTTTACTGTTGACTAGCTGACTGAGGATGACAAATAATGACCTTTTGGAATAAGCCACTAAGTTGGGTAACAAAAAGAAATCTCCTCACCACCGTACTTTTTCAAAAGGAAATCATTTGCGATACACCCTGTGTAAGCGTGTTGCCGTTATAAAGGCGAGTGCACTCAACGCAACACTCATTATTATCAAAAGGTGGTAAAATGAAATACTCCGCTCGTTCTGATATTGACACCAAGAGGGATGGGTTTGAAGTTAAAGGTAAGCTATATAAAAGTACTAGACAACATCACGTATATTGTTCTGATCCAAAGTAAGTAGCTAAAGCACTCGTATAATGGAAATCAGAATCGATGACGGTACCACAACCACCCAGATCCGAAACAATATCGAAAAGTTAGTTTTCGACATTGACCCGACCGGGATCGAATCCGGGACCACAGAGTTAGCGCCGCCCAAAGTCCGGCGTGCAAGCCACACGGCTACGGAGGTCGTCGTCAAGTTGTGTAAGTGTAAGGCTTGTTTCACACGTACCACAACCACAGCACACCGTCGCGACAGAAGGTGGTCAAGCTGTGGTTACGTGTGAATAGTGTCGCTGCGGTCTCTTGCGGTTGCGTTGTGTTACCTACAAAATTTTTGCGATATGGCCGGCCGCTAGTTCGCGGTGTCGCTGGTGGTTGCGTTGTGGTTGCAACGTGGCTGCGATGTAGTCGGTATTAAATATCAAACACGGTCAATAATGACGGCAAAATGTGGTCCGTGTGAATTCAACTATTAATTATCATACGAATTAGCCGCCCGCCCATGTGTCGCGGAGAATCTAGTAGGGCACGGGGACACGCTCTAGTGCGTGATGCCGTTCCCTCTAGAAAACCTCTGACGGTGCTTCGTTTCACACGGCTTGAGGAACCCTTTAAGTTTCCCGCGGCGCCGTCATGCACTATTAGTTCGTCAATCGCTCGCTCGTGGCGCTATCGTAGCGTTCTACATTCCGTAATACGAAATATGTGTTTTGGTAGCCATAAATTGCAAATTGTTGTGATTATGACTATCACTTAAAGATCGGCAATAAAACGGCAGGCTTATTCATCCAATAACGTTTACGAAAACGAAAATTAGTGTGGCATTGAAGCAGCGCCTCTTGGCGACGTACGAGAAGGGTAAAATTATTGCCAATACCAATTTTCGTTTTCTTAACGTGATCGAATGGTGAATGAAACTCGCACTTGCCACTTTGTTTACAGAAACATCGGATACCGAAAAACAAAACAAATAATTTCTTTTTTTTTTGAGAGAGATTGCTGATTGCCGCTGCGGCATTTTCAGCTTCACCGGGCTTTTTTGGGGGCGGCGAGGAACATAAAGGGTCCCTCAAGCCGTGTGAAACGAATCACCTTCGGAGGTTATCTAGAGGGAACGGCATCGCGCACTAGTGCGCGTCCCCGTGCCCTACTAGATTCTCCGAAGGGTTCGGATCGGATCGGGGAGTGGAGCAACCCGAGGGCGCCTCTAAAGGCACGGACCTCGGCTCGGGTTGACCGGGCCGTGGAGGAGGAGAGAAGCGCCCAGGTACATGTCTGTACCTGGTGTAGAGCGATCGTGAACCGGTTCTTCGTACCCTTGTTCTACGAGTACGGTGTCTTGGGCCTAAACTGGTGTGCATGTTTAGTGTATTCTGTAAATGTGTGCTGTCATTTAGAGGATCGGGCGGGAAAACAAACAATGTCTTCTAACCTTGTATACCTACCATTTAATTTTGTAGGACATAGCTTCAAACCGTTCCATAAGACCTTCAGTAACATCACGCTCGGTCTAACACTTGGGTTCATGTACCCGAACCCAGCAACAGACAGATTCAGGATTTTGTGCATTGGTAAATTTTGATTGTTTATTTTTCTCAGAAAATTAGATTTACTAGAAGAATTTAACATGTCTTCTGGGGTCTCGGTAGCTCAGCCGTCCGAGTATTGGACCGGTAATCCAGGGCTCGATTCCCACACGCGAGCTTCTTGAGACTTATTGATTTTTTCTAGTAAAAAAATAACAGTGTTTATAGCTAAAAACGTGTTTAAAATGTCTGTCTAAAAATGTTAGCTACATTGTTATGTGGTAAAGTGCCTACTTATTTTTTAAGTTTATTTGCGTAAAACGTTTTTTTTTACTACATTAAACATAACTTTATTCATTTTGTCTGCTTTTATTTACTTTTCTTTGGTTTTATTTTATTTGCATTTTTTTTTTGTTAATGTTTTGATTCTTTTATGTCCTATTCAATTAAATTTTATTTATGATATTTTTATTTTATTGGTAATTTTATTGTTAAATATTTTAATTTTATTAATTATTGTGGTTTACACACAATAATAATGGAGTCACAGCACACCAATGTTGCTGTGTCCTATTGTTTGTTTTATTGTACTTTCTGTTGTAACTCTGTTATATGTGGCTAATATTTAAGTAAACTAATTTAATAACTAGCTATTTTGTGGCCCAGTGGGCGCGCTGTTAGGCACTCAGCCGCTAAGCGTCATGATCCTCATCGACATCCACAAGTGCTGGCAAGAGCGAGACATCTTTAATATCATCAGGCATAGCACCATCATTGGACCATTCCTGGGAGCTTTCTTTAAGGTCGTATCAGTATTAAATATTATTATATTAAATATACAGTAAAAATTTTTTTAATACTATTTCATACAAATTCAATACAAACAATAATCTAAGGTTAAGTAGGATCATCCTAGTACCACTATACGTAAAATAGCATAAGGTACCTTACACAAATAAGGCCTGTAGTGCGGAAAAGACAATAATATATTTACATAAAAATACGGCTTATTTCCAACTCGACTGATTTTCAACTCGTCAGATTTGATTTGTCGATAGATTTTCAAGTTGTCGTAAAATGTACAGTTGATTACACATTTTCTTATTATTTTCTTTTTATTTATAAACTGAAGAACAGCAAGTAGGTACCACACAATCCTACGAAAAAACGAAGGAAAGCGGAAATAGAAAAAAAACATTAAAATAGACCGAATTATAGCAGATATATTGAAGAGCAACAGCAATGTAGATAAAATATTAGATACACTGTGTAATGCTTAGAATAGTTAGAATAATAATAATTAGATTATTAAGAATTTAAACAGGTTTTTATGACAGGTGACAGGTTCTTATCCGTTGTACGTTTATGACAATATATCATGACAGTATGTCGAGTTGCAAATCCGTCAAGTTGAAAATCTGTCGAGTTGGAAATGATAGAAAAATACTTCACACACTCATAGACGACAGCTCTACGACTCGGCAAACAGTGCGCGAAAGACCCGCTCGCGCTCACATCACAGTACAGCGACAGTAGTGGCCGGTCGTTTGTGAAGAACGGCGTTTTCATCGCTCGTCATTAATTTGTCGTAATTTCTATCGAATTTTAATACGTTAATCTTTGAAGTTTTGTTTCAAGTAATGTATACGGATCACGATATAACTCATCAAAAAGTTAACTATAAACTATAAATAATATTTCCTACACTCACACCAATTATCTAGCCCAAGAGAAGCTTCGTTATGAAACTCATTAAATGGTTACTAGACAACGGATAAACATACTTATAATAATTAAATACATACTTGTTATACATAGAAAACACCCAGACCCGAGATAATTTAGAAACACAATAATTTCTAAATTGACCCGACCGGGGATCGACCCGGGACCTCGGAGATGGCGACACCATGAAAACCGGTGTACAAACCACTCGACCAAGGAGGTCGTAAAGTAATAAAGTCATAAAGTCATAGTCATAGACATGTAACATGTATGACATAAATTGTAATTTTTAGAAAATGCGAATTAAATACTACCTATAACATTTATGAAGTACAATGTAGGTACTAAATAAAGCCCAATACCAAAACGGGCTACGTGGTCCGAAGAAAGCTTGAGAGCGGCTTACAAAGCTACTTATTACGTTCCAAGGCCTTATTTAGTTACCTTGTTTAATTAAGGCCTATCAAAATATATTTCATTTTTCAATATTTAATAATATTTTTGAGAAGACATGTTAATTTGCTAATTTTTGTTTGTATGGATATATTTTTCTTTATATTATTCTTTATTTCTTCAAGTCTGACTAGCAATTTAAGCAAAAAATTTATATTAAGAAAGTTGTTCAAGGATCTCATGGAAACACTTTTATAATTAATACTCTAATAAAAATATTCCTATAATTTCAGTATATAGTCTTTGTAAAGTCACTATGTTTTAAACAGGCCTAAGTTTAAGGTTTCAGAATTACCTCTTTTTTAATGGTTTTTGATAGAAGATTATAATTTGTTTTCTTATTTACCTAAAACTTATAAACCAAAGAATAATGCCTTGCTTTTATTTATCACCTTCTTCGAATAATTTATCAAGATATGAGTTGTCTGATCAAACGACAATGTTAGTCGGTTAAGTGTGCGTCGCCACCGATAGATGGCGCTGTACCACTATGTTGTGAATCGCGCTATCGTGTTGTTTACACAATTACTTATAGGCTATGCAAACATTTAATAAATATCTTCGATCTGGAGTCAAATAATTGTTTCATTAATATTTTACTCCTGGTTTTTGGGATTTCGTACCGATTTGTACACGAGTGTTTGAAATTAGGTAGGCCTTATTTGTATCACTTACCTTATAACTAACAAAAAACAAACTAACAACCCGCTTTTGACAATAGTGGTGATTAAACAATAATTGATACCCATCAACTGTAGCGATGACTTGATTTCCACGACAAAAACCTTTGCCCAGCAGTGGGACAATTTAATTATAACCCGTTGTTTTACAGATGTGTGGTTAAAGATACTTTATTCCTCATCAGAATACAATTCACTTACTGAGAAACAATAAAATACAAAACAGGGTACAATGAGACATAAGCTACACAATTTAAAAATAAAAGTCGGTATTAGTAAATTTTACCCAATAGCAGCCGCACCGGCGGCTATTCACAAGGCGATACAACAACGCGCTTAAAACATGGATGTATAAGGAGTGACCGAAATTAGATGTGGCATTTTTATTGACTTAAGTACTTTTATATTTTTTAATATAAAAGATGATCCTCCTAGATGATGTTCCTATCTCCTATCTCCTATCCTATCAGATGTTCCTATCTTATCTTATCTTAGTGGGGCTGCTGAGGTTTCCTTTACCATTAGCACTACCAGTACCAATCCGATCTGAACCCCTCAGAGAATCGCACGCCACGCATCGACACGCACTATAGTGCTTGATGCCATCCCTTCTTAAAAACCTCTAACGGTGTTTCGTTTCACACGGCTTGAGGAACCCTTTTAAGTTTCTCGACGCCCGGTGACGCTTAAAATGCGACAAAAATGGTATCTTTGTGCAACGCCATCCTTTCACTCTTCTTCCTAAAGATAGATAGATGCTGTAAGTTTGGCAACGTCACAGAATAACTAAGCAACACCTTTGAAGAGCCTATAAAATCTTCTGGCTGCGGATACCTATGGGTTGGTTAATCCCAAAAATCCTTTCTTTTGCAAAATTCCTTAATTAAAAATAAATTATATTGGTTCAATGCTAACAATTTCTGTAGCCTGAAACAGTTTTTTGGTAGGTAAGTAAGGCAACCAAAGAGACATTGTTTCACTTTTAATTAATTAATTAATTACTATATTCAATTTAAGTTTAATCTTTCATTGGCAATGTCTAATTTTTCATTGGCATAAAAGAAATAACTTCGCCAACATTTGTCCTAACATTTGTATACTTCAAACAACTATGTATCTTAACAGGCCGCCGGGCTCAGACACAATAGAAATTCAATTGTTTGTCTGTCAAATGGCGCTTAAGGTGTTAAATACGATATTTACAGTGTTTTAATTAAAATAACAAATTACACAAAATTAAAATTAAAATGAATAAAAACAATAATGCAATTCGGATAAAATTACGAAAATGTCAACAGTTTTATTGCAAAAATTTAAAAAAATAAACAGATTAAATACAAAAATAATTGAAATGTCTAATAATGCTAAATTAAATCAAAATCATCAAATCAAATGAGATCTAGCTAAGTACCTATGTATAATATATCATCCACGTAAACCATGTTTTATGCAAATAAATATTCTTAATCATTGTTTCCAGATGTTCCTAATGTACTACAAGCGGAAACAAGCCAAATCAATTATAGACAATATGAACACAGACTTTGAAAACTACAACCATTTACCGTTAGAAGTACAAGATATTGCAGCTGATTACGTTCGAAACAGCTGCTACTACGTGGAACAAGTGTGGACATTCGTGATAGTTGTATGTATATCGGCTTTCCCTGTAATGGGGGCTGTTTTCACCCTTTACAGCCACACATTTAACGCCGTACCAAAGAAGTACATGGTGCACGACTTAAATAGACCGTTCGCTGATCCGATAGAGCGATTCGAATCTCCGTATTTTGAAATTATATTCATATACATGGTACTTGCGGCGTTGCTTTGCATTTTCAACTATGTGTCGTATGATGGATTTTATGGGTTGGCTACGAATCATGTGTGCTTGAAGATGAGGCTTTATTGTAAGAAAATGGAGATGGTGTTCAGAGCGAAAGATAATGCGGCGATATACGACGGTGTGCTCGCTGTTATCGAAGAGCAGAAGCAGACATTTCGGTAAATATGTTATTGTTTGTTTTAACCGCCTCTGTGGTCACTAGACCACAGAGTCAGAGGTCCCGGGTTCGATTCCCAGCGAGGGGTACATGTTTGTGTACTCGGTTTGGTTGGTGGTAGGGCTTGTTTGTCCGCCTGGCTACCTACCATCATCTTATCTATATATGGTCGCCATAACATCAATGTTTGTAGCATTGTTGTTTTCCAGCAGCTAGATATAAGATAGCCAGTGCCTCACTAGTTGAGGATTCCGGGTGAAGGGCGGTTCCATTATTGGCCTTATCACCACTTAACATCAGGTGAGATCAAGGCACTGTGCTTATCCGTAAAATATAAAAAAACGAGAATTTGTATGGCAATATTTTAACTTTTCTTGTATGTCGCTAGGAGGCGCTAGTGAGAGTGAGTTTTGTATTCTACGAAAACGAAAATTAGTATGGCATTGAAGCAGCGTCTCCTGGCGGCATACGAGAGGAGTGAAAATTTTGCCATGCAAATTCTCGTTTCCGTTAACGTGATCGAATGGCGAATGAAACTCGCACGACGCACCCGGATGCTAAGTGGTAAATAACGGATTTCTAGACTAAGGAAAACTGAAGTAACAATGTCACTAGTTGTTATGGCAGCTGGCTTAAATAAGATGGCAGTTCTAGCCAGGCGGACTTAAAACAAGCTCGCTACCACCAACAAACCGAATCTATAAATGTATACATCCTATGAAAATCGAATCTGGGTCTGTAACCATTGTCTGTCAACAGATTATTGACAAAATTGTAGTTACTACGAGTATTTTCTTTATTTGAAGAAGTGTTTGATGGCGTGGGTGGGTCTATGTTTGCTTTAGGTTAAGCAACTTTCGCAGGGGCTGGTCATCGGATGGGGAACCGTAAAAAAGAGTTATTAAATCGTCTTGAGGTCCTCCGAGCTTCAGAAGGTCCTCCGCACTGGGCCCGCGTGGTGGTTTAAGCCCGTTCTCCTTATCCATCCATAGGGAAGGCTCGTGCCCCAGCAGTGGGACATAAAATGAGCTGGCGGGATGATGATGATTGATTGTTTAAATTCTACTAGTGGTAATTTACTTTTAATTAAATAATCGTCAGTATTTTATATATTGCTTTGCAGATTTCTCTCGCTGATACAGGACACGTTCAACATATGGCTGGGAACAATTTGCATCAGTACCATGATAGAGATTGGGTCTCTCTTGTTCCATATATCAGCGGTAAGTTATGATGATTTATTTAATTCTTATTTATTATTATGTCAAGGTCGTCTGGGTGCGTCGTGCGAGTTTCATCCGCCATTCGATCACGTTAACGGAAACGAGAATTAGTACGGCAATATTTTAACTCTTCTCGTATGTCGCCAGGAGGCGCTGCTTCAATGCCATACTAATTTTCGTTTTCGTAAACGTGATTGAATGAATACGAATAGTAAACAAAACACGCTCTAGGCACCCTGGCACCTCTCTGTATCATATTCGGTACGTGGTCGTATCTATAATACCTTTAAACGAGCAATTATTCTTGTACATATGTATATATTTGACGACCTCCGTAGCCGAGTGGCTTGCACGCCGGACTTTGGGCGGCGCTAACTCTGAGGTCCCGGGTTCGATTCCCGGTCGGGTCAATGTCGAAAACGAACTTTTCGATATTGTGTCGGGTCAGGGTGGTTGTGGTACCGTCGTTGTTTCTGATTTCCATGAAACGAGTGCTTTAGCTACTTACCTTGGGACCAGAACAATGTATGTGATGTTGTCTCATATATTATTATCATTATATTATATATATTATTATATAATCTGAATCTCGGAAAGGGCTTCAATGATTTTCATGAAATGTAGTATGCACGGCTTTCGGGGGCGATAAATCGATCTAGCTAGGTTTCATTTTTAGAAAACGTCATTTTATCAATGTTTTTAGGCAATGAAACTGCTACAATATCATTAGATACAATACAATACAATACAATACGAAGGTAAATTTCGCCACCATCTACATAGTTATAATCAAAGAACAGTTAGGTTATAATAGCTCAGGTGGGACAATCGGGCGGTCCCGAAACCAGAGATAATTTCCAAAAAACACGATAAAAAAAAAACCAGGTCATCCAGGTTTAAAGTAGGTTAGTAGCACCAATGCCCGACAGGACCCTGTGATCGACATTTTTTCATTAATCATTAAAAGTAGGGGTCAGTAACAGCGATTTTAGTCTTTAGTAACAATTGAATACCTACCGAACTATCTTATCTAGCATCCCATAGCATCCATCTAGCATACAATATTTCCTTCTAGTATGATGATGATGAATGATAATGAGAAGTGAGAAATGATATACCATCCAACCCCTCGAGTATCTCAGTAAAGATGTGGGGCATTACTAATTCCTCGGCGGACTTCTTGAGAGAATTTGAAAAGTGAAGTTGCACTGTTTTGTTTCATTTACCAACACTCGTGCGCACTTACGAACACTTAACGGTTAATAATCCACCATTATTTCACATTAATATTCGACATAAAACAAATTTTACAAATTAAAACAAAACCGCAGACATGACTCTTCACTTTCCCGCCAAGAAGTCCAAACATTAATGTTTTCTTTCTTTTAGTTGATGGCTTCGTGCGATTAGTACATTTAGCCAGTATCAAAGTAATTTTTCTTACAAGTAATACATAAATATACAATATGCTAATGATTAATGATAATAGAAATGAGAAGTGAGAAATGATATACCCCCAAACCCTCGAGTATCTCAGTAAAGATGTGGGGCTTTACTAAGCCCTCACGCAGACTTCTTGAGAGAATTTGAAAATTGACGTTGCACTGTCTTGTTTCATTTGCCAATACTCATGCACACTCACGAACACTTAACGGTTAATAATCCACCATTATTTCACATTAATATTCGACATAACACAAATTTTAGAAAATAAAACAAAACCGCATACATGACTCTTCACTTTCCCGCCAAGAAGTTCAAACATTAATGTTAATAGGCGACTTTGGTGCCACGAAGCCACGATGACGTTTGTGGCGATGACAGTTAATATGTTTTTTCAGATATTGTTATTCGAAATTTAAATGTGTAGGTATGAGCAAACGGGTCTAACATGTAGTTTCGAATACCGTCCGTCGTTGCGACGCACGCTGTTGCGAAAAACATTTCAAGTGGTGCGCCCTTGCGAAAAGCCATTGTATCGAAAATCACTAAATCGATTGAAGGACTCGCGAACACGCTGTCACGAAATCCCTTTTTTAAGTGGTACGCTAGATCGATAGTTACGGTATCGAAACCCATTGTTGAGGACCATTTTCGAGATGTATTTTTGTTCTATGGATCCTTTATCTATTCTAGTACATAATAAAATTGATAACCCTAGATCTCAAGTCAAAATTTTGTTACTAACAAAATATATGAATTTTAGTGATTCGAAATGCATAAATAATACTTAATTATTATTAATAAAAGAGTTTTCCATAGACATAGCATTTTATCGTGTTTATTTATTTGCAGGGCTATGGCTTTGACTTCCGTTACACATTGTTTAGTTTCACAGCGGTCATACATATCTTCTTGCCTTGCTTGTACGCGGCGAAACTGAAAAGCGTTGTGAGTTACAAGAATATTATGCCAATTAGCACATCATTGAAATGAAACAACTTTTACGGATCGTTACTACACTTATGTATCTATGTATAGTGCTAAATAGAGAAGGAAAGACATTAACTGCCGTACTCAGAGACGTCAATTAGTTTTAATGACAATAAAATGTCTTCCCTTCTTTATTTAGCACTATACATAAGAAAGTGACAGTAAGAGACTTAATTGTCATTAAAACTTAATTGACGTCTCTGAGTACGTCAGTATGCCTAGTAATCGACACGTAACCTACATCTTTATATATATAAATGTTCTGTGCGTGTGTGTATGTATGTCACTGAACTCCTTATACACGGCTGAACCAATTTGGATGAAATTGTCTGTGTGTGTTCAAGTGGATGTTCAGTTGGTGGTTGGTGGATGTGGAGTCTCATTTCATTAAAACTTAATTGACGTCCTCTGAGTACGGCAGTTAGTGTTGAACACTGGTGTCACTTCGATATAGGTTTATTTAAATATTTATAAAATTTATAAAAACAGTGAAAAAATTAAACACCCACCCGACCCAGCCAGGAATCGAACCTGGGTCTTCCGCAATCCGGGCGGCTGCACTGACCGCTATGCTACCGTATAGGTACATTTTTTGAATTAATTTTGCTGTTCGCTCCAGACTTTTTTGTGGGAGGCGAGAAACTTAAAGGGTTCCTCAATACGTGTCATCGAAACATCCTCAAAGGGTTTCTAGAGGGGACGGCATCACGGAAGGCGTGTTCCTGTCCCCTAAAGATTTTCCGAGGCGTTTGGATAAGATTGAGTAGGTAACCCTTTAATCAACCTTTTGCCCGCCACGGTCGGCTATAATCGACAAGTGATACTTGTCCTTGTGATGGGCCTTGTAAGTAAGTTACAATATAAATTTTGTAATGTGAGCGTCGTCCACATATTGACTTTGTTTTTTCTTAACTGTAGTGGTACTGTATGACATTGTGGAAATTTTAACTTTTACCTGATGTGAAATTTGTTAGCTGAGATTTTTTATTTTGTTTTTTTTTACATGTTGTGGTAGTCTTTTATATTTTGTGTAGGTACTTATTGATAGGGCATTTTCCAATATATTAACGCTATAGGGGGGAAAAGACACGCCCTCGCTGAGTTTGTTGCCGGTTCTTCTCAGTAAGTACAAGGTAGGTAGACCTGCCCTGTGTAGGGTAGACTTACGAACCGATGGCGTAGTGACATTTACAAGAGCTAATCGTAGTTTAAATAAAAATGAATAAATGATTTTGAATTGTATTGTATGCTCGGCGTAAAGGACACGGCGACGCTTTTATGCTGTGGCGGTCAAAAGGTACTTATATCTATTTCCGATTCGATCCGAACCCCTCAGAGAATCTAGTAGGGCACGGGGACACGCACTAGTGCGTGATGCCGTTCCCTCTAGAAAACCTCCGAACGTGATTCGTTTCACACGGTTTGGGGAACCCTTTCAGTTTCGCGCCGCCCCCAAAAAAGCCCAGTGAAGCTGAGAATGCCGTCTGAGGCAATCAGCGAAATCTCTCAAAAAAAAAAGTATTTCTATTTGCAGTCCATGGAGACTGCAACTCTGTTCTACTGTTGCGGCTGGGAGAACATTCTCGAGCCTCGCATCAGACGGATAATTCCGTTCCTGCTGGCCCGCGCGCAGATTCCTAGCAGAATCACCGCATTCTATATTTTGGATTTCGACATGGAACTCTTTATGAAGGTGAGTTGTTTGTTTGAATTATGTAGCTGTATTTTTGCCGTCACGAGTGGGGTTGAGTTCCGTTTGTGGCATTTTTTCCAGCATTTTAAGTAAAAAGTCAGTTGAAAATACAGTTTTTTTTAAACGTAATCATATTGTCTTACCACAGGCACAGTTCTATTTTAATGTAATAAATTATTTTGGTTTATTGAAAACTGGTTTCTACCGTACATAGCTACCTGCTGCCGAAAAAAAATTAAATACTTACTTACTAGATATAATAAAAACGTCATACCTTTGCAAAAATGATATGGAAGTATGAAAACTAAACGTAATATTGTTGTTTCGTCCGACAGTTAGAGATAAGATAGCCAGTAGTAGCTAGTAGCCATAGTTTTTGAGTCTATTCAAAAATACCAAAGCTTTCCTCTTTATAATATTAGTATGATATGGTTGAACTTTTATGTAAGAAATTTGACAGTTTTGGATAGGATGACGTGGTGTAGGCGTCTGTCTCTACATATTTAAGATTTTTAACGAAATAAAATTATTATAATTATTATAACGTGTTTCTTTTGTTTTACAGTTAATGAAGACTTCATATTCTATGTTTACACTTCTCAGGTCATAAAAACATAACGAAATAGCTGCTTTAAAAAGTAAGTGTAGTTTTAATAAATAATAAATAAAATGTTTTTGTTTTGTTTATATAATTTTAACGCAAATTTTGTTGCGATACAAAACATTGTGTTTTTCAACAATTTTTCAACATTGTGTTTTTGTAATAATAAATAAATCAATCTCTAAGTGAACTTTACCAGACATGCAGTGTAACTATCTATTAGAAAATTATATATTCTGCATGCAATGTTAAGGAAACACAAATTACTTACCTTACAAACCTGATACGGTACGGAGAAGAAGAATGTATGCTTGTTGGGGGTATATGAGCATATACCCCCAACTCAAACAAAATTTGCAAGCGTACAGCTCGCTTCTCGCTCTGCCAGTATTTATAATAAAATAAATAACGAACTTAACATCTATAATAAAACTTATAACGAATGTAAATCCTTATTGATAACTTGGCTAAAAAATATAAATTATGATGAGCTAGAGACCTTTATTTCCTAATACCTAATGTAATAATTACAAACGCTTATTTTTGAGTGCTTTTTAGCGGCACAGTGCCATCTATCCAACGGTCGTTGCAACCGATGGCCATGCAGATTCATCTTTGCAGAAGAAATACCACAAATTTGATAACACAACGCTATAGTAAATTTTACTTTTTATTTTTAAGCGCTAATTGCTGCACTGACGCTGAAATAAATATTTATAAAATACAGTGAAAATATTTAATGCCTACCCGACCCAGCCAGGAATCGAATCTGAGTCTTCCGCAATCCGGGCGGCTGCACTGACCATTATGCTACCGGGGAGGCTGACGTAAGCACTGAATTTTTTTTCACTCTTTTTAATTTTTGAGTGCTTTTTAGCGGCACAGTGCCATTATTATTATTCAGCCATTAAATTATTTCATTTGCGCGCGTGGTGGTTTTAGGGCCGTGGTATAAACATCCATAGGGGTACAAACATCCATAACATCCATCCATCCAAAAAAAAAAACCCGTTTTTTTTGCATAAGCAAAGATTACCAAATTATTACCAATAAAACAAAAAAATATTTTAATTTTTTTTTATTAAAATTAGCATTCTAAACTAATTATAATAATATATGCATTTATTACATTTTGCTATCCGACCCACTAAATTGTGTCAGTTGAGCACTAACCTATTGCTATCTTGAAAACCACAAAAACATTAACAGAAGATCATACGATTTGTACAAAAATAATTTTTACTTTTTTACTTAAGGCTGTGAACTACTTTTACTGAGTTACCGGCTTGTATGCGGCGAGGGCCTTGGTGGTAATGATACTTGTGAGTTTTACCACATTAGAATATCAACAGTTTGAAAGAAAGAGACTTACGAGAGAAATAACATACCAAGGTGTTGCTAAAACATATTTATATAAGGTGTAAATGAATTAAGTGTAGATATATTCAGATCAGGCCTTTAAACATTAAAAAGTAAGTTTACATTATAAATTGTCGAATATTATCAAAAATTCTACTGCGTGATTATTCGTGATTATTATTATTCTACTCTTTATTTATTTTCTTTCTTAGCCTAGGTTTGTTATAATATTAATATAAAAGTAAAATACAAAAGTACATACAAAACATAAAAATATTATAAAAAACCTAGCCTAGGGTGCCGCCGGCAACGGGGCAGGGCTCAAGTTGCCGGTGGTTAGGGCTGCAGAGACAGGAACCTTCGGACTATCCGCGCCGTGTCCAAGAGTACCGCCTTCTGTATCTGGCCCTTGATCCAACCATTAAGCGAGAGTCTCTTAAGGTGTTGGTCGAGACTCTTCGCTACCAGACCGTTCGCAGACACAACTATCGGCACAATGATTGTCGAGTCAACATCCCACATGACGGTTACCTCGTGAGCCAAGTCAAGGTACTTGCTAGCCTTGTCCTTCTCGGCCTTTATGAGGTTCTCGTCATGCGGGATGGTGACGTCAACAAGCACTGCCCGGCGTTGCGATCGATCTATCAGCACGATATCAGGCCTATTAGCTATAATAGTCCTGTCCGTGATGACAGCTCGATCCCAATAGAGCGTGGCACGGCCGTTTTCGAGAACCGGCGCAGGTGTGTACCTGTAGTACGGCACTTCGAAGTCCACAAGACCATATAGAAGAGCAAGTTGCTGGTGAATAATGCTAGCTACCAGGTTATGTCTGTGCAAATACTCGCCATTAGCAAGATGAGAACAACCGGAGATAATGTGCCTGAGTGATTCCCCGGGACGGCGGCATGCCCGACAAATGTCGACCGTACCGTCCTTCAGGATATATCTCCGGTAGTTATTCGTTTATTATTATTATTATTATCATCATTCTGCTCGTAAAAAAAAAGTACAAAATCATAACTTTTCAAGAGAGGCTCTCAATGTTTCAATGTAGTATATTTTTAACATTTATAATGTTAATCTATCTGATGAAAATGTGCTTTTTAGCTCTTATCTTAACATAGGACCTATCGATATCCACACTCAATACAATACCACCTTATATAATATATATAATGGGAGATATCAGATTTTCACTATACTATATTAATATAAGAAATAAAATTAGTTTTCGTGACTTAAAAAATCGCAATAGACCATTCGAGTACACCTAAAGACCCCACATTATATAAAAAAAATAAGTTACAAAAGAAAACACATCACCCATTCCACAGACACAGTCACAGGACACATGACACATGCATGACAACAAAAGAAATAATAATATCACACTTCTAACAAATAATTAACAGAAACAACGTACACACACACGGCGGCAGATCAACCTACTTAAACCTGTCAAATTTCTCCAATGAATATTGATCTTTATAACAAAACGATAAAGTTCAAAATTGATTGTAGAAATTTGACAGTTTTGGGTAGGTTGATCTGCCGCCGTGTGTACATGAAAAAAAAATATTTTAAAGTTTTCACGAACACTACAAGTTGGATTGAAACACTGTGTACGTACACATCCAAGTATGTGATAAACGTAGTTATCATATATGTGATAAAAGTTAAACGTAGTCATGTATTTAACCCAGTAAATATATTATATTGTAATTGTAAACGTATTAAATTAAATATTTTATGATTTAGTATCGATATACTTTCTTTTTTTTTGTGAATGCCTTTACTTCTATTAAAGATGTAGAGGTTTCTTCTCCACAGCTTAAAAATAGACGTAATAAATGGGTAATAGGTGAAAAAATGTTTGGACTATTCAAAAGTACTTTTCTTATGTTTATTTGTATAAAAAAATTTGACTTTAATAATCTATGCAAAATCATATTTATGCAGATTTTTGTTTTACTTTTCATTTGTTCATCTTTGACTTGTTTCAATTTGTTTTTTGGACCATAAAGGTGAGTCCACATTAAGTAACATGTCATATAACTTGTGTGTAACATCTTAGAAAACTATAAGGGTCTTACAAATAAACAAAGAATAAGGTCCGAATAGTTATAGACCCTTTCACTGTAATTTGAAATGACAGGAACAAAAGTACATAAGGTTGTTTTATTGACACTTTGCGTCGACTCTAATAAATCATGTTACATAATTATGCTATATATAACATGTTTTGTCATAGTCTGGACTCACCTTGAGATTAACGACCGAGAACAATGTATTAGCTGGACCTAGTTACTATTAAACCTAATTTTTAACTCAAGTCAATAATTTTTATTCGGGTGCATTCCGTTTCACGCAAGTAGTCAGTACAAAGTGTTTCAGAACAACAAAATTCAAAACAGTAAAAAAAACTTTTTTTAATGTTTGACAGAACTGATAAAGGAAATAGGAATGTCAACATTGTAATTATTATAACAAAACAACGAATGGACATAGTTTCTACTAAAACAGGTATCAGGATATTATTTAAAATAATATAATAACATACAGTAATTATAATAAAAACCCTGAGAATATGATAAGAATATTTTAAAAGAGAAGCTCGATGGCGCAGTGGTTAACGCGCCCGGTCCGCGGGTGCAGAGGTTAAGCAACTTTCGCAAAGGCCGGTCATCGGATGGGTGACCAAACATTTATTATCTCGAGCGCCTCCGTGCTTCGGAAGGCACGTAAAGCCGTTGGTCCCGGCTGCATTAGCAGTCGTTAATAACCACCAACCCGCACTGGGCCCGCGTGGTGGTTTATGGTCCGTTCTCCCTATCCATCCATAGGGAAGGCTCGTGCCCCAGCAGTTGGGACATAAAACGAGCTGATGATGAATAAATAAAAATTAGGGATTTAAAAAACCTAAAACAAACAATTTGCGTTTTTTGCGCTAAAAAAATTAGATTTTTTTGCAAAAAAAGTTATAATTTGGAATGTAGAAATAGAAGTTCAAATGCCATTTTTTAAAGGTTATTTAGGGTTATTTTTTCATATAACAATTAATATTTCTATCTGACTGTAAAATCATAGCCTTACATTTATCGTCAATTCAATTCAAGTTTTGCATTAATTATCTGTTTAAGACACATTATAAAGGTAAAATAATATACAGTACATACAGTATGTACATAGCATTTTTTTAAAATCCATAAACGAAAATTATATAATAAAATATACAATATTATGTACATATTACATATTTATTACAAATCGTGTAGTATCTAAATAATTTATTTGAAAATTTTTGTTCGAGTTATTTAATATACAGGGTGTTATATAAAACCATTTACCCAAGCGAACGGAACATCGTGAAAACATTAAAAGCCATATTAACGTTAATTTAATTATCCAAACAAAAACTGAAATATATTTTAAAACCTTATTTTAATTCAAGTCAGACATGTTTTGACTGGTTTTTCTGGTCCATAAGGTTGACGACCAAGAACAATGTATCAGCTCCAGCTGACCACCTAGGATTGTCACTTTGCAATTTTACTTAGTAACAAACAACCTCAATATCTCGGCTATATGGTGCTTTTCAGGCATGTTCAGGATTATACAGGTATTTCCAAACACCCTGTATATTACACATGAATTAATATCACACCTTTTAAATGTATCTATCTATGTGTCAACTATAGAAAGACAATTCTACAGTACTGGAGTCACACATAGCAATTCTATTTTGTAAATTCTAACTTTTTATAACATCACTAAAATCAACATTTATTTGACTGTTAAATGTAAGATTTAAGAATTATTATAATTCTAAATCTATCAGCGCAAATGCCAGCACTTAATAATTAGCGAATTTGAGCGATAACATATATAAGAATACATATTTCATTGACAATATAATTATTTTATGTATACCAACTACTTATGTATAAGCAACAATTAATATAAACTATATTTATATATATATATGTATATAATATATACTTTTGTCAACATCTTCACACAATATACAGTATGTAACAAGAGAAATTGGACCATAACATAGTGGTACTAAGGCATATAATTTGTATTCATCATACAATACCATAAATTGAAATTAAAAGATTATAAAACATACAAGTCCCATGTTTTATATGTCCAGAAATAAATATATAAATATATATATATATATGCAATACAATATATGAAAACAATTAATTAATATATGTGACATTCTTAGTATGGCAACGAACCGAGCAAATCATCAAATCATTGTTCCATTTCTAGAGTGGTTATCTTCCTGATAAATTCAGCACGTTGGGACGGCGTCAATTCCTGTAAGAGAGAGATAGCGTTATTAATTTATTTTTGTAATTGTTTTTAGAGAAATGGCATTAGTGTTCGACAGGAGTCAATGATCGACATTTTTTTCCTTGAATCATTAAAAATAGGGATTTATTTTAGATTCTACCAACAGTTGAACACAGGCCACCTGCTCCGTACCCCGCCAGATCCTCTAAATGCCACTACACATTATTGTGAGGGAGAAACGAGATCATTGATAATGAACCGCCTCGGTGGTCTAGTGGTTAAACCACCAGTCTTAGAGCCGGATGGCCCCGTTTCAATTTCCAGCTCTGCAATGCATGTTTATACTCGATTTGTTAGTTTTAAGTCCGCCTGGTTAGTTACCACCATAATATCTTATCTAAATATGTCGCCATAAAATCAATGTTTGCAGCATTGTTGTGTTCCGGCAGCTAGAGACAAGACAGCCAGTAAAGTAACAAATAATAAAAAAATAATAATAATGGCTTTCTAATAACATAAAACGCAATAAATTAACAATCATATGGTTTATTTTTGTATTTATTTGGTTAGTATATCCACTACAAAGAGGTCAGTGCTAAGGTCAATCAACTTTTACAAAGGCCGGTTATCGGATGGGTGACTAAAATGTACCATCTCTCGCTTCTCCGTGCTTCGGGAGGCACGTAAAGCCGTTGGTCCCACATCTATAGGGAAAGATAATAATAATAATAATAAAATTTATTTATTTTCTCTCCACAAAAATACAATAAACAATGTGCTTAACCTATAAGAACAGTTTAATATTTGTGGGAGACTGGAGTCTAAACTAGGCAGTGGCCTGCCGGTTTTATAGAGCTCCAGGCCTCCGACCCTTGTAATACATGGATTTTACTTATAGGTACATCATAGCATCTAAATGATACATTTGGAAGAGAACTATTTACTGCAAAAATAAACGAAATATAACAAATATAGGGAAAGATCCCACATTTATATTGCCCCTTCAGTGGGGATATATTTTTATATAACTTAATAAATTGACCTTATCTCACCTTCTCCCTTTCTCCATAGGAGTACGCGTGCTGCTCTCCGGAGTCACCCCTGTACTGTCTCGAACATTCCATCGCGCACAAAGAAATTTGGTGACTCGTTTCTTTGTCGCACTTCCAAAAGATGGAATAGTCTACCAGCACACGTATTCCCTCCTTCCTATGACATGGGGTCCTTCAAACGAGGCGTGAAGAGGCACCTTGTGGGCCGGCAGGGTGGGGGTGACTGATGCTGCGTTGTTTTCACGCTGCACCAGTTGTCCTTGCGTCTGGACTCCATTTCCACTTAACATCAGGTGGAGTGGAGTCATTTGTCGAGCTACGTATAAAAAAAACCAAAAAAAAAAATATATATCTTCATAAAATAACTTTTTAAGTGAGACTTACCAATACAAGGGAGTTGACTGTCTGCAGTATGGAGTCTTGCTTGATCGCTCTAAGATTCCTCTCGAGAACGGAATTCTCGTCATCAACTTGCGCCTCCAACCAGTTGCATACCGCCGCGTTGTCGTGTTCCCACTGGTGGGACTGTGGGCAAACGTAAGGTAAAAATTATTATTAAGATAAAAAATATAAATGCCGTATATTTTTATTCATTTATTAAGCAAAAAAAATAGGTACAATATAAAAAATACATAAAACTAGTAGCCCGCTCGCGACTTCATCCGCTTGAAAACACAAGTACCCCTATTGCAGCGCCACCTACCGGGTCTAATGAACACACACAAAAAATTTAATCCAAATCGGTCCAGCAGTTTAGATGGAGTTCAATTACAAACATACGCACAGAAGATTTATATATACACGAAGACTTTTTATCAGTGATCAGAACCTACTGATTCCAACTAAGTAAATGATGGCAATTGCAATAATAATAATAGTTACATGTTTTCTTTTTATAAATTTTATTTTGTATTTTTAATTAGGTCACCAAAATTAATTACAATGTATGGTATTCCTACATTTTTATGAAGTGAAAAATTTAAGTGTTTTTGTTTACGTTGTCTGCTATTTGACAGTTTACTACTAATAACATGAAAAACTTTAAATCTTCAATGAGGTTTGTTATCATCTTTGTACCTGTAGTTGAGAAGAGGTTTTATTTGAAACAAGGATTCCTCCTTGTTTCAAATAATAAATAGGATGACCATGATTTTAATATTCATGGATGTACGGAGCAAAGTACAATGTGTTTAACTAGGTTTGATTAGTTCGTATAAGCACTTTCACATCAGCGCTCCCTGACCTACAAATCAAAATATCCCAAAATCTTGAAAACCGTGATATTTTTACTAAGATCAAAATTTGAGATTAGAGGTTCCATGGTGAAGCCTATCGATGGTTATAGGGTTATCTATTGTTTTTGGGACACCCTGTATAAAAATAAAGATAAAAATGTGTCAGCTAAATAAAACAAGCATAGACAGCATCATCTAAAACAGGCAATAAGAAATGTCGGTAAAGAAAAAAAAATCATTTACAATAAAAATTTGAAAAAGTTGAATTTATGTGGAGAGAAATTAAGAAACAACTATTCATAAACGAACTCCGACCCGATCCGAACCCTTCGGAGAATCTAGTAAGGCACGGGGAGACGCACCAGTGCGTGATGCCGTTCCCCCTAGGAAACCTCCGAAGGCGATTCGTTCGTTTAGAAAGTAGTAGAAATAATACTTTATACACACGCCTGCACGTCAACCTATCAGTTCCAAGGTGGAAGTCGAAGAGGAACTAGCGTGTCTGCGGTTGCTCCAGAAAATAAAGAAAAGAAGGAAAAGGCAGTATTAGGTGCATCCAATACTAATTTTAGAATGTTTGAAAGTAAATTTTATCAAAACAATCCGAACACTGAAGAATCCATATTGCAGGTCTTTTCTCCACTTCATCAATAAACAACTCGGTGTCGAAGCGATCCATAGCGAGCCCACGCGTGCGGGCTGTTGTGACGTGTCAATCGCCCGGTGCCCGCAACGCTACTGAACGCTGAGGAAGATCTCCATAGTAATAGAACCGCGCGGGCGTCGCACGATTCTATTATTCCTTGGCTGCGCTTAACGCTCTCCTGGACAGTAGCCCTGATTCTAATTTGTTTGCGGACGGATGGAAGGGAATCTTGCTTGAGTGCTTGTGGTTTTGCGAGAAGATGTATATATGTTAATGTACCTAGTTCATAATAAACCCTTCATTGGATTAAATTGTAATATATTTAATTATTGTAATTGGTTATGTAACCGTTTTAATTAAATTAATTTAAATAAATTATCTAGCGGTTGAGTGGCGGTAACCGCGCGATTATGTCTGAATTATTATATAAATACCTACGTAAATAAGATCCGCGCGGTTACCGCGTGGTTCCCGCCATGTCTGAACTAGCTCTTAGTGTTTCAGATAATTCTGACATGAAAACTATTCATTTCATTGAAGAAAATCATTTCGAATAAGCTCATTTCATACATTAGCTATCTTTCGGCATTGTGTACAAGGTGTTGGCATTTTCTCCATACAAAATTAAACATCTCCTTTTATTTCTTTACTTTATGTATACCAAAAGTCAAAATGAAAATTTACGAGTATGTTTTGAACGTCAATTCAAAGCCATGAATGGGTGACGCCCGTCTCTCACCCCTCCCCCCTCCCAATTCCTACTCCCTCCTCAAGATCCAACACCTTCCTCAAGGCCGGCAACGCATCTGCGATTACTTTGGTTTTGCGGGTGTCTATGGGCGGCGGTGATTACTTTCCATCAGGTGAACCGCCTGCACGTTTGCCTCCTTTTAACATAAAAAAAATGACTTCGTAAACCCTACGGTACCGACCTGCGTCTCCCCCTTATCTTCGGTAAACCACCGCCGTAACGTGGCGGCGGCTGCGCCCTGGTCGAGGGCTCCGCCCGCGGCCTGCACCCGGCGCTCCTGATCGTTCTGCCTTAGTAAGCGACGGAGACGCCAGTACAGTTGGCGACGGGAGTCGCGCCACGGGATTATGTCCTGTAAAGGGCAAGTAATAGATGCTGTTTCAGTAAAACACATTTATATTTTAAAAAGTTTTGTTTATAAAAATTTGGAGCTAACGCCTGAGTCGCCAGTATAATTTGCCACGGAATTAATTTATTAACTTAATTATTCGAAATTCACAAAGTACAGGGTGTTTGGTAATACCTGTATAATCGCTAATATGGCAGATAGGGTACCGTTCATAGAACCCCGGAAAATTATGAACATATTAACTGAAAAGCACCACATGGCCGAGATATTAAGGTTCTTTGTTACTAAGTAAAATTGTAAAGTGACAACCCTAGGTCAAGCTGATACGTTGTTCTTGGTCGCTAACCTCATTGTCAAACATAAACAGAAGCTAAAACCTCGCAGGAATGAACAAAAATATTGTAATAAAATCAATTTGAGTTATTTTTTATGGAAAAGTAAATTTAAGTAAATATGATTTTGCATGTTATCACAGGGTTCTTTATACTTGGTTGCATGGCTATGTTTCGGGAATATACACCTATTACCAAACATCATCAGGTCAGGTATTAACAAAGAATAATTATTTGTAATGAAAATTGTATTTTATTTAATTGACACTAAGAGTAAGGCAATACCGCGCGCTCATTCGTCAAATCGAATGGCGCGCGCTTCCCCGATTGGTTGGTACCATCCGACGGTCAACTACCACCGCGCGCTCATTTGTCAAAACCTTACACATCACACACTTCCGTCCCATTTCATGAAGTCACTCCCACAAATAGCGAGAGGAAAGATGTTAGATGTTATTTATTAAGGCTGCACGGCTTGTATCCTAAGCAATGACAAATTAAAAAAGATAGAATGTGAGTTTGGATTGGCATTGACAGATTTCGGCCGCTCCTCTTCCATTATTGAAACATGTATGAAACAATGTTTATTTAATTTAATGTATTTTTTATGGATCATTTTAAAAAATGTATAGCATTCTGCACTCCTTCTCTATATAAACTATAAGTGTGCGAAATTTCATACTCCTCCGTCCGCGCAATTTTCGTAAACACGGGTACAAAGTGTTTTTTTATATATTTTAGCGTTTTATTAACGCTTAAATATACTTAAGTAAAATTTAAACACTGAAAAAAAGACGACAACCTCAGGCGGGAATCGAACCACGCACCTTCCGCATTCCGGGCGGCTGCCTTAACCACTTGGCTACCGAGGTCTGGCTTTCACCCGTCGAAATTTTTCAGTGCTTGATGCTCATGTTTTTTAGTCAACATTGCTTCATCAATCTTAGAAGTTTTCACCTCTGAGATCCGAAAGAAATATTTTTACAAATATTTGAACATTCGGTTAAGATGAAGCTGCGTTATAGATAAGTGTTTTTTTATATATTTTGTTGAGAGGTTGTCGTCTTTTTTCAGAGTTTAAAATTTTACGGGTACAAAGTTTTTGCTTCACGTATTAATATATAGATAAGTGGCAATGAGATATGATGGTAATGGTACTTACGAATATGCACCCTTTCTCGAGCATCCTCTCGGCCGTGTCGTGCAGCTCGGCGAACTGCACCGCGATCTCGTGATAGATGGGGCTGAGTTCCTTTTCCCGCGCTTTCACCGTCTTCTCCGCCGCCAGCAATTCCGTTTCTAATTCCCGTACTTTGGTTTCAGCTTTGAGAGAATAGATATTTTTAAATATGGTATTATCATAATTGTTGTTACATGGTATGAACGCCTGCACATCAACCTACCACAAACGAATTAATTATCTAACGAATTTTTCTTAGTTATTACATAAGTATTGCATCATGATTCAACTTACGACTTATAGCACAATTGTTTCAAGTTTTTTTTAAATTGTTATGATTAATATACATTAGATATACAATGGATAATAAGATACTTACAAAAATTTGATCTTACAACTTACTTAATTATAATTACCTATATGTGGAGATTTGTCAATGGCATTGGTTAACTCACATTGCCAAGTAATAGTTAATATTTGACTGTAAATCGTCCAACAAGCAAATAAATAAATAAACTGTCAAATTTCCTCAATAGATTTTGAACTTTAAAACAGATTACAAAAACACAATGTTGAAAAAATTTCCACGAGCAGGATTTGAACCTGCACCCTTCTGATATACCGGGTCAGGTGCTCTTCCAATTGAGCTATCGTGGTTCTAACCAGCCCGCCGAAATTATTCAACACTATTTACTTTTTACTTTGAAAGCCAAAGGCACCCATTCAATGTCAACAACTACCGTCATTAACTACCGTTATAAACAATTTCGGCGGGCTGGTTAGAACCACGATAGCTCAATTATGTATTATGTATGAAACAATGTTTATTTAATTTAATGTATTTTTATGCATTATTTTAAAAAAAATATGGCATTCTGCACTCCTTCTCTATATAAACTATAAGTGTGCGAAATTTCATACTCCTCCGTCCGCGCAATTTTCGTAAAAAGGGGTACAACGTCTATGCTTCACGTATTAATATATAGATAGGTATATTAAAAATGTATACGTACCTAATCTCCCGGCGTCGGTCTTGATGAGCACATCGTCGATGGAGCCGCGGCGGTCGAGATTCTTCGATATGTCCTTCATTTGTTCCGTTATTTCTGTAGACAAAAACGGATAGAATGTTAGTGAAATTAATTATCTTTAAAAAATTGAACACTGTAAAATTTCAAACCAAAAATGATCGAAATCAGTACCAATGTAAGTTTGTACAGTGTGTTCTAAAAATATATATATTTAATTTAATTTTTATCCATAACAACAGGTACGCCCTTTTTTATTTATTATATTTAAAATAATAATATAAATTGTTTAATTGTTTCAATAATTTGTATATAATTGGCATGTTTGATTCTGTTTTTGTATGCTCCAAAAGTTTAGTACTTAGTTCTGAAACTGTGATATTATTGGGAAGACACTGGCTCCCATATTATTGTTTTTAATAGCATGCGAGTCAGGGTTCCATAAACTAAAAAATTGATACAAATAAATAAAAAATTAAACTAATAAACAAATTTATTCAGCTAAGGCTACACATTTGTGTATTAGCTTGGGACGGAGTATCACTCCATGGAAAAATCGGTCCATCGGCAACACGTAAAACAAAGTAATTAACGATTTATCACCACACATTTGTGTTCACCGACTTCCGTCGCCGACTGTACTTAGGATCAGGACGAGGATGGCTTCGTCGTGGTTCGAAACAAGAAGCGATGCCATCAGCGAGCAAGCCAGAACCGTTGCGGTACTGCACCGGCAGGGCCCAACTTCCGACACCGACCACGGCCTTGTACCTGTCCCGCCTGCATCACACTACCACATCGCAGGAGGTAGCAGAATTCATACCAATGAAGTCTAACTTCAATTTGAGGATTGGACCGCTGGAGTCGCGCCATAATACGAGCTTCAAAGCGTTTGTGGTGCGAGTCCCGACATCAAAGCTGGAGATGTCCAGCTTCATGAAGGAGGACTTCTGGCCGAAGGGTGTAGTCTACAGGAGCTTCCATGGAAAGGTGCCTGTGACTACCAAGTTGGCACAGTAGGTGTATTTTGTAGTATTTTATATACTAACATAAATTGTTTATTAATATGTATATGTTAGTCTATAAGGTATTTGTCTATGGGCCTGTTATTTTGTAACTTCAATTTACTTTTGTAATTCACTTACCAGTTATCCTAGCAGTGAGCCTAAGCAGTTCGGGATCCATCCTATGCATCGTCTTCAGGATGTCGCGTTGCTTAAACTTGACTTCTACTATGCCTTCCGCTTCTAGAACACCACCCCTGGGAAAAATAAAAGCAAAAAGATAAAAATCGTTGTCAATGTTTTGGTACTTAAATATTTTAGAGATGCAACCCACGGCTTCACACAACATTGGAAATTAGTTCAATTATACGCTTTATACTGTTTAAAACAAATTATCATTACGTACCTAACAAATAAACGAAAAATCCTTACCCCCTTACAAATAAACAAACAATAAGGTCCGAATAGTTATTCCGTGTTTTGTTTCTGTCATCTAAACGTTATTTCAAATTAGAGTAAAAGATTTTAGATTTTATTTTATTTTAGACTTAGATTTTATGTTTTTGTAATTTGTTTCGCAACAAAATTTGCGTTAAAATTATATAAACAAAAACAAAATCATTTTATAAATAGCTTGCCTACTTCTAAACTAATCTTTAGTATTTGTAAAAATATTATGATCGGGTGTTAATGACGGTAGTTGTTGACATTGAATGGGTGCCTTTGGCTTTCAAAGTAAAAAGTAAATAGTGTTGAATAATTTCGGCGGGCTGGTTAGAACCACGATAGCTCAATTGGAAGAGCACCTGACCCGGTATGTCAGAGGGTGCAGGTTCAAATCCTGCTCGTGGAAATTTTTTCAACATTTGTGTTTAAGTAATTTGTTTCGCAACATAATTTGCGTTAAAATTATATAAACAAAAACAAAATCATTTTATATAAATAGAGCTTTGAATATTCCATGTTTTTTTTTTCTGTAGGAAAACACGAAATATCTCTTTTTTTCTCCTATTCCTTTGAAAGTCGATTCAAAAGTGAATAAACCTTTTACTCTGTTCATTAGTAAGCTTCCTAGAGTAAGAACGGTCACATCTTTTGCATTATATGCAGCTAACTACCATAATAGTAATTGTACGAGCTGCTGCTGTACAATATTTAATTTGATAATGATGAAATGATAAGAAGTCTAGATGAAGATCTGAATTTATTGTGCTTGATATTTGATATAATATTTGATACGAGTATACATCGGGGCGATCGAATGAGTACTAAATTAATATTATAATAAAATGAAGTGAATTACAAAAAATGCTGAATCGCCAATGTGACGCAATTGTGCGGTTGTATAGACCGTACATGTTGCGGGCGCGAGAGGAAGACGTGATAACACAAAACAAATGTAAATAATGTTTCGTACCACTTGCTCAAAAAAGTGACATTCTATGCCACAAAAAGCGAACATAACAATAGTCATTTTTAATCTGTTAAAAACAGGGAAAGAAAATTGTACTGAATTTCATTCATCCTCTAGGGGGAGAATGTGATTTAAATTTGGAATACTTACCGAAATATATACTGAACTACGTCTGTGTTTACACCATTGAGTTTGTATATAAATACTCAAATCAACTCATCAACAATAAGTCGACACCTGCAAGGAAAAAGACCGTAACTCATTTTTAGGTGCATTTGAGTTACGGTCATACTATTGCTTAGATTATGACTATAACTCAAAATTACCAAAATTTGAGTTACTATGTTTTTCCTTGCAGGTGTCGAAATGTACCAAACAAAAATGTAACTCTCTCTATCAATAATTGGACCCATGTTTCGAATGTTAACTTTTACTTTTAATTGTCATTATATTTAATAAAGGCTTATCTCATATTATTATTGTGTTCATTTTTTCGCAAATGGTACGAAAAGTAGAGTATTTTCCTCGGTGATAAAGGTGTCTTAGTCTTGGGTGAACTTAAATCGCTACAATCGCTTAACTCGCTACACTCAGGACTCGTCTTAAATCCCTCGCTTCGCTCGTGATTTAAGTTTTTAACATCTCGCTACGCTCGGGAGTAAACCTCGAGTCCTTCGTTACGCTCGCGATTTAAATCGTCACCCGCGGCAGAAGACACTGCTTTATCCCCTTGGTTAATAATCTACTAATAAATGCGTAATAAAACTAAGACTTGATATATAACAAAAAAAACTTAAACATTTCATCCTTAGAGTCTCTATACCTACTTATAAAATTTAATAAAGAAATGCAAAAAATATATATGCTTGTGATCCCGTGCTGGTGTGGGACGTGAAAATAATGGATCAGCTGCCTAACTTCCCGTGCATGTCGTAAGGGACAAGGGTTCCAAGATGCTCGCACATCAGGCGATCGGCTAGCAACCCATCACCGATGTTATCTATTCACCTCGGAGCCCTACTTTGATTACGCTAAATGTGACGTCGAGTTTACTCAGAATCTGTGTTTGATTTTTTGTTTCTATGTCTACTCCTTTTTGCTAAACGAACGTGAGAGTATGTACGTACGAATACAATTGTAATCTTTAGTAAAAAAAAAACGCAAAAAAAACAATAACATTTTTTTTAACTTACTTTGACTCGGGATCCGCGTACATTTCCATGCGCGCGGCGTTCACACTCGGGTCCACGACAGCCCAGGCCCCCCCTCGCAGCTCGGCGCCGGGGGGTATGTACACCAAAACGGGGGCAGTAGCCCCTCTTAAGGCGCGTACTATCTCCGCACCGAACTTTAGGATCTGCTCGTACATGTCTGTTGATAAATACATTCATATGTATACAAAAAAAATACATAGAAAACCAGTGTTCTTCACCAGTTGTCGTCGCCAAAACAGCAGGTTGCCTGATGGCAGTTGTTGCTCAAATCAAAATGCAGTTGCTGACAAAAAAGTAGTACAAAAATGTCGGATCACTTAAACCGGATTCTTCTATTATTAACTACACTTGAGAGCAAAAATATCGCACAGTCGTCATTTTTGAACTTTAATCGGAAAAATACGAAAATGATGTCTACAATCATTCAATGCATTATAAGATTTTGAAGTACGGTAAGTTCATGTTTGAAACACACATAAAACAAGTGTGTGAAGTCGGTGTATTCCATTATTAAACTCTTTTTTTCCAAACTACCCTCTTAGACTACTCGTTCGCGTTGACAGTAGCTTGTGTTCGGAGAGGCAATTGTGTTGATCGCTGTTGATAGTGCATTATTCTTATTTCAAATTGTTTACAAGTGAAGGTTCGTATCATTATTTATTGAATAATGGATACTACACCTGCGGAGGCTGCTCAAATTGTCGCTCTAATTCAAGCAGGTCATAATCAAAGTCAAGTTGCTCGATAACTCAATTTAAGCAGATATTCGGTGCGGCGCGTATACCAGCGGTACATGGAGACTGGGGGCTATGTCAGACGTCGTGGAGGTGGACGCCATCGTGTTACTACTCAGCGGGATGACCATTTTCTTGTATTGACGTCACTGAGAAATCAGCACCTCAATGCAGTTCAATTAGGACAACAGCTCCAACGAGCACGTAATGTGAGTGTAAGTCGCTGGACAGTTCGGAGGAGATTGGCAGCAGGTGGGCTCACTGCAAACAGACCTTCAAATGGTCCAAAACTGACCCCAGCACACCGGCAAGCTCGACTGCGTTTCGCTCGAGAACACTTAAATTGGACAATCGATCAATGGAGGTGCGTTTTATTCTCGGATGAATGCAGAATATGTTTCCATTGCAACGATGGTCGTGGAAGAGTATTCAGAAGGCCAGGAGAAAGATTCGCACAGTGCTGTATAAGTGAGCATGTCACCTACGGCGGTGGATCGTGTATGGTTTGGGGAGGTATTTCCATTAACGGCAAGACGGACCTTCAATTCATCGTAGGGGCAGATCAGAGGCCTGGACATGGCGGATTGACTGCTCAACGTTACATTGAGGATGTTCTACAGGAACATGTCCTAGCATATGCAGTATATATTGGGGAAAATTTCCTCTTAATGTATGACAATGCCAGACCTCATGTTGCTGCGGTTGTGACTCGCTACCTAGAAGAGGTCAATATGGCGGTAATGAACTGGCCTGCAAGAAGCCCGGACTTAAATCCCATAGAACATTTATGGGATGAACTTAAAAGGAAGATTAGGTCCAGATCCATTGCTCCCACTAACCTTCGAGAGCTGCAGCAAGCCATAGAAGAGGAATGGGAAAACATACCCCAACATTTCATTGTGAAATTGATAAGAAAAACCGTATGCGTGCTGTAATAAGGGCCAGGGGGGGTAATACGAGTTACTAAAACAATAAAAAGTTGGTTATTTTCTCTTATTATTTGTTTTTATAACCCAAATTGCATCCTACTCATTATAGAAATTTAGGTTTGTTTCAGTTTCAAGGTAAAAATATGCTAAAAACACACATATTTTCCGTATTTTTAGGTATCAATCTGTACGTTATAAAACAAGGTTTTCAGAAACATATAAATGTTATACTTAAATATGACTAGAACTTAGAAAATAAGACTTTATTAAAAAATATCAGGGGTGTGCGATATTTTTGCTCTCAAGTGTATTAATGCACTCGTTTATTTACATATTTAAACTCTTTAATAATGAAAGTGGACGAAGCGAAACAAGTATGTAAGGATCGTAGCAAGTGGAAAGAAGTTGTCTCTGCCTACCCCTACGGGAAAGAGGCGTGATTATATGTATGTATGTATGTATGTATGTATGTATGTTAATTTAAATTTATTATTTACAAAGTTCTTACAGCTATTAACTAAAGACAAATCAATTATATCACAGAGAATAATTAAATAAGACTTCATTTTAGTTTTGACTACGAAAATAAGAACATATTTATTAACTACCGAAAGATAATTCAAAGAAGGCTTAGTCTAAACTAGGAATCAATACTGAACACTTTTTGGCTATTACTTAGTCAATTCATGTTTCATTAAAAATATAACTTAACGAAACTACCTATATCGATAAAAAGGTAGAAAATGCCACTGGCTATCTTATCTCTAGCTGCCGGAACACAACAATGGCGACATATTTAGATGAGATGGTGGTAGCTAGCCAGGCGGACAAACAAGCCCTACCACCAACCAAACCGAGTACACAAACATGTACCCCCGTTGGGCATCGAACCCGGGACCTCTGCGTCCAAACCGGTGGTCTTAACCACTAGACCACAGAGGCGACTCATTAATCGTTTTGTAATAGTCGTTGCTTACTTCATCTTTATGATTTTAATGTAACCTTTTTTTTATGCAACAGTGTACAAAATAAACTATTTGATTAGATTATTTTTTTAATATTATAAAAACTTCGTTTACAATCAAGTGTTACCTTTTTGGCCACCGCTGAACCCTCGCCAATTGGCAAAGATGATGATGGGCAAGTTTTCGCGGGAGAAGTCGTTGATGGCCTCAGACGTCTTGTAGGCCGAGTCGGGGAACCAAACCTGGGAATGGACAAAACAATGGTATTACCACAGAATAACTAATAGTAATACCGTACAGAAGACTCATTCTCTAACAAAAGTCAAGTTTAGGTATTGGCCTAATCTTACGACTTTCACGCGAAATTGAAACTTATCGCGTGACCCAAGCGTTCATATTCCGTTAGGCAACGCTGACTCGATATCGATTTGACGTCAGGAGCGCAGGGTTCTCACTCATGGATATATTTAAGTTAAATTTCGATTCATTGTTCCTTCTTTTATTTAGACACCCGTAAACACAACAGTATCTGTTATACGGATTATAAGATCGTTTAGTAGTCATTGTTCGGTGAACAAAAATCACAGAAATTATCGTTCGTTTACGCGACGTGGAGTGTGCGAGCCGAGCGGCAACCTACTGCCATGCGCCCTCCCGGGAGGCGCGCCGGCCGAACGTACCCAAAATCCGGAGTGACACCCCCCTGGTATTACTTTTATATGCCAACAGTACTGGCTAAAAGACCGGGCACTATAAACACTGCGTCATCGAGCTCCTCGAGTCTGCGATTGCTAAGGTTAAGCAACTTTCGCAAAGGCCGGTCATCGGATGGGTGACCAAAAATTTATCATCTCGTGCTCCTCCGTGCTTCAGAAGGTACGTAAAGTCGTTGGTCTCGGCTGCTTTAGCAGTCGTTAACAACCACCAATCCGCACTGGGCCCGCGTGGTGGTTTACGGCCCGTTCTCCCTATCCATCCATAGGGAAGGCTCGTGCCCCAGCATTGGGGACGTATGTGAGCTGATGATGATGACTGGCAAAACCCTTAGTTTGTGTACGTAAACTCGTGATATTAAAAATGGTATTTTTTCTAGAAGATGCTAAAGTCAGCAATGCATCAATACTTATAGTAAAGCTGAAGAGTTTGTATTTTTTTTGAACGCGCCAATCTCTAGATGCCTTACAAATAAACAAAGAATAAGGTCCTAATAGTTATTCCGTGTTTTGTTCCTGTCATGTAAACGTCATTTCAAATTAGAGCAAAAGAGACAAAACACGGAATAACTATTCGAAAATTATTCTTTGTTCATTTGTAAGGGGGTAAGGGTCTTACAAATAAGCTTCGAATAGTTATTCCGAGTTTCGTATCTATCACTCTAATTTGAAATGTCGTTTACATTTCATCATCATCATCCTACACATGTCCACTGCTGAGCATAGGCTTCTCCAAGTGCACGCCATAGAGCACGATCTGAGCTTTAATAATAAAATGTTCAAATAGTTCTTTTTGCATTTGTATATTTGCGCATTTGCATTAGCTAGTTCTACTTTGTTCCCGAAACGTTTTATTATTGACTAGCGGCCCGTTCCGCCTTCGCACGGGTGGAGATTTTTTTAATATAGCCTATGTTACTCAGCGCTAATGTAGCATTCTAATGGTGAAAATATTTTTTAAATCGGTCCAGTTGTTTTTGAGTTTATTCGTTACAAACATACAAAATACACATAAATATATATATAATACAAAGCTTTCCTCTTAGAATATTATATTAGTAAAGATTTATTTATTTAAAAAATACATTACATACTTACTGGTATATTTGTATAGCTTAAAGTAATTAATCTTAGCATATAAGTGTGTTAACTATTACAACAGTATACAATAGTAGTAAGTTATACTATAATCATTCGTTTTTTATAGTTTTGAAGTCAATAAAAGCCTGTAAAGTCTAATTTATTGAATGAATAACGTTGTACTAATTGGTCTTACCTGTCCTGCTTGTTGCACCGTCTTGGACTCGGAATCCAGGTTGGCCGGGTCAGCGGGCAGGGTCATCTCCACGGTTCTGGTTTCCACCGCGATCACACCGACCGGTATACCACCTAAGCGAGCGCGGCCTGCAGGAGAGGAGAATGATTATAAGGAGAACTAGTGGCTGCCCAGTGGTCGAAATTTAATCATAATTTCACAAATATACAATAAATTAAATGATTTTACAAAAACACAAATGTTGAAAAAATTTCCACGAGCAGGATTTGAACCTGCACCCTTCTGACATACCGGGTCAGGTACTCTTCCAATTGAGCTATCGTGGTTCTAACCAGCCCGCCGAAATTATTCAACACTATTTACTTTTTACTTTGAATGATTTTAAATGATTTTGTTTTTTTTCCCTTAGTTGATGGCTTCGTGCGATAAGCACATTTAGCCAGTGTCAAAGTAATTTTTCCTACAAGTAATACATAAATAAACAATATTTGCTTCTTGTATGATGATGATCAATGATAATAGAAATGAGAAGTGAGAAATGATATACCCCTCAACCCCTCGAGTATCTCAGTAAAGATGTGGGGCTTTACCAAGTCCTCACGCAGACTTCTTGAGAGAATTTGAAAAGTGACGTTGCACTGTTTTGTTTTATTTGTCAACAATCGTGCGCACTCACGAAAACTTAACGGTTAATAATCCACCATTATTTCACATTAATATTCGAGATAACACAAATTTTAGAAATTAAAACAAAACCGCAGACATGACTCTTCACTTTCCCGCCAAGAAGAACTTTGAATTTTATGATTTTATGTAGTTATAAGATGAAATTTTACTTGTGGGGGCAACTTTACAGTTTCATCATAATACCGCTGGCTTGCAGCTTAAATTACAAAGTACTAGAAAAATTTAACGAGTCTTCTGGGTTCTCGGCAGCTCCCCACCTAGATTCCCACTCGAGCTTCCTGAGAGTAGTTAAATTTTTCTAGTAAAATTTTTACTTATCAAAATAAATGTACCTACTATAATTTGAATTTAATTTAATTAATTTAATTAATTTGTACTAACAATTTATGGACTACTTTGTCTGATAATAAATGTTTTTTTTAATTTTTTTTTTTAATAAAATAAACAAAGCAAACCAAAACTAAAAATCGAAAATCCAAGTATAAAAATTAAAATATACCGTCTCAGTACAAATAAGTGTTCAAAGTCAAACAATGGCTAAATACGTGATAAAAATATTGTGTTTCTGTCTCTAAAAGTATTAGTTAAAACGTGACAGCACCTTTTTTTTATTATTGCTCAATAACATATTTGCTTACGCCTTAAAATTATTACAGCATTTAAAACCACTGAGGTTTGTGTTAATGCCGTTTTATCTACATCGATCTACATTGTAAAATATATATATGAAATTATCTGTTTATTTTTTATATACAGTTACACGTACATTTTATACAGTGTCACGTAACATAATATATTATACATAATTTTAATCTTTTCGCACGCCTTATGTACTTTAACTAATTTAGAATAGAATAGAATAGAATAGAATAGAATAGAATAGAATAGAATAGAATAGAGTGAGAAAGGTGAGTGAAATAGTTTAAATGAATTTCATTTCATTACGCAATCTGCTTAAAAAGGAGTAAACAGTTTACCTTCACATATTAACATACAGTGGTCTAGAACCGGGGATAATATTGAATACAGAGACCTCTCTACAGTATTAGTATTTTTTCTGAAAAGATTCCAGTTAACCAAAACCCATGCATACGATAAGAATTTAAAGTTACGATTCATAATCAGTGTATTATTGCAAAACGATATTATCGCTAACATTGCCAATGCCGTGGTACAAGAGATTGACAAGTTGTGTCACACACACAACCCATAAATTGTCAAAGAGACGTTGTCAGAATGAACTCAATCGATCGAGTTGAGAGGAACTAATTATGCATTATGAATTTGCGATTAAGTTTGTTAGAAATCAAAATCAAAAAATAAAGTTTTTATTTTAATTAGTTGAGACCATAATGGTTCAATTACTAGTGACCTATAGAATCTCTGTTTTCAATATTATCCCCGGTTCTGGGCCACACACTGTATAGAAGACGTTAACTCACCAGTTATAACGGTCTGCGCCCACGGCTTCATGATCTCATCGAAGGAGCCGCGGTCGAAGAAGCCCGCGCGCGCGTGGTCGCCCGTCAGCATGAGCCGCGGGTCGTGCGCCGCGCGCGGCGGCGTCCACTCCACTGCGCGCTCCACGGGGTCCCACGCGCGCATTATGGGGACCGTGCTCAGTTTATCCTGTGGGGGATGTTACAATATCATGGCCAGCTCATTTGATGTCCCCACCGCCTTCACCATGGACACAGTACAGGGAGACAAGCTGTAAACCATCACGCAGGCCCAGTGCGGAAGGAGGGCGTTAACGACGGCGACATGCAGCCGGGACTATAGACTGCGACTTGCCTGAAGAAGCAAGAAGGAATTTTAGTCACTCATCCGATGACCAGCTTTTGCAACCGCAAACCGAGCGCTTTAACCTCTGCGCCATCAAACTTCTCATCATTCAAGGCTATTGACGTCAGTCAACATGAGGCCACGGCCTGATCGATCGGGTCCGCTGCTCTCATTAATGGGACCATGCTCAGTTTATCCTGTGGGGAGAGGGGGGGGTGGTGTACTACAATACAACATCTCCACTAGCCCATTGTATTGCTGGGGCACGAGCCTTCTCTATGGATGGAAACACCACATGAAGAACGGGACGTAAACCACCACGCAGGCCCAGAGTGGAAGGTGGGCTGCGACGCGCCTTCGGAAACACGGAGGACAGTTAGTTTTATGATAAGAAAAAGAATAAGAAGTTAGTTTGGTAGAAAGAGAGAGGGGAACAGATAGAGATAAAGATATAGAGCTACTGAAGTCCACAGAATTAGTGATTAACTGAAGAATTATCATAATAGCACAGCTCGTACCACTGGACCTAGAATGACGAAATTTGCAAGCCAACCAACAGACCGACCTTATCTTAGTCTTTATCTTACCTAAGTTCGTGAACCACACGAACTTAGGTAAGATAAAAACATGTATATCCAAAATAGGCTGCTAAAATTCGAGCGGTTATTTTTGCGACCATTATTCTCATAATCCCATCAGAAACTAAAACTATAGACACCACGGGTCATAAGGTCAAGTGACTTTAAAATAAATGACTTATGACCCTGGTCAAAAGTCACCTAAAAAAAAATTGTAATTTTTTTGATTCAAAAAAATTTTTTACACGCACGAAAGAAAGCCACCTGACCGCCGTCCGCACCGCTTCCAGATCCGTGGGCGCGGCCGCATGCGACCCCCAGTTGTTTGTTGGTGCGTATTATATACTATTGCGCCGTGAGGACTGAACTGGTAGCTGCCCCCTTCATAGCATCATATAAATGATGGTATCGCTTTAATAACAATGTAGTGTACCGAGAAATTGACACTAGGGTGATCAATGACCATAAATGCCACTTGACAGCAGTAAAGTATTTACTATTGCGTTGCGCTGGAGCTTGTTCCAAGTCTTGGGTCTACCACCAGCTTATATGGAAGTGTCGGTATGATAACTATGTAGCTAGTTTCTCAGCGGGTGAGGGAATTAAGTGTGCTTGTAAGTCTTGAAGATACAAAGGGTCATGGAATTTAAGGACAATGACGCTATAAGTCATTTAAGACACTATGGGTCATAGGGTCAAAGAAGTTGACAACCCTAGGGTAATTTTCTTGCGACCAACTTTTTTTTTTTTACATACCTTAGGCACGAAGGATAGCCACCTGACCGCCGTCCGCACCGCTTCCAGATCCGTGGGTGCGGCCGCATGCGACACCCCGTTGTTGTGCATTATGGAGACGCCTCCCAGCTGGTTGTTGCTCGCGTATACAGCGCGTCCTAACACTTTGTTCAGTGCTGCGTGGCCGGTCAGAATGATGTAGGAGGATTCCACTTGGATGACGCGGTGGCCGAGGCTAGGGGAAGGAAAATATTAACGTTTAAATATGTGTAAAAACTGTGACGAAATAAACTTTGTAACCCTTTTTAAATACACACGCCTGCGCACAACACTACCACAAAACGGTAAAATTTCCTCAATAGACTTTGAACTTAATGTATAATATCATAAGGTTTAACAGTGTCAGCAACCTGCCTGTGATGTATTTGTGGATGGCTGGGCAGCTATCCAGTCAGAGTGTTTATGTTTCTGTGAAACTAAATGTCCTCTATAGCGTTCCTATGTGTTATATCTGTGTTTAAATGTTTTTATAATTTGATATAGTTGTGTAATAATAATAATGATGATAATTTTTATATTCTGTATGTTAGTTCTGTAATCGGGTCCATCCCGTGTAACTAATAATAATAATAAATAATAAATAATAAACATTTATTGATAGGATGATGTGTCTGAACTTTTCACGCACGGAAGAGTGTGAGATTAGGCACAATTAAAGTTCGTCTGTTGGAGGAGTGCAGAAAGATAAAATTTATGTATAAAATGCGTTACATCTATACTAATATTATAAAGAGGAAAGCTTTGTATGTATGTATGTTTGCAACGAATAAACTCAAAAACTACTGAACCGATTTAAAAATTTCTTTCACCATTCAAATTCAATTCAAATTCAAAAATCATTTATTCAGTTTAGGCTACAAGTAGCTCTTATGAATGTCACTATGCCATCGGTTCGTAAGTCTACTCTGGGCGGGAGATCTTGTACTGAGAAGAACCGGCACGAAACTCAGCAAGTGTCCAGCTCTTTTCTCCCTTACAGCGTCAAAAATATTGGAAAATGCCCTATTTTAGCAGGACACTTTCCATCACAAATAAACACATAAAAATAAAAAAAATATAGAAGACCACATGTAAAAAAACAAAATTAAAAACTAAATTAACAAATTTACCTCAGGTAAAAGTTCCAATTTCCACAATGTCATACAGTACCACTACAGTACTCTAATAAAAGTCAGAAAAACAAAGTCAAATTATAGTAAGTAATATTAAAAATAAGTTTAGTATGCAAGAGCAGACCAGCCTCCACAGGCGGCACCCGTTCACGAGTATGACATATGAATCAGCCATCGCTTCGCTCAACCATATTTTAGGGAACGTAACGACCCGACGCACACGCCACCACCGCAGAGACAATAAAGAGAGCATGACACACTCAAGATGATTAGAATGCTACATTAACGCTGAGTAACATAAATTTAAAAAAAACATATTAAAAAAGAAATGTCCACCCGTGCGAAGCCGGGACGGGCTGCTAGTTAAGTACTATACATTATATATTTTGTGAATTTGGTGGAATTTGGACTACTGGTTTAAACAAATACACAAATAAATAAAAGATATTTGTACGTGCGTGCATATTTATCGTGTATCATCGCCGCCTTCGCAGGTTTTTCGGGATTTTGATTAGTGATTGTATGTAATCAGACTGTTAGTGTAGTTTTATTATTGATTTATTTATTAACAAATATACAGTGCGATTGGTAATACCTGTATAATCCCGAATATGACAGATAGGGTATTGTGCATAGAACACCGGAAAACCACCGCATAGCCGAGATATTGAGGTCGTTTGTTAGCAAGTGACAACCCTAGGTCCACCTTATACATTTTTATTGGTCGTCGAAGTCAAAACATGTCAGGGTTGAACAAAAATAATGTAACAAAATAAATTTGAGTTTTTGTATGGAAAAGTTCATCTTCGTAAATAGGATGTTGCATGTTATCACTGTGTTATTTATTATACTTGGTTGCATGTTGCATGACTATGTTTCGGAATTATATATCTATTCGACGACCTCCGCAGCCGAGTGGCTTGCACGCCGCCGGACTTTGGGCGGCGCTAACTCTGAGGTGTTCGACCCGGGTTCGATTCCCGGTCGGGTCAATGTCGAAAATTAACTTTTCGACATTGTGTCGGGTCTGGGTGGTTGTGGTACCGTCGTTATTCCCGATTTCCATGAAACGAGTGCTTTAGCTACTTACCTTGGGATTAGAACAATGTATGTGATGTTGTCTAAATATTTATATCATTTATTTATTACAAAATACCCTGTATAACTAAATTAGTACCCTATTTCTTACTCACCGCACGACGTAAGAGCCGATGCCTATCGCCCGGCATGTTACTATGGAGATGGTGACCACGTCTTCATACGCTTGAGCAGTTTCGCCGGCTATGAGACCCGCGTCTCGCAGGCACTCGACACCTAGACCGTCTTCCTTGCCTGTTGGGATTAAATAATATTTATTTATTTATTTTATTAGTTACACAAAACAGAGTTATAACAAAAACCGGATGAAACGATTATAGAATAATATTAAAACATTGATACGTCACAATTCCACAAATATGTGCGCACAGCATGTTTAACGACAAATAATTCTATGCCAAATTAATTTATAAACATTATTAAAAATAAACAAACACATTACCTAAACAACATACCTATAGCCTGACCAGAAAAATAGCCACCTCGCCATGATGCGGAAAACTAATGGCACTAATTTCCTTTACAGGCAACAGTAACTTTGAAACGTCTTTAATTTTTTTTTAAGTTTAGTTTGTTCCTTAAGGAACCGGCTAAGGTCATAGACCATGCTGCCATGTCATTAGTTTCTTAATTTCATTGTAATACATAAATAAACAATATTGATGATGATGAATGATAATAGAAATGGGAAGTGAGAAATGATATTACCCCCCGACCCCTCGAGTATCTCAGTAAAGATGTGGGGCTTTACTAAGTCCTCACGCAGACTTCTTGTGAGAATTTGAAAAGTAACATTGCACTGTTTTGTTTCATTTGCCAACACTCGTGCACACTCACGAAGACTTAACCGTTAATAATCCACCATTATTTCACATTAATATTCGACATAACACAAATTTTAGAAAATATAACAAAACCGCAGACATGACTCTTCACTTTCCCGCCAAGAAGTCGAAACGTCTTTAACTCATGTTGATGATGTCATCATCATTGTCATTTGTTGATTGCTGTCAAAGTGTAAGCGCGGACTATTTTTTGGGTTTGTGATATTTTTATGCGTTAAAACGCCGACAACTATTCGCAGTCATGAGAGAAAAGAAGTTGGCAATGTATACAAATATTTGTTGGTGAGAAAGTTTCAGGGATTGGCCTGTTTCCCTCAATAACATCACCGACTTAGTTGTCAATATGACTGGTAGGCAAATCATACAGTATGACAATGAAAATTGGCTTCTTATGTAGTTTCTTTCCCCCGTATTAATAAACAAAGTGTAAGCTTGGAGTAGTTACTCCGTGTTTTGTTCCCGTCATGTAAACTTCATTTCATATTAGAGTAAAAGAGACAAAACACGGAGTAACTACTCCAAGCTTACACTTTGTTTATAAATAAGCCCCTTTAAGTTTTAAATACTGTATGATTCTTAAGGCGTGTCTTATTCTTCAGTAATGAAAATAAGTAGAGAAGGACCGACGTATAACCGCCTCTGTGGTCTAGTGGCTAAGAATGATGAATTTTGTCACTGCTTTCTAATGTTTTATCGTGCTTTTTTAGCAGCACGGAGCGCCATCTATCCAACGGTTGTTGCAACCGATGGCCATGCAGATTCATCTTTGCAGGTGAAATGATGAAAAAAAAGCACGATAAAACATTAGAAAGCAGAGACAAAATTCAGCGCTTACGTCAGCCTTCCCGGTAGCATAGCGGTCAGTGCAGCCGGGCGGCTGCACTGACCGCTATCCTGGGTCTTCCGCAATCCGGGCGGATTGCGGAAGACCCAGGTTCGATTCCTGGCTGGGTCGGGTGGGCGTTTAATTTTTTCACTGTATTTTATAAAATTTTACAAATATTTAATTTAGCTTCAGTGCAGCAATTAGCACTTGAAAATAAAAAGTAAAAATTTTATTTAATTTTTATTTCGAAAATGAACATGATAAATGAACTAAAATTATATACTACGTTTTATTATAAACCCTGTAGCAGCATAACAGTTATAAGAATACTTACATACATTATACATTACATTAATAAAATATAAATTAAATTCACCATTCAAAAATAATCTCTCAATGCACGCACGCACGCACGCGCACACCTATCCAACACAAATCACACACACACCCACCCACCCACCCACACGCACGCACGCACGCACGCACGCATGCACGCACGCACGCACGCACGCACGCACGCACGCATGCACGCACGCACGCACGCACGCACGCACGCACGCATGCACGCACGCACGCACGCACGCACGCACGCACGCACGCACGCACTAATCACGTGTATCATTACTGAACCTAAGCAAGACCCTCAGTAATACCCCATACACATATCAAATAAACAACCCTTGGGGTCTTCACGGACCCCACCGGTCCGAACTTCTAAAAAGACTGGCATTAACAAGTGGTTGTGACTCACCAATAATATCAGTGATCTTGTATCTTATACTCTCCCTCGTCTTCAATAAGCTGGGTCTTTACCGACCCCAGCGGTCCCAACTTAAAGATAAACTCCTGCATCAAGTAATTGTACTTATAACTCACCAATAATATCAGTGATCTTGTATCTCGACTCTCCTTCGTCTTCAATGAGCTGGGTTTTTACCGACCCCAGCGGTCCCAACTTGGAGAAAGACTCTGGCGTCAAGTACAGGTACTTGAAACCTCGGTCGGGCCTCTCGGAGTCGAGCCAGGCGACGTTGAACTCCGACTTCACTTCCTCCGCTACGCCTATACGCGCTCCAGAGTTGACACTGATGTATAGCTAAAGAAAAATTATAAAAAACACCTATAGAAAACTACTAGAAATATTAAATTATAGAGAATTGAATTGCTACAAAACTGGGTTTAAAAAAGGTTTCCAGTATTTCTTTTTTTTATTGACTTTAAAATGAACAACAATACACACTTACTCTAGGGATCTTGAGCTCTCTCGCGTATTGAGATGCCTTGTAGAAGACCCAGTCTTCCTGGGGTCCAAACGACCCCATGTAGTGCGTCAGGTCATTGGCGATTACTATGATGTCTCGGCCGTCGGGGCATTCCGGCGTGAAGAGGGTTAGCCGCCACGCTACCATGCCGACCTAGAGGGATAACAAGGAAATATTTATTGCCATATGTAAAAAACCCAAAGGCACAAACAACATATAAATATTGTATTGTAGTATATGCATTTATCAGCACTGGCACTGTGTCTACAATACAATGCTACAAACATTGATGTTATGGCGACATATTTAGATAATATGGTGGTAGCTAAACAAGCCCTCCCCCCCCACCCCGCTGGGAATCGAACACAGGACCTCTGGGTCTAAACCGGTGGTCGTAACCACTAGATCACGGAGGCGGTATCTATTTACACAATTATCCAAATCAATTAATTATTACTAAAGTAGACGATGTAATTAAGAATACTTAGTCGTACCTTAACATTAGAAAAACACTATTGTTTTTTTTTGTAAAGAAAACATTTTAAATAAATTGCATTTTTTCAAATTTCTTTACTTGAATCCAGTGGATCGCGCACTATTTTCATCTCTTTGTATATCGATCGACAGAAATCGTTGTTTTATGGTTGCCAGCGCCTTAAATAGTGATATAGACACATCGGATGCCAATGGTATTTTATCGTCGTAGTATGGCGACGTCGTTGGTATGCGTTTTGTGGCGCCATCTATTGAGACGGTTGAGAAGGTGTTTTGCTTCGTGTCGAATAATGTGCGGCGTATGCGGTAGGTGACGCCGCCACACGTCCCATCAAACACCTAATGAAAAAATGATAAAGCTAATTGGGAGACTTGTGGGGTAGTCTTATTATCAGGGTAATCATATGACAGAAATATCATTTAGTCAATAATAATACATAAAGGGAAGTAGATAAAAATTAATAATTACAGGTCTACATTGTCTATCCCTCCAGCGACGAACGACCGGCCACTGGTCGCTAACAATTGATTATACCATTGTTATACGTTATTGACGGTCAAGGACTTACAGCCGTACTCAGAAACGTCAATTAAGTTTAATGACAATTAAATGTCTTTCCTTCTCTATTTAGCACTATACATAGGAAAGTGACAGCAAGATACTTAATTGTCATTAAAACTTAATTGACGTCTCTGAGTACGGCAGTTAAGTGAGGATACAGCTTTAACTGTCACCGCTTACAGTGTTATGTCCGGGCAGCCTGGTGACTTCCACCACTCTTCTCTCTCCATCCAATTCCACCACCAGCTCGACGCAAGTCATGACCGTGTCCGGAACTGGGCCTGTACACGAAAATAAATTTATCAGAACATACATACATAAATTTTACTTTTTCATTTTCAAGTGCTATAATTGCAGCACTGAAGCTAAATTGAACATTTATAAAATTTTGTAAAATACAATGAAAAAACTAAACGCCCACCCGACCCAGCCAGGAGTCGAACCTGGGTCTTCCGTAACCGTTCCGTCCCGTTCCGGGAACGTAAGCGCTGAATTTTGTCACTGCTTTTTAATTTTTATATAAAAATCACTGTATTTTATAACATTTTATAAACATACATACATACATATATACATACTGTATATAGCAGTATACTGCCCATTGCAGAGCAAAGGCCTCCATGATTGAAATCATATCACCGCTACAATTGATCTGTATTGGCTTGATTTCGACGCCAGTTTTTGACCAAAACTAATTTAAAAACAATTTGCCAAAAGAAATAAGAAAATTTTAACAAACTTTAAAGCGCATTGCGGAGTTACCTCATTAAAAAAGTGTTATTATTGATAATTTTTCGACGACAAGGATTTATAATTATTGAATTTGACATTTTAACTTTAATTATTATTCTGATATTTTGTAAAATTTAATTGTTGTATTCATTTTTATTTTATCTATTATTGAGAAGATAACATCGACATTTAAGACTATTTATTGCCTGCATTATTAAATTATAAATATACCTGTTAAAATAATTATTGAAAATAAGTATAATCAGAATTGTATTACATAATAATAATCGTGATTTTAAAATATTTTGTATGCTCTTAAGGCCGATCATAGAGGCTCCAATTTGTATATATCAAATCTGTTTCACTAATTAATTTGAATTTGAATAATGATTATAAATCATTATAATTATACATATATATCTTTAATACCATTATTTCCATCATTTAAACAAGTTTAAATATTTTCTTTAGTTGGTCATTCAGCTACCATGATTTTATCAAAGTCGCCATAATTCTTTATTTTTTGAAAGTATGTTCTATTTAAATAAATAAACAACAAAATCATAAACAAACGCACCATCGACACTCCCCTCTTCTATGCACTCCCGCCATCTTTTCTCCACAGTTTGTCGGAACATGTCTGGCATGTCGTAGACGTAAGTAGTTCCTTGTGATGTCGCCTGCAGATATGAATCAACAATTAGAAAGTGCTACAGATAATGATAAAGGTGTGATGCGAATAAAAAAATTAAAACAATATAACCTACAAAATAATGTCATTTTCAACCACTGCTCTAATGCATTTAAATATTTATACAACATGTAACATAATAAACGTATATATGTTCATAACAGATATGTTCAAACCTTTTTATTATTACTGTCTATGATTATAAAGAAAGTAATAAGACGATCAAATAAGATGTTGTAGTGAGTTGGTATTTGGTGTATTTTTAATAAATTTATGAAGTTTTTAGTGAGTTGTTTTAGTCCTGGGCACCCAGGAACCAGGGAAAGATTGTCCGGGACATAAAAATTGGTCCTTTAAATCTTGGAACGGATTTTGTATTAAATATGTGAAACATCCATGTTTATTCAAAAACCTTAATGCATTGACATATTATTTCATAATTTCGTTTGTTTCAACAGTAATCGATTGATACGTGACTTAAAAATTTACTTATACATAATTTTATTAATAGAAATCTTATATAAAAATTGGCTTGCTCACATATCAAACTTTAGCCTAGACAGATAGATAGATAGATAGATAAAACTCTTTATTGCACACACACACACACAGAAAAGCCAAAACAAACAATGAAATTTTTATATCGGGGTAGGCAAAGGCGGTCTTATCGCTTAAAGCGATCTCTTCCAGACAACCTTTGAGGTATAGAACTTAAAGGAGAATAAAAGGCAGTATTGCACTAGTATAAAGCAAAATAATAATTTAAAAAAACCTACCTGTTTATATAAACGGTTATATATCATTACATAAACTTACCAAGAATCTCTTCTGCTGTAAGTAATCTTTGGTGACGTATGGCGTGGAGATCGGCAGACCATGCATCGGTCCTTGACGCGGCCCGAACGATTGGAACATGATCTGGTGGGAAAGAGATAGCAACATTAAACCAATATACGTTCTAAACGATATGGTAGACCTATGCCCGTTTTCATTGACAACCCCCAAAGTATTAGGTGACCCATAGCCATTTTTGGTGACAGATTTACTCTGACATCTGTGGCTTAACATTGCTTAGGTTACGTCAATCTTAAAGGTAGTCATTGAAATGAAACAACTTTTAATGGTCTACTCGCGTTTATAAGGGTAGTCGGTGAAAACGAGGGTAAATCTTTTTAATAAAAAAAAATCATCAACCAGCCACTGGAAGGTCGAGTGAGAATCGAACCTACGATCTTTGGATAACTGGTTCAATGCTCTGACCGCTGAGCTACCGAGACCCCGGAAGACTAGTTGATTTTTTCTAGTAGTTTGTGATTTACGCTGCAAGTCAAGCGGTATTACGTCACTGTGAAGTTACTACCCCCACAGTCGAAAGAATATTTTTGCTAGTATAACAATCGGTAAAGACGTATATCCTTTTAAATAATTATAAAAATAATAACAAATGTTTCCCACACTCACACCAATTATCTAGCCAAAAGAAAATCTTCCTTAAAAAACTCGATAAATGGTTAACTAGACAACGGATTTATAAACATACTTAACATACTCAAATACATACTTAGGAAACACCCAGACCCGAGACAATTTATAAAAACAGGTATTTCTACATTGATCCGACCGGTGATCGAACCCGGGACCTCAGAGATGGCGACACCATGAAAACCGGTGTGCAAGCCACTCGACCAAGGAGGTCGTCAATAATTCGTCAATTTTTTTTATTATTTTTGAATTTTTGCATTCACAACGCTATAAAAAGATGCAAGATAACATTTTTACTAGAAAAAATCAACCGGCCGCAGTAAGCTCGAGTGGGAATCGTTTTTCCTTCTACATATTCAAATCAGTATTTATCCTTTCTATTCTAGTACGTAAAAAACACAATGAAACACATGTCACACAAGATATAATACAAAGGTGACTATTTTTCTCTAGAACAGATCTTTTGAACAATTAAATTTTTAATTCTATCTATAAATTTATAATCTTAGGCCCGATTTCTCATTCCTCAGATAAGTTATATCCAACGAATAACTTTGTAATTGTGACATAATTTCTAAAGAGAATCTGTCATTATGTCAAAATTATTCAATGCATAATAACTGACGATTGAAAAATCTGCCCTTTACGATTAAAATACTTTTTATCAGCACTTGTTTTTGCTTAGCAATTATGTATGTGTAAGTAAACAAAGTAATTGGCAACATATATTGTTACAAAAACACAAATGTTGAAAAAATTTCCACAAGCAGGATTTGAACCTGCACCCTTCTGACATACCGGGTCAGGTGCTCTTCCAATTGAGCTATCGTGGTTCTAACCTGCCCATCCTGCTTGTTGAACATTTGTGTTTTTGTAATTTGTTTCGCAACAAAATTTGCGTTAAAATTATATAAACAAAACAAAAACGTTTTAACATATATTGTGTGTTTTAGCATTGTCTAACCTTAGCCATCGTTTTGTAGCAAAGCAGATAGTGTCGGTATGTCATACCAACCAGGGTGCCAAGTGCGAGTTTCATTCGCCATTCGATCACGTTAACGAAAACGAGAATTTATATGGCAGAATTTTAACTCTCCTCGTATGTCGCCAGGGTCTTGTGTGTTTTTATATGTCTATTTATTTATTATAATATAAAATAAATAAAAGAAATGAGCTCACCACTCCCGTCCTCGGGTCTGATATCTCCTCGTAGGTGTAGATGTCCAGGGAATATCCAGAGCCGTTGGCCAGACATAGTCGGACGTTCTTGTTAGGCGCGCCCGGGCCTGTATAATATAAAAAGATAATAATTTAAGGAAATAATTTATTTGTATTACAAAATAAATATTTGGTCAGAAAAATTATTATTTGATCAGCAGAATTATGCAATCGGTCAGCATAAGAAATCCTTGCTGTTGTTTAGGTTACATAATTTTTTTTTCCCGAGCGAAGCGCAGCGTAGCGAGGGCCAGTCACGGAAGGGGGGAGCGGCATAAGACTGCTGTTCAGAATGATATAAGTTGCAGACTGATTTAGAAATATTTGCTGACCATAAGTTGCTGCCCAACTAGCATTTTTTTGATAACAAAAATACGAGTACTTTGCTAACCGTTTAAATAACACCCATTATTTAATGGCGTAAGAAGGAGATCGATGACGCTATTACTATTGGATACAATTCTAGGTCTGGCTATAAAACTTTTTTTAGACCAACAATGTAAGTATAGAAATTGTTACATGTCTTATGACAAAGATAAATGAAAGTGCACTCCTCACCTATCCTGAGTGTGAATCTGATCTCGGCTTGCAACACCCTCAGCTTCCACAGACGAGGGCCATACCTCATCACCATAGACAATACAGACTCTTCAATCTGGAGACAAAAAGGTTAAAAATAATCCTTCAATGTACATAAAAACACACACATTGACACATTAAAGAATACATACAAATGTGAACTTATCTCTTGAAAAAATTACAAAAACACAATGTTGAAAAAATTTCCACAAGCAGGATTTGAACCTGCACCCTTCTGACATACCGGGTCAGGTGCTCTTCCAATTGAGCTATCGTGGTTCTAACCAGCCCGCCGAAATTATTCAACACTATTTACTTTTTACTTTGAAAGCCAAAGGCACCCATTCAATGTCAACAACTACCGTCATTAACATCTGATCATAATATTTTTACAAATACTAAAGATCAGTTAAGAAGTAGGCAAGCTATTTATAAAATGTTTTTGTTTTGTTTATATAGTTTTAAAAATTATATAAACAAAACAAAAACATTTTATCTCTTGAAGTTAATATGAATAATATTTCTTCGAACCAACCCGAGCTGTGGTATGGAAATGAAGTCTGCGAGAAAGTCTAAAATAATAATAAGACTAGTTTCATAGTAACTACATAGTTCTCTAAAGTTAAAACATTGCGAATACTATATTGAAATAAAAAAAATTGCCGCTTACTAAGTACCCATTGTGAGAAACGGAACGCACCAAATTAAGAAAATAATTGAAGGTAGCTTGTTGCAAAGTTATTTTGAGACAACTAATATATGTCAGTCTCTCTGTTAACACGGCAGAGTAGATAAATAGTGTTTTGTTTCAATAAATTTCAATTCATGATTTTTTTTATACCTTAAAATGCTTGTTTAGAACACTATAAACATATAAATGGCAATAATGGCCTAAATAGAAACTATTTTAGTTTTAGTGCTTGCAACACTGATATTTAATTGTTGTCTGTGTTGTGGCAATGATTTCCTGCCTCCTTCCTGTCTGCCTAGCTGATGCTAACGGCTGTGTCTCCGACTGTTTTTCTTTAATTTACAATAAACTACAAAGTTAACAAGTTTCCACGCATTTTATTTCGTACAATGCTTACTAAAATTATGGAAATACAAAATGAGCATTCTGTATACAATAAATCTATATACCTTAGCCGGGTCCATGATGACAGTGGGCCCGAAGTTGAGGAATATGTGGTTGCAGTCAGTCCTCTTGGCCAGGTGGTGGGAGAAAGCCACCTCCAGCTCATCCATGGCTTCTAGGAGCACCCTGTATAATAATGTTTCAATATTTATATAACAGGTTCTTTCAAGCCCAATCTAAAATTAAATAAAATGAAAATTTATTTTTAATTTTATTTAATTTTAGATTAATAAAAAATATTCGTTGTAATCCACAATTTACTACAAAAATGTTTACGAAAAGAAAACTTTAAATAATGATTATTTGCTTTTAATAATTTATGCTGAGTGGAATTTAAAATATAATTATTAATTACTAGCGGCCCGTCCCTGATTCGCACAGGTGGCCATTTTTTTTTATATAGCCTATGTTACTCAGCCCTAATGTAGCATTCTAATGGTAAAAGATTTTTTAAAATCGGTCCAGTAGAGAGTATCATTATGGGGGAAAAAAAAATTGTTGTTTTTACTATTTTCCTCGCATTTTTTATGTTTTTTCTCTTCATAAAAACCTTCCTCAGACTCCATCAAACACAACAAAAAAGAAATCAGCCAAATCGGTTCAGCCGTTCTCGAGTTTTGCGATTAGCACCACATTTAGCGATTCATTTTTATTTATATAGATAGTATATGTATACTTTTTTATTTTCAAATGCTAATTACTGCACTGAAGCTAAATTAAATATATTTATAAAATTTTATAAAAATTAAACGCCCACCCGACCCAGCCAGGAATCGAATCTGGGTCTTCCGCAATCCGGGCGGCTGCACTGACCGCTATGCTACCGGGAAGGCTGACGTAAGCGCTCAATTCACTATAGCGTGGTGTTATCAAATTTGTAGTATTTCATCTGCAAAGATGAATCTGCATGGCCAGCGGTTGCAACAACCGTTGGATAAATGGCGCTCCGTGCTGCTAAAAAAAAGCACGATAAAACATGAGAAAGCAGTGACAAAATTCAGCGCTTACGTCAGCCTTCCCGGTAGCATAGCGGTCAGTGCAACCGCCCGGATTGCGTAAGACCCAAGTTCGATTCCTGGCTGGGTCGGGTGGGCGTTTAATTTTTTTCACTGTATTTTATAAAATTTTATAAATATTTATATAGATAGATTAGTTTCCGTATTATACAGGGCACCTTAAAGGTGTATACAATGTAAACGATTATGTAACGATAACGTATGTATAACGATCATTACAGCTACTCACCGTTCGCCCTCGTTCTGTAGATACTCGAAGCTGGCCTCCTTGGTGATGAGATCCTGGTGCCTGATGATGGACCTGATGAAGAACCGGTAGTCGGTTACTTCCTGGCCCTTCTTCACCTGGAAGGGTAATTAAGAGTCAATTTATTTGGCACATGCACTTCATAAGATCAACAACATTTTTTTAGTGTTTGTCGATTGCCACTCGGCATCTTCAGCTCCATCGGGCTTTTTTGGGAGCGGCATCACGCACTAGTGCGTGCCCCCGTGCCCTACTAGATTCTTTGAGTGTGTTGCGGTTGCTTTTGGATGATTTAAAGACGAGTACCACAGTCGTAATGAATGTTTATTAAAAATCTTATATAGCCACTTATATACAAAGTCTAAGGAACATGTTTACATTATTGCGGATCAGCTGATAGTTAAAGAAAGGAGACCGACATGCGAGAGCTGGACAGCAGACGCATAAATATTCCGCGATGCGTAGTTCCTCGCCAGTGGTAACAGCGTGCGCAGGCTGTCACCACGTCGTTTTCGCTCTCAGCCGAATGCGATACACGTAAATACTGCGGCACGTCCTTGCTCGCGCCAGTCTCTTTGGAAGCGCTGCGCGCGCGGTCGTGCGCAGGAGTATGCAATTTGTATGACACACGTAGGTAGCTATAAGTGGTTCCGATCGGGTCGGAATATCAACGAGAAGACAAGGTAACCCGTCGGTTTACGAGGGAGGAAATAATTTAAGTACATCAGACTAGACTTAGACGATAATAGACTTTGAACTTAATGTATATGGCATATGGTAAATTTCACATATTTTGGAGAGGTTTATGTGCAGGCGTCTACGTCTGCACTAACTTTAGCATTTTATTAATATAATAAAAAGAGGGATAATGGGTGCTGTAGTGTATATAATTATAAATAATAAAAATTAAATGGTTGCAACATCCGTCCTAACTAATATTATAAATGCGAAAGTGAGTTTGTTTGTTGTTAGACATGCTTTAACTATTCAATCGATTATCATGAAGTTTTGTACACAAGAGTATAATCAAAGACATAGGATACTTACGGCCTCTTTCAACATCTACAAGTATCCGATCCGATCCGAACCCTTCGGAGAATCTAGTAGGGCACGGGGACGCGCACTTGTGCGCGATGCCGTTCCCTCTAGATAACCTCCGAAGGTGATTCGTTTCACACGGCTTGAGGGACCCTTTACGTTCCTCGCCGCCCCCAAAAAAGCCAGGTGAAGCTAAAAATGCCGCAGCGGCAATCAGCAATCTCTCTCCAAAAAAAAAAAAAATCTACAAGTAAGTTCCCATTAGCGTTTACTTGACAGATAGTCCATGCAAAACTGTCACTTTAACTGCCAAGTATCTCCTAATCGTTGTGAAACAGGCCCTTAATATTAAAAAGGTGAGTTTGTTTGATACGCTTTCACGCGTAAACTACTGAACGATTTGTTTTGTTGTCAAAGAAATTGTCAAAGCGGTACGAAGTCTGCCGGGTCAGCCAGTTTTACAATAAAGGAAAGATTTAAGTTTGAATGTGTTTTGCGGATATAGCCTGTGGATAGCCTAAGGCTAAGGAGCCTTGCCTAGGGGTACCTACTGCTGGTTCCAGGTGCTGGAAGGGAGAACAAATATAGCTGTGATGTATTAAGCGATGAAAGTGACTTTCGCGTTTATGTTATTTAATTAGTTTCAGTTTTTTTACCAATAAATAATATTTCTTTCTTCTATTTCTAAAGTTTTCATCTGATCTCTAACTGCTAGATGAGAAAACAAATAGTGCTGCGGTGAATACACCTTAGCCTTACCCATGTCTCTATTTGCTGCTAGCGGTTCCAGATGCTAGAATGGATCATAAAGGTGCTGCGGTGTACAGGGTGTTTGGTAATACCTGTATAGTCCCGAATATGGCAGATAGGGTACCGTTCATAGAACCCCGGAAAATTATGAACATATTTAACTGAAAGCACCATATAATAATAATAATAAATATGAGACAACATCACATACATTGTTCTGATCCCAAGGTAAGTAGCTAAAGCACTCGTTTCATGGAAATCAGTTACAACGACGGTACCACAACCACCCAGACCCGACACAATCTCGAAAAGTTCGTTTTCGACATTGCCCCGACCGGGAATCGAACCCGGGACCTCAGAGTTAGCGCCGCCCAAAGTCCGGTGTGCAAGCCACTCGGCTACCGAGGTCGTCGAATATCAGGTCGTCATATGGCAGATATATTAAGGTTGTGTTGAACTTAGTAAAATTGCAAAGTGACAATTTAGTTAATACATTGTTCTTGGTCGACAACCTTATGGTCCAAACGAAACAGAAGTCAAAACATGTAAGGGTTGAAAAAAATAATGCAATAAAATAAATTCGAGTTTTTGTATGGAAAAGTAAATCTTCATAAATATGATTTTGTATGTTATAATGGTGTTATTAATAATCACTGGGTTGCATCACTGTTTCAGGATTATACACATATTACCAAACACCCTGTATAATGCTAATGGGAGTGCCCTTCAAATTGTCCAGGTCTTCGTTATCTACGTTCCAGGTGTTATAAGGTGGAACAAATACTGCTATAGTGTATATAATGATGAATGATAGGTCACCTTAGTCTTGCACAGGTTTTATCTGCTGCAAGCTCTAGGTTCTAAAATGGAGAACAAATATTACTGATGCCTATATAGCTGATGGAAGCTACGTTAGGATTGTCAAGTTCTTCATCATCTGCCAGTCAGTTCATACTGTTGTAGGATCTTCGGATTACTAGTGGGCAGCGCCCCCATCTCGTAGCTACCACCAGCAAAACCTTGCTAGATAAAAATAAAAGAGAGAAAATATTGCCATGGTGTAGAAAATGATGGGTGACCTTAGCCTTGCCGAGGTAGAGGTGCATCTTCTGATTGCTGGTGGGCAGCACCTCATACATCATCTCATAGCTACCATTAGCATAACTTTGCTGGAAAATAAGAAAAAAGAGAAAAAATTGTTATGGTGTAGTAAAAGATGGGTGACCTTAGCCTTGCCGAGGTAGAGGTGCATCTTCTGGTTGCTGGTGGGCAGCGCCTCCAGCTCGTAGCTCCTCATGCGGAACAGCTCCAGCTGGAAGGCGGACGCTGGCTCCAAGTGGCGGTAGATCGTGTCCTCGGTGAAGTCGTTGCGGGCGCGGTACGTGAAGAACTTGGGGAACTGGCGTCTGGCGAAGAGAGGGTGTAAGTACGTAAGTAATTCTTTCTTTTTTCACAATATACAAACAACTTTACTATAAGACACAAAAATCAAGATTGAAATTGAAAATTAATTGAAAAAGTTCTGAGTGACTAAAGAACCGCTGAACCTAGAAATGTTGCAGTCATCTCCTGAAAACACCCTAGGTCTCACTGAAGTAGTAACAGACCGCCAACACAACAACAGCACTGGCTAGCGCCGACTTAAGGTCTATGAAGGCTTTGTTCACCTGTATAGCTCCCTATCACGACCGTAGCTAGACAAGAGATAAGAAGAGAAATTATCCTACTAGCTGTCTTCGCATCTAGATTCTGCTTCTGGTTAACATCAGGTAGACATTTGCTTATTCTTCTTTATTAAAACTCACTTGATCAGCGACATGAAGGTGACACGTCTAATCCACTTCTGACGCAGTTCGTGAGAGGCAGTGCGCGCGGTAGATGTTGCCGAATCGGCGCGCTACCGTATAGTTATAGACAGATGGAGATAGACTGAGCGAACCCTATCCAGCTGTGAAGTAAATAGGGATTAGGGGCGGAAAGAAGTAAGAGACGCGTAGCGAGAGCGCAGCCAGCAGTTGTCTCTTTCTAGAATGCTGATTGACCTATACCACAGGTTTGCTGGTGAACACCCAGACACCAAAGAAGTGCTAACTAAAGAACGATCTACATCGTCCAGTCCAAGTTACTGGCATAAGAACACTGAAATATTGCAGTCAGCTCCCTTCTATGACGTAGCTTGCTTACAGTTTCAAAGATTATCGCTCCATCTAGCCTGAGGGCGTCCCGTATTGTTCACTATCTCTATCTTCAGCTCCTGACCGGCCACAACGACTGTATACACTAAATAGGCATATATGAGAGAGACTCATAGAGGAATAGAGGGGGGGGGGGGGTAAACGAGGGGACCGAGAGAGAGAGAGAGAGAAATAGACTGAGGCTTTCCTATGCAACTGTAAAATAAATAGGGGGGTGTCCAAGGGCGACCAAGGGCGTCCAAGGGCGACCAAGGGCGTCCAAGGGCGATAAACAGCTGTTCAACAGGACATAGTAGCTATATGAGTATAGTAACCTACTTGATCAGCGACATGAAGGTGACCCGGCGGATCCGCTTCTGGTGCGCGCTGCAGAAGTTGCCGAAGCGGCGCGCCACCGTATAGTTATAGACAGAGTTTATAGACAAAGAAAGAGAGAGACAGACTGAGCGTTTCTTATATAGTGAAGAAAATAGGGGAGGAATGAAGTGAGAGTTACAGCGGCCAGTAACAGTCTCCATCTAGAATGCTGATTGGCTATGTCACAGGTTTGCTGGTATGTAACTCCCTACCAGCTCTCACAGGTTTTCTCCAGGACAATTCCAATACTCGCAGGCAGGCAGTGTCCACTAAGACACTAAAGACAGAAGCCCTGACTGATGAACGATCACAGGGCAAGCCGCTGCACCTAAAACGCAGAAATTCAAGAGACAAGAAGAAAGTTTCTGCAACTCTATCAGGATCACACGCTATTTACACATACACAGTAGCTATAGTAGACTCACTTGATCAGCGACATGAAGGTGATCCGGCGGATCCGCTTCTGGTGCAGCTCGTGGCGGTGCGCGCGGCAGAAGTTGCCGAAGCGGCGCGCCACCGCGCTGTCCTCACTCTCGCCGCTGTCCCGCACGCCGATCATCAGGATGTGGATTGGCTCTAAAGGCTAGGAGGATAGAGTTCATTTTTGAATAACAGAACAACTGACTATCCAAAACTGACAAATCTCTTTAGTAGATGTTCAACCATATACCATAAAGCATAAAGTTCAAAGTCTATTGAGGAAATTTGACAGTCTGATGTGCCAAAGTCGGAGTTGGGTTGAGTTTGTCAATAGGTAAACTTTTAAGCAACTGCCTTTTACAAATTGTATGGGAATGGCCAACTATGACGTCACTATTGTATTCCATCAATTGAATGGTTATTAGAAAAATTTTAGGTTACATAAATTTAAGCTTAGGTCAAATAAAAATAGGTTAATGTTCTGGAATTAATTATTGTTGTTGTCAACCTGTTGGGTAACTGTCAATCTAACTGGTTAGTCAATAAAAACTGTCAAAACTACTTTTTTATAGAAATTATATGGGACTGGTAAACGATGACATACAGGTATGGTTGTACATGCTTTGCTCGCTACTTGGTGAATGACATGCCGCCTCCCATTTGCACACAGAAACTCCTTCAGTAATGTGAAACATATAGATCCACCTTTTTTTTTCTTTAGTTGATGGCTTCGTGTGATTGCACATTTAGCCAGTGTCAATGTATTACATACATTATACAATATTTCCTTCCAGTATGATGATGATGAATGATAATAGAAATGAGAAGTGAGAAATGATATACCCCCCAACCCCCCGAGTATCTCATTAAAGATGTGGGGCTTTACTAATTCCTCGGGCGACCTTCTTGAGAGAATTTGAAAGGTGAAGTTGCACTGTTTTGTTTTATTTGGCAACACTCATGCGCACTTACGAACACTTAACGGTTAATAATCCACCATTATTTCACATTAATATTCGACATAACACAAATTTTAGAAATTAAAACAAAACCGCAGACATTACTCTTCACTTTCCCGCCAAGAAGTCAAGATCCATTTTTTATTCTTTTTGTTACATGTTGTATGTTTAATTGTGTTTTGTTATGTGATTCCAATAAATGTCTTTTATTCTATTTAAACTTTTTTTTATGAAGTCACTATTGTGTTTTGTAAATAGGCCCGCGTGGTGGTTTACGGCCCGTTCTACCTGTGGTGTTGCCATCCACAAGGAAAGCTCGTGCCCCAGCAGTGATGACTGGTGATGATGATGATGATGGCGACGTATAATAAAAGCTGGTTGTTTACTTCACTGACCACGTCGTCCGCGTCGGGCAGCTTGCCGAAGTCGGAGCCGACGTTGATGCTGGTGCTGTCGCGACTCTCGCTGCCTTCCTGTAAAGCTTGGAGGTCCTGTGGGAGAGAAAGAGAAAACGATTGATCGACGAATTACATACATACATACATACTCTCACGTCCTTCTCCGAAAGAGAGGTGAACAGAGCATCGAAATCACCGACTTTGAGTATACTCGCCGTTAGTGACACGACGCCACATTTAGCATAAACAAAGAAGGGATCCGAGATGAAATAGATAACATCAGTGATGGGTGGATAGCATGGGCTTATACAATCTGTATTGGCATGAACTGATCAAACTTTAGGAGTGGATTCTACACTCATATATACATGATAAAAAAAAAATCCAAACTCCACGTAGTAAATTGGTTGCTTTGTGTTTTTTCGTCATTTTCGGTGTTTACAACCGACATATTTGTTATTTTGTCCTATTGATGATCGAACTCTTGACTACTATACTGATTGTTATTTACTTGCGACTAGATTCACCTTTTTTAGCACCTGCAAAAATCGAAGACGAAGTAAAATAAAAAGGCAGCCATTTCTAAACTATTGATCTTGGAATTTTTTAATTTTTTTTTATTATGTTATATATATTTGATTGTAGAATCCATTCTTAGTATAGGCTGATGATGATGAAGATGTAATAAAATAGCAAAAGGCTCCCAGGAGAGGGGAGCTGATACATTTCTTTCATATCCTAGACCAGCATGGGAAACTTAAAATACCAACATAGCAACAACAAAATAAACAATAACAACGACAATTCTTCTTGTTAACAAAGTCATAGACCAAAACCAGCTATTAATCTAAAGAGTTCTACCAATCGCTTATAAATAGTAAGTAAGTATTTAAGTAATCTAAAATATATTGTTTTCTAAAGTTTACGCGAACACTACACATTAAAATGAAACAACCTTTACGGATCTACTCGCGTTTATTTAACACATTAGTTTTAATTAATGTTTATCCTGACGTTTCGAACCGTTTGCAGGGTCCGTGGTCACAGGGAGCCTGAGGTGTTGGTCGTCTCATAATTAGTTAGTAGCTTGTATACGCTCATTTAAATTTAATCAGGTGCGTTCCGTTTTACGCAGAAAGAGCTTACAGTATCTTTTCAGGTCTGGCAGTATGGTGTTGGGGCTGGGATTTAATATTCTGTATGATGGGATCCCAGGCTGGTGGTAGATTCCAACCATCTTCTCTATTAAAATTAGGATTTTTTTTAATTCAATAGCCTCGCGTATCATCCTAGGGATGAATCGTTGTTCTCTAGAAACGTCAGGATAAACATTAAATTAAACTAAATTGTTTCATTTTAATTTAAAATAGCAATTAACAACTATTCAATAAAGCACAAAATCGCCTAGATAGGCAGATTGAAAACAATAGTGGCGTTATCGAGGTTATAGCGCTTACTACCTATATAATAGAGCAATCGAAGGCGGCCAAAGCCCCATATCGGTGGTTGCATTATCAATATTATAGTACATACTACCTACAGAATACAGCACAAAATCGTCTACCTCTCTCCACAGCGAATCTAGCTACTAAACAGCTAACACAGTAATCTATTGCTATTGCTACCAAAATCGATCATTTTAAAGTAGCATTTAAAATTAACACCATAAAACACAATATTGCCTATCGTCTAATCTTGAAGGTCCCAACTAGAAACTAAGAAAGAGCATCTACAGCTGGCTGACTGAAGCCTTGAAGTAATCTAAAATCTAAAAACCTACACACAATAAAGCACACATTTGTCTACCTTTGTCCTCGGAGACTGCCATAATTTTAAATAACTTACCCTTCAAGGAGTAACCTAAAATAGCACTTAAAACTAGCACATCAAAGCACAAATTAGCTTACCTCTCTCCTCACAGAAGCTATGCTCGCGAAGTCATGCACCAGATCCAGTAACTCATCAGCGTACTGCACGAACTGGTCGAAGCAATCGAAGGCTGCCAAAGCCCCAGTACGGTGGTGGCATTTACGCATAGCCGCGGTGCATAGTTCCGCTGGTATGCCTTCCTGATCCTGAGCTGAGGATAACTCGATCTCTGATTGGCTGATTGGAATCCTGCGGGAGGATTAGAAAGAGAGGATTAGAGAGAGACCTTAAATAATGGGTGTTATTTAAACGGTTAGCAAAGTATTTGTATTTTTGTTATCAAAAAAATGCTAGTTGGGCAGCAACTTATGGTCAGCAAATATTTCTAAATCAGTCTGAAACTTATATCATTCTGAACAGCAGTCTTATGCCGCTCCCCCCTTTCGTGACTGGCCCTCGCTACGCTGCGAATCGCTCGGGATTTTTTTTTAACTTAACCTAACCAACAGTAAGGATTTATTATGTCTATAATTATTTTGTAATACAAATAAATTATTTCCCCTTAAATAATACCTTAGAATTAATAAGTTTGCTGTATAAATAAACACCATATTGTTGTAACACCCTTACAGTCACGTTAAAGGACTATTGTAAGATCTGTACCATACCGACATGATGCAATAAAAACTTATGACTATGAATAGTTGAATGACGTTCATAAGAAAGAAAAATCAACACCCCGTTAGGAGTCGAAGCCGGGATCTCTGGACCGGTGGTTTACCCACCAGACTAGAGAGAGGGATTTTTTTTTCTTTATTTCTTTAGAATGTTTAATTTTGCTATCATGACAGCTATATAAAAAATCATAAAACTGAATATAAATTAATCACATAACATTCTAAGTTGGAGAGGGATTTTTTACGTTAGATACAGTCAAGATAGCCAGGCTGGTATGAATAGCTCGAAAGGCAATTTTACAATGTTCTAAAGGGGATGGCATCACGTAAGCGTGTCCTTGGATCCTACTAGATTCTCTGAGGCGTGGGATAGTATCACGTAAGCGTGTCCTTGGATCCTACTAGATTCTCCGAGGCAAGGATGACACTACGCAGTCGTGTCTGCATCGCCTACTAGATTCTTCGAGGCGGAGGATGGTATCACGTAAGCGCGTCCCCGTCCCATACTAGATTCTCCGAGGCGTCCCTCCATCGACGACTCACCTGTTAGGATGTCCCGTAGGTAGTACAAACTGGAAGTGTACCACACCTAGTTCGCCGGACAAAGCCAGGTGTTGTAGACACTGGATCTCGTACGAAGTGTAGGCGCGACGCACGTAAACCTCTAACGCTGCGTTGCAGACCTGCGGGGTAACGCACATGCGTTCAACATTTTTATTTCTTATACCAAAAAACATTTATATATATTGGGCTTCAAAAAATTTTCTCATATGAATGTCACTACGCCATCGGTTCGTAAGTCTACACGGGGCGGCGGGAGACCTTGTACTGGGAACTGCGATCAATAATGTACTAGATTCCCGATGAGCGCTTGAAGAACGGTACGCGACTTTGGTGCCACGGGGCCGCAATGGCGTTTGTGGCGATAACAGTAAACATTATATTTTGCAACTTTAATTTAATCTTTTTTTTAAGATTTAAGGTTCATAGTAAGCGGAAGTTGTTGATGTTATCCAATTTTTTGTTGTTCGAAATTGAAATATATAGGTATGAGCGAACAGGACCACTTTTTCGAGATGCATTTTTGTTCCGGGTGGCCGACCGCCTAACTCGATTGCTTTCGATTGCTTTGGCTACGTGTATAGCTTATGACATCATCTTTGTCATTTAGCTATACGACGTTTAGCTTTATGATGTCATCTTGGCTATAGCTTTCGATATTGCTTTCATAGGCGGTACGAAATGACAAGATGACGTCATAAACTATACACGTAGCCAAAGCAATCGAAAGCAATCGAGTTAGGCGGTCGGCCCCCGGATCCTTTATCTAGTACATAATGATCGAAGACTGGGAAGAACTGGCGACAAACTCAGCTTGGACATTTCTTTTCTCCCTTTCGTTTACAGCATCGAACTAATAGGTCAACGAATTTCATTAGCCAATAATGTGACCCGAAAGCTAGTACTTAAACTATTATAAATTGCCATTTTTGTTCAACCTTGTAGATCAAACTGCAGTTTCATCATCATCAGCTCGTTTTATGTTCCCACTGCTGGGGCACGAGCCTTCCATATGGATGGATAGGGAGAACGGGCCATAAACCACCACGCGGGCACTGTGCGGATTGGTGGTTACTGCAGTTTAGCTATTCTTAAGTACAAAATAGTCCATAGCTAGTGCTGCTAGTATTATTAGCTAGTATGGACAGCTATTAGCGCTAGCTAACCAACTCCCTAACTCGAAAATAAAAATCAGCTGTTCCATACATTTTGGTCGAAAAATATTGATGTTTTTTTTTAATATAGTCTGTATAGACTATATTAAAAAAAACATCAATATTTTTCGACCAAAATGTATAGACTCTATACAATTTATTAATATAAGAAATATATACACAACAAAAGAAACATAACACAAGTGAACTTAAAAAAAAACAGAAAAATATAAAGCAACATCGAAAGCTATAGGCTATAGCTTTCGATATTGCTTTCTTAATGCTTTCATATCGCTTTCGAAATGACAAGATGACGCCTAAAACTATAGAGCGCGATAGCGAAAGCAATGGCGATCGAGTTAGGCGGTCGGGGGGCAGGAATAGGACATAGAATACATTTTATCCCGGTAACGAATTCCTGTGGGATAGTGTAATCTTCGCGAACGAAGTCGCGGGCGACGTGCGTGATAATATATAATTACTAGTTGCCCCCGGCGGACTTCGTACCGCTTTGACAGTTTCCATGACAACACTACAAACAAATCATTTTGTATTGGAAAAATTTCAAAAATCAAAAATAATTTAGGGGTGGACACCCTTAACATTTAGGGGGATGAAAAATAGATCTTGGCCGATTCTCATAGATACCGGATAAGCACAAAAAATTTCATCAAAATCGGTCAAGCCGTTTCGGAGGAGTATGGCAACGAAAACTGTGACACGAGAATTTTATATATTAGATACCCAAATTTTGTTGCGTCATTAACTCTGATGTTAATATTCTTAATTCTCTAATCTGACCGTTATTAATATTTGTAAAAAATATTTAGATCGGATGTTGATGACGTGGGTGTCGACATTGAATAGGGCTCCTTCGGCTTACAGAGTAACAGTAGATAGTGTTGATTTATTTCGGCGAGTTGGAAATGCTTATCGCCAAAATCACCATCACCTGATCGCCGCCACAGCCAATAGAAAAAAAAACTACTACAAACAAACTAGTTGACTATTTAGTTAGTTAGTTAGATGACTATTTGTCCCTTTCGCACATACAAAATGTTCGTTTGACACGAGACATCACGGATGCATCACTTACGCTTGCAATATTCTTCTTACCGCGTAATTTGGGTTGCTTGCTTTATGTCTCTAACACCCGTTTGCACTAAACTTAAAAATCGCCTAAGTCTTTGCCTAACTATTACCCGGTCAAGTTAACTAGGCACTTGAGTGTGTGCGACGTTTTCAAGCCAAGTGCTGAGTTAACTTGACCGGGTAGTAGTTAAGCCAAGACTTAGGCGATTCATAAGTTTAGTGCAAACGGGTATTAGAGCCTCAAAGTTAGGCATGATATACTTTGATTTGCATCGGGATTTAACATCTAAGAACAGATGATCATCATGCTATCGTGGCTATGGCAGCGCACCTGACCCGGCACGTCACGGGGTGCGGGTTCGAAGCCCGATCGTGGAATTTTTTCAACACTTTGCCTTTTTGAAATAGCTAATAGCTGTCAATAGGCACGCACCCTAAGTTTTCTGTTTAAATCTTTTTAAAAAAAAAAACAACATTTTGAGTTTAACGAAAATCAAACTTACCGCCGCATTTGTATGGTAAAAGAAATCATGCAGTATATCGAAGATGGACGTCTCCGACAATATCAGCTTCTGCAGGTTCTCTGGGTGGAAGTCGTGGCCGTACATGTCCACTGCCGACAGGAATATGGATTCCATTTGGTTGTGTCGAAGCTCGTAGGCGGGCTGGTGGGCCGCGATTAAGACCTGTTGGATAGATTGATAATATGTAGAAATTTATTTTGCTTAAAATATGGTACAAAAGGTAAGAGTGCATATCGTTGTAACATATGTTCGGCGAATTTCCTCTTACTACAAAACAGTGTTTATTTATTAACCTTAATAAAGTTATATACATGATAGGTTTAACAATATTTTATATTTAATAGTTTAAAGTTAAACAATGGCTGAATGCAGGATCATTTTTTTTACCAGTGCGCAAATTTTCTGGAGCGACTCAGAATCGGTAAGTAAACATCTTTCTCATAGTAACATTTTTTTTTTTTTATACTTAGCACGGCAACCATGAGTTGAAATATGTAAGAAAGATTTTGAGACTTTTCATACAAATCGGGCTAATCAAAGTCCAACAATTTTTGACATATTAAATAAAATTAAAACGTAAAAAAGTTTGCATTAATAAGAATAATAGACCCAGTGCGGATTGGTGGTTACTGCAGTTAAAGAAAGAAATAAAGAAATAATTTATTGACTATCACACAGACATAACAGAAAAAAAACAATAAATAAGAAAATATAAAAAAAAACTAATATAAATAATAATTATATAACAACTAGGACCCTGCCTCAGCTTTGTGCCGTTGCGGTGCTGAGAAACAAACACCACCACAACGAGACGCTGGTATACTGACAGGGCCTATGGTGAGTGATTGTGGTGTTGTGTTACATACATAAAACATAGTTACATACATATTTAATATAAATGTTTAAAAAACGTTTAATTTACATAAAGATAATGTAAGAAATACTATATATATATTGAAATACAAACAAAAAAAAATAAACGAATAAGTAAGGCTCGATGCGCTAGATGCCTTCGCTACTCCGGATTTAAAATAAGGGCCGTGAATCTTGTTTGTTCGGCTTTTGACACAAAAAATAACCGCCTCTGTAGACCACCGGTTTAGACCCAGAGGTCCCGGGTTCGATTCCCAGCGGGGGTACATGTTTGTGTACTCGGTTTGGTTGGTGGTAGGGCTTGTTTGTCCGCCTGGCTAGCTACTACCATCTTATCTAAATATGTCGCCATAACATCAATGTTTGTAGCATTGTTGTGTTCCGGCAGCTAGAGATAAGATAGCCAGTACCTCACTAGTTGAGGATCCCGGGTGAAGTGCGCTTCCATCATTGGCCTTATCATCACTTAACATCAGGTGAGATCAAGGCACTGTGCTTACCCGTTAATATAAAAAAAATAAATAAATAAATAAACATGCCATGAATTTTATGAAAAAAAAAGAAGAGTATATTGTCAAAATAAATAAAAACAGAAACAAATAAACATCATAGGATGGATCAACACGTCGTAAAACTCAGGTTAGCTATTCTTAAGTACAAAATAGTCCATAGCTAGTGCTGCTAGTATTATTAGCTAGTATGGACAGCTATTAGCGCTAGCTAGCCGTCCAAACCGTCTGAGATGACTCTCGTGATACCAACGAACAACTCTTACTATTGGGACCAACTACCTAACTCGAAAATTAAATTCATCTGTTCCATACATTTTGGTCGAATGAATATTGATGTTTTGTATGGGACAGCTGAATTTTATTTTCGAGTTAGGGAGTTGCTCCAATAGTAAGAGTTGTTAATTTGTATCACGGGAGTCATCTCAAAAGGTTTGGACGGCGATAAAAAAGTTTGCATCAATAAGATACGGAATAACAACAAAATTATAAAGTTTCCAATATCCATATCCTGTATATCTCCATGCAAGTTGAAAAAATGAGGAGTTCGATGGCGCAGTTGTTAAGGCGACCGTTCTGCGATCGCTAATGTTAAGCAACATTCGCAAAGGCCGCTCATCGGATGGGTGGCCAAGTATGTATCATCTCTCGCTCCCTCGTGCTTCGTCGGCACGTTTTGCCGTTGGTGCCGGCTGCATTAGCAGTCGTTAACAACCGCCGCACCGCACTGGGTCCGCGTGGTGGTTTACGGTCCGTTCTCCCTGTGGTGTTAACATCCATAGGGAAGGCTCGTGCCCCAGCAGTGGGGACGTAAAATGAGCTGGTGATGATGATGATGGTGATGATGATGATGGTGATGATGATGGTGATGGTGATGGTGATGATGATGATGATGATGGTGATGATGATGATGATGATGATGATGATGGTGATGATGATGGTGATGATAGATAGTCACCTGTCTAGCCCGCAAAGCGACGCGGCTATGCTCTGCTCTATGCAGTGACGTCAGTTCGTTCAATGTCGCCGCTAGCTCATCGGTCAGACCCGGCTCGTTGGACCACAAGTGGTCGATCAGAAGGGTCACCTGTATAAAGAATGGGAGGGTTTAATTATCACAATTATGGGTATATATTAGTAGTTATAAGCATATTTTGTTGCTACGAAATTAGAAGAAAATGGAGAGAAAAAAGTTGAAAAGAATAACGACGACGAATTGACGACCTCCGTAGCCGAGACTTTGGGCGGCGCTAACTCTGAGCTCCCGGGTTCGATTCCCGGTCGGGTCAGTGTCGAAAACGACCTTTTCGACATTGCGTCGGGTCTGGGTGGTTGTGGTAACGTCGTTGTTTTATGATTTCCATGAAACGATTGCTTTAGCTACTCACCTTGGGATCAGAACAATGTATGTGATGTTGTCGAAATATTTAAAATTTAATTTAATTAAAAAAAATATATACATTCATTGACTTCACATTCTGTTCAGATAGATATGGATTGAACTAAAGGTCAGACACGTAGCTATTGACTGAATAAAAGCTATATATTCAAAAACAATTAATTTATATTTTTTGCAATAACCCAATAATAATGTCTTAATTGTTTACTGTGCCTTTCTTGTGGGTACTTACCAGCAGATTTTTCTTGGGCACTTGGTTGTGCGAAAATATAATGTTAGAGACGGCTTGCATGTCATCCTTGTAGCGATCGCGGAGGGCCACGACGCATTTGTCGTACGAACCTATAGGCAAAGGAGAATTGAAGCGTCAAGTGTTCATGACTGAAAAGTTTTGGAAAATTAACCAAACGGTGTGACGTCAATTTAAATACTGATGCTCAAGGCCCCTCCTTGCTCAAAGAGGGGTGGGGGGGCATCAACATTTTTCATAATACTCATGATCATGATCATCTATTATAAAACAAATAAAAATATGTACCTTCCTTTCTTAGTGCACGTTTAAATGTACACACGCCTGCACATCAACCTATCCAAAACTGTCAAATTTCTTCAAAACATTTTCAACCATATTGGTTAGCACTAAAATTCAAAGTCTATTGAGGAAATTTGACAGTTTGTGGTAGGTTGATGTGCAGGCGTGTGTACATTATTAAGTGGTCACGGGTTGTCTGATGCCTTTGGCTTTTATACCAATACTAAACAGTGTGTGATACCCGTTGTTTTTTTTATTTATTATGGAACGCGAAACTTTAAAAGTGTGTACTTATGTGGGGCTTTATTAGTAAAGCTCCACACAAGTACGGTAGTGTTAGAGGTGTTAGCACCTCACGCGGACTTCTTGAGTGAATTTGAAAAGTCACGTTGCACTGATTTGTTTCATTTGCCAACACTCATGCACACTCAAACACTCAACGGTTAATAATAAACCACCATTATTGCATATTAATAATTGACATTTTGCACATTGACATTTGACAAATTTACACAAAAAATACAAAATCCCTAGAATAATTAGTGAGTGAGTTAATGAGTCTTATAATTACTTTGTGACTTGCATTTGGGTGTGTTCCGTTTTACGCAAAACATCAGGATACATAGATGTATGTAAATTCGAAGAAGTGATTCATTTCAATATATTAATATAGTTCCCTGCCGTTATAAAGTGACTTACCTAACTGGAAGTGGCTTTCTACTTGGTAGTACTGCTTTAGGAGGTCGTGTACGGCTGCCTTCATGCGACCTCGGATGCCGTTTCTAGATCAGACAATAAACAATGAGTTTATCATTTACAGATTTTTTTGATAAACTATGGTCCTCAATATTAACAAGATCACCAATAATAAGATAAGACAAGATAAGATAAATTTAATTGTCATAATTGAAGTTGAGTAAAATTATTTTCATTTAGCAGATCTTATGCTTATTAGGAAACAAATAGGCACGCAATTTTAATAGATAGATAGGGACAAAATATAGCATTTTGATGTTTTTGTATAAAAATATTACGTCAAGCCGTAGAACGCTGAATCATTAGGCATTTTAAATTAATTTAGATATCTTAGTAAAAACACAACTGTTGATAGTACAGTCACGAGCTTTGACAAGCATTACGTTAGTCACAGCTGGTTCTTTTCGGTTTCGCTTCTTTATTTTATTTTCTATTTATCGTTTTAATTTGAAACTGAATAAGCACTTTGATTTGATTTAACATGTATGCACTATTGAATCTTATTCCATTGTATTAAGAGTTAGATTGTTTACATATGTTAATCCTCGAGACTGTACCTTTGTATCGATGATTGGGTTTGTCACATTATTTGTTTTATTTATTTAAGTATTTATTGAAGTATGAAATTAATGTTGCTTTCTATCTTTAATTATAAGAAGACATAATAAAAACAAATTATAAAGGATACTATAACGATATAACAAGGCAATTATTTTTATAGTATATTTACCTATATCTTTGTACTAAAAGCACCAGAGCTTGCGTGCTCATGAAGAACACGTCTCTGTCGGCTCTCTTGGCAAGGGACGCCGCATGGCTGGAAGAAGGACAAATAATTAGCTAAATTATAATTTATAAATAAATAGGTGAGAAGCTCGATTGCGCTGTTGTTAACGCACCCGGTCTGTTTTTTTTGCTTTTCTTTTAGTATTAGTCAAAGTAATTTTTCTTACAAGTAATACATAAATAAACAATATTTCCTTCCAGTATGATGATGATGAATGATAATAGAAATGAGAAGTGAGAAATTATACACTGACCCCTCAAATATCTCAGTAAAGATGTGGGGCTTTACTAAGTCCTCACGTGGACTTCTTGAGAGAATTTGAAAAGTTACTTTGCACTGTTTTGCTTCATTTGCCAACACTCATACACACTCACGAACACTTAACGGTTAATTATCCACCATTATTTCATATTAATATTCGACATAACACACATTTTAGAAAATAAAACAAAACTGCAAACATGTCTCTTCACTTTTTTAACATTACGGGTAAGCACTTGGCCTTCATCTCACCTAATGTTAAGTGATTATAAGGCCGAAGTAAGATGGCTGAATAAGTATGGTGACATTTGAATAAGATGGTCGTAGCTAGCCAGGCGGACAAACGAGGCCTACCACCAACCGAAGTTTGGTTGGTAGTAGGGTTTGTGTTTGGTTTGGTTACCAAACCGAGTACACAAACATGTACCCCCGCTAGGACTCGAACCCGAGACCTCTGTGTCTAAGCCGGTGGTCTTAACCACTAGACCACAGAGGCGGTTAAAAAGCTTTCCGATCATCGGATGGGTGACCAAAAATGTATATTCGCAGGGCACGTAAAACCGTTTGGTCCCGGCTGCTAATGCAGTCATTAACAGGCTTAGGTGATTTGCTTCCGCACTGGGCCCGCGTAGTGGTTTACGGCCCGTTCTCTCTGTGGTGTTAACATCCATAGGGAAGGCTTGTGCTCTAGGGGGGGGGGAGAGAGAGAGAGAGAGAGAGAGAGAGAGAGAGAGAGAGAGAGAGAGAGAGAGAGAGAGAGAGAGAGAGAGAGAGAGAGAGAGAGAGAGAGTATACAAAGTAACAGGATATTATAACTTACTAACTCACAAGGAGGTGTGCCTGGCGTGAGCTACATACTTGGGGTGAGGCCATGAGGTTGAAGTACCAGGCTATCATAAGTTATAAGGAGTAACGCAATGGGCTCGCGTGGTGGTTTGCGGCCCGTTGTCCTTGTGGTGTAAACATCCATAGGGAAGGCTCGTGCCCCAGCAGTGGGGACATGCAAATGAGCTGGTGATGATGATGACTACTTACTGGTCGATGACGCTGGCTATCTGTTGGCTAGGGAACTGTGCCAGTACTGAGGTAATGTTCCTCTCATATAGGGCCATCAGCTTCCTCACTTTTTTCTCAACAGCTATTGGGATACGACCGGATGTCGATGATAGTACCTGATGAACAAGAAACAATTAAATAGTATCACGTACATTGTTCTGATACCAAGATAAGTAGCTAAGCACTCATTTTATGGAAATCAGAAACTATGACGGTACCACAACCATCCAAACCGGACACACTATCGACATTGACCCGACCGGAAATCGAACCCGGGACCTCAGAGTTAGCGCTACCTCAAGTCCAGCGTGCAAACCTCTCGGCTACGGAGGTCGTCAAGACATTGAATAAGGCTGCTTCGGCTTAGATAGAGAAGATATGTGTTGATAAAGCACGGGTTGGACGGAAACACAATTGGCAATGCACCTGACCTGGTCCTCCCCCCCCCCCCCTTCGCCCGATCCTCAAAATGCCACTATACATTAACAGAATACACTAAACATACACACTAGTTTAAACACAAGACACCGTACTCGTAGAATAAGGGTACGACGAACCGGTTCACAAGCGCTCTATACCAGGTACAGACATGTACCTGGGCGCTTCTCCCCACCACCACGGCCCGGTCAACCCGAGCCGAGATCCGAGCCTTTAGAGGTGCCCTCGGGTTGTTCCGCTCCCCGATCCGATCCGAACCCTTCGGAGAATCTAGAGCACGGGGACACGCACTAGTGCGTGATGCCGTTCCCTCTAGAAAACCTCCGAAGGTGATTCAATTACAATCCTAATTAACAATACAAACATAATCCTTTTTTTCATAGAAATCTGAAAATGACGGTTTTCTAACGTATACCGTTGCGCATAGAATTACCCTACAGCTTTAGCGCCATAACAACACTGGCTCTAGGTGACTAGTTATAGCAATATTTAGCATTGTTAAACTTTTTGTAGCACTTTCAGAAATCAATAAAAAAAGTTTGCCTTGTATAACATGAGCATGAGGGTGCTCGATGGCGCAGTGGTTAACGCGCCCGGTCTGCGAGTGCTGAGGTTAAGCAACTTTCGCAAACGCCGGTCATTGGATGGGTGACCAAAAAACAATCATCTCGAGCTCCTCCGTCCTTCGGAAGGCACGTAAAGACGTTGGTCCCGGCTGCATATGCTGTCGTTAACAACCACCAATCCGTACTGGGCCCGCGTGGTGGTTTATGGCCCGTTCTCCCTATCCATCCATAGGGAAGGCTCGTGCCCCAGCAGTGGGGACATAAAATGAGCTGATGATGATGATAATGATGACGATGATAAACATGAGAACGAACAGTCCCACAACATGGGTACAATTTTAACAATTTCTCCAAATAGCTAGTTCTATCTATTGGTACCATTTTTGTTCGTTGGCCGGCACTTTCAGAAAAGTCCCAATTTGAATGATGTCCTTTATTTGCATTTTTTTTTTTTTTAGTATAATTGGTAAAAAATAATATGACAATACATACAGGTTTTACAATGCATATAACATAGTGATAAGTAGAGTTTCTAGTACTTCAAAATAATAAATAAACATACCTCTTGCAACTCCAGTAATGGCAGCGAGGGGTCTCTGAGACTCTGCATGAACTTCTCAACCACTTCGCGTAGACGAGGCGTGTTGTATGGCTCGGGCAGACAATAGCCTGGGTGGCAAAAAGATTTAGAATCGTTATTGTATAAGCAAGTCATTAGATGGGTGACCAGAATTTACTGCAGTTGTCCTAAATAACCTAAAGGTTACAGATTTCAATAACATGCTTGTGTTAAGTACTCAATTTTTTAAGTTCATATGTGTTAATTTCTATTTTTTTAAGTCTATTACAAAAACATACTCTATACTCATTAAAATAGGGTAAGCTTTTCTTAAATGCTAAGATAATTGAGCACGTAAGTTGCATTGAAACAAAAATATAAAAATAAACACTTTTCTAAAATTACTATGCTGAAAAGTATTAAAAATTTATTTTGGTATGATCCCCCTTACACCAATGTAATAAAGCTCAAAACTCACCGGCGAGCGTGTTCTCCAATATGAGCCTGTACTTGTTGTGGGCGTGGTTAAGCTTGTCCGAAACGGTCTGCACATCGTCCATGGGAAACTGACCCTTGTACGGTTGCGCGGTGGTCACTAGCGTGGGGTCATCCAATTCTGGTAGAAAAGAGTTTCATTAAAATTATTACGTTAAAAAGTAAAAGCGAAGTATGAGGAGTTGCCCCTTCAAAGCTCGGAGAAAGAAAGGCGTTCGGGTCTGAGAGGCAGACAACCCAAGGGCACCTACCTCATCATGGATAAAATTACAAAGTTACGAAAGTATTGAAAAACTTTTATCCGACAACTAATTTATATTATATATGTAAATTATATAATTATACATATGTATATAGATTGAGGTAATCAATTGTATAAATAAATACTAACATAACACAAAAAGAAAGTAGAAGGGAAAGCATTAAATTATTTGAACACAACACAGAAAACATGCAAAATATCCCACATAAATTTTACTAAATATACATCAAATATACACTATTTTCAAATCATTGAACCTCTAACATATAAGACCTACCTATGTACTTAACTACAAAACAAAAACATGATTGTACAGTAAAGAGAGGGGTCTCTTCTAAAACAGGTTTTTTCAAACTTAACAGAAGAGACCCACACATTTGTAAAAAAACTACTTGTAGTTAATAATAAAAAAAAATTGAATTTTGATTTTTTTTTGACCTCTAAAAGCTAGAGGATAGGAGGATAGAGGACCCAGAGTGCTAGGTTAAGTTTCCAGGAGGCATAGCATCACGCAGGCGTTGCGTACTTACCGAGTGTTCCGAGCAATGCTCCCAAATCTAAAACAGCACCAGGTCTTAGGATCCAGGTCACCTTGCCTGATTCGGGTGCTGCCAGGGTCATCACCATTTTCATGACCTGTTGATGAACAATAATCAAAATTGTTTATTCGGTTTAGGCTACAAAATTTGGTTTTATGAATGTCACTATGCCATCGGTTCGTAAGTCTACATGCAGGGCGGGAGACTTTGCACTGAGAAGAACCGACAAGAAACTTAGCAAGGGCATTTCTTTTCTCCCTTATTTTACAGCGTCTCATATTGAAAAATGTCATCCTTATCATAGGACACTTTTAGTCATGTATTTTCTGTTCCAAATTATTATACAACGGTTTGTTACAATAATAAAACAGAAGTAGATTTCGCTTTCGACTTTGCACCCCTGGATCTCGGCGTACGGCTGTCCCTTATCAATATGGCCGTCATCATCCACCATTGTATTGACTAGTTTGCTTGCAGAAGGTATTTATCTACTTCGTTATTTAGGTAATTAATATAAAGAGCACCAAATTCCGAAGCACCCACTTTTAATTGTATTTTTTATGTTTTTCAAAATCAAAATATCTTCATTTAAATTAACATACGACAAGAACGATCAGCACCTTTGAGAATAAAAAAAAATTAAGAAATATACAAATAAAATTTAAAACTAAAAATCGCGTAACATACAACTCCAAACTATTTTCTTGATTTAGTTTTTTTTTAATTTTTTAAATTTCTTTATTTGACTTCGACTTTGCATCCCTCTCGCTCACTCACCTCGATCTCGGCGTACGGCTGCCCCTTATCAACATGGCCGCCGTCCTCCACCAATGTGTTGACTAGTTTGCCAGCAGAAGGTGCTCGAAGCTTCGACGGATCTTTTTCCCGCTCAAAAACAACCGTTTGATTGCCTATGACTATACGGTATTTGTCTACTTCGTCTTTGAGGTAAGTAGTGAAGGAAGCACCGTCTACTGATAGCAGGGTTCCTGTAGGAGAGAGAAAAAACATATTAAAAAATATAATTATACAACTTGTATCAGGTAAAAAACCCAAATTGTATCCGACCGAGATATAGTATGCAGAGTTACTTAGATTTTAACAAGTTAACTTTAATTTGTAATGCATTTTTTAAACAGTCTTTTCTATTGTGACGTCACACTTTATTTTAATAAAGTCTTGCTTAAGCGCGTCTGAAGCGCATGACGTCACTTATATTGAATTCACAATTGCATGAGAAGTTAAAGTCATAGTCGCGAGGATTGTATGTTAGGCATCGCGCTATCCTACTAATATTATAAACGCGAAAGTTTGTGAGTATGGTTGGATGTTTGTTACTCTTTCACGTAAAAACTACTGAATGGATTTTAATGAATCTTTCCAGACCATGACCCAGACCAGGATATATAAACTTTTTTTTTTTTAACTTTTTTACGACAGCTGCACATAAAAAATCGGTTATGGTCTCATTTTGAAGAGCTCCAGCCGTAGATGTGCAGAAAAATACAGAAACCTGACATAGGTTTCGAAACTCTTAAAAAATCTGTTGAATACACGCGAAGTTTTGCGGGCGATCCACTAGTTTATATAATCATTCAATAAATAAATATAAATAAATAAAATTTCCTACACTCATACCAATTATCTAGCCCAAGAGAAGCTTCGTTATTAAACTCGTTAAATGGTTACTAGACAACGGGTAAACATACTTAAAATACTTAAATACATACTTATTATACATAGAAAACACCCAGACCCGAGACAATTAAGAAAAACATTAATTTCTAAATTGACCCGACCGGGGATCGAACCCGGGACCTCAGAGATGGCGACACCATGAAAACCGGTGTACAAAACACTCGACCAAGGAGATCGTCAAAATTCAATATTATCTATTAGCAAAGTTAATATTGTTTATTTATATATGGCTTGTAAGATAAATACTTTGACACTTGCTAAATGTGCACGAAGCCATAACTAAGGAAAAAATTCAACAAATTCTTTCAGTCTTTTAGATCTACTCGGTCTACTAGTTCTTTTCGGTCTTCTACGTCTACTTACCTCCATCGGTCAGCTTGTGCACCTCCAACTCTTTGAAGCTTCCGTTCATCGCCAGGAAGTAGGTGGTGGGGCCTGACTTGGTGGCTTGCACTTTGTACTTCTGACCGTTGTTGATGAGTTCCACTACCACGCTGTTGGACAGCTGGCCGGAGCCTTGGATTTGACCCCTGGTTGAAGAAACAAATAATTATGAATAATGTCAATTATAGTCTTTGTTGTCTTTGTTTTATGTTTTCGTTGGTTTATTTTAATTTAATTTACTTTCAATAAGTAAATTTCTGCAAGAAATGTTCCTAAAGCCGTAGTGATCCAACATCTTCAGAGGCTTTCTAGAGGGGATGTCATCACGTAAGCGTATCCCCGTCACTACTAGATTCTCCGAGGCATTCGGTTGACGAGCGGAAAACCCGGGGGCGCCTCTAAAGGCTAGGACCTCGGCAGTTTGAGCGAATAGTGAATGTTACTTCAAAAAGTGAAATTGTTATTATTGAAACACCAAAAAACGTGTTTTAACTAAATCCGGATTTGTTTAATATAAATATATGTTTTTTAAAAATATTTTGCCTATTTTGTGCCACTGCTGGGTAAAAGCCTCTCCCAAAAGCTTCCACCTTTCTCGATCCCTGAAATCTATCCACCATCCCTTCGCAAAAACATAAAATTATTGTATAAAAATAAATTTAATATAGGTATTAGTGCTTGTGTCAATATTGAAATGCTCTTGCAGGTAAATTAGTTATATGAATGACTTTTGACTTTATGACTCACTTCTCCAACGCGCTCTTGAAGTCTTGGAAGTGAGCAGTGATGATGCTGTCAGCTATGAGAATTGAACCGCAGAGAACGCCCAGTAAGATGTCAGGCTTCTCAGATTGTACCTGTTGATAACAAAATAAAAAGGTTTATTATTAAATAAGCAATAATACCTCACTGGGGAAAGATTTCTAAATTCCACCGGTGATCTTAAAATTAAAAGTGACATGAAATACACTATAAAATATAATACTTTTTGTATTATTCAAAATTAGATTATTAATATACATACAGTTCAAAATTTGCGGCGTCAAAGATAAATTATCAGTGACCTTGAATACAAATTGCAATAATGGACCTTACCCGCTCAGAAATAAGCGCGTCCAGCCAGCTAGTGTCGATGTTGTTGTCTTGGAAGGCGGTCGTCTCCAGCAGGGTGATGAGATACTCCACTGTGGTGCGGAAGTCGCCTCGTATGCTCAACTCTTTGAGGGCTATCACCAAGTTCCTGAGTGGATAGAGAAACTCCAATTTAAAATCTCAAATTATAAAAAATTTTGATGCGAACAAATTACGATTTGGAAAAGTGTTGAGAAGTGATGTGAAGAATATGGATCCACAATATATTCTATACATAGTATAAAAGAAAGTCCCGGAACGCGTCTGTTTGTTTGTGAGGACGGGCTAATGTCAGGAACTATTGGGCGGTTTTTGATGCGGTTTTAATAGATAGAGCGCGCCTTTCGAGGGTGGCTTACGTACACTAAACAACAATATATATAAAATTAGAGCTGAACAGTGACTGTTTTACCAAATCAATCCGATTAAAATTTGACCGTTCATGCGCTTTCTCGTCTTAGGCGCGGGACACACAGTAAAGACGTAAGACGCGGACGGTGCGCAGACAGGGCGCAGACGGGGCGGTCGCGACTTTTTAAAACATATAGAAAAGACGAGGCACGGACGTGATGCTCGCTGGGCGCCGCGTAGGGTTGCCACCTTTTTTGAAGGTAAAATAGTACTTTTTTCAAAACATTGCAAAAAATATAGTATTATTGGGAAATTCAAGATAAAAAATAGTACACATTTATTTTTAGTAAGTAATTATTTATTTTTCCATGTGTATTTGTTATTAGTCTTAGCTTTGGTTAATAAAGTCTTATTATTTTAAAAATGATTATAGGTAACCTTAATTATATATATACTTGTATTTGCTTGTTTTTATTCTTTATGACTGTACTTTCCTGCATCTATGTTAATAGCTGACCCGAAGGACTTCGTCCCGCTTTGACAGTTTCAGTGACAACAAAACCGTACCTAAACCTTTGCAAGGTGCTGGTTGGTGTCATGTCAAATAACAAGAACTTTCATTCAAACTTACCGCACTATTTTACCCCCTTAAAGGGCAAATTTCCAAAAATCCTTTCGTAGTGCTCACCTACACTATACTACTAAAAGAAAGCATGATGCAAAATTTCAAGTTTTTCCTATCCTAGTTTCCTATCCTATCCTACTAGTTCCTTTCCTATCCTAGTAGTTAGGGCTGTGCGTTGATGTCAGTCAGTTAAGTCATTGATTCAGTTTTCTTTTTTATATTATATAGATGACACAAAATCTACACCGCGATGCAGGGAAATACAGCCTACAGTACAACGCCATCTAGCGGTATACATGTAAAACAGTTTGAACAATAAAAATAAAAAAGATTTAGAAACTCACTCTCTAGCCTGTTCCCTGGTCTCGCCCCAAGAGAAGCAATGACCGAACTGCGAATCAGCGAACTCGTGGAGACCACCCGAAGCGGCCACACTGAAATATCCCCACACGTTCTTCGACGAGCGGAAGTTCAGCTCTTGCACTGTGCCTGACGACGGCTTGAACCCTGTTTGGGAGAGGATAAGGTTCAAATTGGAAATGTAGAAAAGTTGACATCAACAATTATTAATTCTAGAACATAAGCAGTCGTTAACAACCGTCTATCCGCACAGGGCCCGCGTGCTGGTTTAGCCCTTTCTCTCTTAATTCCATCCATAGGGAAGGCTCGTGTCCAGCAGTGGGGACATAAAATGAGCTGGTGATTAAACGTATAAATGAAATCATGTAACAATGCTACTCTTTAACGGGCATAACATTTTTGTATATTTCATTGGTTTTCAATCTTATCACAATGACATAAAGTTCAATAAAGTTCATAATCCGGGCGGCTGCACTGACCGCTATGCTACCGGGAAGGCTGACGAAAGCGCTGAATTTTGCCACTGCTTTTTTAATTTTGAGTGCTTATTAGCGGCACTGTGCGCCATCTATCCAATGGTCATTGCAACCGATTGCCATGCAGATTCACCTTGGCAGTGCCCGGTAGCATAGCGGTCAGTGCAGCCGCCCGGATTGCGGAACACCCAGGTTCGATTCCTGGCTAAGTCGAGTGGGCGTTTAATTTTTTCACTGTATTTTTTAAATTTTATAAATATTTAGCTTTAGTGCAGCAATTAGCACTCGAAAATAAAAAGTAAAAAATGCCGCTAGCTTGCAGCTTAAATCAAAACAATTATCAAATCAATCATTAAACCGGTAATCCAGGAGTTTGATTCCCACTCTAACTTCCTGGGATTGTTTAGTGTTTTCTAGTATTTTTTTTTTATAGAATAGAATAGAATACAAAGAAATCTTTATTTGGCACAACTACATATACCATTGGGTATAGCATGTTATTAAAAGTATTTTAGATCTTATATTATGAAAATCAAGTTAGAAACATACATTGTTATCTTATTCCCATTATTTTTTATTGTATTAATTATTAATTATTGTATTTTATTCCCATTTTTGTATCACAGCTGGGTATTGCTATTGATACTCTTTTTTTTCTATTTTATTTTGTTTTATTATTTATTTTATTATTATTTTTGTATACCTAACGGTACATGGTCTGGGCGGGGACACTGGAGTCCTGAAATTCAAGGATATCCTAGTTTAGGTTCCAGTCCTCCCAAATATTTGAAGTTTGTATTCCACACTGTTTTGTTTTTGCTTGTCTGTTTGTTCGTCCAAAACTTGTAATTTTGTAAAGGAAAAATAAACTATTTTTTATGTTTATTTTATTTATTTATTTATTAATTGTACTGATCCCAAGCATCCCAAGGTAAAGTAGATAAAACACTTGTTATATGGAAATCAGAAACAACCACCCAGATCCGACACAATATCGAAAAGTAAGTTTACAAAGTCCGGCGTGCAAGCCACTCGTCACTATTACGAAGGGTTTTAGTGTAAGTCTCACCTTCATCCGGGTTCTCAGATGTGATTCTAGCAGCGATCACATGCCCCCAAGGCGAAGGTCTCTGCTTGGGAGTATCCAGATCGATGGCCGTCATACCCCACGGGGACTCGCCGTATAGGAGACGGATGTCCTTGATATGGTATAGGGGTAGACCCATAGCTATCTGTTTACGAGACAAATAAAAAAATAATTAATTGGGATTATTGGGATATAGTATTTTGAATTTTGCATTCACGATCTCTATACATACTCGTATAGTTACAAGATAAAATGTTACTAGAAAACATCCAGCCTCTGGAAGCTCGAGTGGGAATCGAACCCACGATAACCGGTCCAATGCTCTGACCCAATGGATCCAGCTACTGAGGCCCCAGATTTAATTTTTTTTCTAGTAAAATTTAATTGGAATTTTTCCCATTCGTCCCTGTGCTAAGTCTCTTTATAGGAACAAATGGAAATGCAATGTTCTATGGCTATATGTGTGTAATTTTTTTTTTAAATACGTTAAGAAATTGATGATTTATTTTTAGATTAGGTATATAATTTTTTAAATGCTTACAAGGAAGCTATTCATTCATATAGCTATTAATAATAGATTACATCTTAACATTTAACCTTAAGGCTCCGTTTTGTACAATATTTATGTACAAACCTGCATGTAAGTATATGAAAAATGGTTTGTTTTCCGAATAAACTTAACTGAAAACATAAAAACTCAGTTTTAAGAACACGTAAAACCAAATGGATTTGTGGGCCACTCCCACTTTGAAAAACTAAAAACTAAATAAGTATTACAATATATGTATGTATATATACTACATATATACATATAAAATATATAACATTCACACATTAAAAGAAAGAAATAAATATTTATGACTATGACTTAAATAAAATATTATATTATAAAAAATAAAAAAACAACTTACTTGCAACTGCGCCGCGGGTAGATTGACATCGGCCACCATCTCAGTGCAAGGGTGTTCGACTTGCAGTCTCGGGTTTAATTCCAGGAAAAAGTAGGAGCCGGTTAGAGGGTCGTACAGGTATTCCACTGTTCCCGCGCTTACGTAACCCACCATTTTGGCTATGCGGACCGCGGCCTGGGAGACAAAGATAAGACAAATATAAAAAGGTGCTAACCGCCTCTGTGGTCAAGTGGTTAAGACCACCGGTTTAGACCCAGAGTACGTGTTTGTGTACTCGGTTTGGTTGATGATAGGACTTGTTTGTCCGCCTGGCTAGCTATTACTATCTTATCTAAATATGTTGCCATAACATCAATTTTTGTAGCATTGTTGTGTTCCGGCAGCTAGAGATAAGATAGCCAGTGCGTCACTAGTTGAGGATCCCGGGTGAAGTGCGCTTCCATCATTGGCCTTATCATCACTTAACATCTGAGATCAAGGCAAAAAGGTCATATCTAACTTCCTCAAAGACCAGGAATTCTCTACGCTCAATAAAAAAAAAAGTTTATTTTTGTATTTTCCTTACTATTTTTATTGCTTGTAATGTTAATGCAGTTTATTTTATTATACTTTTGCGTAGAAAATAATAAAATGAATGCTGTGTATACTATTTCCAGATTATACTCTAGTCTACTTCAATTAGTATTTTTTTTTCCATGTATCGACTGTAATCTGTCAGTGTATCTATTTGAAATAAATAAATACATATATAATACAAATACCATACAATAAATAAGTAAAATTTAAACACTGAAAAAAGACGACAACCTCAGGCGGGAATCGAACCACGCACCTTCCGCATTCCGGGCGGCTGCCTTAACCACTTGGCTACCGAGGTCTGGCTTTCACCCGTCGAAATTTTTCAGTGCTTGATGCTTATGTTTTTTAGTCAACATTTTCTTTCGGATCTCAGAGGTGAAAACTTCTAAGATTGATGAAGCAATGTTGACTAAAAAACATAAGCATCAAGCACTGAAAAATTTCGACGGGTGAAAGCCAGACCTCGGTAGCCAAGTGGTTAAGGCAGCCGCCCGGAATGCGGAAGGTGCGTGGTTCGATTCCCGCCTGAGGTTGTCGTCTTTTTTCAGTGTTTAAATTTTACTTAAGTATATTTAAGCGTTAATAAAACGCTAAAATATATAAAAAAAAAACACATACAATAAATAGATAAATATTCCAGATTTCTTCTTAAGGTAAGTAAACCACAGCTTTGTAAATGTAACGTGTGTATCAATGTTTTTTTTTAGTGAGAGATTGCTGATTGCCTTTCAGCAAAGCTTTGATAGGTGGCATTTTCAGCTTCACCGGGCTTGTTTAAGGGCGGCGAGAAACTTAAAGGGTTCCTCAAGCCGTGTGAAACGAATCACTTTTGGAGGTTTTCTAGAGGGAACGGCATCACGTACGAGTGCGTGTCCCCGTGCCCTACTAGATTCTCCGAGGGGTTCGGATCGGGTCGGGGAGCGGAACAACGCGAGGGCGCCTCCAAAGGCTCGGACCTCGGCTCGGGTTGACCGGGCCGTGGTGGAGAGAAGCGCCCAGGTACAGACATGTACCTGGTATAGAGCGCGTGTGAACCGGCTCGACGTACCATTGTTCTACGAGTACGGTGTCTTGGGCCTAAACTGGTGTAGTCTTACTTACTTAGTGTATTCTGTAAATGTGTAGTGGCATTTTGAGGATCGGGCAAAAGTCGGGTGCGCGCAGGCCCTTATATATTAGTGGACTGGCGCTGTCTACGGCAAATACAGAAACTACAGTGCAATCAGCGAGTCTAGCGCCATCTATCTATAAATCTTGAAAACACGAATTAATGAAACATTTGCGCAGATTGCATTCATAGTTAAGTCCCCTTGTCTGTGCCAGATGGCGCTAAATAGACAAGATTATCCTACCAGCAGATGAGTCCGATGTGATCAGATGTTAATGACGGTAGTTGTTGACATTGAATTGGCGCCTTTGGCTTTCAAAGTATAAAAAAAAAGTAAATAGTGTTGAATAATTTGGCGGGCTGGTTAGAACCACGATAGCTCAATTGGAAGAGCACCTGACCCGGTATGTCAGAAGGGTGCAGGTACAAATCCTGCTCGTGGAAATTTTTTCAACATTTATGTTTTAGTATAAATACCTTTTCCATTTCAATGAAGACTTCCGGTTTACAGATGACGGCAGGCGCCTCTTCAATGATCTTCTGGTGGCGACGTTGGATGGAGCAGTCACGACCGAACAGCGAGATGGCATTACCTGAAGGAAAGTACAGTCAAGATAGTTCAAGTTTAAGTTAAAGTAACGTTTTAACCATCTCTGTGGAATAATAGTCTCAGAGCCAGAGGTCCCGCGTTCGAATCCCAGCGTTGGTAATGCGTATATGTTTGTAACAACAATAGTAATTATAAATAACTTTATTTGCTTCTATCAAATAACTAATTATACAGAAGCAGAGTACCTACAGATTAGAGATAAAGCTACACAGTTTGGTTGGTGTTAAGTCCGCCTGTGAGACGGTGTTAGCTAACCAGCTACCACCGTCTTATCTAAGTATGTAGCTTAACATCAATGTTTGTAGCGTTGCAGTGTTCCGGCAGCTAGAGATAAGATAGCCGGTGGCTCACTAATTGAGGATTCCGGGTGAAATACGCTTCTACCTTCGACCTTATAATTACTAAACATCAGGTGTTTTATTCGATTTAATAATGTTAAAATTCATTGTGCCCTTACAAGGTAATTGTTGTTAGCACCTTTGATATTTTAAGACCCATTTTAAACAAAATATGTGCAAAAACAGAGAGTTATAAGTGTGGCGGCGTCACCTACCGCATACGCCGCACATTTATCGACACGAAGCAAACACCTTCTCAACCGTGTCAACAGATGGCGCCACAAACGCATACCAACGACGTCGCCATACTAAGACGATAAATAGTATGAGAAGCCTGCATCGCGATAGCGAAGTATCACTATCTCCTTCGCTATATATAGCATCTCTAACTAACATCCATTGGACCTCGGTCCCCGAGCTATACCACCCAGCTCGGAGGAAAATCTTCCCTTTGTCCTTCCTCAATATGGCGCACCTCCTACCACAGGCTTCTTACAATGGTGACCCCGACGTGATTCTCCCTACCATTGGTTTTCTAAATAAGTACTATTCTGGGTACCCAACTTATCGAAGGTAGCTTAGCATCCACGATGGTAAAGACAGTGTCTTACCGTACTGGTCGGCCAATAGCTGCACCTCCAAATGGCGAGCTGACTTCGCTAACTTCATCACGAATATTGGCGATCCGGGAACTTCTGCTTGCACCTATAACAATTAATTTATTTTATTTTTTATAAATACAAAACTAATTGTAGTATATAGTAACAACAAAGATAAAAGAGTAACACCCGTTTGCACTAAACTTATAAATCGCCTAAGTTCTTGTCCAATTTGTTTAGGCTACTCCTAGCGAAATATTTGCTTGCACTAACCTTAGGCAATTCCTAACTCCACTCAGGAGATTCATAACTTTATGAGCCCGAAGCGCCCAACAAGTAAGGCGATACTTAAGTAGTGTTTTTTTTTGTGTTACAGCACGGAGATTTCCTTAGCCTGTCCAACTTCGGTTGACAAACGAGAAAATAAAAAAGTATTTTATGTAATTTTCTGTCTGTCACAATCAAATCAATCAATCAGGCACTTTTTGATGTGTTTTTTTTCCTCCGCCGTGAAATTGGGAGTTCGTTTACGTTTTGTGCTTTCCACTTTAATAAAAACCACACAAAAATACCAACGGAAAAGCACGACAACAAAGTCCACAAATTAGATTGTCAAGACAAGACGTTGACAAAATCAAACAGATATTGTTTTTTTAAAATAATAGGCCATAAACAATCTATCATTCCAATCGTTCGTCATTCTTTCATCATTCACTTTACTAGGCAATTCCTTAGTTTCGTCACAGCTGCGACAGAACTGTTAGTGCAAACCAATTTTTTTGTTAGGCTGCTCCTAAGCTTAGGTGTATCTTAACTAGGACAAGCCTAACCCAAGTTTAGTGCAAACGAGCATAAGAGACATAAATAAACCGAATAGCGTTAGTCACAGGGCGTTTTTTGAACAGGTGACTAATTCTCACGGTATGGTATCAATGAAGCACGAGTGCTCCTTTTTCTCTTACTAAAATTCACTGGTACCTTATATCAGACACTGAAAATGTTCGAACGGTATATTATCTAAATAATCAAATTGTAAATAACTCCAGAATGATTATACTTTATAGTGTATTTAATGTCACTTTAAATTTCGAGATCACCGGTGAGATTCAAACACCCTGACCGTTAAAAACTATCAAAACATTTGACTAAAATCAACCTTGTGTCTTTACCTTCAACTCTTGTCATAAGGTCGATATTTGATATATTGTAAAACAACTCACCTGTCTAAACATATTGTGGAAATCGTCTGGATTTTCCACCTTCCTGATACCTTTGCCACCACCACCCTCGGACGCCTTGATCATCACAGGGAAGCCTACAAAGAAATAAATATTAGACCAAAGGACTTTTTACTACCTCACCTAAAATGTATGGGACTAGGGTTGTCAGGCGACGTTATAAGGAACTTAAGCAACGTTTCATACACTTGAAGTACACACCCCTGCACGTCAGACTACCACAAACTGTCATTTTCTCTCAATAGACTTCTATGGCATATTTTGACAGTTTTAGATTAACACGACTTAATCGAACACAATTGGACATAAAAAAAGTAAGGTCTGGTGGACTTAGAATCTTGGTCTATAACGGTGTATAGAAATATGTCATAGAGGTGGCGCTAGTATCGCCGCGAAACGTCTAGTATACCATGTGACAACAATTAACTGTGGTCCGTGCTCTATGGTTACACGAAACGTCAGTTGGTTAGAGAGTACGCACAGAAATCACTGCGATTCTAAAATCCATGAACATCCGGCCACTGTTTCTAAGTTAATGCGATTAAAAAATATCATTAAAGTAACTGTAATTAATACAAATGCGTTTTCATTTGGAAGATTCATCTATTTTCATTCGTGCTTCGGAAGGTACATAAAGCCGTTGGTCCCGGCTGCATTAGCAGTTGTTAACAACCACCAATCCGCACTGGGCCCGCGTGGTGGTTTGTGGCCCGTTCTCCCTACCCATCCATATGGAAGGCTCGTGCCCTAGCAGGGTCTCCCCCTATACAATGAGCTGTAGAGAGAGATGGAGTAAGAGAAAGAGAGAGTATACAAAGTTCAAAGTACCGGGCCATTAAACCCCACAAGGGGCTTACCTGGCGTGAGCTACATACTTGGGGTGAGGCCATGAGGTTGAAGTACCAGGCTATCATAAGTCATAAGGAGTTCCGCACTGGGCCTGCGTGGTGTTTACGGCCCGTTTTCCCTGTGGTGTAAACATCTATAGGCAAGGCTCGTGCCCTAGCAGGGGGAGACGTAAAATAAGCTGGAGAGGGAAAGAGAGAGAGAGAGTATACAAAGTACAAAGTACCAGGACATTATAACCCACAAGGAGTAATACCCGGCGTGAGGTACATACTTGGGGTGAGCCCATGAGGTTAAAGTACCAGGCTATCATGAGTTATAACGAGTTCCGCACTGGGCCCGCGTGGTGGTTCACGGCCCGTTCTCCCTGCAGTGTTCCCATCCATAGGGAAGGCCCGTGCCCCAGCAGTGGGGACATAAAATGACCTGATGATGAATTGATTAGAAGAAATTCCTACCCTTGCCATATACACGGTACAAACGTTAAAAGCACTTACCAATTTTATGTGCAGAAAGTAACCCTTGCTCAGGCGTAGTGACGCACCCTTTGCCGAACAACTCCGACGATATTTTGATTTTCTTACTGTTGTATTCGGCTTTTAATTCTGTAACAAATATATGACGTAAATATGGGGGTATACCAAAACAGGGTGTTTGGTCAAACCTGTATAATCCCTAGAAAATATTGAGCCTCAATACAATATTCAGAATATTGAGGTTGTTGGTTACTAAGTAAAACTGCTAAGTGACAGCCCTAGGTTCAGCTGATAGGTAGGACATTGTTCTTGGTTGTCAACCTCATCGTCTAACAAAAACAGAAGTCAAGACTGTCACTTTGTTTAAGTGAAATAAATAGAGTACTAGGGTTTCACCCGAGTTCTTCCCGTAATAACACGTGTTGTGAGACTCCATTTTATTTTCTACCCTTACTACTTATAATAAAAAAATACTTGAAATTGGCTGAATGCTAAACGCAATTAATTAAGATAAATAATTAATTAACAGAAGTCATGACAAGGTTGAACGTAAATAATGTTACAAAATTAATTTGAGTTTTGAATGGAAAAGTCAATCTATTTATTATTAATACGTGAAGCAAAAACTTTGTACCCGTTTTACGAAAATTGCGCGGACGGAGGAGTATGAAATTTCGCACGCTTATCCTACTAATATTATGAACGCGAATGTTTGTAAGTGTGGATGGATGTTTGTTACTCTTTCACGTAAAAACTACTGAATGGATTTTAATGAAACTTTCCTCATATACAGACCATGACCCAGACCAGCATATAGGATACCTTTTTTTTTTTACTTTTTTATTTTTACTGTAGTCGTCTCGAACGAAGTCGCGGGCAACAACTAGTAGTTTATATAGAGAAGGATTGCAGAATGTTAATATTTAAAAAAAAAATATTCATAAAAATACGATAAAATAGCCGTAGCCGAGTGGCTTGCACGCCGGACTTTGGGTGGCGCTAACTCTGAGGTCCCGGGTTCGATTCCCGGTCGGGTCAATGTCGAAAACGAAGTTTTCGATATTATGTCGGGTCTGGGTGGTTGTGGTACCGTCGTTGTTTCTGATTTCCATGAAACGAGTGCTTTAGCTACTTACCTTGGGATCAGAACAATGTATGTAATGTTGTCAATCAATAAAACAAACATTACACACACTACCATGTATTTGACACACACGCATATATACTCTTTTCTGAAATCTGTCAATGCCAATCCAAACTCACATTCATTTTTAATTTTTCATTGCTTAGGATACAATCCGTGCAGCCTTAATAAAATTACGGAATTACAAAAACACAAATGTTGAAAAAATTTCCTCGAGCAGGATTTGAACCTGCACCCTTCTGACATACCGTAATGACATTCTGTAATTTGTTTCGTAACAAAATTTGCGTTAAAATTATATAAACAAAACAAAAAACAAAATTACGGAATTTCGACCACTGGGCGACCACTAGTCTACATAAATATGATTTTGCACGTTATCGCAGCGTGGTTTATACTTGGTTGCATGGCCATATTTCGGGACTGTACACCTATTACCAAGAACCCAGTGAAGTAAGTTTAATAATAATGCTGCTCGTTGGCTTTTTTCTCTTTCGGAGTCTCTTTGAATTATTTACTTAAAGGTTGATGAAATTATATTGAAAACGTATCATTATAAGCGATTTCTAGCACGGTATATATTTTGTGATTTTAAGTTTTTAGCAAGGGGTGTAGAAATTAATACTTTTTTAAAATAATATGCTAGCACAAGCCAGTTATAAACTCTGTTTACTCTGTTTTATATAAAAAAATGATATTTCAAATAGTTTTAGATTGGTTGTATTTGCACTGCATAAATATGGGGAACTAAAGGTCTTTCTTTATTTCTAAATTAGTAAAGTAAGTTTGTTTGTTTCTATAAATATATAAAACGAGCGGCCTAACCCGGCTTCGCAAGGGTGGACATTTCTTTTTTAAAGTAGCCTATATTACTCAGCGCTAATGTAGCATTCTAATGGTGAAAGAATTTTTTAAATCGGGCCAGTAGTTTTTGAGTTTAATCGTTGCAAACATACAAAAATACAAAATTACAAAGCTTTCCTCTTTATAATATTAGTATAGATAAAAATATAATTCAAACCCACTCACCACTTCCACTCCAAGGCAAAGTAGGTATATCAGCCGTCTGCGCCACTATGGACGAAGCGATCTTGTCCCCCAAAGCCCACATAGCCTTCTCGGGGGGGCCTATAAACACCACGCCGGCGCGGTGGAGCAACTCCGGCAGTTTCGGGTTCTCAGATGCGTGCCCCCAACCGGCCCATACAGCCTGTGGGAGATAAATAATATTTATGAATTAATTAATAAACATGTTATAATATACCTTTTTTGGAAGGATCTTTTTTTCGAGGAGCTCGATGGCGCAGTGGTTAACGCGCCCGGTCTGCGAGTGCTAAGGTTAAGCAACTTTCTCAAAGGCCGGTCATAGGATGGGTGACCAAAAATTAACATCTCGAGCTCCTCCGTGCTTCGGAAGGCACGTAAAGTCGTTGGTCTCGGCTGCATTAGCAGTCGTTGACAACCACCAATCCGCACTGGGCCCGCGTGGTGGTTTATGGCTCGTTCTCCCTATCCATCCACAGGGAAGGCTCGTGCCCCAGCAGTGGATCAATAAAGATGTATGATTATGATTATGATTAATAATTATAGTAATATCCACTTAAGTCATCGCACTTAATTGTACCTACCAATGTAATCTCTGCACCACCCTATGGTTGACTGGTAGAGAATGCCTCAGGCATTAAGGCCGCCATGTAATATATATATGTTGCAAAAGTTTAAATATATTAAAATAAAGAAATCATTTATTAATTAACATGTTATCTGTTTTTTTATTTTATATCTTACAGGTAAGCACTTAAAAATAAATAAATAATAAGAATACATTTATTTCGACCACTTTGGATCATACCGGCCATTCATTATTCAAAAATATTAAAATACAAAATTTAGTTTATTTTATTAAAATACAAACTTAGCCTTCATTTCACCTGATGTTAAGTGATGATAAGGCCGAACGAAGGTGGAAGCGCACTTCACCCGGAATCCTCAACTAGTGAGACATTGGCTATCTTATCTCTAGCTGCCGGAACACTACAATGCTACAAACATTGATGTTATGGCGACACATTTAGATAAAATGGTGGTAGCAAGCCCTACCACCAACCAAACCGAATACGCAAACATCTACCCCTCACTAAGAATCTTACCCGGGACTTTTAGGTCTGAGACAGGTGGTCTTAACCTCTAGACCACAGAGGCGGTAATACTGAAATGGGACTCATCACATCACGCTGCCTCTAAGATAAAGAGAGAGAGATCCGTCAACCGTACCTGAACCTGGGTCCGCACAGCGATGTCCACGATCAGCTCCACGTTGGCATAGTTGTTGTTGTTGGAGCCGCCGGGCACGGGCACGTAGTGGTCGGCCATCTTTATGTACTCCGCGTTGGCTTTCAAATCTTCTGGCGTCACCTGTGTGGGGAACAGGATACCGTTATAAAATATGTAACATATACAGGGTGTTCGGTAATACCTGTATAATCCCAAATATGGCAGATAGGGCACCGTCCATAGAACCCTGAATGAATTTAACATAACCACCACATGACCGAGACACTGAGGTTCTTTGTTACTAAATAAAACTGTAAAGTGACAACCCTAGGTCAAGCTGATACGTTGTTGTTTTCTAAAGTTTACGCGAACACTACACATTGAAATGAAACAACTTTTACGGATCTACTCGCGTTTATTTTACACATTAGTTTTAATTAATGTTTATCCTGACGTTTCGAACCGTTTGCAGGGTCCGTGGTCACCGGGAGCCTGAGGTGTTGGTCGTCTCATAATTAGTTAGTAGCTTGTACACCGAATATTGTACCGTATATTGTTCGAAACGTCACGATAAACATTAATTAAAACTAATGTGTAAAATAAACGCGAGTAGATCCGTAAAAGTTGTTTCATTTCAATGATATGTTGTTCTTGGTCGTCAACCTCATGGTCTAACATAAACAGGTGTCGAAACTTTGCTAGAATAAACAAAAAAATTGTAATAAAACAAATTAGAGTTTTTTTATCTACGTAAACATAATTTTGCATATTTATAAAATTTATAAAATACAATGAAAAAATTAAACGCCCACCCGACCCACGACCCGAATTTTGCATGTTATCATCACAGTGTTTTTTATACTTGGTTGCATTATATAACGATTACGTGAGAGGAAGTCTTGGCGTACACAACATCGCTGACAAGCTCTAAATGAGCAGGCTGCGATGGTATAGTGATGTAAATAGGAGACCTGAATACGTGGGAAATTTTGCAGTTCAACTTTCCATCCCTGGCCTAAGATCTAGAGGTAGACACAAGACAAGAGAGATGTAGTGTTAAAATACATGAGAGTGTGCTAAGTTTCGTCTTCGTTGAGAACGGACGAAGTGAAACCGAAAGATAAGTAAAGCTGACCCCACCGTCATGTGGGACTATAGCTAGGAAAGAAAGAGAATATGTAACATTATATATAACTAGTTGACACGGCGGACTTCGTACCGCTTTGACAGTTTCTATGGAATATCGGGATTAAAACTCCTATGTGTTAATCCAGGGGGCCTACCGCCTAACTCTATTGATATCGCTCTCGCTATCGCGCTCTATAGTTTATGGCGTAATCTTGCCATTTCGAAAGCTATATAAAAGCAATATCGAAAGCTATAGGCTATAGCTTTCGATATTGCTTTCTTAATGCTGTCATATCGCTTTAGAAATTACAAAATGACGCCATAAACTATAGAGCGCGATAGCGAGAGCGATGTCGATAGAGTTAGGCGGTTGGGGGGCAGGTTATAAATTATCTGTATGCCAAATTTCATCCAAGTCCATCCATCCGTTGCAGCGTGAAGAAGCAACAAATATACACACATACACACAGGCTTTCGCGTTTATAATATTAGTGTGATAAACCTTAAAAGAAGTTTGTGAAGTAACAACTACTGAATTCATTTCAGCCATTTTTATTTTTTTACTTTTACTTTTTTTCTAATAAAATAGAAATGCATTAAATTGCAGTCACTCCTTCGTTGAACAGTCAAAACAAATGAAATTAAGAGGAAAGTGTCTTTTTTTGAGAGAGTTTGTAGATTTTCTGATGCATTTTCAGCTTCACCGGGCTTTTTCGGGGGCGACGAGACACTTAAAGGGCTCCTCAAGCCGTGTGTAACGAAGCACTGCCCGAGGTTTTCTAGAGTTTTCTAATAGGTGCATGTCCCCGCGCCTTACTAGATTCTCCGAGGGTTTCGGATCTTGGGGTGTGTGTCTATGTTGATTTCAAAAATGTCTTATATTGCCTTGATTTATGTTTTAATTTTGTTTCGTCATTAATATCTCTGAGACCCGTGGTCTTAACCACTAGAGAAAAGCGGCTGTAGAAAACCAATGGTAGGGAGTATGCCACTTTGAGGAAGGCCAAAGGGAAGATCTTCCTCCAAGCTGAGTGGTATAGCTCGGGGACCGAGGTCCGATGGATGTTAGTTGGAGGTGCTATATATAGCGAAGGAGATGGTGAAACTTGGCTATCGCGATGCAGGCTTCCCATACTATTTATCGTCGTAGTATGGCGACGTCGTTGGTATGCGTTTTGTGGCGCCATCTGTTGACACGTTTGTGGAGGTGTTTGCTTCGTGTCGAATAATGTGCGGCGTATGCGGTAGGTGACGCCGCCACAGCGGCGGTTGAAATGTATGAACAAATGTAACACTCACCATAACCACGAAGCGAACCGCCCTCTCGTTCTTGAACATCTCGTACGACCATCTTCGGATGGAGCGCATACATTTCACTGCGCCGATACCGTTGTTCGCGATCAGAACCTGGAAGTAACACAAGGCGATATTTTTAAATTTGCAGACAACTGATAACGTGTAAGATGTTTCATCTTTGCAGATGAAATATCACAATTTTGATAACACAACGCTATAGTAATTTTTTTATGGCAATTTTTTTATCTTATCTTATCATATCTTATCTTATCTTACTTTTTATTTTTTGAATGAATGAATCTGCATAGCCATCGGTTGCAATAACCGTTGGATAGATGGCGCACTGTGCCGCTATTAGCACTCAAAAAAATTAAAAAGCAGTGACAAAATTCAGCACTTACGCCAGCCTTCCCGGTAACATAGCGGTCAGTGCAGCCGCCCGGATTGCGGAAGACCCAGGTTCGATTCCTGCCTGGGTCGGATGGGTGTTTAATTTTTTCACTGTATTTAATTAATATTTAATTTAGCTTCAGTGCAGCAAGCACTTAAAAAATAAAAAGTAAATATTTTCTACAACCAATTTTGAGCTTAAATGTTTGGTTATAAGGATCAATATTCATTGGAGAAATTTTACAGGTTTGGATAGGTTGATCTGCCGCCGTGTGTACTTGATATTTATAAGTGCAATTTATACGCCTAAATTGAATAATACATTTGATTTGATCTCCGCCAGTTCTAAGCAAAATACTATTTGATACAATAATGCTAATGCCAAGATAACATAATCTATTTAGTATCAAAACAACAGTTTATTATAGACTAGCGGCCCGCTCGCGACTTCGTCCGCTTGAGTGAATACCCGTATCCTACAGAACCCTAAAGCAGCGCCACCTACCGGGTCCAATCATATGCATGTATTATACATAATTATAAACCTTCCTCTTCAATCACTCTATCTATTTAAAAAAACCGCATCTTAATCAGTTGCGTAAATTTAAAGATCTAAGCATACATAGGGACAGACCGCCAGCGGGAAGCGACTTTGTTTTATACTATCTAGTGATGACACTGACCTTTGAATCATTTAGCGTAAACAAAACTATAATTGTGATTAGAGTTTACTAATCAATAGCGTAGGAAGAAAGCTGTATGAAATTGTGCAGTTTCAGAGTTTTAGTTTATGTTATATTATGTATATTTAGAGCAGAACACACATCACCAGCTCATATTACGTCCCCACTGCTGGGGCACGTGCCTACCGAAGCGTGGAGCTCAAGATTTTTGGTCACCAACGACCGGCTTGCGAAAGTTGTCTTTAGCAGGTGATAGTACTACTCATGAATAAGAACAACTTTTAGTACTGGAAAAAACTCTGAAATCTTTTATAAAAACCATAAAAGCTGTTTCATACAATTCACAAGTAAGTATTATTGTAATGTACGGAACATATTGTTGTTGAGGTCAATCACCTTGTTTATGGGTTTGGTGCCCTGGAACCGTCTGACGAACTCCTCGGGAGTGGCGATGGTGAAGTCCTTCTCTTGGAAACGCTGGCTGTGGATCACTGTCCCTTGGGACATAGAAGGTCTGCGAAAACAAAACAACACAAAATTTTAGACAGAAAAAAATAAGTTTTTTTTAAATTTATTGTTCTACTGCATATAAGAGGCAACACATGCATTACAAATAAATAGAATATTGTAATCTCTACCTTACTAGAATTTCATGCGGAAATAAAATAGCAGAAATAAAAAATAGTCTAAACCCAATTACTGTAATTTCTATAATTTATTCATTAAAACACACCAATAAATTAATATATATATAAACAAAAAACAACATTCAGACAAAAACACATTCAAAATATAGCAGACACACATAGAGATCTATTTTTTGTCACAGTAAAACTTAATTCTTTGATAGTAAAATATTTAAAGTAGTAAGCAAATACATGATTGTGTAGGATTTACTAAGAACAAGAACGTCAGTTTTCATAAACATGACATATTATTGTGCTGAATTGGCCATCTATTTTGATACAGCCATGAGACATATAAAAGTTTTTTCTTTTTTGTTAACTCCTTCTAATTCCTATTGCCTCTTCCCTGTGTTAACTTAAACGTATTTAAATATTTTAAATGTCATTTCAATTTCGCTTTAATTTAAAATCTTTATATAAATCTTCTGTGCATGTGTTTGTAATTGAACTCCTTCTAAACGGCTGGACCGAATTTGATGAAATTTTTTGTGTGTGTTCAAGTGGATTCGAGAATAGTTATATTTATAATTGGACCCGGTCGGTGGCGCTGCAATAGGGGTCCATCATGGGTTAAGGGTGTTTACAAGCGGACGAAGTTGCGAGCGGGCTACGACTATTTGAAACTTGAACATAAAATATTTTATAATATACCTATACCTTTGTATGTTAATATAGATATTGTTTGCTATTGCTACGAGCTTGGTAAGCACAAAAATGTTTTAATGAGTTTATTAGAAATTGAATCTATGGTGGAGAAACTAAGTGAAATTTTGTGGCATACTTATTCAAATTCCTCGAACTAAGGATTGCAAAAAAAAGTTTTCCTTATCAAATATAACAGAATTAAAAATTATAATCGAATTTGAAGTAGGTTACACGCAAAAAGGCGTAAAAGTAAGGGAATATTTACAATTTAAAAGTCGAACTAACCTGTATGGACCTTCGGAATATAAGCCGCTCATGGCTGGATACATTTTATTACCACTATCACATAAACTTAAACCACTTTTTCATTTAAAAGAAATGGGTTTATAATTTTATTTCAATCGTAAAATATGTAGGTACATACCTACTTTGTTTTTAATTCATATTTTTTTGAAGTAGAGCGAGACTTTGACGTTTCTATTGACGTCTACCAATGACAATGAATGACCATTGGCCAGTGGCACGGTCCGAATCAGTCATGTAATCAGTTAACCGAGGAGCAGTTTTAACATTGTCTTGATTGATTTATTAAATGAATCGTTAAAAAGAAGCGAAGTAACCATTCATGTTATTATTGTATCCTACTAAAAGGCGGTTTATTAACAACAGTGATTAATTTTCATCTTTTTTTCAATTTCAATTTTATAATTTTATGTAATTTGTAAAGAATTGACATTAATGCTGTTTTTGTAAGAGGCTCTTCAATTCTCAGTAAATTATTGTAAAAGAGGTGCCTTTGTTATATTATACGGATAATCCTTACTACTTTTAAGTTACCTTTTTAATGTTTTCGTTTTATTAGCAGAAAAGTAGATCGGTAGGTAAAATTATTTCGAAAACCTAAAATTTGTTTTTCTAATAAGAATAATTTGTTCCACGCGTTGTTTTATTCATGTATGATTCGGACTCAGCACAAAATTCTTGAATGATTCGAAGTGCGTTTACACAATGCGACACGAGATCGTTATTGTTTACTAAAACAACTCAATTCTGTTTCATACAATTTATGATTTATTTCACATTTTATAGTTTCTCTTTACATTTGAAGTATTCATAGGGTTATATTATTTGTAAGGCAAATACTAATGATTTACACTCTCATCATCCATTTTAATTTTTGGGAGTCCTATCTTTATTGGAAGTTATAATACTCACATGCCCAAGACAATTACGAAAACTAATTCAATAATAGAACTTCCAAAAGGAAGACTGGACTGAGGGCCTAGCATTATTTTTTTTGTGCAGTGTGTATATTTATAAGTTTTTAGAATCAAGTAGCGTATCACTCTTATTACTTGTACTTTTAAATAACAATAAAGGCTCTGATATATTTTTAAATTTTAGTATAATCTGGTTGAACATTTGCATGGCATTATTATTTTATTAAGTCACACGTGGTAGGTATTCGTTTACGTTAGGTGTAAATGACCCCTGACATCATACGACGCATCGTACGATAGCTCCATCCCGCTCTACCCTACCACTCAACTGCAGTGTGAGTGAGACGCACATAATAATTGTCACAATGTGGTCATAACCACTACTACAAACGCAGTTGTTGATTGATAAACTGTTTATTTTCCTTGAAATAGAGTGTATTTTGGCATGTAGCAAGTTAGTTATAGCTGTTTATTTGTTAGTTTGTAGTAAATACG